>CM074722.1:237825344-239071594 GCA_037306005.1 Rhinophrynus dorsalis
TGAAGGCCCTCAGAGATGACAAAACATAAATCAGATTACAGAAAAGACTGCATTTTATGAACATAGCACTTAAAAATGTTTACACACATCCAGGTGAAGATACTGCTCCTGTGTATCTGGTATACCTGGACAGTGAGAAGGAAAAACAATTTTCTGATTAATGTGAAACTCAGAAAAACCTTAGGGAAGGACCCTTTATAAATCTGTAGAACCACCCCATCAGCGTGGAAGACCAGAAAATGAGGCTTAGAAGATAACGCCTGAAGTTCGCTCAACCGTAGATCAGATCCAATAGCCATCAGAAAACTCAGCAATACCAAAGAAAGGTTCAAAGGGAACCTTCCAAAAAACTTTCAGAACCAGATTCAAATGCCACAGAGAGGAATCTTGTAAGACAGAGAAGTCATGAGCCACCCATTGCACAAAGGTCTGCACATCAGGCAATACAACCAAGACCAATCCCTTTTTGAAGGTCATCTAGGAGAAAGGGCAAAGACCGCTGCAGCGATTCCTGGCTTTACTTATAGAACAGTGACCATACCCTGTGGTATGCCCCGGAAGAAACTGGTTTACAAGCCTGCAGTATAGTAGTGCTGGCAGCATCAGAAAAACATTTTCCTCAAGATGCTGGCCTCAACAGTCAAGCCATCAAATCCAACTTTTCCACCTGTGGATGATACAGCAGCCCCTAAGTTAAAAAGTCTGGGAGGAGTAGAAGCAGGAAAAAAGTATATGCCACTGAACAGATTGAAAGGATCTGAAAGCCAGACCCAACTGGGCCAGAAGGGGGCAGTCAGGGGGCAAAAAAAATACTATGGCCTTCAGTGGCGTAGCTGATAATCTCCAGTTCTTGGTCAAACAGTTTGCTGATGAAAGGAACAGATACCAAAGAAGTCTTAGAAGACTAGATGGCTGACCAACTCTTAAGACGCACAGTGCAACATGCGGTCACAGAGATAGTTGAGAGCATTCTAAAACTAGCAAAGTGAGAAGCCTCTTCAGTAAGATAATCCATGCGTTTATCCGCCTGATTCTTAAGAGCAGAGGTATCCACAAGTGGCGAAGCTGTACTCTAAAAGCAAGGTGGAAAAATTAGGTAAACTAAAGTGAAGCATGCTATGAGCCTCTGCCTCTGAGAGCCTTTATATTCAAGTGCCCTGCCTTCCTGGAGAATGTAACTTTGCCCCACAGTTCCTGTGCATCACATAGGACAAGAGAAATTGGGATTTAACCTCCTGAATATGAGAGGTCTCCAATGCATTGCAAAGCAACGTGTTGAAGACCTCTAGCATTCAAGAGGTTACAATTACCATTTAAAATCAATGGAGATTTAGGGGTGAGATTATAGTGCAGTGGATTTGTCTCCATTAAATCAAAAGGTAATTATGGAATTTTTTTTTCCCCAGTGGTGAATTTGTCTTGTTCCATTTCTTTGAACATATGTCCCCACTACAATGCAGAGGTGTGAAGAGTTTTACCTGTTCATTGTCCTTTATGTGTGATCCTTCAGGTATAGCATCTAACCCTCTCTCATCACCAGTTCTCCTGGAAGCTTCATTTAGAAAATCAATTACTCTTTCTTCCATTACAAATTCTGGATTCCACAGCAACTGGTCATCGTTTTCATACACTAAATTACAAACACAAAGTTAAGACTAACAAGCATAAATATCCCAGCATTGATGGGGTGTGTACACAGACTATTACACATAGATATACCATGTCTGTCTGTCTCTCTTACTGTTTCCCTTCCACTCTTCTCAACTTCTCACTTCATGTCATGGTCTTGGACACTATGTCTGTCTGTCTCCTGCTTTTGTGTCTAATGTTCTCAGTCTCTTTGAACCTCTTACATTCTCATTCTTCAAGTGTTAGTAATGCCTCTTTAAAATACTTTCTCCGGGTCTTCTGTATAATAATAGTAACACAATGTGCTTTGTCAAACTTCTTTGTAGTTCAAAAGTTATTCAGCTCTAAAGATCCCCCACCCACCCCTTCTTCCAACGTCACAAAGAAGCTGCAGTCTTGTCAGGATGGCTGCGGCAAGGGACAAACTTCAATAAGCAAAGGGAAATCCTACCATCGTCAAAGGGGGCAGGATTTCACTTATACTTACTGAAGTTTGTCCCTCACTGCAGCCATAGAGTCGCACGACCCAATCTGAGAATCAGAAGAGGGTGGCCAGAAAGGGGCAGATGGAGGATCTTTAGAGCTGAATAACTTTTGAACTACAAAGCAGCAAGATATTTGAGATAGTGCATTGTGTTAACATAATATACAGAAGACTCGGATAAAGTATTTTAAAAGGGACATTACTATCCCTTTCAAAATATACTTGTTAGAGGGTTAAAGAATTTAAAAGAATAATTGGTTGATACAGAATGGTTGAATGAACCAGTAGAAGTTTAGAATGTATAAATGAGTAATGCAAAAAGTGTTCCAATACAATTTGAAATACATAAAAATTCAAGACAATGTGCACTGACAATGCTAGTGGAAGTCTATGATTATGGTTGCAACACAGTGAGGCAAATTTGCTAGGATTTATTTGTCATGAGATTTTCAAAGTGTCTGTGAAGGTAATAAGCAACTTTATAAAAAGGAAAGCAAAATATAGGTTTTGAGAGACATTTACCATTCATTTTTTTTTTTTTTCGTTTAGTCCATATGGAACACATGAACCATGGGTTAAAGCTCCTCTTCTCCAGAATGAAGGCACTTTAAATAAGGCAGGGCATTTGAGATGGACACTACCCTTTTCGTTCTGCTTTACCCCATCCCCCATTTTCATGTATAGAAAAGTAGCACGAAGGAAGGAAGGAGACACCTTGAACAAAGACCCCAAAAGGATGCCCTGCCTAGGGAGATGAACACTATCTGGGTGGGACTTTGTTCCATATGGACTCAGGAGAGGGAAAAAAAAAAAAAAAAAAAAAAAAAAAGGATTTAACAGTGTCACCAAAATATTATTTATTTATTTTTTTTTTAACATCCTACATGGAACACAAAAATCATGGGTATATATGAAAGCAGCCACTAAGATTTCTGGGAGGGAAGAGAGAAAAAAAGTCCCCATAAAAGACCAATATTCCACTTGACTAAACTGGCATCATGGAAACATCAGGTGTCTAAACTAGCACAGCAAACAACCAAACAAGAGCAAACAGGGTTCAAAAACTCTGAATAAGATATAAAAGAAAAAGGGGGAAGAAATAAAAAAAAAAAAAAAAAAAAAAAAAAAAAAGGGGGGGTGGTCTTTAAACAAACGTATCAGCATGAAAGACCTTCCAACCAAAGCTGGCCTCCACTGAGGCCAAAACATTGACAGAGCATTGTTTCGTGAATGTGTGCAAGGATGACCACCTTGCACAGCTGTTTGGCAGGAGCCTGGTTCTTGTAGGCCCAGGAGGCACCCACAGATCTGTAGGAGTGTGAGAAACATGGATCTCAAAATACGCAGTATACCAAGATATACAGAATACAATCATTGGACAAGGAAGGTCTGAGGCCAGAGAACAATCTTGCTTGTAATGATTATAAAGGATCATGTGTGTAAATGCTTTAGAAAATGTATCAATCAATGGGAGACAGAGGAATGGGGGGATAAAGGAATGGGGGGAGGGAAGGCATCAGGATACATAAGGGGAGAAATTCTGAGGAAATGAAAAAGAAGGGAAATTTAGTAGTAGCAAACAAGAGAAGAGGGAGGAGAGATAGAGACAGAGTGTGAGAAAACCCACAGAGTGAAATTAATTTATGTCATAGAAGATATGAGAAGGAAACAGAAGACAAACAGGAGCCACATCAGGGTCTAACAACAAAGCAGCCATGCCACAGATTTCTCCAGTAATCAGGTGTGTAGGCAACAAGATCATACTGTACACAAACCATCATACATTCACACAGGTGAGTAATTCATAAATCAACATTCTATGTCACTCCATTGGAATCTCAAGTAGACAGGAAGGTCGACAGCATTTCTGGGTCCAGGCCTCTCTTGAGTCGTGTCAGTCTGATAAGAAGCTTGTGTTCCCCTACTTTCTGGTACCATTCTGTTAGTGTTGGTGGTGAATTACTCTTCCAATGCGCCGGTATCAGAGATTTAGCAACTGATAACATTGTCGATAGTGGAAGCTTCTTCTCTCGAGGAAGCGGGGGGGGGGGGGGGGGGGGGGGGAGGTATGTCTTTGATGAGCAAGTGTGAGATTGGATCACGTAGATTAGTTTTGATCCAAGAAGCAATAGTGAATTTGGACACAGGATAACCCACTCTAGAGCCTTCAGGAATCAAAAAGAGGGAATACGCTTTTCTAAAATGTACTATGTACATTGCATGCATCCTGACATAGTACCACAAACAACAGATGAAGATCCTACTCCTGCTTGGTAGGAGATTCAGGGCAAAAGTTAGGAAGAACAATTTTCTGGTTGATGTGAAAATACAGTATGACCTTGAGCAAAAAAAAAATCTAGGAATAAGAAAGACCAAGAATGGGGTTTTACAAGACAAGGCTTGTAACTCAGCAACTCTTTGGCCAAATTGAAGGCCATCCTTCACGTCAAAAAACTCAAGGAACCAATGAAAGAGGTTCAAAACGAAGTCACTGAAGACCAACACCAGGTTAAGGTACCAATGAGGAGTGGTACCCTTAAAGAGTGAAAGACATAAGCTACCCACTGAACAAAGGTCTTAAAGGGGAACTTTCACCCCGCAATAACTTAACGTTCGCTTGTTGCTCACCTGGCGACTAGCTGCTTAGTAGCGCTAGTCGCCAGCAATATTACCCGGTTCTTCAGATATCGGCTTTTTGCCGATGGTGACAGGAGCAGGAAGCACGGACGTCTCTTCACAGTGACGTCCGTGCGCCTGCGCTGTCAGTCCCTTTTGCACCGTGTGGTGCAAAAGGGACTGACAGCGCAGGCGCACGGACGTCACTGTGAAGAGACGTCCGTGCTTCCTGCTCCTGTCACCATCGGCAAAAAGCCGATATCTGAAGAACCGGGTAATATTGCTGGCGACTAGCGCTACTAAGCAGCTAGTCGCCAGGTGAGCAACAAGCGAACGTTAAGTTATTGCGGGGTGAAAGTTCCCCTTTAACATCAGAGAGAAATCCAATACGCTTTTGAAAGAGAACAGAGTTTGAAATCTGGACCATAATACAGTTCAGGCTTTTGTTAAAGCTATCTTGAAGGAAAGGAAAAATCATAGGATGGATGAAGGATAGTGGAGGCATGCCCCTATCAGTGCATCACTGGTAAAAAGTGACCAGGCCCTATGATAGGCCTTAGATGATACAGGCTTCCTAGCCTGAATCATGGCAGAGATGAAGAAATCTAAGAAACTATTGCTCTTCAAGAGCCATGCCGTCAAGGCTAATCTTTCCATCTGCTGGTAGCGGAGAGGACCCGCTCATAGACAGAGACAAGGTGGCCCATCAATGGACATGTTGAGAAGATCCAAGAAACAAGCTTTATGGGGCCAAAAAGGTGTGATCTGGATGATCTGACATTCTCCATCTTGATCCTCTGCAATACCCTGGGAAACAGGGGAACTGATGGGAATACATAGGCCAGATGAAAGTTCCATGGGATGGACACTGCATCCATTGTGAAAGCTTGGGTATCCCTCTTTTTGGTGCAGAACAGGGGAACCTTCCTGTTCCTGCGGGATGCCACCATGCCCACTGATAGAAGACACCCCTGTGGACAATCTGTTTGAATAACTTCTGGTTCATTTTGCAGTTTTTCTGGAAACAGGTCCAAAAAACAAAGTCTGTGACTAGTTCTAACATGCCTGGGATATGACCTGCAAAATCCAGTGGCGCTTCACTGAAGACTCCCAAGCATCTTGAAAAAGATGGAGATGGCCCCCCACTGAGAGAGACAAACCAGAACCCCATGAAAAATGCAGAAGTGGGCTTGTCTGCCTTAGGTTCCTGAGCAGACTTCTTGTTCTGCAAAGCCTGTTTGAGCTTTGGGGCAGGAAGGGCCTGTGAGGCTTTAGGGAGTTGTACCCCATGAGTCCAACACTGGCAGGGCAATGAAATCCATGCTTCACGTTTTGTAGAAATCTGAGGTAGAAGCATGCTCTTCCTGCAGCATTGCTGACGGCCTTACCCAAGTCAGGTCCAAAGAGGCATTTGCAAACAAAAGTAAAGAACACCAAGGATCACTTGAAAGGTTGTTCAACTGACCAAATCATGAGCCATAGAGTGAGACTCGTGTTAACAGATGGAGCAGACGACTTTCCAAAGAATATGGTTGCATCAAAGGCCACTTCAGTTAGGCACTGGCCTCTAACATATTGGCCAGCATAACCAGAATTTCCTCTTTCGGACCATCTCCACAGATAGCCTCTGAAAGTTTTTCACACAGATGGCTATACCTCTGGTGATCCAAGCCACAGCAAAGATGGGCCTCAGAGCAGCCACAGTAGCTGCAAAATTCGCTTTTAATTAGGAAATCTAGGTGTCTATCAGCCTGGTTCTTAAGGGCTGCAGCAAGATACTGGGGGATTAACCACAGGTAGGGAAGCCCACTGCATAAAGGCCTCGGCAGAAAATGGATATAGGTTGGAAATATACTTACTAAGGTGTCTTTCATGAGCCAATCCGCTGAGGGGCAAGGGTCAGCTTCATTAAAATCTCCAAAGGACATGGAAGAATCAAGATCTCCTTCACCTGTATCTACTTCTTCAGAAGACTCACCAACCGAGTGGCCCCTAACAAACAGGACCATTATGTCTAACGGGGGGCATGTGCCATTAATGGAGAACCTCTTGAATAGATGAAGGGATGGAGACAACAGATGACAGAATTTTGACCCAAACTGGCTCTTGTTGAGCAGTGTGTGGCTAAAGTGGCCCAAAGTGTTGAAAAAGTAAGAAGTACAGAAAGACACCCAAAAAGGTAATTATCTGAATGCAAGGGATTAAACTAGTAAGGAAGAGAGTCACCCTCAGAACTGCCTATGTAATGAGTAGAGTAAGATAGCTGCCAAGGCACCATAACATCCAATCAGCTAGCCTGGGAAAAAGGGGATTCTGGGAAATGTAGTTTTTGCATTGCCTAGGTTTAGAAAACTGAGGCTCTCCAGCTGCAAAAAAGTGTCATAATTATAGTGTCTGAACATGTTGCCCAAGCTGACCATACTATAGCGCATGGCCAGCAGTTTAATTTGAGTCCATCTGCCCTTTGTATGTGAAACGAGTGCAGAGATGGAGGATGATTATATATTTAAGGAATACAACTGCGTAAACACCATAGATTATGAACTTACACTTTTCGTTCTCTCTGTACTTGCTGATGCCAACAGGAATTTCAGCTTGGAACATGGAGCCTACCATGATTTCCTGTGGAGAGTGCACTTGTCATTATTCTGTTGCCAGAAGCATGAATTGTTTGTTTCTGATTTACACATAAGCAGAATTATGCCTCCCTCATGCAGTTTACATTAAAAGTGGACCTCTCTCCCTTAAAGTGATAGTAATGCATTGTTAAAGTTATCTTTAATTCTGTAGATATTACAAAAATAAATTAATTGCACTCAGCTCTCTCTCTCAAACCTCTATGGTTTGAGAGATATAAGCTTACAAAGTTCCCCCTTCCCTCCCCTTACACAGTAAGCTTTCTGTCATAGAGAAGGAGATCCCAGTAGGCAAACCGTCCTGCGGATTTTCATCAGAGCTGTAATTATGCCAGTTAGAAAGAAATACTTCATACGGTCTACAACGTGTGCCTGGTCTGCAGAGCGGTTACGGCTCTGCTGAAGAGCCGCAGGACGGTCTGCATACTTGGATCTCCTTGTCTAAGACAGAAAGCTGGCGTCATTGCAAGGGGAGGGAAGGCGGAACTTTGTAAGCTTATATTTCTCAAACCATAGAGGTCTGAGAGATAGGACTGGGTGCAATTAATTTATCTTTGTAATAGGACTGGGTGCAATTAATTTATTTTTGTAATATTTGCAGAATTAAAGTTAATTTTAACAATGTATTACTACCACTTTAAGAAAAGTTTAGCTGATAATTGCCTGTAAGTTATGCTAGCCATTGGTTTGAAATACAGTTTGAGAAATTAACCTTCATTTGCTGCTGGAACATTGTAGCAATTTATGTTAATGAATGCAACTAGAGTCCATATAGTGTCAAGTGGTAAGTTTTGCCTCAAACAGCTTATAAGCCTACTGCACGGGCATTAATGAAAGTGCTACCAAAATAAAAAAGGTTATTTATTTTACAGACAAATGGCTGGTACAACAAATGGGCAGCAATTTTAATTCTCCATAAAACAAATTTAGCTTGTCTTGGGGTGATGGGCCCACTTTAAATAGGCCATCCACACATTCGTTTGTGATGAATATGGCAAATACCTAGAATCCAAAGGGTTGAAACAGAGAAGAGAAAAATATATGCACAGGCTACATTTTTTGGTAGACCATGTTCTTTCAAAACGTATTGGCTTGTGGCTATCCCCTTACATGATCCACCCATAAAACTACTCAGAATGCCCCCCAAAAATGGAATTGAAATTCCAATAAAGCGAGTACTAACCATGGAAATGGGAGGCTCAATCTGATGCAGGCGGGCTGAGACAGTTTCCATTTCATCTCACTCACCGATCAGCTCGTAACTACACAAATTTACTTTCATTTTATTCACTGGTACCAAAAGTAGTTATTTATGCGGGCGATAACATTATCACCAACAAATACAGATTTATTAAAAAGTGCTAATTGTCATTTAAGGAGAAAATAAATTGCCGCTTTTTCCCATGGTACACAAGCCCTGGAATGACACACTGGGCTTTAAAGCTTACACTATAAAGTTTAACCCCTTGATGACAAGGGTGTTTTATACACTAGAGGACAAGAACAGTTTTGGCCTTTTTGGTACGCCTTTGTTCAAACATATTCTCCCTCCAATTCATTTAGTACACCCACACAAATTATTAGAGAATTTTAGCGAACTTACCTTCTCTTAGTGTATGTGGAACACAGGAACCATCAGGGGTAAAATTCCTTCCTCCAGAGAGCAGGGTACTTCAAAAAAGACAAGGTCTCTGAGGAGAAGACTCCCCTCTTCCTCCAGCTTTACCCCCCCAAACACATACACCAGGTTCAAGTATAGCAAAGAAGCAGAAAGAAAATGAGAGAGAGAGAGAGAGAAGAGAGAAGGAAATCCCCAGAAAAGACACCCAAAGAGGTCCCTGCTGTCTGAGGACTTAAACTATATGTTTCTCCAGGTGGGAGTCCTGTGTTCTGCATGGACTAAGGCAAAAGGATAACAGTAAATTCACTAAAATCCTCTTTTCTTTAACATTCAATGTGAAAAAAAGGAGCCATGAGGATAAAGGCATAAAAAACCCTCCACTGGAGACCTGTATTCCACAGGAAAACTGGTGCCATATAAATCTCAGAGGTCAATAGACACCAAACTTACACGGTAAACAACTGAATGAGAAGCAAACATAGTATTTTAAGCTGAAAAGAAAAAAAAAAAAAAAAAAAAGGACTTGCGTCCATCAAGTCCAACCCTCTTTTCAAAAATTCATGTTTACTGCGGTTGATCCAAGAGAAGGCAAAAAAAAAAAAAAAAAAAAAAAAAAAAAAAAAAAAAAAAACTTATTTCAAGCAAGCACTAAATAAATATTAATCCCAATACGAATATACATAGCCCTTTATGTTCAGCTCTTTTAAAAAGGTCCTTTTAAAGACATCTAAACAGTCCCTAAGCAGACACCACTGCCTGAAGGACCTTTCATCCATAGCTGGCCTCAACTGAGGCCAGGACATTGACAAGGTAATGTTTAGTTAAGTAATGAAAAGTCGACCAGATAGGACTCACACAGTTCTTCAGCAAAGGCCTGATTCTTGTAGGCCCAAGAGTCATCTACAGATCTAGTGGAGTGCGTTGTGACTCGGGAAGGAAAAGCTTTTCTCCAGAAAACAAACGCCTGTCGGATAGTGGCCTTAATCTAAGAAGCAATGATTATTTTGAAGGCAGCATGGCTCCTTCAGGAATGACAAAAAGAGAATCTGATTTCCTGAAAGTCTGCGTACTATGAACATAGTGCTTAAGACAGCGAATCACGTCAAGCAGATGGATATCCTGCTCTGTAGAAGGATCAGGGTAAAAAAAAAAACAAAAAACAAAAAAAAAACACAGGAAGAACAATTTGATGATTGATATGAAAATCCAAGACGACCTTGCGCAAAAACTCTCAGAGTACAAAGAACCACCTTGTCCTAGAGAAAAACAGGAAGGGCTTGCAGTTTAGCCACTCTAAACAGAGACAACATCCAAAAGGAAAGCCATCTTAAACGTCAGAAGACGCTCTCTGGTAAAACAAACCAGATCCTATGATAACTCTCTGACAAAACAGGCTTCCTAGTTTGAACCATAGTGGAAATAAAAGCATCTGCGAAGCGTTTCTTCTTCAGTATGTGGGAGAGTCATGCCATCAAAGCCAAACTTTCTACCTGTTAGTTACAAAGTGGATCTTAAGTCAGGAGATTTAGCTTGAGAAGAAAGCAAAATGGTTCTGAGATTGATAGTTTGAGAAGATCAGTGAACGAAACCAGACAGGATCAAAAGGGGATGACCAAAATGACTTGAGCCCTCTCCATCTTAATTTTTCTCAGGAATCAGAAGAAATGGTTTAAACACATTAGCCAGAGGAAAGCTCCATGGGATGGACATACTGTCCATCGCAAATGCTAGTGGACCCTTCTTGGTACAGAAGAGTGGAACCTTCCAGTTGTCGCAAGATGCCATTACATCCACTGATGAAAAGCCCCAGTGCTGTATAATCTGGTTGAAAACACAGAGTTCCCTAATTCCAGGATCCACATGTTGGTGACATAGAAAATCTGCGACCAGGATTTCCATTCCTAGAATGTGAACTGCTGAGATGGCTGGGGCGTGGACTTCTACTTACTGAAGCTGTTCCCAGATTTCTGCCCTCAGGGGAGATATAGGTAAGCAATTGCTGTCGCATTGACAGACTGGACCCTCATTACCAACACCAAATGGACGCATCAGCCAAATGTCCTGTATCTCCAGAATGTTGATTGGAAGAACTCTATCCTCTCTGGTCCAGCAGCCCTATGCAGTTGTATGACCAGGGTGGCCGCCCATCCTGTAAGACCATGGTGACTACCACACATTCTGGTGTGACAAAGGGGAGTCCCAGCATTAGGGGGGGTGGCAAAGCCGCCAGTGAGGGTCCTCCTTCACTCGATAAGACAGGGACACGATATGAGACAGGTGGGGAAGTTATCCTGATCAGCTTTCAGGGGTTAACGAAAGCCACGTCTCCTTGGGGAAAAAAGGAACATTTAGGTGCAATCTGAGGCAAGACCACGATTTTGCCTCCAGCAGCGTCACTAACGACACTGCCTAGATCAGGCCCAAATGTGGTATTCCTACAAAAGGAAAGGACACAAGAGACTTTGAATGAATGTCAGTCAGCCCAATTTTGGGCCACAAAGTGTGACGTGCAACCACTGAAAGGCCTTTCCAGAAAACCTAGAGGCATCGAAGGCCGCCTCGATAAGGTATACATTGGCCTTTATGATATTGGATAGCATAACCAGCAGTTCATCTTTAGGAAACATCCCCCCAATGGCATCTGACAGCTTTTTACCCCAGATAGCCACGGCTCTAGTGACCAATGCCATAGCAAAACAGTGTTGCAGAGTGGCCCCATTGTGTCAAAATACACCTTTCTGAAAGAAGGTAAGCACTTATTAGCCTGATTCTTAAGAGCCATGGTAGAGTAGCACACTGAGACAAGACCTCTTCTGAGAAATTATAAAGGGTGGAAATGTGTTTAAGGAAGAATCTTCAATCAGGAGTCCTTAATTCTTCCAGGATAACTTTGTCCAGAGAACATCTGGTTGGAAAAATGGGCAATTCCATCTTATCTCACTGGAAGATGTCCAGTGAGGAAGATCCTGTATCAGAAAGCTGAGAGACCAGCAAACTCTTTAAAAACAGCTCTGATAATTCCCTCAAATGAGAAGCAAGGGTCTTCCTAACATGCATAAAGACAGGGAAGAATCCTTTTCCGCCCCATTAGTGTCAACCTCCTCCACAGAGGATTTGCCAACTGAGACTGGCCCCTAAAGACAGGGTCAACACGTCTGATAGGGAGTATGGTGCTCCAGGAATGGAGAACCCCTTGAATAGATGAAGGGATAGAAGCATATATATATCTTAGCCAATCTAAGTCTTAGCTGAAACTGGCTCTTGTTCTGTAGTGGAGGGCCCCGGAGAATTAGTAGAGGCCACATGCAAGAGGGATATAGGGTGCCTGAATATTCCCTTGAAACCCAAGTTTAGCATGAGGAACAGTGTGCTAAAGGGGTTAAAGAGACCCCTGCATTTTAAGGGCTGCTTTTCCCCATGTGTCCCTTTGGATCAGATACAGATTATTTTTATTACACACACACACACACACACACACACACACACACACACACACACACACACACACACACACACACACACACACACACACACACACACACACACACACACACACACACACCCCCCTCTAAAGTAGGGAAAAGTAATCCAAAGAATTAGAAAAGTATAGGGAGATAAACCAGGGATACCCAAAAAGGTACTAATCTGACTGCAAAGGGTTAAAATGGTGAAGTAGAGAAGAGAGACCAGTCTTTGTGTAGGCTAATTAATGGGAGTAGCAAAATTTCTGCCAAAGCACCACTCTCCTGTCCTAAGCAGAATGCACAAGAAAAAGGAATTCTGTTAAGTGTACTTTTCCATTGCATCAAAGGGATAGTAATACTTCGTTTTAACTTTATTTTATTTTGTAGGCATTAAAAAAACATGAAGAATGATATAAGTCTTATCTCTCAAACCTTTATGGTTTATGAGATATTCACAAGCAAAGTTTCCCCCTCCCGCCCCTTTTACCTAGTGTAAGCCATCTCTTCTCAGATGTGAATCTGGTTGTAAGACCAGACAGATAACAGAAGGGGACAATCTTCTTTGTATGAAAACAATGAAATCCCTGCCCCCCCTTGACAAGTTTTTCAGCTTTTTCCCTTATCTTAATTGAAGATTGTCCCTCTCTGCAGTCTACCTGGGCACCTCCCTTCTGATCTGGTTGAACGGGGGGGGGGGATACTTTGCTTGTGAATATCTCATAAACCATAAAGGTTTCAGAGATAAGACTTACATCATTCTTCATGTTTTTTTAATGCCTACAAAATAAAATAAAGTTAAAACGAAGTATTACTATCCCTTTAACTAAACAAACTGTGGCTCGTCAGCCATTCTAAAATGGTGACGTTAAGATGCCTGAACACTGCCCCCACTTTGACTATGTAAGACAGCATGGCCAGAGATTCATTTTAAGCCAACTCTGACCCTTTAGGTGAAACGGGCACAGAGATGTGTCCCTGTAAGGATTTGCCATGCATTCCTATGAGCGATTATAGGAGGGTTTTCCCAGGTCATGGTGCTGTGTCCTGTGCAAGGTTAGAACAGAACCATTTGAGGGCACTACTGAGAGCACTGTAGATATATGTATGATGCGGAGTTGGTGAAGAGGGGTGAGGCAGAGAGAGAATTGAGGGCAAAGGTGTAGTGGCATTAACCCTTTGAGTAACAGAGGGGCACGCAACGCACTGCAAAACAGGGCTCTAATTATAACAACACTTCATTGAGAGCTTCTGGAAGCTCATTATCCTCTCCGGGAAAGGCCTACATGAGCGAAGTTGTCAAAAACGGACTTCAATGGAGAGACTAACACATGTCAAGCCTTACATACAATAAGGTAAGTGCCTCATACAAAAGGTCAGAAGATGACAGATCAGTGTATATTGAGAGTCATCTGATCTACACTACAGGGGAAGATGCACGAAGTGGAGATAAAAGTCAATTAAGTGAGAAAAAAAATCTCTCCTATTCCTGTATTATTCTATGCAACATATTCATCAAGCTGAAATAGACTCCATGGAATAATATAGGACACTGACACGGACATGGACACACACACACTTATATGTTCACTAGGATTATTTTGTGAACCAGCTACAACATGAATGTATTGTGCTTGTTTTCTTATGTATATATTTTAACAGGAAGAAAAACACTAGCAGAATCATCACAAAATACTGGGAAGAATAGGTCAGTCAATGATGGAGTTAATAAAAATCATATGAACCAATACCTTAATGGTGTCAGTAGGATCTTTTCCCTACTATTTATCACAGAGGTCCAATTCATGTATCACACACAAAAAAAAATCCCTTAATTCAGTAGTAGCAACCTTTTGCTCTCTGATGGGTGGAGACTACAACTTCCATAATCATCCTCAGCCAGCCATGACTAGCTAGAGTTGATGGGAACTGTAGTCTCCAACAGCTGGAGAGCCAAAGGTTGCCTGCCCCATCCTAATACATCCACTGGTATATCCTTTACATCTGCAATTTGCCCTATAAAAAGCTGAACAGATGCTTAAATGTACCTTTTTCCAATCTTCTGAAGGAATATAATCTTCATCATCCTCAGATTCATCTTCCATTTCATTATCTGAAAAAAAAAAAAAAAAAAGAGTTTTGTCTGTTATTTCACAAGGATATTTTTACCCATTACCATTATCAAATAATTAAAAGGGAAGTGGGGACAGAAAAGAAAAACAGCAGTAACTACTGAATACAGGTAAGAGTCAAACAAAAACATACTTGCATCAAAATACTTGCACCGACGCGGGCGGATTACTTCATGTACATCTTGACATCTACCAGATGCTGCAGGGTCATCATTAGAGGACTGAGTTTCATCTTCTTGTCCAGATGAATCTTTATTAGCTTCATCCTGAAATAAATTACTCAGCTATGGTTCAAGCGTAAAGCAAAAGTAAAAATGCAGTGGTACACGGCTGTGTAACCTGCCCATTCTTGATACAAATGTACTTTAACGGCATCAAAGAAATGAAAGAGATACACAGACTGAGAGGTAATCAATAATGCTAGAATGAATGGGGAACAACAGTCTTCAGCTGAACTACTACTCCTATAATCCACAGCCAGCCAGAAGTAAACAGAGGATACTTGGAGTTGCAGTCTAGGAATGCCCAAAGGGTCATTGCCCATTCATGTTCTACCCAGATACGGAAAGGATGTGTGTGTGAAATATTCAGTAAGACTGATGTAAAAATAAGACCAGACACAAACAACATACACCACAAGAGAAAATTAATAAAGGGGGGGAGACAGACATTAATCTACTTGTACCTTATTTTCTGCACTGCTGCCACTGTTTTCATCATTATCAACATCTTCATCAATCTCTTCCTCTTCTTCTCCAGGCAGAGGAACAGTACTACCATAACCATACAGTCTTAACAACTCATGAATCGGCATCTCACTTTCCTGGAATAAACATGACACGGGTTAAACTTATTTGTTGGAATGCAGTGCAACTATAGCTTTTACTAGCAGTAATGGCCCACACTGCCTGGGATATACAGTGGGAGAGAGATCCAACTCTTTCTCACTTACAATTCCCATCATCTTCAGCTGGACAACAGGTAGGGTTGTAGTTCAAAAACAGATAAGCCGCACATTCACGGACACACTAGAACAAGCTTATTCCAGTGTCTACTGGTAGTCACAGACCCACGTACAACAGCCTTGCTCGCGCGCACACACACATGCGCACGCTCGCTCTCTCTCTCTGAGATACAACTTTGATTCACTGTCTCAATGGTAGCCACAGCATCACACAAATTGTCTGACATCTCAGTCTTACATCACTCTTCCACAAAACCACATGTACACTTTAGGATACCTCATTTTTGTTCGACTGATAGTCACAGGACCACATGCCATCTGGTAGCCACAGTACCGCACATCTACATCTTCTACGTGTGCTTGCAAACCACGAACTACGAAAGTGAATATCTCTCAAACCACAAAGGTTTGAGAGATGGCACTGGGGGCATTTAATTTCTTTCTTTAAGGGCTACAAGATGCAGTGTAGTAAAATTGTATTACTATCCCTTTAAAGCAGTTAACACATGTAAATGTTTTTTTGTCTTTGTTAATCACAGAACCACACTCACAGTGTGCTTCCCACACATATACTAACACCCTCAGACTTGTTCCACTGTCCAATGGTAGCCACACACACAACCACACATAACATAATCAGCCCTCCAGATGTTATTAAACTTACAACCTCTGCCATACTCAGCCAGTCAACAGGTGCTAATGAGAGAGCTGTTCTCAAACAGCTGAAGGATCTCGGGTTGCTCATCCTAATTCTATGCTTTATGAGTGAATGGAATGTACTTCCTTTAAAATTATTTGAAGTTCTGACTACTCCCTATTGGTTGCCAGCTACCCATATCATAAAATGTTGGTGAACACCCTGTGGATTTATAGCGCTGCGGAATAAGTTGGTGCTATATAAATAAAGAATAATAATAACTACAACTCCCATTATCAGCAACCTGGAGATGATTGAGATTGTAGTCCTCAACAGCCCTGCTATTATATATATATAAAACCTCAAATGACACAGTGGCAGCACAGTTATGGCTGTTACCTGGTAACAGAAGGAAGAAGCCAGTCTAAGCAGACTTTAGAAGAGTCAGCTTGTCTCCTATGTATGAATCTTCTTTCTGCAGCTACACATGGGGAGAAATGCTAGAATGGGTGGGGGAGGCCAGGGAAGTAAACTTACCCCTCACTGTCATTCTCCTTGCTGGTTAAAAGTCTGGCAGTGGGTGGGTCCAACACAAGGCTTAATGTGATATAAGGGAGTGAATCTCACTGAAGCCTAGCTGTATGTTCACACAACACAACAGCAGTGAATTTTCATGTCTAAGAGACACCATCAGGGAAGTGGCATGCCCAAATACTACTAAAACCACCACTGCAACATCAGATACTGCCCTCTCATAGGTGCCACATCAGTGAGTTACTTCCTGTTTATTACAGAAAGTAACTCCGTCATCAGTGAAGCACATGAAAAACTCTAGTCAGTTCCTAATGCAAGCTGTACAAGGAGAGAGCAGCACTACAGCAGGGCTTCTGATATCAATGAGGGTAGTGGAGAGCACAGCTATACAAGGCCAAGTAAGTCTTTGAGGGGGGAAGTTTTGACTGAACCCTCAAATTCTTCAGTCACAACATTCCCTTCCAGTGTTCGAATCTTTAGAAAACGTGTGCAAGTTAATCTTTTGTGTGCAAGTAGAGTGTACACCACAGTGAATGGCAAATGTCATCTCCCATCTAAAAAATATAGTTTGTACACTGGTTATATAAAAGATCCCAGTTCATTGATAAGATTTGGAGACATAGTGCTTTATTATAGAAATGTATGTGTATAATATTTTATCTATAAGAGTACTCCCAATGCATGGAATATTTCCAAAGTTATTATTACAGCTTCGTTTCAGTCTACAAAGGGCTTTTGTCTGTTGACTGAAAATGCAACAGAACCATTTGTGACCTATACATCTTAAACGAACCATATAAAGCTTAGATTAAGCATTACTGTTCTTTAAGGATCTGTTCATTTGCCTGTACCGAATTTTTTTTTTTTTTTTTTTGCACACTCCTGGAAGTCAGTCAATTTCTCTTGCAAATTATTACTTCCTGGTTTGGAAGATATGCAAAATGGTAAAAGTTAAAAGGGAAGAGGGGGAAAAATAAAGTTCCCCAGACAAGCCTAAAAACAGTAAATGCAATACAATATGTCATGAGATGTTCGTATATTTATATGTAAATGCTACACTATATCCATACCAAGGCTTTTTCCTTCAAGCGAACACTAATCTCGGAAGTACTGAAACAGGATAAGAGCATTTAAATGTACATCTATGGAAATAATAAATACACAGAAACAAATCAATTTAAAGCAGATATGTCACTTTAAGACAAACAAGTTGTGCAGGGTATTTGATTTTGTCTGTATGAGGTACTAGCCATTTTCTGTAAAAAATAAGGTGATTTGGTACTTGCCAAATCAATCCTTTTCACTTACTTCATTGTAGGACATAGGGACTATGGGGCAAAGTATCTTTCACCAGGAGGCAAAGCACTTAAAAAAACAGTTAACTAAAAGTAAAAACCAAACTCCTTCTCCTCTACCATACATTTCCCTCCAAACTCCGCCTAGCAGCCAGTTTACATACATCAAAGTACAGGAAAGTAAAAAGAGCCAGACAGAAACCCCAAGAAACAGAAGTACACATCAATCCCAGCAGAGATTAACATTTTCTTTTGGAGCAGGATGTCTTGTGTTCCCCAATGAAAATTATTTACTGACAAGTACAACGATTCCCTTTTCTCTTGTTTCCAAAGGGAGAGAAAACTGCTGCTTGCAATACTGGTGTCCACAGAAGCAAATTTGTAGAACTTTGCTTAAATATGACCAGAAACTTTTGAAACCAATCTGCCAAAGGCCCAAGAGACATGCATGCCACATATAGAGCAGACTGCATTTGAAAACATAGGCTTGCCATAACTACTACTGAATCCCTTAAACTATGCTATCCCTTAGAAGCAGGTTCTCCCTTAATTGGGTCTTCCATAAACACGGCTTCCGCAATGATGATAAAAGACAGATTTATCAGAGATCTGTCTAAGGAGATTGGTGATCTGAGCTTACACATAATCCAAGTTATAGACAGACCTCTCTTTAGCCCTATGTGATGGAATGGCAGGACTTTTACTGTTGAAGGTAAATTAAAACATAAGCTTTTCCTCAACCAAGGTTTGCAATGACCCTGGAGATCTTCGCCATCACATCCAAGAAAATGAACTGGCATGCACCACTAGCGAGTATGTTGTTCTGTACAGAAAACTGGAAGGAGTTCTATGTTCATAAAGACACCATCAGGTCTATTCCTCGAAGTCACCAATTCACTACTAATGCTTTAAAAGACAGCTCATTTTAGAACCACTGGGTTGATCATGGTCTTGCTAAGGTAGTCTGTCTTACAGGATGTTTTGACCGCCTTCAAGATGGATATATAGGTTTAGTGTTAGTGTTGCTGAATTGGATCAAAAAAGGATGGTCACTCAAGAGGCTTATCAAAGTCAAGAGGGTTTTTCCTAAGTTGCCCTTCATTTATTTACAACCACTGAATTACAGGCTGTAGCACTGCTAAAGACAAGCAAATACAACTGTTAGTATTAGGCTAAGCGGTGTATCCATCTGTGATCCCTGATGAAATGCATAGCCAATTTCAGTCAAACCAGTAAAGCTGGACAGATGCTGCCTTAATCATGAAGGTAGTGAAATGAGGTTGATCCCATCTGTAGCCAAAACTTTCACTGATACTCTGGGAGCTGCAGCAAGTTCAAAGGCAAGAAACAAACTACCAAAGATGGTTCTGGAATGCAAACCTAAGATAAAGATAATTGGCCCAGATTGGAATATGCATCTTTTCTTCTCAAAGAGGAAAGGAATTCTGGTTCAGTCTCATCTATAAGAAATCTAATGGATTATGTAAGTAACTGAGGGCTCTAAAGAGATTAATGTATAACCTTTTGAATATTAGAAATTTCCTGATGTGAAGGGAAAATGTAGACAGTAAGGAAGATGACAGTAAAATATCTTGAAGATGGGTCTACCACTCATCTTAAACACAAGGTTCAAGGTGTACTTTATACATTAAGGAAATCAAGGGAAACAGCATCTCATGGGAGTGTCCTCTACAAACACACAAGTAAGTTGCTCCAGAGACCCTCAAAGAAGCAAAGGCTGGACTGAAAATTGTCCCTGGTCCAGACAACACACATACAGTAAGCTGAAACTTTGAATGCAACTAAATTCTGAACTGGTAGTGTGGCAAGATGACGGATTTGTCCATATTTCTGTATGACATTGTATATCTAGTAAGCTGTTATGAAATGTGTAGTGTCGCTGTGACTGTTGAGTTCAGTAAAAAAGTGCATCTGAAGGTAAGACACCTGTGCAATACATAGTTTTATTTATAAAAGAGGATTTTAGGCTTACCTGTTAAAATCCTTTTCTCTCAGTCCATACAGGTTACTGGTAACTCTGGGAGGCGATCCACCCCTTAGCAGGCAGGAACAATTCTCAAAGTGTATGCAGGGGGTGGAGCCTCCCTTCCCTCCTTGGCTGCAGCTAGCCAATCAGCTCCAGAAAGATTTGAGACATTAACTATGATTAGATAGTAGAAGGGAAGAAGACTCCTGTAAGCATGACCCCAAAGGACCCCCACGGTCTGCCACAGCAGAGCCAAGCATGGTCTCTTGACAGGGTGGGAGACCAGTAACCTGTATGGACTAAGAGAAAAGGATTTAACAGGTAAGACTAAAATCCTCTTTTCTCTGTCGTCCAATACATGTTACTGGTAACTCTGGGATGTCAACCATTAAGTTTCCCAGAGGCGGGAAGAAGGCAAGGACCAGGTGCAAGGCCCCCAAAGTCACCAGAACATATATGAACCATCAGATCAGAGATAGCCCAACAAGAACTGAATCTCAACGGACACCAAACAGGGGTAACGGCACCCCAGGAACGTTACACAGCACACTGAACTAGAACCAACAGGGCTCAAAAGTGAAGGAAGCACTAAGAACCAAGGACAATTCAAGACAGGCAATACTGCCTCCCAAATCTGGCATCAGCGGATGCCAACACATCAACACGGTAGTGCTTCAAAAAGGTGTGCACAGACAACCAAGTGGCCACCTTGCATAACTGATCAGCGGAGGCCTGATTCGTGTAAGCCCAAGAGGCCCCAACAGAGTGAGTAGAATGAGCCATGACCCTAAAGGGGACAGGCTTCTTCCTCAGCTCATAAGCCTTACAAATAGTGGACTTGAACCAAGAAGCAACAATCACCTCGAAAGCAGGTCTTCCTGCCCCAGGACCCTCAGGAATGACAAACAACGCGTCTGATTGCCTGACAGACTCGGTGCGATGCACATAAAACTTGAGACAACGCACCAAGTCTAACAAGTGGAGATCCCTCTCCTTGTCAGAGGTGGGGTCAGGGCAGAAAGAGGGCACCACAATCTTCTGATTGATGTGGAACTCAGAGACCACCTTCCGCAGAAACTTCTTAGAAGTGTGAAGCACCGCCTTGTCCTTGTGAAACACCAAATAGGGTGGTTTACAGGACAGAGCTTGTAACTGCGCGACACGGCGAACTGACACAATCGCCAGGAGGAAGGCCATTTTCCATGTCAACAGACGTAGAGGAATAGTAGCCAAAGACTCAAAGGGAGGGTGCTAAAGGAGGCCCAAAACCAAGTTAAGATCCCACTGAGGAGTGGGAGTCTTGAAAACAGGATGAGTATGAGCAACGCCCTGGAAGAAAACCTTGACATCAGGAAGGATGGCAATGCACCTCTGAAAGAAAACAGAGAGAGCAGAAGTCTGAACCTTAAGGGAACTCAAACTGAGGCCCTTATCCACACTGTCCTGCAAAAAGGCCAGGACCGTAGGTAGATCAAATTCCTGAGACAGGCCCCTGTCAGCACACCAAGACAGAAAAGTCGGCCAGACACGATTGTAGATCTTGGAAGAAACAGGCTTGCGGGCACTGAGCATAGTAGCCACCACACCAGAAGAGAAGCGACCCAGGACTGCACCCCAGCCAGAGAGGCTGGCATCCGTCGTCACCATGGTCCAAAAGGGTACCAGGAAGGACTTGACCTTCAGCAGGTTGGAAAAGGTCAAGCCACCATGACAAGCTCAGTTCCACATGAAAGGAAGAGAGACAAACGTCTTCAGAAGATCCAGGTGTGCAAGGGTCAACCAGATCACGGACCTCCGGAGCTCCCTGGCAAACTGACCCGTTTCTATGGTGGATATGAATTTCCCCACCAGAGACTATAGCTTCTGGACTGGAACTGGATCATGAGACAGAATCGCTGAAACCCTGTGGGCGATCTGGTGAGCCACCTCCTCCGTGAGGAACACCATGCTCTTCTGAGTGTTGAAGAGAAGGCCCAGGAAGACCAGACGCTGGGATGGGACAAGATCTGACTTGTCCAAGTTGATGATCCACCCGTGATGGGTGAGAGCCTGAATGCAGTTCTGAACTTGCTGATGAAGAAGTTCCGCAGAGGGGCTTTCAGAAGCAAGTAGTCCATGTATGGAGTAACTCTGATGCCGTTCTGTGCGTGATGAACATAGTACTTAGCATAACTAACCACAATCAAGAGATGATGCTCCCATCTATTAGATGGTGCTGCATTACACACTCATAACACATATTACATAACTCATCAAAGCCATATTCCACGGTTCCTTGAGCCTATTAATATATGCCTTAATGAGCATATGTACCCAATGTACTTCTCTAACAGTTAAATAGTTAATATTCCTTCAAAAGTTAACAGAATTTACTCTCCGTATTCAGATGTCATCCTCGTCATTACAGAAATCAACACCTCTACTAAGGAGACTGGTATTTATTTAATGGACTAAAGTCATCCGAGTTCCTAATTTGTTTCTAAAACCTATGTATTAATTCCATGCTTACAAGGATGAAGGGGAAATATAAAACATAGGATTATGCTCTGCTATTCCGAACTGACACCTAGTCAGGTGACAAATAGACTAACACATACACACCACTCAATGGATTCATATGTCACTCAGTTGCGAATGTACTCATTGTGTCTAAATTTCAAGTTGTTATACAAGTATTGAAGAAACCTGAAGTCTGCTTATCCCCAACACTGTCTCACCCACTATCTTATACTGGAAAAGTAATGTTTTATTCTGTTGTACATTGGATAGTTTACTGGTACTCAGGGATACCAGAGGAAAAATATAATTCATATTAACACAGTGGGGGGGGGGGGGGTGTCTTAAGGTTGAATACAAGCTACAGGGCTAAGGAAGCAGTCTGCTTCTTGCAACATTGTATTACAAGTATGTAAAACGCTACTACATCTAATTTAACAGTATCAATTACTTACCTAATGCTCACACCCCGATGCTAATGTGATTGGCTCATGTCTTTTAAATAGTATCTGCCTCAAAAGCATTGAACTATATGGAGGACTATCGAGGGGTGTACAAATACAGGAAGAAAAGGAAACATCTTGGGAGACATAATACAGGGGGAAAAAACATCTACTGGTATTGTCTAGATTTGCATCAGAGAAGAAGTAAAGGCTTATGTGAACATGACAAGGTCATTTAACAGCATGACTGACCATTAGGGTATCAGACTGCTCCAGTGGGAATACTGATGCGCACTGCACAAGTCATTCTAATGTAAGCCTAAAGGCAATGGGGAGAGGGCTTTGTCACACATTTGTATTGTATTTTACTCTTATCACATACAGTATAAATATGTGACTCACGGTTTCTTCTAAACCTGCCCTCCTCCTTCAAGGGTGCAGGGATTTCCTTATGCTCACAGCCAGAAGATTGTCCCTCGCTAAGCTCTGACCAGTCAAGCAACTGGATTCCGCATCTGAGGGGAGGCAGCTTAAACAGATAAAAGGGGTGGGGGCACTTTATAATTCAATTACACTTTGTAGAAAAATGATAATACCGCTCTACATGGTCCAAAAACTATAAGGAATAATTGGAGCTGCATTTATTTTGAGACATTACTATCCCTTTAATACCATTCATAACCATAACACACTCTACCACAACCATCCCAATTGCTAACAAAGTGGGGGATAATGAAAAATGTTGCTTTTTGAACTTCCTTTAGGATCATATTATTGGGGAACCCATTCCCTTTTGAAGGTATTAACTTTGGACTGGTTATTTTAAGAACTCATATGTATCAGTGTCTAGATTGTGTTACATTACTTCTTATTGGGTGCTGTCTATAAGTGTTAGTTACGCCATCTAGGCGAGTGCTATTATGAAACTCCATATTCCCAAAATAAGTCTCTTTGGAATACTGCATTTCCACACAACGTTGTCTACACTTGGAATGTAAAGAGTGAAGAGCTCCAGCATATTAGCCTTCGCCCACACAAGAATCTCTGACCATGCAGCTGTACTTCTGGTCTCTCCCTTGCAGTTGATGTAAGCAAACGCCATTGCTTGGGATCCCTGAAGGGTCTGAGACCAATCCCACATGCCTAGGTGAATTACCCAAAAAGGTCAAGAACATTTATGGAATGCTCTCAGACCTTTTCCAAAGACCCTGAGCAGTCTGAGGACCCAGAGTGGCAACCATCATGTCTATGACCCAATATTGGATAATCAGTAGCCATCAAAAGAACAGGTGAGGCCTCTGAAGGCAACAACAAAGGTCCACCTTCGTCCTACTAGACAAAGACATGACATGGAAGGGCAACACACTTGTCTGGACCATTTCATGAGAACTTCCTGCTGCAGCTCAAGCATATGAAACTGAGCAAACACGACTGCTTCAGAGAAGGGAGTAGGTAACCATTTACTCCCGCACCATCACAGATGGCCGAGACATTGCCTGAGTGGCCAAAGAAAGAATCTTGTTGTCTAGTAAAAACCTTCCCCTTAAAGTGTGTCAAATCTCATACCAAGAAAGTGAAGGACTTGGGATATAACTAGAGATGATTTCTTGAGACTGCAAACCCAATTATGCTGCTCCAGAATGGACATTCAAGATTTGCATCCTTTATGTTTAGGGAAGCCAAAAATTCCCCTGGACACATGGCAGCAATGAAGAAGTGCAAGGACTCCATCTTGAATTGTGGAGTGGAGACAAAATTGTTGAGGCATTTTAGATCCACAATAGTACAGTATCATCTGTCTTTCTGGGGACAATGTGCATCTTTCCCAAGAAAGAACTGATTAACACCTACATACCTAGAAAGGAAGAAACTGCATCTAAAAATAAACTGCTCAGGGTAGCTGAGAACTCTGGACATGAAGATTACCCACAAAACTCACTGGTCCTCCGTGGAAACGGCCCATGCTCTGTGAAAAAACATAACAGACCTCCTATAGCATGAGGCAGACCAGACCCCAGTGAAGAAAACAAAGGAGGTGCCCAATAGTGTAACGCTATGAATAACAATATGATATAATAATTATACTCACAGAGTATTAATGTTAGACAGGCGTTATCAGCAAGTCTGACAAGTGAGCTTACGGAGAACATATTCCTGTCTCCGTGCAGGTGAGTCTCCTCACTCTTGGTTCTTTAGATGTTGCCTCTCTGTACTATAATATACCACATGTAGGTGGGATTCAAGCCACCAAAACATTTTTTGCTTGAGGATCCACTTATGCCGATTTCACAAATATATTTAATTTTACAGGCCCATCAGGTTTGTACTTGCACTTAATTTTTATGACTTTGATATCTTTTTATTTGCAAGTTAAAGGAACTGTGATGGGGATTAAACATAACTGTACTGCTGATAACGATTTTGATGCTCATTCCCAGGTACTTTTCCAACTCTTTGAAGAGAAAGGTTACCCCAGGAAACTTGTATACAATTCATATAAGTATGCTAGAACATACAATAGGGAGATTGACAGTCAAGAAAGAAATATTAATTCTTATAGCAGTGTCCACTATTCATTACAAGCTATAATGCGGCATCTGGTTAGATTTTCAATATTTAAAAAAAAAATATATTGGAATATTTGGAGTATAATTATTATACCATATTGTTATCCATAGAGATGCACTATTGGGCACCTCCTTTTGTTTTCTTTTTCATGATACTTCATATCAGAGGCGCTGAGGAAAGCAAGTTGGAGGAGAGCAGGCTTAGATTGCTACTTGAATATACAGAGACAGGGATAGAGTCTCCGTAAGCTCGCTTACTGAAACAAATTTTATGGATAGCCAAGACACAAAAAATTAGGGCAGGGCAGCAGTCTCCACACAAAAGAACACAAAGGACACTGCTGTGTTCCACAAGAACCAAGAGAAAAGATGAATCAGTAAGTACATAAAAATGCCTTATTCTTTCCATCCATTGTGGAATACAGGTACCGTAGGGACATATCAAAGCTGCCCCAACCAAAATGCCAGGAAGGGGGGAGAAAAACAAATCCAGCTTCACAGTGTCAAAGCCAAATTAGATTTTATTAAAAAAAAGAAAAATATATCACTAACCCTTTAATGTTCTAATATTGTAGAT
This sequence comes from Rhinophrynus dorsalis, assembly GCA_037306005.1. Lineage (NCBI taxonomy): Eukaryota > Metazoa > Chordata > Amphibia > Anura > Rhinophrynidae > Rhinophrynus > Rhinophrynus dorsalis. The sequence goes on from CM074722.1 coordinate 237,851,424, forward strand.
ATTACAAAAATAAACTGATGAAAGTCCCATCTCTCAAACCTTTATAGTTTGAGATATATAAGGTTTTAAAGTTCCCCCTCCCTCCTGTTCACAGACATCAGCTGTAAAGCTGAAAGAAGGATCCGCAATCTAAAAACTAGTACTTAATTGGAACGGTCTACAAAGTGTGCTTGCAAACCAGGCACACTTTGTAGACTGTTCCAGTGAAGTATTTCTTTTTAGATTGCGGTATTTAGGCTCTCCTAAAGAGCTGCAGTCGTTTCGCACGACTCGAATCTCCCTCTGTCAGATTTACAGCGGACATCAGTGAAAGGGGAAGGGGGGGGGGACTTTAAAACCTTATAGCTCTCAAACTATAAAGGTTTCAGAGATGGGACCTTCATCAATTAGTTTATTTTTGTAATATCTACAATATTAGATTTTATTAAAAAAAGACATTACTAATCCTTTAACCTTGCATGTCAACAGACATCACCACACAGAACTATGCGACAGAAGAAAGGTTATCAGAAAAGAGGTGTGTGTGTGTGTGTTTTGGGGGGGGGGGGGGTTGAAAAGTCCAATGAATGTAACATCTGATACACCTAATAATGCCCAAACAGTGTAGGTCCCATTATCTCCTGCTAGATGGATTAGGACAAAGAAGAAAGCACAATTTCCTAAAGAATACAGAAACCACATAACACTTTGTGAAGAAACCCAAAAAGAGTTTGCAGAACTACCTCATCAGCATTAAGAGAAAAAAACAAACAAACAAACAAACAAACAGAAAAGGAGCTTTATAAGACAAGGCCTGACATTCAGTCAGTAAAGAAACAAAACCGTAAGGGTTAGGGAACAAAGACACAGTGATCAATGGTTCAAAAGGATTCCTCTAAAGCACTCCAGATTCAGATCCCATGATGGTGCGGAATATCTAAATATGGAGTAGGCATGCAGCAGCCCTTGAATAAAGTCCAGGGATCCAGCAAAACAGGTAAACATTTCTGAAAAAGGACAGACGATATCTGCATCTTGATGGATCTAAGCAGCAGTCCTTTGTGGAGACCAAACCCAGAGGGAGGCATAACGGAAGGGGTAACAAATTAAGTTTGTGACAGCACTTGAAGAACAAAGACCGGACACTATAAGTAGTCTTGGATGAAACACACTTACACGTCTGAATCATAATCGTAATGACTGGCTTGGAGAAGCCGATGTTTCCCAGAAGGTTAGCTTCACGAGACATGCCACTAAAGTCAGCCTCAACTGGTACAAATGACAAAGCAGACCCAGAGAGATCAGATCTGGAATAAGAGAGAGATGCCACAGCTCCCCAGGATCCAGCTGCTATCTGCTAAGAATCTTCTCCTTCATTGTCCAGTCCTATGATATGTATCGCCAAAATTGTGGGAATATAAGCTTCCGCCAAGGATAGGATTGAACGAATCTCTGCCCACACTTCTGAGCATTGGTTATCAACTGACATGCACTACCATCGTTGGGCTGCCAGACTGAATCTGAACTTGCCGCTCACAAAGTAACCCGGGACCAGTATTGAAGTGCCAGATAGACTGGACAAATTTCCCCCACTGATTGAAGGGACTCCCCACCAACCTGACAAGTTGGCATCAATAGAAATGAATGACATGCACTACCATCGTTGGGCTGCCAGACTGAATCTGAACTTGCCGCTCACAAAGTAACCCGGGACCAGTATTGAAGGGCCAGATAGACTGGACAAATTTCCCCCACTGATTGAAGGGACTCCCCACCAACCTGACAAGTTGGCATCAATAGAAATGAAGGACCATTTTGCAACAGCAAAGGGTCTCCTGCAACCATCACTGCACATCAAGACTTGTCTGGATAGACAGATGGCACACAGGACAGCAGACACTGGTATCTGGACCATCTGCTTAGTATGTCAAAATCCAAACTTTGTCCTCTGAGAGGAAAGCCTGTTCCTAACGTTTGTGTTGAATCTCTTGGTAAGAAAAACAAGAGACTGGGAGGGAACCAGAAAAGACTTGAGGTTGAGCACCCAACATTGTTGTTCCAGCACACACAGACATGTTTGAAGATCCAAAAATAAGGAAAAAAATATACAAAAGCGATCCTACCCCAAAAACACTGATCCCAGAATCTAAAATGTAGAGAAACACAGCCCCCAATGAAAGTCTCAGTGTGCAGCTTCTTTTTAAGTGTCCACAGCGACACGAACAGTCTAGTGCAAACAAAAGAAACAAAAAGAAAAACGAGCAAACATCTGAGAGCAGTCTGAGACCAAATCAAATATACTCCTGTATACAGGTTGCACTTACTAGAAATATTCTTGATTAGTGTCCCATAGAGTAGCCACTTCTAAGCAGAAAATCAAACCACATCAAAAGCCTTCGGTGTGACTGCTTCTGAACAGAGCATTCAGTCGCATTAAGCCCCTCCACAGTTTACTTATGTAATCAAGCACAATCTAGGGGATCACTAGTGTTAGAGACCAGCCATCCCCCCTACTGTGCCAAACTACTGTAGGAGGAGAATGCAGCCATTGCTGCTATAGTGCTACCCTACCTTGAGTACTCAGAAAAGTAAAGGTGCAGTGGAATGAACAGGACTTAAAAGGGCTATGTCCCTAAATTTAAATAACTGAATATACCAAAAATGAGGCCAAGGTTAGTGTAGCTATCGTCTCACAGGACAGACCTCAGATAGTGGTCAATAAGTCACAGAGGAACAAACAAGGACAGAGATCTATACTGATGACCTTTGACTACATGGCTAAACTGCTACATCAACCACATGACTGAAATAGGACTTCAGTCCCCTCTGGTAGCCTCCCTGAAGGCAAAGAAAAGGACACAAGTGCGGGTGGTTTGAAGTTAGCATCTCAACGGTTCCAGAAGCTTCCCGATATGTAGCATTAAACAGGAGCAGGGAAAGAGTCCCCTTCTCCAGAGAGCTTTGATTGCAATTACGCATCTTCCTAGTAGTAGCAACTTAACTTAAAGGTTACATCATTCACGAGACTATGAGCATTATTATTTAAGCAAAAGGAGGAGAAATTAATATTCATCGATTTAAATGGTGTTTATCCTTCTGAATGCTAGATCCCCAACACATTAACCCCATTCAAATCAAATACAACTTGTGCAATTTATTTTAACCCTATGGTGCATTTGTTTTATTCAGAACTGCAGCTTAAAGGGATAGTAATACTTAAAATGTGTTTTATTCAAAGGTTATTACAGCTCAAAGTTTAATTTTGTAGGTGTAATATCACAGTGGCCTGAAATTGTAGTGACGCTGTTGCTACACCATCCTATGGAAATTTATGTTACACGGACCAGAGGTGTCCATAGGATGGTGTAACAACAGCACCACTGTACAATTTTAGGCACTGTGGTATTGCACCTACAAAATTCAACTTTGAGCTGTAATAATGTCTGAATAAAACACCTTTCAGCAGTGAGAGTACCCTTTTTTTTTACTCAGGGGATAAACTCTACAATATATATGTTTTTACATTTTAAGTATTACTATCCCTTTAACAAGTAATGCCCTACATGTGCCAACTGAACAAAAATATGCAGGTTATGGCTGGATTTGAGAGAACCTCATAAACAAGCCTTTATTGCATGGGTATTCAAACACAACCATTTAAATGTGTAGCAGAGGTAGACTTTGGTCATGTAGAATTCACATGAAAAAATGTTACTAGGCAACACGGAACCCATCAGATATTCTGTACAAATGATTCACGAAATACAATTTAGAGGGAAGGAAACAAATGCACAGCAATAAAATAAGAGACAGGTTTTTGTCATTTTACATATTTTTTCCATGACACTTACCCTTTCAAGGTGTTCAATTTCAGAGGTGAAATTTACTTCTCCCTCCAACATCTCTTCTTCCTCCAAAGTCCGTTCATCATCAAATTCATGAACAAGCATGTCAGCTGATGGATCAAATTCATGGTCATCAGATGTAGCTGAGCCTCCTGAGATAGAAAAGGACCACAGAATACCATTGGTGCCCATGTTTCAATTTCTAAAATCCCTTTTGTACCCCTTTTCTACATTGCGTCTAGTAATACAGACTGGTTTGATACATATAACCGTTTGAAGATTTCTTGCAATTCGTTTACTTAGTTCTTCAGTATCTTAAGAGTGGAATCATCCTCATACAGGCTACAGTTCAGGAGATAAAGATGAGATACACAATTCTCTTGGAAAGCTTCAAATGGTTACTGATCAGAGATATATTCCAATCAATCACCAAGTAATCACTACTTTGACGCTATTATGCTACTGTGTATAAATATATATTGTGTATTTAAAAAAAAAAAAAAAAAATAGTTGAGAAATGCTAGGGCAAAGTAAATGTGCCAGAAAGAACAAACAAATTTACATAGGTTTAAATGGGATTTCTAATCTCTTGAATGCTGAAGAGTTCTCCATTGCATTGCTTCGGAGTGCGTTAGAAACAACTCTAGCATTCAAGTAATTAGAAGCTCCATTTAAATCAATTGGGTTTTTAGGAAATGTTACTTGTCCTTGTTTTAGGAAAGGTCTATTTGTTGGTTTTCTCTACAATTCTGGCACTTTTTCTTTATGCATATGCTCTGGTCTTTATTTGGTAAAAGATCTTCAAAAACAAACAAAATTAAAGGATTAAAAATGTTATATCACACAATGTGATGTGTTCAAGCGCATAGTTTTCACAGCAGTCTTCAAGTCCAACAAAATAAGTTTTCAGAATCTCCCAGCTTGATTACAGGTGATCAGTATCAATCAGTGGCTCAATCATTGTGACAGATCCTCAGGTGGTTACAACAAAGCTAGGTTCTGTTGAGGAATCTGCACTATTGGGATTTAGGTTTCTTATGGGAAGATTTTAGCACCTCTGTTCCAGAAGATGATGATTTTGATGACAGGATTGATTTAGAGGAAAACAGCCACAACGTTAAACTACATTTTGAGATGCGTTTTGACATGATGTTCATTCATTGGGTGTGTTTTATACACTGCCTACATGAGAACATTTTGATTACAAAGGAGAATTTCAATACAATAAAAACAAACTAATTTAACCAAGCCAAAACTCACACAGCATCAAAATTTCCATTATACTGTAAATAGTACAAAACAAAGAATATAATTAACCCCTTAAGTATCATTGACGTGGCAGGACCGTCACGCTGGTCCGGCACTTAAGGATCAGTGACGGTCCTGCCACGTCACGTTCTTTTACTCAGGGGCACTCAGTCTCAGCCTGCAATGAATGATAACAGCGTGCACGGTGGCGCATTGCTATCATTTAACCCATGATGTGCCAGGACCATCATGGGTCCTTATGGGAGGTTTACCCATGATGATTCTAGCAAGTCAATTGCAAGTTAAAGGGATAGTAATACTTCATTTTAACTTTATTTTATTTTGTAGGCATTAAAAAAACATGAAGAATGATATAAGTCTTATCTCTGAAACCTTTATGGTTTAAGAGATATTCACAAACAAAGTATCCCCCCCCTGTTCAGCCAAATAAGAAGGGAGATGCCCAGGTAGACTGCAGAGAGGGACAATCTTCTATTAAGATAATGGAAAAAGCTGAAAAACTTGTCAAGGGGGGAAGGGCTTTCATTGTTTTCATACAAAGAAAATTGTCCCCTTCTGTTATCTGTACTGTCATACAACCTGATCCACATCTGAGAAGAGATGGCTTACACTAGGTAAAAGGGGCGGGGAGGGGAACTTTGCTTGTGAATATCTCATAAACCATAAAGGTTTGAGAGATAAGACTTATATCATTCTTCATGTTTTTTTAATGCCTACAAAATAAAATAAAGTTAAAACGAAGTGTTACTATCCCTTTAAGATTAGTTTGTTTTACTGTATTGAAATTGTCCTTTGTAATAAAAATGTCCTGATGCAGGCAGTGTATAAAACACACCCAGATAATGGACATAATGCTAAAATGCATCTGAAAATGTAGTTTAATGTTTTGACTATTTGTCCTAATACAACAGATATTTTCGCCCTTTGTTATACATCATTTTTGTACCGGGTTTTTCTTATTGAAAATGTGCTCAGCACATTTGGTTCATTCTTTAAACCTTTGAGTGCCAGAGGGGTACGCAACACATTGGCACTCAAAGGGTTAACTCCTTAACGACCAGCCGCGCAGCCAGCAGTTATGGACCACAGAGCATTTTTTGGGGGGGTTTTGCTGAATCCGATTCAGGAGTCCCCAAGCATCATACAGCCTCGCGGGGACCTCTAAATTCCATGACGTGCCAGGACCATCACTGGTCCTTAAGTGAAGGACCGCCGTGACAGTTCTGGCACATCACTGGTCCTTAAAGGGATAGTAATACTTCGTTTTAACTTTATTTTATTTTGTAGGCATTAAAAAAACATGAAGAATGATATAAGTCTTATCTCTCAAACCTTTATGGTTTAAGAGATATTCACAAGCAAAGTTACCCTCCCCGCCCCTTTTACCTAGTGTAAGCCATCTCTTCTCAGATGTGAGTCTGGTTGTATGACAGGACAGGTAACAGAAGGGGACAATTTTCTTTGTATGAAAACAATGAAAGCCCTTCCCCCCTTGACAAGTTTTTCAGCTTTTTCCCTTTATCTTAATTAAAGATTGTCCCTCTCTGCAGTCTACCTGGGCACCTCCCTTCTGATCTGGTTGAACAGGGGGGGGGATACTTTGTGAATATCTCTTAAACCATAAAGGTTTGAGAGATAAGACTTATATCATTCTTCATGTTTTTTTAATGCCTACAAAATAAAATAAAGTTAAAATGAAGTATTACTATCCCTTTAAGAGATTAAAAGTACCTAAAAATAAAATGGATAAACATCCCAATAATTTCCTTTTTTGAGAATGCCGTTATGTTCATACCTAGGATGTACCTACCCCAAGCTTTTATGGGGCATATGCAAAAAGACATAGGAGGAGCAATTATGTTGCAAACCAAATGTTTTCTAGGCAATAAATACAAATGTTCAATGACTTAGTGGAGCAGTCACCTTACAACAACTTATGCGATTATGAAAGAGCTTTCAAAATCACCTATATATGTTGTGCGAGATATGTTTATAAATCTAAAATGGTCAATTTTTAGGGATTCAAGAAGGGTTAGAACAATACTAAGAAACTAAAATTACCTGGGCTTGCAGTCCCAAGCGAAGGCTGTTAAAGAAAGAAAAAAATGTTATGAAAAAACAAGAAATTTCAGAAATTGCATGAACTGCATAGATTTTAATCCAAACAAGTGCAAATTAAAGTTGAATTCTGAATTTGCACTTCTGCAGTTATAACATTTTTTTTTTTGTTTTGTTCTAATAAATATTTTAGAAAAGGAACAAAATATTAGTGCATAAACAAAATATCTAGCTACAGTCATGAAATGTGGAAGTTATTGTCATCAGCAGGAGCCTACATTCTCTCGTTAATCTCAGCCACATCAATCGCTTCATGCTTTTATCCCCTTGAATTCAATGCAATAGAAACTTCTAAAATTCAATATGCACAAAGAATTGCAATTCTGGGACAAGTCAACATCATCGGTAGAAAATAAAAATTGCCATTGGCTTTAGGTGGACCTATCACCTGGATTCAGGTTTGCAGATTTTAAATGTTCATTAAAAACTGGCAAAAGACCAGCAAAAAGATATTCATACTTTGTATTATATGATAACCGAGTTCCCAGTGATGTTTCCTATGCTAATTAAGGTGTTTGCTGATATTTCATATGCTAATGTAGCATTTTCAGTGACGTGAATATACTAATGAAGCTTTTTAGGGAGGTACCATATTCTAATAAAATGTTGTGCTGCACCACAATACTCTCACTTTCACTTCTCCCAGTGCGAAAATTTCCTAAACTATACATCTGCTGGGCTTTTGGTTAACATGACACACAGGCAGGTTTGAATGAAGATTTCAAAATATGCTAACCTGAATCAAGGGGATAGGTTCACTGAAAGCCAATGGGAATTTGTATTTATTCTCTATGATTTAGTTGACTTGCCCCAAAACTGCAATTCTATTACTTTGTGCATATGACCCTTAGTCAAGTCTTATCTCACACTAAGTTTCTTACGATGCAGTATCCAATTAATGCAGACTGTCCCAATAGTTTTGTTTCAGTACGCAGAAATTTTTCTTTACTTTTTAGTGTGTGCCCACCAATGCACAGCGAAGAGCTAACAGTTTGCAGAGAGCATGTGTGTTAGAGAGTGACTTATCAAAATCAGCCTAAGTAAATCGCCAGTCAGAGACAATTTGTGACGTGACAATATTTCCACTGGTCACTAATCAAATCTCTATGGCCACGATTTACAAAATGGACACATAATTGTAGGCAATTTTCACCACCCTTGAGAGCTTTGTTTAAACAGCAGCAGATAATTATTTTATTTACAAAATAAAGAGTGCATGGGGGCCTACAATTTTTCAGACAATTGCTACTTGATTTCCCCCAGAGAATGGAAATGCAAGTATTGCCTAGCAGAAGAGTCACCTCTCCTGGAGCCTTGTTCATCAGGGTAAAAAAAGCATAATTCTGGCGCACACCAGCTGCCCGTAGGCAGTAAATTACTATTCCAGTTCATTTAAATGGTGTTTTTAATGCTAGGACACCATGAAGACAAGAAAATGTGACCAGGCACCTAGATATAGGTTTCGAACTGTAAGCAAGTGTCAAAATTGTGTGCAATGCAATGACTTGGACCCACTTCTTGCACTGAAATGGCTATGTTGGCATGCCAAGATTATTTCTGTACTGTCACTAGAGTAGAAGCCCTCACACACAGTTTGTAAACACTGATACAAGGTCGAAGGACAATTAATTAAAATAAACCAAAGCGAGAATGAAAACTAGCTTTAATCCCTTAAGAACCAGAGGGGCGTGCAACGTATGGCTTCGCAATGCACTGCACTCCCCTCTGGTTCTCAAGGGGTTAAAACGGGCTTGTCACCTTTTATTTATGCCGGCGTACTTAAAAACGTAATTCAAATTTGCCTGTGACAGTTTAGCTAAAAAAACAGTAAATTGTAAAATTCTTAGAAAAAGAAAGAGAGAGAGAGAGAGAGAGGAGAAAAAAAAAAAAAAAAAAAAAAAAAAAAAAGAAGACTCTAGACTTCAAGAAAACAGAGGATAAGCATGCAACCCCACCCCAAAAATGGAAATGAAGCCAGGCACTAGCCTCACAGCCAGCAATTTCCAGTAAAACAGCATAAAAACAAGTCATACAAGTTAGCTGAAAACAAACACTATGAATACAAAATTTGGATTCCAAGTACATTTTATACATTAAAACCTGAATGCCAGAGAAGCAATGTGTTGCATACACCCAGGCACTTAAAGTGATAGTAATGTCTGGTTTTATGTAAGTGTTATATTGTAGATATTAAAAAAATAAATTAATTGATGTTAGTCTTGTCTCAAGAGTTTGAGGGATATATGATTATAAACTTCCCCCTCCCTCCCACAGAAGTCGGCTGTCAAGCTCTCAGCATGAGATTCGTGTCAGCTGACTCGAGGTGGCTCTTCAGCAGAGCCGAAATAGCGATATGTAAAAAGAAATACTTCACAGGAACGGTCTACAAAGTGTGCCTGGTTTGCAAGCACACTTTGTAGACCATTCCAATAAGCATTTCTTTTTACATACCGCAATTTCGGCTCTGCTGAAGAGCCGCCTCGAGTCAGCTGACACGAATCTCATGCTGAGAGCTTGACAGCCGACGTCTGTGGGAGGGAGGGGGAAGTTTATAATCATATATCTCTCAAACTATAAAAGTTTGAGAAAAAAGACCAACATCAATTAAATTTTTTTTTTTTTTAATATCTACAACATAACACTTACATAAATCATTACTATCACTTTAATGGATTATATAACATGCACATTATGTTTTAGATTTGTTTCCATAATTCTGAAAAAAAAAAAAAAAAAAAAAAAAGTCCTAAAAATTATTCTTTTTTTTTTCCCTCCTCCATTTTTCAGGACAGTTTCAAAACATCAGTCAATAGCAGACACCCAACTTTCTCATAGGTACAGTTAACCTGCAAGCAGTCAGAGGTGATGGGTACTGGACATAAAGGGGTGGGCACACTGACATCAACTAGATATCCTGTTAGCCTTCCTATAGAAAAATGCTATCCTGTTGTTAACATCTGCACGATGAACACATGGTAAATAGTGCAAAAATATTTCTGAAACTTCCCAAAGTCTACTGACAGATACAAAAAAGGTTGAGGGAGATGTGGGCACATTGGTTACTGGTTACAGTTGTTCACGGGAAATTTACAATAGGGGACAAGCAGACAGGGCTGGACTGGGAATAAACACCAGCCCCATAGCATTGCGTCATTCTACCAGCCCATAGCACCGTGTCATTCTACCAGCCCCAGAACAGTTAACCAATTCCTGCAGAGGATATTTAAATCAGAATCATTTGATGTTGTCCTGAATTCACCTGGCTCCATTAAGCACTGCACATTTACAAAAGGAAGACACACAAACCTATAGTTTGGCAAAAAAAAAAGTTGTCAGTTCTTCATGGTGCCTAGGGTAATATTCACAAAAAAAATGAAGCAATTATGAGGCAAACAGAATGCACCCCAGGGAGTAAATAAAAATCCCTATTGATTTACACCTGAGGTGTCCATATACCCTCTCCTTGCACTGTAACCCCCCCCCCCCATCAGCTCAGAGACAAACTGCCCCAGAACCATGAAAGTCCTCTAGTGCCAACTTCCTTTGTACTCAAATGGACCCCAGTGCTCCCTGCCCTAGTATTCACTGCCCACATATACACACATATAGTACTACCCACTGCCATCACACCCACAAACCCCCATTGCCCTAGTAATCACTGACAAAGTATACACAGACAGTACCCACTGCCCTCATACATACATACAGACCACCAGTGCCTGCCATTTTACTCACAAACTCCCAGTGCCCACAACAGCAGCACCAGCAGATCCCAGAGCGCACCACCACAGCACCCACACAGATCACCAGTGTTCATTCCTCCAGCATCCACATGGATCCCCAATACTCACTACCATAAAATACACAGAGACACCAGTTGCTCATTGTCATGAGATCTCAGTACCCGCCATGACAATACCAATTGATCCGCTGCCCTACTACACAATGCCCCAGCTGCCCAGTGCCCACATCACCGTATTCACAAAGATTCCAAGAGAGCACATAAAGACCCCTAGTGCTGGACATACTCCTATGCTAGATCATTACATATGTCTACAACTAACTCTAAAATCATATTTACATATGAAAATGTGCAAAACATCCTACCCCACTGAAGTGGCCAAGCGTTGTCCTACTCCCACTAAAGCTGTTCTGGCACTGCCACTTTTTTTTCTTCTGGACAGGCAGCCACATCCATGTGTTCCTGGTTTCCTTACTTCCTTTCCCTGCACTCATCTATGGCCCAGAGGGAAAGAAGACATCCAGGGGCCAGGAAGTTGTCTCAGTCCTCCTGGGCAGTCTACTCCTGTTCCCGCCTTCTCAGACTCTCTGGCTGCTAACCTCACTCTCTAGACGCGGCCAACCCGGTGCACAGACATTACGCAGTGCTCACGCTCGTCGCTGCGTGCGTCTGACGACAGTGGGTCTAGACCCGGCTGCATCTCTCCTTTCTGTGTGGAGTCAGTGCGGCTGGCAGCCGCTGCCACGGTCCTTCAAATCTCGCGGCCGCTTGGTTCTTGATTTTTTTTTAAAGAAGGCACAGCGCAGGCACAGGCAGCAGCCCCAGGAAGCCCAGTGCAGGCGGCCTACCGGGAATTTTCCCGGTATCCTGGTAGGCCAGTCCGGCCCTGCAAGCAGAACAAATTTGGATGACTAGTTGAGGATACATACTAACCAGTGTGCACGTTACCCAACACTACAAGTTTAAAAGATTTCCTTACCTGAGCAAAGGTGTGTAAATTAGGGGTTAAATAATTTAAATTAGTTCACTTAAAAGTAGACTGTCACCTAGACTCAATTTGGAATATTTGAAAACTAACTAAAAACCTCATGTATGTCATGTCAGGCAAAACAATCGCAAATATACTGTACAATTAAGGAGATATTCACACTTATTACTGTATGCTAATTGCAGTACTTTTGCAATTTTTCATGCTAATGAAGCCTTTGCAGTTAAGCTTAATATGCTAATGAAGCTCTGCACTGCGCCGCGAGACTTTCACTATTCCAGAAATAAAAGTGTGAATATTTCCTAAACTATATATCTGCTGGACTTCTGGTTAACATAATGTACAGCCAATTTTGAATAAAGGTTCCAAATTTGTAAAATAAAATAAAATAAGCTCAAGCTGACAGGTCCACTGACTACACAGAAAACTTGCACTGATGGGGTACATGTGAAACTGTGCTATAGGAAACCAAATCATAAATATGCACAGCTTTCACGTTTCTCCACATAAGAAAAAGTGCTGAATGGCTTTCAAGAAATAAGTCTATTTATAAAAAGCATTTCTACAATCTACAGGATTCTGAATAGAAACCACCTAAACGGGACACGTAGCAAGCTCTCTCTTCCACACAAGGGGTTAGTTACTAAAAAAAGTTCCATGAAAAGGTTTCGAACCCGATTTATCTAGAGAGAATAACAAGTTAAACCTGTATTGCCATACAAAATGTGTTAAGGTCCTAATTCTATACATTCCATTACAAATAAAATGTTTTATTTCATAAGCAGTACTCATATAGTAACATAACAGTATCATAGAAACAATGGATGATGAAACATGCTTCTATCAAGTTCAGCTCCTGCCACCCATGTTGATCCAGAGGAATGCAAAATTTATATATAAATACATTTTATAGAGATGCACCGATACCAATTTTTTAAGACTGAGTACCGATACTTTTTTTTGCAGTCATTTGCCAGTTTAGGTACTTGGAAAACTGGCAAATTACCGCAAAAAAAAAAGTATACGTAATTGGTATCGATGAGTACTTAAAACACACACACACACACACACACACACACACACACACACACACACACACACACACACACACACACACACACACACACACACACACACACACACACACACACACACCCCCTCTTGATTCTCCCCTTTTGCCTCTTTCTCCCCCTCTTGATTCCCACCTTTTGCTTCATTCTCCCCCTCTTGAGCCCCCTCCTTTTGCCTTGGCTTTTTCTCTCCCTTCTGATCCCCCTTTCTCCCACTCCTTGACTCTTGATCCCACCCTTTTGCCTCTCTCTCTCCCTCCTGATCCCTCCTCCTTTTGCCTCTTTTTTTTTTCTCCCTTAGTCCCTTTTGCTTCTTTTTCTCCCTCTTGACCCCCCTCTCTGCCTCTTTAACCGCCCGCTCTTGATACCCCATCTTGCCATCTCTTTGCCTGCCTTACCCTCTTCCGCCGGGTGCTCGCTGTTCTCTCGCCAGCCCCGGCAGAGGTCAGCGTCTGAGCGTTGCCATGGTAACCCGCAGCAACACTCCGACGCTGCAGGAGGGAGAGAGGCAACCGGGGAGCGTTGTGAGCAGCTTCCCGGGCTCCCTCTCTGCAACACTGACCCTGACACAGGGTATCGGTGCTGGCATCGGCCGCATTTGTGCGAGTAAGAGTACTCGCGCAAATGCCGGTATCGGCACAGATACCAGTATCGGTGCAACCCTAACATTTTAAGCCATTTCCAATTAAGACCGTTTAAAAAAATTCCTTCCCGACACTAAATGAGATTTCCTTGGATCAACATTCTATCTGATTTGAAGCCAAGTGTTATAATTCTCAATATTGTTCTGTACTAGAAATCAATTACAGTATCTGCAAGCACAACATCCAGAGGCAAATAATTCCATAACTTTAGTGCCCTTACTGTAAAAAACCCATGCTTGCGTTTTAGTCTAAAATGCCATACCTCTAGCCTTAATGGATGACCTCTTGTTCTTTGCTCTGGAGTAAATAATTCATTGAAGAGTTCTTTGTATTGACCTCTGCTATATCTGTAAATGGTAATCATATCACCCCCTGAGACATCTCTACTCTAATGTAAACAGGCCTAATTTGTCTTGTGTATCTTTATAACTCTTCAATAGCTTTATTAGTTTTTTTCATGTCTCTGCATTTTCTTCCAGTTCAATAATGTCTCTTAAAGGGATAGTAATACTTAAAATGTAAAAAAAAATATGTTGTAGGGTTTATCCCCCTGAGTAAAACAAGAGTACTCCCACTGCTGAAAGGTATTTCATTCAAAAGTTATTAATTTTCAAAGTTGAATTTTTTAGGTGCAATATCACAGTGGCCTGAAATTGTACAGTGGCGCTGTTGCTACACGATCCTATGGACAGCTCTGGTCCTGGGACCATAAATCTCCATAGGATGGTTCCCATTTAGTGTATATGTAGCATGTTTATTTCTGCAGTCCAATTGCATAACCTTACATGTATCTATATTAAACCTCATCTGCCACTTTTCAGCCCATTCGCTCAGTTTAAATAAATCTTTCTGCAGAGAAAAAACATCCTGGTCTGTATGTATTTCCTTACAGCAAAGGTTAAAACAATACTTACAATACCCACTTCTAGATCATTAATAAACATGTTAAAAAGTACTGGGCCCAGGACTGAACCCCGTGGTACCCTATTTACAACTTTAGAACAACCTGAAAAGGTTCCATTTATAAAACTCTACTACCAAACATTTAGCCAGTTCTATATCCAAGTACAGCTATCACCTGTAAAAAACAAAGCCTTTTAAAGCGGAAATACCACCTCCACTAAAGTCGCCCTGCAATACTTAGGCAGGTGGCGACTAGCTTACTAATCATTATTTTACCTCTCAAAAGTGTCCACAAATAAATTTATCCTTAAGCTACCGAGACCGGAAGCCAAGCATCACCGCGGACATCTTGAATGCGTGCCTGCACTGTCATTCCTCTTCACCCTTCATAGGCATTGCACTGACCCGGACGGCTCCGGAAGAGACTGACGGCGCAGGCACAAAGGCTGCAGTAACCTGCCTATCAGTCTTGGAAGCTTAACCCTTTGAGTGCCACAGAGGTACGGAATGCATTGCAATGCAATGCAATGCATTCCGTACCCCTCTGGCACTCAAAGGGTTAAGCATAACTTTATTCATGGACACTTTTGAGAGGTAAAATAATGATTAGTAAGCTAGTCACCACCTGCCTAAGTATTGCAGGGCAACTTTAGTGGAGATGGTCGTTCAGATTTAATTTATGCAGTAACCTTTTCTGAGGCACAATATCAAATGCTTTTGCAAAATCCATATGTTTTACATCAACAGCAATACCCTTGTCCCAATTACTACTTACCATTTCATAAAATGCAAGTAAATTAGTTTGGCATGATCTATTCTTCATACGATCATGCAATGTGCAATGATGAAGGAAATTTTGTTCAAAACAGGGGTTTTCAGAAATCTTTCAGGAATGTACATTAAACCCACAAGTTTCATGCTCCAGATCGCCATGACAAGAAATTGGGACCTGTCACCCAGCAAACTTGCCGTGCATGTAGGGAAGGAGCTTCCCTACACAGCATGGTAAGATTTAAGACTTTAAATTATACATTATCGCTCCCATGGCCTCTTCTGATGTTTTCCCCCGGTATTGATCACCTATGCTGCGACCAGTAAGGTGATCACAGCCTATCGTCTACATCCTACTCCACCTGACATTCTATGAATGCTCGGGTTGTGTAGGAGGACATTCGAGACGCACATAACGCGTATGAACCTTGAAGGTCCTCCTACTAAACACGGACGTTCATGGAATACCGGACTGAAGAGGAGGTAGAGGAAGGCAGTGACAGCCTTGCTGGTCACAGCATTGATTGCCATCAGGAGGGGGTCGCCAACATGAGTCTGATTTGAAGAAGAAAATAAATAAAATAAAAAATCCCACTCTCAGCCTGGCCCCATAACAGCCATATACCGTTTCACTCACACACATACACACCAGCCTTGTTCCATTGCAACTGCTAGCCAGTTCCCAGCATGCACTCAGTGACACACATATTGCCTGACCCCCCTGCAGCCTTGTTCCCTTGCCCACTGGTGACCACAGATCCCCAAAATCAGTCCCCCCCCCGGTTCCGATGGTAGTCATAGAACCACACCTTAGTCTGACAGGCCAGACTTGTTCCATTGGATGTCAAAGAATCACACACTAGGACCTAAGGGAGGGTTCTCCGCTGAAGCAGAGTCTGGCACCTAAATTTTGGTCTGGCTTCTACAGTCCAACCAAATTTGTCAAGCGCTGACTTAGTGTATCAAAAAAGGTATGAAATATGAATGCTGCGTTTAGCCAGAGTACATTAATTCCCAATATGTATAGGTAAGTGCACAAATGTCTTTTTCCCTAGGACCCAAAAGACTGGTAACAGCACAACAAAATTTGTATTGACATTTTCATTCCCATAACCAAAATGAACTATACATGGTATGAAGGCAAATTAACCTCATAGTATCAAAAAATCTCCCTAAATCTATACATTTCCTGAAAGCCTGGTGTGCACAAAAGTTTTTAAAAAAGGTAGTGCTAAAGGACAAAAGTTTTTTCTATACTTTAAAATGGACTGATATTTTAAAAACTAGAATGTCCTACTGTATTGATTAGCCAATGCTCTTTTTTTTTTTTTTTTTTTGCAAGCAGTTACCTCATTGGTATGCGCCAACATACTGTAGGGTATGCCAGAAGCACAAAATTACACCAATTTCGTTCTCATTTTTCTTACTTTTTTTTTTTTTTTTTTTTTAACATGACTTGCCTATATCAAAATGATTGTAACTACAAAAATGAAGAAAACGCAGACAAAGCATACAATTCTGGACACAAACTAACACACCACCTCATATGAGGGTCACATGCCTTTCGATCCCTACCATGGTGTGAACAAATGAATGTTTCCAGAAGGTGGTACTGAAGGAAAAATAGCATTTTTTTCCACATTTCCACCTCACTAGATTTACTCTAAATGAGGAAACCATGACATTTCCTACTGTAGCCAGCAACTTCTACCCACCCAAGAAAGAAGGTACCCCTAACTGTATGGGTTGACGTACTATATGAGATGCCAGGTGTATTAACATCTACCACTTACCTTTTCTGAAATTACCTGCTTGAACTAAAATGTCAAACATTATAAGGGGTCATTTGCCTTTTTTAACCCTAGGTAATTTGCCTTTTTAATGCAATTTCTTACTGTAATCATTATTAGCTAATACTATCCCAAGAAAATGGTACACCACTGGTATAAGATGCCATACTGTAGCAGGTGCCAGAAACAAAACAAAAAAGTTGTAGTTTTAATACATTTTTCAAATATGACTTGCTTGTAATAAAAATGGCTACTGCAATTACATAAAAGAAGAAAACTCAAAGTATACAATGTGAGAAAGTAGACTACCCACTGCACCAAATATCGGGTCACTTGTCTTTCTACCATAAGCAAGTATGCACAACTATTTGCAAAAAAGATGCTCTAGAAAAAAAAAATTACTCTACAAAGATATTAAAATCTTTCAACACAGAGGAATTTCCTAGAATAATCAGCACCTAGTGGAAGACTGAGGATTGACATTCCATAGTGGGTGCCAGGAGCATGGATACCAGTGGAATAAGGCTGGGGAAGAAGAAAGTGTATGTGACCTCAGTGAGGGAAGGATCATCAAGATCAATTCCACCAATGCCACCACGGGTATTGCTTGCCAACATGATCATGTAGGCGATCAATAATTCTGTTTCCCTTACGTGCAAACTATCCAGCATTCTTCCAACTCAACCGATTTTGTGGATTTTGAGGAGCTAGAATCCTCAACGCATCATCAAGATGACACTAGTGTAAGTTCCAGGTCCTAAAACTAAACCTGTGCGGTTGGAGAATGACAGGCCAATTTTTGCAGGAAAGGGAGTAAAATGAGAGTCCACTTGATTGCATTATTTGCAACTACATAATTGTTCAGCAGATCATCCCGGAAGGTTCTGACCGGATGACCCCCTGCAGCAAGGTTTGATTCATTTTTAGGAAAAATATTGGAAGGGAGAAGGCAAGAAATTGTTCACAGAGGACCATAGGGAATACAATCTTAGCAGTGTGGGGACAACTTTTATTGGATGTATTCCTTGCAGCTTTGGCACTCAACAGGTTTAAACCGATCTAGATGCCCTGAACAAAATATTAAAGTGGCTTCTCCAGATCTTCATGGCTTCAACTGGACATGATGCACTGTGAGCAGGTATGCACACAGGTTTAAATCTCTCATACCACTGAAGTGTTAATAACAAGCAATGCTCCTACATTGTATCACGGTGCCCGTGATTGCCTCCAGTGGGTAATTGCTGTAACAGCGACATTGTTACTTCCTGGCTGTCGCTCTATGCAAGTCGCTGTTCTTATAGGTCACTGTGGTTGTGATGTCATCTCTCCGCCCATCTTCCAGGCCTTTTAAACCTCAGAATGTCCTATTACCTGTGCCCTTTCGTGGTGTACCTGAGCTTAGTGCTGTGTTGGTTCATTGCTGTCCTGTGTATTACTTTGGCTTAGTCTGACTACCCGATCCGGCTCTGACTCCATCTGACTACCCGATCCGGCTCTGACTCCTGGCTACGTCCGACTACCTGATCCGGCTCTGACTCCTGGCTACGTCCGACTACCCGATCCGGCTCTGACTCCTGGCTACCTCCGACTACCTGAACCGGCTTTGACTCCTGCCTACGTTTGACCACTCTCTCTCTGTTGCCTTCCATTTACTTTGCTAGCCTCGGCTACTGTATCCTTGCTGTCTGGGCCTACCTTACTGCGCTCGCTACCCATTAGCAGTGCTTGTTGGACAGTCCGTGTCACTGAACTTCCATGTTCTGTCCGGTCCCAGTGTTGCCTCACCTAACCTATTAGGTGCCATTTTGCCTTGCATACGTATACCCTACCTAGCGGTAGGGTATAGTTTCGCTACGAGTCACCTGCTTGGTGTGACTAGGGAAGTGCCGTGCCCTGTCCCCCTATCCTGCTGCGAAGGATACCTAGGGCCGTTCGGTTACTGTACACTTGCCTAGTGAAGGGCTGAGGAAGTGTCTTGCACTCTCCTCACACTTGGCCTTGAGAAGGTGGTGGAGTTAATCGCTAGTGTGTTGCTCCGGAGTTCTGGAGATACTCGTTCAAGTTGCCTGGGTACTCTAGCGCTAGGGTACAGAAGAGAGTTACCACACTTGCCTAGTGAAGGGTTAAGAAAATGTGTACTGTTCTTCCCTGGACTCGTGAGAGTGTACTATTCTTTACTGCCACTGTTGTATTTAAAATAAAGTTTATTTTAAATTTTATCTCTACTTGTCAAGTGTCGTTATTTCTCAGTCACTCCGTGACACATTGTTCCTTAAACCTTCACTTCAACCCCTGCTTATGCGATCACAAGCAGATTCATGGTAGAAAGTGAAAATGCAGAGACATGCTGGATGCTCTTACACTGCACCACTAATGCAGGAGGAAACACATGGACCGTTCTTCCTTTACTAATAAAATAGGCCCAGGCAGTACTGAAAAGGCGCTTAGTACAAGGATGAATGTAATTTTTTTTTACTTAAAAATAAAGGTCTTAAATGTTATTTTAATGTTACCATTTTAAGTAGAAATTATTTAAAGTCTCCCAATAAAAAAATAAAAATGTGATATATGAAAAATCTTAATGCAGGTATCTAGATATGGAGCGCTCAATCCTGTCCTTGAGCACCAACACAACAGTGCATATTTTAAAGGATTTCTGCTATTATACCCAAGTGAAAGATTAATTCACACAGATCCTTCAGAATAAATGAACCACTGACTGTGTTTAAGTGAGGAGAGCCTGAAAATCCGCACTGTTGGGAGTGGTCCTGAGGATAGGTTTGTGCTCCCTTCCAGATGATGTTGCATTCAACACTGAAAGAAACTGAGCCTGCATCTTGACTCAGAGTTCAGAACCCTCTGCCGGACATAATCAATTAACCAATCTGCTGCTATGGTTCAACATTCACTCACTTGACCAAGTTGTTAAAGAGTCAATGCCTCATAGACTAAATATCTTCAGCTTTGTGGACCAACACCCTGACATTCCCAAGTGAGCACACAAACTTTAAAAATGCATAATTTTAGATATTTTCACTATCATCTCATTTCTTTGGGGCCCCTAATTTGAGCTAATTTCCTAATTGTTTTGCTACCTGCCACAGATTATAAAAAGCCAACCCAGCTGAAAAACAGTGAAGAAAAAAACTGAAGGGGAAACATGAGCCAAGAGGGTAAGTGGAATTAGAACAGAGCAAAATAATAAGCCTGTTGAATAAGGTGTAAGGGCAAAAAAAAAAAAATAAAAAAAAAAAAAAATCAGATCTGATCCAATTAAAATGCTAATGTACATCTAACTTTGGTCATAGTAGATACTCAGTGAGAGAGAGTGTTATCTACATTATAAGATTTTTTTTTAATAAGTCCAATGATGAAAGTGGGGAAGGCATTTATATAAAGAACAAAAAAGGTTAGGTGTCAGAAACGACTAGTTAAAAAAAAAAAATGGCTTACTCCTGTACTGAACACTATTAAACTCAAACTTTATAGGCATGTGCATTAAACCCTTTGGATGCCAGAAAGTTATCCAATGCATTGAGTTGCAATGCATTGGATACCTCTCTGACACTCACAGGGTTAAGGCAGCTTTAGATTGGCTTAAACTTAAAATGTATTTAAACTGTCTATAACTTGTGATTTTTGTTTTCCAATGAGGTTAAAATGAGCACACAGATATGTGTGTGTGTGTGTGTGTGTGTGTGTGTGTGTGTGTGTGTGTGTGTGTGTGTGTGTGTGTGTGTGTGTGTGTGTGTGTGTGTGTGTGTGTGTGTGTGTGTGTGTGTGTGTGTGTGTGTGTGTGTGTGTGTGTGTGTGTGCCTATTACCACTATGCAAGTAGAGAAGCATCATGGAACATCTTAACTGGTGGGCTCTGTGAGTCAGATGGAGACCTGTGATACTCAAGTATCAACTACTTTCGTCCAGAGTCAAGGCAGCCACTCAAAATACTGCATCTCTTCTTTCTGGACAAAAAAAAAAAAAAAAAAAAGTGGTGGTGGTGGTGGTGGTGGTGTCACGTATGTTTTCAAGGAGCACAGCCACAGGGCAAAACAAGTCAAGCACATGAAAACCATGCATCTACCTGGGGAGGGGCGATGGCTGTTGCTTGGGACTTGGTAGTGGAGTACCAGTAGGTGTCACCCATCTAGCGCAAAAAGCCCCCCAACAAACTTTACAAGATTCCATGATGCTTATCTTCTTGCATAGATGCAATAAGCACCCCTTTATTTATGTTAGTATTACTTTAAAGTGGAACTACCACCTGTTTTAAAGTTTGTGTCATCTAATTCCCCATCTGGCAACTAGCTGCTCAGTAGTGCTAGTCGCCAGAATAATTACCTGGTTAACCCCTTCGCGTCATGTGATGTACCCAGACCGTCACGCTGGTCCGGCACTTAAGGACCAGTGACAGTCCTGGTACGTCACGTACTTTTACTCACCGCGCTCCTGCAGGAGCTCAGTGAGTAATACCATGGACTGAAGTTGACCGCTCCAAGACCGGAGCAATCTCTTTCAACCCTTCGTTCAACGTGCCACCCCACGTGATCAGTCACGTGAGACGGCATGTCGAACTCGCCTATCTGGTCCTTTAAGGACCAGACACCCCGGGACCGCTGGTCGTTAAGGGGTTAAATAGAACGAGACCCTGCGCCGGGGCTAACAGGCAGTAGAGTGCGCACACATCTTGCCATAGTGACGTCTTTGTGCCTGTGCTGTCAGTCCCAGCCGGCTCTAGGAGGCGTTGCTAGGAGCTGTTCAGCTCCAAAAGGGACTGACAGCGGATTGAAAGATGTCTGCACGCTCTACTGCCCGTTAGCCTCAGAACAGGGTCTCGTTCTATTTAACCAGGTAATTATTCTGGTAGTTCCGCTTTAATAGTGTTAGAGGGTTGTTTTTTTTTTTTTGTTTTGTTTTTTTTTTAATAGTTGGGGGAATCCAAAAATGTGTTCTTTAACTTTGGACTGAAAAAACCCTGCAAACTCAGGTGTTCACAAAATCACCTACACCCACCTTCTCAGGCTACTAAAACCTCAGTTCTCACAAGAGGGGAGGAATAATAAAACAAATCCTTCCAAGTTGGAAGCTGCTACTGATGGAAGGACTTTGGAAGGTGATGGTGTTCCTTTAGACTGGACCAAACACCTAAAAAAATCATCTTATAATAAATAAATAAAAAAACCATTGTACTTAATTTCCTGATAGTCTATAGAAAATTATATTTATTTATTTTGTAAGGCCTAAAATCTAGTCATATACCCTGCTCTCTTGAAGCTCTAGTTTCTGCTCTCCCCAGGGTTCCCATTATAATAACAATACTGACAGATGTCAAAGAAGTGATATTGTTTTATTGTATGTTAATAAGTCTGAGATAAAATATTAGCCTTTCTGAAAAGGAGATGATACAAATCTCAAGCCATTGACATTAGCTCTGCACAAAATTAAACTGTGTCTAAACTGAACGGCCTACATATGCTTTAAAAAAGCAACTTTAGTTTTAGATTGTAGGGAATTTGGATAAAATGTTATTTTTTTTTTTTACAGACTAACAAGTACACGATATACAACGTTTCATTTCTGGTGGTAGTGTTACTTTAAAGGGATAGTAATATTTCACAAAAAAAAAAAAAAAACACAAAAACTCTGATTAATCTTCATAGTATTTGGGCCATGAAGAACATTATTTCAATACTGCCAGAGTTGTAGTTCAAAAGTAATTGAATGATAAAATATCCCCCTGCTGCCCCTTTTACTGATGTAACACTGCTCACCTCAGAGCAGCAAGACTGTCCAGATGGATCGCAGAGAGGGACAATCTTCATTGAGCATAAGGAAAAACCTGTCAAGGGGGGCAAGGGTTTTCCTTATGCTCACAGCAAGACTACTGTCCCTTGCTGCGACCTGTCCGGTCAAGAGACCAGATTCCACATCGGAGGTGAGGTGGCTTACACCAGATAAAAGGGGCGGGAGGGGGATACTTTATCCTAACCACTGTAACATTTTTCCAACATTATTTCTTCTCCCAGGGTATACCTCTTAATAATTTTACTTCTATATCCTACAGTTCAACTTTTCTTCTTCTGATAAAGCCTCCTATGGAGCCTATATCTCCGTATATGCTACGATCTTCCTCCTCCTACTAAAAATAAATCTCTCCATTTTATACTGACTTAGTGCATCTGATTTACAATACTCGACCATGAGGGTATCTCCTCCTGTTTCCATTTCCTTGTCAGACACATTTTTACTGCAAGCATGACATTTATAGTTAAGTAAATTTTGAATGCTACTTTTTAAACTGAAGCCTTTTTTACACTCCCACCAGATATGGGCCATAGTGCAGTTTTTTTTTTTTTTTTTTTAAAGGTACCTCCAGCATCATCTATCTGAAGACAGTTGAAACATTTTATGAACAACTTCTGGTGTCCTAAACCACCGATGTAATATTTTAAACTGAAGTTCCTTTAAGTTTATACAGTGAACTGCCTTCCTCGTTATAGACCATGATGAAAACCAATTTTTCCAATGGAAAAGTAAGGCTTCATATCGCTTTCCCATTTCATAGTAGTTTTGGTCTTTTTAGTGATATTTTCCTTCTCAATCAAATGTAAAACCCTTGAAATTCTATTTTCCTTATGATGTTCTTCCAGGAATAGATCCAAAGACGATTTCATCACATCCAAATTGCCCCCCAAATAACTCCTAATTCTAATGTAAGTAAATCTTTCTTTAGAAGGCAGTTTATATTTAATTTGTAAATCTTTAAAACTCAAAATACTACCATCCAAATAGATATCCGCTATACGCTCTATTCACTTTAAATTCCATGAATTAATATCAATATTCTCAGTCATTATCTGAAGGACAGCTATTGGAGTGTTGATTGTTAAAAAAGACTCAGGTTTGAATCAACTCCTAAATGTAAACATGTTTTTTAGAACTCCAATAATAATGGGATTTAAAACGACCAATTTCTTCACTGTCTCTAAATTCATCCAAAAAAAATTAAGTGGATCTCTATTATTACATTTTGATTTTACATATCCATAACAGCCCAAACCAGAGTTTCTCTTAATATCCCATATTAGGAAAATGGGAAATCATGCTTTCCTCAAAACTTCCTCTCAGATCTGAACTAGAAGTTGAACTACAACTCTGACAATTTAAATAACACTCTCCATGGCCCAAATACTATAAAGATTTATTGGTGTTGCTTTTTATGTGAAACATTACTATCACTTTAAATTCCCTGTTCCATTACACATTAAAGGAAGGGGTCTTCAAGAAAAGAAGATGTTACTGTAGAGTGTACTAGGATGTGACATTGAAAAAGAGCTTCATTTAATGAGTTTTATTAATAATGGGGCAGTGAGAAGGGGGTGGGTTCACCTGCTAGTCATTTAAAAGGACAAGGGAGTAAGGCAGAGTTCCATGTTGTAATGATTTTGGAAAAGCAAAATGACTGCTATGCACACTTGTACATAACAACCTTTTTTATTAAGTCAACCTCCTTTTTAATGTTACATGTATTTCTAGTCAAACTGGGAAACAAAAACCTGGTTTGTCAGAGCTCCTTGAATTTCTGTTTCCATATAGCTTACTGTCAGTGCCTTTTAAAGTAAGGATACTGGTATGACGTAGCACTATCCCTGAAACACATTGTTCTACATGCTGTCATGGAGGCAGGCTTCTGCTGCAAAGGTCAGTGTTACTTCATTTCACGCATCCCTCTTCCACAATCCAAGACAAAGTGCTTTGGCAACAGAGAACTGGGAAGTTTACTGTGAAACAATTGTAGAAAATAGGTGCATAATAAAAAGAAAAAGCTATGACTTTACACAATATGCACTTGAATACGTCAAGTTAATAGATACTGTCACAGAAATGTGTGACAATTAACAAGCACACTGCCCATCACAAAAAGATTTGTTTTAGAATAAAGGAAATAAACTTATGTAAAGTGCACCTGAGAATGGGGCAGGAAAGCAGCAATACTATTGAGTTAATGAGCTGGAAGACATATGGAAAGGGAGTTGTAGCTTCCAGTGAGTTATGGCACTAATGGAAGGAGTACTACCTTCCACTGGAGTCGTAATGGGATGGATGAAGTAAAGAAGAGCTTTACCTTCCAATGTATTGTGGGAGGATGGGGGCAGGGAAGGGGATAGTTACCTTCCACTAAATTGAAATTGAACGGGGGCAGGGAAGGGAGCTTTACCTTCCACTATATCGTAAAGTTAATGTGACAGGGAATGGGAGCTTTACCTTCCGTTAAGTTGTAAAAGGACGTGGACAGGGAAGAATGAGAGCTTTACTTGCTACTGAAATGTAAATGAATGGGGGCAGTGGTGAGCAAGCGGTTTCCACCAAGTTGTAATGGGAGGAGAGGGATAGATACAGCTTCATATAATTGTAGGTAGAACACCACAATACATTTCTTCGCACCTTGAAAAGGGACAGTAGCAGTGAGGTGTGAAAGTATTACCTTGCACTGAAGGGTTCTTCAAATTAATTTCAGTTGTAAAAGAATGGGAGCAGTAAGGCAGGGCCACTTAAGTTCCAATGAGTTGTAAAGAGATTTGAATACAAGGCAATAAAGAGATAGAGATCCAGCTTAAAGGGATAGTAATACTTCATTTTAACTTTATTTTATTTTGTGGGCATTAAAAAAACATGAAGAATGATATGTCTTATCTCTCAAACCTTTATGGTTTATGAGATATTCACAAGCAAAGTTCCCCTCCCCGCCCCTTTTTCCTAGTGTAAGCCATCTCTTCTCAGATGTGAGTCTGGTTGTATGACAGTACAGATAACAGAAGGGGACAATTTTCTTTGTATGAAAACAATGAAAGCCCTTCCCCCCTTGACAAGTTTTTCAGCTTTTTCCATTATCTTAATTGAAGATTGTCCCTCTCTGCAGTCTACCTGGGTATCTCCCTTCTGATCTGGTTGAACAGGGGGGGGATACTTTGTTTGTGAATATCTCTTAAACCATAAAGGTTTCAGAGATAAGACTTATATCATTCTTCATGTTTTTTTAATGCCTACAAAATAAAGTTAAAATGAAGTATTACTATCCCTTTAAACTGAACTTATAACAGGGTGGGACAGAAATAAAGCAAAAGGTTCACAGTACACCATCTTGAAACCAGACCATGTGAGCAGAAACAAAAATTATGTGAGCTAGAGAGGGGCTACTGCCTAGTGAATAGCCTTCAAGGGGACAGTGTCAGGTTAGATATACTGAACAGGTAGATTATGATCTGTGTAAATTACAGCCTTCAAACTGTTAGGGTTGTGTTCTATTTTTCCTGTAGGAACAGATTTATGAATTTGGGAAGAGTTGGTGGAAAGCATTACTGTCCACAGAGTTCTATTAGGTTGGCAGTGGAGAACCAAGTCTGAGACAGGATAGAGCAAACGCTTTGCCTTACACAAAGTTGTAAAGATAAAGAGGATGAAGTTCTATGCACCACAAATTAAAGAACTATAATTTTAAAAGCAATTTATTACAGTAACAAACAGTTGCTTAGATACATGTCCTAACCACAGTCAGTTAAATTATCATACTTTTATTATCGCCTACTTCCGTGGTTTGCAATTGTTGCGCTCAAGGTACCTCAATCTGGAATTTTCAGGGTACATATACCCTTTAATAGGATATATGTCATGGGTGTGGGGGTACAAATGCCGAATATACAGTTATTTTTATGTCTCACCCTAACGACAAACATTTGAGTCATAAAAAAATAAAATATATGTCAGAAACCCAAACATTCCTTTTTTTTGTCAAAGCCTTCACAGACGAGCTGGTACCCAAGGCACACCAAATTGCCACAGCATCCCATTTGAGAATCACTTGCCTACTAACTGGCTATTTCACTTAGAAAAATAATGTGAAAATAAACCTACATGAAACATTTATGGTGAACTAACTGTAATGACATTCATTAGAGATATATATATATATATATATATATATATATATTGAACTTCTGTATGATGAACACCTAAGCAAATCTTAACCCTTTCCGTTTTATGCTGGGAGCACGTCACTGTCTGGCACACAAATGGTTAAGTTACAAACCAATTATTCCTGGCATATATGTCCTTTCTATTAGCGGGGTTAGCAAAAAGTGTCGCCTTTCATTGCGTTCCAAATTGATGGGGTAGAGAGGATGGTCGAGCTTAGCCTTGCACGGTGTTATGCTGGGATACAAGCAACGAAGAGCAGCAGACAACGGTCTATAAGCAACATGGTCAAAATGAAAGCAGAGGCAATCTGGCATCAGCTCCAGCATAATTGTGTAAACTACCTGTACTAAGGGAGATACAAATTATCATCTACTGATATTTTAACCCCTTGAGTGCCATGGGTCTGCATCACAGCTTGGCAAGGCGTTCAGTACCTAGTATTTAAGAGGTTAAGTATCCACTTAAATCAAAGGGCATTTGTATCGCCCACCCCTTATGGTGCAACTGGCTTGCCACATAATTCCTCCACTTTCGTTTGACCACATGAATTGCAATGGGACGTAAGAGTGTTAACGAAAAAAAAAGAAACAAACAATATATTTCAGAGAGTTATAACGGGTACAACTTTACAAAGGGCTAACAAAACATCTGCTATAAGTGCCCAAAATGAAAATACATTGGCATTGGAGAAGATTAATGCCACAGTTAGTGAGTCTATGATGGTTAGTGGCAAGCTCATTCCCGCGCAATGAATAAGAGAAGGACACTAATCTTATAGGTAGGCCAGAGAACCCCGGAGTACGAAGAGATGTCTGAGGAGCGGCCCTGCAAATAACCTCAATTGAGGGACCGACCTAGCCAAATGCCTCTAGAAGTTTGAGAAAGCTAAATTGGGCGGGAGAGCCAGGATGCAACAAGTTAGGGAGGTGCGGGAAAAGCTCGGCCTAGAGGCTGCGCTGATCCAACAACACCGGGAGCGAAGAGATGCAAAATCTTAAACCGCTGCTCTAAGAGAATAGAAATGAACAGAGGGAAGGGACCGCTGGGAATGTTTATATGAGTTTCCTTCTTACCTCCGCCATGTTTGCCGTACTGACGGGTCACATCGCGGGTCAGCTCAAAAGCCCGGATGAAAACCTATGATCTGCTGCAAAGGCGGAAGCAACTGCTACCTCTGCTATGGCCGCCAGGGGTCGCGGCCAATCAGCAAGTAGTATGAGGTGGGATTTGAGAGAAGGGGAGTCGTCTCAGATCATCTGGAATCTGTAGGTGGCACACGAAGAGGCGTGTCTTTCCGTGCAGTAAACTTGCAGGTTGTCGTCTCCATGGATACGGAGAACGCTTTGAGCAGGACCGAGCGATTCCAGGCCAGGTTATACCTGGGCTCCAACTGCATCTCTCTGGCATCTGCTTCCTACTGTCCTCGCAATGTCCGGACCAACACATGCGAGGGGAAAAATGAAAAACCTTAGCACCGTGGTCACCATGTAAGTGTGGTATCTTGCACTATGACCCAGGGTGAGAAAGGGTCTGGCACACAAAAGGGTTCTGACCAATAACCGGGTGAGGTTTATAGGACTTGTACAGCACAAAGAGAAATTGGAGCAATTCCAGAGCAAACCAACTACCCAATAAATAAAAACATAAATAGCTTTAAATGGACGTCCGATATTGGCTGCTAATGGTCTCCATCGCATTGTGTTTTTTACGTGCTCCCGTTTGTGTCTATGGCCCATAGTCTATTGCTACAGGTTCTCCATCCATGCTATATGTGATTGAACTGAAATGTGTTTTTACAGTGATCAAATTTATTATCATCTCACTAGCTCTGGTGATATTACCCCTCCCCTCCATTTGAAAGATAGTTTACCTGACAGTTCATAATAGTAACATTCCATAGCAAGTAATCGTAATTATAAATTCATAAATTATTGTTTCAAAACTCTCCACTGAGTAAATCTCCTCAAAATACTTATTTAGTCTATATCGAGTTAAGTAAAATCTTATTTCTTGGTTAATAAGCTACACTAGAATGGTTTAGAATATTTTTCGTTTTGCTCCATTAAAGACACTTCAGCACTTGCTAAAGCTGAGCATTAGTACCTGGTTATTTCACAGCAGTCCTTTTTTATGTAAGAGCATGGCTATTTGAAATTCTTATAGCTATTTTTCATAATTATCCCCACTTACCTCATCAAACATGCCACTAAACAAAATTTACATTAGGTTTTAGGCTTTAGACAGACTCGGATTTACATTTGAGTCTCCCTTAGACAAAAGCGCCCATGGTTCCCTAACCTTCTCTAGCCATGACCACACCACCTCTTCTAAGGCCCCATCTCATAGCTCAATCCACTGGTGTCTCATACAAAAAATAGCTCTTAATCCCATTGCTGGAGAGGTCTCCAGTGCACTGCTTTGTGATGAGCTGGAGACCTCGCTACAATATTCCAAGTTGATAGATAATGAGCAGTAAAGGGGTCTGGAAAATATCAAATACACAGGCTTCCATAACACAGGAACATTGTGATTGTCGTGGCCACACCCACAACTCAGAATATGGGTGTGGCCAGAACTCCTGAGGCACCCTTCTAGAACTTGGGGCTCTAGGCAGTTGCTTACTTTGCCTAGTAGGAAATCTCCTTGTTTCACTCAGTATAGAATTTGTGTAACCCGGTATTGTCTCAACCACTTTTCATCAAACTTGTATTTCTCATGCCATCCCTAACACGCGCAATCTAACATTTTCAGGGCACGCCTAACATTTTATATGTCATTTGTCATGGATGTAATGAGTGATACAAACGCATAATAGTTATTCTTATATTTAACCATTCTAATGACAACACAAGTATATTGCACATAACAATTTTGATACTTACATATCTGAAACCCAAATATCCACATATATCTTCATAGATAAATGTGGCACCCTATGCTGGTGCCCAGGGCACATCAAAGTGCCACGGTACCCTGGTTGAGAACCACTGATACCCCATTGGTTCCCAAAGGGTTAATCTAATTTAGCTGTGTACTTACTAGTATTTGATTTTGACATATATTGTTTTGTAACCGTTTGCTGTTATGAACTGTATGCTACATATTTACACCATTTTGTTGTTGGCCACCCCTTTGTGTTGACATATGTGCATTAGGCTCTGACATAAGTTGAGTGGGTAATATAAACCACTCTTTTAGGAACAGCGGGGGAAATTTATAAAAACGCATTTATGTGAAAAGAACCATTATTTTTGATTTAAAAGTATGGCCAACATTTATAGAAATAATTACGGCAGTTTAGGAAGTCTTAACTCTGTATAGTCGACTTTTTGGCAAATCAACGTTAGGTTTGGTGAGTAAAGTAGTGCAGCGGATTTATAAAGAAATGTTGCTAACTGTGAAAATGTTCCTACAGAAGTTTTACCAGGATCTTGACACAAGGTGCAAACTGTCCTTAAGCATTCCAAGCATTAACATCAGATTTATAATGTCATAGTTACAAAGATACCCTTATTCATTTATAAATCACACCTGATATTATCACCAATTGCCATGACTTAAAGGTAATTCTTACAAAAGGACTAAGAATGTTTTTTATAAATCTCTACCAGTATCACATACTATGTGAGTGGAATGGACTGTTTGCATCAGGGATTCACTTTTGTCCAATCTAAGGTAATTGTTGGGTCTGCATAGGCCAGCATCCCTGTAGAACACTTCTAAATCCTTGTAGAATCAATGTCCCCCTGATGTGAGGCTTTTCTGAGGGTCAAAGGATGATCTACATGTAGCTAATAAACTGATCGATCAGTGTTTATTTGTTATAAAACATGAATATGTATCATAATGAATATTCAGATAAAGACAACATATTAACTGACTGGCTAACATAAATATATGTGATATTGAAAGCTCTTTAAAAATCACACAAGTCATTAAAATTGTTAGTTCCACATGAGAGGAGCTCTTTGACTAAAGGGGATTAAAACGCTGCTTTCATTCCACTACAAACCCCTGATTATACCTGGATCTGTGGCTAAAGACTCCTACTTTACTGTGATATCCCAGAAGACAAAAGGGAAGAGGCCTCTGAATTTTTTCAGACGCAAGATAAATCTTCCTCTGCTTGATGGACACTGTTATGGAGGACATTAAATACTCCCTTACATACATCCAGATTTTAGTTGCAACTATTGGTTCCCATACGGATGCATTCAATCAAATGGCAGATGACTTCATTAAAGACCAAAGGATCTGTTATTTAAACAAACTCCCACAGGCATATATGGATAAATTGATCATACAGTTTCAAAGCTGATGAATATTCCTGAATCTTCTCCTAGAGATGTGACTGCACATATTCATTTTTACTCTGCTAAGAACAATTGCTTATAGAGGTGCAAAAAGTACATAGTTTGTGCCCTGAATGTAAGCATATTACTCTATTCCTGGATCTGTCTGCATACGTTCTCAATAGAAGGAGGGAATTTGGACCCCTCACAAAGTTCCTGAGAGAAACAAGATGCCATATTAGTGGGGATTTCCTGTCAGGACGGAAGACTCCAAGAAGCAGAGGATCACTACCTGATTGCTCCCAGATCGGTACCTAGTTCCCCTTCCACATGCGTCCTTGGGGCCATGGGGATGGCCTCATGGGGAGGTGCTACCCGAAAGGATGCTTGGACTGGGTACTCCTGTTTGTCAATTCCATGGACTTTTAATGGTCTTCTGGACTGATATATTAGAGTTGCCCTATTTTTTGAATGGTTTTTGTAGCCTCACATTCCTGGATCACACTCAGCGCTGTAGATCTGTTCCCAAATGAGCACAAATTGTTTGGCTTATCTAATCGATGTTGACTGTTATATAGCTACAGTATTTTTCCTTTTTATATTACATTCTTTGAGCACTGGAGGGTTATCTTCCCTTTTCTTACTACTCTTATATCGTTTCTTTTTCTGTTTTGCTTTCTTTTACTTGTTTTTCTTACTCTCCACTTTCATCACAATTTTCGTGTCAGTCCAATTGCATCT
The DNA here is from genome assembly GCA_037306005.1 of Rhinophrynus dorsalis. Classification (NCBI taxonomy): domain Eukaryota; kingdom Metazoa; phylum Chordata; class Amphibia; order Anura; family Rhinophrynidae; genus Rhinophrynus; species Rhinophrynus dorsalis. Next base: position 237,883,547 of record CM074722.1, read on the forward strand.
GTGTATTCTACCATACCTGCAAGGGGCTCTACTTAGTGATTTTTGTTAGGTGCTTAATTTCATATTATTTTCCTTTTATGGAACCTGGAAAATGTCTAAAGCCTTAATGTATGTTATATGTAATGTTATGTTCACAAGTCATATGCAGCCTTATTTGCAACATAATATGCTACTACCTGAAGAATATCTTTTTATAATGCAAGATATATATCATATATTATGTATGGTGCACAGGGGGCATATCCTGCCTAGTACAACAAATGATGCTACTATTGCTGCCTGGAGGGAATTGCCTGGGGGTATTTGTTGGCATTTTCATTTTCAAAATGTTTCTATTCATAACACACAGAGGGAAATCCCATAAGTCATTTGGTAATGTATGTAGCCTGTGATATTGATTGTAACTTCTCTACCTTTGAATCTGTTGGTATTCCTGTATGCCTTTTAGTCTCACTGGATCCTTTCACTTACTATTGGGGGTATCTGGGTTGGGGTATGATTGCACATCCCCTACATCTTTTAGTATTCTACTCCCATAGTAATGTGAAATTATCTCCTCAAATTCATGGATGGATCTCCATCTGTTTTTTCCAGCTATACTTACCCATTCATCATACCATGAATATTAAAATACTGACCCATAATGATAAAGGTCTCAATATCCACCTTACACATAGAATGAAAGTCTGGCAGACATACCTACAGAACCTGTTGGGGGACTTATTAGGTCAGTGTTGGAGACTCTTCAGTTGTCTTAAGGGGGATCTTCAGTGAACCCTTGAAAAACATTTAAATGTAAGAAGAGGTTGATGGCAGTATTTCTGACATATGATAAACTCCGTAAGTACTGGACAAATGGAAGCATACTGACAGCAAAGTGATGCTATGCAAATTATTTTTGTTAACTGTAAGAAAGAAGGGGGGTTGCAAATAAATATAAGAACCCTTAGTGCATTCTTTAACATTATTTAGATTCTAGTATGTTTCTTTCTTTGTAAAATCAAACAAATAATCAACTTATTTTTATTTTTTACCTCAGGCGTTCTAAGCCAGGCATGCAGTTTAAGAAGACCTCATTCATCTCTGCGTCTGGAACCCAAAGCAAACTAAACTATAGTATTTTAAATCGGAGCATGATGGGAACATCAAGTAGAAAAAGCATTAGTCTGCATGCTGACAGCAAGGTCCTGGATAAAAATGCTATATTAGGAGTCAAGCAAGTTGTGCAGGTTGGTTTCAAACACTGTCTGAGAGAAACAGATATAAGTAATACATTATTAAAGTGAACCTGTCATAAGTTTAATTACATGTAAATAAAATTAAAAGCCACCTACATGTTGTGCTAACAATTTGCTTATAAAATAAGTAGTTTTATAGGAAATAGCCTTTATTCGTTGGTGGCACTTTTCTGTTAAATAGTTTCCATGCTTGGCTAATATCAGCATGTATTGTTCTATGAGTATAGGCAGAGCTGGTGATTAGCGCTACTAAGCAGCTAGTCACCAGATGGGGACTTAGTTAAGCTAAAGATTTTGTGGGGTGGTGGTTCCGCTTTAAAATAAAACTATAACTTAGAAATAAGTGTATCATATTTATTTAACAGGTAAGTGTCCATGTAACAAGTCAGGGACATCTGTATATTTTATTTTTGTTCATATGATTTACTGTTAATAATTTTGTTTGCAACATTATAAATGGTAGTGTCCCTTGCAAGTCATTCATGTGTACTGAATCCCATTGTTTGCTGTGAGGAGGTGCGACCTAGAGGCAGACTTCAAAATAGATCACTGTATACCAGCGGTTCTCAACCTTTCTAGTGCCGCAACCCTTTGATAACATTTCCCAAGTTGTGGTGACCCCTAACAGTGAAATTATTTTCATTGCTCCTTCATTGCTGTAATTACTGAATTACTCCGTTATAAAGAAATCCTTACTGTTCCGAGGCCGGAAGCCAGGCACCAGCACAGACATCTTGTCTGCGCGCCTACGCTGTTAGTCCTGGTCTCCTGGACATTTACAAGTTTTACAGATTAAAATAGACAAAAAAACAATTTTCTGATGGTTTTAGGTGACCCCTGGCAAATCGTCATTCGACTCCCGAAGGGGTCGTGACCCCCAGGTTGAGAACCGCTGCTGTATACAGTAAACTGTAGATATAATCATACCTGGGAACTTTTGAGACAGGGATACCCGGAGGGTAACCCTGTCAGTGCCGATCTGTGAAGAAAATGATGCAATTCGCGTCATAAAAGGGGCGGGGCTTAGTCGCGGAGGGGGGGTGGGACAAAAAAACCTGCAAAATATATCTAAGAGGGCGGGGAGTGGGAGGAACCAGGCGGGACAGAGCACAAGTGGGCAGAGTTTCTATTTAAACTCTGCCCACCCGGTGATCCACACATTGCCCCGGAGACCCGGTAATTCAGTCTAAAATCCGGAGTCTCCGGGGCAAAACTGGAGAGTTCCCAGGTATAGATATAATGCAACAAAAATGTATAAATAGATATACCTGCTGTATGAAGCCTCATCACATGGGCTACTAAATTGTTGCTCCCCCCAGCAGCTTATTTGCCACTTGTATTTTTTCATTTGTCTCTCTTCTGCATTATACCACCAATCAGGATGCAGGGGAAGAACTTCTGATAGCTGGCTAATGTGAGTCCTAGACAATATTACTGGCTGGCTCTCGCTTGGGTTAGTGATTTATTGGATGTTGCTATAAGCTTTGCAACCTCCAGCGATGCTGGTGTGAAAGATCTGATGGAGGCCCATAGACTGCCACACAGATCTTGCATACTGCAATTTTACTGCGTTCCTTAGGGCATGCCAGACTTTGGTGCAATCACACGAGGTGATAGAAGTCAATGTGAAAACTACCATAGTATAAAGTAGGCTTGTCAAACATGTGGTCTGCAGGCGGCCCTCCATAGACAGAAACATTTTAAAATCCTGTAGCCCAGCATTTTCCTCAATCTGCCTCGCTTCATCCTAGGGTTAAATTCTGGTGCAATCTAAGTGCACCATAGGGAATTAATATTAATTCCCCAAATTCCCATTGCTTTAAATAGGGCTTTTAACCCATTTAATGCTAGTGAACTATCAGACTTTTTTATCATAACCGTGAACGCAGACAGATTACCGCAATGTAAGAAAGATACAATGTAAAAAAGACGGTGAAACAATGTAGAAAAGCCTGCCTCTCCAGCATACAGCTCAATCAGTGCCAAAGATCTGTGGTTTCAGTGCGCTTTTTCAGATTTACCTAGCTGTGATGAATGAAGGTATTTACACTTCTAAAATAGGCCATCAATATCTTTCACATGCCTGTTATGGATAAGATGAGACATGGGGAATACCTAAATTGAGTTTGCATACTGAAGGCTCAGTAAGGGTGGGCAACAGCATTGGTTGATAGGAGTTGAAGTTCATCAGTAGACACAGTGCTACAGGCTGCAAACCACATATCTCTTGAGAAGAGGTGGAGAATGTATAAATAAATAATTTACAAACAAAAAACACCAAAAAAGTGAAATTTACTGTTAAAATTTGATGCTTAAAGAGGAACTACCACCTCTTCTAAACTTGCCCCCAAATAATTTCCCATCTGGCGACTAGCTGCTCATTAGTGCTAGTTGCCAGAATTATTACTGCGTTATTGAGAATTCCTACTGTTCCCTGGACTGACAGCCAGGCAACAGCACGGACAACTTTGCATAATGACGTCTGTGTGCCTACGCCATCAGTCCCAGTCTGCTCTAGGAGGCGTTGCTAAGAGCCGCACGGCACCGAAAGGTACTGACAGCACAGACGAGCAGACGTCAATATACACTGTTTCTTGGCTGTCAGTCCCAAGAGAAGTAGAAATTCTCAGTAACGCAGTAATAATTCTGGTGACTAGCACTATTGAGCAGCTAGTCGCCAGATGGGTAATTATTTGGGGGCAAGTTTAGAAGGGGTGGTAGTTCTGCTTTAATAGTTTTATATACTTAGCCATCAGCCAGTTTTTAATTCTCTGTGATGTATACATGAAGGAATTGTATGGTTTTATGAGGTTGTTTTTCTGATATGGGGTAGTTGGTAGCACAGTGGCTCAGTGGTTAGCACCGTTGCCTTGCAGCGCTGGGGTCCTGGGTTCAAATCCCACCAAGGACAACATCTGCAATGAGTTTGTATGTTCTCACTGTGTTTGCGTGGGTTTCCTCCGGGTACTCCGGTTTCCTCCCACACTCCAAAAACATACTGATAGGTGTATTTAGATTGTGAGCCCCAATGGGGACAGGAACCAATATGAGTGTAAAGCGCTGCGGAATCTGTGTGCGCTATATAAATAAAGGATTATTATTATTATTATTATTATTATTATTGCCATGAAAACATCAAGTGTGAATAATGGTATGCGCACCTATACATATTAGATACCAATGTACTCAGGAGATATGTGGCATTTCTATTTGATACCATTTTTGCACTAAGCTTTTGCTTTGCTGTAAATTGTGACTTTTGTGTACGTTTCTGAAAAACATCTGAAAATCGTTTTCCTGAATGAAAATCTTTTCCTGGTAAGTTTATATAAGAAGAACTATCAGGCAGTTGTGAATTCTGTGGGAGATGTATAGTTTTGTGGATTGTTTTGATGCTAATGAGCAGTTAGACTTTCTAAAGCATGGTTAGTGTGCTTTGGTTATTGTCATGAAAATGTAAATTGTAAATACTTTTATCAATTTGGGTCCTGTTGGCGTAACATATGTATGTGCACCTATACCTATTGGGTATCTGTATACCAATGATATATGTCAAAGTCATATTTCATACTTTTTTGCATGTAACTCTATGTTTGTGGGAGATTCTGTGATGCATTTTGTGACTTTTCTGACATTTCTATAAAACCCCCAAATTTTAATGAAAAATCTTTACTGGATATTTTAATGTCAACAAGATTTTATTGATTTTCAAAAAATAGAAATATAACAAAAAATACAATAGGACACAAGGAAAACAGAGATGTGACAAAAGGAAGCACAGGATGAGGGGGGAAGTGTGGTACCAGGGTTCTCAGTGACTTATACTGTTGCAAAAAGTCCGATCACCCATTAGTGCCAGAGTGACAAGACCTACTAAAATTCTCAAAGAGCAGACCCGACATGACAGTAGCCCTTATCCCACAACATATCTGGCGAAATCAGCGCTCTCCAGGAATAATATCCAATGCTCCCAAACCCTAGCATACTTATCGACTTCTTCTGCAAAGTAGGAATCCAGCTCTGCCAGCACCCTAAGTTCCTCCACCTTCTCCACCCACTCCTTAATAGTAGCGGAGATGTCTGCCCCCAATGCAGAGGGATCAGGCCATTGGCCGCCGCCAGTAGCTGAGGGAGCAAAGTCCTCCTATATCTGTATGGGCTCTGAGCCGTGTGGTGCAAAAGAAGGTGTTCAGGTTTAAAGGCATGGGGAACCTCTGTAAGGTGCCCAAGAATCTTATGAATCGCCTCCCAGTAATGGACATTTACTGGATATTTTATATAGAAATACACTTAAGCTACTTTTGAGCTCACTGGGATATCTACTTTCATAAAATATATGCTTTTAAATGGTTATAGAGATTTTAATGGATAGATTTACCATGTAACCAACAGAATGTGCATTTTGAGAAGCTGAAAACAACCTTTTGCTCTCTGGTGAAATTGGTGTATGTACAGAATAGCTGTAAACAGATTTGTGTGAGATGTAATGTATGATATTAGAACAGAATGTAATTTAAAAAAATAATGTATTTATAACATCATATCTTGTAATATAAAGCACACACTAATCCAAATGAGGCATTGTTGAAAAGCCGAATTTGTCCCAAAAAAAAAAAAATTTATATTTCCGTATGTAACCAAACAGTAACCCATGGGAATCATACCTAAACTGATACACAGCGAAATGTTGGACATGTGTCTGGCCTCTGGGGACAAAATGACAAACAGATACTTATATACATAGAGCAGGAGTGAGCGTTTTGCTTGAGTTTCAGCATTTAGTTGTTGGACTACAGCTCCCATTAATGGGAGCGTGATGGGAGCTGTAGTCTAACTACACCTGGAGAGACTCATGTTACACCCTCTGTATTAGTGTTAATATGGCATTTCTTACATTAATATAGATCCATTTTCAACCACAAGAAGCCTCAGTATTGTTGTCTGGTTGTTTGCAGGTTTTTGATGAAGAAGGAAAGGATGTTACTCCTCATGCCCTGTTCCAAGCAGAGCCTGGAGCAATACCACAAAAGCAAAGCAAACTGTTCACCCCTCCAGATGCATCTGGAATAGCTTCTGATATCTTCTCCTCTATATCTCTCCAGCAGACTGGCTTTAATGCTAGTTTTGCAGGTCCATTCACAAGGTAAGTCACCGGCTACATTCATGTTACTAACACATGCCGGGTCATGGGCCATATTTGTAAAGACAAAGAGGACCAATTCTTGTGCAAACCAACCGCAATATACGAAAAATAAAGCTTTTTAAAATTCTCATTGACTTAAATGGTGCTTATCCCATTGCATGCTAGAGAGGTCTCCAACGCATTTGTTTTATATGATGCATTTAGGGTTAAATCATTGGGAATATTCACCTGTACCCCAAAGTGCAGTTGGCTTGCTCCACAATTGCACCTCTTAAGCTTCATAAATACGGCCAGACGTTTGTCTCAGGTAAGCAGGGCCACTGTTTCTTTATGCCAGGAAAGAAATTAGAGAAGAATATGTGATTATGCTAATGTGACATTATTTGTCTGGTTCGGATCTTATCACTTATTACAAACTTAAATGAACTGAAGAAAAGCATGACTAGATGGAGCAAAAATATGGCAGTATATATGTTTAAATATATGTTCACCAGAAAAAAAAAGTTTAAAGGAGATTACATTTTATTTTTTCTTTCCTTGGGGAAAAAAAATATGTCTATGTATTTACTAGTAAATGAAGCATGGCTTACCTGTGCAAGTAGAGGCAGATAAAAGGGATTGGTATTCCACTGTCTACTGGTAGTCACAGAACCACACAATGTATACTTATGTACACACCACACACACACATACACAGAAGACCAGGCATGTGTAAACACATGGCCCCATCATCCCTCCCACTTACCTGCCCCAGTAGCAGTTGACTCCAGAAAGTGGTAACCTGAGGTCCTGCCTTCTTCATCATTACTGTACAGCTCAGTGCCCTCCCATTTGCATTAGATTTATCATTCTTCCATTCAGAGTGTTCTTTAACTCCCTCCAGATTCAGAGGTATGTGCAGTGTATTGCAAATCGATGTGTTGCGCACCCCTCTGAATGACAAGAAGTTAAAATGATAGTAATGTTTCAAAATAAAAGCAGCTCCAATTAATCTTCATGGTATTTGGGTCATGGAGGGTATTATTTCAATACTGTCAGTTGTAGTTCAAGAGAAATTGAATGATAAAGTATCCCCCTCCCCCCCCTTTTATTGATGTAACACTGCTCACCTCAGAACATAAAGGTGGTGTCCAGATGGCTTGCAGAGAGGGACAATCTTCAATTAGCATAAGGGAAAAACCTGTCAAGGGGGGGTTTCATTATTCTCACAGTAAGAAGATTGTCCCTTGCTGTGAGCTGTCTGGTCTTAAGACCAGATTCCACATCTGAGGGGAGGTGGCTTACACTAGGTAAAAGGGGCAGGAGGGGGATAATTTATCATTCAATTACTCTTGATTTACAACTCTGACAGTATTGAAATAACACTCTCCATGGCCCAAATGCTATGAAGATTAATTGGAGCTCCTTTTATTTTGAAACATTACCATCCCTTTAAAGAACAATGTGAATGGACAAAAGAGATATCTACTGTATGGGGAGGGCACGGAGTTGTGAAGTAAGGCAGAGGGCTGTGGGATCCTGGAGAAGGTAGGAAGCGGTATTGATAGCAGAGGGAAGGGGCGGTGACAGTAACAGGGCTGGTGGTGTGCGTAGGAAACAGGCTGAGACATATTAGCCTGGGACATCCTGGACTAACATCAGCTAAATGTTGCTTTGCAATGTGTTGCTCAGCCCTCTGACACTCAAACGGTTAATTTGTCTGGAGGCATGCAGGTGAGTAGTGGTAAGAGAGGTGGTCCTGAGTTTTGCAGGCGAGTGGGCAAAAGAGGGGAGGGGGCCTAGAGGCAGGCAAGTGATTGGTGGGGGGGCAGGTTTATGGGAGGTAGGTTGCAGATGGTGGAGTGTATTCAAGCAGTAATTAGTCATGGCAGGAATTTTGTCACGAGTGACCAGAGGGGCTTCTCCCCCTGGCCACTCCTAACAAAATCCCCACCCAGTGATTCGCTACCATGGCTACTTCTGTCAGAATCACCACCATTCCACCATCTTATCCCTGAGGGATGCTGGGGAAAGAAGCTGCTTCCATGAGTTAGCAGGAGGAGGGAATTTGCATAACTCACCCCTACTGCCACCCCTAGTCATGGCTGACAGAAATGCAGGATAAGCTAGTCATATATACTGCAACAGTATTCAGACACATGACCAATTCTCTAATAAAATAAAATTGGTCATGGGTCTGATACTTTTGCAAGGCACTGCGTGTGTGTATTGACAATAGCTGTAGCTTTATTTCATATATCATTGGTCCTCAAACTTTTTTGTTCAGTGCACCCTTAATGTGTAAGTTAGGTACTTCGGGGGCACCCCTGACAATTTTTGCCAAGGGAGTTATGAAGGGTACAAATATGTAATATATAATTATACTTGGGTCTCACAATCAGAATAACAAAAATATAATGCATAAACAGTTTAATAAATATGCATTAAAAACTCAACATTCACCTTTTGTCAAAATCTTTATGGAAAACAAGGGGCACACTAAGTAGCAGTCCCAGGCACCCCAGAGTGCCACGGCACCTTGTTGAGAATCACTGTCATATATTGATGTCATGTTGTAGTGTTTTTAGGGTACTTACATTGTTGGGAGATTTTTCATTGTATGAAATAACACTCTCTATGGCTCAAATACTATGAAGATTAATTGGAGCTGCTGTTTTTGTGAAACATTACTATCCCTTTAAGAATGTTCTAGGTGTTAAATAGGTTACACAGCAATAGAAGCACACAAGCTACCTGCTTAAAGGGATAGTAATGTTTCAAAATAAAAGCAGTTCCAATTAATCTTCATAGTATTTGGGCCATGGAGAGTGTTATTTCTGTCAGAGTTATAGTTCAAGTGTAATTGAATGTTAAAGTATCCCCCTCCTGCTCCTTTTACTGATGTAATACTGCTCACCTCAGAGCAGCAAGACTGTCCAGATGGATCGCAGAGAGGGACAATCTTCAGTGAGAATAAGGAAAAACCTGAAAAACCTGTCAAGTGGGGCAAGGTTTTCCTTATGCTCAAAGTAAGAAGATTGTCCCTTGCTGTGACCTGTCTGGTCCCAGGACCAAATTCCACATCTGAGGGGAGGTGGTTTACAGTAGGTAAAAGGGGCGGGAGGGGGATATTTTATCATTCAATTACTCTTGAACTACAACTCTGACGGTATTGAAATAACATGGCCCAAATACTATGAAGATTAATTGGAGCTGCTGTTTTTGTGAAACATTACTATCCCTTTAAGAATGTTCTAGGCGTTAAATAGGTTACACAGCAATAGAAGCACACAAACTACCTGCTTAAAGGGATAGTAATGTTTCAAAATAAAAGCAGTTCCAATTAATCTTCATAGTATTTGGGCCATGGAGAGTGTTATTTCTGTCAGAGTTATAGTTCAAGTGTAATTGAATGTTAAAGTATCCCCCTCCTGCTCCTTTTACTGATGTAATACTGCTCACCTCAGAGCAGCAAGACTGTCCAGATGGATCGCAGAGAGGGACAATCTTCAGTGAGAATAAGGAAAAACCTGAAAAACCTGTCAAGTGGGGCAAGGTTTTCCTTATGCTCAAAGTAAGAAGATTGTCCCTTGCTGTGACCTGTCTGGTCCCAGGACCAAATTCCACATCTGAGGGGAGGTGGTTTACAGTAGGTAAAAGGGGCGGGAGGGGGATATTTTATCATTCAATTACTCTTGAACTACAACTCTGACGGTATTGAAATAACATGGCCCAAATACTATGAAGATTAATTGGAGCTGCTGTTTTTGTGAAATATTACTATCCCTTTAATTGAGAACTAACACCTCTAATAATAATCCCCCCACACTTACTTTGGCCAGGAAACTCTATGAATTTTGCTCTTGCTCCTTTGCTCAACAGATCACAATTTCAGTCAGTACTGGACCTCATGTCCACGGAGGCAGACATGACTGTCACATGTAGTTTTTTATTAGGATGTGGTAATTCACCTTTAATTTAAAGTTCTGATGGAGACACAGTTAATGGAACATTGTAAAATCACTGGTTAACCCTTTAAGGACCAGAATGTTGCACGCCCTCTGGACCTTTATGGTACACATAAATAACAGTTCAGTTAATTTTAAATAATTTTCTGATTGAGCAGTAATGTTTAAAGGACAAACTATACCCTAGGAATACATGTCTTTTTATTTGGTTAATAGAGGGAATTATCTAGGTAGGTGTCCTTCTTACAGTCGTCAGCTATATCTATATAGACATGCCTGATTTGCTGTAAGAAAGACTTTTACCTAGGTAAGTCAGTCTGTTATACTGACTTGTTCCAGGGATATATTTCATCCTTTAACCCCTTAAGGATCGGGCGCGGACGGCACTTGACCACTGGGTTTTTTTTTTAGTACCTCCGGTTCAGGGCTCCCAGAGAGGCGTACAGCTGCGCCGGGAGCCCTGAACTCCATGACGTGCCAGGACCGTCACTGGTCCTTAAGTGCCGGACCACCGTGACGGTCCTGGTACATCAGTGGTTGCGAAGGGGTTAAGGCATATTTCACACGGGCAACAACAACTCAGTGTGGTGAAAGGTAACATGATAGATTATGGTACCTTTCACACATGCAGATATCACCTTTTGTTTCCTCAGAACACAGTACAGTTGCAGTAAGTAATGTCTGTTTGACTGCTGGAAACCCATTCCTATGAGCGTTATAGAGGCGATTCTCATTGCAACCTCTAATAAATGTGATAGCCAGCCATTAATATTGGCTGGTGCTCAAGAGGGCCTGCCATCAGACAGACCCCTCCTGCATCCAGTGAATGAAAGAATACAGGTAACAAAACTGTTGCAGGACAGCTGTAAATGTTCTGTTTCTGTTGGGAAAGAGGCATAACTGTTACTGTTTGTTTCATAAACAATTTTATACTAAAATTGTATGTCTCTCTGAGACAAGTGGAGCAGGGATGGATTTCACATTAGGCAGAGCAGGCAATTGCCTGGAGCACCACCTTTTCAGGAGAACATCTGCTGTAGCCACACACTTTCTGAGTTTCAGGTGTGGCCCATTTCCACCTCAACAGACGCCACCTCCTGTTTTTAATATAACTGGTTTATTTATCAGTTTACATAACCTTTTACTGGCTGTTATTTAACCCTTGTATGCTAGAAAGGTCTCCAACGTACTGCTTTTCTTTGTGTTGCTGACCTCTCTACCAGTCAAGGAATTAAGACAATTTTTGTGCTTATAGGCTAGACATATAAGTCATGTTTGTAGCTAAGGTTGCCTACAGTACCTCAAATGTGGTGCTCTAGATGTAAATTTGGTCTTACATAAGGGGTTCATGGACAACTGGAAATCCCTGTTGGTTTTCGTTTGGTTGGGTACACGCTATTTTATTACATAGTGTTCCCATGTTTGTGTTTCTGCATGCTTCTTCTAAAGCATTCCACAATGGGTTGAAAGTATAACATATATATTTCCTTTATAGATCAACATTTGGTGGGAGCAGCATGTCACTGTCAAGCAGAGACACAGAGTCGATGACCGAAGATATAGAGGAGACGGGCTTCAAACGTGAAGCAGCTAATTTATCTGGTGAATAAAAATTGCTCATCTTTTCGTGTCATTTCCGCTGATTGTTGGTTAAAGGGATAGTAACACTTAAGATGTAAAAAATATAAGTATAGAGTAAAAACAAGGGTACTCCCACTGCTGAGACATGTTTTATTCAAAAGATATTGCAGCTCAGACTTGAATTTTTTAGTTGCAGTAGGTCCTGAAATTATACAGTGGCGCTGTTGCTACTCCATCCTATGGACAGCTCTGGTCAGCCGACCATAAACCTGCATAGGATTGTGTAGCAACAGCATCATTGTAAAATTCCAGGCTAGTGAGATAAACCACCTAAAAAATAAATAAAGTTTGACCTGCAATAACATTCAAATACAACACCTCTCAGCAGTGGGAGTTCCCTTGTGACTTAATCAGGAAGATAAACTCTACAATTTATATATAGTTTTGCTTGTCAAGTGTTACTATCCTTTAAGCTGCCATAAGTGCATACCTGGGAACTTTTGAAATGAACTCACCTTGAGATCTTTGAAATATTAACCCTTAACGCTCCCAAGAAAGAGGCTTTACGTGCTATGTGGTCTAAGCTAGAGATGATCCAATCAGTTCTAATAATGGAACCTGTAACATGCTACACTTCAAAGTTTTCACTTCTTTTTGTAGAAATGTCACTCATTTGGACATTAGATACGCAGTAAATTGGTGTAAATCAGATAGTAGGAAACACTGAACCCTCTCATCCTGAGAATTTAACCCTTCACACTGAGACCCCGAGATTGTTCCAAAACCCTGAGTCTCAGAATCAAACCATGAGAGTTCCCAGGTATTCATAAGTGCCACTAGAGCAGGGGTAGACAATCTTCAGACCTCTGTCTTTTGGAGACTACAACTCCCAACCAGCTGCTGGCTTATATATGTGCAATTCATACAGCAGTATATGTGTGTGTGTACTTTTTTTTGTATTGGGGCCCTGTTGTCCACTTGGTTCAGCAGAACCATGAGTGGGACTTTTCTCTAGAATATTTCTCATTTAGACTGTTTCTGCCTGTTGGCTATTATGTATCTGTCAACTTAAAGTGACATTTGTGGAAATCGGTAAACACATCCAGCTGCAGATATCATGCAGAAAATATATAAACTGATACACTCAGTTGCTGTATGATGTACTCCTACCTAGGTAACTACAGTATATGGAACGATTCCTATAATTATCATTCATCTTTTTTATACTCCATGCACAATGACACCTAAAGTCATCAACACACAGCAAAATCTAAATGTATATTACAGTATTCTAACAAATCATTGTATAATGTTAGTGCATAGAGTCTAATAGAAGGGAATACAGAAGTTAACCCTATTACTTTGTATTTCTTATTTTCTAGATCTACAAGTAAAGCAAGAGGAGCTGCAAGAACAGCTAGTGGAAGAAGATTTAGATAAAATAATAGACATATACCTTACTGACACTGAGACGATATGGCTGCTGGACATACCTCCTATGCTGGTGTCAACTGATTCTGAAGAAGCTGAACTAGTCAGGTATGACTGTTTTACATAAAATGTATATTGTCATTTACCTCCAGAATAAATTAACTTTTTTACATGTAATACCATTACCTTTTAGAATGAACTCAATACATTTTACATTTCCTTAAGGTTGCAGAACCAGGCCTATACAGATCTGTGTAAAAACAGAGCTGGAAATGATAAGTACCTTGAGCGTGCAATGCAGACTTTTAATGGCGCACCAAAGAGTAAAGAGGTTCAGTGTGACAGGATTATCTTGGAAGATGCAGGTATGCTGCTATAATATATGCACAGCAAGACACTCACAATTTAAAATGAACCTGTAAATTTAAGACAAGTTTAGTTTGTTTTACAGAAATTAAAATCTGTCTGTATGTTGTATTAGTCATTTTTATGTAAAATATATAGACTTTGAGGAATGAACCTTTATATTAAAGAGATCCTAAGATGTTTTGTTGGATTTCAATTAACTTCAAAACTATCTATGAAAATCATTTTTTATTGGGAAAAATAGTTTTTGATAAATTAACCTTTATGTTTTAATTGCACAGTATGTTAGTTTATGCTAATTCTCTGCCTAGTATGAATATTAGTTATGTTTGCATTCAAACTTAGCACTTGCTGTATTATAGGAAAAAAAATCAATATGTTCACTCTACCCAGATTCATTCATAAAAGATGAGAGATGGTACTGTGTTAGATGTAGAAATACAGGAGGCAAATATAGTCAAGTTGATACCTTTATTGGCTAACTAAGCAGATTTAGGATGCAAGCTTTCAAGACCTCTCAGTGCTCTTCCTCAGGCATGTTAAGAGATAACATGCCTAAGGGTATCAACTTGACTATATTTGCCTCCCAGATTCATTCATTGCACAGTGTGTGTGGTAATATTGGCCCAGCCCAGAATTAATTAGCATGAAGTTCCACACTGTGCTACCAACAAATAATGGTTGATTTCTAAAAAATTATTTATATTACAAACAACACACAACATAGCACAACATAAAGGCAGTTTTTAATTCTCATTAATGAAAGTTCCGCTTTAATTTTAAAGTGACCCACAAATTACTACTCACATAGCGATATGCAGATCAATACATGTATTATCCTGAATAAGTCCAGCATTATTGAGAAATCCAACTTGTTCGTAGACTCACCTTGCTGTAGATCAGTGTTTCTCAACCAGGGTGCCGTGGAAATTTGGTGTGTTCGTGGCGAACATCCTTTAGAGTGCCCCATTGTATCTATAAGGTTTTGACAAAAATGGGAATGTAGACTTCCAACTGTATATTTAAGGATATTACTATTCACAATTATTTTAGTTATGAGGTCTAACAATAACTCTATATTTATGTATTTGTAACCTTCATTACACCCTTGACAAATTACATAAAATGATAGGTGTGCTCCGAAAATGCTAGACTGCGTGTTAGGTGTGCCTTGAACAAAAAAAGCTTGAGAACCACTGCTGTAGATGCATCTGTGCACCTGTACCATCAGTCCCTTTCTATACCTTAAGGTACAATGCAGCTCCCCCTCACTGATCGTAGCAGAAACCGGGCCGGACAGTGCAGACTCAAAGATGCCTTTTCAGCAAGATGTCTGCACTGATGCCTGTTGGTGAGTCTCAGCACAAGTTGGAGTTCTCAATAATGCAAGACTTATTCAGGATTATACAAGTATTTATGTGCATATCACTATGTGAATAATGATTTGGGGGGCACTTTAAATTAAATGAAAGTTCCGCTTTAACAAACGATATATATTAGGGTGATGGGTCCACTTTAATATGATAGCATCATCACATTTTTACCCTTTGTACATGGTACAAATTTCATTTGGGTTTTACTTAACTTATTGGATTCTAGAGATGTATCTATTGTTGCATTGCTGAGACATTGCTAGCAATCAAGGATTCATTATGTAATATGAATAATTAATTTTGAAGTACAGAATTACACTTGTCATGATATTTAGATTTTGTGTTTTTTATCTGTAGGTGTTATGGCATCTGCGTGGGACATGTATGATTCCATTAATTTACCTGAAAACCAACCACCCAAAGTAGAAGTGGATAAAATCCGTAAGATGACAAGTGTTACCAGCAGTAAGTCGAGTGTAAACAAAACAGTGAGGTCGATTAACTCTTTGAGCAGAGGAGGTATGTTAATCATCATTATATGTTACAGTCTTCAATGAATACACATTTTGAGTATCAACCATGGCAGAGGATCTAGCAAAATGGGGAAACTGCACTAATATTATTAATTAATGCATATATAATATATGTGTACATATATATATATATATATATATATATATATATATATATATATATATTCATTACCTTGCAAATAGTCAAGTGTTGGCTCATTTCACATTCTTCATGCACGCACTGAGTTCTAATCAGTTGGAAAATCAAACAAGTGCTATCATTATTTATTGTTTAAGAGTTATTCTATACTTCAGTGTGGCAAGATGTGTTTTAAGTTCTTAAAAGGGTACCGTAATCAGACAGTGGAACTTAGTCAGTATTATCCTTAGATCACAAGGAACAAACTTAAACAGGAAAATACTACATTTTTTAATTAATATTTTTGACTTACAGACTTAGTGCTCTGCTTACTTACCACCTTTCCTGGTATCTTTATCATTAAAAAACTTGGTGAACTGGTCACAATCCTACACATATTTTCATGTTAACAGCAATTTCAGGATTCTAATGTAAAAATGTACTGTTCCAAACCTTAAATCTGTCTCTTATTAGTCATACATAACCTTTAGATGCGACGACGTAAAGAAAAGGAGCTTTTGAATAGTGAGCAGTTATCAACCAATCAGAGATGAGTTTGTGCTGTCTCTTGTGTTGACAAACTTTTTAAGGAAAACATTTTTACGTTGCTATTTTTACAGGTGCACTATAAAGTGTCTGATAGTAGTAGTTTGCATAATGAGATGGTAGCTGTTTTGCCCTTAGGTCAAATTTCCCACTAAAGTTTGATTTTTTTCAAGCAAACATGTATGTGAAAATATAGGGCATTATTTATTTTGGTCTTATAAAAAATGGGGACAACCTTGAAATTAATATATCATTCTTAGCATATATGGTGGGTTCAGAGGTAAGAGTTAATCAGGAATATACAATAAAAAAATCAATATGTCCTGTCTTTAATATCACAACACCTATTTGGCCTTCCTCTCTTTGGATTAACTCTGCTACCAGTCTAATCTATCTCACACATCACTCTTCTAATATTGCTCTGTTCTACCAGTCCTCACACTGGCTTACGTAGCCTTTAGAGTTAGACGTTCAAAATATTGATGCCATTTTACAGAGCCCTTACTAGCACAGTGCTGCACTTCACTGAGCTTTGGAACTCCCTCCCTATCCCTTCAGAGCTTCAAAAGCTCCTTGAAAACTCACTTTTTCATGAAAGCCACTGAAGAGCCCCCATAACTGATATGATCAACAGACTGTCCAATCTCTAATCACCCTCGTTCCCTTTGTAAACCACTCTACTACTTGCAGCCGTATTGGATCTTATTGCTCTCTCAGGGCTTTCTCCTCCCTAACAGGCCTGCTACATGCTTGGACCACACAGAAAATCACTTCTTTCTCCCATAAATTGCCCGGAAGTTTGTGTGGCTAGAGGCTCTTACACACTGTAGCACGTACACATTTAGTATCCCACCCTACCTTCCTCTAGATTATAAGCTCTCACAAGTAGGGCCCTCTGATACTTTTGTATTCTATGTTCTGTCTGTACTGTTTTACACCTCTGCATGTGTATTCTCTATTGTACAGCACTGTGGAATATGTTTGCACTTTATAAAGAAAAGATAATAACAATAATAATAATGATGTTTCAAAAGTCTCTAAAATGAAAAGTTAAGTGTATTCCTTGTACTTGCACTTTTCCACATGCGTCACTTTACTTTAAACATTACTCAATAAATGTCACAATTTTATCCCACGAATGTATGTCATAGCTAGTGATTCCTGTCTTAATTATTTGGTCCTAACTACTGGAACAAATTTTGCCTTAATTCATAAATGTGGTTCAACAGGGAGCAAAGTAAGTTAACATTGTGTAGTGATGTTATTGTTTCACAAAGAATATGATATTGGCAGAATGGACATAATATTCTTCAAAGCTGTCATAGTTTTAACCAAAGTTGTTTCTATTGATACTTCCTTGTAAAACTGCACTACCTTCACCTTAACGCCACTTGATACAAGCCATTGAATGTGACAGTTTCTCACTTGGAGAAGTCTATAATATCATTTTTTTTTTTCTCTTTGTTTACAGAGAGTGCTTCAAGCTCTATTGCAGAAATGGAAAGACTGAGTCTAGGTCGGATCCCAGATGAGACTGAGGCAGATTCCGAAGAAATCTTAAAATCTGAGAAGTTTCAGCAGGATTTATTTTTCATGGAGAGAGTTGTGGTGGAGAACATATTTCAGCCAAAGCTTGCTGCTTACCGACAGTTACCTGTTATTGAAGGTTTATTACAGCACATACCAGTGTGTGTGTGTGTGTGTGTGTGTGTGTGTGTGTGTGTGTGTGTGTGTGTGTGTGTGTGTGTGTGTGTGTTGGTGGTTGTGGTGGGGAGGGGGGTATGGATGTGATTCCATGCAAAAAAGGGCACTGGAATCGGTTTTCTAGTTCTGCTCCTTCCTAATGACAATATTTTAAGCTACATACACCAAACATTCTCCTCCTAATATTGCTTACACCAAAGATAGGGCAGCAGAGCAGTCTATGCTAATTTTGGGGCATTCCTTTCCTCTAAAAATTGTTAAACACCCATGTATTAAACAATGTGCAGTGTAAATGGTGTAACCTTATGCAGTTTTCTTGCATATGCGATGAGGTAGGTATGTCTGCTGGCATGGATGGTTGGGAGAAAAGTTCTAATTTTTCCCAATTAAATTTTCATGTAAACCTGCAATTTGCTGCTTTTTCATTGGTAATTTGCATGCATAGAAACCCATTAAAATTTCTAACTAACCTAAAATAAATAATAAAATAAAATAAAAATGTGAGCAAGAACTTTGCTGGTTTCCACCTGTACCATAGACATCTCACCAGGGTTCAGATTAAGAAGTATGTTTAGTTCTATGGTAACCAATGCAGTGGAACAAGTTTAGGAAGGATGTCAATATGTGTGGTTCTATGATTACTATAGGAGAAAGCTGCTGGGGCCGTATATTTGGTTCTGTAGCTACTATTGTAGCAGAACAAGGGTGGGGAGTCAGTATGTGTGTTTTTTTGGCAGTTATGGTCAACATGAGGCTCTCCAGCTGCTGTCAGAATACAATTCTCATGATGGGAGCTATAGTATGTCAACAACAGTAGGGCCTCATGTTTCCCATCCCTATGGGAATCAGTGCAGTGGGACAGATCTGGGTGGTTAGTATGGTTCTATGGCTACTGTGAGACAAGGCTGCTGGGATCATTATGTGTGGGTCTACGGCTACCAGTGTAGTGGGACATGGTTGTGGCACAGTATGTGTGGTTCTATGGCTACAGTGGGTCAAAGCTGGGTCACAGTATGTGTTGGTTCTATGGCTACCAGTGCAGTGGAACAAGGGCTGGGGGTCAATATGTGTGCAGCTGCTGGCACAGGAGGCTAATGTCAGTGGTGCTGTGCAGGTGGATTCATATATTTACCTAGAGTACTTTTACTGTACATAACACTTTTCAAATGCCAGTTCATAGACAGTGAAATGCATATATATATATGCGCTATTATGTCTGAATTATGTAAGTCAGAGTCTTTCTGCACATAGCTTTGGAGCCATCTTTTGTTAACAATGAATAATTTTTCTATTATATTCCTTTCAGATACTGATGTGGATGATGATATGTCCAAATCAGTAACCACTAGTATCATGTTACCCAGTGTGGATAGGTTGTGGTCCTTTGTATGTGATATGACTAAAGGATACAATGTAAGCAGCACATCTTGGAATAAAAAGAACCCAGTAAGTAACAACTGCCATCTTCAAATGGGTAACTTTTTGTAGCAACTGTGTTTTTTTTTCTCCCTGAATCCCTTTCTCTAAATATAAACCACAGAGACAATATCACATAGAAGATGGAAATACTTGCAATATATGAGTATTTCCACTGAAATCCATAGTACAAATTTATAACTGTTGTTGGAGGATAGTTACAATAAGTTGTATCAGCCTGCAACATGCCCTGTGATAGTTATATCATATAACACTTTGAGACTGATGTACTAAGAAGATCTCGGGGGTTATTCACTAAAGTGTGATAAAGAGGTGATAAAGTGGAGATGACTTCTCCAGTTCTTATGTTATTTTATGCAGCCTATGCACTAAGATCTCCAAAATTGGAGAAATCTTAGTGCATTGGCCCTATGGAATAACATAGGAACTGGAGAAGTGATATAACTGGAGAAGTCATCTCCACTTTATCACCTCTTTATCACACCTTAGTAAATCTCCCCCCTGGAGTAATTCATGGGCAAGCCATGCTCTGGGGCTCCGCTTGCATACTGCATACATACTGGATGTACTAGGTTACATGTACAAAGACAAAAGTGAAGTCATTGCTGGGCAAACCAGCTGCATCATAGGGAACAAATAAAAATGTCTGTTGTTTTGAATGGAACTTTTAACCTCTTGGTTGCAACTGACATTTCTAGTGTTTTGGCCTTATGAGCAATTAAGGGGTTAATCTAATAAATACTATGCAGTTGGCTTTCACCACACTTGTATTTTTTATATGCCCCACTGTGTTTGGAGGCCTTTCTTGCATCCAGGGGTTAAATAATGCAGCCAGCACAGTGATAAGTAAACTGGTCAAAATAGTATATAAACTGGTAAATAAATCAGACATCATAAACTGTGAGTGGTTGTCTGGTGTGGGTGATTTGGATTGTTCTGGCCACACCTGCAGCACTGCAAGTGGGAGTGGCTAGGATGGCTGAGGCACCCCTAGGTACTTTCCTACATTATGGGAAATATGACCCTGTAAAATCACTGGACCAGTTAGCATCTTTTCAGTCTTTAACCCTTTGATACTCAAGGGTTAACCCCAGTGGATGCAGGAAATGTCATCCAAGGGATTCATCTTTCCCTTCAGTCTCCCAAGCAAATCTGTACATTTATACCCTGTTACATGACATGTTATATTGGTGATCTTTATAAACAAGAAATAGGAAATGTTTGATATATTATAAACTTTTATTAAAAAAAAACAAAAACTAAACTCTATAGGGTTTAGTCAACAAACCAACTTCACCATTGAGGAGAAATGAAAATTCCCATTAATTTAAAATGATGTTTTTAACCCCTTGAGTGCTAGAGAGATCTCCAACACATTGCAGCACAGTTTGTTGTAGACCTTTCTAGCATTCAAGGGATTTAAAGCACCATTTAAATCAATGAAAATTTGGGTATTTTTATTTTGTCCCCTATAGTGCAGTTGGTTTATTCCAGAACTATACCTCTTTAGCTTCCTGAATAAAGCCCTATGTACTTTTCTCTTGCTCTATGTTACGTTCACATGGGCAACATTTTTGCAGCAACCGCAATGCATGACTTGTGAATCATGTCCTCTGGGGCATTTTGTACAGGCAACATGTGCTGCAGTTGCTACAGAGAGGTGCAACATGCTGTACTTTCCTCCAACAGTGCTATAACGCAGCTACTCATGTGTAGTGTGGATTTCAATGCAATCAGCTTGAAACCACACAACTATCACTGGTAGCTGCATTTCCCTGGGATTTTTATCACTTTTCTTTATACTATGAGAATGTGATGCAAGGAAAAATCTTGCGACATTGTAGCCTAAAAAAGCAAAACCATTTTCAGTTGCTACAAAAAACTGTGATACAAAATTGGTTTGTGTAAAAGAGCCCTAAAAGTTTGCTTCTTACTACATGTTACCATTGCTTTATTTATCAGGATATTCTGGCTGTTGGCTATGGACAATTTGGCTTTAAAGAACAGAAAGGAGGATTGGCTTGTTGCTGGTCAATGAAGAACGTTATGGTAATGCATATAAAAAATAAGCATTGTTTTGTCTTATCTTTTCTATTTTTGCTACAAAATTAAATAAAGATATCTAGATTTTTGTTTCACATACACAGAATAAAAATGATTTACAGAATAAAAAGGATTTGTACTTCCAGACATTTGTAACATTATGTTTTCTTTGCAGGTGCCATAAAATCTGTTCCTATACTTTTCTTACCGTGAGCCTATTGTCAACAGTGTTTCCAAGCCATTGTTTTCTAACTTGGATTTATTCAGAACTGCACCAGAGACAGTACTTATCCCCTTGAGTACCAAAGCAATGCGTTGCATACCCCTCTGGCACTCAGACGGTTAAAGCTGATGTCCAGTCAGAAATTGGCACCCTTTATTTTAAATTTCAGAGAGATGTATGCCTTACCTGAAGATACATTATATTTAATTTGCTTAAAGAGATAGTAATGGATGGTATTAGGTAAATTTAATATTGTAGACAGTAAAAAAAATAAAGTAATTGAGGCTACTCCGATCTCTCAAACTTTTATGGTTTGAGAGTTATACGATTACAAAGTTCCCCCCTCCCTCCCCTTTCACTGACGTCAGGCTCTAGCCGAGAGAAGTAGATTCTGGTCCCAGGACCATCCTGCGGCTCTTCAGCAGAGCCAAAATAGCACAATATAGAATTAAACACTTAATTGGAATTCTCTACAAAGTGTGCCTGGTTTGCAAGCAGGACGGCCCCGGGACCAGAATCTGCTTCTCTCAGCTAGAGCCTGACGTTAATTAAAGGGGAGGGGGCGGGGGAATTTGTAATCATATATCTCTCAAACTATAGAGGTTTGAGAAATCGGAGCAGCCTCAATTACTTTATTTTTTTTACTGTCTGCAATATTAAATTTACTTAATACCATCCATTACTATCCCTTTAAAACTTATTGCTAACCTTCTTTAACTATTTAAAGCAGAACTATCACCCTAAATAACGTACCCCCCAATAATTAAGCATATAGCGATATGCTTAGAAAAAGTGCTATTATCGCACATAAGTAACGTGTTATGAAGAAATCCTTCTTCTGAGACTGATGGAGCTTTACAGGCATTAGTCCTTCCTGTTACCTTAACGTACCTGAAGGACACCGGGAAGGACAGCGCAGGTGCACAGATGTCTCTCAGCCAAAATGTCAGTGTGCAAGTGTGGCCGCCAGTCTCAGAAGAAGAAGGATTTCTTTGTAATGCGGTACTTGTGTGCGATAATAGCACTGTTTCTAGGAATATCGCCATGTGCCTAATTATTGGGAGGACTTTATTTAGGGTGATAGTTCCGCTTTAAGGAACAAAAGGATGTGCAACACATTGTGAAGCAAAGAGTTGCATGAACTTCTGGTCCTTAAAGGGTTAACCCCTTGGATGCTTGCAGTAGGTTGGAGATGTCTGTAGCCTCAAAGGAGTTAAAAAAAGAGCACAATCTCTCCATATTTATTGGAAAAGCAAGATCAGAAAGAGCAGAAAGAGTCCCTTAAATGCATATACTTCACTATAGCAGCAGAGCACAAACTGTGGGGTGGGCCCTTCTAGGAAGATCCCAAAGGACTTCCAGAGGGGGTTGCAGTCTGTTGGATCCTGCCTACTTTAGAGTAGTTAGGGTGGAAGACGTACTACGGATTGTAAGCGTTTGGTCTCCTATTGAATCTTACACTGATTGCTAGCTATTTAGCACAGTCAACATAGGCAATAAACTTGCAATATTTTCTTAATGCATACGTTGGGTGTTCTTGCATTCATAAAGCAAAGCTCTACCATAGCATGTACATTAGTATTGTGTATATATTATATGTGACTTGTAAATAGAAAATTATACCTGTGTATGGTTTATGTGCTTGTAATTTACATATGCACATATGGTTTATGTGCTTGTAAGGAAAGGTAGTAAATATATATAGACCTCCAGCTTTTAGAAACTACAGCTCCCATCATCCCCAACCAAGAAGGGCTGGCTGGGCATGATGGGAGTTGCAGTGTCCAACAACTGGAGCTTCAAAGATTGACTGTTCCTGTTGTAAGGCTATTATGGAGAATCTCAATGTGATTTTATATGTTTCAGAATTGTTTTATATATATATATATATATATATATATATATATATATATATACATTGGGAAAAAAATAAGCTCAAAAACTGGTAAAAATCAATTAAAAAATAATTACAGTAATTTTATAAATCTGGTAATTAATTAGTAAAAATATGTAAAAAGAAAACAAACACAAAACAATGGAACACTTAATTATACAAGTGGGGTGCTACACTTTTCCATTAAAAAGGGGGACTCGGTATCAAAAACCTGAACACCCCTGCACTATAGCATTATTCCATTTAAACGTATAGAAAAGTTTAATTCGCGCTAAGAAAATCAAGGACAATCCCACAGCTGAGAGACAGTTCATTCAAAGGTTATAACAGCTCAATCTCGTTTGGTTTTATCTTCCTTTTTTCTTTAAAGGAATGGAAATACTTAATATTTTTTAAAAATATATGGTGTTGGGTTTACCCCCCAGAGTAAAACAAGGGCACTCACACTGCTTAAAGGTGTTTTATTCAAAGGTTATTACAGCTCAAACCTGGATTTTTTAGGTGCAGTATCACAGTGGCCTGAAATTGTACAGTGGCAGCGTTGTTACACCATCCTATGGAGATTTATGGTTGATTGACCAGAGCTCTCCATAAGATGGTATAGCAGCAGCGCCACTGTAACATTTCAGACCACTGATATACTGCACCTACAAAATTCAGGTTTGAGCTGTAATAACTTTTTAATAAAACACATTTCAGCTGTGGTAGTACCTGTGTTTTACTCTGGAGGATAAACCCTACAACACAATTTTTTTATATAACTGTTTACATATTGTGTTACTATCCTTTTAATCAAGAAAAGTTCTACAAAAGTGACCGCTAGTTTGTGATGTTTCAGTAGTCCCAATGGAGAATTTAAACATAGATTTTGACAGCAGGTAAACATCAATTAGCCCATCAATTCTGGACATTTTCCTATCCAGATAAAATGCTCTCAAAATGGACTTATGTCTATTGCAAGCATTTTTTGAATTCCCTTACTGTATTATTGGCCCTTACCACTTCCATTTGGAAGTCTATCACCCCTTCCATGAAGTAGCACATTACTTCAGAATCTTACAGCCTCTAAATTTAGGTCATGTCCTTTTGCTCTAGTACGTCTCCCACCGACTGCAAAGTTCTCCAGATACTGAAGTAGAGAGGAATTCTCTTGAGCTGTAATATCTTTTGAAAAAAGAATCATTCAGTGGTGAGAATATTGTTTGTTTCTTTTAATCAGTAAAACATTAAATACATTGTTTTCATTAAAAAATATTATTATTCCTTTAACCCTTTATACCTTTTTGCATTCCAGAGAGGTATCCAACACATTGCAGCACCATGGGGGAGATTCACTAAGTGGTGCTAAAGTGGAGATGACTTCCTGTGTTATTCTATGGAGCCTATGCACTAAGATTTCTTCAGCTTTGGAGATCTTTGTGCATAGGCTCTATATAATAACATAGGAATTGGAGAAGTGATAAACTAGACAAGCATCTTCACTTTATCACCTCTTTATCACTGCTTTGTGAATCCCCCCCAGTATGTTGGACACCTCTCTGGCACTCAAAGGATTAAGGGCTAGAGAAGTGTGAAATGCATTGCGTAGCAATGTGCTGCAATCATCTCTGTCCTAAAAGGGTTAATATAGACTACAAATGCCCATGTAGTTTGTGCTTGTTTTGCAGTGGCCAGAGCGTATTTTCCAGTGTGAATGTGGTGTGACAGCCCTGGACTTCTCTGCAGCTAGTCCTAATCTTCTTGCAGTTGGAATGTATAATGGTAGAGTGGCAGTTTACAATGTACAGAACAAGGAAACCACTCCAGTACTTGATAGTAGGTGGGTGTTTATTACAAAGTTAGGTGGAAATCACAATGCAGACCATCCTAGAGTAAATAACACAACATTTTAAGGAACAGATGTGTAGATAAGACCCCTCTGGTCCCCAGAGGGTTAACATTTGATTTGCAGCAAAATGGAAACCTTTGTTTAACAATTTTACATATGTTACTGGGACAAAACTGC
This sequence comes from Rhinophrynus dorsalis, assembly GCA_037306005.1. NCBI lineage: Eukaryota > Metazoa > Chordata > Amphibia > Anura > Rhinophrynidae > Rhinophrynus > Rhinophrynus dorsalis. The sequence goes on from CM074722.1 coordinate 237,909,129, forward strand.
CATTGTATCTGTGCCTCACTTGTTTCAAAACTTTATTCATTTGGCAACAACAGAATCTGAATAGTAATATACATTGAAATATTCCAGGCTGACTTATCTCGTCATTTGTCTCCAGCCCAGACACATCCACCGTTGCTTCGTAAAAAAAAAAAAAAAAAAAAAAAGTGCATGTAAGGGCCACACCCACCACCAGCACAGTGGAAACTCCCCTCACAGCTGAACACCCAAGTGGTTTCCTACTATGACTGATGGGAAATCCATTCCTGGAACTGAAATGAAAGTAGGAATGGTTTTAAACTTTAGACCCCATCGGGTGGTTACATTTTATTTTATGGTTTCTACTTTTTCGGTGGTTAAAATACATGTTCGAACAATGCAGAGCAACACCATCAGGCAGAAGTATAAAGGTCAGATTTGGGGGTGAGAATTAGACACAATTAGACCTCAGCATGACAATCTTCACTTGGTTATGTATGCTAGGGTTTACATATTCATGTGAAAGGGCCACTAAAATAGTCCATTAGTATATAATATTGGTGTAAATCTTGCCTATCTATTGCAAGTATAAAAATGTATGAAGATACATTACATAATCATAAATGACTGAAGTGAAGGTTTGTATTTTTAAAGGTCTGAAAAGTCTGATGTGATGTTTTCACAAAAAGTTAATGAGGTACAATTTTGGAGCAAATAGACTACCATAGGGGACAAATATAATGTCATTGATTTAATCAGGCTTTTAACACCTTAAATGCTAGAGAGCTCTCCAACAAATGAAGTAATGCTTTGGAAACTTCCTTCACATTTAAGGGGTTAAATCTATGAGTATTCTGTGAGTTTCTTTGTATTTTTTTTTGTCTGTCCCCTATGGTGTCATCGTATTGCTCCAGAATTGTCCCCCTTTTCTTAACCCCTTTAAGGACCCATGACGGTCCTGAACCGTCATGGGTTGTTATATCGTTAAGGACCGTCATGGAGTTCCAGGCACCCCGTGCGGCTGCACGCCGTTCAGAGAGTCCGGAATCCGATTCTGAAAAAAAAAAATGGTCCCTGGTCCTTAAGTGACCGCACCATGTGTGCTCAGCTGGTCCTTAAGGGGTTCAATACCTAACAGATATTTTTTTCTTTTTGCTTAAAAGTCTGTGGAAGCGTACATGTAAAATTTGAAGATTATCTCCATGTTGTCAGCGTTTCAGACCTTAGTGCATTTCCTCCAATTTTAGCATGTCATATATTATGTTTTCAATTGCTTAGTGACAACCCAAATAAACACACATCCCCAGTATGGCAGCTGAAATGGATAGAGCAAGACAAAGGCACTTTGGGAGAGGATAAAGGAGAAACGTTAGTATCAATATGTGCAGATGGCAGAATTACAAGATGGCACATTAGAAAAGGGCTGGACAGTAATGGTGAGTCCCTCTTTCATAGTTTATTTTTATTTATTTATATAATTTCCAGAAAATCTGTATTGTTTATACATTAATGCAGGGCTAGTCACTATTTGGACATCCAGCTGTTAGGTATAACAACTCCCATCATCTCCACCCTTCTACAGGTCCAAAGACTGATTACCCTTGTGTGGCTGGTTGGGCATGATGAGAGTTGTATTCTCAAACAGCTGAATGTCCAAAGATTGGCCACCCCTGCTGTAACCTCTTGAATGATAGAACTCTATTGAAAAGCAACATGTTACCGACATATTTAGCATTGAATGGGTTGAAGGAACATGTTTCTAGTTTAACCCCATGGAACCTAAAGAGGTCTTCCTAACCTATTGTGGAAAAAATAGAACCATATGGTTAAAGAATTCTAACGCTTTAGAATGAAAATGGGTCATATAGCTTTGGTTATCATAGACTCCTGCCAGCATTCATAAAAAAGGATTTTAGTGAAATTTACCTATATATACCCTTTTCTTACTCCATGTGGAACACAGGAACCATAGGGTAAAACTCCCTCCTCCTGGCAAACAGGGCACTTCAAAAAAGGTAAGCCCTCTGAGGCAGAGACTCCCTCTTCCCTCTACTTTACCCTGCCTACTCTGTTTCAACATATAGCAAAAGTGAAAAGAAAGAAGAAAGCAACAGGAAAGAAGGAAATCCCCTGAACAGGGACCCCAAGAGGACCCCTTTGGCCATAAACTCAAGCCACATGGTTTTTTTTCTCTGGATTGGAGTCTTTTGTTCCACACGTACTAGGAGAAAGGGAATTAACTGTAAGTTCACAAACATCCTGTTTTCTCTTAACCACATGGTTTTTTTCTCTGGATTGGAGTCTTTTGTTCCACACGTACTAGGAGAAAGGGAATTAACTGTAAGTTCACAAACATCCTGTTTTCTCTTACATCCAATGTGGAATACAGGAACCATGGGGGAAAGTGAAAAAACCCTCCACTGAAGACCAGTATTCCGAAGGCCTAACTAGTACCATATAAACCTCCTTTGTCAATGGACACTAAACTTGTACACTAAACAACAGTACAAGAAAGCAAAAACCACCAGGGTTCAGAATCCTGTAGAAAAAGGAGAATAATCATTAAACAGGCACTGAAGGACCTTCCAACCAAAACTGGCCTCAGCCAAGGCCAGGACAAATACTCTGTAGTATTTGGTGAAGGTGTGCAGAGACAACCATGTCACCACCTTGCACATCTGCTTAGCAGAAGCCTGATTTTTTTTAGGCCCCAGAGGTGTACCCACTGACCTGGTTGAATGCTCCATGACTCAGAAAGGAACTGGTTTCTTCCAAAACACATACACCTGTTGGACGGTAGCTTTGATCCAGGAACTGATGGTAACCTTGGACGCAGCCTGACCCACATGGGGGACTACACTGAAAAGGGAGTTAGATTTCCTAAAAGGCAGCATGCAATGAACATGATACTTTAGACAGCGCACTACATCCATCCTGTGAAATTCCTGCTTGCTAGAAGGATCAGGGCATAAGGAAAGAAGTACAATTTACTGGTTAATGTGGGAATCTGAGACAACCTTGGGCAGAAAGCTGCTGGGAGTATGCAGGACCACCTTGTGCTTGTGAAAGATGAGGAAAAAGGGTTTACAAGACAAAGCCTGTAGTTTGGCAACTCGACAAACAGATGCAGTGGCCAGAAGGAAGGCCATCTTAAGCATCAGAAGAAGTAAAAAAGCAGATTGAAAGAGGCTCAGATAAAGTCTTCTGGAAAACTTCTAATGTCAAATTCAAATCCCATGGGGGTGATGGATCCCTAAAGGCAGGGTAGGCATTGGGCACACCCTTAACAAAGGTCTTCACATCAGGGAGAAAGGCATTATGCATCTGAAAAATAATAGAGAGGTGAGATCTGAACCTTGATAGAGCCCAGGCTGAGACCCTTGTTAACGCTGTCTTGAAGAAAAGCCAGAATCACAGGAAGACTGAATGACTGTGGAGAAGCTTCACAATCCTTAAACCACCCACTGATAGTATAAGGACCAAATACTATGATGGGCTTTGGACAAAAAAGGCTTCCTAGCGTGAAGCATTGTAGAGTTGACAGCCTCCGAAAAGCCCTTATTCTTCAAGATGTTGGCTCCAAGAGCCATGCCGCTAAAGCCAATCTCTCTACCTGAGGATGAAAAACTGGACCTTGGGTCAGAAGATCTAGCCTCAGGGAAAGGTTAAAGTATTCTGAGATAGACAGATTGAGAAGATCCTAGAACCAGGCCCAACAGTGACAGTAGGAAGGAATCAGGATGACTTAAGCTCTCTCCATCCTGATCTTTCACAGCAAGCAGGGAATCAGGACAACTGAAGGAAACACATATCGCAGATGAAAGTTCCATGGTATAGACATCGCATCTGTCACAGATATAGAGAGGAATGTTTCGGGTTCTCACAGGCAGCCATGATCTGCACTGATTGTAATCCCCACCGGTGGACAATCAGGTCGGACATATTCTGGTTGAGTGCCCAATTCCCGGGATCCAGATGTCAGTGGCTTAAAGGGATAGTAATGTTTCACAAAAAAGCAGCTTCGATTAATCTACATAGTATTTGGGCAGTGTAGAGCGTTATTTCAATACTGTCTGAGTTGTAGTTAATAGTAATTAAATGATAAAGTATCCCCCTCCTGCCCCTTTTACTGATGTAATACTGCTCAGAGCAGCAAGAGGGACAATCTTCAGTGAGCATAATGAAAAACCTGCCTTCCTTTGTCAAGGGGGGCAGGTTTTCTTTGTGCTCACAATAAGAAGATTGTCCATCACTACGAGCTGTTAGGTCAATACACCAGATTCTACATCTGAGGGGAGGTGGCTTACACAAGGTAAAAGGGGTGCGAGGGGGATACTTTATCGTTCAATTACTCTTGAAGTACAACTTGGACGGTATTGAAAGAACTCTTTTCATGGCCCAAATACTACAAAGATTAATTTGACCTGCTTTTTTGTGAAAAATTACTATCCCTTTAAGGAGGCTGCAACCATGTTTTCCATTCCTCGGAAGTGAACCGTGGAGATGACCTGAATGTAAGCTTTGGCTCATTGAAGAAGCTCCCAAACCTCTGCCCAATCGCACTCTCTTCTGGTTCCTACTTGACGATTGATGTATGCAGCTGCTATCATATTGTCCAAATCATCTCTCACAGGTGTCCTTGTCAGGACATGGGACCAGTGGTGAAGCACTAAGTGAGTGGCTCATATATCCAGAATATTTATTGGAAGAAGACTATCCTCTCCAGTCTAGAGACCCTGCTCTGTCAGCAGATCCAGGGCCGCCCCCCAGCCGCGTTAAGCTGGCATCCAATGTGATCACTACCCACTCTGGTATGACAAATGAATGTTCCAGTGTTAGATGGGACCGTTAAAGCCATCAGCGACGATCGTCCTTCACCCACTGAGACAGAAACCGGAGATAAGACAGGTGAACGAGCTGCCTTGATCAGCTCCTGGGCTGTCCAATTGCAACTCCATAGTGTAAAATTGAGCATAGGGGACTGCTTCCAAAGTTGACATCAGGCAGCCTAGCACTCTCATGTACTCCTGCACCATTGCCGATGGCCAGGAGATTGCTTGGTTCACCTGAAAGACAGAGTCTGGATCTTTGGGAGAAACACCTGCCATTAAAGAGGATCGAATCTCTTGTCTAAGAAATGCAGAACTTGGGATGGTACCAGAGAGGACTTATTGAGGTTGAATACCCAACCATGTTGCTCCAGTATGTGGACACACTCCTGAATCTGTGAAGACATAGTAGGGAACAGACATCCCCACAGTGAATCCTGAGGAACCCTGGACAGAAAGAAATGGGGAGGTGGAAGGGACTTGAACTCTATTAAGTACCCTTCCAAAATGACCCTCAGAACCTACTGGTCCATCACTGAAAGCTCCTAAAAGTCTTGAAAAAGACGAAGGTGAACCTAACTGGCAGGGATGGACCAGGAACCAGCAAGTCTTGCGGTGTTGGACTTTAGGCTCATGAGCAGACTTCTATTTCTGCCAAGCCTATTTGGGCTTTAGGGTGGGACAGGCTTGAAAAGCCTGAGGGGAATGAACCCTAGGTGTCCCAAACTGGATGGGGTAATGGAAACTACTTGTCTTCTTTAGGAAAAAGGCATGCTTTAGAGGATCTGTGACAAGCAAGTGTTTTTGCCTCCAGTACCATTACTGATTACCTTGTCTAGTTCAGGTCCAAAATGCTGTTTCCCCACAAAAGTAAGGGACATCAAAGACTTTATGAAAGATTGGTCAGCCAACTAAATCTTAAGCTACAAGGTGCAATGAGCAGCTACCGAGAAAGCTGAGGATTTTCCAGAAAATCTAGCAGCATCAAAGGCTACTTCTCCAAGGTATGCATTGGCCTCTAGGATCTGGGCAAGCATAACCACCAATTCCTCTTTGGGAACATCCCCAGAGATAGCATCTGAGAGTTGTTCACCCCAGACAGCCATAGATCTAGTGCCCTAAGCTATAGCAAAAATGGGTTGCAGAGCGGCTGCAGTGGCCACAAAGTTACCTTCAATAAGGAATCTAAGCGTGCATCTGCCTGATCCTTAAGAGCCTCAATATCTGAAGAGGCCAGGTGGTGTTCATAGTAAGGTGAGTTACTGGGGGATCAACCCCACTGCAACAAGGCCTCAGCTGAATAAGGATAGATGATGGAAATGGGATTTTTAGAAGGAGTGTTCTATTAGGCATCTTCACTTTTCTAGGAAAACCTGATGCACAATGTGATGGTGGGAAATGGGTACCTCCATTTTGCGTCATTGGAAGAAGTCTGATGAGGAAAATCCAGAGTCAGAGGCCTCAGAGACTTGAAGTATCTCCAATACCACCCTGATAAGTTCCTCAGTCAAGGGGCAAGGATCCTCTTCATAGTCATCTACAAAGGACAAATAGGAATCCGGATCGTCCCCATCAGTCTCTTCTTTCTCCGCAGAGGAATCTCCAACCACCTGAGAATGTCCCCCAAAGTGACAATGAATGTGTTTGACAGGGGTTATGGAGAGCCAAAAATGGAGAACCCCGTGGATAGAGAGGAAGGGGTAGAGGCAACTGAGGAAATCATAGTCTTTACCCAAACTGTCTCTTGTTTTGCAGTAGCAGGCCTCGGAGGAGCAGTAGGGGCCACAGCACAAAAGGGATTACAGGCAAAAACACCACATAATAGAGGGTGCTAGAAGGAGAAGACATGGAAGATAGAACCATAGCACTCAAGATCTCAACAGTTAACTTACCAGCCTTCAGTCTTCAGACTCCCATTGAAATAAAGAAATTCTGTGAAGTTCATTAGTGAGGCAAGTCAGCTTCCACAGTGAAAGGTCCTAAAATACATCTGTTAACTGGTCACTCCACCTCCAGGGAAGGCAGTTAATGGGAGCCTGCCTAATAGGGGGATTATATAGCCCCATATCCGAGGAACAAAACAAAAAAGTCTAGCTAAGAGAGCAGTACCCAAAACGCCCTTTCATGAAGTCAGGTCACTTGAAAGTGAAGGGTAAAGATGGAGGGAAGAGAGGAGTCTTCCCCCTCAGAGGCCCTGTGTTTTTGAAGTCAGCCTGCCCTCTGGAGTAGGGGAGCTTTACCCCATGGTTCCAGTGTTCCACATTGAACGTAAGAGAGAGAGTCTTTATGTTGAATAATTTTAGCTACACGTTTATATAGACAGGTATGTTATTTTCTTTTGCAAGTTTGTATTTAGTACGATTTATGCAGGTAATTGAGGTAAGCATAGTCCATTTTCCTGTTCAAAAAGACTTGATTTTTCTGACACTCCCTTTAATGATTGCAAAGAAGGGGATGTACTACTGTCAAGAAGCTCATTATAAGCTTGCTGTAAGAAGTTATGTTTCTGTGACCCTACAAAGGCTAACTACACAATGGGGGTTAGGCACTAAGTAGTGATAAAGAGGTGATAATGTGGTGATTACTTCTCAAGTAATATCAGTTCTCCAGTTCCTGTGTTACTCTATGGAGTAAATGCACTAAGATCTCTAAAGTTGGAGAAATTTTAGTGCATTGCCTCCGTAGAATAACATAGGAATTAGAGAGTTTAGAACACTGGAGAAGTTATCTCCAATTTATCACTTCTTTTTCACGCCTTAGTGCATCTCCCCCAAGGCATATTCAGGTTTAAAACTAAATTCCAGGACTTCTGTACAAAAAAAAAATACAAATGTTGGCGCATTTACAATATAAAGGCTGCCCCAATGTGTTCACAGCAATGACTTAGTTAGGGTAAAGTACTAACAATAACTGGGGGTTATGCACTAAGATGTGATAAAGAGGAGATAATGTCTCCATTTCCTATATTATTCTATAAAGCCGATGCACTATGATCTTCATAGTTTGGAAAAATCTTAGTGCATTGGCTCCATAGAATAACATAAGAACCGGAGAAGTGATATCACTGGACAAGTTCTCTACACTTTATCACACCTTAGTGCATTTCTCTCCTGGAGTAATTGTAGTGCAAACCAACTGCACTATAGGTGACAAATAAAAACTCCCCATTGGAATCCTAGAGATTTCTCAAACTTGTTTCCTCACAATGCATTGGAGGCCTTTCTAGTGTTAAAGGGCATGACAGTCTCATTTAAATCAATGGCCATTTGTATGTCCCATTTGATGTACATGGTTTGCTTCACAATTAATCCAGTTCTTCTTACTACCCCAGCTTCAGTAACTTTTCTAGGAAGGACCATCTTTCAACAGAAGTACATTGTTGAGGGCAGCAAGGTTTACCGCTGAAGGGAATACACATTGCATGTGATTGTTTACATTCTTATTGGCTACAAGGTGTGATGTATATGGTTTTGCAGATCTGATGAAATTAAAACGCACGGGCAGTGAAAGATCCAGAAAGTCATCCACTGATAAAGAAAGGAAAGGTGAAGCCTTTATTTCCCGGCAAGCACCCGGAATGTGTTTTGATTTCCTTCCAAAGGTAATCTAAACAATTCACAGCGTTGTTGAATAATAATCATTTCAGCTGTTATTTAAAGCGGAACTTTCAGATAATAGACAGTCACCATGCATTCATTAAATGCATGGCGACTAGCTTGAAAATAGATGTCTTACCATAAAAAAATAGATGTGTCCTAAAGGAATCCGTCCTGTTTGGGGACTGACGTGCAGGTTAGTGCAGTCTGTGAGCCTGCGCCGTCAGTCCCTACCGGTGGCCATATGGTGCAAAGCAGTCTACTCTATGGAGACCGGGACTGAGGGCGCATGTGCACAGACAAGATGTCTGCGCTCTAGCCTCAGTTCCAGTCTTTAAACGGGACGGATTCCTTTAGACATACATATTATTTTATGGTAAGACATCTATTTTCAAGCTAGTCGCCATGCATTTAATGAATGCATGGCAACTTGCTATTATCTGAAAGTTCCACTTTGACTTTAAAAGACAGAAAAGGATAAGGTTGTCTTCAAAGGATAATAAATAATAAATGCATAGTAATGTTTCCATATGAGCAAAGGTGCAGTCCTTCCTTGTAGTGCGTACAACTGATCAGTTATGTTAGTAATGCTGAATTCGCTCTATAGTCTCTGAAGTAATATTATAAATTGCCCCCCCTAACTCCCCTTTTCAGAACGCTAGGCCACAGGCCTGAGATCTGAAATTCAGTCACGTGGCCAGACAGATGGCTGTGAGGTACAGTCTGCCTTCATTCAGTATAAGGAAAACCATGTCCCTGTTAACGAAGGAGGACAGGTTTTTCTGTATACTGAAAAAATGTGCGCACGTCGCAAGCCGCTTCCGGGTCCAAAGCTCGAAGGATGACTTAATTATAAGGGGAGTGAGGGGGATAATTTATATTATTTCAGAGAATATAGAGTGAATTCAGCATTACTAACATAGCTGATCAGTTGTATGCATTACAAGGAAGGATTGCAGCATTGCTCGTATGGAAACATTACTGTCCCTTTAATATGCAAAAACTTACATATTGTAGGGTTTAGTCTCCTGAGCAAAACTAGGGTACTCCCACTGCTGAGTGGTGTTTTATTCAAACGTTATTACGACTCAAACTTTAATTTGTTAGGCGCAGTATCTCAATGGCCTGAAATTATACAGTGGCGCTGTTGCTACACCATCCTATGGACAGCTCTGGTCAGTTGACCATAAACCTCCATAGAATGGTGTAGCAACAGCACTACTGTAAAATTTCAGGTCATTTAGCTACTGTACCTAAAAAATTGAAGTTCGAGCTGCAATAACTTGTAAATAAAACACCTCTCAGCAGTGGGAGTACCCTTGTTCTACTCAGGAGGATAAAGCCTACAATATATATATATATATATATATATATATATATATATATATATATATATATATATATATAATTTTTTTTTTGTTTGTTTGTTTAATTATTAATTGCTATTATCCCTTTCAGTTCTTTGTGCTGGAAAGAGCATAAGTTGGCAAATGTATTCCATAGTCCATATTCCAGGATAGAAAAAGATCATTGAGGTTCACCAATCAGGAAAAAATGTTACTAGTCAGAAGATGAAAAGTTACTAGTCCAAATAATGTTATTCATAGAGAACAGCATACTTTCTTTTAGTCTCCTGGATTTTTTAGTAGTTATATTCTGGTGGAAATATACAACACTGCCCATATTGTTAATGAAAGCCTAGATCTCATTGCAACTTATGTGATCTTACTGGTATTATCTAACCAATATACATTAAAGTCTATGGAGATATTTGTAGCTAAAACCCTGATAAAGTTATCAACTGCAATGAAATCCAGGCCCATATGTGCAGTTAATAAACATTACGTTTATACAGATGTACTTATTTTTGTGACTTTTTCATGTATTAGAAGTTATTTTCTTTTCCTAAAGGACACAAACATTTATCTTGCTGGTACAGAAGAAGGTCACATACACAAGTGCTCTTGCTCCTACAATGAACAGTTTCTAGACACATACCACGGGCACAAGGTGAGATTCATACATTCTATTTTAATTATACTAGATTAGTTAAAAGGAAGCTTTACTTTTAGGATAATGCTGCTCTTAATTTATGAAACAGAAGGACTTACATGGGAAGAAGTTCATCAAATATATTTATACTTTGTAGAGAGGAATGTACAAATTCAATTTAATGGTATAATATGGGCATTGTGCCACCTTTTATATTTGTTTTGCATAGGAAGTCTGTTGTAGTCTATTGCTGGTTACATTCAGTTCACAGCTAATTTTCTGTGCTTATATTGTGGATGAAAAATCTTGTGCCTGCACCAGGTTATATATGAACATAAATAATTTAGTGCATTCCAACACTCCGCCATAATTAAAACTTTAATGCTACAATTACTGTAGTGTATAGTGTGGGATTGACACATTACTTACTTCCTCCACACCTTGTTTATATATAGAGGAATGGAACTTCCTGAAACATCATACATTCCCACAATGCTGTCTCCTCAGTACAAGTGCCATTAGGAGGAGAATTATTGACATAGACAGTATATTAAGTAGGCATTAAGCAAACTCGGCAGACAAAATTTTTTTCCAGTGCCTATTTTTTCCTATCAGTACATCTTCTCTAACAGTGAGGAAGAATCATTTTTCTCTATAGGTTTTCTTATTCAGATTGCCTATTTTTCATTCAGACTGCATGATACGTTGCAAATATAAATGTTTATGCATAGTGTTACCTGTACAGAAAAGGAAAGGAGAAGGGACAGTATCAAACTACATTGCCTGACACCCAGCCTTTTTCCATTGGTAGCCACAGAACCACCACACTACACTGTCTGCCAGCCCAGCATTGTTCCACTGGTAGCTGCAGAATTACATTACATTGTCTGCCAGCCCAGTCTTCTTCCACTGATAACCACAGTACCACATTACACTGACTGACACCCCAGCTTGTTCTACATGTAGCCACAGTACCACACTACACTGCCCGAAACTCCAGCCTTGTTCGACAGGTAGCCACAGTACCACACTACACTGCCCAACACCCCAGCCTTGTTCCACAGGTAGCACAGTGCCACACTGCACTGCCCGACACCCCAGCCTTGTTCCACAGGTAGCCACAGTACCACAGTACACTGCCCAACACCCCAGCCTTGTTCCACAGGTAGTCACAGAACCACACTACACTGCCTGATACCAAAGCCATGTTCCTCTGGTAGCCACAGAATCACACTACATTGCCTGACACCTCGGTTTGTTCCATTGCTAGACACAGTAGCACATTCCAGTGCCTTACTGTGATCATGTGTGTGGTGGCAAAAGGGTGAAAGTCCCTCTTGGCATTCCATGCTTCAGGTAGTGGTTGAACAATAAACATCTCACCCTGGCATTGGTTGGAGTTCTGCAGAGCAGGGGCTTTGCCCCACAATGCATTTCTCCATTTGTTGTCAGCCCAGGGGTGCAGCTTGCACAGATCCATAAATGGATCATGTCATTTTCTGTTTATGAACTGACTGTAGATTGTTCCACAGGAGCTGTTTATGAATTTAGTTTGTAGCTTTCCTTTCTAGATTGTTCAATATTTTTCAGATGATTTTTACTGTATGGCAGATCTGATAGATTTGTAACCTTGTGTTAATTTTCAGTTAGGTCTGATAAAATGCCACAGAGTTTGTAAACTAAATAAAAATATAAAGCAAGTCTGCAACTCCTCACTTAAAGGGTAAGTTAATAGAAGGCTGAGTCGTGCTCTTATAATTTAGTTTTCATTCTATAAAAAGACTAATTTAAAAGTTGCCTGCTGCTCAAGTAGCTGATTTAATTGTAAGATGAGTTTATTTGGATATATTTTAACTTGATGGATGCTAGCAAGGTCTCAAAACCTCTCTAGAATCCAGGAGGCTAAAACATGATAGGCAAATGTGTTTACTCAGATGGCCTCTGAGTCCTCCAATGGGCCACACATTATGGTTTATAGTAGGAAACATAGGCAGACTAGATGGCCCAAATGTTTTGTATCTGCTGTCAAACCTATGTTTCTATGTTTAAAATATGGATTGAAAAATCAGGTCTTCAAAGCTTTGATTCACAATGCATGAAAATGTCTCTAGTTAATGGAGGTATTCTGTGAGGCAAAAGAGGTATTCTGTGAGGCAAAAGAAAGATGATGGGGAGTGATAAAGAGGTGACTTCTTCAGTGATAGCACTTCTCTAATTCCTATGTTATTCTATGGAGCCAATGCACTTTTTTTTCGAAGATTCTTCAAACTTTGGAGATCTTAGTGCATAGGCTCTGTAGAATAACATAGGAACTGTAGAAATTATATCACTGGAGAAGTCAGTGCTCTATCACCTCTTTATCATGCTTTAGGGCATAACCCCTGATGTGTAAGTTTTTTGGGTGAAAATAGGGGATGTGTGATTATGAAGAGGGAAATTATATGCTCTTCTCACTGCACGAGACAATAGATTGGGGAGCAGAAGAAGCCTCTAATTGATGCATGTTGGACTGAGGTCCATCTGTTGCCCACCACTGTGACTCCGCTGTATAGTTTTCATTGACTTGCAAAAGATAGCACTGTTATCTAACGGATATCAAACTGATACTTAAGGCTCAAACTTAAGCAGATAAAATAGAGATCATTAAATACAAGCAATTGCAGATGAATAGCGGAATAAAACCCATAGCCTTCAGCTTTTTAATCAGAACAGCATTGGAGTACAGGTCTTTTTGCATAGTGGGGGTCATTTCCTTGACTAAAACACCCTGCCAGACCCAGCTAAGGGGCTCTGGAAACCTCCCCCAGTCAACACGGGATCTCTATACAGGGCCACTTCTTGCTGTGGGAGAGAAGGGTATCTTCCTCTGTCCTTCTGAAGTCTATGTTTGATTCTGCTACTGCAGAGTTAAATAAGTGCATTTCCGTCACCTGTCTCTGGCCCTGTAATGGATTTCCAGGAAGTACCCCATTTTCAGGTAGGATGGACTATCACCGCATCCTTCTCCTAGGGACACTTGAACACCTACAGATTACATATAGAATATGGAGGACATTTCTGGGTACAATCTCTTAAAATACATTATTGAACTGGCAAAAAGAGTATGGACTTGTAACAAAACTGATTAAAACATTGAAAGATTTTAGCTATAAAGAGAAACTATCTAAATTTTTTACCTTAGAGTAGAGACATCCAAAGGGAGCTTTGTTTTCTACTTACAAATATATGAACTCTCTAGGAGCTATTTACACACAAAGCTCTGCAAAAAGTAAGGGGTCATACATTAAGACTAGGAGGAAAACTTTTTACAGTAAGGGCAGTGAGGTTGTGAAATGAATTGCCTTGAGAGTATTTGTTTGTAGATAGTGTAGATGCTTTCAAAATGTACTGGCTACATATCTATCTTAGAACAATACTGATAATTATGACATTTGATTTCAGTGAAAATAGGATGTTGAGATACTCGATTGCCCTTTGAAATAAGGAAGTACTATTTTTACCCACTTGGGGCTTAACAGGAAATGGCTTCAACTGGGTTTTGTTTCCTTCCTATGGATCTAAAGTACTGATATTGCAAAGGCTGATTTTGATGGAAGCATGTCTTTTTTTCTGAATTATCAAATATGTTACTATGTTACCTTCTGTACGTGCCATTTTGGCACCTGCTGACCAACAGAACACAGATCTATGAATCTTCATGGTACATTCAAGACTCCTAATTATGTAAACCTTTCTGTGAAACCAACTGTAAGCCTGTTATTTCAATAGGTATAGTTCTCTTTTAAAGGCTTTTCCTTGATGTCCGCCTATACATATTATGATCAGAAATAAAGGGCACCTTCCAGTTTACCTTAATGACAATCTTTATGTTTAATGCAATCTTTAACAGCTGTTTAAAGGGGAAATAGAAATAACTGGCTCTTAATTGGATTAATAGGATTACTTCTATTCTTCCTTCACTCTGCAGTTCGTTATATCTATTTACTGTGTATTTAATTGGAACTCTGTTGTAGCTTAACAGGGGTATATTACTACCTTGAGAATCATGGATTTGTGGAGGTGAGAACTAAATAGAGATCTAAAATGGTGCAAAGCAAATACAGGCAACTACAGATACTAAACAAAATCTATGTAAATAGATATATCTGACTGCTGTATGAAAGACTCCAGATTGGGTCACTGCATTAGAGTTCTATGTACAGTACGTAGCGACTAAGGTCCTGTAGGACTGATAGCAACTGTCAGGACTGATTGAATAAGTTATATCTTGAACAAAAGGTAGGAAGACATAATTCATAGGGGCCATTAGGGTTTTCTGTTTACAGTAAGTTAAATAGGGGTTTATTAGTAAGTTTTAGTTTGCCTTTAGAACACGGGATGGTTTGAGATGGGTAATAAGAGGTTTTCATTGACTCCTTAGAATATTAAAATATCCCTTTTATGATAGTTTTCAGCCCAACGCAAAATGCTACAGGTCAAATTCTCCAATAAGAACTTCCTGCGGGAAATGAGTAGTATGATGTCAATTTTATCTTTACTTTATGATTACCAACTATTCTTTTCTCAACATCTTAGGGTCCTGTATATAAGATAGCTTGGTCTCCCTTCTGCTCGGATGTATTTCTAAGTTGCTCTGCAGATTGGTGTGTTCACTTATGGCGACAAGACATACTTAAACCCATCTTAACCTTTTCTGCCACAACCAATGCTGTACATGACATCATGTGGTCTCCTACCTCTGCTTTGGTGTTTGGAGCCGTGAACGAGAACAGAGTGGAAATTTGGGATCTAGGTGTCAGCACGTAAGTTCTCCAGTTTTTAGAACAAATATACTTGAAAAGTAACATATTCCATAGGGCATACTATATACTTAAACCCTTAGATGCCATAGATATCTCCAACACACTGTGAAGACATCAATAATGTTCAAGGTGTTATAACAGTATTAAACTGTACAGAAAAGTACTGCAATTAATTGCAAGATGTTCAGCAGCAATAACTTTGTGAAGATACCAAGTACACCAAAGTGACTTAAATTGGGCTTTTGAATGCCAGAGTGATTCACAATGCTTTGGAGACTTTTCTGGCATTCAAGGGGTTAAAAGCCTCATTTAGATCAATGGTAATTTAGGGAATTTGTATTTTTCTTTATGGAAAGCAACAACACTTGGTACTGTATAGAAGAAGCAGGAGACTGGTAGATTAAAAGTCATACCTTTACTGGCTATTCAGTTAGACAATAAAGGTATCACTTTTACCTACCAGTCTCACACTTGGTATGAACATTAAAAACAATAAGATATTAATTAAGCAGTGTAAAATCCACCTCATCCACCTTGCTGTGTACTCTTAATCACCGATTGACATTAACATGCCATCTTCCAACTAATAAAGATTCTACAAACAATACACAGGTGAATTAATTAAAACCATTCTAGGAAACGTGTCAAAATGCCACCACAACCAAAAGGTTGGTTAATATGTGCATGAAAATTAAAAAAAATCTACAATGAACATTCCTAATTCATAAGTCCCTAAATATGAGCTAAGTTTGCTTTTCCTATTCATATGTAGACAACTGTGCATGGCAATTTGACCTCTTTTTGTTTAAATAAGCCCCTAATAAGTGATGAGGGCTATGTACGTCATGACTGAGGTAAACTGATAGGAGATTACTCCCACTGAACTTGGCCTTGGTGGGTTCTAATCTCAAAATAATTATCTTTGTTTATGACTTTATTAGCACTTAAACACGTCTGACAACAAATGTAGCGACTTAACCACATTTTACATTTATTTATGATTTGTAGAGTGCTCACACCAGAGAAAAACATTAACTCTTTTAATGCTAGAGGGGTGTGCAGTGCATTGCGAAGCACTGCATTACTCACCCCTCTAGTCTGTAAAGGGTTAAGAAAAATATTTAAATGGATATAAATCCCTCTTAACCCTTTGAGTGCCAGCAAAGTGATGTGTTGGATAGCCCTCTGGCGCTCAAAGGGTTAATTTCTTGTTGCTAATATTCCTTTAACGACTTGTATCTGAAGGAATAAATATGGCTGTGCAGTTCTTTGCTAAATCACAGACAAAACCAAGAACAATGTAAAGAATTAATATATTGTACAAGTCAGGTCTGTGGGAATAGTATCTGGCCTCAGCAGTGTATGGTAAAAACTGGTGCTCCCTAGTATGAACCACAACAGCCTCTGCCCTCTGTCCATGGTGCTGAAGAAGAGAACACGTACAAAGATATCATTTTAAAGGGCTTTTTCTGCTAAGTAAAACAAGACTACTCCCAGTGCTGTCAGTGGATATATTTAAATGTTATAAATGTTTAAACTGTCACAAAGGGGCTGTTGCTATCATATTCCATGGAGTAAGTGACTTACCACTTGTCTAGAATACAAAAGAATAACTGTCTGGACACCAGGGGGGTGATGCACTAAAGATTGAAGAAGGCTCATATTGTTGGTGTCCTGTCGGAGCAGTGTCGAAGGCACATCGACAGTATGCACTAAAGTGTGTTCGACATCACATTCCCATCAAGCCAACAAAAATCTACCCACATTGACATCAATCCGACATGCCTGCCAAAGGTTTATGAACTTTCACTCATCAAGCCGACAATGGCCTATTTCCTTATGGAAATGCAACATAATGACTAATTTCCACGTGGAAATGCACGATAATGGGCCATTATCTTACTCTTGGGGGTATGTTTATATGTTAATGTGACACTTCACCACAATCACTAAACTCCAGTAGCAGCCTCTGCTGTCAGAGTTCACAGTCTCAACTTTGCCTGCCTGAGGCGGCCAAAGTTGAGATCTCCCTGGAGGAATGTCGAACTGCTGGCAATGTGGAAGGGATGCTCCAGCTCACCCATCACCAGCAGTACGACAATCCCACATTCGGAGAGCATTCTCTCTGCTGCCCCACTTGGTCAGTAGGGAAGTGGATAGGATACTTTCAGCACCATGAACAGCATCACTCCCTTAACCATTTGTGCCATATGGATGTGCATTGCACATCCCTGTGGTGCTCAAAGGGTTAAAAACATACACAATCTTCCCCTAAACTGTGTTACATATTTTATAAATTTCGTGCACTCCCAAGGGAACAAGGCTGGGGGTCAGTCAGTGTCCATGGGGATTTGTGGCTACCAGCGACCCCCCAGCTTTGTACCCTTGCCCACTGGTAGCCATAGAACCCCAGGTACACTGCCTGACATCCCCCCAGCCTTGTTCCTACTGGTAGGCACAAATTCCCATGGGTGCTGCCTGGGCAAGGGAACAATGTGTTAGTACCCTCTGGCTTCTAAAGGATTACATAAAATATAACTATCATAAATATAGATGATTTTGAAAACTGCTTCAAAATCATTTAAGTTGATAAAAGGTGTCAAATTAAGAAATACTCTTATTTAATAAAAAATTACCCATTTTCATGTATTTTTTTCTTTATAGCCTAGACCCAGTTATTGTAAGTTATGCCAACCCAGGAGTTAAGCTTACAACAATATTATTTGCTAAAAACACAAGTTGTGTCCTAATTGGGGACAGTGATGGACAGGTTGGTGTGTACGAGCTGAGAAACATATCAAGTTCAAAGGTTTCCCAGGTAAGATTCACATGAACATCTTTTAATATATTTCTTTCCTGTCAGTCATGTAGAATTTAATTACAAGGATAATGGTGCCCCCACAGTCTAATGTAGACCTTACTACTGCCGTGTGGTAAGTTCATTCATTTACAGCTACAATAAGGCACCCCGTGAAGTAGACATGTTTCTGCTGACATTAAGTGCCTTAACCCTTTGAGTACCATAGAGATATCACTCTGAAACTCAAAATAAATAATCTAAAGTGGTGTAATTCTGGAGGAAACCATCTGCACCTATGGGGACAAATGAAATTCTCCAGTGACGTAACTCTTTGAGTGCCAGAGGAGTATGCATCGTATTGCAGAGCAATGCATTGCATACCCTTCTGGCACTCAAAGGGTTAAATGGGGCTTTTAACCCCTTAAATACTGTAGAGGTCTCACCACAGTTTCAGGAGAAAATCGGGTTAGTCTCTAGTAAATGTAGTATATAGAGAGAAATACATATAGTAACTAAGGTCATGTGTACAAGTGGAGCAATTCTGGGGTGCCATCCTATATAATAATTCGCTACAAAGTTTATAACGATGTAGTCATGCACAGTAGAGACTGCCCGTGACGAGGCTGATACAGAGCTGGGTGCTCCTGTGGTCTGCCTTCGGAGCGTCCAGCTCTGTATCAGCCGCGGCGCGGGCAGTTTCTACTGGACATGACTGCACTGCGACCGCCCGCCACTGTTGCCCGTGTACACGGGCTCTTCTATTAGTAACAGATAAATAAATAACCCCAGGGGAAGGATTGCAACTTGTGGCTTTGGGGGGCAAATACAAGTGGCCCATTATACCATAGTTCCAGCCCACTGTTACACTCCACCCCAGTGGGGCTACACTAGTGATAATACAGAGCTTACAGTTGATATGGAGCTACACTAATGATACCACTGAGCTTACAATTAAAGTAAAGCTACACTAGTGACACCACAGTGCTTAGAAGGCAAATAGGTTATGCTATTAATGTAGCTCCATTTGGGATGTATATCTGTGGCACCACTAGTGTAGCTCCTCATACAGCAGCAAGCAAGAGATTGTGTGAGGCAGTGGCCCACAAGCCCAGACATATGACCGGCCCAGGGCAAAATTGCCCATTTGCCCCCCCAGGCCAGCCCTACCCTGATTAACCCCGTTTAAGACTACAGGGGGTGTAAAGCAATGTGTTGCACAACTCCGTGGTCCTTACTGAGTTAAGCAAGGTTTTTATCCTCTGACATGAGAGAGATCTTCAACGTATTGAGAATGTATTTCTCTAGCATTTAAAGGGATAGAAATACTTTGTTTTATCTTTATTTTATTTTGTAGGCATTAAAAAACATGAAGAACGATATAAGTCTTATCTCTCAAACCTTTATGGTTTGAGAGATATTCACAAGCAAAGTTTCCCCTTCCCACCCCTTTTACCTAGTGTAAGCCATCTCTCCTCATATGTGGAATCCAGTCCATAGAACAGACAGATAACAGCAGGGGACACTCTTATTCCTATGAGAACAATGAAAGCCCTGCCCCCCTTCACAAGTTTTTCAGGTTTTTCCCTTATCTTAACTGAAGATTGTCCCTCTCTGTAGTCTACCTGGGCACCTCCCTTCTGCTCTGGCTGAACAGTGTGACATCAGTAAAAGGGGCGGGAGGGGGATGCCTTGTCATTGAATTACTCTTGAACTACAACTCTGCCAGATTTTAAATAACACTCACCAAAGTCCAAATACTATGATGATTAATTAGAGCTGCTTTTATTATGAAACATTACTATCCCTTTAAGAGGCTAAAAGTCCCATTTATGAATGGGAGTTTAGGGAATTTTTGTTGTTCCAATAATGTAGTTGGTTTTCCCCAATATTGTTCCTCTTTTCTTTCTAACATAAAAACACTTTAGAAATAGCATTGCATTTTAACACAGGTGATAAATGAATCTGATAAATGTAATCAGATGTAGCAAATACATACCCAAAATTAACCCTCTGAGTGCCAGATTATTAGGTTAATAGTAATACTATCACCATTAACCCACTTCTTTGTTTTGTGTTAATTGTAACCTCTTGGGTGCTAGAGAGGTCCTTAATGCATATCCTCACCGTCAGCTGGAGACCTGTCTAGCACCCATGAGGTTAAAGAGACATCATTTTATAAATCATGGTCTCGTATGGATACCATTTTTATACATTGTTTTTCTCATTAATTGTACTAATGCAGACAGGTAAGATAGTCGTATGATGTGATACTCCCTGTAGGACCAGGAAAAAGCTTATCCTTCACATTCACGCTAATTATTATTCCTTATAGTCTACACAATAAGCAGCAAGGCCATTAAGAGTACAGAGAAAATTCATGGTTTATTACCTGTCTGTGTAACACGTCTGTACTCTATATGCGTGGAAAGGTGACAGATACTATGATTCAAATAAAAGTACATTTTGATGGCAGATGGGAATCAACTGGCCCATCAAGTCTGGCCATTTCCCTGTCTAATTAAAGGGATAGTAATGTTTCAAAATAAAAGCAGCTCCAATTAATCATTGCCCCCTTGACAGGTTTATCAGGTTTTTCCTTATTCTCACTGAAGATTGTCCCTCTCTGCGATCCATCCGGACAGTCTTACTGCTCTGAGGTGAGCAGTATCACATCAATAAAAGGGATGCATTGCTTGCATTTACAAAATAATGAGTAAACATCTTAATTAGTAGTGATTTATATGTCATAAGTATAAATAAATTATAAATAGGAGGCAAGAAGTGTCTTAAAGGGATAGTAATACTTAAAATGTAAAAAAAAATATGTTGTAGAGTTTATCCCCCTGAGTAAAACAAGAGTACTCCCACTGCTGAAAGGTGTTTCATTCAAAAGTTATTAATTTTCAAAGTTGAATTTTTTAGGTGCAATATCACAGTGGCCTGAAATTGTACAGTGGCGCTGTTGCTACACGATCCTATGGACAGCTCTGGTCAATTGACCATAAATCTCCATAGGATGGTGTAGCAACAGCGCCACTGTACAATTTCAGGCCACTGTGATATTGCACCTAAAAAATTCAACTTTGAAAATTAATAACTTTTGAATGAAACACCTTTCAGCAGTGGGAGTACTCTTGTTTTACTCAGGGGGATAAACCCTACAACATATTTTTTTTTACATTTTAAGTATTACTATCCCTTTAATAATAACTTCCATGTTTACGTAAGCTTTCATATCTTCTAAACCAGGGGAGTCCAATTTTTTTTTCATTTGTGAGCCACATAATCAGTAATCCATATGAGCGAGGGACGTATTTAATTTTTTTATTAAATGGTGAATTATAACTTGTTAGCTATTAAAAAATATGGATTTTTTTTACCGGTAATACTAAAGTGGTATGCAAAATGTTTAATCTACTTCATTTATACATAAATACACAGTTATAGACCTCATGCTAGTCACAGATCAAGTCAGTGAGAAAACTGATATTTAACCCTTTGAGTGCCAGAGGGGTTAATAGACAGCTTTCCTCAAGGGCTGCACTCTGAGGTCAGGTGGGCCTCATTTGGATTGTGGACTACTCTTTGAACACCCATGTTCTAACCCAACCAGTATCATACAAAAATTACAAAAAAATGACAATTTTAATAATGAAACACCTAGGAAACTCTATTACCAGTACAATGGCTACAATGATCACTATGACAACACTTATTCCATAGTGTGATACTGAAAGTATTGCAAAAGTTTGGGTACTACAGAAATGTTGTTCTCAACTGCAATTTATACCATGCATCCTTAATTCTTGTTCCTTGAATGATTACTTAGTCTCATAGGCAGAAGTGTTGCAATTTTGGTCAGTTCACTATAGTTCAATCCTCCAAGCTAGGAATAGCTCCAGTAATGAACAAACTTGAATTCCTAAAAAGGATAGACTATTTATCAAAAATATTTTTTTCACTTTGGCCACAATAATTAAGATATGTATATTTTTCCTCTGTGTCCGATCCACGGCATGGACTGTGGGCTATTGGCTCTGCCCTCAGCTGGTAGGACCAATGAAAATCTTTAAAAGCCTTTCGCTTCCTCCCTGGGTCAGTTATATTGGTCCTACCTAGCTGGAGGACGGAGAACTTGCTTCTCCTTTTTAACTTTCTATTTATCAGACCTTTCTTGTTTTTAAAAAACAAATGTAAATTGCCATACACGAGGTTGCACTGTGGAAGAATTCTCTGTTTGTGCTCTTAAGCATAGCATGATACTTCTCCTTCCTCGACTTGTTGCCCCTAATGAATCCTGGCCAAGCGTTCATCTCAGCGCCCAGCATTCCAGGATGCCTACAGCCCCCAAGCACTTTAGGAATGGCGCATTTTCAGCCTGTTCAACGTAACAAAATGGAAACCGGAAGTTGCACGCGTCTGCGTGCCACCGGTGGAACGCACACGGAAGCAGACGGTACACAGCATAAAGGAGGCTATGAGGAAGGCGTCCGGGAGTTAGGGGGAAAGATTTCATTGTACTTAAGCTTATAGTTAATACAATGTTGGTTTAACGAATGCAGTACTAGAGGGCTACTATTACTGTTATTTTTATTGCTGATATTGCTGCTACCATGTCGACTCCAAAGGATCAGAAGCTTGACAAACCTAAGTCTGACCCACCTAAAGAGGATAAAACAACTCTCAGAGTCAAACCATGTGCTGGATGTGAACAGTCCCTGCCAAGTTCTGACCCAGCCAAACTTTGTGAGGAATGCTGCAGGTCAAGAGGTGCCCCTTCAGTTTCCAATTTTTTTAGCTGGATGAAAAGTTCTATGCAAGAGACCTTTTCATCCATGCAAGAATCTGCAATAAAACGTCCTAGGACATCTTATCCGGATGAAGGTCCCTCTAGGCTTAGAGAGGAAAAAGAGGAGAGTTTTCTTGACCTTGAATCTGGGGCCTCTTCGGCTGAAGAGGGGGTAATTACTGATTAAAGCAGTTTTTCTTTAGATAAAATGGATGGATTAATAAAGCCATGAGGAAGTCATTGGGCCTATCTGAAGTGCAAAAAGAACTTAACATCATGGATACGGCCTTTGTGGGTTTTAAAAATTCAGCTCCTCAAATGTTGGTTCATAGTTCTATACATGATATTATTAAGGCAGAATGGAAATAGAGTGACAGACGCTGTTCTGTTTCACAACGCTTTCATAAGATGTATCCATTCCAAGAAGAAGAGACTGCCACTTGGTATACCCCTCCCAAGGTTGACACAGCTGTATCACAGACTTCCAGAAGAACAACCATCCTCCTGGAGATGGTACATCACTTTGCGATCCAATGGATAGAAGAGTAGATAGTGCACTGAAGAAACAGTTCACTACTATTGGGCATAATATAAAAACAGCAACAGCCATGGCATCTATCTTTCGTACACTGCACGTCTGGATTTCTGAGATAGAAGAAAAGATTGAATCAACTGTTTCCAGGAACCGTATTCTTAAAGATTTGGGTGTTGTCAAGGACACTATCAGTTATTCATGTGATGCCTCCCTGGACAACATCTGTCTTCTAGCTAGAGCATCAGCACTATCGATTACTTCTAGACGTGCATTGTGGCTCAGATCCTGGGAAGCGGATCCCTTATCAAAACATTGCCTAGTCTCTTTACCCTTTGCTGGATCTAAGTTATTTGGGGATTCCTTAGAAGAAATCATTACACAATCTTCAGGTGGCAAAAGCCCATTTCTGCCGCAAGAGAAAAAATCTCGTTGATCACCACCTAGGACTTGTCAGTTTAGACGTCAGTCCTTTCGAGAGGCCAAGAAGTATCAGCCAGGCAGAAGATTTGACCCAAGATCAGAAGTTCTCAAGCCCAGAAATCTGGAAATCACAGAGATTTCCAGAGGAAAAGGGCAATATCCTCAATGAATCCAGTTTGTCCCCTTCTTCGCCAGTAGAGGGCAGACTGGTGGAGTATTACAGGTCCTGGAGTCAGATTCATTACGACCAGTGGACTCTGGACATCATTCAAAGGGGATATTCTTTGGAATTCCAGACTGCCCCCAAAATTCCAAGATTCAGGACATCAGTAAGGGCCCAACAGATGAGGCTTGCACTCTCTTTGTTACTCCAGAACAGAGTGATAGAGGAAGTGCCTCAGTCTCAGAAATTTCGGTGCTCTTACTTGACGCTTTTTTATGTTATAAAACCTACAGGAGAAATGAGACTTGTATTAGATCTCAAGGATCTGAACTCCCTATTGAAGATCAGACACCCTGAAGATAATTTCTCCTCAGGCTTATCTCACGTGACTGGATCTACAAGATGCATATTATCATCTTCTAATCCGAGAGTCTCACAGAATGTGTCTTCGCTTTCACATATTTCAGCATCATTACCAGTTCAGAGTCATACCATTTGGACTAGCCACCGCCCCCCGGGTCTTTACCAAAGTATTGTCCATCGCAATGGCGGAACTCAGACTCAGGTACAGACTCAAGGTCATCACTTACCTGGACGACATTTTAATTGTGGAAACATCCAGACTGAGTTCACAAGCCAGCGCCAACGTTTGCAGGGAATTTCTTTCAGGACTGGGATGGCTGATAAACTTACAGAAAAGCTCGCTTTCTCCCAGCCAGCAGATACTATTCCTGGGAATCAAGTTCGATACCAACAGAGCTCTGGTAACCCTTTCTGCGGACAGGCAGATACGCATAAGGAAGGCAATCAGACTATTCCTGCAAAAGCAGTTCACAGCCTCAATCAGTTCCAGCGGTTATTGGGACATCTAGCTTATACCTATCAGATCCTACCTTGGGCCAAGGCTCACTCACGCCTAACCCAAAAGAATTATCTTACCTTCTACAGGAATCATCATTGCAGCCTCCTGTATCAGATACCAGTCTTCAGATCCACCAAGCAGGAATTACTTTGGTGGTCTCAGCCTCTGAACCTAGGAAGAGGACGTCATTTGATAGACCCAGACTGGGTAATCCTATACACGGACGCAAGCAGCTACAGGTGGGGATGTATTTGGGACAAAAGGACAGTACTGGGTACTTGGTCTGTGAAAGAGCTCCAACTGCACATCAACTTAAAGGAACTACTTGCACTCAAGCAATTTGAACACAATTTGAAGGACAAAGCAGTTCTAATCAGATCGGACAATGTGTCTGCTGTCCATTGCCTATTACATCAGGGAGGCACAAGAAGCTTTCAACTGAACAATCTAGCGTTGTGAATATTCTCATGGGCAGAAAATAACCTGCTGGCTCTGACACCACCCTTTCTCTCGGGACATCTAAACAGTCAGACAGACTTTTTAAGCCGTCAGAAGGTGGATCTTGGGGAGTGGAGCCTAAACAAAAGGATATTCTAGTTCATATCAGAGGAACTACGAAATCCAGTGGTAGGTCTCATGGCAACAGCTCAAAACAGTCAGTGTCAGGTTTATATCTCCCGGTGGCAGGAATCACTAGCTCTGGCTCAGGATGTGCTACAGATTCCATGGAAATTTCCTCTGGCATATCTGTTTCCTCCCATTCCTATGATGTCAGAAGTCATCAGGAAAATCAGGGTAGACAGAGCGGAAGTCATTCTAGTGTCATCAAATTTGCCATGAAAGCTGTGGTACACGGATCTGCTAAAACTATACATAAGGGAACCTCTCATTCTTCCGGACTTTCCAGATCTCCTAGTGCAGGGTCCTCTTCTTCATCCAGACCCTTGCTTCTTCCAGATCAGGGCTTGGAGGCTGAGGGTGAATCTTTGAGGTTACAGGGTACTTCAGAGGATTTTATTGATACAATCCTCAGGGGCAGGAAGTCATCTACATCTAAGATATATTATAGAGTTTGGGATACTTTTCATTGATGGTGTCCATCACAGAACCTGGACAGAACATCTATCTGTGCTCTCAGGATTCTGGATTTCCTACAAGCTGGATTTCAGGAAAGTCTTAAACCAGCATCTCTTAAGGTTCAGCTGTCCACCAAATCGGCAGGTCTGGCTACTCCATTTTCTGAGCATTACCTCATCAAGAGATATATTCAGTCTATCACCAAGATCAAACCCACCATAAGGGAACTTATCCTTCCTTGGGATCTCAATCTCTTGCTCCAGCAACTTGCATCCCATCCGTACTTCGAGCCTCTGGAGTCTGTATCTTTGAAGCATCTAACCCTCAAGACCTCATTTCTTACAGCTATCACTTCAGCTAGGCGATTCAGCGAACTGCAGGCCTTAGTGGCAGCTCCTCCATTTATGGTGTTTCATAAGGACAAAGTGGTCCTTAGACCTAAACTCTCATTTCAATCTAAAGTAGTCTCCAAGTTCCACCTAAATCAGTAAATTGTACTACCGTCTTTCTGTCCGGAACCTTCTCATGAAGTAGAACATAGACTTCATAATCTGGATCTCATCCGCTGCTTACAAACCTACCTGACTAGAACCAAATTATTCCATAAAACGGATTCTTTATTTATTCACTTATGTGGAAAATTCAAAGGCTCAGCTGCATCTAAACCTTCCATTGCTAGATGGCTACGGGACTGTATAAAACTGGCCTACGAATCAGCGGACATTGCTCCTCCACATAGAATCAAGGCTCATTCTGCCAGGGCCATCGCTACCTCATGGGCTCAAAAGGCCTTGGCATTTCTGGAAGATATTTGCAAAGCTGCCACCTGGTTGTCAGTCTCTACGTTTATTAAACACTACAGACTGGACGTTCAGGCATCAGAATATGTGAAATTCGGATGGAAGGTGCTTGAAGCAGCCATTTCCATCTGAAGTACTGACCGTGGCCCTCCCTTCCTGAGGTACTGCTCTGGTAAGTCCCACAGTCTATGCCGTGGATCGGACACAGAGGAAAAGGTGAAATTTACTCACCAATATTTGTTTTCCCTCTGTGTCCTTCCACGGCAACCCTCCCTCGTTTTTATGATAGTATGGTATTGTTCCTAAGAGATTATGATATCTGGCATTACTATATGTAAATAATCCTGGCTGTGTCTAACAATCTCTTTTTTACAGCTTGGACAACCATATAACTGACCCAGGGAGGAAGTGAAAGACTTTTAAAGATTTTCATTGGTTCTACCAGCTGGAGGGCAGAGCCAATAGCCTACAGTCTATGCAGTGGAAGGACACAGAGGAAGAACAAATATCCGTGAGTAAATTTCACCTTTTTTCTCACCATGGACTATATTCAGTAAGATAAAGTGGTGATTATGGAGCAAACCAGCTGCACCATAGATGACCAATATAAGCAAAGTTTAAATCAGAGGGAATTCCATTTGTCCTCTGTGATGTAGATGGTTTGTTTCACCATTTGAGTACCAGAGGGGTACGCAACGCATTGCAAAGCAATGCGTTGCGTACCCCTCTGGTACTTTCAAGGATTAAAGGGATAGTAATATTTCATTTGAAATGCAGCTCAGTTGCAACCTCAGTAGCATGGTAAATGGAGCCTGCTGTAACGTTAGCCCACAAAAATACAGTTACAAAGGGAAGTGGGAATGTGCTCCCTGGGGCAGCTGGGAAGTCCTCTGGCATCTGTGGCACATACAGGGTCCTACAGAACGTGGGGGTGTCCAATTTGAAGGCTTCATATCTCCACTCGTAGGTGAGTTAGCTCTAATCTTGTTTTAATGATTAAAACACATGGTCAAATTTTTATTTTAGGTGAATATTCCCCATTAAAGTATTAAAAAGGGTGGTGTAAAAGTAACCCTGTGTCCAGTTACTTCATTTATCTGGAGGCACAGAAAAAACTTAACCCTTTTGAGTGCCAGAAGGGTTAATTCAGATGGACATCTGTTCTCAGTAGATGTTGTCTAATGCGTTTAGCTTTTTGTATGAAAAGATATTGGTGATTGCTTGCTGGCTAGGTGCTGTATGTATGGCACATATCTGGCAGGCCTTCCCTAGGATATTACAGTACCAGGCTGAATTATTTCAGTTAATTAATTCACATATGAGTAATTATGTTTTCCATGTCCTTATTTCTTAAAGTGGCTCACTTCAGGAGAGGCAAACTCGTGATTTCCAGAGAGGGGTTTCCAAAAAATAAAATCAATATACAATTACAATATCTAAAATTTATTTTGTGTAATTTATCATTGGTCTAAAATCTTATCATCCTCATTTGGCCAACAGACAGTTGAGGATGTTGTAATTCGTCATCAGCTGGTTGACTCCATTTTGCCCATCCCTGGATAGTCTTGCGCAACGAACTAGCAATGAGCCATTATCAGGAGCAAACTAACTTCAACATAGGGGACAAACACAAATTTCCAATGATTTAATTGGGTTTTCAAGGAGTTAAAAGCCCCCACTGAAAACAATGAGAATTTTAGGAATGTTTATTTGTCCTCTGTACTGTAGTTGGCTTTATCCAGAATTGCTTATCTTGGCCTGTTTCTCATTATTGGGTGCTAAAACTTTGTGTCTCTCTGATAGGAGCAAATGAGTGCAAGTAGGGTTTCTGGGCAAACCCCCTCTAAGTTTGTCCTTATCGAACAAAGTGGATATTCTTTCAGCTCCAGCATCTTGAAAACATACATATTTGTTCAGTGATTTGCTCTTGGCCAAAACTAAGAGCCACTACTCATTACAAGTACATTTGGAACTCTCTGTTCCTTTTGACACTGTAGATCACCTGCTTCTCCAAATCCTTTACGCCTTAGATCTCCATGATGCAGCTCTCTCCTGGATCCCATCCTCTCTCTCTCTCTCCCTCTCTCCTTCAGTGTTTCCTTCTCATACATTATTTTGTCTCCACTCGCTCTTTCATTTGTTTTTTCCTCAGTGCTCTGTTCTGATCCCCCTTTTGTATTTAATCTACACTTCCTCTCTAGGAAAGATTATTTCTTCATTTGGTTTCCAGTACCATCTTTACCCCGAAGCTACCCAAATCTACCTTTTTTCCCCCCTCTATCAATCCCTTTATTGCCTGCCTTTCCCATCTAAAATCAAACTCAATATCCTGGTTCTAACCTACAAGACATTATAAAACACTACCCCTCTCTATATTTCTGTCTTTGTCTAAATATACAGCCCTAAACATTCTGTCTACTTTTACCATATCCTATGCCTCTTCTCCTCTCTAATCACCACCTCTCACTTCCATCTACAAGACTTTGTAGGGCTGCTCCCACCCTATGGAACTCTCTGCCTCACTCTGTCAGACTCCCCAGGTCTCAATACTTTTAAAAGGTCCCTCAAACTTACTTATACAGGGCATCAGAAAACCTAACATCACCCTCACAACCTCTTCTACAGCTAACACAGCTATGCTACCCATCCCTGTAACATTATCCCCCTTCTCACTCCATACTACTTTGTGGCTAGTCCTCATTGTACCCATTCTTTACTCCTACATGGGAACAAACCACTTTACTTCCCACCACTGCAACCCAGTCATACTCTTCTACTCTAGCTCTTCAACTTTCCTCCATGATACTTAAAGCTGAATGTTCCACCTTACCAACTCCTTTTAGTTCTGTTCCCCTCTCTATTGTATTATAGACTGTGGTTGGATCTACTGGCAACTCCAAGCACTTAAGCCCTTGAACCAGTCCCTTACTTCCTGTAAACTGTAAGCTCTAGTGAACAGGGTCTTCTTATCCTTCTAATCACAGTGTTAATTGTAAATATAACTTCTACATTTCAAAATTGTTCTGCTGTCTTGTTAGCTGTTGTACAGCACTGCAAAATAACATTCTTGTCGCAACCAGAATTGCCTAATTACACATTGGGCAATGTCTAACTCTCTCTTATTGGAGTATGGTGTTGGCCCTAATTAACGATAATGCAAACATGGATATATCCCCCTATAAATGGCCTAAGAGAGTTAACTGACTCCACAGATCCAAGGAAACTGGTGGAACATTAGGAGAAATAGATAATCACTACTCACTGAGGCTGATGAACTAGGGCAAACCAACTGCAACATAGTGGACACTTAAAAATTCCCAATTCCTATTGATTGAAATTGGACTTTTAACTACTTGAATGCTTTGAGACCTCTCTAGCATTCAAGAGGCTAAACGCCTCATTTAAATCAATGGGAATTGTATTTGTTCCCTGTAGTGCAGCTGATTCATGCCCCCCATGTGAGCTATTTGTAACATGATGTATAAAAGTAACTAAATCTAAGTATAGGAAAGAGTAATGCTAATTAAATTTAGCTGTTCCTGTTTTATCATTTCCCTTGTTAGATGCAGTTGTCTGTGTAGTAGTACATATTTCTCAGTTATTTTCATGTCAATTTTAAGGGGAGTGTATATATACAAATCCACCAGCCCAGCTTCACTGGCATTGGCTTCCAACCCAATGGCTGCGCTTCAGGGTATGAACTAGAGAGTATGACCGCTGTAGTGTATACCGGTAGGACACATTTTGTGTTAAGGCTTTAATGGCATCAAAGCCCTTACATGCTCCCTATAGCATTTACATTAATGTGGAATAATGTTACACCATTTTCTCTGTGCCTAGGCTTAAAAGAAAGGCAATGTCAGGTTCCCCATTAGGTAGAGTAGACAATTGCTTAGAGTGCAAGGTTTTGAGGGGTGCCTTATATGTGCTGGCCACTTTCACATTCTAAGCTGCGGATCTGGCCAAAGTAATACCAGTGCCCCTATTTTATGGAGGCTGGTTTAGTTACCGGTTTACATACCCCTCTATTGTTCATTATCCAAGCCCCCCCCCCCCCTCCGGCTGCTAGAGTGATCTCCAACACCCAGCTTCATGTGTGTTAAAGGCTAGGAATATATTCTGTGCCAGGCAACAGTGGGGTGGGATAGGGGTGGAATCCAGGGAGGTCTATGGGTGTGGACTTGGGAGGTTCTAAGGGCACCTTGGATGATTTTGCCTACAAGTGACTGAGATGTAAATACGAGGAAAAGAACACTCCAAAACTCCCATACACTACCCCACAATCCATCCCTTGGCACAAGTGGAATTAAGTGGGTCATTTGTGGCTTAATCAGTATAGAAAATTGGCATTAAGCACGGCTAGGGCTAGAAACTCAATTATAGTACCTGTGTTTGTGTGTACATATTCTTGTTGTACTGCATTAGTACATGACTCTTGTTTATGTGCCTCATGTACAAAGCTGTACTGGGTGGCAGGGAGTGACAGCTGGGATGGAGAGGTGTGGAATGTTAATGGCAGGCTGGCATACGAGCCAGTACTGTCTGATTTGCAGAAACTGACAAATACATTAAGTTAAATATCTACAGCTATTTTTTTTTTTAATTACAAATTGCTAACATAAACCTAGGTGATTTTGAAAGCTCTTTCAAAATAACACATTTTCTAGAAAGTGACAGTTCTACTTGAAGTCAGAATGCATTTTTTTTGTCCTCTTTAGCAAAGTTTCTCAACCCATGGCACTCAAATACCACTAACAGTGTAGATTTTGGGGATTTTCCTGACTGTACACAGGTGAAATAATCAGACCTAAATGTCTGCTAATTAACACTTGTGCTCATGCATGGGAATCCACAAAATCAAACAATAGATATAGATGAGCACTCATCACAATTACACCTGAGAAGTGTACCATGCACAAACATGCATGGGGTTCACATGGATCTCACAAAAAATAATGATAACCAAAAAGAAAAAAAGAAGAGATCACACTATTGGCACTCTCATTTATTCACATTTATGAAATTTATGTATAAATTATTCCTCCAATAGTATCAAGGTGGCACTGAATTATACAGTGACAAAAATTCACAGAGATGAATCCCCATAAAAGCATAATAAACTGCAAACATATTACACCCTATTACCAATACATCCTAGATTGATACTATTGGAGGAATAATTTATACATATATTTTTAATAAATGGGAATCCACAAAACCTGCACTGTTAGGGGTACTTGAGGAGCACGGCTGAGGACCCTATGAGTACAGATAAGCAAATCAGAATGACTAACTACACAGCTACATTTTTCTCAGCCACAGCTGGGATTTCCTATTAGGAGAATTGCCCCTTCTTTCTTCCACCCCATCTCATCCAATTTAACATATCTTATAGTCTGTAGAAGCAACTCCTCTCACACTATTTTTCACCTTCCCTCATCTGTATTACCCCCACAACTCCCACCCATAATATCAGATGGCAGGCGGCTTACTAGTATATTCTGTAAAATAATGAAAACAAAAGGTTTACATTGTGACTAAGTTATGGGCAGTGTCATTAAAGGGATAGTAATGTTTCACAAAAACAGCAGCTCCAATTAATCTTCATAGTATTTGAGCTGTAGAGAGTGTTATTTCAATACTGTTAGAGTTGTAGTTCAAGAGTAATTGAATGATAAAGTATCCCTCTCCTGTCACTTTTACCTAGTGTAAGCCACCTCCCCTCAGATGTGGAATCTGGTATACAGACCAGACAGCTCACAGCAAGGGACAATCTTCTTACTGTGAGAACAATGAAAGCCCTGCCCCCATTGTCAGGTTTTTCCCTTATCTTAATTGAAGATGGTCCCTCCCTGCAATCCACTTTGACACCACCCTGCTGCTCTGAGCTGAGCAGTGTTACATCAGTAAAAGGGGCGGGAGGGGGATACTTTATCATTCAATTACTCTTGAACTACAACTCTGGCAGTACTGAAATAAAACTCTCCATGGCCCAAATACTATGAAGATTAATTAAAGCTGCTTTTATTATGAAACATTACTATCCCTTTAACCCTTTGATTGCCCGGGAAGTATCAAACACATTACAATGTGCTTGTGTTTGAGTGAATACAGAGTAAGACATATGCAGGCGGCATTCTTATGATCCTTTTCAGATATAGATGTCCCTCGCTGTTTTGACAGACATCAGGTACAGAATGCCCATGCTATTGCAAGTGTAAAAATGAATGTATCTATTATGTGAGACAAGCAGTATTTGTGTTCTTTTGTATTTTTTTTAATGCTATGCAAAATTAATTGTATTTGGATGTACTTGCAAAGTCTTTCATTTACTATGCGGACTGCAAATGGCCTTCAGACAGAAGATCTAAGTTTATGAGAATAAATATACATTTGTGACAAAATGTACTAGTTATTGTCCTGTAAGGTTATCATTAAGTATATTATAGCTACGTAAATCTTAACAAGATGTTCCATATTCATCATTCTGTTAATTCACCCTTGGCCTTTTTTACTGTAATGATGTCAGTCTTCTGTTTCTTTTACAGGTGAATGCGTTATATGACATTATTGGAGCAACGTTAGCCACTCAACTGTAGTTTATTATCTGAAACGTGTAATAAATTGACATCTTTTTTGATATCATAGAGCTCATGTGAAATAGCTGCAACCTGCATTTCCTGCAACTGGATTGCATTCAACACAATAAATCATATGATATATTTATACTACTATGTAAAGACTGTCTGTTTTGTGAATATGATTCCAGTTGTCTCCTTCCTGCATCTCTTGAACACTCTGTGTAAAGATCGTACTCCTAATGGATATGGAAAGAACAGGTCCTCGCAGCACAAACAAATACAATTAAGAAGCAATAAATATTTTACATTTGATTAGGAGGCTGATCAAGCTGAATCATCAGCATTACGATGTCCTCATTCCAATTAAAAAATGGTAAATGGGCACACACAAGTTTGTTTGTTTATTTTATTTAATTTCATACAGAAAATGCTTTACCAGGAAGAATACATTGAGATTTCTCTAATTTTCAAGTATGGGGTAGGCAGAAACGCTCAAAAAAGGGATACAAAAAAGATAATAAACAGTATCCAAGGGTAGTATTTTCAGATTCAAATGAGGTAAAAAAAAATCATTTTAAAAATATAAAATAAAGTTATTTATTAAGAACAAATATATATATAAATATAACTCTTTAACCCCTTAAGGACCCATGATGGTCCTGGCACATCATGAGTCCAACATGTGATAAGGACTGTCTTGGATTTCAGGGCTCCCCGAGCGGCTGCATGACATTTGGGGAGCTCTGAAATGGATATGAAAAAAAAGCTCCATGGTCCTTAAAGGGATAGTAATACTTACTATGTAAAAAATATATATTGTAGTCTTTATCCCCCTGAGTAAAAAAAAGGGTACTCTCACTGCTGAAAGGTGTTTATTCAAAAGTTATTACAACTCAAAGTTGAATTGTTTAGGTGCAATATCACAGTGACCTGACATTGTACAGTGGCGCTGTTGTTACACCATCCCATGGCCAGCTCTGGCCTGTAGACCATAAATCTCCATAGGATGGTGTAGCTACAGCACCACTGTACAATTTCAGGCCACTGGGATATTGCGCCTAAAAAATTCAACTTTGAGCTGTAATAACTTTTGAATAAAACACCTTTAAGCAGTGTCAGCACTCTTGTTTTACTCAGGGGGATAAATACTATGTATTTTTACATTTTAAGTATTACTATCCCTTTAAGTGCTGTGAGCAAGAACAACACTGAGATAAGTACAGCAACAAGTTGAGGGAAGAAAATAAGTAGATTTGTTTGTATTATTGTCCTCAAGTATCTTCTTTAAATAAAAAAATACAAATAAAATAATTTTACCAAATTTAATATGTTGCTATGGATATCGAGGATAATCTTTGCTCTCAGTCCCTTCTGCTGTGGTAATATTATGTGCTTAAATCCCACTCAACTCTCTCAGCTCATGTTGCTTCTTGTAATGTTCTTCAACACGCTTGTCACTGATCATCAGTGGGACATTTAATGGAAGAAAGAGCAAAGCAGCAGAAGTTAGTGGACCCATCAAAACTGAAATAATATGTTTCATATCCCTATGGCACTCAAAGGGTTAAGGCAGGGCAAAGCTTCCTAATGCTGTATTTATTATTTAATTGCTGACTAGGAGGCATTGCCCCTTAAAATCCTCCTATGCAACCAGCAATCTTTACTGTTTGAGTGACAAAGTTGGATCCAATGCAATGCAAAGCAATGGATTAGATACATCTCTGGCACTCAAAGTGTGAAAGGGGAATTATAGGGTTAATAAACAAACCTTTTAGCCCATTGAGTGCCAAAGACGTATTGTTAGATACCACTCTGGCACTCAAAGGGTTGTGTGCCTGACTGAGTTTCCATTGCTCTTCCTCTGGCGCTTATCTCCAGGGGGTGGGGTTTATGCACTAAGGCATGATAAAAAGGTGATAAAGTAGAAATTACTTCTTTAGTGACATCCAAAAGTAGAGGTCAGAGATGCACAACTAGGTTCATGGGTGTGCAAGGGTATGCAAAAATATCACTAGGACTGGTATCCTACGCACGGGGTGCCATCACTTTTAGCTCACAAGTGCCATACAAAGAGAATAAATATTCTGAATCACATCATACTGGTCCTGTCCAAATGACAATACAGCTATGGATTGCCACAACAACTAACCCCTGAAGTACGTTTTGGCCTTATTGGTATCACGGTGCCCGTGATTACTGTGCGACATTCTGACTTCCGGGTTTGTGCAGTACTGACTTTTATTGGTGCTTGCTGGCTATCCCCTCCCAGGGCTAGCCTTTATATACGCCCTCATGTCACCAAGCGGGTGCCCTTTCATGGTGTCTCCGAGATTTGTGACTCAGTGCTTCTCTTCCGTGTTGATCCGGTTTCTGGCTGACTACCGCTCTCTGTGTACCGATCCAGGCTTTGGCTGACTACCACTCTTTGTGTACCGACCCAGGCTGTGGCTGACTACCGCTCTCTGTGTACCGACCCAGGCTTTGGCTGACTACCGCTCTCTGTGTACCGACCCAGGCTGTGGCTGACTACTGCTCTCTGTGTACCGACCCAGGCTCTGGCTGACGACCGCTCTCTGTGTAACAACCCAGGCTGTGGCTGACTACCGCTCTCCGTGTGTTGATCCAGGCTTGACTGACTTGCTTAATCTGTTACCTCGCTTTGCAGTCAGTGATACCTGTCACTAGCGATTACTGTTGCCTTCCGATTGTGCTCAGCCTGTTGTGATCAGTGGCCTCCGTTAAGCAATCCTTGGCAGTGCGATCTGGTCACTAAGCGGTTATCTGTTGCCTTCCTATCTCATCCAGCCTGTACTGCGGTTGCCTCTGTTTTGCACTTCCAGTCACTAGCGGTTATTGTTGCCTCACTAGTCGCTCAGTTGGTGCTCGGTTGCCTCCGTTCAGCACGTCCAGTCAGTGCTACACAGTCACTAAGCAGTTAACGGTTGCCGTCCTGTTTCACTCAGCCTGTACTTCTGTTGCCTCCATTTAGCACCTATAACTGTTAACTGTTGCCTTCCTAGTTCTCCCAGCCTGTTGCAACCCGTGGCCTCCGTTAAGCACTTCCTGTCAGTGCGATCTGGTCAATAGTGGGTACTGTACACCTCAGTACTCAGTCTGTACTACAGTTGCCTCCATCCGCACTTTCAGTCTGTGCTATCCAGTCTATTGTCAGTCCTTACTGTTCCAGCCACTAGGCTGCCTTACCCGGTATTCGGTAAGGGCGGTAGAGCTTCCTCAGTTCCTTGTTGCACCAGTTATTAGGCTGCCTTACCCGGTATTCTGTAAGACCGGTAGAGCCTTCTCAGTTCTTTGTTGCACCAGTTATTAAGCTGCCTTACCTGGTATTCGGTAAGACCGGTACAGCCTTCTCAGTTCCTTGTTGCACCAGTTATTAAGCTGCCTTACCCGGTAACCGGTAAGGCCAGTAGAGCCTCCTCAGTTCCTTGTTGCACCAGTTATTAGGCTGCCTTACCAGGTATTCGGTAAGGCTGGTAGAGCCTCCTCGGTTCCTTGTTGTACCAGTTTAGGCTGCCTTACCCGGTATTCGGTAAGGCCGGTAGAGCCTCCTCAGTTCCTTGTTACATCAGCTATTAGGCTGCCTTACTCGGTATTCGGTAAGGCCGGTAGAGCCTCACTATTGTATGTTATCTTGTATGCGCTGTCCTGTGTCAAATTTTATTGCTGCTGCTTTGTAGAGTTTGGACCCGTGAGGGGCCTTGTGCGCTTTATTCATTCTAATAAAGCTTTCCTATTTTATCCTACCCAATTGTCTGAGTGTTCATTAAAACCGTGACAATTGGGCTTCGTCGGTGAGGTACCTGTGAGCAAGAGGTCCACGTCTGGATTCTCCCATTACTCTTAGGTTGACCAGTCCCAAGAACAATGTACATATGCAAAAGCAGAGATCAGTGATGCATAATTATTCTCATGTGCCTGCAAGGGTATACAAAGAGCTCACTAGGACTAGTGTCCTATGCCCAGGATGCAATCTCTTTTATCTGACTAGTGCCATACACAGAAAAGATATTTTCTGAAGCATGTCATACTGAGTCTGCCCAACGTTTTGGCCTTATTGGGCCTCATCGGTGAGGTGACACTGATGCCTAGTGATATCACTTCTCCAGTTTCTATGTTATTCTACTGGGTCTATACACTAAGATCTCTCCCACCAAGAAATAGGCTCTATAGAATAATATAGGAATTGGAGAAGTGATATACCTGTAGAAGTCATCTCCACTTTATCACCTCTTTATCAGCCTTAGTCCATCTTCCCCAGGTGTCCTGTGCACATCACAGCTGGGTGATATCAACACCTTACTTTCTGCTCATGGGAACTTCTCCCTATCCATACAAGCCCATTCTCGGAGTATTATGGTGATTCTATGCAGAGGATGATGAATTGGCTGTACAGGTGAATATGATAAACTAGCTGTATAGATGCACTAACACACGGAGTGCAGAGCAGCGAAGAGCTAGGAAGGAAGCAACAGAAGCAGAGTCACGGCCAGGCCAAGGTCAGTAATGATCTGGAGAAAAAGACTGGAGAATGGTCAGTAAACAAAGCCAGGGTCAAAAGCCAAATAAGCAATATCACAATTGCAGTACACAAGGATGATCCAAAGGGGTAGTCAGGAATTCAGGCAGAAGTCAGTAGTCAAATGCAGGAACGCAGCCATATCACAAAAAAGCTTGATTAACAGGCATCTAGGTAACAGGGGGAGAGCACCTATAAACTCTCCCTAGCCAATCCAAATCCAGGGTCAAAGGGTACAGGTAGTAGGAGTAACACACATTAATTCTTGACAAGAACCACTGTCTACCCACTGTGTGCTATATTACTTGACTATAGGCATAAATAATGCAATAATGCACGCTATTTATTAAAATAGCTTCACAACTTCATCCACAATAGATAGCAGCACAAGCAGCAGCAACGTTTCAATCCACTCAACGTGATCTTTGTCAAACTTCCACCATACTGCCTCTCACTGATAGGTGTACAGCTAGGGCCCCATTTCCAACATTTTTCAACAGGTGTGGTGATTTTGGCAGGAGTGGTCGGGGGGAGGGGGTTAGAAAAGGTCCCCTGGCCACTCCTAGCAAACTCACTGCAGCAACAGCAAAGAGGAGGAGATTTTGATTGGAGTGGGCAGGGTGTGAAGCCCTCTTACCCACTTCAGGCAAAATCACAGCATTGACCGCAAATTTCTGGGGGGGGGGAGGACAGACAACACCATCCTTACATTGCTGGTATATATAAAATACCTCACAATAAATCTAGGCAAAGTTATATGCCTAGGGAGGAATAACTATGGTTGACCAAACTGAGTTTGTTCAGTTTGTTCAGTAATTATCAGTCAAACACAAGTTTAAGAGGAAGGCAGAATAACTGCTCTGTAATTGTCTACCACTTTACAAGCAAATATATCAGTAAAGTGATTTATTACTGAATTAAGATAACATATCTGTGATTTCCTACCCTTTGCATCAGTAATTCATTTTAAAACCTTCAGTTTTGTAATACTTTCTCTTTAACCTTTAGATGCAATAGACATCCCCAACATACTGCTTCAAAATGAGTTAGCGACATGTCTGTCATCCGAAGGGTTAATTTAGCATGTTTAAGTGGCGTGCTGAAGCTCAAAAGTTTAATTTCTCTAGCTGGTATTGTCAGTTACTGTTTGTTTGCAAATTAAGTGCATAGCCAGATGTCCATAATAAGCCTCATCTTTATTGGCTCTCTGATAAGGATAGACTTGATAAGGAAAATGCACAGTTTCAAACATTTCCAAAATAAAAAGAAAAACAAATAAATACTGGCATTAAAATACTAAAATGTAATTAAAGGAACAGTGAATTTTTTTAATAATATATATAATTTTTGGAAATGGTATATTTCAACCATGTGAACGTGAGCACTCAAAAAGAATTAGAGAAAGCCTGCTTACCTTTTTCTTCTCAGATATTACTGCATGTGAGCTGGTGAGTTTCAAGAAGGTGATGCTTCTATAGTGTTGTACATTAGCATACACAGTTCAACCATATTAGGGATCATGTGACAACTCATGAGGTATTTGGTTTTATAGTGTCCACTTTCCTAATGTAACCTCAATACATCTGACTTCCCTGCACACAGTGCCCTCTGACCTTCCCTTGGGTGTGGCTGGACTACTACTCCACATTACAAAGCACTTTCTTCAGCCATCACTGATAACCTGTTTTGTGGTTAAACCACACTGCAACACAAATGGACCTAGCATATCACTTTGATATTACAATTCCTGATTGATTGGACAAGACACATGGCTTAACACTTTCAGTGCCAGGGGCTTGGGCCATTTCCTGCACCCTGTACGCCAGACACATTTTCAGGATTTTGGCTATCCATCTGTTTAGGCTTGATTTCCTTAAGGAAATTTCTAGTTACATATGAAAAACTATATATATTGGGGGGTTTTTTCAGAACAAATTGAGCTTTTTCATGGTACCTTACATGAAGTGAATTTGGCATCGTGCAAAAAGCTATGATGTCATAATTCGAAACAAAACTGAAAAATTACTTATTTTGCTAAAATCACATACAATATATCAAAAATGTTTACCTTGATTGTGAAAGTTTCAATTATTTGAAAAAGCCCTGAGTCCCCCAAGTACAAAAATACCAAAATTTGTGTAGTTTTACCTACATATATGGTTAGCGCAGAACCCTAAT
Organism: Rhinophrynus dorsalis; assembly: GCA_037306005.1. Classification (NCBI taxonomy): domain Eukaryota; kingdom Metazoa; phylum Chordata; class Amphibia; order Anura; family Rhinophrynidae; genus Rhinophrynus; species Rhinophrynus dorsalis. The sequence continues at coordinate 237,949,063 of CM074722.1, forward strand.
CACCAGGAGCGCAAAATGGCATTTTAACTTTATAAACTAATATGCACATTCTAGAGCAGCGGTTCTCAACCTTTCTAGTGCCGCGACCCTTTGATAAAATTTCCCAAGTTATGGCGACCCCTAACAGTAAAATTATTTTCGTTGCTCCTTCATCACTGTAATTACTGAATTACTCCGTTATAAAGAAATCCTTACTGTTCCAATGCTGGAAGCCAGGCACCAGCGCTGACATCTTATCTGCGTGCCTGTGCTGTCAGTCCCAGTCTCCCAGACAATTACAAGTTTTACAGATTAAAATAGACAAAAAACTATTTTCTGATTGTTTTAGGTGACCCCTGGCAAATTGTCATTTGACCCCCGAAGGGGTCGCAACCCACAGGTTCTAGTTCTAGAGTTTTTGTGGTAAAACTATCTTAAAACAGCAAAATAACCATATAAAACTACAGTCGTGTGGAAAAAAAAAAGTAGACCCTCTTTGAATTCTATGGTTTTACATATCAGAACATAATAATCATCTGTTCCTAAGCAGGTCGAAAAATTAGGTAAATATAACCTCAGATGAACAACACATGACATATTACGTGTTATGATTTATTTAACAAAAATAAAACCAAAATGGAGAAGCCATGTGTGAAAGACTAAGTACACCCTTGCTGCTTCCATAGGAATTAAGATGCTAAGTAGCTGACAGGTGCTGCTAATCAAATGCCCTTGATTAATTGATCATCAGCAAGTATGACCACCTCTGTAAAAGCCGAAGTTTTAGCAGTTTGCTGTTCTGGAGCATTCAGGTGTGTGTTAACACAATGCCAAAAAGGAAAGACATCAGCAATGATCTTAGGGCAGCAACTGTTGCGGCCCATCAATCTGGGAAGGGTTATAAGGCCATTTCCAAACAATCCTTCATTCTACAGTGAGAAAGATTATTCAAAAGTGGAAAACATTCAAGTCAGTTGCCAATCTTCCCAGGAGTGGACATCCCAGAAAATTCACCCCAAGGTCAAACCATGCAATGCTCATAGAAACTGCAAAAAAACCCAAGAGTTATATCTCAGACTTTACAGACCTCACTCAGCATGTTAAAGTGTAAGTAACCCACCCTCAGATGTGGAATCTGGTCTTAAGACCAGACAGCTCACAGCAAGGGACAATCTTCTTACTGTGAGAACAATGAAAACCCTGCCCCCTTGACAGGTTTTTCCCTTATGCTAATTGAAGATTGTCCCTCTCTGCAAGCCATCTAGACACAATCTTGCTCCCTGAAGTGAGCAGTGTTACATCAGTAAAAGGGGTGGGAGGGGGATACTTTATCATTCAATTACTCTTGAATTACAACTCTGATAGTATTGAAATAACACTCTCTGTGGCCCAAATGGATTAATTGGAGCTCCTCTTATTTTGAAACATTACTATACCTTTAAATGTTAAAGTTCATGACAGTACAATTAGAAACAGACTGAACAAGTATGGTTTGTTTGGAAGGGTTTCCAGGAGAAAGACTCTTCTCTCTAAAAAGAACATGACAGCATGGCCTAGGTTTGCAAAGTTGCATCTGAACAAACCACAAGACTTCTGTAACAATGTCCTTTGGATAGAGGAGACCAAAGTGACGATGTCTGGCAATAATGCACAGCGCCATGTTTGGCTAAAACCAACCACAGCATATTAGCACAAGCACCTCATACCAAATATCAAGCATGGTGGTGGAGGGGTGATGATTTGGGCTTGTTTTGCAGCCACAGGACCTGGGAACCTTGCAGTCATTGAGTCGACCATGAACTCCTCTGTATACCAAAGTATTGTAGAGTCAAATTTGAGGCCATCTCTCTGACAGCTAAAGCCTGGCCGAAACTGGGTCATGCTACAGGACAATGATCTCATGTACACCAGCAAATCTACAACAGAATGGCTGAAAAAGAAAAGAATCAAGGTGTTGCAATGGCCCAGTCAAAGTCCAAGCCTCAACCCAATTGAAATGCTGTGGCAGGACCTTAAAGGGATAGTAATGTTTCATAATAAAAGCAGCTCTAATTAATCATCATAGTATTTGGACTTTGGAGAGTGTTATTTCAATTCTGTCAGAGTTGTAGTTCAAGAGTAATTCAATGATTAAGTATCCCCCTTCCGCCCCTTTTATTGATGTAACACTGCTCAGCCAGAGCAGAAGCAAGGTGCCCAGGTAGATTACAGAGAGGGGCACTCTTCAATTAAGATAAGGGAAAAACCTGAAAAACTTGTCAAGGGGGGCAGGGCTTTCATTGTTCTCATAGGAATAAGATTGTCTCCTGCTGTTATCTGTTTGGTCTATGGACTTCATTCCACATCTGAGAAGAGATGGCTTACACTAGGTAAAAGGGGCGAGAGGGGAAACTTTGCTTGTGAATATCTCTCAAACCTTTATGTTTTTTTAATGCCTACAAAATAAAATAAAGATAAAACGAAGTATTACTATACCTTTAAGAGAGCTGTGCATAAACAATTGCCTGCAAGAGTGGGCCAAAATTCCTCCACAACAATGTGAGAGACTGAAAGTCATACAGAAAAAGATTACTTCAAGTTATTGCTGCTAAAGGTGGTTCTACAAGCTATTGAATCATAAGGTGTACTTAGTTTTTTTTACACATGGCTTTTGGCTTTATTTTTGTTAAATAAATCATGACACGGTATAATATGTCATGTTTTGTTGTTCATCTGATTAGAAGGAACAGATGATTGTTATTTTGTCCTGATACGTAAAACCATAGAATTTAAAGAGTGTGTACTTTCTTTTTCACATGACTGTATATGTAGATATCCTAATGCATCAAATGAGGGGTTACTTGCCATCTTACCCCAAGCTAGCCTGGTGTGCACAGATGTTTCCAGAAGTGGCGGTAAAGGAGAAAAAAGGCATTTTTTACATTTTCACCCCTTCAAAAGTACTGATATCTGTGAAAAGCACGGAATTTCCAACAGTATTTATCAGCTATTGCTCTTAGGAGAAAAATGGCACCCCACTGGTATGAGTTGACATACCTTAGGGGGTGCTAGAAGTTCAAAACTATATCTACTACAACCTCTGATTTTTCTAACACTTTCTCAAATATGACTTGCTTGTATGAAAATGGTTATAACAGCTACAGATAGTGCATATGGGGGATGTGTGCACTGTATGACTCTCACATTTACTATATGATTCCCAGCCTGAATTCAGTGCACACAAGTACTTTGAATCTACTAGAAGGCAGTGGAACCAGGCTGGGGGACCAGGCTAGGGGAATGGGATGCCAGTGGGCTGTGTAAACAGGCTGAGTGGTTTGGGTACATGGGGGGGATTGGAGGCATTTTGTGTGCATCCCACAGGGGCCTCCAATGCATTGCAAAGCAATGCACTGGACCCCCTGTTGCACACAAATAATTATTTTTTTATTATTATTTATTCATACATCATTGGGGGCCTCCAGGCCACTCCTTTACCCCCAACAAGGTCTGAATAAATATAATGGAAAAAAAAACGTGTATGTGTGTGAGCCAAAGGGGGTCCAATGCATTGCAATTTTTTTTAATTTAGACTTTGTGGGGGGTTATCAGTACCTCTCCTGAAGCCATCACAATGAGGTCTAAATAAAATAATAATAAAAAAAAGAATAATAATCCATTATCTGCAAAAGGGTGTCCAATGCATTGGAGGCACTTCGGATGGAAATCGGAGGAAGAGGGAGAAGGTTGTCAAGCCGGTTGGCAAACAGATAGCAGCACAAGGAAATGCTCCAGCTGCTATCTTCAGCACGCGAATGCGCTCCAGCTGCTACTTAGTTGGAACACCTTCGTGTGCTGATGCGACCATTAATTAGGTGACTACTTAAGTAGGTGACTCTTAAACGTGCAACATTTCAAAAGGATACCCTCCAGACTGTAGTGGTTATGCAGAGTCCTGCACATTCTTCAGTTTCAGCTTGATGGCTCTGCACTGTCTCCACATGTACTTCTGTTCCAGGTTCACTGAGGTCACCTCAGTACGCCCGGAAGTACATGTGGAGGCAGTGTGGAGTTATCAGCTTCACGCTGGAAACAGAAGACTGCACAGGACCCAGCATAACCACTACCTACAGAAAAAAAAATGTTTGCAGCTCACCTGTTTTGTTGCCCCTCCGCTGCAGCCTTATGCTAGTGCCGGCCCTGAAGGCCCGGTCCGGAGCAATGTTAAGGGGCCACGGGCCCCTGAAATTAAATTAAGACACTATTTTTGGCTTAGTGGCTGCACAGCCCGGCCCCAGATGCCGCAGCCCACCTGTACATTAACCGGTATCCCGGTGGGCCAGTCCGGCCCTGACCAAAGAGTTCCAATAGAGTGAAATGCTTGAGAGCCACTGGTCTACACTGTAGGCTCTTGGGACCCTCTGATCCTTATGTATTGCATATTTAACAGTTTTGTCTTAAAGTAACACCTTATGACAACTTAGGTTCATATGAAAGAACTTTCCAAGTCACTTATACTTTACTTTATGTTAGAATTTTATTTATTTATTAAAAACAAATTATGAGATATTTAGCTGTGTTTGTCACCTTATGCAAGTTAGACTATATTGGCTGGTACAGCTGTGCGCCAGATATTAACATTCTGCACTCAAATAAGTTGGAGGAAGCAAAGAAGAGCCTGAGGGAGTGGCAGTTGGGAGGGAGAGGTGTGCAGAATGTTAGTAATCGGCATACAGCTGTGCCAGTAGTACTGCCTAACCTGTACAAACTAACATATTATTAACAAATATTTTAACTAAAAATGGAAAACAAATCATAGAGGTGATTTTGAAAGCTCTTTCAATGAACATAAGTTGTCAAAAAACGTGTTACCTCCACTTTCAGTGTCTATGTGTCGTCTGCTTTACAGCAATGTAGAATATAAAGTGACCTTATAAGTAAAGAATAACATAATAATTATTATTTATCCATTAATTATCTCCCTGAATTTTGAAGAGAATATCACTAAAGTAGTATGTTGCAGCCCTTAAAAAGAAGAATTGTGTATAGCCATCACATGGTATAATTATCTATGTCCCTCAGCATTGGCAATCTTTCAGGACCCCTTCCAGTGAGCAGCTCAGAAATAACTAATAAAACTTAAAAGAGTGACCAAGAGGAATACAGAATAGGAACATGAAGCAGTGCATTGCATATCTCCTTGGTCTTTAAAGGGTTAAAGGACCATGGCCCTTATGTACAAAGGCATATACATTGCACACCCCTCTGGTCTACAAGGGGTTAAATGAAAAAAGGAAGCAAACTCTAAAGGCTACTGTAGCAATAAAGTGCAAATCGTTATGGTTCTATTTTGTTCTTAGCAAACTAAATTGAAGCCATTACCTGTGAAGGTTGGCTGGAAAAGGCAAAAGTTTACTTTGTGTGCATCTTGCAAAATGATGCTATCCCTGATAAGAGATGTTATCGGATAAGGACCATAAACCTACAAATCTTTTTACAACAGGTAATGACAGTAGTTAGCCTTTGTGGGCAACAGCATTAAAAAGATCTAACACGTGAAATTGCTTTCCAAAGCATGGTGGGGTTTGTCTATGTCAGGGGACAGATGTATGAGTTTGGACTCTGTGCACTGTTTTCTTGAATACTACACAGAGGTACAATGGCCCATATCCAATATGTGGATGTGTACACTTGCACCAAATGGGGGAAATGAAAATTCCCAGACTTTCTCATTGATTTAAAGCAAAAACGTTGAAGACCTTCCTAGCTTTCCTAGTCAGCGTGCTCTAGAATTAGCATGATGACTATTCCTCTTAGGGCCTCATTTATAAAAGAATTGAGGAGCAATTCTGGAGCAAATGAAATGCATAAGAGGTGACACAAAAAAAACTCCCTTTTAATTGAAATGGGACTTTCAACCACCTGAATACTAGAGGCAATGCGTTGGAGACCTCTCTAGCATTCTGGGGGTTAAATACTCATTTAAGCAGTACATTTCTTATGAAACAATATACTAAATTTTGTATGGGTTTTCATGTTGAGTAAAACAATGGTATTCCCACTGCTTAAAGATGCATATTTCCATAGTTATTACAGTCTAAACTTTAGTTTGTTACAGCAAGGAAATCTTGTCAAATGAACCTCATAGATTTTTTTGGACTGGATAACTAAAATAATAGACATGGGGAGAGCAGTAGATATAGCTTATCTAGATGTCAGTAATGCATTTGACACTGTCCCTCACAGAAGATTAATTCATTAATTGCAGTGTTTTGGTCTGGATGTAAACAATAGTTGAATGGATAAGACAATGGTTGACTAACAGGAGACAGAGTGGAAGATTCACTAAGCAGTGATAAAGAGGTGATAAAGTGGAGATGACTTCTCCAGTTTATCACTTCTCCAATTCCTATGTTATTCTATGGAGACCTAAGCACTAAGATTTCTTCATCTTTGGAGATCATAGTGAATAGGCTCCATAGAATAAGATAGGAACTGGATATGTGATACACTGGAGAAGTCATCTCCACTTCACTACCTCTTTATCACCGCTTAGTGAATCTCCCCCAAAGTGTTATAGAATGGAGAATATTCAGATAAAGGCAATGTTACTTATTGAGGTAACTCATGGATCTAAACTGAGGCCCATTCAATATTTGTATGCCTTACCTGTGCAGGTGATACAAAGATCTGTAACAGGGTAGACATTCCTGGGGGAATAAGCCAAATGACTTAGGTAAGAAGAAATGACTTAGGTAAGAAGAATGGACAAGAGTGTGGCAGCTGCAGTTTTATATAGATAAATGTAAAATAATGCACTTGGTATATACAAATCCAAAGGTAGAATATAGCATTAAGGGTAATGTGCTGTCAGAGATAAAAAAAGGAAAGCAATTTGGAAGGCATTAGTAGCAGAAAAAGGGAAGTGTTCATGTCATTCATGTTAGACCTCACCTAGTGTACACTCTAGAAAGAATTCATAGAAGAGCGAATAGAATGGTGAATAGTTTACAGGATAAGAAATATCAGGATAGACTAAAGGATCTGAATATGTATAGCTTGGAGGAGAGAAGGTGGAGAAGAGATATGATAGAGACATTCAAATACATGAAGGGATTCAACAAAGTACAGGAGGGAAGCACATTTCAAAGGAGTAGCAGTGTTAGGACAATAGGTCATAGTCTAAAACTAGAGGGACAGAGGCTTAGATGTAATGTAATAAATGTTTACTTCACTGAGAGGATGGTAACTAAGTGGAATAGCCTACCAGCAGAAGTGGTAAAGGATAATACAGTGATGGAATTTAAGCATGCATAGGATAGGCATAAGGCTATCCTGGATAAGACCAAGGATCAAATAAGGTTTGAGGTTTTTACAGTAAGATAAATGGGTAGACTAGATAGGCTGAATGGTTCTTATTTGCAGTCAAAATATATTTTTCTATGTTTTTTTTTACATTGGCAATATCCTTGAATGTTCATTTTCCAATTAGCTATTCTATTGCATTCACTGGGTGAGGTGGGGAACTGTTTGTCAGTGCTGAGTCATGCGGGCAATTTGAACTTTCAGAAAGTAATCACACTGTAATTCACTTTTTGACATTCTGAACTGTAATAACATTTGAATAATCCAAAAAACAACAAAGAGAAGCGCCCAATAGTGAAGTACGTCAGCATCAATATCCAATATATAAAAGGTATTATACTCAAATTTGTGAATTGTCAGCAACAAGAGTACTCTAATGCTGACTGCAAAGCTTATGGAGAAATCCCACCGTCTCCACTCGGTGTTTCTATGGTTGCTCCACTCCTCTTGTCATCCACCATATATAATACACGTTGTCACTCCAAAAAGTATACCAACACGCTTTTAATAAAAAATATAAAAAATATGTAGCTATTTAATAGCAATTAAAAAAGGCTACGTGTTTCACTGTACTCCGACAGCTTTATCAACCAACAAGCAAATGGTACCATGGTACTCTTGTTGCTGACAATTCAGAAATGTGAGTATAATACCTTTTATATATTGGATATTGATGCTGACGCACTTCACTATTGGGCGCTTCTTTTTGTTGATTTTTTGGAGATATTGAAGCCGCTAGAAGAGAGCGTGAAGGAGCTGCCAGATAGCTGAAATAATCTTGAGCATTATAAATTACCCCTAAAAGCGTTTGTGCTGTCTCTCATGTATGTGATTGACAGTCAATATATATTGTGAGTACCCACGAGTGGGGTGTTTTTTGGTGGAGGAAAATATTTCCCATTGATTTATTGCACTAGGGCGCTCCCTTTTGCTCTTCCTTGTTCTTCTTGTTGTTTTAACATTTGAATAAAACAACTTACAGCAGTAGGAGTACCCTTGATTTTCTCAGGTGGAAAAGCCCTTTAACAAATATCTATAGTATCTATAAAAAAAAATATTGCCTTTAAATTAACGGGTGTTTATTTCTCTCCTGTGATGTGTTTGGGTTTGATCTAGAATTGCTCCTAATTTCTTTTGTGAATAAGGCCCGAAAAATGATCAGAATTAAATTGCCTAAAACACGTGTTCCTCTTTACCGTTAATATATGAGATTGTGGCTAATGTTTGATGCCATATTATGTCCTTACAAGGGGGCATAACATGCTAAACAACAATATCAGGGGTAGGAGGTTATGGAGATCAACAATGCAGATCTTTTATCAAGTACCAGAGATGCGTTAGATTGTGTGGAAATAGAAGAAATGGAAATAAAGCAAACATTATAAACCAGGGTGGACTAAAATGTTCTACAATCTATCTGATCCCAATAGACCCGAATGATGCAGATTACAATCATGGCTATGCTCTGCTGGTCCACTGCTATCAAGATTCCACTATTCAATTTAATTTCACAAGTCAATATGGCTTTAGTTTGCATTTTCATGAACTGCCCCTTGCGGTTCTGCAAATACTAATAGCCTTGGGATACTTCTTGTTTTATGTCTGACTAGTTTAAAAGCCCGTGTACACAGGCCACAGTGCCATCCAGCAGCCTCGGCTGGTGCCCGGAGCCTCCGTGCTTACCAAGCGGTTCCAGGAATTCAGAGCGCCCCGCTCCGTATCAGCCGCGACGATTTCAGGCAGTCTGTACTGCTCATGACTGCAGTGCGGGCAGTCTCTACTGTGCATGACTGCAGCATACTCAGTCTCTACTGCGCATGACGGCTTCTATCAAACATCCTACCGAATTATTATATAGGATAGATTTGAATTGAAGTGCTCACTTATAGTACCAGCCGTCACCATGTAAGATGATTGAAGAAAGCTGCACTAAAGCAGCTGTACCAGGTTTAATGTCATACTGCTTCTGGATTGACTGGTGGGAGAAATGTCACATTCCCGTAAGCCAATCCAGACACAGATGATGACAGATTAAGCCATGCCCATCTACTTTAGTTATTGTCAGTTCTGGACTGTGCCTTGACAGCTGGTCTTGATCAGAATATTTGGGAGGTATAGTGTGGGGCAAGTGACATTGCGGGGCCTAGTGAACTGCACACTTGGGACCCACCTAGAACCAGCCAGGTGCCGTCCTTCCTTTACGGCAACCTTTACAGCAAGTAGCTCTCGAGATCACAGTTAGCTTCCACAAGGGATATTTTGTAACAAACAAGGGCTACTGGATATAAAATATCTTTGGAATCAGTAGGTGTTGAAAAATGATCATATCCATTAATCCATCTTGATCGCTTGTCATATATAATTATTAACAGACTCCAGTGGAATAGTTGGTGATCACATGCACCAACACGTTTCGTCTTACTTTTAAGGTCTTTAGCAGTGAGCAAGATAGATTAATTAATTTTCAACACCTTCTGGATATAAAGTATGCATGTTATTAGAGGCCAGTCTGTGTGGACGCAAGCAACCTGTGAGTGGTTTGCCCCATACATAACCTGCAGAACTCTGGTGAGGTTTGCGAACAGGACAGTGAGTGATGAAGATGGGACAGATGTAATTATCTGCTGTTACTATGTACATGCACACACTACAAGGTCTGTTTTTATATGGGGACAGTTTACAGACACTGTTGCATTTTTTGTTTCATCTACTAATTGAGCAGCTACATTTCTTGCCATCTAACACCACTCTTTTACTGGATATTTATTACATTTATCCCTATATAACACACTGGTTTTAAAGCCCATGTACACGGGCCAACACTGGCGGCGCTGCCGTCATGCGCAGTACAGACTGCCTGCGCCACAGCTGATATGGAGCGGGTCTATCCGAATTCAGACTGGAGTCCTCTCTGCGCACCTTCCTGGGATGCTTGGTCCCAGGAAGGTGCACAGAGAGGACTCTGGTCTGAATTCGTAGTGCTCCTCTCCTTATCAGCAGCGGCACGGGCAGTCTGTATTGAGCACGACTGCAGCGCGCACAGCCGTCTCTATTGTGCATGACAGCTTCTGACAAACATCCTTAGCGAATTATAATATAGGATTGGACCTATCCAAGGAAATAGGTTAATGTGACTATAATATATTTCTTCATTCATCACTAGCATGGACTCTAAAATCATGTGCATTCTTATATTCCATGCTTCCATGATCATTGCCATGTCATCACTTGCATGTATCCACTCTGTTACTAGGTATTTTTGGCATAATTAAGATATTTTGTTCTGCTATAGTCTTAATGGTATTAGTGGGTGGTCTCTCTATGTGGTATTTGTTTTTAACGCAATGTTACTTTTGTTATCAGGGAATTCTTTCTGCGTTGGAGGGATAGGGGTTTATTCAATAGTACAATTATTTAAATAATATTTTTATTCTAATAAATACATATGTTTTTTTATATTACAATTCAGTTTTTGTAATTTCCATGGTATACTTTATAGATGAACTGTGTTCCTATTTAAGGATCTTTCTTTTTGGAATTGATTGCCATATTTGTGTGTGCTCACCAACAGTATAAGTTGTCATGATACCTCACATGATCACATACGCAACACTCGATCAAATGGAGTGAAACAATGGTGAGGATACCCTTAATGTATTGTTTTTCAGGCTTTTTTTTTTTTTTTGGGGGGGGGAGGGGGGTGAGCAATAAGTTACATTTGCAAGCTAGATCATAAATATTTCTAGGAATCATATCCCAGCACCAGTTTTCCATTTCCACCTGGGTATCATTTGCCAGATATTGTACTTTGAAGGTTGGGTTTAGCACATTAAAAGCATTCAGATGTAACAGGATGTAAATTGCACAGACACATATGGGCAGTAAAGGAGAAATCACACCATTTAATTGTTTACACATTGTTTAGATGATGGTATCTTAAAATCTCTGGAGGTTGTATAATCTGTTAAGTAGTAGTTTAATGACTCTATGACCTACACTACCTAGGATATCCTAAATTGTATCCAGCGTTATGACAAACTGATAAATTATGCATCATTATGCATTATAGAAAAGTGTGAACAAATCAGTCATCAGCCAATTAAATTGCTTGTCCGTAAGTATAAAGTGGCTGGAGTTTCTTGTGTCTTGTACCTCTTCCCTCTAGCTCCTCACTGATCCAACACAGTGAAACCCTTTGCTTTCTTTTATCACAAAAATGAAGGCTTTACCTTTCTGTTTTGCTCTGCTCTTTCTTTTAATAACAGTCTCTGAAGTAAAAAGTGACAGTCAGTTTGTGAAGCTTTGTGGAAGAGAATTCATTAGAGCAGTCATATACACATGTGGTGGTTCCAGATGGAGAAGGCTTTTGTCTGAACAACCCCAAGATATTCCTGGTAAGCTTCTCATTGCTCTTAGTTTTACAGTTGCTTACTCTGTGTTTTATCTAGAACTGATGTATTGGTTCTTCCAAGTTTCTTATTGATTTCCATTTAAGACACAGTGTTAAAAATGTATTTCAGGCATCTTTGTTATAACCAAATGTATTTCTATTCAATAATTGTGTCTCCTGGGTGGTTTGTTTTAATCAGCTATAATAACCACTGCAGTCAACATACTACATTGTATTTGAATTTTCAGATTAATCTGATTGTAAGTGAATCTGTATATAGACTGTAATCAATTCATGTAATTAATTATGTAATTAATCTCTTGGATCCTATAGCGGCCTCAAATGTACTGTGAAGTACTTTGTTGAATTTATTTCTAGCAATCTGAGTTACTCCAAACTGTGTCACTGAGAAATTTCCAATATAATAAGGCCTGCCAAATATGCCAATTACTATTGTCAATTAATGTAAATATGTGCAAGCAGATAGTGAAAGATACCTGTGACTGTCAACAGTATCAAGTATGTCTGCAAGCCAGAAAATTAGCTCACATCAGATAAGATTCAGTGGAGTGACTGTTCTCAGTGTGGCAAACAGTAGGTGATTGGCGGAAACTTATGTCTTGTCGCTGGCTTGGGGATTATAGGTTATTTTTAGCTGGGATTGTTTGTAATATCATCGCCTATCCCTAACATTGTGTTCATTTTGCTACTATAACTTGCTGAGTTATTTTACTTTTAGGTAGCACATTGGTCCTAATCTATTTGACTACTCCTGAAACAGGGATATACGTTTAGGAATAAATGAATTTGTTTAAGAGGAAGACTTATTTAGGTAGAATTCCCACATACAGCAATCAGATATATCTGTTTAATTGTTTTTTGTGTTTACACATTGTAGGCCTCCCCACCCCCAAAGACAGACAATATGCTTCTACAGTCTTGATGAGATAAACCGTAGGGAAAAAAAAGTCATAACTATTTTTTTTTATAATATTGTAAGCATATTTGTATAGTGAATAATTATTTACCAGCTACAGCCTGGAATAGAGTTCCAATACAAACAAGGTATATAGTTGCACCATATGGGTAACCAACATTGATTCTCTCAGGATATCTCTGCTTGATCACTGGGTATTTATTGAAAGTGACTAAACCACTGGCTGATCGACGTGCACTCAAGAAGAGATATCATGAAAACATGCATTGTTGGTAGCTCAGGAGGACCAGGCTTGTGCACCTCTGATATACCCACATACTACATACTGCCAGGTTGCATTCCAGCTGGGGGGTCCCGTTTTCGGAAAACAAGCAAACATCTTATGGTAGCCAATTTGGGACTGCATAGTGTAGCCCCAGACTTTTTACTAGTCTGCTCCATTCATTGACATCTTTGGGCATATGGTCCTTACAAATAAAATTACAGCAGCTAAAAATACCCAACTGGCTACAAGCATTATGGTGCAATATAGCATATGTTCCCTGCAGCATTTACTGGTTGTTTTTAGAGCATCTTCCAATAACATTTATTCCCACTCCTTGTGTGTATTGTCACATAAAGGAATCAAAGTTACCTTAGAACAGGAGTAGGCTACTTTTTTCCTCTCCAGCTGTTGGAGACCAACTCTCATCTCTTCTCCAGCCAGACAACAGCCTTCACCTGCCTTAGACACTGAAGCCTAATGCTGGACAGAAATCCTTATATTTGGTTGGATTTTGACTGTGTAAGAACAACTGCTTTATGCAAGATAAATCTGATGGTTATAGGAGCCTTATTCATCAAGCTAAAGAGGAGCAATTCTAGATCAAACCAACTGTAATGTACAGGGGAAATGAATATTCCCATTGATATAAAAGGGATTTTAGCCCCTTGAATGTTAGTGAGGTATTCAGTGCATAGGCAGATTTTAGTCATCTGCAAAACAAATGCAAAACTTGTGTTAAATTGACAAGATCACACCTCCTCATAAAAAAACAATGGACTTCAATGGACCGGAAAGGGGACAGTTTGTTATCAGATTGCCAATAGAAATAGTTAACAGTCGACCACAAAAGGCCAAATCCAAATAAAACACCACTATAAATGACACTTATCTACATAAATCCTTCTGATCAACAAATCAAGAGCCCTTTAAGTATGAACATGTACACATGGTATGCTTTTACTGATATTTGTGTCTGTCTACAGATAAAGACAATTACTTTGGTGTGTACAATGGCAGGACGGAGCTGACAGAACCTTTGGAATATCAACTCCATAAAATGAACTCTCAGTCAGATGATGTCTTTCAGCAGGTGGAGTCTTTGGGAGAATTATGGGATAAAGAGAAGAAACCTGTTGAAGAGAGACGTGACTTGAATGAACTACTAACAACAGCCTGCTGTAAAAATGGCTGCAAAAAAAAGGACTTAAGCTCACTTTGTTAGGAATCCCTTCCTCTTAGAATAAGCATCTTAATCCTTTGGATGCTACAGACGTTGCCAACCAATTGCGGAGCAATGCATTAGAGATGTCTTTAACATCCAAAGGGAACAGGCTTCACCCATAACTTGGAATGGGCTGTAAACATACCAGATTATGTGAAATGGATTATGTTAATTTGATTAGTTTACAGAAGTTTAATAAAAGTGATTTATGTTAGGCAACTACTGTATTTTTTCTTTAAACCTTTCTATTTCAGTTCTGGGTAACAGCCTCATTTTTCTCATTAGGCAGAGGAGCCAACTGCCGAGAGCAGGGATGGGTTACTTGAGGCCTTCCAGCTATGGAGGATTACAATTCACATCATCCACAGTCACCCAGTGATTGGCTGGGGATGATAAGAGTTGTAGTCTGCCACCGCTGGAGAGTCTTAGGTTGTCCACCCCTGTCCTAGAGTGCCAGTTTTTTTTGGGATCCTCTGTTGTACTGGGCGCACCCACATACTGGGTTGTGTATTTGGTCATTGCATCTCAATGACATTGCATCACACACTCACTCTTAGTTTGTTTTAGTCAGTGTATTACAAATTCACATAACCCTTTACTGGCCATTATTTAATCCCTTCTATGGTAGAGAGGATAGCAAGGCACTTCACTGAAGACAATAAACCAGATTTTTTTTTTAATGAATACCTTTATGTTATAGGGCTTTTCCTGTTGAGTAAAACAAGGGGGATCTCATTGCAGTCAGCTATTTTATTGAAATGTCATAACAGTTCAAATTGTCAGGAAGTCCGTGACAGAATGATTAGTTCCTGAAAGTTCAAACTGACAGCATGACTCAGCAGTTTCTATCACATTCTATGGAGAACTGCCAGTGACTCACCTCTCCCATAGAATGCAACAGCACAAGTAATTGATATCTGACCACTGTTATTGTAAAAAGCAAGCAGGAATTTAAACTGTATTAACTCTGGAAATTATGCATCTCTCAGCAGTGGTAGTACCCTTGTTTTACTTAGCAGGAAAAGTCTTACAATATATAGTTTCGAGCTCCTTTAAAAGCTTTTTTGTACTTGTATGTTATTGGTGCAGGGTATTTTCTGTGACAAGAAACAGATAATATGATTATCCACAACCTATAAGACACACTGGTCAATAAGAGACACCAGGATTTTAAAGGTGATAGATAGGAAGAAAATCAATATATTAATTAAGGTTACAAGATGCATGGGGACACCAGGAGACATTTCTCAAGAAGAAAAACAAAACAGGAAGATGCTGTATGTGAGGAGTGTGAGAGTGGCCATAGGTGGAGCTAAGGGAGTCCAAAGTGCATTGCCTATGAGTACCAGAGGTGTAAATCCAGCCCTACTGTACAAGGTTTTTTTATGGGGAAAGTCATTGTAAATAGGGTTGTCTTATTTAATTCCCTTTTAGAGAGTTTAATGATAACAATCTGATCCACATATCTGGCATAGGAGCTATGCCACCAAATTCACGTGTGTCAGTGGAGTTTAATATGGAGCATACCCACATTTCTTCCCTTTTTCACCTCAGATGAAGTGGGGGTGGATATTATATATTGCTAATAAACAAACTAACAACTCCCCCCCAAAAAAAACTCACAATCCCCATCCCACTATCTGCACCTCCCGCCTTCTTCCTTCCCTTGATTTCTCTCCTCCTCTCTCCCTTTACCCGATTCCAAACTATCTGGAAGCATCCAGGAGATCTGTCCATTGGGCAGCATGTTTGAAATTGCTGCCTGCTAGCTTGGTTATGTCTCAGGTCCTTGGCAGGACAGGTCTGTCTGTGTGCAGACTAACATTGTGAGTATACACACTGAAAGACATGTTCTGCCTGAACCTCAACGGACACAAGATGTAACCAAGCAAAATCATATGTGGTATAATTTTCCCCTGAATATTATACACAGGTGTGTATTATACCCAAGATTACATGGTATACAGATCTGTTTCAAGTTTCTTGTCGCATATCTTTCAACAGCTGAAGCTGGCAGTGTGTCATGATTCTGTTCTCTCCTCAGCCTGGGGCAGTACCTCCCAGTGCCACTATCTTTCTGTGGTGTTGTTGTAGGCTGCTGCACTCTGACTAAAGAGATCTGAATATGCTCCCAGCTGGACCTACCTTGCAATCACCTCCTCCCTATTTAGTTCAGTCTCTCCCTTTCCTCTGGGCCAGATTATACTGATCAGTCAGATGAGTTTCAGTTCAGTTAATTCCTTATTTTTTCTTTTGGGCGAACCTGAGTTCCATGAGCTAGCTGCACCCTGAGTTCCATGAGCCGGCTGCACCCCTGTGTTCCTGAGCTGGCTGTACCTCCGAGTTCCTGAGCTGGCTGTACCCCTATGTTCCAGAGCTGGCCGATTCTCTGTGTTCCAGAGCTGACTGATTCCCCTGTGCTCCTGACCTGGCTGCATTCCTATGTCCCCCTCCTGTGTTTCTGAGCTAGCTTTATCCCCATGCCCAGACGCCCTGCTCTTTTCTGTTTCATTGAATGTTTTGTTGTGCATTACTATTTCATTTTCCTTGTATGCACACATGTAATACATTTTGTGTTCCCTTTAATTGTGTGTGTGTGTTGGTTTTCTTGCTTTCTGGGTTCCAATTTATTTACGTTTGCTGCTTTGGTCAGCACCCTTTCCTGACCAGCAGCCCCCCATGACACAGTGGCATCCTCATTCCTACTGGCAGCACATGTTGGAGTGTCATCACACCAATCAACAGTAACCATCAGCTGCCTCTTTGAAGCGCAAAGCACCAGACCTGGGAAGGAAAATCTAGGGATGGATCTGCACAATAAGGACTGCAACTTTATAATACTACAACTCCCAGCGGTAGGAGTAGTAGTGATAGGATGAGTTTTAACATATATATTCTCTATTTCTACATATATACATTTATATTAAATTGCCCTTTATGTTACTCTAAAGGATAGCAGAGACAGTCATGTGTATCAGTTTTCTGCACAACACAGCCCTGACGAGACTGGCATGTCTGCTCCTGTGGAGGGCTGGAAACACAACTAGCAGATAGGAGGTTACACTTCTGTTAAATATTTATAAACTTTGGAACCCCACTCTCATCCCCTTGGCAATGAGAAGTATCACAAAAATCTTGCTAATTTTCTTGTCCAAAGAAAATCAGTTCATATTTATGCAGTTACATTGTATACAGTCATGGTTCTAACACACCACTGACAGTTGGAAAATATATTATCCAGGCTATCAGTTTGTGATTTGACTCAACAAGCTGAACACAGGACTTACTACAAGAAACATCTGTTTCCAGATTATCCCATACTAATGCTAATAATAAATTGCTGCAGTTCATTATGTTTATATATATTTCTACTATATTGTCTCTAATTGTTTTCTATGTAACTAATCCAGTAATAGTCCAGATGACTCAGATATAACAATAACTACACTGACCATTATGACTGTATCTCACAGTAAAATACATACTAGAATAGCTTGACACTTTGAGTGTCAGTGAGGTGTAAAGCAATTCACTGGTCACATCTTCCACTCAGAGTTATAGAAACATAATCATTATTAGAGGAATGCTAGGTTCTGGCTCAGAGGACAGGAGCCCCATGTCATTAACTCCCCCCCCTTTCCCATTTACACAAACACGCACTTTACTGGGTAAGGAGATACTTGTCTTTTTTCCTGAATCTGAAATAAATAATTACATAAAAATACATATTCATATTAACCCTTAGATTGCCAGAGGAGTATGCAATGCAATGGCACACAAAGGGGTTAAATGTCATGTTGTAAATATCCCCACTTAAAAAATACTGAGGCTCATGCACTGAGGAACTGGAGTAATTCTAGGGCAAATCAGCTGCACACAGGGGACAAACAGAAATTCACAATTATGTAAATTGGATTTTAATCCCTTAAATGCAAGAGGTTTCCAATTCATTGCAAAGCACTGGGGAGCTGAGAGAAAGGATGGCTAAAAATAACGTTCTACAATAGATCAAATGAACAGTAATAAATTACACAGATGTCTGTGTGAAGGAAACCTACCTAGGTAAATCAAAATAAGAGATACATATTCCTAGGGCAGGGGTAGTAAACCACTGCAGCTGTTAGGGACTACAACTCCCAATATCCATAACCATCAATTGGCTGATTGGTGATGATGGAAGTTGTATTCCCCTACAGCTGCAGTGCCAAAGGTTATCTACTAAACAAAGTCTGTCACTAAACAAAAGTTGTCATACTAAAAATACCAAAATTGCTCTAGTGTAAGAAAAGCCCTGGTCAAGGGGTTAAACATTCGTCCAACTGAAAATGCCAAATACGGTATAAGCACCTTGTAATACAGTTCAAAATAAGTCACCAGACTGATACTTAAACTTAACTTAGTTGTTTATGGGAGATATGTTATTTTTTCTGACACTGAAGTAGACTTTAAAAATTACGGTAAACATACTTGTCATCCATAAACCATAAATTATTCATCAGTACAGACCTTATTTTACACATTCTATTGCCCTTTAAATAGACTATGGGGTAGGTTGTCCAGCTGGTGAGGGACTACAGTTTCCATCATGGTGGATAAGATATTCCTCTAGTCTTATGGTAAGAAAGAAAATGTCTGGTTTGGAAACTTCTGTACATGATACATTTGTCTGATTCCAAATAGTATTCCTGTTTGTACATTATGTTATTGCTCTCTAGCCAGTAGATGACATACAATAAATAGTCTCAGTAGAAAAATACAAATAGCTAAAATATTCTCAATATGTAAACACATCATGAAAGTATAAAGAAATATGTTTACTTTTATGTTTCTGCTAGCAACAATAGTTAGTAAGATAATAGTGCTTACTATAAACATTGATCACACTCTTAAAAACACTATAAATCGGCTACTTATTTAACTTCTGTATCCCCCTCTCATTTATCCTTGCAAGGGGCTGGCAGTCACCATACTGTTGAAGGGTTCACTTTTAAAAGTTGCATACAAAACAGCGTGCATCTAAAAAGGCACATTAAGCATGTTGCCATGATGAAAAGGGCGACATGAGAATCTTGCCCTGCATCAAAGAGCGAAATGCTCATGTTGCATCCATAAAGGGATAGTAATGTTTCATAATAAAAGCAGCTCTAATTAATCATCATAGTATTTGGACTTTGGAAAGTATTATTTCAATTCTGTCAGAGTTGTAGTTCAAGAGTAATTCGATGACAAAGTATCCCCCTCGCGCCCCTTTTACTGATGTAACACTTTTCAGCCAGATCAGAAGGGAGGTGCCCAGGTAGACTGCAGAGAGGGACAATCTTCAATTAAGATAAGGGGAAAAACCTGAAAAACTTGTCAAGGGGGCAGGGCTTTCACTGTTCTCATAGGAAGAAGATTGTCCCCTTCTGTTATCTGTCTGGTCTTACAACCAGATTCCACATCTGAGAAGAGATGGCTTATACTAGGTAAAAGGGGCGGGAGGGGAAACTTTGCTGACCTATATCGCTCTTTATGTTTTAATGCCTACAAAATAAAATAAAGATAAAACAAAGTATTACTATCCCTTTAAACGGCGCTTCACCCCAACCCGCGTATGTGAATTATCCCTTAACTCTGCCTCCACCTCTTAAAGCAGCACTCAAGGGTTAAAAAGGATCCTATGCTTCTAAAATGGAATGTATGCTTGCCTGCCTGGGATGGAGACAGTGTTCATATTAGGTCGGCTTGACGGCGGCATTGTGCTTGACACGATCATGGGGACGTCAAGCTGATATTTAATTAATCAGAGACACTTATAATAAAATTCAAGAAAGTATTTCAAAACCTAATATGAACAGTGCCTCCATCAAAGGCTGGTGAGCATACATACCATAATAGAAGCGTAGGATCCTTTTTAACCCTTTGTGTGGAGGCAGAGTTAAGGGATAATTCTCATATGTGGGTTAGGTTGAAGCTTAAGGACTCCACATGAGTATTTTGTGCTTTCATGCAGGGCGGGATTCTCATGTCACCCTTTTCACCATGGCGACATGCTTAACACGCAGTCTAGGGGCACTCTGTTTTGTATGCGCCTTTTTAAAAGGATACCCTGATGAAGATGTGATTGCCAACTACAACACTTAGTCACATTCTTAAAAACATAATATTTGGCCATAACTATTGCCAGCGCTAGGTTTGCTAATGGCAACCCTACACAACTATCTGCCTTTTGAGACACTTGCCTACATCGGAGTCTTGTAAGAAGGTCCTTAGCACTAGCTACAATACAGCTAGTACTCAGGGATTGTTTACAATACTCGGAAACAGGGAAGTGTCTCAGCTGCAAATCATTATGTAGCAGTGCCATTGACAACTGATACTCTGTCTGTTGGGTGACTGACCAGCCGCTTCCTAAGTTAAAGTAAAGGAGGGGGACAAAAGTTAAATAACTATCCATTTAAATTGTTTGGAAGGTTTGACAGTTCAGTCACACTCTGAAACTGCAAACTATTGAATTAAGCAAAGTTTATAATAAACATTATTATCTCTTTGAGGAAAACTATAAGAATAAGTGGCTCTGCCTTTTATTTTACAGAACGATGTACCTACAAAGATGTCCTTCATACAAAAGTCAGCTATATTATTTATATATTTTAATTTGCATTACACCTGTGGTTGAATGTTTACAGATCTCCATTTGAACTCTGTATGTAATTTATACCTTCCTCCCAAGAGGAACAACTCCCTGAGATTGATGCATTAAGAAAAAGTGAGGCAATTATGGGGCAAACCAAATGCACAGTAGGGAACATATATAAATTCCCAACATTCCCATTGATTTAAATGGGGCTTTTCACCTTGAATGCTAAGGAGGTCACCATGACATTGCAAAGTACTGTATTTTGTTATTCCACATGCTGATTATGTTGCAACAGTTGTATTCTGCCATTTTATATATAAAGAGGCTGATATACTAAGCCGAATGGAGAAATTATGGAGCAAACCAAACACACCACAGGGAAATAATAAAAAAAATCCCTAATTTCCTGTGGATATCAGTGAAGCTTTTAACCTACTGAATAATGAAGAGGCCTCAAAAGCATTGAGAAGCAATGAGTGAGAGACCTCTCTCACATTCAAGAAGTTGAATCCCCATGTAAATTAACAGAATGTCATATTTTCCTCCTATGGCTTGTCCCAAAACTGCTCCTCATTTCCTTAGTAAATATGGCTCTCTGTGCTGGAACCTCCACTAAAAAAAGCTCCATCCACATTCAGCAGTACAATTTAAGAAGAGGACAAATAATGTATTAAATTCTCCATATGTAGGGATATACCCATTAAATGATGAATGGCAGAATATGCAAGACAATCCTTTGTTCTCCTTGCACATTCAGTTTTTTTTCTAATTCATTAATGGCTGGATCATATATGTTACTTGCTCACTCATTAAATACCAGGAATAGCCACCATTCCCATCTGACCCCTGTCAATGATTGTGGTGAAGGGCAGAGTATTTGATATGCTGCCCTTTCTGGATTTTAATGCATTTCAGATATAGATTACAACAGTGTTCCAAAGCAATAACATAAATATATAATTATAAGTGGCTAGTGTATGAAGCACCCCTCCTTAAGTCATGCACCACTTATTCCTATAGATACAGTTCCACTTTAAGAATTGATGGAATAATATGTATTATCTTTTTACTATATCATATTATTAGAAATGAGTTCATCACTTTTATATACTTATTACTCGTAGTAAACTGCATAGACATTTGCAAGAGCAAAGAGAGAACTATTCTTGAATGAGTAGGAGGAAAAAGTATCATTTGCAGGATCCCAGATACATCTGCTGCCTACTCGCATGCTTTGATCATTCAGTTGTCCAATGTAGATTAAAACAATAATCTTGTACCGAGGGATCATCAGGTCTTTTACCCTTGCTTTAATAACCTGAAAACAACATACAGATATATCAGACTGAGCAAAGAATAAAAAAATAAATACATTTAAAAGGACTGAAGGGTCATGGGCATTATAAGTGTTATCACTAACCTGACAGGTACAGGAAACACGTTCCTATTGTTTAAAGAAGAAGTAACATTGCTATACTCTCCACTGAAGCCTTGCTCATGTAAATTTAACAGATAATAGGCTTCAATGGAGAGTACCGCTATCTCCCAGAAATGAAGCACTGATGTCACCCAGAACAGCAGATCACTGAGATCTGCAGGAGAAACAAATAAGAGTATTGCAGAGTTTTAAGCAATGAGAACTATATTGCCACAGCTGCCACATAACTTTCTATATTTACAAATTCTCTTCTCCAGACTCTTTACTACACCTTTAACCCCACAATGTGAAGACTTCTCTAGCCTTCAAGGAGATTATATTAATTCAGTAATCTCAAAACATACAAAAATGATGAATCTCTTAGATGCATTGCAGCCCTCTCTAGCATACAAGGGGTTAAATGATCAGAAAATAGTTATAAGTATTTATACACATTAAATGTCATGCTGTAACTCTCTATTGCCCTTTTAAAAATCCCTAAATTTAATAAGACATTCAAGTGAATAAAACTATAAGCCTCTTTTTTATTATTCTTTTATTTAACCACTGTTGGAGCAACATTTTCACACAGCAGGCGCACTGTCCAATCCAAAGCACTGCAGAACCTTAAAGTAACACCAACACCAAAAAATGAAATAGGTAGATATAGCTTTGAGTATCACATATTTATAACTAATATAGGTAAAAAATTAAAATGTCAGATCCCAAAAGTATAATCCTAAACTTGCAGTTTAACACGTGTTCACATATCATTTATTTAATGTAGTTTGTCTGTTTGCACGAGGGAGTGTGAGTCAGTTAACCCCTGAAGGACCATATGTATATCTATATGACTTAGCAATGTGTTGCACACCCCTCTGGTCCTTAAGGGGTTAACCAACTGTAATTAGCACCTACTGATTTTGTATTCAGAAAGACTGTTAGCTTATTTTATCCCATTCAGAGATAATCCTGGTCAATCAATAGGAGCTCTGTAAAAGGCAGGAATGCCTGTTCACTCAGTGTATATAGAAACCTATGGGAAAAAAAACTGGAATTAACTAATTATCAGGGCACTGAATGAGAATACATATATTACTTACGTAGAAAGCTGTATTTAGCAGACAGTGAATGTGATTAAAATATAACTGACTGCTGAATACACCTTTTTACGTAAGAAATACATATGGTAATTTAGTGTCCTCATAAATATCTATATTACTTACCATTTTCTTTGACGTAAGTTTCACTATAGAGTAATATTAGATATCAATGCACAGCTGTGGTAAATAGCAGTAAATCATTAATAGGCAGCTTTCATTACATCATTTAGTATGTGCTCTAGTTCTCACATTTTTCATAATGTCCCTCAGAGCATATGCAAGATTATATTTTAGGCCTCAGAAAATAAATATTTTTGTCAAATGCCAGCACGGAATACAGGATTTCTAAGTGTATATAACCCCAGTTCAGTTTTAGGTGTTAGTGTTTCTTTAAAGTGTCATTCCTGAGAAACACACCAATGCACTGATCAATGCTGCTGAATGCAGGGAAGGATTACAACAGTAACGTTCCCTCAGATCCCCAGAGAACTCTACGCCTGTTCATGCTTTGTTTGATTAACCACAAACCCAGACAAAGATATAAACAAGTGCCCATTTACCGCTACACAAATGCCTTGGGTATTCCTAAAATGGAAGTAGAGGTTTTCTAATGAGAAAGCAATGTGTCACATGTAGAAAGTAAAATGGAGCAGTTCTGTAGCTGATCAACTGTACCACAGAGAACACATTTAATTTCCCAGAATTCCCATTTATTTAAATGGGCCTTTTTCAGGAGTGTACCTACAGCATATGGCACCCAGGGAAGATCCTACAAGGCTGACTGCTGCCTGGTGGCGTCTGACTCTGGGGGCAGCACTGCGGTGAGGTATTTAGGCCTAGTCCAGCATCCTCCTTGCTCCAGTTTGTACGCTGTACTGGCTGCATCACTGCTCCACTCCCATGACCAGGCATCTCCTCCAGACCATGAGCAGCACAGAGCCGCCGCATCACATGCACAACCAGTGAGAGAGGAGTATACAAATCGTTCCTCTCTCATTGGCTGCAGTGCGACTGCGACATGCCTACTGCCTAGGAAAGTACTGGATGGCGAGGCACATCTAATGCTGTCAGTATCTATATTAATACATTCGGACAATCGGGCTACGCTACGATACACACTGAAACTGAGTGGCACCCCCCTAATGAGTGGCACCCGGGGTGAGCCAACCTCCCGCCCCTTAGTACTCCACTGGCCTTTTTATCCTTTGAATGCAATAGATGTCTCCAATACACTGTATCACAATATGCTGGAAACCTCTCTTGCATTTAAGAGGACAAAATCCCCATTTAAATCAATGGAAATTCTTATTTGTTCCCTGCAAATAGAAATTAGCAGAACTGTCACAATTATATTTGTGGAATGAGAGGAATGAACTGGAGATGGCGCTATCATCTATGGGTGAGGTGTTCAGAAAGTAGTGGCAACTGAAATTGTCTGTAATCAGAATAAAAAAGTTCTTACACCATGGTCCATCAATTCTCAGACATATTACCGTATTTTTTTGCATCCAATTCCCCCATCTCCATCAAAGGGAAAAAGTAGTCTTAAAAGTGTAGAAGTTTAATCTACCGTCGTATTGTAAGGTATTTTCAGAAAAAAAATTCTTATTAGCGGACACTGATTAACATCATTTTTTCCTGACAAAATAAAAATGGTCTAAACTTGGAGAAGACAAATTAAAGTACTATTATTAGGAGTGAGAAACATTAGTATAGAGTTAACTTGTAAAAAAAACAAAACAAAACAAAAAAAACAAAACAAAAACAAACTTTGAAAATGTGTTGTTTTATAGACAAAAAAATTTCTTTGTTTCTCTGGAATTTTTAAGGGCAAGACTCTTCAAGATCTTCATACCGTCACTTTTAATTGTTTGACACATTTTCAAATGTGATAGATTTACTTCCCAAAATATTGTCCTTCTTTTACCACCAACTCACGATGCAACTATTTTTTCATTATGACGATATTTTGAACATGGAAACCTATGTTTTTAATTAAATCTAGAAGTGACATAACTTTGTATTTTATTTTCTATTCTGACATCATTCATGACTTATCCTGCAATCCAATTGGCTAAAGTAACAAATGAAGCAAAAGTGATAAACACCAGTTTCACAAAACATGTTTAAGGCCTTGCAAAACTGTCTGTTTCACATGAATATAAGAAGTACAGAATAGTTTTGTTCATCACTATGGGAAAAATGTATTTATTTATTGATTTAAATGGGGCTCTTAACCTCCTGAATGTTACAAATTGCCATCCCTTTAAAGGAATAGTAAAGTCTATTGTTAACGAAAACTAATATTGTAGCTATTTCAATAAAGAGCTAAACGATGTAAGTCCTATCTCTCAAACCTTTATGGTTTCAGAGATATATGAAGATAAAGTTTCCCCCTTCCACCCCTTTCCCTGACATGACCTGTAAAGCTGTCAGCCCGAGATTCTGGTCGCACAGCTAGATGGGGCTTTTCAGCAGAGCCGAAATAGCGAGATTGTGAAATAAATACTTCATTGGAACGGTCTACAAAGTGTGCCTGCAAACCAGGCACACTTTGTAGACTGTTCCAATGAAGTATTTGTTTCACGATCATGCTATTTTGGCTTTGCTGAAGAGCCTCTGTCTGGTCCTGGGACCAGGAAATCCTGAAACCGGTTTTACAGCTCATGTCACAGAAGGAGGTGGGAACTTTATCTTCGTATATCTCTGAAACCATAAAGGTTTGAGAGATAGGACTTACATTGTTTAGTTCTTGATTGAAATAGCTACAATATTAGTATATTTTAACAATAGACTTTACTGTCCCTTTAAATGGGGCTTTTATTAGTTTAGTGTGGTGCTGTTAGCCTGCACCAGATTTGCTCATCTACAGCTGAAGTGTACTCTTTTACCTCAGAGATTGTCTTTGTCATCTGTCTGCATAGCTCTGCTTCATATTTCTCCTCCTGAAGATAACTTGTAAGTACGTCCTTTAAAATATTATTCACTGTGGCTACAGGAAACCGCCTGGTTGGACCTACAGGAAATAGCTGTTGTATTATCCACCACATACATCTTGTACACATTAACCCTTTGAGTGCCAAAGAGGTATCCATTGAAGGGGTAGTCAGCCCTGCTTCTCATGAAATACCAACAGTGCATGTTTTCATGGTATCACTGCTTGAGCACAGATGGAACAATCAGGGGCTCTGTCACTTTATTTGATACACCTGTGCTCATGCAGTGACACCCTGAAAATATGCGCTGTTGGTACCTCATGAGGACCAGGCCTGGCTATTCATTAGAGCAACATTTGTTACACAACATTCGGCAAGCTGATTTGTAAAAACAACTTGCCTTATATTTTTATTATTGTCATTATATTTTCATATTAATCTATTTTTTTATACTTTTATGTCTGTGACATTGAGTTCCCTAGATCTTTTTCCAGAGAGCTTATTGTCAGGAACGATGAAAGCAGGATAGTGATACAATGTAAAAAAAAAAAGATACAATGTTAGAACATACATGCAGTATCAGAGCAGTCATTTCTGCAGGGATACTGTTATATTGTATCACTGTCCTGCTTTGATGGACAACTTAACAGAAAGCTCTCTGGAAACAGAGATCCTGGGAGTTTTCTGTCGGGGCATAAAGGTGTAACAAAGTTAAGGTGAAAAAAAAAGTATAGGCAATTTTGCATAACATATGATACACTTGCAGAATATATAAAGTCAAAATATAAGCTTACTAACCCTTTCATAAAAAGAAACCAAAAAACTTGCATTGAAAATGTACACTGTACTGTAAAAAGCATAATGATAGAAAGCAACTGTACAGTCAATCATATGACAGTTATATTGTAATCAGAATAATCATGTACATATATCGAATGCTATGTTTGTTTAGGGAGTTACATCCTGTGCACACACCATCATATCCCAGCATGCACTAAGCAATCAGAGTGCCAAGTAGGTATGTAGCGCTGACATCCAAAAGAAAGACGTGGAGCATCAAAAGAGAAAATATATAAGGGGAAAGATGGAAAAAGGAGGAGGGGTGGAACAGAATAGAAGTCAAGGGGAAAGCGAATGAATTGGTGAACAGAGGGAACCAGGAGGAACGGACAAATGGAGCAAAAGTGAAATATTTGAGAGGAGAGGGAAAAATGGTGAAAGGGAAAGAGGCATAAGAGGAGGATAGAAGGTATTTATATGAGAAGATAATAAGGAGGAAGGGGCGAGAGTGGTGGGGAGGAACAGAAAGCAAGAAATGTCTTACACCCAGTCTTGTGTTAGTGTCCCATTGGTAATCACAGGCCAACACATACATGGCCAACACATACGCTGCCACTCCAGTCTTGTTACACTGCCCCACTGGTGGCCACAGACCCACACATACACTGTCTGCCACTGAGCTCTGTTCCTATACTCACAGTAGTCACAGAACCACACATACACTGACACCAAACCTTGTTCCAGTGTCCCACTGGTAGTCACTAAACCACACAGAATGTCGGATACCCCCATCCTTGTTCTAATTCTCACTGGTAGTCATGAAATCACACATACAGTGACTGGAACTATTACCATCTCTCACTTTTGTAACTTGCTCACTCCCTGATCTGTGTCTGGTTCTGCCACTGATATGTTGGACACAATCTAGTCACCAAGAGGGCAGGACTCATAACTAATAACAGACAAGTTACAGAGATGAGTGTAGATGATAGAAAGCGGTCAGACGAGCAGGAGATGGCGTGTGGAGAAAGGTGGAGAGAAGCAGGGAGCTTGAACGTGGAGGAGATTGGACACGGAGGGGAGCAGGGAGCTTGGAGGTGGAGATGATTAGGGAGCTTGGCGTTATGAAGCACTCACAGAAAATATTAACACCTTTATTGGTGTGTAACAGATATATTTCAGCTATCTAGGGTACACCAGATATTCAAAATGTAGAATTATGCTTGTTACTCACCAGTGAAGGTGTTAATAAGTCCTGTGAGTGCTTAATAACTCTTTATCTGTATATTTTTGCCATGAATACATCCTGGCAAAAACTAATGAAGATGGGCATCTCCGTATACTGTATTTTATATATATATAGAGCAAACAAAACTGTGTGCTCTTGGGCTTCTAGTGCCAAAACATTTTAATGATAAAACATAATCTATGTGGATCTTTGTCAAGCTTTCTTTTCTTTTCGCTTGACAAAAGTCTCCATAGAAGACCATTTTACCAGAAGAAGGGTTTAGAAGTCAGCGTGTGTGTGTAGCACTCTTAATATAGAGTAACAACATAACTTTAGATGATTTCCCATTACAAAAGTTATTCAAATGTTGCATTTGTGTACACATATAGATCATGAACATGAATTACCTATCTGGTACGTGTTTTCCATCTGCACTGCTGGACGGTGGAGGTCATCGTGGTGACCCGGTTCATCTATGTAAGACACTGTACTTACAGAGCTACAGAAAGGAATGAGGAGACTTCAGAATTCTTTTCATATAATACCCACCTGCAGAATATTTAACCCTTTGATAGCCAGATTATATAGAAAGCATACTAAACTATGATTTGTGCACCTCTCTAGTATTTAAATTAATGCACTGAATTTAATAATATATATATAATAATATCTCTTTATTTATATAGCGCACACAGATTACGCAGCGCTTTACAATTTCCGTTTTTCCACTTATTGGAAAGGAGCAGAAAAGTGGAATCTTGTATATCTCACTGCCATGTGCTTACATGTAAAATAAGTGTGTATGTTTTATATTATGCTTCCAGGACATACTTGAAACACACACACAAAGGTTGATGTAATATGGAATAGTGATGCAAACTAACAAATCAGTGGTGCTGATGTAATGCAGAAAAGTGAAGCAAGCTAACTAAGCGCAATGCATAAATACAGACTCCCATTAATTTAAATGGGGCTTTCAACACAATAGGGGAGATGCACTACGGCGTGATAAAGAGGTGATACAGTGGAGATGTCTTCTCCAGTGATATCACTTCTCTGGTTCCTAGATTATTCTATGGAGCCAATGCACTAAGATTTCCCCAACTTTGGAGATCTTAGTGTATAGGGTCTATAGAATAACATAGGAACTGGAGAAGTCATATCACTGGAGAAGTCATCTCTACGTTCTCACCTCTTTATCATGCCTTAGTGCATAATCCCCACTGAATGCTTAGAATGGTTTTCAACTCTTTGCTATGCAATGTGCAATTGGTTGGCCCCCGAACTGAATTACACCACTTTTCACTTTGTATATCAGCCTCACTGTATGTCAGCAAATGCAAGTAGATGCCATATGTGTTTCTGT
Source organism: Rhinophrynus dorsalis (assembly GCA_037306005.1). Classification (NCBI taxonomy): domain Eukaryota; kingdom Metazoa; phylum Chordata; class Amphibia; order Anura; family Rhinophrynidae; genus Rhinophrynus; species Rhinophrynus dorsalis. Next base: position 237,978,649 of record CM074722.1, read on the forward strand.
GTATTGCTTTTTAAACTTCCTATTGCTTTGGGAGCCCACTCTTTATATATATTATTTACGATAATCACAAGATCCTGATCCTGAGGCAAGGAAGTGGCTGGGAAGACACATGTAAATTTGCTAATGTGCTCCATTTCATACGGAGATATCCTGAAATGAATCCTTGGGATCTCAAAGAAATCTTCAGCCTATTGCTTTTTAATACTTTGGATATCCTGGGAACACATGGGATTAAGAGGGCGAAGATATTGGATTATATTCACCTATATATCATGAGTTAATTTCTTCAAAATGTTTTATTTTTTTCAACAACACTAAAATCTAATTGAAAATGTGTTTTCCTGATGTATGTGTATAAAGCTAAACTGTTCTGTGTAGAGCTGCTATTAGTATCTAACCCTCTCCTATTCAGAAAGACTTATCTAAGTGTTTACAGATATTAGTGCAATTTTACTTACAATACAGAGATTAAACTTGTGTAAGTAAACCAGGTCCCTGTGGATCTACATGGGTACCTGAACAAGCTATATTTGAAACTATGGGCCTTATGTTGAAAAGAAAACTAGAGCATGTCTGGGGCAAAGCAACTACAACATAGGGAACAAATAATATTCCCCAAATTCCCATTGATGTAAATGGGTCTTTTAACATCTTGAATTCTAGGGAGGTCTCTAATGCAGTGGTTCTCTACCACGGTGCTGTGGCACTTTGGTGTGCCACAAACATTCCCTTAGGGTGCTTTTGTCTTTGACAAAAATGTGATTATTGAATTTCAAAGGTATATTTATGGAAAGGTTTATGCACTGTATGTTTGTTTTTGTTATTCTGATTGTGAGATCAAAGAATAGCTATATATTACTTATTTGTACCCTTTGTAACACCATTGACAAATGACATTTATAATGTTAGGGGTGCTAGCTTTTAGGACTTAGTAATGTAAGTAAATATAATTAATAGGAGGTGTTAGTGTTCCAGTAATACTCCTTAAAAAAAGTCTACTTAACCACCAATGTTTAACCCTTTTCATAATGTTTTTTTGCCACTAAATACTTTTTGTTTGAAGGAAGGACATGGGTATCCTATACAGTTGCCATGTTTTCTGAAATAATACAGATCATCATACAACTGGTATACTAATGTTATTGGCTTCATGTGAGGTTTTTTAGCATTGCCAGCCATATATTGGCTTTTAATGCTCGTATCCAGAAATTCTTTCCTGCTCTCTAAAGTTCTCACATTTATAATGTTTTTGTACTAGATAATTAATAAATTGCTGTCTTTTACCTTAATTTTTGTAGAAAAAGCATATATTGTAACATTGTTCAAATTAGCCCCCCCACCTGATGCCACAGATATTATCAATACGCTGTGATTCAATACATTGCGCCAAAGGGGTTAGACTAGGGTGGGCAGTCTTTGGTTGTCCAGCTGTTTGATGGTTAAAGGGGATCTTTCACCCCTATACAAGTTAGCCCTAATAGTTAGATTATATAGCGAATATGTGTAAAAGTGTATTAATTTAGTTTTTTAAAGCTCTACTTCGCTGAAATTGAAGGAATAAATTCTGCCCCGCACCTACTTCCATAAAGACTGCGGTTACCAGCTCTGTACCCACAGTCCATCACGCTACCTCTGCTCCCCTCCCTCTATCCAGCCTCCTCCAATGAGGGAGGCTGTCTGTAAGCTGGAGCAATCTCATTGGCAGAGATGGATATCTAGCCAATGAGAGGGCTCCAGCTTACAGGCAGAAAGCCTATGTCATCGGAGGAGGTTGGATAGAGGGAGGGGAGCAGAGGCAGAGTGACGGACTGCGGTTACAGAGCTGGTAACCGCAGTCTTTATGGAAGTAGGTGCGGGGCAGCATTTATTCCTTCAATTTCGGCCAAATAGAGATTTAAAAAATGAAATGAATACACTTTAACACACATTCGCTATATAATCTAACTACTGAGGTTAACTTGTATAGTGGTCATAGATCCCCTTGAAGGATAATGGGATTTGAAGCCTCCAGCTACTGGAGAGCCAAAAATTGCCTATCCCTAGGTGAAGACAAATGAACACCTTACTCTTTGGTCTTGCTGAAGCTGTCTCTTGGTTTGATATCATGGCTGCTTAGTGATGAAACACTTCCTCTTTTCTTCAGCAGGCGAGCTGCTTTGTCTTTGGCTGTGTCCGACATATCTACAGAAATATAACATAGGAAATAAAATAACGGCCTATGTAAAATCTGTAATACTTTGCCCTATGCAGATTGGACATTTTAGTTCATGTAGGACCTTATTCATCAAGCTAAGGAGATGCAGTTCTTTGGAAAACCAACTGCACCATAGGGGAGAAATAAAAATAACCATTGATTTAACCCCTTCAGTGCCAGAGGGGTACACAACACATTGCTGTGCAATGTGTTGCTTAGACCTCTGGCACTGAAGGGGTTAAAGCTGGTGAGATAGTTCAGTTGGTTAATGCAGCAGTTATGGAAACTGTTCAAACCTCAGGGTCACAGATTCTAGTCACGGTGAGGTCAATTCAACCTTGCACCCTTCTGAGATAGGTAAAATGAGTGTGTGTATGTGTGTGTGTGGGGGGAGGGAGTTAAACCTCTGAATGCTAAGGAAGTATCCATTGCATTGTATTAGCGCTGTCTAGCTTAAAAGCCCCATGTTAATCACAGCATATTTTACTACATTTGCGAATCTAGTACCACGGTGAAGATGGTTTGCTCCAGAAAAGCACCACTTTAGATTGATGAATTAGTGCCACAGTTCAGAAGGTGAACAAAGAACAAAGTGACTGAAGCATTGGAGCATGTGTATATAATATAACAAGCAAGTGTGGATCAACATTTCCTTAATTTATATGAAGATTCCAAACCCAAGATGCCTCCAACACATTGAAACAGGGTTGATTTTATACATATAAGCAAAAAAGAAAAGAAAATACAAGCACTAACACACCATAACATATATATATATTCCAAATAAGAACACAACTGAATCAGATATGGAGATCGGCAAGGAATAAGGGGATATCTGTATTATCACACCTGATTCACTTGGGTTCTTATTTTGAATTTACATATAATATGGATCTGTTATGGTGTGCTGTGAGCTTCTTTTCTTCTTTGCTTTTGTAAATATATTTTCTCCTCTTTCTAGTGGCTTTTGCACCATATTTAATTTAATTTCACTGTTATAAATGATATTGAATGAAAATGCACTTAAAGCCTGTATTTGCACATTTGGTATTATTTTAAAAGAAGTTCTTAAAGGCATAGTGTGTGGCCTTCTGTTTGACTTCCTTTGCAATGTGTTGTGTACCTCTCTGGCACACAAAGGTTTAAGAAGTGTAGTTGAAATTGACGTGGTTCAAATAAGAATTGTTTTGCAACTTCTGTATAAAGAGATTTGCTAACTGTAACAAAATAAAGGAAGGTTCAGTGGTTAAATCTTAGCGTCAGGTATAACCTATTCTCAAAGGAAGTTTATAGGACATTAATCGTCTCACTAGTGAATTTTCTCAAATAGACACATATTTATAAACTTGATTTTTTTTAGAAATATTACCATTTCCTGGACATTTTAGCAACAATTCTTGAATATACGCTATGGTTTTTATACATCTTTCCTTTCCCAGAGTAACTAGTTCGGTCTAGTTAGATCTCATCTGCTGATCCCAATTTTGTAAAATAAATAAATAAATAAATAAATAAAATACTGGTGACATCAGCAACGAAAAAAAAATAGCCACAGAAAGACCTGAACCCCTTGGATGTAAGTGCAGGTCTCCTGTGCATTACATAGTACGGTGTTGTGGACCTCTCGAATATCCAAGGTCTTAAGTGGGTCTAAGGGCATTTTCAATAAACTAAAGAGGAGCAATTTGTCTTTGATTTAAATTGGCACTTTAACCCCTTGAGTGCTAGAGAGGTTGCAAACCCATTGCTTTGCAATGCACTGGACACATCCTTAACATCCAAGGGACTCCAGAACTGCATCTCTTTAACTTGATGAATAAGGTCTCAGTGGCTTTATTCACAATAGAAAAGAAGGTGCAAATCAACTGCATCATAGGGGACAAATAAAAAAAATCCCTCAAATTACCACTGATTTAAACTGATTGTTTAAATTGAATGCTAGAGAAGACAATGTACTGGAGACCTCTCTAGCAGTTAATGGGATTAAAAGCCCCATTTAAATCAATAGACATTTTATTCTTCCCTGGTGCCATTGGTTCCCCCCCCCAAAAAAACAAACAAACAAAAAAAAACTGCTTCGTTTGAATTAGGCCCCAAGTCTATTAGAGTATTTACTAGTTAATGGCTAGTAGCTCTGATCATACCTGGCTGCCTGGTGTAGTGTCACACTAGGAATCTTGTTTCTAGGAGACCACTATGCTGACTATACAGGACTACAACAGATACCTTAGAAGTAATACAAAAACACAACAATAGGATGCACAGGAGGATATGACTGTTTAACTGCCAAAGTCATCAGCAGTATCCCATTCCCAGCAAAGGACAGTTTAAACCGAATCAATATTAGCTTTATTCAATATTGCCAATTGGTCCAGATCTTTGATATAACTCTTGTTTTGTGGGTTTCTACATAGGAAATATTCAGTAAAATCGGCGTATTATTAGTTAAAACGTTTTAGGAGAGTCATGTACTCTTGTCGGTATCTTACTGACTATGGGCAAATCTACCAGTCCATGTGTCCCTCACACACACACTACTAGTGTACATTACAAGCACAAGTGAAATACTAACAGCTTGTGGATCTGAACTACTTTAGCTTAACCAGAATATTATGAGCGAAACGATTACTGACATCATGAGAACTGAGACGGATCTGCTGCCCAATATGTTCTGCAGAGGCTGCAATCAATCCTGCATAGGGCAATGGACTTCAAATCAAAGTATTAATATCCTGGCATGCTTTTCAAAATGTTAGAGGCCACTACAGCATCTAAGTCAAGGTGGACAAAATGAGTCCCTCGGCTGTTGATGGACTACAACTACCACCATCCACCGGTATACGTTCCCAGCCGGAAGATAATTGGAGCTGTGCTACAGCTGGAGGGACTCTTATTGTTCAGTCATGAGATGGAATTAAGACATATCCAGCCAAAGTGGGGAACTGTTTTTTAGACTTAGGCAACCTTTTCCTAAACTGGCACTGAACTCTGTAAAAGTGAAATAGAGTCAGCAGCATGTAATATTATCGAAGCACCCCACTCACACCAAAAAGCCTATCCGATCCAAGTGGCTTTATAAGTACAGACATCCCCACATTATTGTACCTACCGCCGCTGAGCACACCACGATCCAGGCCAGCGTTCTGTTGCCCCTAGCAACAGACCAGGGAGAAACAAAGCGGGCGGTGCTTCCTCCAGTGAAGATGAATGGCTGCTCAATTCCTAGAGACAAATTAGAGGAGGCGGTGTGATGATGTCATCTAACTGTGCCTCTCCAGCTGTGGTGGGAAGGCATACGTGGGAACCCCAGGGTTAGACACAAATCTCAGGCTGTGAAACCAAGTTTTTATCGCAAGACAGGAGTCTCCTATTATGCTAACTTTATTTACTTTTCACATAGCAACAAAGGTAACAATATTAAAAAAAAAAAGTGTAACCCCCTTTGAAATTTACACTGACCAGGGAGCAGCAACTCCTAGAACTACAAATCCCCTAACAATGGAGGGCCGAAGGGGCAGCATTGCCCCTGAAAGCCATTAAGCTGGCAGGCAGCCCCACCGGCTTTCTTTGTGTTTGGGCTACCCTCCCCCCACCTAGGTGGTTTCCAGGTGGAGGTGTTGGGGGGGGGGGGAGGGTGGCCAGTGGCCCAGGAGCAAAGAGGCAGGCGAGGTGAGGGTAGGGTATAAATGAATGTGTAAAATAAGAAACTAACATTACCTTTTTTGTTTTTCCCTCCCTCCCAGCCCCTGAAATCTGCCCCGCTACAGCGGTCTGGAGCAGCGTAGCGTCAGCTACAGAAGAGGTCACGCTTAGGTCAAAAGGAGACCCGGGCATCAGTATTAGACCACTATTAGGGCCGTCATGCGGGGTTCCCAGGCCGACTCAGTGCGGGTTATCCTCAGAAGGTACAGTTTCCAGAGGGCCTGGCCGACTGCGGGCCGGGTCCCGCCCGCTGAAGGTTACGGTTGGGCTTGGGGGACTGGCTGTACGGCGGCCCCCAAACACAGGGCGGGGTAACTCACGAGGCACTGAGGAGAGAGGAGGGGTTGTGGAGGTGCGGACTGTCAATCGCAACCCCTCACGGTGGTAGATTGGGGGGTCAAGGGTAGGCCAAAAGTGCCAGAGAGGCCCTTGTAGACCCCCCTGGTTGGTGGCAGTGGGCCGGTGCGCGGGTGCACGGACTGCCAGGGAGGCCTGGGATCCCGCATTACAAAGGGGGAGGGTCCTCCAAGGGAAAATAGGTCAATCCCAATGTTAATAAAGCTGTGACCTCTTTATTCCCACCATATACAGTTGTTGTGTGTTTATTTCAGGTGGGGATTTGGGATTGAGGGGATGGTTTTGGGGAGAAAGAGGTGGAAGTGATGCATTGCCAGCTTAATATTCCTCTTTCTTTGCTGCTGCCCTCATATCAGTATCATCTCAATTGTTTTTAATAAAGTGGTTATTTGATGGGCAATTATTGTTTATTTTTGATAGTTATTTGATGGACAGTTATTGTTTATTCTTGATATTTATTCTCAATTTGTTGCATAGTCAAATGCATACCTCCCAAGTGTCCCTCTTTTGGACCCAAATCCCTTTCCCACCCTGATGTCCCTCTTTTTAGAAGATCGGATTGCATGGTGTGTATCATATTGCTTTACAGCAATAAAATTCACATTATCGTTTGTTTAAATGTTAGTATATGTGTTTATAAATTATTATATGTAAATAAAATACATAGATCTTGTTATAAGTCATTTATTTGGTTACATAAGGAGGTATCAATTGGTCATGAAACAGCCTAAAAATTCTCTGTAATGTCCCACCCACCAGCCACTCCCCCAGAAACACCCCCTAAAACACAAGTGTCCCTCTTTGGCAATTTTAAAGGGATAGTAATACTTAAAATGTAAAAAAAATATTTTGTAGGGTTTATCCCCCTGAGTAAAACAAGAGTACTCCCACTGCTGAAAGGTGTTAAATTCAAAAGTTATTAATTTTCAAAATTAAATTTTTTAGGTGCAGTATCACAGTGTCCTGAAATTGTACAGTGGCGCTGTTGCTACACGATCCTATGGACAGCTCTGGTCTGTAGACCATAAATCTCCATAGAATTGTGTAGCAACAGCACCACTGTACAAGTTCAGGCCACTTTGATATTGCACCTAAAAAATTCAACATTGAAAATTAATAACTTTTGAATGAAACACCTTTCAGCAGTGGGAGTACTCTTGTTTTACTCGGGGATAAACCCTACAACATTTTTTTTTTACATTTTAAGTATTACTATCCCTTTTAAATGTTGGGAGGTATGCAAATGTACCCAAATACCTATAATTGTTTGTGTATTCCAATAAATATATTATTTTACTTTGTTATTTACATAGATATTATGGTTCTATAGTTCATAGTTTATGTTCTTTTAATTCGTTGTTGTTCCTGCTCCTTATGTTTCCAACCATTTTGATGTTTTCCTGCATCAATATTGAGCACATGCACTACAGCAGCCCTAATACTGGATGAGCCACTTCATGGTCATTTTATGCGATCAGATTACCCCAGAAAGTTCATCCCTGTTACTTATTAACCTAATTAGGCATTCCTATGCAACGATCTAATAAGACACAGTCTAAAGGTATACTATTAAAGAGATATTAATATTTAGATTTTAATGCAAGCCTGATTCTTCAATATACTTTTTTTTATAACGAAACATACCTTTCTAACAGTCCATAATGTAATCTTTGTTTTATTTTAAAGTGTGCCCCTTTTCCATACGTAACACTACCTCCCCTCAAGTATGAAATCCGGTTGCTTGACCAGACAGATCGCAACGAGGGACAATCTTCTTTCTTTCAGTATAAGGAAAACCCTACCCCCATGATGAGGCAGGGCAGGTTTTCCTTATGCGGACAGAAGATTGTGTCTCATCGTGATCCATCCCGACTGGTTTGCTGCTCTGAGGGGAGACATTGTGACGTATGGAAAAGGAGGCTTGAGGGGGACATTTTATTTAACCCTTTGAGTGCCAGAGGGGTATGCAATGCATTGCTTTGCTATGCGTTGCGTACCCATCTGGCACTCAAAGGGTTAAATACAACAAAAGATGACAACATTATGAGCAGTTAGAAAGGTATGTTTTGTTATAAAAAAAAAGTATATTAAAGAATTGAGCTTGCATTAATATCTAAACATTACTATCCCTTTAACTATTCATGTTTCTACACGTGCAGTTGGAAGGATTTTTCATAAATTATATATATGAGACACTCACTACTCAATTTAAAATCGCAGGAGATATATATGTCAAGTATGTAGTAGTGTAATCTTCTGGTATACACCTGCATATTAACGGCACATAATAAGGCAGAAAAAGAAGAGTATTCTCACAAAATGACTGTATGTCCACTTAGGTACCTTCATGTGGTCCAGGGTTGTGGACTGAACCAGCTCTGGTTCTCTGTGCTGCAGTCTTGTATATCAACAGTGTGTTCATCTTTGCCATTTGATGTGCGATAAGTCTCAGGTGGACTTAGTACAATAACATACACGAGGTCTGGAGTCAGAATAGCAATAAAAGCTAAGATTTATTATCAAAATAAAGTGCAAGTTCTACAAACACCCTTGACTGATTTTGCCATACAAAATGCCATTTTCAAAAGGGAAGTGATTAACACCAATCAACTATTTTGTGCGTTGAAATTTGTTAATCACAGCAACAGAGTTTGCTAGTTACACTCCCCATCACCACGTTTTACACGTCCTCCAAGCTTATCTATCCCATTTTATTACTTCCTGCAACAATTTTAGTTTTAGATGACCTCCTCTCCTAGATGTATTAACCCTTTCTAGTCCAACAAATTCCCATTAGACATTTCATAAACTGTGACTCTGAGTCCAAAGGAGTTGTTTATATGCTTACATGCCATGTTCTAAGTCTTATATCGGCTACACTGTGTGATCTTTAAGAGATGGTATTAGTGAACATAAATCAGCCATAAGAAATGTGGTTAAAATATTGTGTACTGAAAGAGAAATTAGAAACCCTACATCAGTACATTTTAAATGGGTAGGACATGACTCACCCGCTGCTCTTCGATTTGTTGGACTAGAAAGAGTTAATACATCTAGGAGAGGAGGTAATTTAAAACTAAAATTGTTGATAGATAAGCTTGGGTGAATTGGTAAAGCATGTGTTAATAGGGAGTGTAGCTAGCAGACTCTGTTGTTGTGACTAACACCCTAAGAAGCACAAAATAGGTGAATGGTGTTACCACAAATCACTTCCCTTTTTGAAAATGTCATTTTGTACGCCGAAACTGGTCAAGGGTGTTTGTAGAACCTGCACATTATTTTGATAATAGATCTTTGTCTTTATTGCTATTCTGACTCCAGACCTCGTATATGCTATTGTACTAATTCCAGTTGATCCTGACTGCACCTGAAATAGCACAGGTGAACATACCTTCGATATATACATCTGAACATGGAGAACTGGAGCAGTTACAGTCCACAAACCTGGACTGCATGAAGGTACTTAGTGGACATCCAGTCGTTTGGTGAGAATATTCTTATTTTTCCTATATGAACTGCATTCTTATGTGCCATTAATATGCAGGTGTACACCTGATTATTACACTTCTACATACTCGACCTATATATCTCCTGCAATTTTAAATTGAGGTGTGAGTGTCTCAATTGTATTGATACAGGTCTAGAGTTATTTTTGTATTTTATAACTCTGGCTCTATGAAGATTACACAGTGTATAAATTATTTATATATATATATATATATATATATATATATACACATACATATATCTCAGTGAATTACATATATATATATATATATATATATATATATATATATATATATATATACACATTGAATACATTGTGTTACATTTTATCTTATTGTGCAAGTTCTGGGGGTTATGCACTAAAGCGTGATAAAGTGGAGATGATGTGATATTAATTCCCCAGTTCCAATGTTATTCTATAGAGCCTATGCACAAAGATTTCCATAATAGGAGAAATCTTAGTGCATTGGCTCAGCAGAATAATATAGGCCTTGGAGAAGTGATCTCACTTGAGAAGTCATCCCCGCTTTATCACGTTTTAGTGCATCTTGCCCCTGATCTATTTGTTATCATTCCATTAACAGAGTGATTTATACTTCATTTGAAAGTCATAATTCTTATAGGATGCCACTTACCAAATTCGGATTATATTTTGCATATCTCCCAGTTGAGTCTGTAACTTTGGCATGTTGGGTTCTGTGGATTATACATTGGGTGGGTGTTGACTTCTCCCTCTTTGGTGCTCACTCCTACAAGAGGGGTTATGGCATTTTCACTCTGTTTTGCCTGAGGTAATTTACGAGATATTCTCAAAGCAGCAGATTGGTCTAGAGAATCTACTTTTAAAACCTTTTAATTTTAACCAATTAAACATGTTACCGATAATGTTATTGATCAGCTTTAAACTTGTTTAATAGGAAATTACATTTGAGGATATTCCTTGATTCATGAAGGAAAGTTAAGATTTTATAAAAGATATGGAGGCGAGTATTATTTCCTCCTCCTCCTTATTTACCCATCCTATCATGTATTTTATCTTTTGTCTTTACAGGTTGAGACCCTGTTGATCAGTGTCAGATACACTGAATTGAAGTTCAGGTTGTTTGAAGTTAAGAAGTTCAAGTGTCATTGGTGATGGAGATCATCAAAGAAAGAGGAAGATGTATGGGTGAATTCATAGTTATAGGTGTTGCTGCTGCCTGATGGGTGCAGAGGATTCTAAAGTGGGTTAATATGTTTCATGTAATAACGTTTTGTCTGTTTGATTATTTTTATCTTTGTTGCTATGGGAACAATAAAGAAAGTTAAGCATAATACTCGCTTCTGTGTCTTTAATAAAATCCTGTCTTTCCTTCACAAAATTAGGAAAATCCTCGAATTATGTGGACAAGAGTAATTTTTTCTGCTAAATGATCCAAACCAGTGATTACCAACATTAACCCTTGAGCTACAACATTACAACATTTTCCCCAGCTCTGTACAAAATAACTGTAAGCGCATACAATGCCATACAGATCCTGATTAAAATATGGTAGTAAGGGCCTACTCCATAAGAGCTTACAATCTAGAAGTGGAAAAAACATAAGACATACTCAGTAACTGCGATTAATTCACATGTTCTTAAAGGGGAGCTATCATCTCTATAAAAGTTTGCCTCTATGTAATCTTCCTTTAGCGTTAACATGTAATCTGTGTGTTTTTTTATTTATTTAAAGGGATAGTAATACTTAAAAATTACTATCCCCCATGTTGTAGCCAGTAAAAAACTGAGTTAAATGAGACCAGCGGCATCTCTCAAACCTTTATGGTTTGAGAGATATCCGCTTTCAAAGTTCTTTCTTTTTGGCTTTTCCCCTGACGTCAGCATTCTAGCTGAAAGCAAGGGAATACTCTCTTTAGGATCAGCAGGTGGCTCTGCAGCAGAGTTGAGACAGTGTTAATACAAAAGAAATCCTTTACTAAAAGGGTATTCTACATGTGCTTGGTTTGCAAGTACGCTTAGAAGACCTTTTAGGTTAAGAATTTCTTTTTTATTAACGCAATCTCGGCTCTGCTGCAGAGCCTCCGCCTGTCCAGGGACCAGATTCCCTTGCTCTCAGCTAGAATGCTGACGTCAGGGGAGAGGGAACTTTGAAAGCAGATATCTCTCAAACCATAAAGGTTTTAGAGATGCCACTGGTCTTATTTAACTCAGTTTTTTACTGGCTACAACATGGAGGATAGTAATTTTTAAGTATTACGATCCCTTTAATGGTGGCTATGGCAAAATTTTCCTTTTTAAAATGACCCGGATATGTCACTTCAGGATAGGCTGCAGGTTAACTCTGTCCCACAGCCTGTCAATCTTAGTTTATTCCCCTCCCCGAGTAGCACCTCGTTCCAACCTCCTCCGATGATGGAGGATTTCTCTGAGTGAGCTGAAGCAGTCCCTTGCCAATGAGACTGCTCCAGCTCACATGGAGAAATTCTCCATCATCGCTGGAGGCTGGAATGAGGCGCTACTTGGGGGAGGGGAAGAGATGAAGATTGACAGGCTGCAGGACAGTGTTGTCAACAGCCTGTCCATAAAGTGACGTATCCGGCTTATATTTAAAACTGTATATTTCACCATAGCCTGCATTAAATATAGAAAATAAACCCCACACAGATTACATGTTAACGCTATAGGATGATTACATAGAAGCAACATTTTATAGAGGTGATAGTTCCCCTTTAAGTAGGGATATTCATAGACCGGATTTGTTGGTGTGTACTCGGGTTGCTCTCTTTTACCAAATAAACATGCTACACAAATCACGTGGTACTTTTTTTTTGTGGGGTTGGGAATATAATACTAGCTGAAGTTATGGGGGCAAAAGTGCTCAATGTGGTTTTGGGTAACTGGAAAACATATCTCCTTCTGCATGGGCAAACAGAGAGCTGGTTTTATGAGTAGCTTGAAACCACCTTTGTGTTTGTCCATGTAGACAGAAGAGAAGTGATGGGGGAGAGAGAGAGAGAGATCATGGTGAGTAGCTAGGGCAGTGGCTCTCAACCAGGGTGCTGTGGCACTTGTGTGTGCCATGGGCACTAGCTTAGGGTGCTCCTGTTTTTCCTATGAATACTTTGGAAAAATTGGTTTCCTGAGTTTTTAATGTGTATTTGTTGAATGTATTCTGCACAATGAAATAGTTTTGCAGTTGGGATTATGAGATGTAATAACTGTATATTTTTTATGTAACCATAAATATTCCCTTTAACCCCTTAAGACCGGGAAAATCTGGGGTGTTTTGCAGTTCAGGAAAGGAGAAATTTTCATCTTTTTGACTATGTCGTTGTTCAACAGTGTTTTCCCTTTTAATCTTTTATTCCAGCCACAAAAATTATATACAGTTTTTAAGCACAAGTAGGGCTTTCTTTTGATACCACACTTATATGGATAACCCACCATTTATTTTATAAAAATAAAGAAAACTGTGAAAAGGTATAACCGGTCATTCATTCCTACAAAATGTACAGTTTTAGGGGGTACTGTCCCTCTGGCCCAAAAATCCCCATGTCCTTCTTTCCCTCCCTAGTTTCCAACTTTTTTGGAGAAAACACTGTGTGGTGTATTACATTGCTCCACAACAATATAACTCCCATTAATGTTTGTTCAAATGTTATTTTATATGTTTAATAATAATCAGTTTAAATAAAACACTTTGGCATTGCTCCAGATCATCTTTAAACTGAACAGACTGGTGTCAGTAGGTCATAAATGGACCTACACTTATTCTTGCCCCCAGCCACAACAGTGAAGGTGTTAATGCCTGCATCTTTGCCCCTTGTTTCATTTTTAGTCTATTTTCTGCTTCTCTCTCCCAGTTAGGCAGGGAGAGGCAGAGAACAGTGACAAAGGAAATGTATAAAACACATTGCCTTTATCAGTGAAAAAGCTGGTACACGTGACCGCTGTAGGAGTGGAAAATGACTGAAGTTTCAGCCTCCCCAGCATGATAGCAGCATGCACTGTGGCGTGCTGCTATCATTTAACCCATGATGTGCCAGGAACGTCACTGGTCCATAAGGGAAGTTTACCCATGACGGTACTGGCACGTCATTGGTCGATAACGGGTTAACAATTAGATGTGCCCAAAGAATTAGACTGTGTGTTTGGCCCAATAAAGATTGAGAACCACTGAATGAGGGGGATAAAAGGGAGTAACTGCAAGATAAAGATAATGCATTGGAGACATCTTTTGCATTCATGGGGTTAAAAGCCCCATTTTAAATCAAAGGGGATTTGGGGAATTTTTAATTGTCTCCAACAAGACAGTTTGTTTGCACCAGAATTTAATTTCATTATCTTGATAAATAAGGTTCCAAGAAGAGAAAAGAGGGCCTAGGGAAGAAATGGGAAGTAAAGTTCGGAGCAGAAAGACCAGGGTCTCGATGCAAATGCTGGAGTTAAAACAGGCCAAACAATAAAAACCAGCACGGTGTAAATTGCAAACTGGGGTTTTACAGCTATTCAAATGTTGAATCACGGTAAAACAAAACTGGCATAGACAGCACATTTTGGTGTACTAACAAAAATGGCTCTGTCTGCTTCTATTTAACTATGCCTTAAACTACCACCTAAAAAACTCGCTAAACATCAACGTCCAAGGAAATAGGCATATGTTTGATGACAGAAAGGTGAAGTTAAGCATCGGATGGCCTAGATTCAATAAAGGTCGATGCTGTGGCAATATGATTTTGTCGATGTATTTGAAACAGTTCTACATTTCATATACAAGGATGGCAGTGTATGTTGAAAAAAATTGTAGACAGAATGTCGGATGGGAGCACTATATGTCGAAATACAGATGGAGAATGTCGGATGGGAGCACTATAAGTTGAAATACAAATGGAGAAAGTTAGTATGTCGAATGGGAGCAATATATGTCGAATTACTAAGGGGGGTTAAAGGGATAGTAATACTTCGTTTTAACTTTATTTTATTTTGTAGGCATTAAAAAAACATGAAGAATGATACAAGTCTTATCTCTCAAACCTTTATGGTTTAAGAGATATTCACAAGCAAACTTTCCCCTCCCACCCCTTTTACCTAGTGTAAGCCATCTCTTCTCAGATGTGGAATGCAGTCCATAGACCAGACAGATAACAGAAGGGGACAATCTTCTTTATATGAAAACAATGAAAGCCCTGCCCCCCTTGACAAGCTTTTCAGGTTCTTCCCTTATCTTAATTGAAGATTGTCCCTCTCTGCAGTCTACCTGGGCACCTTCCTTCTGATCTGGCTGAACAATGTTATATCAGTAAAAGGGGGATACTTTGTCATTGAATTACTCTAGAACTACAACTCTGACAGAATTGAAATAACACTCTCCAAAGTCCAAATACTATGATGATTAATTATAGCTGCTTTTATTATGAAACATTACTATCCCTTTAATATGTTGAAGGGGGGGGCATGTTGAATTTCTAACATATGCAGCATGGGGATCACCACCATTGTGTGTTAGCCACATATACACTGCCTGACACCCCAGCCTTCTTCCCTTGCACAGGGAGTGGTCATGGGGATTTGTGGCTAGAAGTGGGCAAGGGGGAAAAGACTGGGGGTGTCAGGTAGTGTATATGGGGCTAACACACAATGGTGTTGTTCCCCATGCTGCACAACATGTTAGAAATACAACATACAGTGCCCCTCTTTGACATCTTAACCCCCCCTTAGTAATTCGACATATATTGCTCCCATTGGACATCCTAACTTTCTCCATTTATATTTCGACATATAATGCTCCCATCTGACATTCTTCGTTCTCCAGTTTTATTTGACATAAACATACTAAATCATATTGCCATAGCATTGACCTTTAGTGAACCTAGGCCATCTAACACTTAACTTGACACTTCTCTATTGGTTTGTGTGTTTTCAGCGGTTAATTTGACACTTCTCCATTTATTTTCTTCATAGAGGGCATGCATGAATGTATTCTGCGCTGCTTTCCTTGATACAACAATGGTTTTGAAACAGTTGTTATAGCTTATACGCCAAGGCGCAGGACTACTGACAGAAATGTTTCAACAAAACACGTGGTAAAACTGAACGCATGGATTTGAAGACCACTTGTCCATTGTTTTCATTTGATTCCTATGGACTTTTTTTTTTGACTGGCAATGTGTGGCAGTGTGGTAAGGGTGCTCCTATAGATGTCTACCTAATCTGTGCCTTATGTAAATGTCCTGCATGTTCTATTCTATAACCGTGTATTAGTACCAATTCCTATTACATATACACATATCACTGGGAGCATGTCTAATGTTGGTAGGAAGTAACTGAAACATTAAGGAAACCTGAATCGGAAGAGGAAAACTATATGGGGGATACTCTTTAACTCTTGAGTAAGAGGAGGGGAGAGGGGAAAAAGATGAGGGGATAGAGACAAGTGGATGATCTGGTCCCCAAAGTTGCTAATAGATCTATAATGTGTAGTCTACAATATGAAATGGTATATATGCATATTCCATATATCTCATTGAATCCGAAAATGAAGTAGTATGTTAATAATATAATATGTTCACTTTGGGTAAAGTGTGGTAGTACTGATGTATATAGAGTTGCCATAACAAATCTGAGAATGGGACAAACCTGCCCATAATGGTTAAGGGGAATAGTAATAATAATAATAGGGGCCATGCTTTCACAAGCACCACATATCCAGTTCTTCATTTATTCCATCTGGTTGTATTGAATGCATTTTGAAGATCCAGAAGCTTTCTTTTTTGCCAGGAGTTTGAATCTATCTCCTCCTCTGGTCGTAGAGTTGATATGTTCTATTCCCATAATTGAGATATCTTCTATTCTTTTAAAACTGGTGCAATCATTACAATGTCATGAAACTGCATGTTTTGTATTATTCTTCAAGAAGTAATTTCTGTGTTTCAAAAATCTTTTTTCTGTGGTCTAATAGTCCGTCCAATATATTGCATTCCACATATGCAGTCCACTAAGTATATAGTATATTGGGTATTGCAATTGATATACTATTTGACTGGGTATGATTCTCCTGTATTGTGTGATGAGAAATTTTTGGTCCTGTTTTTCAGGTTGCTGCAAGTGGTAGAATTATTTGATCCACAGCTGTAGTTCCCCAGGACAGGCTGTCTGTTTAGTGGATGACCTATTCCCTGTTTCTTTTGCTTATGTCTGATTACTGAAGGTGCCAGTTTGGATTTCAAGTCTGGTGCTTTCCTATATACAGTATCTCACATAAGTGAGTACACCCCTCACATTTTTGTAAATATTTTTATTTTATCTTTCATGTGACAACACTGAAGAAATGACACTCTGCTACAATGTAAAGTAGTGAGTGTACAGCCTGTATAACAGTGTAAATTTGCTGTCCCCCTCAAAATAACTCAACACACAGCCATTAATGTCTATACTTGGCAACAAAAGTCAGTATACCCCTAACTGGAAATGTGAAAGCCTCCCTGTTTGTGAGTACCCATTCTAAAGGGTTTTGGGGATTAATATTGATTGGTGCATCATTATTCTTAAAACAGAGAACATTAAAACGAGCTTTGCTCTGTCCAGTTTTCTTCTCTTTGTTTGTACACGTACAAAGAGGGCATATCCGGCAGCCCACAGGGAAGAGCTGCAAGCCCAGAATAGAAGTATCTGAAGATTTACGGATATATCTCCATAGGAGAGTTTTTGGACATCAACTGGGTGCAGATTTTCCCACGTTTAAGTGGGTCTCTTAGCGCATGTTACTGCTAACGCAGTCAATTGAATTGCAAATTCCACAGTTTGTAGTATGTTTCTTTGGGGTCAAATGGGTGCTAACATTATCACATAACAGGGACAACTGAACTGAGCATGGAGTGTGTCAAAATCATAGAACACCGCCCTACCAGCACTGTTCCTAATTATGCTATAAATTACCCCAATCTGAAGCAGTGCACCACTACATTGCACTTTGCTATTGAGTAATAATACTGCATCAAAACACAAGAGCAGAAAGACTTTAGCTATCCATTCGTTTCAGTGCCCTTGCACTGAAACGAATTTCCACTGCTAGTGCAACACCTCTACCGACACCTCCCTTTACAATGTACCAAAAACCGTGCCCTTATATACACTCAAAATAATGTTCAACTAGTAGTACAGAAAACCCCCCAAAAACCTGGACTTTCCCCCATTTAAAGGTATAGTAATACTTAAAATGTACTAATCCCCATATTGTAGGCATACAAAAATATATTAATTGCCCCCAGTGCCATCTCTCAAACCTTTATGGTTTGAGAGATAATCGCTCACAAAGTTCCTCCCTCCCTCTCCCTTCCCCGAAGTCAGCGTTCTAGCTGACTGCAGGGGAATCCCGATGTACGATCATCCGGTGGCACTGCAGCAGAGCCAAGATCACGTTAATAAAAAAGAAATCCTCACTAAAAAGGTCTTCTAGATGTGCTTGGTTTGCAAGCACACGTACAAGACTGTATCTGTGAAGGATTTCTTTTTTATTAACGCAATCTCGGCTCTGCTGCAGTGCCACCGGATGATCGTACGGCAGGATTCCCCTGCAGTCAGCTAGAAAGAGAAGGAGGAGATTATATTTGAGTATATATAGGGGTCTGTGTATATTATATATGTATCTATATATATCTATACACAGTTGAAACCAGAAGTTTACATACACTATATAAAAAGACACATATGCATGTTTTTCTCACTATCTGACATGAAATCAGAATAAACCTTACCCGTTTTAGGTCAATTAGGAATACCAAAATTATTTTATATTTGCCAAATGCCAGAATAATGAGAGAGAAAATGTTTTAAGGCATTTTTATTACTTTCTGCAAAGTCAAAAGTTTACATACATTTCATTAGTATTTGGTAGCATTGCCCTTAAACTGTATGACTTGGGTCAAATATTTTGGATATCCTTCCGCAAGCTTCTCACAATAGTTGGTAGGAATTTTGGCCCATTCCTCCTGACAGAACTGGTGTAACTGAGCCATGTTTGTAGGTCGCCTTGCTCGCACCTGCCTTTTCAGCTTTGCCCATAAATTTTCAATAGGATTGAGATCAGGGCTTTGTGATGGCCACTCCAAAACATTGACTTTGTTATCCTTAAGCCACTTTGTAACCAGTTTGGCAGTATGCTTCAGGTCATTGTCCATTTGGAAGACCCATTTCCGCCCAATCTTTAACTTCCTGGCTGATGTCTTGAGATGTTGCTTCAGTATTGCCACATAATCTTCTTGTCTCATGATGCCATCTATTTTGTGAAGTGCACCAGTCCCTCCTGCAGCAAAACAACACCACAACATGATGCTGCCACCCCCGTGTTTCACAGTTGGGATGGTGTTCTTAGGCTTCCAAGCTTCTCCCTTTTTCCCCCAACGTAACGATGGTCATTATGGCCAAACAGTTCAATTTTAGTTTTGTCAGACCACAGGACATGTCTCCAAAAATGTAGGTCTTTGTTCCTGTGTGCATTTGCAAACATTAATCTGGCTTTTATATGTTTTATATGTTACCAGCTTCCGCCAGCATTTTCACAAGGTCTTTTGCTTTTGTTCTTGGGTTGATATGCACGTCGGACCAAAGCACATTCATCTCTGAGACACAGAACCAGTCTCCTTCCTGAGCGATATGATGGCTGGACATTCCCATCTTGTTTGTACTTGTGTATAATTGTTTGTACAGATTAACAAGGCACCTGCAGGTATCTAGAAATTGCACCCAAGGATGATCCAGACTTGTGCAAGTCCACAATTCTCTTCTTGATATCTTGGCTGATTTCTTTATACTTTCCCATGATGGTACACACAGAAGCAGTGTGTTTCTGGTGTGCATTAAAATACATCCACAGGTGTGTCTCTAATTAACTCAGATGTTGCCAATAAACGTATCAGAAGCTTCCAAAAACAAGACATCATCATATGGGCTGTCCCAAATTGTTTAAAGGCATAGTAATCCTAGTGTATGTAAACTTTTGACTTTGCAGAGAGTAATAAAAATGCCTTTAAAAATTATCTCTCTCTCATTATTCTGGCATTTGGCAAATATAAATAATTTTGGTAATCCTAATTGACCCAAAACGGGTAAGGTTTATTCTGATTTCATGTCAGTGAGAAAAACATGCATATGTGTCTTTTTATATAGTGTATGTAAACTTCTGGTTTCAACTGTATATATATATATATATATATATATATATATATATATATATATATATATATATATATATATATATATATATACACACACACACATATATATACATATACATACACGCACATATATTTTTTTCATGTACATTCATATGTATTTAACCCCTTAGCGACAATGGACGTACATGTACGTCCTCTGTGGCTGTCACTTAGTGACAGAGGACGTACATGTACGTCCAGAAAATCCGGATCCCCGCGCGGCTGCACGCCGTTCGGGGACTCCGGATTCTTATGAAAAAAAAAAAAAAAAAAAGTTAGACGGGTGTTAAGTGACGGCCGCGTCTGCACGCGGCCGTCACTAAGGGGTTAACCCTTTCAGTGCCAGAGGGATGTGTAATATATTGGGAATATAGGAGTTGCAAACCATTCTGGCACTCAAAAGGTTAAGGAATGCAGCTGGTATTAAGTTACATATAACAAGCTTCATACAATGTCAGATGAACCTGTATAAACCACTGCTATGGGGAGTGTGTGTGTGTAATGTGTGTCTCAGTAGACAATGTATGTCTGTCTTATACACAATATCCACAGGCAACACACACACACACACAATTTTGTGCTTTTTTTCATTGAGACGTTTCATTCAAATGTTATTACAACTCAAACTTTTTTCCTATTAAACTCTCAGCAACAGGGTGGTTTTAAAGTGTGCTTCTGCCAAGTGCCAACTGAAAAAAAGAAAAGCCCATCACTGCCATAATCACAACTTCTGATTCTCATACACATTGGAAGCCTCTGAACCACCATGTCCTCTGTGATCTGGTGCAGACAATACAATCTCTTAAATGTGTAAAGCCAGAATGACAACTAAGCACGATAAGCAAATTGGTTTAAAAACTCATTATTACCTCAAGCTATAGTAGATGTAAACCCTTAGGCTTTTTTGATCCTGTTTGCGATCTCAACATTCTATGAAGATTCAATGTAAGTTTAAATTTGTTATGTAATTATAGGCTTGCAAAGTCTTATATTTATCAACAGGAGAAAACAAATAAAGGGATAGTAATGTTTCACAAAAACAGCAGCTCCAATTAATCTTCATAGTATTTATGCCATAGAGAGTGCTGCTATTTCAATACCATCAGAGTTGTAGTTCAGGAGTAATTGAATGATAAAGTATTCCCCCGCCCCTTTTACCAAGTGTAAGCCACCTCCCCTCAGATGTGGAATCTGGTCTTGAGACCAGGCAGCTCACAGCAAGGAACAATCTTCTTACTGTGAGAACAATGAACCCCCCCCCACGTTTTTTTTCCGTATGCTAATTGAATATTGTCTGGACAGTCTTGCTGCTCTGAGGTGAGCAGTGTTACATCACTAAAAGTGGTGGGAGGGGACACTTTATCATTCAATTACTCTTGAATTACAACTGTGACAGAATTAAAACAACACTCTCCATGGCCCAAATACTATGAAGATTAATTGGAGCTGCTTTTATTGTGAAACATTATTATCCCTTTATGTTCTTTATTAAACCCTAGGAGGTCTCTTTAGCATTCAAGGAGTTAAAGGGGCCTGCTACTTTATTCTTTGCTCAGAAGTCAGTTTTATTGTATTAGTCTCTAAGTGACAGCTTAAGTACTGGGCTAAAGCTCACCATAGGAAGTAATAACATCGATGTCACCTGGAGGCCACAATACAAAATTTCACAGAGTTATGCTTATGATCTGTAAGAACGTTTGAACTTAGCTTCTCCCAGCAGCAGGAATAATCTTGATTTATTCAACAATAAATAGCTATCAATTTTATTTTTTACTGCTCCTTTAATGAAGTACAGTATTTGTCTGTAGAAGCCTGCCTCTTCTGTTACTCTCTGTACTGTAAAATCTTCCTCCTCTTGGACTCTCCATACTGCACAGCCTTCCACTAAGACTTTCTATATTGTACACAAAGATTTTCCTACACTGTAAAGACTTTCTTCAGTCTATGTAAAAATCTTCCTCTCTAAGACTTATACAAGTCTTCCTTCCGCTAGTGTACGCTGCACAATTCTCTCGTTTGGAGCTTATTATACAATAGTCATAATCATCTAGAGCTCGATACAGCTATGTAGTAACAGTGCATTATTTCCTTTCTGAAACTTTATTAACCCCTTAAGGACCACGGACCATTTTTTTTTCTCTTTAATACGATTCCGGACTCCCCAAACGGCGTGCAGCCGTGTGGGGAGCTCGGAATTCTATGACGGTCCAGGACCGTCATGGGTCCTCAACGGAAAACAAGCCGTGACGGTCCTGGACCGTCATGGGTCCTTAAGGGGTAAAGGTTCTGTTAAGGTAAAGTTTTAGAGCAAATGCAGGCAACACTGGTCCTCAATAGCGACCAACAGTGCATGGTTTCACGATATCCCTGAATGAGCACAGGAAGGCCAATTAACCCCATCCCGACAAATGACTTACCAGGTATGTCCCACAAAAAATGTCACTTAGTGACAGAGGACGTACCTGGTAAGTCCCGGAAGTCCGGGTCTCCGTGCGGCTGTATGCCATTCGGGGACTCCGAATTGTTAAAAAAAAGATAGCCGGGCGTTAAGGTGACAGCTGCGTACGCACGCTGCTGTCACTAAGGGGTTAAAGTGGCTGAGCAACTAATTAGCCTACCTGTGTTCCAGCTGGCATATCCTGATAACATGCACTGCTGGTGTCTCTTGAGATCCAGGACTGGCTACCCATTCTATAGAGATTTGATAATATAGGAAAATGTTTTTATGTGACAAAAAAAAATCCACAATTTCCTAAGGCCGGGCCATATCAAATGTCTGCAAACACAGGCCTTTAAGCTGCTTATATCACAGTAGAGAACGTTCATTATATTATATCAGGTTTCTATGGTGCATGACTAACCAATATACAAGCCTAAAATAAACTCTGACATGCAGTCACTGTGCTAGGACTGGAAACATTCTCAGAAACAAGATAGATTTTGCTTTAAAACACAAGATTTTTTATTTGATCATCAACTTTGGACAGTTAAAGGTCAACTAGCGGCAAAAAAAACAAAAACAAAAACAAAAAAATTAAAAAAACAATTAAGAGTGCAATCTTTAACTACTTAGATCACTGCCACTCCGACCTTTGTCAGTAGCAGTGTTATAAACCTACAGCTCTCAGTGCGTAGGTCTTCCCTGAGCTTCAACTTCCCCAGAGCTGCTGCGGTACACTTCAGAGAGGTAGCTGATGATTGGCTGCTTTGACCTCACACCCACCTGCACAGCCAACATGACAACAGAGGTGTTTGTAACTCATTGCTTCCCAATGTGCTTGCTGTAGACACTTCTAGCTACCTATGGATTAACATCACATTCTTTCTGTGAATTTAAAGGGATAGTAATGTATCTTTTAAATAAAATGTAATATTGTAAATATTACAAAAATACACTAACTGATCAAGTCCAGGCTCTCAAAACTTTATTTTTTGAAAGATATACAATGTTAAACTTCCCCACTCCCTCCCCTCACACAGACGTCAGCTGTAAAGCTTACAGAAGGAGATTCGAGTTGTGTGACTTGATGGCGGCTCTTCAGCAGAGCCGACATACCGCTATCTAAAAACAAATACTTAATTGGAACAGTCTACAAAGTGTGCCTGGTTTGCAAGCACACTTTGTAGACCATTCCAGTGAAGTATTTATTTTTATATAGCGGTATTTCAGCTCTGCTGAAGAGCCACCGGCCGGTCCAGGGATCAGGATCTCATGATGTCAGCTAGAGGCTGATGTCTGTGAAAGGGGAGGGGGGGGGTGGAATTTAGCATCGTATATCTCTCAAACTATAACGGTTTGCGAGAAGGGACTTGGGTCAGTTAGTTTATTTTTGTAATATCTACAATATTACATTTTATTGAAAAAATACATTACTAACCCTTTAAGGCAGTAACTGTTGAAATGTTAATGACAGTGTTGAGAAAAAGAAAAAATACAAATCACACAATTATAACTATTTTTAAATAATTTTTTACACTTTTAATGCTTTTCACAATAACCAAATGCATTGCAGAATTTTTACAATCTTTATTTAATCTTGGTTAGTGATAAAACTATTGGTCAACCATAGAATCTATAGGTAAAATGTGTTTGCATTGTTTTGTTTGTTTTGTTGCTCTTTTTTAAATAAATTATGATGCAGTTATTAATCCAACAGACAAACAAGTATTTCGAGCATTAACTTCAATTTACTGGAAAGTTGGAAGAATGAAAACAAGTAATTATTTTTGAATTAAAATATTACATAATTTCTGGGGGAATGGATTAGATACATAATATATAACTCCTTTTCTTGGCCCAATACAAAGGACTGTTTCTTTATAAAATTAGTGCATCTGGGAATAAAGGAACACCAATAGTTAAAAGAGAAATAGGGTTATATACACCTAAATATCCTGTACATCACGCGAGCATCTGTAAAAAAAAAATCTCTGTTTGGTACCCGAGGCCTAAAATTTAATCTTAAATATGCCATGTGGAGGTATACATTCACACTTTGTGTAGGGCTCCTTTACACAATAAACAGGTTTCATAGTTGGCTCAGATGTGATAGTGCAGTATTGTCTGTAAACTGTCAGAGATGGGTATAGCCAGTCATACTGACTAGTAGAGGGTTGGGTATCAACTTCAATAAAAGAACTGTTCTTACATTTCCACTCATCACAAGCTTACACAAACAGGTCCTAGCTTGGGGAACATGATAATTAAATGTATATAGCCCTATATTATTTTTAGATCATTGTATTCCGTTAACCAGGTTACATTTCACCCACAATGCATCACTTCTAATGCACAAGCACTGATATTATACTATGTTGATCCTGGGGGTCATAAATAAATAAAAACAAATGTATTGTTTATTAGAAACATTTTTGGAATTATTTATCTAGATTTGGATTTTGAAATGCCTAATTTGCATGTTTGGGGAACTTCTCTCCTTTATCTCCTATCATTGTCATATGCATAGCCAAGGATTTAGGACACTTACTGTTTAAATGAGGCACCCTATACGACAGCTATTGATATTGTAGATTCAATTCTATATATACACAAAATCTATATTTGTAAGCAGTGCGCCATTCATCAGTACTACTAATTTTTTCATAACATTTTAAATTACATCTATTTATCAATGGTAAAATGTTGAAACAAGAGAGTCTAACTGCCAAAATACAGCCTTACTGGAATAAGTACAATTTACAAATACGATAATTACATTTTAAAACCATTAACAATGTGACATCTATAAGTAAATACTGCAGGACTGGTGGACATGAAGGTTTCTGAGGAAAAGGCTCCTTCAACAGCCAATTCATCTCCCAACAGAAATGTCCCATGTACCAAATTATTGTTCAAGTTCGTTAGCTTAAAATGAAAACCTGTGGCTGGAACATCAATTCACCCTCTGGACTATTCCAATTGCAAAAGCTTCCATTAGACATCTGCCAAATATTTTCCTTCAAGAAAAGAAAAGGTGATATTGTTTTAGTTGCAAGGAACATTGGAAAATTAGATCATCCAACACTATTACATCTTAAATCAGGCATGCCAAGCATGTGGCCTCCTCGATGCTTTCATAGTACTTAATCCCTTGGAAGTTTTTGATGTGCTAATATGCAGTTTCTAACTATCTCCCAGGTCCAGGAATAAGTATATTTGGAACAGTCTGAATTGATACCTATAGTGTCTAAGACTTGCTTCACTCATATCTGTTGGTTGTAAAAATAACCCAAGTATGTAGTTGGTGAGAACAATATCAGTTCCAATCATTACTTTGCTATGCTAATGACCGAACGGCAAAGCCCAATAGTGAATAATAAATGTATGACATGTGACCAAAGTCTGTTGAATAGAGACAGTAATATAACAACATTCCATATTCTCAAATCATGATTGAACAACAAGCAGTTTTCCCTCTAAGGCAGGCATGTCAAACGTGTGGCACGTGGGCTGGCACTGAGAGACCCATCATAGAGAAACTTTTTAACCTCTTAACGACCCTTGACTGTTATAGTTTATCATGGGTCGATCAGAGTTAACGACCCATGACGTAATATGACCGTCATGGAATTCTGGGCTCCACCCGTGGCTGCACGTCGTTGGGGAGTCCGGAATCGGGGGGGGGGGAAGCTCCGTGGTCCTCTAGTGACCGCCGCGTGCCTGCGCGGTCGGTCGTTAAGAGGTTAAGTGCCATTCTATACCTTATAGCTCTTCCTTGTCCTTCCTCCTCTCTACATCCCATGTCTCTTCTCCCATCTTGTTCTTCCTCCTCCTCACTCTACTCTCAATATACACTACCGTTCAAAAGTTTGGAGTCACATAGAAATTTCTGTTATGGGAGCAGCTTGAACGTATGGTATGTAACAAGCCAATCTAAATTGTGGTAGTTGATTCACGAAGCATGGGGTGAACTCTCTTTACATTACCTTAACAAACTGACAACTAGAATGCCAAAAGTCGGCATGGCTGTAATTGCTGCGAATGGAGGATTCTTCTACAAAAGCAAAGTTTGAAGGACACAACTATTATTTACATTAAAAATCATTATTTCTAACATCTTGACTGAATTTCCTATTCATTTTGCAACTCATTTGATGGAAAACAAGGACATTTCTAAATGACTCCAAACTTTTGAACGGTAGTGTATATCCTATGTCCTTTCTCCCATCACTGTCCTCCTCCTCAATCAACTCTGCTCTCTATATCCTAGATGTCTTCTCCCATCCTTGTCCTTCCTCATTCAGCCCTGCTCTGTATCTTATATCTCTTACCCCACCCTTGTCCTCTTTCCTCCTCATTTAGCTCTACTCTCTATATCTTATATCTCTTACCCCACTCTTGTCATCCCTCCCTGTCACTCAGCTTTGTTCTCTATATACTATCTCTTCTCCCATTCCTGTCCTCCCTTCTCTGCACTCAGCTCTGCTCTCCACATCCTGTCTTCTCCCATCCCCCTCCTTCCTTTTATTTCTTCCAATTCCCCCTTCCTTCCCACTCCCATCTTGCTTTTTTCTTTTCATTACTCTTTTCTCTTCTCTCCCTACCCTTCATCCATCATATTCTCTGCAGCCTTCATTTCTTCTCCCCGCCATGTTTTTCTCCACTTCCTTCTTTCTCTCCTTACATCAAGCCTTTCTTTTCTATCACCTCTGCTCTCTCTCTTTCATCTCTCCACTCTCTCTCCATTACACCTCTTCGGCCTTTCCATTCTCCAACCTTTCTGCAGTCTACATTCCTCTTGTTTTACAGTCCTCTTCTATTCCTTCCTCTTCATCTTTTTTTGATTTCATTACACAATTTATTTTAAGTTGTGGTCTAAAATGTTCAAGCTAATTGTGAAATAAAGGTATGTGTTTTTATAATGCAATATGTGTCCATATTTTAGATTGTGTGAAGCAATTAGTTAGGGACCACTTGTATTCAAGGGGTAAAAGACCCATATATTGTAAGTGCCATTTTTGTCCCCTATGGAATAGCTGGTTTGCCCCAGAGTCAGCTTTTCATTTGAAAAGAAAGCTCTTAGTGGATCTTAAAGTATCAACCCAGCTCAAGCATTTGAGGCCAAATTGATAGACCCACTGAGCAGAATTGGACTCTTGTAATTCTAGTGTATCTTGATACACTACTCTGTAGATCAGAGATCTCTACCCTTATGTTTATGTTTCAATAATAATCTTACCAGTGAGTTATTTTGTACCATCTGTACGTGACGGTAGAACTACAGAGAGACTCCCCGGAGTAGTGAACACAGAGTATACATCTTTCCATGTGACTTCGGCGCACCTGCGCTGTCAGTCCCAGCCTGCTCTAGGAGGTGTTGCTAGGAGCCGGTCGGCTCCAAAAGGGACTGACAGCGCAGGCATCACTATGGAAAGATGTCTGCGCTGTTTCCTGCATGTCAGTCCAGACACAGTGTTTAATTCTCAATAACCAGGTAATAATTTTGGCCACTAGCACTATTGAGCAGCTAGTCGCCAGATGGGTATTTATTTGGGCCAAATTTGAACAGGGGTGGTAGTTCCACTTTGAAAGAGTGTAAATGAGAATAACTTTTTTTTTACTATAGCACCACCTTCTGATGATTTTGTAGGAAACCTGCCTTGGGGTAGAAATTGAATTATATATATATATATATATATATATATATATATATATATATATATATATATATATATATATATATATATATATATATATATATATATATATATATAATAGGATTTTAGTCTTACCTGTTAAATCCTTTTCTCTTAGTCCATACAGGTTACTGGTAACTTTGGGTAGACTATCAGCCCCTTTAACAGGCAGGAACAATTCTGAGAAGTGACTGCTGGGTGGAGCCTACCTCCTCTCCTTAGCTTGCAGCTAGCCAATCCCCAACCAGTAAGATTTGCAGACTAACTATTGACTAGGCAGTAAGAAGGAAAAGGAAGACTCTTGTGAGCATGAACCTGAAAGGACCCCCACGTTCTGCCACAGGAGAGCCAAGCATGGTCCCTTGACAGGGTCGGAGACCAGTAACCTGTATGGACTAAGAGAAAAGGATTTAAAAGGTAAGACTAAAATCCTCGTTTCTCTGTCGTCCAACACAGGTTACTGGTAACTTTGGGATGTCCAACCATTAAGATCCCCAGGGCGGGAAGAAAGGCAAGGACCAGGAGCAGGCCCCCAAAGTCACCAGAGCACCAATGAACCTACAGATCATGAATAGCTCAACAATAACTGCAAAGTGTCAACAGACACTGAACAGGGATAAAACAGACCCCAGTGAAAGAGTACTGAGAGACTAAAGAGAACCTAGACA
Organism: Rhinophrynus dorsalis; assembly: GCA_037306005.1. NCBI lineage: Eukaryota > Metazoa > Chordata > Amphibia > Anura > Rhinophrynidae > Rhinophrynus > Rhinophrynus dorsalis. The sequence continues at coordinate 238,007,407 of CM074722.1, forward strand.
GGCAAGGCCCCCTAAAGGATCTTCCTCCCAAAACTGGCATCAGCCGATGCCAGCACATCCACACAATAGTGTTTAGCAAAAGTATGCACAGACAACCAAGTGGTCCCCTTGCACAACTGATCAGCTGAGGCCTGGTTCTTGCAGGCCCAAGAAGCCCCAATAGACCTCGCAGAATGAGCCATGACCCTGAAGGGAACAGACTTCTTCCGAAGTTTGCAACCCTTCCGAATAGTGGACTTGATCCAAGAAGCTATGGTTACCTTGGAAGCAGGCTTCCCTGCCCTAGGACCCTCAGGAATGACAGAGTGTCAGACTGCCTCAAGGACTCCGTGCAATGCAATGAACTTGAGACAACACGCAACATCCAACAGATGAAGATCCCTCTTTGTCAAAAGTAGGGTTAGGACATAAGGAAGGGACCACAATCTCCTGATTAATGTGGAACTCAGACACCACCTTCAGGCGAAACTCTTGGGAGGTGCGAAGACCAAAAAGACCCATGTACAAGACAAGGCATGCAGCTCCACAACTCAGCGAACAGAAACTATCACCAGGAGAAAAGGCCATCTTCCAAGTCAGCAGACGTAGTGGAATGGTAGCCAAGGACTCAAAGGGAGGACGCTGAAGTACTCCCAGAAACAGGTTAAGATCTCAGTGAGGAGCAGGGAACTTAAACACCGGACGGTTATGAGCAACACCCTGGAAGAAAACCTTGACATCAGGAGTGAAGGCCACTGAAAACAAAAGAAAACAGAGAGCGCAGAAGTCTGAACCTTAAGAGAACTCAGACTGAGACCCTAATCCACAGCATCCTGGAGGAAAGAAAGAACTGTAGGAGGGTCAAAATCCTGAGACAAGTCCTTGTCAGCACACCAAGCCAGAAAGGTAGACCAAACTTGATGGTAGGCCTTAGAGGAAATAGTAGTCACCACTCCAGAAGAAAATCCTTTCTTCTTCAAAATTGAGGATTCAATCTCCATGCCATCAAAGCCAGACAATGAACGTCTTCCTTCCAGAGGTAACCCTGTAGAAGAAGGTCTGGACGGGGGGGAGAAGTCGAAGAGGTTCCACCACTGAGAAGCTCTGAAAAACAAGCCTGTCGGGGCCAGTACGGAGCAATCAGAATGATGGGGCAGCGCTCCAGTCTCAGCTTCCGAAGAATTCTGTTCAAAAGAGGAACAGGAGGGAATATGTAAGCCAGAGGAAACGTCCAGGGAATCGACAAGGCATCCACTGCCAGAGCCATGGGATCTGCCCAGCGAGAGCAGAAAATTGGCACCTCCTTGTTGTGCCTGGTTGCCATCAGGTCGATGCATGGAAGACCCCACTGCTGGATGATGAGGTTGAACACTTCTGGATGCAGCTCCCACTCTCCGCTGTCCACTGTGTGTTGACTGAGGAAGTCGGCCAGAACTTTGTCTACACCAGGAGTATGAAGTGCGGAAATGGCAAGTACATGCTCCTCTGCCCAAGATAAAATAGCCTTGACCTCTAGCCAAGCTGCGAGACTTCTTGTGCTGCCTTGCTTGTTGATGTAGGCTATTGCTGTGGCGTTGTCAGACTGTACCCTGACCAGGCAATCCTCCAGTTGCTGTGTCCAGTGATGTAGGGCATGAAATATCGCCAGAAGCTCCAAGACATTGATGGGAAGGAGAGATTCCTCCTGAGACCACCGGCCCTGAACACTCAAGTGCCCCAGCACCGCTCCCCATCTGAAGAGGCTGGCATCTGGAGGACGTCCATGCATGGAGTCACCATGATGCCGTTCCGATGTAGGACGGAGAGCAATGCTCCTAAGACTCTGTTGAAGACTTGAGGAGCCATGGTCAGGCCAAAGGGGAGGGCAGAGAACTCTATCTGCGAATACACAAAATGGCTGGCAAGACGGGAGCCAATCGGGAATGAACGTGCAAAGCGGGCGCTCATGGGAAATGTAGTTTCGCTGACAGAGTACCCCAACAGTGCCTGAAGCCCCGTAAAGCCCCCAACATCCCCAGAACATTGACCGGATGACTGAGCAAGGGAAAACCAACACAATGAGCCATCTCTGACCACACTACGTGGAGCGGTTGCAGAGATATGTCCCAAACTGTAAAGTTCCATAGAAGTGAATGGAACAATGACGTCTATGCGGTAAACGCACGCCTTAAAGGTGTGGAACAAAGTTAACAAGGTGAATACCAAACGTAAACCACTCAAAAGCCCACTAGAAAAAAAAAAGTAGACCCGATAAACACTGGACCCAGTAGGGAAAGTGCCCACAAACCCCCTAAAAGGTGCTAACCTGCAGCAAAAGGGTTAAGTTACCACACAAACTTGCTCCAAACACCTCTCAGACATACAGATAAACCCAATGAGTGCACGAGTATGTAATAGGAACTCCAAATGAGATCTCTGTGCGGAAGGGAAGCATGGGACATGTGGACCTCAGCACTCAAAGGGTGCTCACCTTTTTCAGCAGGTCTTCTGTCTTCAGATTACCATATATCAAGAAGAAGCCTCAGTGGGCAACTCCTGGGGAAAGAACTTGCAGCCAAGATCCCCCCCAGGGCTTAGGTCCACAAAAGAACCTGATAAACTGAGCTATCCACATTTGGGTGATGGGAATTGTCAGTGATGGTAATCCGCCTAATGGTGGTATTCCATATCTAACAGAAAAATAATAAAAAAGCTAAAACTATAGCAGAACTGTTCTCTTGCCTTGCGTCTTGACCAAGGAACAAATCTTACTGGTTGGGGATTGGCTAGCTACAAGGTAAGGAGAGGAGGTAGGCTCCACCCAGCAGTCACTTCTCAGAATTGTTCCTGCCTATTAAAGGGGCTGATCACCTACCCAAAGTTACCAGTGACCTGTATTAAACGACAGAGAAATAAATATATATATCTATATAGCCTATATAATAATTCGCTAGGATGTTTGTCAGAAGCCGTCATGCGCAGCAGAGACTGCCCTAATGCACAGAATTCTGGGAGGTGTAGGAATGTTGGGAGTTCTGTGCTGGGAGCATTCTGTGCTTTTCGGGTAGTCTCTACAGTGCATGACTGCGTCGGTGCCAGGGCGCAGAGCAGGACTGGCCTCTTAACATCACCTGGACCTTGGCCCGTGTACATGGGCTTTTACACTAGTATATATATATATTATATCAATAGTATGGTAGGTTTCTTGTTATTTATGTTCCTCAAATGCAGAATGGTGAAAAACTGAACACTTTCTTTTTTTTTTATTACAAATTTTTACAGGAAGACCTATACATAAAAAGACAAGTTTTAGTGTATTAGAAAGGAGAGTTAATGATAAACTTTGAACCATAAACATATGATAGTGGGATACACTCCAGGGCAGCTGTTTGTCTCTCATTTGCAATTTCAGAAAAGAAACATTATCTTTTGGTCTGCATCAACATTTATTATTTGACCATAAACTACAATAAAAGTGTGAAAACTTGCTTAGCAGGATAGTGGTTAAGGGAGAAGTAACACCCCTAATTATAATTCTCCACTTATCATTCTATGGCCAGATTATCCTAATGGCTCCTGTGAATTGCCCTTGTTCAAGAGTTATCTTCTTCAGTCTGTCATGGATGTCACTTCCATGGAGGCAGACATGACACTTGCTGTCATAGTAAGGCAAGGTAAATGGGGGTTAATATTAGGTGGTTTTAGTCTGACAATTTGGACAGATAAAAGAAGAATTTTGATGAACAGAAGAGAATCTGATCATTTGTACAGAGGGGTTTACATTTGTTGTGTCCTGTACACATGTTTTTTTTTAGCCATTACCTCTTTATTACTTCTAGGAATATGTGGCCCCTGTTTCAGATTGCCTTATGTAGTGATGCTTCTCCGAAAAACTGAATGTTAGCCCAATAAAAAAATGATCATGAACTGTGATATTCATTTTGCATCTACATCACAGGACTAACACCGCTACCTATGCAGCGTGTGTGTGTGTGTATATGACAATGTATGAGCGAGTGTGTGTCTAGACATACTCACACACAGCTATGCTTGACACATATTTAGCATGCAAGAGTGCTATAAAAAAAAAGTTTTCATTTTTGACAGCTGGTTTGTTTTGTTCATGTGCCTTTCCCCCATTTTATTTTATTTAATCAGTCTCTAGTCATTTTCCTCTTCCTCCTTCAATGGGATCTTTGTGTTTCTCCATTATAGGAAGCACACATTTCAGATGACAAAATAGTAATTCAACACTAAGTCCTACCTGCTGCAAATCTCTTTTTAATAAGAGAAAATCTGTATCCCCCTCCAACAAGTTCGATGTCACACCCAGATAGAGTTGTTCCTTCACTGGTGAATTGTACCGCAAGGGGGGCTGGTTTATTTGGACCCTCTGATAGTTGGAACCTTGCAAGCAAAGAACCGACACCTACAGGAGATCAAAACAACATGAGGAGGACAAGTACCAAATATTACAGTACTGGTTACAGATTATGATAATGCACAGCAAATTGAGGATTTATATGTCAGCTATACACTCTCTACATGATATTTAAATACAAAAAAAGCTTTGCTGCAAATTGTCTCTCTCTCCCAGCATCACTTGCTTTCAATATAAATAGCTGAACAAATACACAATCAAAATGTCTTATGATTGTGATTCCACTGGGATCTCAGTGAAACTCATACTACAAACTGCTTGCAACAGACACAAATGTTACTAGAACAGCTATGACTCAAATGGGGCGCAAGGTTTTAATCCCGTGGATACTTGTGACATCACCAACGCATTGTAAAGCAATACCCTGGAGGTGTCTTTAGCATCCAAGATATTAAAGGAACATTAATGCAAAGGTACAAACTGCTACTACCATAATTGTCTGGATAAAGGGTGGCCCAGAATATAAGGTATCCTTCCCCACTTTTACCTTTTATATTGATCTAACATCCAGAAGGCAAATTGTTTAAGTCTGCTGCCTGCTTCCCTCCTTATTTTTAAAGGACTTGTATTTCAGTGTACAGACGTCTGTCTGGCTGTGCGCCTGTGCATTCAAAGACAAGTCCTGTAAAGATCTGAAAGCCATAAAAACGTAAGGACAGAAGCAGGTAACAAAATAAAACGTGCTGTCTATGAACACATGTCCAAAGGTTCTCCTGGATGTGAGGTAGACAGAGGGAGGGATGTAGAGGGTTAGATACATATAGCAGGCTGCCAGATGAGTTGCATCTTCTACTGATCTTGCAGGCATCATGATTTAAAGGAGCTACCGAATATAAAGCAAGGTAATTTTTTTCAGGCTTAAATGCCTAAAACAACCTTTCCTTATATTTGGGCTAAAGCATTTATGAAATAGCATTTTGTAACAATCACAGATACTGGCAAATATGTAGAAGATTGCCCATGATTACGAACTGCATACCCCTCTGGCAAGAGTTAACATGCTGGAGAAGCTACTTTCCTTGCATTTCCTGTTATTATTTTATTCAGCAGAGAAAATCCATCTAACCAGGAAATTAATGAAGTTCATTCTCCCAGCAATATAACATTTACATGCATATCTGTAAATGAAAGCAGATGAAATTTCATATATCAGTAACACGCATTGTAGCACTAGTGCTGGGTATGAACAGGTGACACAGGAACAAGTCCGTCAAGCAGCCATTCAAGGGATAGTATTGTTTCATTAGTAAAGTAAAATAGAGTCTTTTTTATAATGAGGTTTATAACTAAAATGTTATTAAACTTTGCCGTTTTACATTTATGTTGTAATAAAGTTTCCCACTCCTGCCCCTGAACCGGACGGATTGCAGCGAGGGACAATCTTCCCTCTTTCAGCATAAGGGAAAGCCTGCCCCCCTTGACGAAGAAGGGCAGCTTTTTTTCTTATGCTGGAAGAAGATTGTCCCTCATTGCGTTCTGTCTGGATCGGCTTACTGAGGCTGTTGAGTTAACTAAAAGGGGCGGGAGGGGGGACCTTTATTACAGCATAAATGTAAAATGGCAACATTTAATAATCGTTTTACTGATACACTTCATTATAAAGAAGTATGAAGAAGACTCAATTTTACTGTCCCTGTAAATTCTCGGTTTGAATGAATTACAATGTGTAAAAGTTTGTACACTGTAAAGATAAGATCCTTACTGGACCTTCTTAACCCTTAAAGGATCAGAGGGTTGTCCAAAGCATTTCTTCACAATACACCACTCTGGTCCTTAAAAGGTTAATGATGAAATGTACAAAGCTCTCAAATTACCTCCATTTTCAGATTTCTGAGAAATATCGGGTATTTTCCATAATATCCTCTGCTGCTCGGCACTCCTAAAAGTGAGAAAAACAACCAAATTATGTTAGCAGAACAGACATTTCCCATAAGAGATTTGTGCACACAATGGCATTCTCTGTGACTGAACAAACAAATATTCACTGAACATTCACATGGCGGATGGACCACAGACCATTCATCAAATCTTCTATTTGTAATGGATACTAAACTCCTGGGAGCGGATGTATCAAGAAGAACAGGAATAATTCTGGTGTAAACCAACTCCACCTCAGAAGACAAATACAAATCCCATTATTTAAATTGGGTATTTAAAGTGATTGTAATGTTTCACAATAAAAGTGGCTCCAATTAATCTTCATAGTATTTCGGCAGTGGATAGTGTTATTTCAATACTGTAGGTCAAGAATAATTGAATGATAAAGTATTCCCCTCCCGTCCCTTTTCATGATGTTACATTAGAGTGTTACACCTCAGAGCAGCAAGACTGAACATAAGGAAAAACCTGTCAAGTGGGCAGGGTTTTCGTTACGCTCACAGTAAGAAGATTGTCTCTTGCTGTCCGGTCCCAGGACCAGATTCCACATCTGAGGGGAGATGGCTTACACTAGGTAAAAGGTGCGGGAGGGGGATACTTTATAATTCAATTACTCTTGAACTACAACTCTGACCGTATTGAAATAACACTCTCCATGGCCCAAATACTATGAAGATTAACTGGAGCTGTTGTTTTTGTGAAACATTACTATCCCTTTACACCACTGAATTCTACTGAGATCTTGATAGCTTTCAAGTACTGAACCATTTGATTGCTAGAGAGGTATCGAATGCATTGCTTTGCAATGCGTTTGATACCTCCCTGGCACTCAAAAGAATAAATGCCCCATTTACATCAATAAGAGTTTGGATTATTTTTTTTTAGTATCTCCCCATGATGCAGTTGGTTTGCCATTCTACAGATTGATATGGCATGCTCTTCCAATTATCATCTAGCGTAGTGGTTCTTAAACTGTGATTGCAGGGTACACTAACATGCTAGGACTTGGAGATTTTCCGGTTTGAGAACAGATGAGTCGATCAGAAGCTCAGTCATTCTGAAGATGGAAAATCCCTAAGTCCAGGCCTGTTATTGGGCCCTGAGAATTCAGGTTGAGAACCTAGATCAGGGTGGGCAAAGTGAGGCCTTTCAGCTGCAACTGCTGGAATATACATCATCCTAAACCAATGGCTGGTGGGGAATGATGAAAGGTTTTGTCTAGCAACACCTTTAGAGCCTCATGTTGCCCACCCTGATGTATAAAATTAGGAAATAAATGAAGAACTCATGCTACAAAGATCAACATCTCCACTTTCCTAATTCTCTGAAATCTTAGTACGCGAGGAAGCTTGAAAAATATGTTCTCCAATATATTATAGGCCTTATGCAGAATGATGAGCATTTCTTTAATCAAATGGCATCTTTAACTCCTTGAGTGCTAGAGGTCGCCAATGCACTGCAAAGCAATGTGTTGGAGACTTCTCTAGCATTCAAGGGGTTGAAATCTCCATTTAAATCAGTGGGAATTTTTGGAATATTTTTGTGCAGTTGCTATGTTCCAGAGGTGGTAATCTTCTGCTTTCTGCATTAGGCTCAACGTGTATAAAGTAGATTTGTAGCCCCTTATGGATTTATATGTTCGGATTGGATAAAGCACTTCAGTGCAATGTAAAAACCCTACAGCTGTTCAAGTTTGGAACAAAATTCATATAGACAGAGGGGTGAAATCAGAGCATGTGATAAAGGGGATTGTCAGAAAAAGTTTTAGCATACCACACAGCTGGTGGTAAGACGGCCTGAAGTTTAGTTACACTTCCCTCAATGGGTATAACAAATTGCACGTTGTTCAGAGCTACTGGAGAAGTCATTGCATCTGGATTGTACTTGTAGTCTATTCGTAGATCTGTGCTGGTGGGTTCACATCTCCAGCTCACCACAAGGTTCAGTGGTGTAGACTGAAGACCATGGGCAGATACCTTTCAAAATGGAAGAGACACAGACACACTTAAGAAGAGTAACAAAATCACTACAGGGTACAGATTTGACTGTATAAACAATACTTTGAAGGAGCTGAACCTTTAAAATAACATTTTGCCTACAAGGATTAAAATCAAAGCAGTTGCTGGCCAATTAATATTGTCCCCACCTCAATCATTCCCTTAAGGGAAAGATTATCGACATTTCTGGTATGTTGCTAATCGTTCCCTGCAGATCCCTGGGGTAAGCATGGCACTTCAATGATGAATCAGTCTAAGGACTACCGGTTGTTCCTAAAGTGCTAACCAGAGGTTCATAAATAAAGAGCTGGTGCTGAAAGGTCAAGAATGACCCCTTGTGGAGCTGGCAAATTACTGATAAATGGCATTTTATGTTCCATGTTTATAGGTCATTTCCCAGCTCCAGCTGGCTAGGTTTAGTACACTATGGGATTTTATGTACTCAACATGAGAGGATCAATTCTGGGACAGTTCAGCAGCACAAGAGGGGAGAAAGACAAATTCCACAAATAGATTTAAATAGGGTTCGGCACAATGAGAAGCTATGTGATGGAGACAGCTAGCAATGAAGGGATTAATATTCCCATTTAATTCAACAGGAATGTTTATTTGTCCCTTATAGTGCAACAGGTTTGTTCCTGAATTGCTCCTCTTATTTTCCCATAAGGCCCAATGTAATCTAAATGCTATGGGTCTAATAGAGGAACCAGCAACATTCTACCCTGCATCACATTGCTAACCACTGTGGCAGGACACAGCTTGTGTTGTTATCTGTATAACTTCAGAATCACCAGTAATGTTTGGGTGATTTCCCATAATAGGCGCCAAATAGGATAATTGATTTTTATTTTTGAGAACACTGTACTGAGTACCACCACCCAAAAATAATGAATAAGTAAACCCCTAGGATTCTAGGGACATTATCAAACAAATGGGATGTTTTTTTTTTTTTTTTTTTTTTTCTTTGGGAGGGGGGGTCAGAGGCACCAGTCCTGAGTACCACCACATAAAATATATATTAATCCCTAGCATTCTACAGACATAATCAATGCATTATCTGGGAATAGCATATTGTAAGTTATTGCATATTATGATGGCTGTAGGTATAGAACTGGTAGAGCACATAGCTGTTAGTAACTGGATTTTTTACAGCTTCCTTGTGTTTTAAACACGGGTCATCAACTGGCTTGACTGAATAATCATATTGCAGCCACATCCTGCAGTACTACTGCAGTATGTACCTGATATTTGAGCATGTCTACATTGTAATACGTTGCCTGCGGCTTCTGTTCTGATACTTTCTTCAGATGAGTCATCAGATTTGGCATATTGACCCAGAACTCTTTTGCGTTGGGAGTAGACTGTGTGTTATCACTGTTCATAGAGGAAAAAGAAAAGGTCACTGAATACAGTTACACCCTTAGGGTGGCAGAGATACAGGCAAGACAGTGCAGAGCAACGGGCTGATATATTTTGTGTTTTAACCCTTTGAGTGCCACATTGGTGTCCCAAGCCTTGCTGACACTCAGAGTTAAACCAGCTTTATTTGAGGGAAGAGGTCTCTAATCTAAATCAAACTGATTTCAATCAAACATGACATTCTAGGTTTAACACGAATTTAAACGGTCACTGTTAGAGGTTTAAATTGCAACAAAGAAAATGCCTACAAGGGGACGTCTGACACCATGCACAGAAAGTGTAATTCAGTGTAGATGCTTATTTTACAAATATGGTTTCCAAAGGAGTCCTCTCAAGTACCACTACCATACCACTGCTGCAGTTCAGTTGGCTAAGGAGGTACAGTTGTGAAGTAAACCAGCTGCACCACAGGAGAAACAAAGTCCAATTGACTTAAAGGGGATGTACGTGCTACCATATGTTTTGTCAATAAAATGAATAATAGGAATGCCGTTTTTTTTTTTTTTTTAAATCTAAGTACTTATAAAGATATACTATCTAATGTGATGTGCACTTCCGCATAATGTGCACAGCAGAACGCTTCTTCATGTTGGAATTCTCCTCCCACCTCCCTCCCAGCTGCCCCAGGAAGCACGTTCATTCTTCCCTTAGGTGTGCTGTGAATAGCTTCTAGCGTTATATCAAACTCCGGTTAGCATTATACTGAGGTTACAACCTCAGTATAATGTTAACTGGAGCTTGAATTAACGATAGAAGCTGTTCACAGCACACCTAAGGGAACCGTGAACGCGCTCCCTGGGGCAGCTGGGAGGAGAATTAGGCAGTCAAGCAGAACTGTGTCGGTGATTCAGAGTGCTGCATTATGCTGACCGGCACAGCTTGAATATAGTATATCCTCAAAAGTACTTAGATTTAAAAAAAAAAAACAACCAAAAAAAAACAAAACAGCTTTCCTATTATTACTTTCATTAACAAAACACATGGTATCACATTTTTATAAGGTGATACATCCCCTTTAAATACTGCTTTTAACCCTTTGAGTGCCAGAGGGATACAAAACACATTGCTCTGCAATGTGTTGCTTACCCCTCTGGCATCCAAAGTGTTAACTCCTTGAGTGCTAGGCCCTCAACTCATTGCTTCACAGTCAGCTAGAGACTTCTCTAGCATTCAAGGAATTAAAACCCCCATTTAATTTAATGGGAATTTGGGGATTTTTTCTTATTTGCCCCTTGCGCTGTGTGTTTGCTCCAGAATGGCACCTCTTTAGCTGACTGAAATTCATGTAGAGTCGTTAGAATCTCCCTGCTTGAGCACAGGTGAGCAAATTAAACTGACTGATCCTCTTATGGCCTCACCTGTGCTCTAGCGCAGAGATTCAAGTAGGGAGATCCTGAAGACATGGCCTGTTAGTGGTCCCTGAGGAAAGGTTTGGGAAAACAGCTGCACCTCAATGTTTAGGCCTAAACAAGTCCAACACATGCTTCTGGCGTTAGCTAGTATTCCCCATGCAGTGGGGATTTGTCTGTCATTTCAGAAGTGGACCAGCCTTTTGGGTTGGATTAGTGTGATGTGAGTATGGAGCCAATATGTGATGCTTCTGAGCAGTAACTAGCTATAGAACAAGCAATATCTGCTCTTGTTTGCTCTCACTGAGCCTCTCACACATTTTGACAGTTTTGGAAACCCTTAATGTGTGTTTCTAAGGGTGTAGTGTAATCAAGATTAGTAACCCTTGCTTTTAGTACCTTTCGCACCAGCTGCATATCACTGAGGAGACCCAAAGAAGGCAAAAAAGTACACCTTGGGTTAGCTGGAATTCCTGTGCAGAGGGGACTTGCCCATCATTTTGGAACTGGACTGTCCTTTTGAGCTGCATTAGTCAGATATGTACATGGAACCTTCTCTGTAGTTATTAACAGAGGAGACATTTCCATACACGCATCAGACTCAACCCATCATAGATATCTAAAATGGAATGCTTCTGAGCGGGGATGAGCTGTGAATAAAACAATATCTGCTTTTGTTAATTTTGTGTGAGCTGGTCATTCATTTTGGCTGATGGATTTGAGTACCCCTGGTTTACAACAGTGGTTTCCAAAGCAATCCTCTGGGCCCACTAGCAGTCCATAATATTTCTTTACTTGTGCACAGGTGAGATAATCAGTGCCTCACTCATTTAATTAACTGGCCTATGAACAAGCAGGGAAAACCCAGAAGACAAAACCTGTTAGGCATCCCTGAGGATAGTTATGGGAACCAGTAGACTAGGCAAAAGGTAATTAAGTAGTTGCCTTTCTAATGAGTCTATTCTCCACTTCAAACCCTGGACTCTTAACAAAACAATACACCAGTGGGTCCAAAATCTGTCCTTGTGAACTAGCATACTAGGGAAGATATGCACTAATGTGGAAGAAGTCACTGCAGTGAACGAAATATCTAGTTCCTAGGGTCTTCTATGAAGCCTAATTTTCAAGTTGGGGAGATTTTAATACATAGACTACATAGAACAAAACAGGAATTGAGGAGTATTTCTCATTGGAGTGCATTGCCTTTTTTCTCCTTAGTGAATATCCTGCCTGGACTGAAGGATTTTCTGCTTGAGTACAGCTGAGTTAATTCGGAGCTCATTTCAATGGAAGCCACCATGAAAAAGATAAAAACCAGGAATGTTAAAGCTCAATCATTTGTTAATTGCCATTCTCAAGCCCGGGATTAGCAACATCATGAAATTACAACCCTTCTTTTAGAGGTCCACACCCAGCTTCTTGTCCCACCTCCTGCAAGAACTGAAGCTGCCACTGACAGCTTAATTCATACTGGTTATGTAGGTTGAAGTGACATCACAGCAGCCAACATTAAAGGGATAGTAATGTTTCACAAAAACAGCAGCTCCAATTAATCTTCATAGTATTTGAGCCATAGAGAGTGTTATTTCAATACTGTGAGAGCTGTGGTGCAAGAGTAATTGAAAGATAAAGTTTCCCTGTCCCGCCCCTTTTACCTAGTGTAAGCCATCTCTTCTCAGATGTGGAATCTGGTTGCTAGACCAGACAGATAACAGCAGGGGACAATCTTCTTCCTATGAGAACAATGAAAGCCCTGTCCCCCTTGGCAAGTTTTTTAGGTTTTTCCCTCATCTTAACTGAAGATTGTCTCTCTCTGCAGTCTACCTGGGCACCTCCCTTCTGTTCTGGCTGAGCAGTGTTATATCAGTAAAAGGGGCAGGAGGGGGATACTTTGTCATTGAATTAATCTTGAACTACAACTCTGACGGAAATGAAATAACTCTCTCCAAGGTCCAAATACTATAATGATTAATTAGAGCTGTTTTTATTATGAAACATTACTATCCCTTTAACTAAGAGCTTCTTTTCCAAAGTGCACAACATGCTGTAGGTAGGATAAGTTGAGGGGAGGGCTGTAAGGATATAATACTGGTAGTATCAGAGGTGAGAGGAGCAGTGGTTAACTCGTGAAAGTCTGTGCTTTAACTGTGGCTTTTTTTTCTTTTGCATTTTCATTGGATTTTAAGTCCAAGCCTAATAGTGGTCTATGTGGATAGGTTGGGGAACCCCTGGAATTTGTCATTAACCCTTTCAGAAACAGCAGGTGTACAAGACATTGAGGAGAAATGAGTTGTACATTCCTCTAGATCCGAAGGATTAAATATGCAATTGTCACTTTAGAGCTTCTTGCTCCCTACCACTGTGATGAAGGGTTGAACTGCCAGATGGATGATAGGGCTGTTGGATTTCATAGATCTCAGGTGTGACTTAGAAGTTAAATGTAGTGCAAAACACTACACATCTCTCTTGCACTCAAAAGGTTACATATTCATTTTCTGGTGAGAGGGAAGCAGATCACACATTTTACAGTGCCTACAAAGAATTGTATAGCAATGTTTTGCACTCCCGTTCAGAGCCAGCCCTTATATGGGTCCCAGGCAGCGTTCATCACTCCACTGAGACTGTCCTCACTAAAGTGGTCAATGACTTGCTCTCCGCAAAGTCAAAAGGCCACTACTCTCGACTCATTCTCCTGGACCTGTCAGCTGCCTTTGACACAGTAGATCACTCACTCCTCCTCCAAGCCCTCCACACTCTAGGTTTCTGTGACACTGCCCTTTCTTGGTTTTCCTCATATCTCTGCAACCGCTCCTTCAGTGTGTCCTACTCTGGCTCCACTTCCCCACCACTCCCACTGTCTGTTGGAGTGCCTTAGGGCTCAGTCCTGGGTCCCTTGCTCTTCTCAATTTACACCACGTCCCTTGGCGCACTAATAAACTCCTTTGGGTTTCACCACCATCTCTATACTGATGATCCTCAAATCTATCTGTTCCCCCCCTGACCTCTCCCCTTCCCTCCTGTCCCAGGTATCTGAATGTCTGTCTGCTTTGTCTTCCTGGATGTCCTCCCATCAACTCAAACTTAACCTTGTCAAACCGAACTAATTATCTTCCCTTCCTCTGCTACCAGCCCTACCCCCAGATATTACCCTCACTGTCAACATTGCCATCACACCAATCCCTACAGCACGCTGACTGGGGGTCACATTTGACTCTGCCCTATCCTTCATTCCTCACACCCAGTCAATCTCCAACTCATGCCGCCTCCAACTCCACAACATCGCTAGAATCCGACCCTTCCTCACCCAAGACACTACTAAAATTCTAATCCAAACACTCATCATGTCCTGTCTTGACTACTGCAACTCATTACTAATTGGCCTTCCTCTCAACCGACTAATCCCACTACAGTCCATAATGAACTCCGCAGCACAACTAATCTACCTCACTTATCGCTTCTCGGACACCAAACCCCTCTGTCAATCCCTACGCTGGCTCCCATTAGCATACAGAATTAAATTCAAAATTCTGGTGCTAACATATAGAGCCCTCACTAACACCACACCCCCCTATATTTTATCTCTTATTTCCAAATACACTCCCACCCACCACCTTCGCTCTGCACATGACCTTCTGCTCTCCACAGCTCTCATCACATCCTCTCACTCCCGCCTACAGGACTTCTCCCGTGCTACACCTCAGCTCTGGAATTCCCTCCCCCTCCCCATCAGTCTCTCCCCCAACCTTCAGACGCTTCCTGAAGACTCAGCTCTTCAGGGAAGCCTATCAACTGCCTCCATAAACACGATCACCAAGATTCACCCCTTGCCTAGACCACTGCACTCACCAGCACTTCTCACTCCCACCCACTGACTGGCAGTTAATGTGGCAGGAGGCACTCTGTGTCAAACCCACCTTCTTCTAGAATGTAAGCTCTCACAAGCAGGGCCCCCTGATCCTTCTGTCTCCACACTTGACTGTACTATTTAATACCTCTGTATGTCTATTCCCAATTGTAAAGCACTGCGGAATTAGTTGGCGCTATATAAATAAAGAATAATAATAATAATAGGTTAAATATTAAAAAGGATACATGAGAAAAATCCCACAGTAGGGTAATTCTATCCACATGTACATCTGGTTAAATATGATAAACAGCAATAAATGAAAGCTTGATTATTGCCTTACTTTACAACATTAAAGCCAGTTATAAAATTAGCAAACCGGGCTGGAGTGGCCACTTGGTTCTACTCGCCCCAAGGACAAATGTTGCCAGTCCTCCCTTGACGTTCATGGATAAGTGAGGAAGAAGATGGCGGTGGCCTGCATGCTCGAGCAAGGGAAGGATGCCTTTAGAAAGAATCCACTTGCTGAACTGAGAGGAGTGATAGAGATCAACCAGGGACACTTGAGGGTGAGAGGGGCAGGAAAAATGGGCACAAGAGAGGGTGGCAGTGTCTTTTTCAAAGTTCCATAAGTGTGAGGTGCTTTACAGATTTCTTGGACCCAGGCAGCACAATGTCTTGGGCCGGCCCTGCTCCTGTCAAGAAGCAAGGAAGCTAAAGTGGAACTTTGTAACAAGAGCTTTCAAAAGGATTAATATATATGTTGACATTTTTTTTTTTTGTTTAATTTCAAAAAATAGTTTATGACCTATCTAGCTTTTTTTATTTGTCCATTTTCGCAAATTAAACAGTACTGTACCAACATTCCACACTCTATCCCAACTGCCACACACTGCCGGTGAATAAAGCTAAATTAAAAAATGGATAACAAACATAGGTGAATTTTGCAGTCTCTTTCAAAATCACCTATTTGTTACAAAGTGACAATCCCATTTTAACCCTCTGAGGAATAACGTGTGCAACACAATTAAGCAATAATTTGTAACCCCCTCTAATTTTAATTTGTATACCAGTTAACAAAAAAAAATCATTAGTATAATCTGAAACCCTACCCTACCCGCCAAAAAAAACAAGCAAAAAACCAAAACAACCTGAGGAAAGTCTAAGTTTATGTGCATTTTTTATTCAATTAAAGTGACAGTCAACTTCCTTTTTGACTTAACATACCTTGTAAGTGCACAATATGTATTAACTACACTTTGTTTTTTTCTTTCCATCATCACCTATTACACTTATGCCCCAACATAAAAAATAGGTGAAGAAGGACAAACAAAAATATGTAGGTAATTGGACTAAACAAAGAAGGTGTGCTTACCAGCAGAGGAGTTGTGGGTTTGGCAGAACGTGTTCTAAGCGACTATAATTTGTAATGCGGAATGTTAGAGCGGCTGGTGCAGGATTGTTGGAGAAGTGCCTAGTGATTCCAGCTGGGAAAGACAAAACCATTTCCCCGGTGATCTTCACTATACACCTACAATGTAAGCAAACAATTATACATGGAAATGCATCTCTATCCATTATACAGTGGTGAGTTCCTAGAAGTTCTACCAGGAGTTTCACACAATGACATTTCAGAAACTGGGAATAGGAGAACGACACTGGAGTTGTACACAGTGGATCGTGTGTACAAATAAAAAAAGTGGTGCAGTTCTAGGATATCCAACAGCACCACAGGGCTTCAACACAAACCCCCCATGTTTCCAATTATTTAAACTGGCTTTTAACCCCTTAAAGACCAGATGGGTGTGCAATGCATTGCTTCTCAAAGCATTGTTCAACCTCTCTGGTCTTTAAGGGGTTAATCCTTGAATGTTAGCGTAGCGAGTTCTCCAACATATGTTTCACTGTAATGGAGAGCCCACTAGCATTCAAGGTGTTAAAAGCCCCATTTGAGGTATTTTTAATTTCTAGCATTAGAGGGGTTCAAAGCCCAATTTAAATCAACAGGAATTTGGGGAGGTTTGACTGGTTCCCAATGGTGTAGTTGGTTGTGAGACTACCAGTTGACATCTTAACCTGTTTATACTTTCATGGTATAAATGATAGCAGCGTGCCTCTGTGCACGCTGCTATCATTTATTCTAGGCTCAGACTGAACGCTTTGGTACCGGAGCATTCAGTCTCAGCCCTTCTCAGTTGTGCCGGGTCACGTGATTGCTGTACCGGCATTCTCAATGAATGAGACAGTGTGATTCACACACTGTATCTGAGTCTCTCCTCAATCCATCTGTCCCTTACCAGCAAAGTAAGGGATAGAGAAGCAGAGAGGAGACATCTACTGATGTAAAAAAAAAAAAAAAAAAAAAATAAGCAACTGGGGGTATTAGTCCCTTCACTGATGTGCTGGAGTCTGGCTGTAAATCAACTTTTTTTTTTTTTTTTTTTTGCAGAAAAAAAAAATATTATTTCAATTAACAAACGTGGAACTGTGGTTGTTGTGGAGCCATGTAATACATTTATATACACCGCCAAACGTGATCAATAATAAAGTGGGAAAATAGGGTAGGGAAAAAGGGACATGGGGATTTTCACCCAGGGGGACAGTGCTCACTTAAAACTGCCCATTTTGTAGGTATGACTGACCGGTCATACCTTTCATGCAGTCTCCATAAAAATTTAACCCACTGCGCCCAAATGATCCCAAGAGAAAAAAAAAAATGGCGTTTTTTTTTTTTACAGTTTTCTTTAATTTTACTAAAATAAGTGTGTATATCAAAAGAAAGCCCTATTTGTGCGTAAAAAAGGTATATAATTTTCATGGGTAAAATAAAGTACTTAGAGGGAAAACACTGTTGAACAAAGACATAGTCAAAAAGGTCAGAATTGCTCCGGTCCTTAAAGTGATAGTAATGTCTAAAAAAACTTTTTTGCATTTAGAAGAGCTTAAAAAGCTGATCTAAATGCAAAAAAACGTATCTCTCAAACCGCTATGGTTTAAGAGATACGGGCGTTTGAAGTTTGATTTCTCCTACTGACAGCTGTAAAGCTGTCAGCAGGAGATCCGTGTCGGTCGACACTGTGGCGCTTGAGAAGTGCCGGGATCTCGTTACTTACACAGAATCCCTTTATTGGAATGGTCTAAAACATGTACCTGAACACTAGGTACATGTTTTAGACCATTCCATTGAAGGGATTCCGTGTAAGTAACGAGATCCCGGCACTTCTCAAGCGCCACAGTGTCGACCGACACGGATCTCCTGCTGACAGCTTTACAGCTGTCAGTAGGAGAAATCAAACTTCAAACGCCCGTATCTCTTAAACCATAGCGGTTTGAGAGATACGTTTTTTTGCATTCAGATCAGATTTTTGAGCTCTTCTAAATGCAAAAAAGTTTTTTTAGACATTACTAACACTTTAAGTGAAATCCACCTCAGATTTTCCCGGTCCTTAAGGGGTTAAACACTGCAAATAGTGAAACTGGGTATTGTTTTCTATGTATCAATCTCTATAGTCTAGATCCCTCTATGATAAAAAAGAGAGGAGCAAATAACATAGAATTACCTCATAAATGTAGCCTGATCATTTTTAGGCTAATAATTTAGTCAAGTTGCCAGTTACATCTAGCATTAAAATATATTTGATATCACTCTATGTTAATTCCTTAAGGGCAATCAATTTTCAAATCTCCAGCTGTTGGGGACTACAATTCCCAAAGGTGCACCCACTGATAGGAGATGCATCTTTCCACAGTTATCACAGTTTAAAACTATTAAACTATTATTTATGTTAACAGTGCACTCAAATGGACAGAAAGTTAAAACTATATTGCACCATGGGGGAGATGCACTAAGGTTCGATAAAGTGGATGACATTTCCAGTATGATAAACTCTCCAGTTCCAGTGTTATCCTATGGAGCCTATACACGAGGATCATGATGTTAGTGCTTAGACTCCCATAGAACAACAAAGGAACTGGAGAGTTTCACATTAAAGACGTTATCACCTCTTATCCTCTTTAAAGGTGCAGAAAACTTTTTTATGAAAACCTATATGTTTTCCTGCTGAGGGAAAAAAAAGGGTACTCCCAGCGCTGTCAGTTGTTTTATTAAAACTTTATAACACTTCAAATAACGAGGAAGTGAATTTACTGTGTTTAATTCCTGATAGTTCTAACTGACAGGAAGTGACTCGGCAGTTTCTATCACATTCTATGAAGAACTGTAAGTGACTGACTTTCCTCTCCATTAGAAGAGAACAGAATAATTAATTGTCATTTTTCCATTAAAGGGCGCTGCTAATATAAAAGAAAACAAGTTTAAACAGTAATAGCTCTGGAACTATGCACTTAAGGTCCAGTGACGGTCCCGGCATGTGATGGAATTCAGGGCTGCACGCCATTTTTTGTGGCCCTTAAGTGCTGGCTGCGTGTGCGCACGTCAGTCCTTAAGGGGTTAATCATTAGGCACAGTCCTAAAACTTTGATTTTTAATACAGAAGCAGGGGAGGACTGTCAACTTGTAGCCTAGGGGGCAAATACAATCAAGTGGCCCATTTGTACTATGGTTCCAGCCCACCCCCTTTTGTTAATATTAAAATTGGCATTAATGTTGTGTGTTGTGAAGTAAGGCAAGCAATACCACAGAGCTTACAATGAAAATGGAGCAACACAAGAGATAACACGGAGCTTACAGTTGAAATGGAGCTACACTAGTGATCCTACAGAGCTTACAATTTAAGGAAAGCTACACTACTGATACTATGGAGCTTACAAGGAAAATGGGTTATGCTACTAGTGTAGCCCCATTTGGATTGTATCTCTGTGGTACAATTTGTGTAGATACTACAGAGCTTACAAATTAAATGTATCATTAGTGTAGACTCATTAAAAGCAGCAAGAGTGAGACTGAGTGAGCCAGTGGCCCAGATATATGACTGGCCCAGGGGGCAATTGCCCCCCTGCCCCCCAGGCCAGCCCTCCCCTGTACAGAAGTACACAAGCCAAAATAATGAACTTGCCAGACACCCCTAGACAGTAGTTTGACATAAACACTTACTTATTCGTGTCAGCCCCTTTGAAGTAGGCATTGACAGTCTCTGTGAAGGCTGCTGCTACGGGCAGAGTATCTTGAGCCCCCATAGTCAAAGGGCTTGGTCCTCTGGAAGATCCTGCAAGAGAAGTCACAGCTTCTATCTTTTGTTATGGTTGAAAGATTCCACAGCTGTAAACCTCAAACACCAAATATGCTATCATAACACTATCGCTGTGCTGTAGATATGTCATACCCTGAACCTTCCCCTCCATTCTTTCACTGTGTAGTGATGTGCTGTAATGCACCACAGGCCTTATGACAGCTAAAGGATCACATTAGGTAAAATATACTTAGGGTACCATGTGCAAAAGGAAACAGGTAATTTTGGGGTAAACCAATTGCATCAGAGGGGCTAAATACAATTTCAAATTTAAATGGGCTTTTAACCCTTGAATGATAGAGAGATATGTGCAATGCTTTGGGGACATGTCTAGCATTCAAAGTCCCCATTGAAATGAATGCAAATGTTTATTTGTCTTTATGGTATAATTGGTTTGTCACAGAATTACACTGACATGCAGAACCCATAATAAATGACTACAGAAACACTTGTAAGCAACTGGGCCATTTTAAAGTGGTGATTGCATGACAGATTTTTCATTGCTTCTAGGTAATACACTGTTCCAGTACCATCCCCTACAGGAAGTTGACTGATTACACTGACCTCCTAGATTATTATAGAGGGTTTCTGGTATTGGCCAGCTCCAAAATCAACCCTTCTAGAGAGAATTTAGTAGACACAACACAGCTGATATACTAAGAACTGGAGTAATTATGAGGCAAACCAACTGCACCATAGGGTACAAATAAAAGTTCTAATTTATTTAAATGGGGTTATAATAATTTGAATGCTATAGGGTTGAGACATCTCTAACATTCAGCAGGTTAACAGCCCTATTTTGGAACTTTCACATTTTGAATATTTGAAAATTACTTTAAACCTGCCTATATGTCCTGTTAGCCAAAAGACCAGCAAATGTACAGTAAAAAAGATATTCATACTTGGTACCAGTGATGTTTCATATGCTAATGCAGACTTTCAGTGATGTGTCATATGCTAATCAAGGTTTCAGTGATATTTCATATGCTAATGAAGCTTTGTGCGGTAACATGACACTTTCACTTTTCCCAGAAATAAAAAGTGTGAATATCTCCTAAACTATACATCTTCTGGACTTTTGGTTAACATGACAAATAGGCAGTTTTGAATGAAGTTTTTAGATATGTAAAGAAAATCCAAGGTGATAGGTCTACTTTAAAGGGGCATTATCACCACTAATTGCAATCCTGATATATCGCTAAGCTTTACTAAGTGGTTTTTTTATTTTTTATGCATCCTCTTTTGGAAATTTACATTAATAAAAATATGCTGTGCACTTAACTTCCGGACAGACTGTGGTTACAGCTGTGCACTGCAGTCTGTCAGTCTTCTTCTGTTCCTCCCTAAGTATTGTTATGTTCCAACCAGCTTACACGGAGAACTCCTCCATCATTGGGGGAGGTTGGAATGTGTATAAGGGTGATAATGCCACTTTAAATTAGTGGGATATGTGAACATTTTTATTTGTCTAATATGGGAAATTGGTTTATTCCATAACTAATGTGATTCTTCTTAGTACATCAGCCTCAATACGTACTTGCAAGACTGGACCTCTCGAACATAATACGAAGTTCATTACAAGCCACACAATGCTACTGCTAGAGCCTTATTATCTCATTACAGCCTTCCTAAATCTGGTACCCTCTGAGATGCCAGTTCATACCAGGTAACAAAGAAAGGAATATCCGCAAGTCTGCCATATTTGGTGCATGTTTCCACAGTATTAACTGAGACGCGGTGCTACATTTACACTGGTGACTAGTTTCAACTTAGTGATAAAACGGCTTAGCCAATGCAGACAGACACATGAATAAGGTAATAATAGGTCTAAAGCACAGGGGCACAATTACCCCAAAAGTTTGGCATAAAAAGGTCAGAAGTGATTCTATCAACCATCATCAGCTCATTTACAAAAGGATCTATCAGTCACTTTCAGTCTGGTACACAATGATTTATTACAGACTAGTGTAAAAGGTCCTGGTAATGTTAACCCTTTGAGTGCCATTTTATTTTGTAGGCATTAAAAAATATGAAGAATGATATAAGTCTTATCTCTCAAACCTTTATGGTTTAAGAGATATTCACAAGCAAAGTTCCTCTCCCGCCCCTTTTACCTAGTGTAAGCCATCTCTTCTCAGATGGGGAATCTAGTTGTAAGACCAGACAGATAACAGAAGGGGACAATCTTCTTACATTGAAAACAATGAAAGCCCTGCCCCCTTGACAAGTTTTCAGGTTTTTCCCTTATCTTAATTGAAGATTGTCCCTCTCTGCAGTCTACCTGGGCACCTCTCTTCTGCTCTGGCTGAAAAGTGTTACATCAGTAGGGGGACACTTTGTCATTGAATTACTCCTGAACTACAACTCTGACAGAATTGAAATAACACTCTCCAAATTCCAAATACTATGATAATTAATTAGAGTTGCTTTTATTATGAAACATTACTATCCCTTTCAAGTTGTAAGTTTGTGTATAGCACCTCATAAGATCTCAGTGTCAAATCTGGTGCCTATCCATTAGGTTAACTGCTATAGACCCATCTAAATTGTACACATTTTAATCAGGAAAGAACCAATTTCTTGGAAAGACTTGCATTTTTCTTCTTCCAAAGCAAAGTGGACCAGTGTTGTATGGCCTACACACTGCATTTTATTTGTCAGATTGTTCAGCACTTAGAATAGTTTGAAAAACAGCATTTAACACAGAACCTCTTTCGGGTCTATATACATAGCTGTGCTACCAAGCATCCTATATAATAATTCGCTAGGATGTTTGTCACGATGCAGTCGTGCTCAGTAGAGACTGCCTGCGTTCAGGCAGTCTCTACTGCGCATGATTGCATTGCGTGAGTGAGGTGATGCAAGACTGCATCGCATGGAGCAGTGAGGTAGCGGCCTCTTAACCCTTTGAATGCCAGAGGTGTACGCAACGCATTGCTTTGCAATGTGTTGCGTACCCCTCTGGCACTCATAGGGTTAACATTACCTGGACCTTACACGGGTTTTTACTCTAGTCTATTAATAAAGTAAACGAACTGTGTCAAAGTAAAACACTAGGTCAAGACTCACACTGTAGTAAAAAGGTAACATGTTGATGCATCAGTTTATGAGAACAGACCTGAAAGGTCAATGGAGAGAATACTGCAAGAATTCAATCACTAGGATGCCTTAAAGAGGCATTCAAAATGCATTGTGCCACACTGTTTTTTGTTTAACTCTTTTGTACTAGTGATGTCATGATGCACTGGAGATGTCTAACATCCTAGGGGGTTAAAAGTAATTCTCCCAACATTTGCATTATTTGGGTGAAGTAATCTTATTTGGGGTAACAGAGATACAGACAAGATAATCAAAGTAGAGGTTTCCCTCTCTAACCCCTTGAGTGCCAGAGGGGTACGTAACACATTGCAGTGCATTGCGTACCCCTCTGACACTCAAAGGGTTAAGGACAGGACAGAAGGCAATGCAAAGCAATGAGTTGTATACTCCACTGGCCCTTAAAGGGTTAGTAATGTCTGATTATAATAACATGTTTTGTTGTATATATTAAAAAAAATAAATTAACTGGTGCAAGTCCCGTCTCTCAAACATGTATAGTTTGAGAAATATAAGGTTTTAAAGTTCCCCGCTCCCTCCCATTTCACTGACGCCAGCCTCTAGAGGAGAGAAGGAGATCCTGTTCCCGGGACCAGCTGGCAGCTCTTCAGCAGAGCCGAAATAGCACTATGTAAAAAGAAATACTTCATTGGAACGGTTTACAAAGTATGCTTTTAAACCAGGCACACACTGTAGATTGTTCCAAAGAAGTATTTCTTTTTAGATAGCGCTATTTCGGCTCTGCTGAAGAGCTGCCATCGGGTCACATGACTTGAATCTCCTTCTGTCAGCTATAAAGCAAACGTCCGTGAAAGGGGAGGGAGGGGGGAACTTTAAAACCTTACATCTCTTTAACTATAAATGTTGAGAGACAGGACTTGCTCCAGTTAATTTATTTTTTTTAATATCTACAATATAACATTATTATAATCAAGCATTACTAGCCCTTTAAAGGGTTATGCCAACTTAACCTCATGAATGCTAAGGAGGTCTCAAAAGACTGCAAACAAAGCTTCAGCGAAGTCTTTAGCATCTGTGGGGTTTAAAAAAAAAAAAAAAATTGAAACATATAAAGAAAAACATTGTATAAAAATATCATAGTATGCTGTACCCATAAGCAGGGCCGTGTGCTGCCTCTCACAATAACTATTCATTCTTCTGAGCGTTAAGGTTAATCTGCTCTTTATTTCCTTAAATGCCGTCAATTAGATATTAAATGTTAGGTTTCTGTATTGTACGAAATTACAGGACTACAACTCCAGGCAATCTTCAATCATTCTGCTTACATAACATGTATTAATCTGTTTCTCTGAACATGTTATACAACATATTGAGGAAGGCATTTGTGTGGGTATAATTATGTATAATTCATCATTTGTCAAGAACCAAATGAGATCGAAAGGTCCTATGTCCAAAAGGAAAGGAGTAATTCTGGAACAAACCAACTGCACTACAGGGGACAAATACAAAATCTGTAAAATTCTAATTAATTTAAAGAGCTTTTTACCTAGGATATGCTTTTCAATTTGTTGAAGACATCTCTACCATTAAAAGGGTTAAACACCTCATTTAAATTGTTGGCATAGCTGGGAACTCTCCTGATTTGCTCCAGAGACTCTGGTTTTGACTCTGCATTATCGGGTCTCCGGGCAGAGGCTGATTCTCCAGGTGTGGGGGAACTCTGCCCACATCCGCTACTTCCCAGTGTGTCCCTCCCACTCCCCGCCCTCTTCTCCTCCTTCCCCAGCCTATTCATTATACTTTTTCTTCATTTTATAAGCTCCAAACCACTCATGATTAAGCCCTGCCCCTTTTGATGCAAACAGAATACTTTTTCTCCCCCATCGGCACCACGGGCCTCCCCTCTCCGGGGAGCCCACAACAAAAAGTTTCCAGTTATCATTGGGGATTTTTATGTTCCCCAGTGGTGTTTTATTTTCCCCTTGGTTTGCCCCAGAAGTACCCCACTTCACTTCTGAATATAGGGCCTAAGACTTTGGTGCGCTTCATTCTTCGTCTTTAAGATGACAGTGTCCATGTTTATTACCAATTCTCAGTATTACCATGGGATACAGAGTTAATCTCCCCATTCCAAAGCGCTTGCACCAATACATTCTGCAGCACTGCACCATGATCTACAGCAAACACCCACCATAAACCTGTAGAAACCACAATGGGATTAACCCTTTGAGTGTCAGAGAAGTGAGAAGCATGGAGGTGGAGAGCAAGGGGGGGCCTGGGGGTCATATTATGGCTTTGCCCGCCCCCCACGGAAAAATTTCTGCGGATGCCCGTGGTGAAAAGAACACTGCAAAGCACCACATCAGGCAAGCTTTTGGCCAAACCAGGTAACCAATATCTTAACTTAAAGGGATAGTAATACTTCGTTTTAACTTTATTTTATTTTGTAGGCATTAAAAAAACATGAAGAATGATATAAGTCTTATCTCTCAAACATTTATGGTTTATGAGATATTCACAAGCAAAGTTCCCCTCCCCGCCCCTTTTTCCTAGTGTAAGCCATCTCTTCTCAGATGTGAGTCTGGTTGTATGACAGTACAGATAACAGAAGGGGACAATTTTCTTTGTATGAAAACAATGAAAGCCCTTCCCCCCCTTGACAAGTTTTTCAGCTTTTTCCATTATCTTAATTGAAGATTGTCCCTCTCTGCAGTCTACCTGGGCATCTCCCTTCTGATCTGGTTGAATAGGGGGGGGATACTTTGTTTGTGAATATCTCTTAAACCATAAAGGTTTCAGAGATAAGACTTATATCATTCTTCATGTTTTTTTAATGCCTACAAAATAAAATAAAGTTAAAATGAAGTATTACTATCCCTTTAAATACTGAAAATGAGTTAGAAACTGAAAAGGTTATGGTGGGGAAAAAAGTGAATGAAAACCCCTTCCACCTGAATTTGGTGGGTGGTAGATACAATGCTAAACAAAAATTTGACATACCAGTCAAGCCATAAGACTTGCTTTTCCCAAAGAAATCACACTTTTGCAGTGGTGTTACTACTGCAAGGGATTCTGGGTAGGCATATGCAAATAAGTTTAGCAAGGAATCACCTTTTTGCCTCAAATTCCACTTTATACATGGATTCCTCAGAGTATGTGTATGCTGAGTAACAGCTAATGTGAGTATTGTAAGCAGGGCACAGAGGGTCTTTCTCTGGTTTCCCAAGTCTCCTGGTCACCCCACTCAACTTCCCATTCTGACCACTTAGGGACAAAGCTAGTCCACTTTTTTCTCTAATTTCTGCATATTCTGATCATGTCCAGCCCACATAACAGCTGAGATGTTTTTATTTATTTTTATAAACTTGCATATCCATGACCTCGAGCTTTTGGGAATCTGTTTCCACAGAGCTTTCAGTCAGGGCCTGTGAAAGCAGAAAAAGTGATACAACGCTATTTGTGCGGCAAAAAAGGCCTGCCTCCACTCTATTACATATAGTACAAGCAATTTGACTTGACATATTCTACAAATAAATAATATTTAAAGTCAAACACTAGGTTTAGTCTCACTTTAAACTACAACTTTATATTGAGGTCACTAGGTGCTGCTCTTATCACACAGAAGACTGATGGAGGCGGTTGAGCAAAATGGACAAAGAATCTGGTGGAAGGACTCAAGGACGGCAGGAGTACAGAGAGTAAGGAGATGAGAGACAGGGAGAAAGGACTGACTCAATTTGTTTATCCCCTTGAGGACATCACTCTGGCTTTCAAAGGGTTAACACAGTAACTTACTTAGGTAAATGTGTATACAGCAGTCACATATATCAATCTACACATTTTGCAGTTTCCTATATAGTGATCTCTATTAAAATCTGCCTCTAGATCACATTTCACTCAATGACTCATCAGGGTCACTAGTCTTTAGCAGACTGTACACTGAAACAACTAGTAGTAGACAAGGATCAAATGCAAATAAAAACAGTAAATAGAAATAACCACCTGCTGCCTGAAGGACAATTACCTAAGAAAGTTGATCTGAGAAATTAAAGGGGTAGTAATACTTAAAATATATGTTGTAGGGTTTATCCCCCTGAATAAAACAAGGGTACTCCCACTGCTGAGAAATATTTTATAAAAAAATTATAACAGCTCAAACTTGAATTTTTAGGTGAAATATCACAGTGGCCTGAAAATTTACAGTGGCGCTGTTGCTACATCATCCTATGGAGATTTATGGTCTATGGTGTAGCAACAGCGCTACTGTAAATTTTCAGGCCACTGTGATATTGCACCTAAAAAAATTAAAGTTTGAGCGGTTATAATTTTTTATAACATATCTCTCAGCAGTGGGAGTACCCTTGTTTTACTCAGGGACATAAACCCTATATCATATATTTTTTTCACATTTTAAGTATCACTATCCTTTAAAAGCCACTTATTCTTATGGCATAATTCCCCATTAGGCTGGAGGAAAAGAGAATGCTGAATGATTAGGAAGCTATATGGGGAAAAAAGTAGGAAAATAAGAGTACTACAATTTGGAAAGATATGGGGATTGAGAAATAGGGATGCAAATTAAGGGGAATGCAGTGTCAGATGATCCCTGTCTGACACACACTCAGTGTCAGCGCCTGTCAGTTTAACACACACAAACACACGCAGTGTTAGACGCTGCCTGTCCGAGATACACACAGTGTCACCCTCTGCCTGACTGTCCGAGACACGAATACAGTCAGACGATGCCCACCTGACATGCACAGCCAAATCCCTTTAGTCACACGCACGCTTCTAAATATACTTACAGTAGCTCTATGTAAAGTGGATTCATAAACATCGTTTCCACAACACAAATCCCACTTCTCCTCCTTAAGCAATATTTCACACTCACAGTTTAGCTACGAAGTAGTTACTTACTGGTAGGGAGTTGAGTGTCAAAAGAAACAGGGGTGGAAATAAGCATGACATATTTTGGCACCTCAATTCACTTAAATGCAAATATATTTGAGAATACATAATCAATACACTAACAAAACTAAAAAAGAAATAAGAATATCTGGTGAGGCCTACCGGCAGCATCAGATCTCTCAGTGCATAATCTGACCTCTAGTAAACAATGTGTATGTGAGTACATAAAAATATATAGAAATCTCCATCTAGATTATAACCCTCATATACTGATCCATTGATCATGAATCTACAGAAAAACACTTACTCCACCTACTCCATCTAGAACAAGTCCCTTCATCTACAGTGAACTTCTCTATCTGGAAAGGATCCCTTCATTTACAGAGAACCCTCCAATCCCATCAACAGGGATCTCCTTTCTCCATCTCCTACTACAACATAATGATGTAACTGCAAAAACTGAGAAATAGTGGCCAAAGTAAATGAAAAATAGTGCTGACTTTGTTATAAAACTGTTCCCTTTCAGGTACCTCTGCTTTGAAAAACAATGAAAAGAACGGCTAGATACAGTCATACAAGAAGTGTATATTTACAAAACAATAAAGAATCAACCTCTAAGTGTTGTAAAAAATATTTTATCAAGATGATATAATAAAAGACCCCCATCGAGAGAGCTCCATCATTGTTGGATTACATACAGAGGATCCATCATCTGCAGAAATCGCGCACCTCCCTCAAAATATCTATAGAGAACCCCCACTCCCCATCAACAGAAGAACACCCCCACTGAAAGAGAACCTCAATTCAGATAGAACCCCTCCATATAGAGAACCAACTAGCACCCCATTCTACCACCAACACCCCCCCTATGTAGAGACTTGCAGACATGCCTAGGTGGTTCAATAAAACATATCTTGCAAACATTACTTATGTAGGTTTCACTGTGCTGCTTTAGGATACAGTTTCATATTTCATTTTTTTTATTTACCTATATTAAAGGAGTCAGAACTTCTAATCCAACTGAAGAGCAGATAATGAAATTTGGTCTTTGAGATATTAACCTTATTCTGCCAGAGGGCACAGGGACACAAGGCAGATCCCTCTAGCAGGAACAGTAATTCATGTAGACTAGAGATTCTCAACTCCTGCCCACTGGGCTCACCATTTCATCAAGTTTTCAAGATATCCTTAATTAAGGACTAGCAAATATTTATGGTACATTGATTAACCAACTGAAACCAAGCAGGAATGTCATGAAAACCTAGCCTATTGATATGCCCCAAGGACTAACATTCGGAATCACTGATCTAGACGGTGCAATAAGATAATTTTTCTGTACTCACAGAAATCCTTTTCTCTTAATCCATTTGGAACACATGTACCATGGGGTAAAGTTTCCCTTGGCCAGGAGGACAGGGCACTTACCTTAAAAGGCTCTCTGGAGGCAGAGACTCCTTTCCTGCTCCACTTTACCCCTACCAGACATGCTCTGTTTTAATGAATAGCAAGAATCAAAAACAGGAGAGGTGTAGGAAAGGTGGTCACCTGGACCAGGGAACCAAAAGAACCCCCTCTGCCCAGAGCATGAACAACTTGTTTTTCTCTGGGAGGGAAGTCCTGTGTTCCATATGGACTAAGAGAAAAAAGATTTATCACGGAGTAAACAAAAATCGTCTTCTATCTTTCGTGCAATGTGGAACACAGGAACCAAGGGGATATACCAAACCCTTCACACCAAGATTCCAGGGAAGGACAAAAAAAACCCTCAAAACACAGACCAAAAGAGATGAACTGGAACAAATAAGAATTTCAGGAATCAGACACCTGCACATCAAACCAAGTGAAAGGAGAAAAAAAAATTACTTGTAAAAAACATGAGAAGGATACCTACATGAGAACAATTGCCTGTGGGACCTTCCATCCAAAACTGGCTTCAGCTTAAGCTGGTTTAACAGATGTGTAAAGGGACTACACTATGTTGCCTGGGGAATGGTTGCCTTAATCCAAGAAGCCATCATCACCTTAGACACAGTTTGAACCACACAAATGACCAAGAAGCCATCATCACCTTAGACTCAGTTTGAACCACACAAATGACCTCAGGAATGACAAAAAGAGTCAGTTTTCTGGAAAGGCTTTTGCAATGAAGGTAGTTCTTCAATCACTTAACAATGTCTTAATAATGAAGTTTGTGCTCCTGTCTATTAGATGAAGCTGAACAAGCAGAAGGAAGAACAATTTCCAGGTTAATTTGAAAACAACCTACAGGAATTCCCAAAATGACCCTATCAGAATGAAAGATCAGTGGGGTTTACAGGACAAGACATGCAGTTTGGCAATTTGATGAACAGACACAATCAAAAGGAAAGTTGTCTTAAGAGTAAAGGACCGATGGGAAGCAGAGGACAAAGGCTCAAAGCAGGCCTTCTGAAGCACTCCCAGGACCAAGTTCAAGTTCCTACGAGAAATAAGATCCCAAAACACAGGTTAGGCATGAGCAACCAGCTGCACAAAAAGTCTGCACATATGGTTATGGTAATACGGCGATAAGCCACTGAAAAAGTACAAATACAGCAGAAATCTGCAAAGGCTAAGATAACTGGAAGATGAAAATAGCATGTTTGAAACTCCTGGTCTACACAACACACCTTGTGTTATGCCTTGAAGGATACTGGCTTGCAAGTCTTCATCATAGTGGCAATGAGAAGTCTTTCTTCCTCAGGATGTTGGCTTCAAGAGCCACACCATCAAAGCCAACTTCTCCACCGCTGAGTGACACAGAGTACTCAAAGTCAAGAGGTCTTAAAGTAGTGGAAGCTGAAACAGCTCTTCCACAGGTAGCTTGAGAAGATCTGAGAACTAGACCTGGAGAGGCTAGAATGGGGAGATCAAAATTACGTGGGTATGCTCCATCCTGACTTTCCTCAATACTTTGGGAATCAGAAGGAAAAAAGAAAATTCATATGCCGGGGTAAAATACTACGGAATACCCACTGCATACACAGCAAGTATGAGATGGTCCTGGTATCTGGTGCAAAACAGGGGAAACTTGCAATTCGACAGAGAGGCCATGAGATCCACAGGTAGACCATGGGGTTTAACACCATCTGGTTCACTTCTCAGTTCCCAGGATCCAAACGTTCACAGCTGAGAAAAAACAACCACAACTCTCTCTACCCCTGGAATGTGAATGATGGGATTCTGCCGAACCTCTGACTGGTTGCATTCCTGGTCCCTCCTTGGCTGTTGATGTAGGCCACCGCCACTGCACAGTTGGACTGAATGTATACTGGCAAACCCCTGAGGGACTAAGTAAAGTACAGCAAAGCTCCAGCAAGTTGACAGACAGAAGACTCTGCCTCTTGGTCCAAAGGCCCTGAGCCGTCTGAGGACCCAAAGTGGAACCCCAGCTTATCAAGCTTGTATCTGTCATGATTACCCAATACAGAATGACCAATGGCTGTCCCAGGGACAGTGGTACCTCTGAAGCCACCAACGAAGATCCAATTTCATCCAATCAAAGAGACATGACATGGGAGAAATTACACCGATGCCTGGACCAATTCCTGAGAATCTTTAGCTACAAGTAAAGAACTGCCTCCAGACCAGACCAGAAACCTTAATAACATGATGTACTTCCGCACAGTTGATGACAAGCAGAGTAGGGCCAGAGACACCTGCTATAACAACTGAATTATGTCCTCTGGTAGAACCATCCCTGAATAGTGCTGAATCTCATGTCGGGAAAGAGAAGGACCTAGGAGGAACCAGAGAGGATAATTTTAAATTGAGTACCCAACCATGTTATTCCAGAATGGACACACAAGTCTGAATCTGAAGGTTTAGAACCTCCTCTGAAAGAGCATTTAACAAAAGATCATACAGCTAGGGAGTGAGAGAGATGCCCAGAGCAGTCAAAGCTGCCAAGACCTTTGTTAAAACCCATGACTCCAGCCCAAAAAGGAAGGGCGGTGAACGGAAAATCATGGTGCAAACTGCGAACTGCAGAAAGCTCTGATGATCTGCATGGATGAGAATATAAAGATAAGGCTTCTTTAGGTCTAGGGAGGCTGGAAACTCCCCCAGACACTTAGCAGCAATAGAGGATTTTAGGCTAATAAGCCCTTATATTTTCATTGGAAACAAATAAACTCTCTGACCCCCTGAAGTCCTCTGTTCTGTTTAGGAAAGAGGAGATACATCTGATCAAGTCAAGATTGTGCAATTGTCTCTTTATCTCTTTTAGGATTGGAGCAAAAAAAAAATTGCAGTTGGTTTAAGTGAAATTCCGAAGTTACTTTAAACCTAAACAATGGTTTTGGCCCAAGAAAAAATGTATCCTGATGGATAATAAGTAGGGAAGCCTGCAAGATTAAGCTTGTAACTCAACTCAACTTGCTGAGGTAACTGCCACCAAAAACAGAGTCTTTAAGTTGAGATTCATTAGCAGAATATTGTCCACTGGCTTGAAGAATCCTTGTCTAGAAATCTGGTCTAGGACCAAATTCAGGTCCCAAGGACGAAGGACATCTCTAATAGTAGGTGTTACATGAGAAATAGCTCTTAAAAATCTGCTCGCTATATCTTCTTCAGCAAAAGGAATCATTAAGATAGCAGAAAGAGCAGATAACAGAATTTTAATGGAGGCTGGTCGTAAACCCAATTCAATGCCCTGTTATGATATCACCTATGTTAAGAACTTTTCCTTTATACCATCTTGAAAGTATGGACCACACTCTACAATAGTCTCTGGACGTAAAAAAACTTTCTGCTTTGTAGAATTTTTCTTAACTTAGCTTCTGAAATTCCTTTCAGTGTTAGCACCTGCCGCTCAGCCTCCAGGCAATCAACTTCAAGAGACTCCGAGAGAGATCTGGTATTGTAGGAAACCTCCATAGATGATCTATTGAAAAGTGTGCTAGATGAGAAAACCATATCCTCCTTGACCAATATGGGGCTACCCGGATGTTCCTATCTTATGTTCCTAAGTCCATCAAAATCGAAGTTGGAGGGAAAATGTAGGCAAGAAGAAATATCCATGGTATTTTCAGAGCACATTTCTCCAGAGCTCTTGGGCACCTCCATCAAGAGAAATAGTTGTTGCATTTCTTGTTTTCCTTCAAGGCCATCAGGACCACCAGTGGCCTACCGCACATGAGATTTGACTGGTTGAAGATCCATTCCCCTGGATGAACCCATCTTTTGGTTAAAAAATCTGCCCCACAATTTTCAGTGGCTGAGATGTGAGAAACGGAGATTGATTTAAAACTGACTTCTGCCTATCAGAGAACTAGTCTTGCCTCTAGGTTTAGACACTTGCTTCAGATTCCTCCTTGGTTGGTAAGATACATCAAAGTGGCCCTATTGTCTGTTCTTACATGGACAGGCTTCCCCAGAAGGTGTTTCCTGAAATATCTTAAGCAATAACCTACTGCCTTCATCTCCAGTATCTTTATGAGGAGGGGCCTCTCTGATTTCTTCCATACACCTTGCACAGTATTGCCCTTCTATACTTCTCCCTAGCCAGTCATGCATGCATAGTAGGAATCTCATAGAATGGATCCTTTAAAAAAAAAGGCTTCGTTTAGTAGGGTTTTAACCTCTTCCTCATTGAAAGAGAACATCTTCAAAAAACTTCTGGGAGTGCTAGATTTTCTGTCTCTGAATTTCCTTTCAAATTTGACAATCTGAGATGGACTGATGGACCAGAAAAAAAAAACCAATTAGTTTTCTTATGGGCAACATATGTCACACCCATAAAGTCCAGATCTCTAAGTCTCGGTGAGGCCTAAGGTTTTTCCGAAATTCTTTAGAAAAGGTTCTGTTTTGTCCACACTAAAAGAACCTGTGTCCTCTGCTAGTTCCTCTTCTTTTTTAGAGTAAAATCCAGAGTTAGGATCAAGAATACTAGGTTCCATATCTTCTTCATCAAGATGAGAGAATGTCCCTTTTCCAGGGCCTGATCTCTGCCTTGTACATGGCCTTCACAATCTCCTGCATGGAGGACTTCATCCAGGATAAAAAAAAATTCCTGGAAATGAGATGGTATCTTACCCCTGCTGTTTTGCTCAGACAATCCAGGCTTAGTGTGGCTGGGTCTCCTTCAGAAATGTTGTTGTCACAACGTGCACACGTCTTAAGTTTAGGGTTTCCTTTCTTGCTTCCCTGATGATCAGAAGGCTAGTTTTTAGACTAAGGTTTCTGAGATGTAGACAAGGCAGAAATACAAAAATATCTAACAATAACACTAGTCAGAGTTTCATCAACGAGGTACAAACCATAATAAGGAAGCAGCTGCATCTTTAAATAGCCCTGGAAGTGAAGAAGGTGGCGTGTGTTTCACTGGTGGAACGCATGCCATACTTCTGGTTCAAAACCAGAAGACCTGCCTGAAACCACAGGAAAGCCACCTAGCAAGTGGCTAATTCAAGCTTATATTAAAACGCTGAAGCAAACTCTAATATGTTCCAAGCTAGACAAGAGGAAGAGCAATACTGAGGAAGCCATCAACTCTTCAGCATTATCCACATCAGAGTGGGGAAAGAGGGACAAAAAATGGAGGTAAGATTCCTTTTATCCTCTCCTGGCTAGCGCACCATGAGTGGCTCCAGGGGAGTCCAACAGAACCCCCTTGCTGGGCAGCATACAAGGTGGTCCCAAATTTGACCAAAACAATAAAGCAAAACAATTAAACTGAGGCCTCTCTATAGGAAGTATCATTTAAAATATATTGTTGGTTCTGCTCAACTGCAGAGTTGAGACAATGCCATATATCTCTAATGCTGTGAGAGGGACTCATAAGAAAAATACTTATACAGTACTGTGCAAAAGGTTTAGGCAGGTGTGAAAAAAAATGCTGTAAAATAAGAATGCTTTTAAAAATAGAGACTAATAGTTTATTTTTTTATCAATTAACAAAATGCATAGTGAGTGAACAGAAGAAAGATCTAAATCAAATCAATATTTGGTGTGATCACCCTTTGCCTTCAAAACAAAATCAATTCTTCTATTTACAATTGCACACAGTTTTTTTTTTTTTTAAGTAACTCGGCAGGTAGGTTGTTCCAAACATGTTGGAAAACTAACCAGAGTTGTTCTGTGAATTTAGGCAGCCTCATTTGCTTCTCTCTCTTCATGTAATCCCAGACAGACCCAATTATGTTGAGATCAGGACTCTGTGGGGGCCATACCATCACTTCCAGGACACCTTGTTCTTCTTTATGCTGAAGATTTAATGACTTTGGCTGTATGTTTCGGGTCGTTGTCATGCTGCAGAATAAATTTGAGGCCAATCAGATGCTTCTCTGATGGAAAGTATCTGCCTGTAGTTCTTAGCTTTGAGGAGACCGCTAACTCTGACCAAATCCCCAAATCCATTTCCAGAAATGCAGCCCCAAGCTTGCAAGGAACCTCCAACATGCATCACTGTTGCCTGTAGACACTCATTCTTGTACCGCTCTCCAGCCTTTTAGCGAACAAACAGCCTTCTGCTACAACCAAATATTTCAAATTTTAACTCATCAGTCCAGAGTACCTGCTGCCATTTTTCTGCACCCCAGGTCCTGTGTTTTAGTGCATAGTTGAGTCGCTTGGTCTTGTGTCCATGTCGGAGGTATGGCTTTTTGGCTGTAAGTCTTACATGAAGACCACTTCTGACCGGACTTCTCCTGAAGTAGATGGGTGTACCAGGGTCCCACTGTTTTCTGCCAATTTGGAGCTTATGGCACTGTTGGACATCTTTCGATTGCGAAGGGAAGCAAGCATGGTGTCTCTTTCATCTGCTGCACGTTTCCTTAGCCGACCACTGCGTCTAAGGTCCTCAGCGTTGCCTGTTTCTTTGTGTTTCTTCAAAAGAGCTTGGACAGCACATCTGGAAACCCCTGTCTGCCTTGAAATTTATGCCTGGGAGAGACCTTGCTGATGCAGTATAACTACTTTGTGTCTTGTTGCTGTGCCCAGTCTTGCCATGGTGTATGAGTTTTGACATTAAACTGTCTTCTGCAACCTCACCTGAGTTTGACTGTTCCTCACCCAGTTTTATTCCTCCTACAGAGCTGTTTCTGTTAATGATTTTGTTTCAACCTACATATTATATTATCATTAGCATCTGCTTGATATAATTGTTTAATCATACATCTGACTCTATGCCTACAAAATCTCTGACTTTGTGCAAGAGTACCTAGAAGAACTGATGCTGCTTTCAAGACAAAGGTGGTCACACCAAACATTGATTTAACTTAGATTTTTCTTCTGTTCACTCACTTTGCATTTTGTTAATTGATAAAATGTCTGTTTTGAAAGCAGTCTTACTTTACAGCATTTTTTCAGAACTGCCTAAAACTTTTGCACAGTACTGTATGTCTGAAGGGGTTAAAGACAGCATGCAGCAGTCATATCCCACACTGCATGAGAAAAAAAAAATGAAGACAGTAACCAGAGCACTTCCCCTTACTACTCCCTGATGGGAAAATGATTTCATGTTCCTCCAAACATAATGATGCTGTGGTTCTCCAGCCATTGCGTTTGGTTGCTGCCCAAGCACGGGGGGTCCTTGGGTATCCCTTATCTGTAGTAAGAAAGGATAGAAGAATAAGCCCTCTTTCATCAACAGGAATTTACATGGTGAGGCAGAAATCTTAACTTTACTGTTGGTGCCCCATCCAGTATGTCTAGTGACACCTCCCATTTCTTAAAGGCCCGCTGGCCCATAAAGATGACTTATTACATTAGGTAACATTTTAGCAAGTCAAACAGAGTGAAGAGAAAAATGGATGAGTGAGAAAGTCATCCTCCAGCAGACCTAGGCCCTGTAACAGCCTGCAATCTGGTCCAATTCATCAAGGAGGCCAGAGATAGTAGCCCACCTAATGGAGGATTACATAGCTCCATATAAAATTTAAGAAAATAAAAAAAGAAGGCTAGCTATGAGAATCTTGACTCTGATGCACCTTGAGGTCACTTTTAAAACTGAGCCTTTTAACCCCTTAACGTCCAATGCCGTGCCAGAACGGTCACGGCTGGCTGGCACTTAAGGACCAGTGACGTGGTCCTGGCACGTCA
This sequence comes from Rhinophrynus dorsalis, assembly GCA_037306005.1. Lineage (NCBI taxonomy): Eukaryota > Metazoa > Chordata > Amphibia > Anura > Rhinophrynidae > Rhinophrynus > Rhinophrynus dorsalis. The sequence goes on from CM074722.1 coordinate 238,044,507, forward strand.
TGAAATTCAGGGCACGCTGCTCAGTGAGCCCTGAATCAGAACTACAAAAAGCCCTGTGGTCCTCAAGTGCCGGCCGCGCATGCGCTCACCGGTCATTAAGGGGTTAAAGAAAGTGTTCAGCACTCCTGGCCGGAGGATACTTTACCTCATGGTTCCTGTATTTTATGCTGGAAGAAAGAGAAAATAAGCCCAGAAGAAAAATGCAGCACATAAAAACACACAACAAAAGGTTTCTGATAGAAATTGGGAAGAAGGTACATATTGTAAAAGTGTTTAAAATTTTAAATATCTTCAAATAAGAGAAAGAAGGCTTGTGCTGATTTTGCTGCTGAAACTCCACAGCCCTATTAGAGGCACCCCCACAATCGCAGCCTGAAGTTCTACATAAGGATGATACTCGCATTTAACATTGAACATGCATTCTGTACATGCAGCAGTGAGGTGGCGTTAAAGTAATAGAGCATGATTAGCTATGCAGCTATGAGTCATGAACATGTGACAATATCACAATTTATTTTTCCAAGTAGCTAAAGAATGAAAGAGGAAGATGCTAGAACATTTCTAAATGGAGAATAAAGTGCATCAGTGTATTAACTCCTTTGTTTTAAAAAGATTTGTGGCTTCACATGCAGAAAGCAAACAATGAGCAATTCTCAAGCAAACAACTACACTACTGAGGGAAATAAACATTTGTATCTATACTTTTAACCTCCTAAACGATATAAAGAGGTTAGGAAAGCAGTGTGAAGGAATTCAACATGTGCCTCAGACCTCTCTAGAATTCATGGGGTTAAAAGCCCAATTTAAATCAAAAGGAATATGGGAAATGTTCAGCTGTCCTCTAAGGTGTAGTTGTTTGGCTCCAGGATTCATTGCTCATCTTTTTCTTTCTGCATGTGGCCCTAAGAGTAACTTGTAACAGGTTATTTTCCCGAAACATCTCTGGAATTGAAGCAATTAGATATGAGGTTTCTATGAGTTGTCAATGTGTGCCACTTATGACTAGGTGCTAATGACTGTTTAAAAGAATACTAACACTAAAAATGAACAGGCGTTATATACACTTAAATACCCTATTCTTCATGCTAGCTTCTGGAAAAATTCTCCATTTGTTTTCTGAGCCCTAAAAGTCAATCTCATCTATACTAAGAGGGAGCAGCCATTCCTTCCTTTTCCCCGGGCTCCTATTGTTTGCCCAGGATGGTCTATTAATGGGCTGTGAGAAGATAACTTTTCTGAAAACAAGAGCAATGGGCACTAACTGAAATCAATTAATTGACATTAGCTCTCATCTCTGAATACAAACATCATAAACAACTGAACAGGACAATTTACACATGCTTTAAAAAAAAAGTCTAAGATTATAGTTCAGGCATGTTAACATATGAATAATTACTTTTTTTAGTTATGCTTTAAAATTGTAATCAACCAATTTCATTTTTTATGTTTGTATTCTTTTTAATATGAAGCCTGGATTGGCTATCTGGCCAACAGCACGGATGATGTACATTAGAGTAAACAGTAAAGGACTATCATACTTGCTTGCCTTCCTATATCTCTGGCCTGGATTCCACTGTATTTGAGGACTTTATCAATGGTTTTAGCTACAAATTCCATTATATATTTCAACAGGAATCTGCTATCTGCTAGATAAAACCAGTGTTAAAATGCATCACCTGTAATATAATCCAGGTCTATATTAGTAGATATTAATGGCTAGCTCTTCTAAGGCAATGTTGTGAGTCGGTGGGTTAGTCATTGGAATGCACAATAGGCAAATGCATTCTTGGGGGATATGCATTAAGTGGAGAGAAAATTCTCGAGATGGAAAAGTTTACAGTCCAAGAGTTACTCTATTTATCCTCTTTTACAAGTTGAAAAGAGTTCAGACCCATTAATGAACAGGCTACACCGAACAGCAATATTGACTGGAGAGTTTTATATCACTGGGGACAGCTCTCAGCATACTTGCCAAGAAGACTGTACACTGAAGTCAGTAGTACACTTCACAGTGTTTTTCTTCCAGACATTTAGAAAAACAAGTAAAAGTACCCACTTGGATGTAAGGATTTGCTCATCAAAACTAAATACGGATTCTAATGAGGGAGGAGTGCCTTTAACGAACAAATAATAAAGAGTTCAAAAAGAATGATTTAATGAATTCATCCCCAGTGATATAAAACTCTCCAGTCAATATTGCTCTTCGGTGTAGCCTGTTCATTGACCCCTTGGGTATGTTGGGAATTTTCATTTTAACCCCATAGTGCAGTTTGTTTGCTCCAGATTGTATCTCCTTTTCACCTTGGTACGACCCTTAAAAAGGGTAGGGTCATAAAATATTAACGGCTCAAAACTTTAATGCCTTTTACAGCATTGGGGTAGTAAAGGTTATAGGGAGCTTTTGATTTCAAATGCAATGCATTGCAAACCCCACTAATCCTTAAAGGGCCTAAAAAAAATATATATATTATTTAAACTGGGTCATATTTCTATAATAAAGAGGTAGCATTTGTTTCCAACCACTTTGTCTAGCCACTGGTATACAATTCTTTCTGGTCCATTACTTATTCTAAAAGAATGTTCACATGAGAGTCTGAAAAAAGCCCTGGTTGACAGAGACAAGTTCCTTGGAAAAATAAGAGGATTTATCTAGAACTGAGGACATGTTTTATCCACAGTTCTTTCAAAATATTATAAAGCATTTGTCCTTCCTTTGCGTTGTACAGTCAAAGGAAGGAAGAATTTAACCAAATTAAAATTGGACTTATTCTTGATTAAGTAGCCATAGCATTTTATAAAGAATGGTTCTCTTTTACAGGAGACTTAACACCTCCTAATAATAAACCCCCATAAACCCGCACTTACCATTCCCTTTAAATTTTGTCCTTGTGCCTCTGTTCAAGAGATACAATATTAAATCAGTCCTGGATGTCATGTCCATGGAGGTAGACATGATAGTTGCTGGCAATGTTTTTTTCATAACTGAAGTCCGAGTGCAAGAGCCTACTTCACCTTTTAAGGACCAGAAAGTGCACAACGCATACCAAAGTAATGGTTGCACACACCTCTGGTTCTTAAAGTGTTAAGATTACTACTTTTAGTAGGGTTTATTTGAGTTTTCTGGAGATAGTAAGCTAAGTTGTTGTTATTATTAGAAGGTGATATTTCTCCATTAAATTAAAGATTGTGGGATCCTCTACGTGGACAGCTGCATGAAGAGAAAGCAGCAATGCATACTTCGACCCCAGTAAGTAGCCAGAAGTGTCCATGTGTTGCGACTGCAAAGCAATCTTTTTTAACCCCTGCAGCAGGAGGGGTTAAATTAACCCCTTTGAAGTTAGAAATGTCCCCAGTCCTTTGTTTTCTAGAGTGCTGGAGATGCTTCTAGCAGCCAAGGGATTAAATGGCATATACAGTATGCAGGCAGGACTGCAGAGTGGGTACATGGGAAGTGGGCCAATTGGTTTGGTATGCTATGAACTACTTACCTTCAAAAGTCAAATAAAACTTTCCTCTGTCAAACCAAATGAGGGAAGGCTGTTCATTCTCTGTGTGGACAGGAGTGGAAGCGGGTGGGGAGAGGTTTAAGGAGAGGGAGAGAGAAGGACACAGAGTCAGAGCAGGGCAATACTACAGTAATGGACTGGGGAATTCTACTGTAAGACACTGAAGCTGACATACAGAGAATAACTGTGGCAATTCTGGGGCAAACCTGCAACACAGAGAAAAAATAGGACCTTTAACCCCTTCAATGCAAAGCAATTTGTTGGCACCCTCTTCAGCATTCAAGAGGTTAAAATTCCCATTTCAATTAATGAGAATTTGGGGAATTCCTGTCTCCTATGGTGCAGCTGGTTTGCTCCAATTCCTAATCATGCATCAGCCTCACTGTGGCTACAGCATTTAGCCCTTGCACTGCCAGAAAGGGTCAGTGTTCAGACTGGCAGAAAAAGGGTTAACTTTACATTTGATTTATTTCCTTTAACACACACACAAACAAAATACAGGGGATAGAGAGGAAATACATTAGGAAAATGTTTAAAAAAAAAAAAAGAAAAAAGAAAATGATATATATATATATATATATATGTGTGTTCTACTACAAAGTGACTTATTCCTGAAAGTTGTTTCCTCTGGCAACCCTGTGACTCTCCAAATGTTGTTGGACTACAACACCAGTGCTGGTGGAGGATGATGGATATTTAGGGTTGATTTTCAGTCAAGCCGCCCAGCTGATGAGCTTGTACACCTTTTATTAATAACCTGGTAATACACTAGACCAGCAAAGCAACACACCATGACATGCCATCAGCAAAGAAATATACCATTACAGAATGAAGAGACCTGGCACCTCTCTCTTTATAACACATCACCCCTGTGGACTCTGTTATTCAGGAACACTTGGAAATCCACTGGTCGCCCACCTTTGCATTGTGTGTTTGTAAATCAGAACTGTAAAAAGGTCTAAAGAAATTGAAAGAATCAAGCAAACACCCATTCAAGCATTTCTGGAAGAATAACCCAAAGCAGAACTTCCAAGAAGCAAAGAAGAAACAGTCATGCAATGTCAAGTGCGGATTTGTTCAGCTGTTTTGTTTTGGACTTCTGATCATGAAGAGATTGACCAGTGCTACATGCTTGTTACGGAATCCAAGCTTAACCCTTTTGAGGACTAGAGGGTAAGCAATGCATTGATCTGCATACTCCTCTGGTACTCAAAGGGTTAATCATATAACTGTACACTAACTACATTGACCATGTATTATAGGATTAAGTACCCTTTCAATTCCTTTATCTAAAACTGTAAGCAAAGAAATGACCTCCCCTCCTCCCCATCTTATCCAAAAGGGTGGACACTGATTTCATCCCCCTAGCTTACTGTTGGTTATTATGACCTATTATGACATGTTACATCTAGCTCTCTGCCAATACAGTACCTGTGGGTGTCTCACGATTGTCACATGTAGGCCGTTTGTCAACAATTGTATCTCCTTCTGATATCATGATCAAAAGAACATGGGATAAATTAATAAACATGGTAAATAAAAATAACAAGCCATGGGAAAAAGCAATAAAAAATGACAACTTAATATGAATAATATACTGTATATTGGGAAATCAAAGCACTTTATTGAGAGATAAAGCCTCTGGTTCTAAAAATAGGATTTTAGTCTTACCTGTTAAATCCTTTTCACTTAGTCCATACAGGTCACTGGTACTCTGGGAGGCGTAAGTCCCCTTTAATAGGCAGGAACAACTATGCAAATGATTTGCAAGGGGCGGAGCCTCCCCTCTTACTTAAGCCACCTTCTGGCCAGAGCCACTTAGATTGATTTGAGACCCTAAAACTGACCTCAGGTAAGCAAAAAGAAAGACTCCTGTGAGCATGCCCGAACGGTCTCCCACTGAATGCCACAGGAGAGCCAAGACTGGTCCCTTGACAGGGTGGGAGACCAGTGACCTGTATGGACTAAGTGAAAAGGATTTAACAGGCAAGACTAAAATCCTATTTTCACTGTCGTCCAATACAGGTCACTGGTACTCTGGGATGTACAAACATTGAGCTGATCCAGAGGCGGGAAGTAAGGCAAGGACCAGGCGCAAGGCCCAAGTCACTAGAACCGCTATGACCCAGTTAATAACATAGCCCAACTGTAAGTGTCAACGGACACCAACCAAGGGAAACAATCCCTGGACTAACACAGCACACAGAACCAGAGCCAACCGGGCTCAACAGTAAGGAAGCACTAAGGATCACAGAGCGGAAGACCTACACAGGCAAGACTGCCTCCAGGACCTTCCTTCCAAAACTGGCATCAGCCGAAGCCAGTACATCAACTCGATAGTGCTTAGAAAAAGTGTGCACAGAGGACCAAGTGGCCGCTCTGCACAGTTGATCAGTGGAAGCCTGATTCTTGTAGGCCCAAGAGGCCCCAATAGATCTGGTGGAATGGGCAGTCACCCGGAAGGGAACATGCTTATTCCTCAACTTATAGGCTTCACGGATGGTAGCTTTAATCCAAGATGCAATAGTAACTTTGGCAGCCGGTCTCCCTGCCCTAGGTCCCTCAGGAATGATGAATAGAGCGTCAGACTTCCTGATAGACTCGGTGCGATGAACATAAAACTTGAGGCAACGCACCACATCCAACAGATGGAGATCTCTTTCCTTGTCAGATGAAGGATTAGGGCAGAAAGAGGGAACCACAATCTCCTGATTGATGTGAAACTCGGACACAACCTTGGGTAAGAATTCCTTGGTAGTGCGAAGCACAGCCTTATCCTTGTGGAACACCAGGTAAGGAGGTTTACAAGACAAAGCCTGTAACTCTGCAACCCGGCGAACTGAAACAATAGCCAAAAGGAAGGCCATCTTCCAAGTCAAGAGACGTAATGGAATGGAAGCCAAGGATTCAAACGGTGGTCGCTGGAGAACTCCCAGCACCAAATTGAGGTCCCACTGGGGAGCAGGACTCTTGAAGGCAGGTCGAACATGAGTCACACCTTGGAAGAAAACTTTCACATCAGGAAGGATAGCGATCCTTTCCTGGAAAAACACAGACAAGGCAGAAGTCTGAACTTTGAGGGAACTCAGACTGAGCCCCTTATCCACACCGTCCTGCAAGAAGGCCAGGACAGTGGGAAGATGAAATTCAAGGGATAACTTCTTATCAGAGCACCATGTCACAAAAGTTGACCATATGCGATGATAGATCTTGGAAGACACAGGCTTACGAGCACTGAGCATAGTCGACACCACAGAAGGAGAAAATCCTTTCTTTGCTAGAATCGAGGATTCAACCGCCATGCCATCAAATGGAGAGAGTGAACATCCTCCTTCCACAGATATCCCTGAAGAAGTAGGTCCGGACGGGCAGGAAGCGGGATCGGATCCGTCACTGACATGGCCATCAACTCCGGATACCAGGACTGGCGAGGCCAGTTTGGAGCGATCAGGATGACAGGACAACGCTCCCTCTTCAACTTCTGGATAACTCTGATTAATAGAGGAAGAGGACGGAAGATGTAAGCCAGGGAGAAATCCCAAGGGATCGACAAGGCATCCACTGCTAGAGCAAGGGAGTCCCTCAACCGGGAGCAAAACACCGGAACCTTCCTGTTGTGTCTGGTAGCCATCAGGTCCACCACAGGCATCCCCCACCGCTGAGTGAGCATGTGAAACACCTCTGGATGAAGAGCCCATTCTCCGCTGTCGATGGTGTGACGACTGAGGAAGTCTGCCATGACGTTGTCCACGCCTGGAATATGAACTGCAGAGATGACAGGCACGTGATCTTCTGCCCAAGACAAAATATCCTTGACCTCCCACCAGGCGGAACCGCTTCTTGTGCCGCCTTGCCTGTTGATGTAAGCCACCGCCGTGGCGTTGTCGGACTCCACTCTGATCGGAAGACCGGTCAGTTGAGACTCCCAGTGCCTCAGGGCAAGCCGGACAGCTCAAAGTTCCAGAACATTGATGGAGAGAAGGGATTCCTCCAGACCCCATTTCCCCTGAGCACTGAAGCGACACCAGACTGCACCCCAGCCCCGAAGGCTGGCATCCGTTGTGACTGTGGTCCAACGAGGAACTAGAAAGGATCTCCCTTTCAGGAGATGAGAGAGATCTAACCACCAGTGCAGACTCGACTCGACATGAGGAGGAAGAGAAACAGACAGATGTTGATGATCTGGATGATTCCTGCACGTCTGGATCACAAATCTCTGAAGTTCCCTGGAGTGGGCCATGGCAAATGGTACTGCTTCGATCGTAGAAATGAACTTCCCCACTAAAGACGACAATTTCGGTACCGGAATTTCGTCCATGTCCAGAATCCCAGCTACTCGGACGGCTATCTGGTGAGCCACATCCTCTGGAAGAAACACCATACATTGGCGAGTGTCGAACAGGAGACCCAGGAACAGAAGCCTCTGAGATGGAATCAAGTCCGACTTGTCCAGATTCAGGATCCAGCCATGACGGTTCAGAGTGTGCATACACTTCTGTAATTGCTGATGGAGGAGCTCCGCTGAGGAGGCTTTCAGTAGGAGATCGTCCATGTAGGGGGTCACTCTGATCCCATCCTGATGAAGCACCGCTATCAAGGAGCCTAACACCCTCTGGAATACCTGAGGGGCTGAAGTCAGCCCAAAGGGGAGCGCTGCAAACTGAAAGTGTCCCTTGTGGCAGGCAATCCTGAGATACCGCCTGCTCTCCGGATGAATAGGGATGTGAAGATAAGCATCCTGAAGGTCCAGGGAGGCAAGAAACTCCCCTGGAGACATTGCTGCAATCACAGAACACAGGGACTCCTGGCGGAAGTGGGAAGTCACCACATAGGCATTGAGATCTTTGAGATCCAAAATGGGACGAGCTCCTCCGTCCTTTTTGGCTACCACAAACAGGTTGGAATAAAATCCTGAACCTGTGTCCCCTTGAGGAACCGCCTCCAGGACCTCTTTGTCCAAGAGATCCTGAATAGCGTCATCGAACAGACGCCTTTTTGTGGGTTCCTGAGAAGGACGAGTAAAATGGAACCGAAAAGGAGGAAGGGAAGAGAAAGGGATCCTGTATCCCTCTGACACCACCTGAAGAACCCATGGGTCCGCCACTGACTCCTCCCAAGTCCAGCGAAAGATGCGGAGACGACCACCTACAGCCGGATGCGGACCCGGGTTCGGCGAGTCATGCCGAAGCAGTCTTGGAGGTCTTGGCCTTGGGGGCAACTTTGGGCTTCCAGGACTGTTTGGGCTTGGAGGAGGAGCGCGTAGTGGGAGGACCCGTTTGGGCCGAGGAGCGTGTCTCAGTCTGAAAGGACCGATTGCGTTTGGCTGGAAACTTTTTCTTAAAGACTGAGGGTAGAAGAGTACTTTTACCGCCAGTAGCCTCACTGATCATTTCTTTGAGTTCAGACCCAAAAAGCAAATTCCCCTGAAAGGGCAAGGAAAGCAAAGCCTTCTTAGAGGCTGTATCAGCAGACCAAATTTTCAGCCAAAGAGCGCGTCTAGCCACCACAGAAGAAGTGGAGGCCCTCGCCATCATGCGCACAGCATCAAAAGCAGCGTCAGCAACATAGTTCTGAGCTTCAGTGATATTAGCAAGTAGCTGCAACTGTTCAGATACCGGCGCATCCTGGCGAACTGCTTCAGTCAGTCGTTCAGTCCAGGCCGCAATGGCTCTATTAACCCATGCCACAGCAAAGGTTGGGCGCATGGCAGTGCCAATGGAGGCAAAAATAGATTTAAGAGAAAGCTCTAGCTTTTTATCTGTCCAATCCTGCAGGGCAGAGGCATCAGAGACAGCCAAAGCGGTAGACTTGGATAGTCTAGAAACAGGAGCATCCACCTTGGGAGGATGAACCCATTTTGCCAGCTCAGCCTCAGGAAAAGGGTATAGTTTAGCAAACTTTTTAGAGACAGAGGAAGATCTATCAGGATTCTTCCATGCCTCAGAGACCAGACGGGCAAGAGTAGGGTTAGTTGGAAAACAAACAACTGGCTTAGATGGCTTTTTCTGAAAAACATCAGTAGGATCATAAGTGGATTCCTGAGTCAGAGGAAGGTTGAGCGTATTCAGAACCGCTCTGATCAGACCCTCAGCCGAGACTTCAGGGTCACACTCATAGGGGTCCCCAATGGACCTGTTAGATTCAATAACAGTACGTTCCTCAGCATCAGAATCCTGTAAAAGTTCTTCTTCAGAAGAATCAGTGACATCAGGAGCTCCCTGTGGCTTAGGCAGGGAGGTCCTGATGGTAGAGGGGGTCTGCCAGACCTGGAGAGCCCCCTGTATCTGAGAGGGAAAGAGTTGAAGCGTGGATCTGAGATCCCTAGTGGCAGCTTTAAACTCCCTCACCCAAGATGGCTCAATAGCGTGGCTGGAAAGCCCAGGGTTGCTATCTTGACCAGTACAATTAGGGCATAGATCCCCCACATTATCGGTAGACAGCCCAATATGGCAAGAGGAGCAAAACGCCATGGGGGTAGCAGACCCCCCATCCTCCTTAGACTTGGGTCTAGCCCCTAGCTCCAGTGAAGTAGACATGCTCACAGCGTCAATATACCCCACTAATAACACTATCACCCAGAAAAAGTGTAAATGATTAAAATTTCACCCCAGAAATGTCTAAATTCGGACTTATCTGGCCAGCGAAGGGTTAATCTGTTGAGGAGAGAGAAGGCTCGGTCCCTGCGTAGTGTACTCGCTTAGGAAAAGTACCACAAAATGGCGGCCGTCATGACAGCCAATCAGAAACGAGCGCGAACCAGGCGCTCATGGGAAATGTAGTTTTCCCTTACAAGTACCCCAAACAGTGCCCAAAGCCCCCCTGAACACCCCACATAAATAAAACACATTCCGGATGATAGAGCAGGAGCGTAGCATTAAAATGAGCCCTCTCTGAAGTTGCTGTGACAAGCGGTTCCAGAGATATGTCCCACACTGTGAATTCTCATAGAGAGTAAAGGAGCCCTTGCGTCTGAGCGGGAAAAAGCAGCGGAACACCATTTTTAATAAAGTTTAAGAAAACATTAAAAAGTGCCCAAACAAGCATGAAACACATAAGAAACATAAATAAATGAATACCCAAAGCTCCAAAACCCAGAGAATACCACAGGAATTGCATAAAACAGTAATAATGCAATAAAAACACCCTATGAGTGCTGGAGTGTATTAAAACTCCCAAATACAAGCCCATCAAAGGGACACTGTGGGGACAAGTGGACCTTCAGCACTCAATGGGTGACTCACCTTTCCTGCAGGACTTCTGTCTTCAGGTGACCATGATGAAGTGGGAAAGAACCAGAGGTAAATTCCCCAGTAGGGAAGCTGCTTAACACAAGCTGTCCCCTCTTCAGGGCATAAGGTCCACAGAAAATCCCTGGAAGCTGCACCAGCCACTTTAAAGGGCAATTCACAGCCATGGTCACCCTCCTAATGGTGGTATTCCATATTTGAATAAAAAAATAATAAAACACTAAGATGCATAGATGTTCTCTACCTGGTGTGCAAAGCACTCCAGGAACAAATCAATCTAAGTGGCTCTGGCCAGAAGGTGGCTTAAGTAAGAGGGGAGGCTCCGCCCCTTGCAAATCATTTGCATAGTTGTTCCTGCCTATTAAAGGGGACTTACGCCTCCCAGAGTACCAGTGACCTGTATTGGACGACAGTGAAAAGAGAATTACAGGTAAGTGTGTGCATAGGCAGGGACTGTCAGGAACTGAATGGCGACAATGTGAGCCATAGTCCCCAAGAGCTGGAGGCTTACAAATTGATAACACCTAGCTTAAAGTTTCTATGTAACAAATAGGAGACTTTGAAAGATCTTTCAAAATCGCCTATATTTATGTTGACTAATTTTTATTTAAAAATATTTTCTGAGATATTTAGCGTGTTTGTTAGTGCATGTAAAATAGAGCACACTGGCTGAATCCCTGTTGGATACTAACATTCCAGAATCATCTCCCCTTCTTCCTGCTGGCAACACATAGCTCATTTGCATAAACCAACAAATAAATAAACATTGTTTGAAATAAAAAAGGCTAACATAAAATCAAGAGATTTTGAAAGTGCTTTCAATTGGTTATAAATTGCCAGTTACACAGGGTTAGGATACAATGTGGGACATGTATTAGTTGCTAAAGAAGAATTTGCCCAAAATGTCACACAAGTATAAATACAGTGAAAGACAAACAAAACAAAAAACCTAAATGATGTGCAGTGTCATCTCTTTCAATTATTTTGCATGTCTAGTTTTATTGCTATTATTCACACACATTGGGCTTTACAGCAGAAGTAACACCTTATGAAAACTTAGGTTCGTTTGAAAGAGCTTTCAAAAATTACCTAGGTGTTCTATTTTAATTTAACACCTTAACGACCGGCTGATTGGCGCGGTGTGGTCAGTTAAGGACCACGGAGCATTTTTTTTTTTTTGTTATTCTGCTTCCGGACTCCCCGAACTGTGTGCAGCCGCGGAGGGATCCCAGAATTCCATGACAGTCATAGTACGTCACGGGTCGTTCAGTCAGATCGACCCTTGATGTACTATGACCGGCAAGGGTCAATAGTTTGATATATAGAGTTTATTTTGTGTCATTTCATGCATGTAAGATAGTGCTGACTGGCAGAGCTATGTGCAAAATACTAACACTTCCAACGTATTTAAAGGGGAACTTTCACCCCTTAATAACTAAATCTCCCTTTACTGCTGACCTGGCGACTAGCTGCTTAGTAGCGCTAGTCGCCAGAAAACTTACCCCGTTCTCAAGATTTGGCCTTTGAAAGGATCAGGAAGCACGGACGTCTCTTCACAGTGACGTCCGTGCACCTGCGCTGTCAGTCCCTTGTCAGTCCCTTGTGCACCGTATGCACCGTACGGTGCACAAGGGACTGACAGCGCAGGCGCACGGACGTCACTGTGAAGAGACGTCCGTGCTTCCTGATCCTTTCAAACGGCGAAATCTTGAGAACGGGGTAAGTTTTCTGGCGACTAGCGCTACTAAGCAGCTAGTCGCCAGGTCAGCAGTAAAGGGAGATTTAGTTATTAAGGGGTGAAAGTTCCCCTTTAAATTTTAACCCAACGAATGCTAGGGAGGACTATTTAGTGTTCAAGTGGCAAAATGTCCCATTTAAATCCATGAAAATATGGGGAATTTGCAGTTGGGATGTTCAAGGTTTGCTTCACTTTATCTTCTTAAGTATGTTTTTTTTGGGCCTTATTAATGAATACTCAAGAGATGCATGTAATCTGGACTAACGCAACTGCACCATAGGAAGTAAGTAAAAATTCCCATTGATTTAAATGCAGCTTTTAAACTTCTGAAAGCTAGAGAGGTCTCCAACATTACAAAAAGCAGCCAAGGGTTTAAAAGCCCCAGTTAAATTAATGGGATTTTTTTTTCTTGTCCCCTATGGTCCACTATTGGTTTCCACAGATCTGCTGCAATTCTTAGAACCTTAGCCTCCCAGTGTCAAAAACATTCACTTGGTTTGTATGTGGTCATCAATCCACACTGTTTTACACATGTACAGCAATTTGTCTTTAGAATCCCATTTCAAAGAGTTTATTTAAAGGGATAGTACTGTTTCACAATAAAAGCAGCTCCAATTAATCTTCATAGTATTAGGGCCATGGAGAGTGTTATTTCCATACTGTCAGAGTTGTAGTTCAAGAGTAACTGAATGATAAAGTATCTCCCTTTTACTGATGTAACACTGCTAACCTCAGAACAGAAAGGTGGTGTCCAGATGGCTTCCAGAGAGGGGCAATCTTCTATTAGCATAAGGGAAAAACAAGAAAAACCCGTCAAGGGGGGCAGGGCCTTCATTGCTCTCACAGTAAGAAGATTGTCCCTTGCAGTGAGCGGTCTGGTCTGTGGACCAGATTCCACATCTGAGAGGAGGTGGCTTACACAAGGTAAAAGGGGCAGGAGGGGGATAATTTATCATTCCATTTCTCTTGAACTACAAAACTCTGACAGTACTGAAATAACACTCTCCAAGGCCCAAATACTATGAAGATTAATCAGAGCTGCTTTTATTTTGAAACATTACTATCCCTTTAATTTCAAGTCAATCATTGGACCTCCAGCTGTTGAAGACTACAACTCTCATCACCCCCAAGTAGCCTGAAAATCTACCTCCTGGTGAAGTAATATGAATCAGGCTGAAGATGCCGAGCACGTTATGTGACTGAAATGAAAAATAAATCTAATATGAATCACATGCACAGCACAAAAGCAGCACAAGGAGGGGAATGAGAAAGAATATAAGAATGTAAAAGGTATAGCAAATCCTAATGAGAAAAACAAAATATATTTCATGCTTTTTCCTGCTGAATAACGGACATGCGGTTTTAAGAACCGCTGCTGACAAGCGGTTCTGTTGCTGTCAATGGAGAAGTCTTTCACCAACCAAACACTCTCTATAAACAGCAGTAGTAACAGTTCCACCCTCTGGAAACTTCTCATGAAGTTTAACCCTTTCATTATCAAAAAAAGTTTTCAGCTGTGAGAATTTTGAAAGTATTCAATAAAGCATCCGCTAACAGTGGTAATAATGCGGTTTACTCAGCAGGAAAAGCCTTAAAATAAATATTTTTTTTAGACCTTAAGTTGACCGTTCTTTAACTTGAAATCAGTATTTAGAGAACACCAATACAGCTGACTGTTTCTGACTATAAAAACATTTAAGTGAAAAAATGTAACCTCTCCCTCACACTTCTCAATGTACACACACCCCTTACTATCCACATTATCATCAGGTCTTAGTTTCTCATTCCATTTTTCAAAGTAATAATGAAATAAGTCTAAAGAATACCATAGTATAGTAAATTACGATAATCGGGACAAAAGCATATTATCTCCCTAAAGATCCACAAAAGAGATTATGATCCAAAGCTGCCTCTTGCCATTTAATGGGTAATTACACCTACAGGAATATGGGTCTCCTAATTTATTTAAAGGAAAACTCATACCCCCCAAAAAAAACAACCAACGTATCTGAGAATCAGAGCTTATTTCTTTATCAGGATATTTAGTTATACATCTGCATACCTCCTAACATTTCAAATGGCCAAAGAGGGACACTTTTGTTTTAGGGGATGTAACTGGTGGGTCGTAACATTTGGGCGTGGCATTACTGAACATATTTAGATTAATTTATAAACAGTCATTAATGTGAGTTTTATCACTGTGGAGCAATGTGATACACTTATATAAACAACACACACTCTGATCTCCTAAACAGAGTGACACCAGGGTGGGAAAGAGGAACAGAGGGATGTGGGTCTTAAAGAGGGACAGTTCCTCCTAAAGAGGGTCATGGAAGGTATGCATTTGAGCATTTCCTGGAGATACTGAAGCTGAATTTCCCCACCTTGCTTAAACTCTAACATGATTCAGGCCCCTCCTGTGACAACAGTGAGCTTACAGACTCTGTACCTGAACTGGTGTTTGCTTGGAGGAAGGCCTGGTCCAGAGTGTGATGTCACACACCTTGCTCACATCAGCAGAGTCAGTTTTTAACCAATGGAAAGTTAAATGAGCCCTACTTCTTGACAACAAAACAGAGCGGCAATGTCACTTTATTTTAGTGTAATAATGATGTGTACTCATTAACTGCCTATACTGTTGGTTCTATTTTTATATACAGATGATAAAACTGTATATTGGCACATATATATGGACCTGATGTAGTTTTTTTGAGGTAAACCAATTATCAATAGACTACAACAGATTTCCAATAGCAGAATGAAATCCTATAGATACACTTGACAGCTTTAGGACAGAGTCCTACCTAGCTAAGTGGTTCTGTTGAACACATCAAAGCTCCCTTTTGAATTATCTCTTTACATACACATAACTAAGACTCTTAAGGGAGATGGGTGTTCAAAAGTATTACTATGAAATGCATTAGACGCCCCTGTGTGTATGAACTCTAACCCAAAGTAAAGACAATACAGGAAGAATAGAGTAAGAAATAAAAATAAAACAGCTTTTACCAACTGTCGGCGTTGTGGCAGCACTCAGGGACGTTGCTGATGAAATGGAAGAGGTGCTTTCAGCACGAGCCAGAGGTGCAATGGGAGGAGGGCTGGACGAGTGGATGGGAGGGCTGAACGGTCTTGACTGAAGGAGACATACAAAGTTGAATTGTTAGACAGCAGAATGGTTACATAGTGTCAACTTATTAATATAAGGATATTTTGCATGTACTTATCGATAAATCGTTTTCTGTTTGTCCATGTGGAACACAGGAACTATGAAGTATAGTCCCCTCTCCTCCAGGACAGCAAGGCACTTAAATAAATGTTTCTGAGGTAGAGACTCCCTCCCCTGTCCACTTTACCCCTGCAGAGAATGCTCAGTTTTAACATAAGAAAGAAAGAAAAAGAAACGAAACAGAAGTGGAACAAGAAAGGGAATCTCAAGAACCCCCTGCTGGGACTCAAACAATTGTGGTTTTCTTTGGGAAGGGGAATCCTGTGTTCCACATGGATTGTAAGAAAAGGATTTATCAGTAAGTACATAAAAATGCCTTTTTCTCTTACGTCCCATATAGAACACAGGAACAATGGATATATACCAAAGAATCCCCAATATTCTGGGAAGGGAAAGAGAAAAACCCCTCCAAACACAGTCCGGTTCCAAAAGAAATGAATTGGTACAAAATTAACTGGTACAAAACGAACCTTAGGCATCAACAGACACCAACACTGCAAACTGAAGAACTGAAACAAACAGGTTACTGGCCAAAACTATTTCAGGAAGGACCCATTCACAGGCACAGTGGCCAGTAGGACATTACTGCCAAAACTGGCTTCAGCTGAATAAAGCACAATAACACATTAGTGCTTGACATAAGTATGAGGGGATGACCATGTTGCCACCTTACAAAGCTGTTCAGCAGATGCCCGATTCTTTTAGGCCCAAAATGTGTCCATCGACCTGGTGGCATGGCTGTAACCAAAAAGGGCAAAGGCTTCGTCTTGAAAACATATGCCTAGTGAATGGCCACCTTAATCCAAGAAGACACTGTTATCTTAGAAGCAGTCTGGCTCTCAGACATGACAAAAAAAAAGTGAATCAGATTTCCTAAAATGATGCGCATGATGGACATAGTACTTCAAGCACCTCAAAACATCCAAAAAATGAGATGGAGCTGGTAAATATGAAATTCAGAAACAACCTTAGGGTTGTACCCTATAGCAGAATGCAAAACTACCCAATCAGAGGGAAAAGACCGAAAGGGGGCTTACAAGACAAAACCTGATGTAGACACAATAGAGAAACTGAAGACAATGGCTCAAAAGTACTCTCAGCACCAGATTCAGGTCCTATGGAGATGTGGGATCCTGAAAATGAGCCACCTTTTGAACAGAAAAAGGACAAAGAGCCAAAACCTGAATTTGGAACTTAGTCCAAGCCTTGTCTGAATACCATAATGAAGAAAAGCCAAGACAACCAGAAGCTAATAAGGTTGCCTCCCTCTGATACCCCTGGCCTTCACACCATTTATAGAAGAGGGGCCATATCTTATGATATATTTTGAAAGAAACCAGCTTCGCAGCCTGTGGTATGGTAGCAATGACAGTCAGTAAAATATTTGTACTTCAAGGTGCTGCCCTCAAGAGCAAAGCTGTCAAAGCAAAGTTTTCCATCTGAGGATGAGAGAGCGGACCCAAAGTCAAGAGCTGTGGACCTAGAGGGATCTGAAACAGCTGGATGGAAGACCCCAAATATGAACTATCGAGTTGAATACTCATTGATAGATCTCCCAATTTCCAGGATTCCGGCGCTGGTGACTGAGAACGTCTGCCACAATATTACCTACACCTAGAATATGAACTGCATAGCAAGCTGGCATGCAAACTTCCACCTAAGTGAAAGTCAGCCAGACTCTGGCCCATGCTAATGCACTTCCGGTCCCCCCCTGGTGTTTAATGTAATCCACAGTTGTCAAATTGCTGGACTGAATCAGCATCGGGAACTGTGGAAGAATGCTCTCTGCTCTGGTCCAAAGATCATGGACAGTCTGAGTAGCACCGAGCCTGTCAGGCTCGAATCTGTGGTGACTATGGCCCAGTTGGGGAGAATATGAAGCTTTCCCAGAGACAGATGGCACTCTGAAGTCACCAATGAAGATCCTCCTTTGTCTGGTTGGCCAGAGACAGCGAGGTAACACTGTTGTCTGAACCAATTTCAGAGAATATCCAGCTGCAGCTGCTGATAATGGAACTGAGAAAATGGGACTGCCTCCACAGCAAAGTCTCGGTAGCCTAGTACCCTCATGTACTCTTGCACCGTCTGAGGCAGCCGAGACATCGCTTGAGATACCTGACGAAACGGGGACAGAAATTTGTTGTCCCGCAGAAAAAACTTTTCCCAGAAGAATGTTTAATCTCATACTGAGACACTGGAGGACCTGGGAAAGAACCAAAGATTATTTCTTGAAATTGAGACCCCAATTGTGTTGCTCCAGGATGGACACTCAGGACTAAATCTGAATGTGCAAGGTTTCATCTGCGGGAGTCTTGAGTAAGAGGTCATCCAGGTAGGGAGCCAAGGAGATCCCTTGTGAGTGGATGTTAGCTGCTAAAGCAGACATTACCATTGTAAATATCCACAGAGTGCGCACATCCCAAAAAGAAGGTAAACAAAACTGACTGTCCAAGAATGGAAACCACAGAAAACGCAGATGATCTGCATAGATAGAAATGAACAGATACATGTCCTTTATGTTGAGGAAAGCCAAGACCTCCCCTGGACATGTGGTGGAGATGACGGAGCACAAGGACTCCATCTTGAACTGGACAGCAAGCAGAAAAATGTTAATACATTTTAGAGGGACACAAAAAGGGCTGGACTGCCTGCGGGTGGGACCAGACTGATATGAATATGGAAATTTCCTCTCTGCAATGGCACATGGGAGCGAAAAACGTGACTTGAGCAGCACCTGAGGGGTTACACATGCCTTGAGCAATCTACTTTATTTTGCTCTTTCTCAGTGTGCGCTCGTCACATTCTTTTCGTTTGTTGTCTCCCTAAGTGGAAGGGTATCCCAGGCATGGGCCCTTGCTTCTGTGTGCCTAGAGGGGAACAGCTGCATCCCACTGACGAGGTCCACATAGACCGAAACGTACGTCTGGGATTGTGCTGTTTCTCTCGTGCGGAGAGGATTTGCCTGACATTTCGGGGCTGGACTGCCTGCGGGTGGGACCAGACTGATATGAATATGGAAATTTCCTCTCTGCAATGGCACATGGGAGCGAAAAACGTGACTTGAGCAGCACCTGAGGGGTTACACATGCCTTGAGCAATCTACTTTATTTTGCTCTTTCTCAGTGTGCGCTCGTCACATTCTTTTCGTTTGTTGTCTCCCTAAGTGGAAGGGTATCCCAGGCATGGGCCCTTGCTTCTGTGTGCCTAGAGGGGAACAGCTGCATCCCACTGACGAGGTCCACATAGACCGAAACGTACGTCTGGGATTGTGCTGTTTCTCTCGTGCGGAGAGGATTTGCCTGACATTTCGGGGCTGGACTGCCTGCGGGTGGGACCAGACTGATATGAATATGGAAATTTCCTCTCTGCAATGGCACATGGGAGCGAAAAACGTGACTTGAGCAGCACCTGAGGGGTTACACATGCCTTGAGCAATCTACTTTATTTTGCTCTCAGTGTGCGCTCGTCACATTCTTTTCGTTTGTTGTCTCCCTAAGTGGAAGGGTATCCCAGGCATGGGCCCTTGCTTCTGTGTGCCTAGAGGGGAACAGCTGCATCCCACTGACGAGGTCCACATAGACCGAAACGTACGTCTGGGATTGTGCTGTTTCTCTCGTGCGGAGAGGATTTGCCTGACATTTCGGGGCTGGACTGCCTGCGGGTGGGACCAGACTGATATGAATATGGAAATTTCCTCTCTGCAATGGCACATGGGAGCGAAAAACGTGACTTGAGCAGCACCTGAGGGGTTACACATGCCTTGAGCAATCTACTTTATTTTGCTCTTTCTCAGTGTGCGCTCGTCACATTCTTTTCGTTTGTTGTCTCCCTAAGTGTAAGGGTATCCCAGGCATGGACCCTTGCTTCTGTGTGCCTAGAGGGGAACAGCTGCATCCCACTGACGAGGTCCACATAGACCGAAACGTACGTCTGGGATTGTGCTGTTTCTCTCGTGCGGAGAGGATTTGCCTGACATTTCGGGGCTGGACTGCCTGCGGGTGGGACCAGACTGATATGAATATGGAAATCTCCTCTCTGCAATGGCACATGGGAGCGAAAAACGTGACTTGAGCAGCACCTGAGGGGTTACACATGCCTTGAGCAATCTACTTTATTTTGCTCTCAGTGTGCGCTCGTCACATTCTTTTCGTTTGTTGTCTCCCTAAGTGGAAGGGTATCCCAGGCATGGGCCCTTGCTTCTGTGTGCCTAGAGGGGAACAGCTGCATCCCACTGACGAGGTCCACATAGACCGAAACGTACGTCTGGGATTGTGCTGTTTCTCTCGTGCGGAGAGGATTTGCCTGACATTTCGGGGCTGGACTGCCTGCGGGTGGGACCAGACTGATATGAATATGGAAATTTCCTCTCTGCAATGGCACATGGGAGCGAAAAACGTGACTTGAGCAGCACCTGAGGGGTTACACATGCCTTGAGCAATCTACTTTATTTTGCTCTTTCTCAGTGTGCGCTCGTCACATTCTTTTCGTTTGTTGTCTCCCTAAGTGGAAGGGTATCCCAGGCATGGGCCCTTGCTTCTGTGTGCCTAGAGGGGAACAGCTGCATCCCACTGACGAGGTCCACATAGACCGAAACGTACGTCTGGGATTGTGCTGTTTCTCTCGTGCGGAGAGGATTTGCCTGACATTTCGGGGCTGGACTGCCTGCGGGTGGGACCAGACTGATATGAATATGGAAATTTCCTCTCTGCAATGGCACATGGGAGCGAAAAACGTGACTTGAGCAGCACCTGAGGGGTTACACATGCCTTGAGCAATCTACTTTATTTTGCTCTTTCTCAGTGTGCGCTCGTCACATTCTTTTCGTTTGTTGTCTCAATACATTTTAGAGGAACTATGAAAACACTGGAGTATAATTTGGTGAATGTTTCCCGAGGAGGAACTGGTATCAACACCTGCATATCTAGCAGGGAGCAGACTGTTTCTAAATATAGATGACTTTGCTTGAGATAGTAAGGAACTCTGGACATAAAGAATCAGCATGGAGGAAGGGACTTTAAATCTATGTGACATCCTTCGTGACTACCAACAAAACCCAGTGGTCTGCCACATAAATGGCCCATGTGCTTTGGAAAAAAATGGAGACTACCTCCTTTAGTCAGGAGAGGACCAGACCCCTGTGAGTCACGTGGAGATGGGCTTCTCGGCTTTTGGCATTCGAGCAGGATTCTTACCTAACTAGGCTTGCTTGGGTTTTGGGGTGGAACGTGTCTGGGTAGCTGAGGGAACCGTCACCTTGGACACGTACATATACTGGCATGGGTAATGAAAACCATGAGTCTTTTGCAGAAAAGAGGAATGCTTATGAGTAACTTGAGGCAATAAAGTACTCTTGCATTCAGTGGCATGACTGATAACCTTCTCTAGTTCTGGGGCAAACAACTGTAAGGAACATAAAACAATAAAGCAAAGACTTCTTAAAAGACTGGTCAGCCGACCAGATCTTAAGCCACAAAGTGTGATATGTGGCCATGGAGAGAGATGAGGCCTTACCAGTAAAACTAGGGACATCAAAAGTCATTTTCATAAGAGGAGCATTAGCTTCAAGAATCTTGGATATCAGAACAACTTGGACAGCATCCAACAGCTGATCCTCCCAAACAGTTATATCCCTATATCTCAAAGTCAAAGGAAGGAAGTACAGCAGCACCAAAAGCCACATATTTCAACTTCAAGAAGGAATATAGTCTCTTAACTATCTGAACATTAAAGAGCTATAGCGTCTGCCAGCAGGAAAGCTGTATTCTTGGCCATGTTAGCGATTGGAGAATCTAAAGTAGGGGGTTGCCCACTGCACTAAGGCCTCAGCAGAAAGGGATGCAGAAGAGAGCTACACCTACCAAGGAATAACCTCCTGTTAGGTGTCCTCCATGAGTACCTGGTCCAAGGAATGGGGAGGAGGAAAACTGGTAACATCCTTCTTGCACCTCTTAATAATATCAGCGGAAGCTGAACTAGAATCAGAGGCCTCTGGGACTTTAAGAATTTTTAGAACAGCCTGAATAAAACCCTCAGGGGAAGGACAGGGGTCTTACTCATAAGAGTCACTAAAACAGAAAGGCAAATCGAAGTCCTCCACATCAGTTTCCCCTTCCTCCACAGAGGAAGAGTAATGAAGGCATCACCCCTATACTATGGCTCAAGCTCCATTTGGGGGGTGCAGGAGGTCTCATGGACCAAGAGTCTAGGAACCATTAAATAGATGAATGGGATGAGTGCTTTAACCCATGCAAGTTCCTGTTCAGAAGATGAAGGCCCCAGAATTTGTGTAGAAGGCACGCAGAAAGAGGGACAGAGTACCAGAAAATTCCCTAGGAATCCCAGTCTGGGATGAGAAGCAATGGGTTAAAGGACTTAAGGGGATCCCAGAATCCTTAGAAGCTTTAGACTTGCCCATGTATCCTCTTAGTTTCTTACAGTCAGGAAACCCAGAAAGAATAGAGTAAAAGCAGTAGAAAGCAGAATAAAAGTACTTATTTATAGGGATAGTAATAGCACAATAAAACTTCAGCTCCGATTATTATTACTTGCAATTTTTGAAATTTTGCTCTATATATAGTTACTCCTATTTCTGTACTTCACCGCTACTGAAGCTGAAAGGATCCCCCTCTCACCCCTTCTGCCCACCTCCCATTGAACCTGGGATCCGGTCGTGGGACCAGACGAATGCAGTGAGGGACAATCTTCATTCAGTAAGTATATGGAAAACCCTGCCATCCTTGACAAAAAAAAACTTGCCCTCCTTATGCTTACTGAAGAGTGTCCCTCACCGCGCTCCACCGGACCTGAAGAAGAGGAACAGTGACGTGGCCAAAAGGGTCGGTTGAACTTCAGAAGTGTAAGTAACTATGTATAGAGCAACATGTTTAAAAAAAATTGTA
This sequence comes from Rhinophrynus dorsalis, assembly GCA_037306005.1. NCBI lineage: Eukaryota > Metazoa > Chordata > Amphibia > Anura > Rhinophrynidae > Rhinophrynus > Rhinophrynus dorsalis. The sequence continues at coordinate 238,067,126 of CM074722.1, forward strand.
AGTCATAATTGGAGCTAAAGTTTTATTGCGCTATTACTATCCCTTTAAAAGAACTTTGTGACTGCAAGAGGTTAAAATGTGGAAAGCAGGATGGAGAGAGCTTCTGAGTAATGTACAGAATCCAAAAAGGAAGAGAGTCAGCTCAGGATCACCTCTTCCTTTGCCTGGGAATAACAGGCTGCTGGGGAATGTAGTTTCCCAAGTTTAAAAATGGCACTATGGCTCTCCAACCATTGGAAAATGCCGCCCTCCCGATATCGGGAAGGAAGAGGGCTGTTCCACAGGGTCTTGTAACCAGTGTGAAAGAGAAGGCAAAAGAAGTTCCAGAGAAACACTACATGCGCTATCCAAGATGGCCGCCTCGTGCGCGTGTTCTTAAAGGTACCACAACCCAAAAAAGTCAAAAGTGTAAGAAAACTAAAGAAAGATTTCACACTTATTTGTAACAAAGTGTGTTAACACCACTGTCATGAAATTACTGATTCCAAATGAGAAGAAAAGTCTCATACAACAAATAAAAAGGCAGAGAATGCCCACAGGCAGTGCGAGGAGTTAAAACTCCACCAAGCAGACAAGGACAGGACATAGAAACATAAGCTAACATGGATGTGATGACCCAACAGTGTCTGCCAGACAGAGAAACAGGGACATACAGGACCTGTGCACTAATAGAAAGAGTTAATCCAATCTGCTTTATTCTTCAGGCTCCTACGCAAGTAAGTGAATTTGCATCAGATAAAGCTATAAGGAAAGGGCTGATAAAACAAGCCATCCTCCACACACTCAGGTCCTGAAAGTCTGTGAACTGGCCAGTTTTTCCAAAGGAGGTCAGGAATAGAAACCTGTTTAATGGAGGATTAAACATCCCCATAGCCTAACAGCAGAAAATAAAAAAGGAAACTAAAAGAGCTTTACTCTTGCTGATCCTCATGTAACGAGGTCACTTTTAAAGGGATAGTAATGTTTCATAATAAAAGCAGCTCTAATTAATAATCATAGTATTTGGACCTTGGAGAGTGTTATTTCAATTCTGTCAGAGTTGTAGTTCAAGAGTAATTGAATGATAAAGTATCCCCCTCCCGCCCCTTTTACCGATATAACACTACTCAGCCAGAGCAGAAGGGAGGTGCCCAGGTAGACTGCAGAGAGGGACAATCTTCAATTAAGATAAGGGAAAAACCTGAAAAACTTGTCAAGGGGGGCAGAGCTTTCATTATCCTCATAGGAAGAAGATTGTCCCCTGCTGTTATTTGTCTGGTCTAGCAACCAGATTCCACATCTGAGAAGAGATGGCTTACACTAGGTTAAAGGGGTGGGAGGGGAAACTTTATCATTCAATTACTCTTGAACCACAACTCTGACAGTATTGAAATAACACTCTCTATGAGTCAAATACTATGAAGATTAATTGGAGCCACTGTTTTTGTGAAACATTACTATCCCTTTAAAACTGCGATGCTCTGCAAGGGGTAAAGTGGACAAGGGATGGTGTCTCCGCCTCTGGGACCTTTTTGTTTAGGTGCCCTGCCTTCCTTTATCCCATGGTTCCTGTGTTTCACATGTGTGTCACTTCACTACGATCTTTCTAAAGAGCAGCTGGAAGAAACAAAGAAAGCTTCCCCAGGGAACATCTGAATTACCACTGGAGAGTTTCCTTCTTTGAAGATATTATATATCCTATATTGTATGTGCTGTCTATTGTTGAACCTCCAGCTGTTGGGAACAGCAACTCTCATCATTTCCAACCAGCTGTGTCAGGATTACAGGAGGCTGAATCCTGATGGCGAGACTAAATGCGACAATAAAGCCTAAAGCTCATGGTCTCTGCCAAGGAAGCTAGGGAGTGAAGCTTGAGTGCGAGGCTGTGGAGTCAGGGCCGGATTTACATCTCAGGAGCCTGTAGGCACAGAAATCTGAAGTGCCCCCCACCCCTTGGACATCTCCACAGGACACCTCCACAATGCTCCTAATCTCCATATTGCCCTGACATTGCCCTGACATTGCCCCCCATCAGCTCCAACTTGCCCCCATCAGCTCCATGTTACCCTCACATTGCCCCCCATTAGCTCCAACTTGCCCCCATGATTTCCACATTGCCCCCACCATCTCCATATTGCCCCATCAGCTCCACATTTCCCCTACCATCTCCATATTGTCCACACATTGCCCCCCATCAGCTCCAACTTGCCCCCATCAGCTCCATGTTACCCTCAAATTGCCCCCCATCAGCTCCACATTTCCCCCACCATCTCCATATTGTCCTCACATTGCCCCCCATCAGCTCCAACTTGCCCCCATCAGCTCCATGTTACCCTCACATTGCCCCCACCATCTCCATATTGCCCTCCATTAGCTCCACATTGCCCCCACCATCTCCATGTTGTCCTCACATTGCCTCCCTCCCCCACTGCACGTTTCCTACATCCCCCCGTTGTCCGTTTCCTACCTCCCTGGCAGGAGATCTGTCATCTGTGCCTCCTTTGACACAGTACTGTAGCTGCTGGAGCTCCCTCGCGGTCTCCTATTCAGGAATGCAGAGCGCTGGGAGATGATGTCATCTCCCAGCGGTCTGCATTCCTAAAGAGCCGACGAGGGAGCTCAGAAGCTACAGGACTGTGCCTAAAGAGACACAGACCTGTCCTGCCAGGGAAGTAGGAAACAGACAAGGGGGGGCAATTTGAGGGCAACATGGAGCAGGTCCCGGGTGGGGGCCAGCGAGGCTAATTTAAAGAATTTTTTTTTTTTTTTTTTTTTTTTTAAAGCAATCCGAATGACAGGCGCCCCTCTGTGGGGTGCTCCTGTAGGCAGATGCCTATTCTGCCTTATACTAAATCCGGCCCTGTGTGGAGTGGAGCTTGAAACCAGTGCACTCTTGCTGAGGTTGAAAATGTATTAAAGATACTGGTCATGAAGCCAGATGTCCAACACTGGTTAACCAGGGAAGGCAGAAGTACTGGAGTGAGACTGAGGGGTGGTCAAGGAAAGGCAATAGTCAGGGCAGACAGTGTGCAAGCAAAGTCAAAACACAAGCTGATGTTAGGACAGGTAGTGTTCAATCTAAGTCAACGTAGAAGCCGAGGTCGAAACAGGTGGAGTTCAAGTGAAGTCAAGCTAAAGTCAAGTGGAGAATCAAATACAGCAAAGAGGGAACAAAGTCTTCACCACCAGGGGCTGGATTCAAATGCAGGTGCTAATTTTATCTCTGCATTTATCTCCAGGTATCAACATAGACTTCAATAGGAAATGTTTTGATAAAATGGGAGGTAACATTTATCTCCTGCATTTGAATCCAGCCCCAGGACTGATAACAGAGCACTGGGAGCTTGGGCAAGCTGATTTAAATAGTCTCCCAAACTAAGTAGAGCTGGAGGCCATTAACCAATCAATGCTTGCAAGCAGACCTACAATCCAAGAAAGCCAGGAAGAGTAAAGGACAATACTGCTACAGAACAGCCTGCAGATGAAAGATCCTCTGGTGGCAGCAGATTTGCAGGACCCATACTCCTGGAGGTCGCTGGTACAAGCCCAGGGTGAGATGCAGAGGACTGGCTATGAGATAACAACTGGTTGGGGATGATAGAAATTGTAGTTTCCAAAAGCTGGAGGTCTGACAACTAACCACCTCTCTAAAATGCCTTAAAAGAAGTGCATTATAGGGCATATGTTTAAAATGGAGCGAAACAACACATTTTTACTAAATGAACCCCTTGGATGTAAATGTGGTGTAAATAATAGAAAACGTTTTTAAAATACAATGAGCCCTTTGGATGCTAAACAGGTCTCAAACCTTTGTTGACAATGCGTTGCAGGCCACTCTTATCATCCAAGGGTATAAACGCCCTATTTGTAAGAAATTGATGTTTTGTTTCTTACATATTGAGCAGCTGCCTCAGAATTGAGGTATTTCTGTCTTTCTACACATACTTCTGTGTTCCTTTCATAGGTAGCCAGAGCACCAAATGGACATTATGGGGAATAGTCTATGTTGAGTCACACCTTGGTATCAATTGACAGGAACTGACATGCCCATACACCTACCCATGGGTGTCTGCCACATGCTTGAACCAGTTCTGATAACACGAAACATGCTTAGAGTGAGGCGACTGGGCAAAGCAAGTCTAATGATTCCCTTATCTCAGCATATCTGGGGAAAATAATTAGTGCCAGAGGTTACACAGTCTTGAAGGGTCTCCAAACACTGCTGTATTAAGACCCTCTGGAGGTGAATGCAGGATCACCCTTAAAAAGAAGTCCCAAGAGGAATAAAAAAATCATCCTCATCCTCCACCCCCCCCATCAGAAGAATCCACCACATCCAGAGTCGTTAGAAGAGGATAGTCCAGGCAGAACTAGGGAAAACCCTTAATGGAGGATGTGATATTATTAATTGAAGAAATTAGGGCTGTAAAACCCATATAGGCTCCTGTTCAGGAGAAGAGGGACATAAAACAACAGCAAAGTCCCACTCCCTTAGACTGCCAGGGTGTCAGAAGTTTCTCTATTAAACCTTTGTTCCTCATGTCACAAGCAAGACTTACCCGTATCTCCCTTTGCACACAGATATAAGCCAGCAGATCCCCTCATAGAAAGAATACAGGACAAAAAAGTAATATAAACCACAAATCTGCCTGAAGGGGTTAACGCAGAATGCCAAGAGGGAGAATTCAGACTCATGTGACTCAGGAAGAGAGGAAGCGGTGTAATTACAGAACATCCCCTTCCTACTCCCTGAAGCCCAGACAACCATGTCTTTTGGGAATTGGAGTTATTTTTTCCCTCCAAATATAATATGGCATGGTTACTCTCTATCCTTCCCAGTGAGTGGGGAGGGGCTCCAAGGACATGCCCTACTTGTAGTAAGAAACGGTAGAAGAATAAGCCCCATTTTGCCCACCAGATAACCTTTTAAGGCAAGTACCCTGTCCTCCTGCAGGATGATATTTCACCCCCATGGTTCCTGTGCTCCACACTGGACAAAAGAGAAAAATATTTACATAATTGTTTGGGGAATACATTTGTATCCCTGTCTACAATCAAGATTTCCTAACTCTGGAAAGAAGGGTGCTTACACTTCATCAGATGTTACTGCTAAAGACATATGGAAAGGCAATACCAAGTCTGCCTGTTGTAGTATAACGTGTTGGGGATCAAAAGGAGGTGAAGTGTATTGTTAAGAAATTTGTTGCCTGTTCATAGGAACATAGCTTATGAAGCTGAAAAAAGACACACATCCATCAAGTCAAGACCATGCCAAATCACCCCTGTTGAATCACAGTGGTCTTAACTTGTTCCTCTTGTATTTATTCTCCAATGTTTTATATTGATATGTATATTTATCTAAGGCTGTTTTAAACAAATTCCATGATTCTTGTGCATGTTCATCTTTGAAGATTCATACTTAAAGGGATAGTAATACTTCGTTTTATCTTTATTTTATTTTGCAGGCATTAAAAAAAACATGAAGAACGATATAAGTCTTATCTCTCAGACCTTTATGGTTTAAGAGATATTCACAAGCAAAGTCCCCCCCCCCCTTCCCCCCGTTCAGCCACATCAGAAGGGAGGTGCCCAGGTAGACTGCAGAGAGGGACAATCTTCAATTAAGATAAGGGAAAAAGCTGAAAAACTTGTCAAGGGGGGGGAAGGGCTTTCATTGTTTTCATTGTAAGAAGACTGTCCCCTTCTGTTATCTGTCTGGTCTTACAACCAGATTCACATCTGAGAAGAGATGGCTTACACTAGGAAAAAGGGGCGGGAGGGGGAAACTTTGCTTGTGAATATCTCTTAAACCATAAAGGTTTGAGAGATAAGACTTATATCATTCTTCATGTTTTTTTTAATGCCTACAAAATAAAATAAAGTTAAAACGAAGTATTACTATCCCTTTAATATCCTATAACACTGCTTTTAGCTTTGCACAATTAGCCTTTTTAAAATGTAATGCTTTGGTAAAACCCTTGCCACTGGGTTGCTCATAACAAATTTCAAAGGATACCATGTTGTGGTCGCCGCTGCCTAAATGTTTCTGTATACTGTTTATCATGTTTGAATTGTTTGAGAACACTAGGTCAAGCAAGGCCTCATTTCTAGTTGGCTCTTCTACTAGTTGGGACATGAAACTGTCCTTAATCATACTTAAAAATGAATTTCCCTTTGTTGTATTGAAGTCAAATTTCTCCAGTCAATGTCAGGACCGTTCCCTGTTGTCCTCAAAAGGGTTAATATGTCAAATGTATGGGAGTGGAATCAACTTGTTTTTCTGGATAAGGATAATTGGGGGAAGGGGGTATGTAACAATTATCTTGCATACTAATCTATATAAGTGCCATATTTGCCAGTACTGAACGATATGGTCTGGGCAACAGAATAGGGTGTGATTCAATATGGGCATAATCAGGGTGGAGCCAAGATCATCTGGAAAGTATATCCAGGCCTGAGCATACAAGTGAAGACATTACAACCGATGGTTTATATAAATGCACCACTATATCGTGAATTCAAGACCCAAATGCAGCCTGCACTGTAAATGACACAGATAAAATGTGTGGTACCAACATTGGCTTCATTTGTACAAAGGAAAATTATTCCTGCTCCCAAAACTATTCTCATTTTATTTCAAATTTATTTCCTTTTATTTCTCTAAAATAAAATAAACATTTTACATTTCAATTAGCCAAAAAACAGCTATAATTTGAAAACCTGAGAAAATATTCACTTGACTTCCCTTCAAAGATCTTGTCTAAAAAACATTACTGACTTTCCAAATTGGCGCAAGTGAAAATTCAATATGATTGCATGAATCTTACAAGTACACCGTTCAATATAGAGCTACAGGTTCAGTGGTTGGTGGCTTACTTACCACATCTGTAACTCCAGGCTTCCCAGGAGGCAGCTTTGGTCGTGAAGGTGGGCGAGGAGGAGGAGGAGGGGGAGTTGTACTGCAGGTAGCGAGAGGAGTTGCAGGGCGAGCAGGAGATGATGTACCTGAAATGCATAGTGGAATATAGAATACTAGTTGAACAGCCCGTTACACGGGCCACAGTGCCACTACCACCCAGTCACGGGGCAGTCACGCGCAGTAGAGACTACCCGTGCCACGACTGATACAGAGCTGGACGCTCCTTCGGAGCGCCCAGCTCTGCATCAGCCATGGCGCGGGCAGTCTCTATTGCGCATGACTGCAGCACGCGCAGCAGCGAATTATTATATACGATATTCATATTGTTAAAAATAACACATTAAAAGTTTCTAATATCATCGTGTTTAGTCTTTATCAACCCCATAATTAGATACATTAGATTTAATTGAGCCAATCAAGTAAACTTTTTTGATCAATATTGTTTGTAAATATTACACTGTTGATTAGGTTGGAGAAAAAAAAAACAATATAGGACACTCAGTTCTTACATTTCGAACCCTCCTAGACATCTTCTGTACTAATCTAGAACAAGGCTGAGGCCTTTAAGAGAAATTGTTTAGCTTTCATCCCATCCACAAATAAGTAGTATCTGTCACATCAGTGTGTTCTAAAAATAAAAACATCCTATTTCACCAAATAAGGTATATATATTTATTTTTTTCAGGAAATAATAATGGGGAAAAAATGTATACTCACCACTTGTACTGCCTGTGCCACTACTAGAGCTAGGTCCAGGAGAAGACACCACAGTTCTGTATGTAGGGGGTGGTGGCGGGGGAGGAGTAGCTCTTTGAGCCAGCCCAAAATCTTTTGGAGATGCTGCTGTCTCCAATGCATCATCTTTAATAAAAGTTTGCTCAGCTATTTTCTTATGAACCTCTTCAAGATTGAGTGGGGATGGAATATTACGAGACGTTTCAACAGGAGGTGCTTCACATGGGCTTTCCGGTTCCTCGGTTGGAGACTCAACTATTTCTTGTGGAGACAAAACTGGAGAAGCCTGTTCTGGGGAAGGATCAAAAAACCTGACCCATTTGTCTTCAGAGCTAACAGCTACAGACCTGGGTGATAATACAGGACCAAAAATGTTGTCCAAGTCATTAATTGATGGAAGTTCATCTTCTTTGACTTCTGATTCTATCTGGTCACTTCCTGTAACTGGAATTTAAAATTTAAAAAAACATTACTAGAGTAAAAGTTGCAATATATATAGCCTCAAGTTTTAACTGACACAAAAATGTAACTACAACTCAATGTTTTATTTTTCATAAACCAGTTCTCAAAAAAGTTAAAGTAAAATTGTGAACTAAAAAGAATAATTACAGGCTCTTAAATCTTTTCGGCCATGATGTTGCCACTTGGCGGATTTGACTCTATAAGAGTAGACTTGGGGCTAGATTCTATTGCAGGAGATAAATATTACATCCCGTTTTATCAAACATTTTTCTATTGAATTCTATGGGGAAACCTGGAGATAAAAGCAGAGATAAAATTAGCACCTGCAATAGAATCCAGCCCCTGCTCCCCTGTTGATCAGACACATGGCAGGTTGGAAAATTTACTTTGGTGACTTTGTCAGACTTCCAATTATGCCTTAAAGGAATAGTATCACTTAATATTTTAAATAAGGGTCTGCTTGGGGTGGAAAGTGCCCGGGTTGCTGAGGGAAGCAATGCCCAGACTGGAAAAGGAAACAAAAGCCACATGTCTTCCATGAAAAAAATTAATGTTTAGGAGTAACCTGATGGAACTAGGTACCCTTGCCTCTTTTTTTAATGAAAGTATTTTACTTGGAAGGGTTTTCAAGTATGCCCTGGGAACTCATTTTATCTACCTAAGAAGAGTGAAAGGCTGAGTTGCCAGAACTAGAACCTTCAACCCTGAGATCTGAATAGATTCAACAGCTGGAGCATTAACCAACTGAGCTATCTCTCTAACGAGCTTGACCAGAAATAGGCGATACCAAAGATCTCTAGAAGTACTGGTCAGCCATCCAGACCTTTAACACTCTGAGTTCCAGAGGAGTTGCGAAATACTTTGCTTCTCAATATCTTGTGTACCACTCTGGCATTCCAAGATTCAAGCCACAAAGTGTGATGCATGTCCAAGAACATTCTAGCTAGCATAGCAAGATCTAAGGATACTTCAGAAAGCTAATCAATAGCTTCAAGGAACTTGGATATATGAATCCCCAGGTCCTCCTTGGGTGTATCTACTTGGGTAGCAGTCAAAAACCTTCTTCCCCAGTCAGTCACAGTCCTAGTGACCCATGCAATGGAAAAGCAGAGCATAAAGTGGCACCAGGAGCTGCAAAATTCACCCTTTAAAAGGGAATTCAGATAAATGTCTGCCTAATCCTTGACAGCTGCAACATCTGCCAGTGGCAAAGCAGTATTCTTGGCAAGGCAAGAAGTTGGGGGATGAACTGTGGAAAGGGTATAAAAGACATATGCAGAGAAAAAAAGGGGGTGTACTGCAATACTTCTCACAAATATAACAGTTGGAGGAACACATACGTGGCAATCAGCAACAATGCAGACAGGTAACTTTCAACTGCTCCTCCTTCACAGCAGACTCCACAATCTATTCAACAAACAATCAGTCAGCAGGATAATAGGACACCACATTAGGAAAAGGCCACCTCCTCTCCAAACACCCACCAAAGGGAAACCATACATAGAGAAGGAGCAAAAAAAGAAAAGAAGGGCCGCCAATGGTAGTTTATTGGTGATATATCAAATAACTAAGAATAAAATATCATTATGCATTCATGTAAACCGGTAGCTGATAGACGAAGCAAGCAGTCGTAGATCACAAACTCATCTCCGCTCGGGCAACTGAAGTTGGTAATCCAGAAAACAGCTGTTCTTCCAAAAAGAGCTTTTCTATATCCAAGCAGGGTCGGCAGGATCAAAGAACTAATCAGCTAGGACTAGACTGAACAGAAAGCCAAGAATGAGCGCAGAGACGGAATGAAGGGGAAAATAAATAGTAACCAACATGAGGAGAAAGGAGTGCAATGCTGAACGACTAGACGACAGTGACGCAGATGTTGGAGCAGAGGAATGACACTCACATTTCCTGTCTATTATCAATACAGGTCGATCGGGGCTTTGGCTACATCATATACACAAACATGGAACGCCTGGCATTTACATTAGTCTGGGAAGGCAGGAGAAAAAAAAAAAAAAAAAGAATGGAGTGGGAAAAATAGAATACTTCAAACATGTCAATAGTAGTTTCCCGAGTTAAATAGGATATGCAGCATACAAATTTCCAACCCTCTGTATTCTCACTGTGAGACTACGAAAACAGTTCTGCTTATTTGGGTTCTATAACTTTTTATTAAACCTGCAAATAATTTTCCCAGTTTATAAATCTCTACTGACATTAAAATAACAATAAACCCAAAGAACAATTAAATGAACCTTAAAGGGCATACTGCCCTTTGTCTAGAGACCCTACACTAAGCTTTAATAGGCAAATACTTTCTTGACCATTCACTTGATCCTTTGGCAGTTTTTGGAGGGGTCACGTGATGGCACTGTCAACCTACAATTTACTAGTGACCAGCAAATACAGGGTCTGAGCAGGGACAAACTTCCTCACTGCTCTTATAGTGCATTACAAAGTAGCATGCTCAAATCTTACATTCTGCTTTTGCATTTTCACTTGTAATACAGGGTTTAGGCAATGAGGAAATGTGACAGTGCTTGTCAACAGGTCATATGTTATATTCTCAGGAGCAACAAGAAATACTAGAGGTGGTTCCCTTACATTTGTTCACAGTTAGTTGCCCATGTTGTTTAAACTTCTTTACTGCAACTACAGAAGTGCTTGAAACTCAGCCAACAGAGAGAAAACTAAACACATGCTGGTAATTATACTCACCTACTCCAGCCGGTAATGGTGAAGCAGTTCTGGGTGGGGTGGCTGGAATACTTTTTGGTGGAATGGGTGGAGGAGCTAAGAAAGCATATTAAGCAAAGCAATGTCACTAGGATGCAATGATTAATTGAATCCTGATACAAGTATCATATACACAGCATGAACTATGCAGATATTAAGGTATGATAATTAAACAAAAACAAAAAAAACTTCTATTTTAACTTGTATATATAGTTGATATATTTGATGACCGTTCTGTTTCTTGGCTGCTTACAGCTTTGCTGGTAAGGATGTTTACCAGACCTACACAAATTATTCTTGCCACTCACTTCAAGGACAAGATCGAATCTATCAGACATGACATTTCATCACTCCCACCTCCACCCAGCCAGCCTAGCCCTGTCACCTCTCCCACAAACACACTAAGCTCCTTCTCGCCCATCACCGAGGACGAAGTTTCCTTTCTCCTCACTCGCTCAAACCTAACCACATGCCCTCTTGACTCAATCCCATATCAGCTCACTCAAGAACTTTCCCCTCTACTAACTCCAGTCCTTACTCACTTATTCAACCTCTCTCTGTCAACCAGCACATTCCCATCCTCTTTCAAACATGCTCTAATAACTCCCATCCTAAAGAAACCCTCCCTGGACCCAATCTCACTGTCAAATTACTTGCCAATTTCTCTACTCCTGTTCGCCTCCAAGCTCCTTGAGCGTCTCGCATACAACCGGCTCGCTAAATTCCTCTGCTCCCATTCCCTGCTAGATCCCTTGCAATCTGGATTCCGCCCTCATCACTCCACTGAGACTGCCCTCACTAAAGTGGCCAATGACTTGCTCTCCACCAAATCAAAAGGCCACTACTCCATATTCATTCTCTTGGACCTATCAGCTGTCTTTGACACAGTAGATCACCCACTCCTCCTCCAAGCCCTCCACTCTCTAGGTCTCTGTGACACTGCACTCTCCTACTTTTCATCTTATCTCTGAAATCGCTACTTCAGTGTTTCCTACTCTGGCTCCACTTCCCTGCCCATCCCACTTTCCATTGGAGAGCCTCAAGGGTCAGTCCTGGGACCCTTACTCTTCTGAATCTACACTGCGTCCCTTGGAAAACTAATAAACTCCTTTGGGTTTCACCACCATCTCTATGCGGATGACATTCAAATATATCTTTCCTCCCCTGACCTCTCCCCTTCCCTCCTGTCCCTAGTATCCGACTGTCTGTCTGTTGTGTCTTCCTGGATGTCCTCCCATCAACTCAAACTTAACCTTGGCAAAACTGAACTAATTATCTTCCCTCCCTCTACAACCAGCCTTACCCTAGAAATTACTCTCACCATTAACAACGCTACCATCACACCAACCCCTACATCTCATTGCCTGGGGGTCACATTTGATTCTGCTCTATCCTTCATTCCTCACATCCAGTCAATCTCCAAATCATGCTGCCTCCACCTCCGCAATATCTCTAGAATTCAACCCTTTCTCACACAAGACACTACTAAAATTGTAATCCAAACACTCATCATGCCCCATCTTGACTACTGTAACTCATTTCTAATTGGTCTTCCTCTCACCCGACTAACCCCACTACAGTCCATAATGAACTCTGCTGCAAGACAAATCTACTCACTCATCGCTTCTCTGACACCAAACCCCTCTGTCAATCCCTACACTGGCTCCCATTAGCATACAGAATTAAATTCAAAATTCTGGTGCTAACTTATAGAGCCCTCCCTAACACTGCACCACCCTATATTTCATCTCTCACTTCCAAATACACTCCCTCTCGCCATCTTCGCTCTGCACACAACCTTCTGCTCTCCACAGCTCTTATCACATCCTCCCACTCCAGTCTACAGGACTTCTCCCGTGCTGCACCTCAACTCTGGAACTCCCTCCCCCGCCCCATCAGACTCTCCCTCAGCCTTCAAATCTTCAGGCGCTCCCTGAAAACTCACCTCTTCAGGGAAGCCTATCAACTGCCTCCACAAACACTATCACCAAGAATCACCCATTTGCCTGGACCACTGCACTCACCAGCACTTCTCACTCCCACCTATTGACTGGCAGTTCATGTGGCAGGAGGCACTTACACCCAATAGCACTTACTCCCTCTGTGTCAAACCCACCTTCCTCTAGACTGTAAGCTCTCACGAGCAGGGCCCTCTAATCCTTCTGTCTCCACATTTGACTGTGCTATTTAAAACCTCTGTATGTCTATCCCCAATTGTAAAGTGCTGCGGAATTAGTTGGTGCTATATAAATAAAGATTAATAATAATATTCTAACTTCTTAGGATATTTATTGAAGCAAAGTAGGTGTTTTTGAGTGGATAACAAGTATGGCCATTATACAGAAACACATTTTCAAATCCATTCTTGAGAATTTATTTCATTTGTCCCCAATTCACCTGACATACAAGTCTAATTGCACTTGAGCTTGGAAAGTCAAGGATATTAACCACCTTATACAGCCTCTCATCCCCCATTCTTATGGTGGCTAATTACAGCATATAAACAGATGGGAATGAAAAATGCACTTAAGTATTTTACTTACTTCCAGTTGGAAATTGCCTTGAGTGGTTTGGGGAATCAACATTTGTGTTGGTTGCTTGAGGTAGCCCCCATATTTCTGGTTGATCTAATGTGACTGCAAAGAAAAATAAGTTACTTACATGCAAGAATATCTGGAAGTCCAACTCTCTCGAGATAAAATGCACCCCTAATACCCTCATCCAAAAGGACATGTGAAATGGTATTAGGTCTTTACAAAGGAAACCATGTTAAAGAGAGGATTTTAGTCTTACCTGTTAAATCCTTTTCTCTTCGTCCATAGAGGTTACTGGTAACTTTTGATAGGCGATCCGCCCCTTTAATTGTAGGCTGGAACAATTCTAGAATTGTATGCAGGGGGTGGAGCCTACCTTCCCTCCTGTAACTGGGATGGAAAGAGTTGCAATGTGGACCTAAGGTCCCTGGTAGCAGCCTTGAACTCTTGCACCCAAACTGGCTCTAATGCATGGCTGGAGGTTCCTGGGAGACTCTCCAGAACATCGGAACATGCTGGGCATAAATGACCTGAGAATTCTCTAGGTAACCCTGAATGACAGTGTCAAATAACCTTACAGTATAAGAAATCACCTAAGTATAGTGTGTAGGATTAAAGATTCACTCCAGAAATCTCTAATCTAGACTTTTCTGGCAGGAAGAGGGTTAATCAGCAGAGGAGAGTCCAAGCCCTGTGTAGGATACTCGTTCTGGAAATGGCACAAAATGGCTGCTGCAGCGGGAGCCAATCAGAAACGAGCGCGTGAAGCAAGTGCTCATGGGAAATGTAGTTTTCCCAGAAAAAGTACCCCAACAGTGCCCAAAGCCCCCTGAGCCCGCCAACATACTAGAAACATGAACCCGGATGATAGAGCAAGGGCAGACAAGAAAAATGAGCCATCTCTGAAGTCGCTGGGTTAAGTGGTTGCAGAGATATGTCACAGTCCCATAGGAGTGAATGGAGCAATGGCACCTATGCGGTAAAGCGGAACTCAAATTTTACAGAATTGAAACAGTAAAATAAAAATGCATGAATCATCACTAGAACATGTTAGAATACCCAAAAAACACTGAACCAGTAGGAAAAGTGTCAGAAAACCCCCCAAAAGATGCAAAACCAGCAGCTAAAGGGTTAAGGTACCACATAAACCTGCTCTAAAACACCCAACAGACATACAGATAGATCCAATGAGTGCAGGAGTGTGCAATAAGAACTCCAAAGGAAAACCCCTGTGCGGAGGGGCACTGTGGGACATGTGGACCTGCAGCACTCAAAGGGTTGCTCACCTTTCCTGCAGATCTTCTGTCTTCAGACTACCATGTATTAAGAAGAAGCCTCGGTGGGCAACTCCTGAGGAAAGAACTTGTAGTCATGATTTTCGTCCCAGGACTTAAGGTCCACAAAAAGCACCTGGTTACTGAGCTGGCCACATCTAAGGGCGTTGTCAGTTATGGTAATCCGCCTAATGGTGGTATTCCATTTCTAACAGAAAAATAAAAAAAATTCTAAAACTATAATAGCAGAACTGTTCTCTTGCCTGTGTCTTCACCAAGGAACAAATCTTTCTGGAGCTGGTTGGCTAGCTGCAGCCAAGAAGGGAAGGTAGGCTCAACCCCCTGCATACAATTCTAGAATTATTCCTGCCTACAATTAAAGGGGCGGATCGCCTACCCAAAGTTACCTATAACCTGTATTGGACTACAGAGAAAGAGTAATTGCATGTATACACAATAAGGTAATAGCAGAGATGTACCAACTGAAAAAATAGTTGTTTTAATATTGTTTTTCAATGAAAACTGCATTTATCAAACAAACCAAAATGTATCTGAGAAAGATGGAATTGTGTCAGTATTTCAAATCCTTCGGTCTTCACTGAGTGACAGATATGTGGGTGATTCCTGCTCCTTCAGCTAGAAGGCTGCATGCGACTGCACTTTACGGAGTTGTGCAATAGGGTGACTGGACAAATACATGGATAGAACAGGGGGGCAGTGAATACGAGGACTGTGAATAATCAAAATAAAAAATCCTCATGCAGAAGGATAAGACGGCCCTGCTCACTAGAGTGCAAGGTCGTCAACAAAACTAACAGTATTTTATTTTAAATTTTTTTTCTTAAAAAAACATCAACATCTAAAGGGGAAATGGGGTTATATACACTTAAATTGGAACTGTTACCTTATAATAGTAAGCATACCCTCTGGCACTCAAAGGGTTAAAATTGTTTTCAAGTTATTATCATCATTCCTTTTTGTGCTATGCAGTCCTCTGCTTTCACAAGTGACTTCCTCTAGTTCACCTGATCCACCCGTGTGGTCCTCTCCCTCCCATCTCCAATTCAAGTGCAACTTTAACCCATTGCGTTCCATGTATATGTGCAATACATTTCACATCTCTTTGGCACTCAAAGTGATAAATGTATTTAGCAACTGTAATCACGGATTTAACCCATCACGGATTTAACCCATCAACTGTCAAACAGATTACAGCAGCCATTTGCTGTAAAAGAAACAAAACAAAATCTATCATCTTTTTAATAGGAATTAGGAAGGGTTAATAAAATAAAGGTTGGGTGAAAAAAAAAAAAAGAATTTATATATATATATATATATATATATATATATATATATATATACACACGATATTGGTGGTACTACAATGTTAGGGCTATTTATGTTTTATATTTACAAGTCATATATCAAGGGTTAAATCCTTTGAGGGCAAAGTTGTATACAAACCCTTCTTGCAAAGAAATCATTCAAGTTAAATGTATGTTTAACCCTCTGAGTGGCAGATAGATGTTCAAAGAAACATTTCGTTGGTGATCAAGGTGTCAGCTGTGGTTGTCTGCAGTGATAATTTGATACTGAGTGGGAGGGAGACAGACAGTGTGCTTCTCTTGCATTGGTGATGCCTGCCATCATTGCTAATCATCACTATGGTAGCTACCTTGATCACATACAAACAGGTAATTTTTTTAACTTTGTATATAGTCTTTAACGGTATAATGTAGACGTAGAACTGTTTTTGAAATATATTCAGTTGTATAAATTGTTTTAATGTGACAGTTCCACTTTAAAGTGATAGTAATGCGCTTTAAAAGTTGCTCCCCAAGTCTTCTGTATGTTAAAAGTAACCTACTGCGATATGTCTCATACCTTGTTTGTAGTTTAACAGTTATGCAGAGACAAAGATCCCCAGCCCTCCCCTTTCTGGCTGCTTCCCATCAAATCTGTATTCGGGTCGTGTGACTCGACAGCTGCAGCAAGGGACAAACTTCAGTAAGTAAGTTTAAGGAAATCATGCCCCCCCTTGACGAACAAGGGCAGGATTTCCCTTTGCTTACTGAAATTTGTCTCTTGCTGCAGCCGTCCTGACCAGACTGCAGCTTCTGGTGACGTCCCAGAAAGGGGGGGGCGAGGATCTTTATCTCTGCATAACTGTTGAACTAGAAACACGTAAGATATGAAACACAGGTTACTTTTAACATACAGATGACTCAGGGAGTAGCTTTAAAAGCGCCATTACTATCACTTTAACTCCAGACTAGTACATGCAAAAATTCTTTATTACCTGAGGCTTAAAAACTAGTTTTAAACATGCTCTGTGGCGGTATCAGCTCATACACTGTAGAAGGGATATTGCAGTATAACAACCTCATTTAACTATCTTATATTGCATAACTTATCACAAGCTACATAAACACAAGTAATAAAACAGTGGCTGGATAGGGACAGTCTACATTAGAAAAGCAAGTTCAGGATAAGATTTTAGGGATCTGTAACTTTTTTTTTTATTATATAGCTCAGGGGATAATACCAAATAACCTGTATGGCCGATCCTACTCTGTTTCCCTAAAACCACTGTCTCAGACAGGCATCTGGCCCTATGGGAGCTGAAACCAACTTCTCAAACCCCATACAATCCATGCTTGCAAATACATAATGTACATTACACAGATATTCTATGATTGTATTATGCACTGTAAAATCACCCACATCAAACAATGTCACTATTAGTAATTAAAAGTTCCCATCAAGGAACATGCATGTCTAAAATGATAATGAGAAGAGCTTAGAAAGAAATTAGCGAGAGTCATCTTACCTTCAGTCTTTGGCCCTTCAAAGGTAGACTCCAGAGGAGGCCCAAATAATTCCACCGGTGGCTTCTTGCTAGAGGTCACAAGGCAATAAGGATAAGAATTTTATATTGTAAGATGTGGATGATGATCAGCACAGGTTTATGCAGACCAGTGGTAGTTAGCCTTTGTAACTCCAGCTGCTGGAGACTACAAATCCCATAATCCGCCAATAAGCCAGTCCAACATAATATGTAAAGTCAAACAAACTGCATAATCATTATACTAGCGATGCTGCACAGCATTGCCCATGGGGTTCCCATTTGCGACGCAGTGAACAGGGTGTCAGAGGCGATGCTGCGAATGGGACAGGTTGTCTCCTGCCCTTTGCCGCATCGCTATGCATTAAGAGGGTGGCGAATCTCGCTGCAGCAATTATGACAGGACGGGAGAAGCTCCCTTGGCCAATCCCATCAATTCACTGCCCTGTGCCAATTCGCTGGTTGCAGTAGATCCCCGCAACCCTGCCACCCCAGGGAAGGGCAGACAGCAAACAGAAACAGCTGATTTATTTTTCTTATTTTTTATCTTCACAGTGTATTTTTTTGTGTTTTTACACTTTCACATCCCTGATATTGAGCTCTTTGGATTTCTGGTTCTAGAAAGCTTTCGGTTGGGGACTCTGAAATCAGAGCTATGTTTCTGGAAATGATAATGCATAATAGGTTTGTTTTTGTTATTCTGATTGTGAGATCAAAATAATCAAGCTGCATTAAGGGTGCCAAAGGAGAAAAAAAAAAAAAGATTGAGAACCACAACTGTAAAGGCTGACTTTTTAACATTGTTTCATTATCTTTTTTACAATGTACCTTTTTTAAATGTTATTGCTTATATTATTGCATTCTCTCTCTGCTCTCACTGTCCCATACAAGAAGCTATCTGAAAGCAAGTTAAAGGGATACTAATGTTTCACAAAAACAGCAGCTCCAATTAATCTTCATTGTATCTGAGCCATAGAGAGTGTTATTTCAATACTGTCAGAGTTCAAGAGTAATTGAATGATAAATTATCGCCTTCCTGCCCCTTTTACCTTGCGTAAGCCACCTCCCCTCAGATGTGGTATCTAGTCCAGGGACCGGACAGCTCACAGCAAGGGACAATCTTCTTAGTGTGAGCATAATGAAAACCCTGCCCCTTGACAGGTTTTTCCCTTATGCTCACTGAAGATTGTCCTTCTCTGCAATCCATTCATACAGTCTTGCTGCTGTGAGGTGAGCAGTGTTACATCAATAAAAGGAGCGGGAGGGGGATACTTTATCAGGTACGCTTGAACTGCAAAGCTGACAGTATTGAAATAACACTCTCCATGGCCCAAATAGTATGAAGATTAATTGGAGCTTCTTTTATTGTGAAACATGATTATGCCTTTAAGGTAGCTCCCTATGGGAACACAAAAGTGCAAAAAATAAATAGCTGTGGGTGAAGGAATAACAATAATAAAAAGTTTAAGCAAACTGACTACATAATTCACCTGTGGAATATGTAAAGCAAATAAGGAGGTTGACTGTCACTTTAAAGTGTTAGTAATGTCCCAGTAAAATATTTATCATTTTGTAGTGCTTAAAAATTCAATCAAGTGCAAAATACCCCATCTCTCAAACCGATACGGTTTAAGAGATATCTTCTGCTAAAGTTTCCCTTCTGCTGTCAGCTGTAAAGCTGACAGCAGGAGATCTGTGTCAGCCAACATGAGGCGACCCTTCAGCAGAGCCGCAGTTGCGTTATTTAAAACTAATTACTTCAGTGGAATGGTCTACAAAGTGTGCTTGCAACCAGGCACACTTTATAGACCTTTCCAATTAAGTAATTATTTTTAAATAATGCGATTACAGCTCTGCTGCAGAGCCGCCAGGTGGTCCCTGGACAGGATTCCCCTGCAGTCAGCACAGCGCTCACATCAGGAAAAGGGGAGGTAGGGGGGAACTTTAACACTGAATATCTCTCAATCCATAGCGGTTTGAGAGTTGGGTTTTTTGCATATAGTGAACGTTTTTAGGAACTATAAAATGATAATGATTTTTTGTGGGACATTACTGTCCCTTTAACATTATATACAGCTCACTAATACTGTGAGTACCAGAGGGATGTGCAATACATTATAAAGAAATGAACTGCAAACCCAAGCGCACTCGTGGGTTAATCCTTAATTCTATGAATGCAAATGTGTGTAGAAAGTGATTCTGTTAAACCAATGCAATCATTAAACAATATATTAAATTTGGAAGAATGTGAACAGGAGACATGACAATGATGATCATGCTAAATTGGCATTCACAATCAGTCAGTTCCATAAAATGCTCACTGATATCAATCTTCCCCCAGCTTTCTCCTTTTCAGGCCATCCTTGTACCTTAACCCTTTGAGTGCCACTGCTTCAAATGCACTGCACATTCCTGTAGCACAAAAATGGATAAAATAAAATGAACAACAGAAGACTGACCTCACAAGTTCAGTCGTTGGTGTTGAACGCCTTGGCCTTGCAATCTCTTCACCTGAACACGAGAAAAAAATGTATGTTATGGAATTTACCCCACAAACCAAGTTGGAAGAGTGAATTTTTAGTTCTCCCCTGTAGTGCAATGGTTTGCCCCAGAACGCTTCCACTTTTCTTTTGAACATATACGGCTCTAAGAAGTCATGTATGTAATAGAAACAGCACAACTTGATGACATCAATAGAAAATGGCCGTTTAATGGGGGAGAAGTTTAAGTTATAATAACTTTGAATTAAACATTTCTCAGCAGTGGTAGTATGCTTATATTATTCTGTTCTAAAATACTTAAAATAAATTTTGAAGAAAAACAGTCACTTGCTCCTTCAGTCCTTGCTCATTATTGTATACAGTAGTTCATCAAGTTCAACCTTTGCCATATCACACTTGTTGGTCCAGGTGAAGGCAAAACACAAATAAACAAAAAAAAAACAAACTGAAGCCATTCCCAATTAAGTCCCGAATGGGTAAAGAAAATTCCTTCTCTACTCCAAGAGGCAGTCAGATATTTCCCTGAATCATTATCTTACCATATATCCCAGAGTACTATCTGTTAGTAATCCCCCTAATATCCTACCCACTTCAGAAGACAAACTCATAGTTTTAAAATTTCCCAGTTTAGATCTTGCCCCCTTTTTGAAAAATGGTACTATATCTATGTGTAATGAGAGTGAATTAATAAATATTAAGTAAAAGGGTCTTCCAATTACTGAACTAGGTTCCTTAGGTACCCTTGAGTGTATGTCATCAGGTCCAGGTGCTTTATTATTTTTCCAGTACGCCATGTACTACTGAATATGTTTCTCGTTTTCAATTGTAGCTTACCAAATTGCTTATTCTATTTCATTTTTTATACTTTTTTTAAATAATACATCTGTCTCTTCTGACTTGAGTCATTTAGAAGCCTTCTTTGCTGCATGTACTTTTGTTATACTAACCTCAGATTGAATTCAATAAATAAAAACAAAAATAAAATAAAAGCCTGCTTCTTATTCATCATTTCCATGTGAGCATCTTTATTAAACCACATTGGTCTTGATTTATTCCTCTTGTATTTATTTCCAATGGTATAGATCGGTGTTTCTCAAAATTAGTCCTCTGGGTACACCACCAACAGGTCAGATTTTCATAATTTCCCTCTGCTTGATCACAAATGAATAACTAGAGGATCAGTCACTGTGATTGAGCTGTCTGTGTCCCGAGGGCTGAAGCCGAAAATCATTGTTATATATGGTATGGTATATAGCTATCCAGACATTTTTAAACAAATTCAATCTTTCTTGTGCAATTTTATCTTTGAAAATTACATCCCATTGAATGTCTTATAATACGTCTTTTAGCATTGGGAAAAGTAGCCTTTTTTAAGTTGAATATTTCGAAGGAGAACATATTATGGTCACAGTTGCCAAAATGTTCCCTTATCTCTATATTGTATGAGGTTTCAGAATTATCTGAGACAACTAGGTCCAGCAAAGCAAGGCCTCCTCTACTGGTTGGGACATGAAGTTGTCAATAATTATACTTCTAATATTATTTATTTTTGTTGCACTGGAAGTTTCATTTCTCAGGTCAATTACAAGTTAGTTTAAATCTCCCATTATGATTATATTTTCTGACAATACTCTTTCATTTGCAGTAGCAGTTGCGGTTCTTCAAACTACCCAATATTAGGTGGCTTGTAAAAAAAATTCCCATCAACGTTTATTATGTTCACCCACAGTGTTTATGCCAACCCACAGGGACTGTAATTCTCACTGGCCACTTCATTCATAGCTTCCATTATACTAGGCTTTAAGGTGTGTTTTACATAAAGGTATGCCCCTCTACCACTTATGTAAACTATCCTTCATGAACGTAAATAATTACTCATTTTAGCTCTGTGTTTAAAAGAGCAGAATAAAAGTACACGTGATATTTTATTAGCTTAAAGTTGACCTGATACATACACAGCTTCTAGCCTCATTAAAGAAGAATAAACCCATATTATGAAGCACATATACTGTGGAGGTTTATTTGCCAAGTAAAACAAGGGTACTGCTGGGACATCGTTTTGCAAAAGTTATGACTGTTAAACAGCTTTTTTTTACATTAACAATGCCCTTTAGTGTCCAGAGAGCTAACCTACAGTTCATCTGGTATCACAGCTATTCTGTTGCATTCTGTGGGAGGTTTGAGCCTCTGGCCTAGAATGTGATAACAGTTTACAAAAGTTTGTAAGTTTTACTCAGCAGGATAAAGCAAAATGTTATTAAATGTTTAGCATATAATATTATATATCTATCTCTCTCTATAATATATATTTTTTAAAAATGTAAAAATAAGACTTAAAAATAAAATAAATGCAAAAGCTCCAGAGCTTAAAACATGTGCACTAAATTGCAAAAAATCTTATCAGAATCAAAATGCCAGCCCCATGTATTCTTGATATTACTCTAAACATATAATAATAATTTGTATGCCAAAACAACAATTTCAGTTGATTGAAGCATAGAAGAAAAAAGGTTCTTAATGTAATTTTAACCTTTTGATTATCTTGGTGCTTTAGTGTCACAGGCAGGTCTGTATCACTTTCTTTCAACCACTATACTTATGTACACTTTATAGATTGCAGTTTCAGTACCTCTCATTAGAAAAGTGTGTGACCCCCCCGGCAAATGTTCTCTCCTCCATTGCCATTCCTTATGGGTAAGCAAACTGACAGTCACTATAATCGCTTGTCAACACACACATATTATTAAGAGATAGGTACTTGCGATTTTTTCTTTGCTTCTGCGATGTTCGTTCCACACACACAAAAAAAAAATCATGTGACCAAAATTCTCCATCAGTGCCGCCACCCCCCCCCCCCCCCCCAGTGTTGGCAGTAAGGAGGAGTTATGCAAGGAGGAGTTATGGCAAGCATTCTCCATGAAAATCTCTCCAGGAACTCAAACTTCAACAGCGGTTCAATAATAAACACTAAAACACCTCTCAGGTGGGTACTCACAAATACAGTGGATGAGATCTTACACAGGCAAGTCATAAGTCAAAGTGCCCCTATGATATTTAAACCACCCCAGATACAGCATTCATCAAATTTCCTTATGTATCAAAGATAACAAACAGCTCATCTTCATAAGGTTTCCAAAGCAGCACAAAACATACAGAAAAAGGAGTAGGGTGCCTAATCCTATATAATAATTTGCTAGGATGTTTGTCACAAGACGTCATGCGCAGTAGAGACTGCCCCAACGCACAGAATGCTGGGAGATGTAGGAATGCTGGGAGGTGTAGGAATGCTGGGAGAATTCTGTGCTTTCGGGCAGTCTCTACATTGCATGACTGCATCGGCGGCAGGACACAGAGCAGGACCTGCCTCTTAACCCTTTGAGTGCCAGAGGGGTATGGAACGCATTGCAAAGCAATGCGTTGCGTACCCCTCAGGCTCTCAAAGGGTTAACATCACCCAGACCTTGGCCCGTGTACACGGCTTTTACACTAATAGTGCAATAATACAGTACACTTTATCAGTATACTAAATAAAATTCAGTTACTAGCATAATATTGTCAGTATGGAATACTCCACTTCACTGATGGTCTGATGTACTCACCCACAGGGAAATTCAAAGAAAGACAACTGGAAAGTATTTCAGATGTAAAAGTATTTATTAATAAATAAATAAAAACACAAATATATATATTTTAATAAACACATTTACATTTAAGAGCATCCAGTTGCGGAAAGAGCTGTCATTCTTTCCTGAAATGAAGATTGCAGATCATTATATTTTGAGTGAGGACAGGTAAAGTACATCTGTAAAGTGGAGTACTACCATAATGACAATATTTAACGAGTACCTGAATTTTATTTATTATATCGATCAATTGTACGGCTTTACTGCACCATTGGGCACCCTCTCCTTTTTCTTGTATGTTTTGTGCTGCTTGGGAAAGAGTGCGAAGATGAGCTGCCTATTATCTTTGATACATCAGGATTTTTGATGACAGCTATGTCTGGGGCAGTTGAAATATTCCAAGATCCCTTTGACTTGTGACTTACCTATGTAAGATCTCAGCCAATCTATTTGTGAGTATCCACCTGAGAGGTGTTATGATGGTGGTTCAATAAGTGGTTGAGTGTTCCTGCACAAGAAGTGCCCTCCTGTGTCTCCCTTTTTGTAGTTTCTACAGCCTTAAATGTGCGGCCTCCAAATATACACAATGCACATGCAACTTACATGGAACATATCTCACCCACCTTTCTTTCACACACCATTCTCTGCATAATATTCTCTGCTTTTGTCCACTATCCATTACTACTCCTAAACTTTACTTCATATACACACACACACACACACACACACACACACACCCCGCCATCACCTCTCTTTATGATACTGAGCTGCTCACTTGTCCACCTAATCTTTGGCCTCTCCCTACCCATCTTGTACAAACATCCTCCATCCACAAGTCCCATTACTTCCAGTTCTGCTCCCTCACAGTGGAAGCTTCCTGCTGGAGGTGGAAGTCAGATGTGGGCCCTGACTTGTCGCATTGTAATGTCCCACCTGTTGCAGCCTGGATGGGAGGATGTGGTGGAACTGACATGTGAGGAGGTCAATTGTTTTGAGTGTCCAGGGGAAGAGGCGGTCCCTATCTCACAAATGTAATCAACCACTGTTTTACTTTCCACTCTAGTCATCCTGTACCTGCACTGGACGGACACTATCATACACAGACATAAGGCACTTGCACTCATTTCATCATAAAACAGTGACACACAGTCTGTGTCCTGTGCAAGCACAGGAACATTGGTGTAAAAATGCATTTGACACCTGTTTGGGACTTAAAAATCACAACATTTTTGAGCACACATGAGGCTTGGGTCAAGGGGCAAGATTCTATGTGGAATCGGTTACAATCGACAACAGCTATGCAATAACATTACAGGGGGAGCGACGCCTCCCACACTAGGATTATGTGCATTTCTGGAAAACTTGTGTCTGTATAGTCCCATCTGCTGGAACGGTTAACTGAACTCGCAAAGAGACACCCTTGCAATACAGAGGTACACATTAGGAATGTTGCCAGCCATTCTGGCACTCAAAGGGTTAAAGATGAACTCCAGTTAAAATGTAGCTCCATCCTCTTCCACTGAACATTTCACTTCCAGAGGGATGGCCAACACATTGCCCCACTAGCACTCAATGGCTTCAAATAATATACAAAAATGCAATACAGAGGGACATGGCAACCCTTCTGCCACTGAAAGGGTTACAGATGACCTCCAATTCCAGTGCAGCTCCCTCCTACTCTTCCCACAAGGGTGTCCAGCAACACTACACTCTCCTCTGTCACTCAAAAGTTTCATATAATGTATGTATCGTGGTCCTTTCCACTGGCAAAGCTGTGCTTCTTTTGCACCTTTTTAAATCCATACAAAGCTTTATAAATCCCTATTTTGAAGTTGGTTTTGCCCAAAGTTGCTTCACTTTGTCTTTAAACATAAGACCTAATGTAACTCAGAATCAGGGGCTTACTTACAGTTGTTACAGAACGCAAGTTGTGATGAGGCCTAGCATGGAATGATGACTATCTACTCTAGGGCCCATTAGGGTCTAGTTACACCTCTGAGAATATTTTTGTGTTAGAGGGCATGAGCCCTAGAGGTTATCCACTTCACAACACCGACAAGGCCCACATAAGCCAAAATGTTTGTCTGTGGTTGTGCAGTTTCACTAGTGCGTAGAGGATTTGCCTGACATTTCAGGGCTGGACTGCCTGTGGGTGGGAACAGTCTATTATAGATATGGAAATATTCTTTATGAAATGGCACATGGGAGCAAAAAACACAAGTTGAAGCACTACTGAGAGGTCACCATGATAGAACAAAACGTTATTTTGTTCGTTTTCAGTGAATGCTTGTCACAGTCTTTATTTGTTAGGAGACCCTCAACCCTTTGAGTGCCAGAGGGGTTTGCAACATATTGATCTGCAATGCGTTGCGTACCCCTATGTTACTCAAAGGGTTTGCACCGGGCCCTTCACTGATCAGAATGCGGATTTTACAGAGATTTTTGAAAAGCAATCAATCTGCTCTCTTTCCTATATCTGTGATGGACATGTTATTTCCCATAGGCTCCAATGGACAAAGCCCAGTCTAGGGTGCAGAAGTTGGAGACTTCTCTAGCATCCAAAGGATTAATGCGGACCTGTTACCTTGAGTTAGAGTTGGAGTATTTGAAAACGTCATTAAAATGGATAGATTTTTCCGAAAACAAATATTAACATCTCCTAAACTGTATGTCTGCTGGTCTTTTGGTTAATATAGGAGAGACAGATTTAACCCTTTGAATGCCAAAGAGGTGTGCAAAGCAATGTGTTGTGCACCCCTCTGCCAATCAAAGGGTTAAATGACATTTCAGATATACAAACACAATCATGTCAATTTTAAGGGAAGGACATATATAAACATTTTCTTCACACTATAACAGAATATATCAATGAAACATACCGAAAATAAAAAGAGAAAAACAGCAAATCTTACTTACTTGACAAATTTCTCTTAATTGAGCCCTATTAATAAAAATAAACATGTATTAAAGAACAAACAATATATATATTTAGTAAAATCTGGGTGATTAGGTTTTATAGTGTAATAGAATGATCAATCAGAAATTAGCATTTATAGAGAAAATTGAAAATAAGTAGTAGTGTCTCGTTATGAAAAAAAATTATGTTATAGGGCTGCTGAGGAAAACAACAAGTCAGTTTATGGGAGATGCTTCATTAAAAATTATTACAGCTAAAACAATGTATTTCATATGTTAACGACAGTGCCAGCTGGCTACAAGAGGGCAAAACTGCAAGGGAGAGATTGAAGCCTTAAACTACAACTCGCCATAGACAGGATGAACACCACCACCTGGTGGTGACAATAGAAAATTGTGGTTTCAGTTCTTTTAAAAGGCATGTTTCAGCTTTAAAAACATTTGATTACATCATCTCCTTCCAGCTGCCTTCCTACACTCAACAGGAAAACCTCTATAATGTATATTTTTCACAAAATACTATACCACGTAAAACACATTTAATATATAACTATACAAATCTCCCTCTAGAACTTTTTTGGAAATTATGTACAATAGAAACGTGGAGTAATGATGGAGAAAACAAATGATTCCACAAGGGCAAACATACATTTCCAGTGATTTAAATGGAACTTTTAACTACATGAATATTAAAGAGACCTCTACAGCAGTCAAGGGGTTAAAGGCCCCATTTAAAATCCACTAGAATTTGCAGAATTTCTACTTGCCCCCCTATGGTACAGTTGGCATGCTCCAGAAACCACTCTTCTAATTTGAGCACAGATTCTGATGATCAACTGTGTCCCTCTGGCTATTAACAGCAGGAAGTTAGAAGACAGAAGGGTCCATTAGCAACAGAGGAGTAAGGTTCTCTACAGAAGAGGCAATGTAGAGGAGGAATTCATTACCTAGAGATTATAGTGATAGTGACCAACAGAAAATTGTCCAATTATCATTAATATTGTAGGAGGTATATCTGTCCGAATTTAAAATTTGATGAAGTTTACTCCGTTTAGTTACTTTAGGTCTCAACCCCCCTGAGCAATTACAGTAATCTTCCCGCTGAACAGTGCAGGCCAATTCTGGGCTTTTGGCAGTAAAATGCCTTAAAGGAACAGTGACACCTTCTAAGAATAAGTCCTCATTTATTTGAATCTTGGCAGAAAATGCTAACAGCCACTATTAATCAGTTCTGTATGGATTGATATTCCAGAATTAATTATTAATTGGTAGTGGGCATCATGTCCATAAAGGTAGACATCAAAGTCCCCCACTGAAGGCTTCTCTCCTGCTTAACCACTTGAGTGCCAGAGAGGTACACAATGCATTGCAAAGCAATGCACTGTGTAACCCACTGGTATTCAAAGGGTTAAGAAACATTAAGTGGGAGGGGTTTGAACTTCTATTACAAAGACACTTGGGGACTGAAGTACTAAAAACTGGAGTCATTTTGGTGTATACTAAGTGAATTACAGGTGTGAAATAAAATGGCGCTTTTAACTTCACAATGTGTTGGGTAGCCCTCTGGATCTCAAAGGGTTAACCATCCTGACTGCTAGACAGGTCTCCAACATGTAAAAGCCTAATTTATATCAAAGGAAATTTGGGAAATGTATTTTTTCCCAATGGTGCATTTGGTTTATTTCATTTTACCTGCATTTGGGGGGATGTAGTAAAGTGTGATAAAGTGGAGATAACTACCCCAGTGATATCACTAATCCAAATTCTATTTAATACTGTGAAGCCTATGCACTAAGATTTCCACAAATTAAGATATCTTAGTGTATAGGTTCCATAAAACAACAAAGGAACTGGAGAAGTCATCTCTGTTTTATCATCTCTTTATAACTGGCACCCCCCAGGGGAAGCCAACTGTACCTTATAGGGGGGGAAAATCCTTTTAAGGTAACGCTTTGAGTGCCAGAGAGGTATGCAGTGCATTGCTCTGCAATGTGTTGGATAGCTATCTGTCACTCAAAGGGTTAAAGCGGACTGTGAACTCCTTCACTGTAGAGAAGTCTCGAATGCATTGCAAACCAAAGAACTAGAGATCTCAGTAGTATTAGAGTTCCATTTAAATCAATGGGAATATGGAAAGTTTTTAATTGTGACCTACGGAGCAGCTGGTATTCTCCGGAAATTACCCCTCTTTAGCTTTCTGTCTAGTGCCTTTGGGGTATATTGCACAAGTGTTCCAAGAAACTGGACAGAGCCAGAGATTGCGACAATTGCATAGGAAAAGAAATAACAAAATCCTGAGCCGCCTCAGCCCTTTAAGTGACACCATCACCTAAAAACAACTTTGATGATGTTGACAGAAGTTTGTTTTTATTTAGAAAGTAAACTTGAGTTATATATTGATAGATTATGCTAATTAAGACATGCCATGCACGAACTTCCTGCCTTAGACTTACATAACCTCTTTCACTCACTGACACTGCTCAATGTCGATGATTGAGGGATTTAATGTAGGGCTTATACAGGAAATGCCTTAATTAGCATAATTTACAAATCTACATAACTCAAAACATTTATTTTTTATAAAAATAAATGAATAATACAAAGCACAGGTGATTTTGAAAGCCCTTTCAAAATCACCAGTTATTTTTACATGCCCTTTTGGGAAAGTCATTTGAGAGCCCTGTGCTAGTTTCTATACATGCATGCATATGGCACAAGCACTTACCAGATAGTCACTTAACCCTTAAAGGAAAACAGAGGCGAGCTCTGGTCCTTAAAGGGTTACTGAAATATACCAAGCATAAATATCTACAGTTGCATGGTAAGGCTGAGCTTCTGGGTAAAATCTGATGCTTTTACCTTACTCTGAGGATTCTGGGAGACATGCCAGTTCAGGAACTGTTAGCGCATAAATACAGTATGTTTCAGAAAAGGGGGATGTTTCATAGTCTGCTTTATGTCTTCACACATTTGACACATGCCATTAACAAGTTTGGAGTTAAAATAAACAAACATGAAAGTAGAATTATTTAACCCTTTGAGTGCCAGAGGGGTACGCAATGTGTTGCGTACCCCTCTGGCACTCAAAGGGTTAAATTTCTTATGCAGAGATTCTAGGCTGGGTGAAATGTTCTGTGATAAAATCTCAAATATACTGGGGCCTTATGGATTAAAGGTGAACAATTCAGGAGCAAACAAGTGCATTGTAGGGACCAAATAAAAATAATCTCCCATTGCTTTTAACACTCTGAATCCTGTAGACATCTACAATAAGTGCATTCAAGAGGTTAAAATTCCACTTAAATCCATGGAAATTTGTGAATTATTTGTCCCATACAGTATAGACTGTTTGCCCTATAATACTTTCTCATGCTTTAGACCCATTCTGCAGGAATGGGCATTAGGGTATGTGTTGCCCCATCCATCCTAGGATACAATCAGCCATATTTCATGTGAGAATTAACAGTAGTTACACATCATCTTTTAAATAAAGTGGCCACAAATTGTAACATATTATTAGTTGAAAAGTAGACACCACCAGAATCCACTTTATCAGCTTCACATGGAAATAAAATACTTTAAATATCTACACATCAAGTATTATAATTGGTATTGGAGGTTGTACTCCTAATATTATACTTCTGCTTCTTAAAGTGGACCTGTGGAGGGTGAATTCACCAAGGCTTTATAAAGAGGTGATACAGCGGAGATGACTTCTCCAGTTTATCACTTCTCCAGTTCTCATGTTATTCTATGGAGCCTGTGCCCTAGGATTTATCCAACTTTGGAGATCTTAGTGCATAGGCTCCATAGAATAACATAAAAACTGGAGATGGGATATCACTGGAGAAGGTATTGCCACATTATCACCTCTTTATCACACCTTAGTGCATAACCTTCAAGATTTGTTTACTTTAGAGATAATGAAATCTGCCATTTTCTGTAAAATAAACAAAACATCCCCAAAACATGGACCTATCTTGGTACATGTACATTCCCACTGCATCTAACAAATTCTGAGTGGCTCCTAACTTTTATTTTCTTCTTAATATAGATTTGCTCATCCCCATCATAAATGATCGGAAGCCTCCATACAGAAAATGGATTTATCTTTCTATGCAAACCCAAACTTTGGACATAATTGCTAAATCTGTCCTAATATAATGTACCTCGGTGCAAAAAAAGTATGAATATAAATAGATACTGGGTTCATTAGCAGAATTGACTGTACAGTAGAGGTATGTCCTAGAGAGGTCTAAAGGGGCATTACCACTCCACTGAGACAGAATCAAGGAGGTACATAGCAGAGGTTGCTACAGTAGTTTGGAAAAACTAAATTATATATATATGGCCTGCATTTCTTTTTGAGCTGAATAATGCTGGTGTACAAGGGGGTGAAATTAGGGCTGAGCAACAATGACCCTAAAAGTGTTGTTAGACCATAGCTTCCTTCATTCTCTGCCAGGCAATAGAAGGCAAATAATGATAGGAATTATCTTCCAACAACAGCTCAAAGACTACGGATGACCTCCCTGGATTAAATGTAGAACAGATCAGAAATTGCCCTTTAGGCAATCAAAGGTCCAGTTATGAAGTTCCCCATTAACTGACAAGGCCTGCCATATTGAGATTCCTGGAAGTACAGTCTCAAACAGATTTATCATTTCAGTGATCTCTGAAATGAAAATTTGTAGGCTCTGTGCCTTTAAAGCAGCAAAAAACTTTACTAAATGAAAAAGTATACTGTTGGGCTTTCCCTTCTAAGTAATACAAGGATATTCCAACTACTGGAGAGTGATTACAGTTTAAGCTTCTGTTTTTTTATATTAAAAGTGCCCTTTAGTGGTCAGATTTCAATTAATTATTTTGTTGCATTTTATAGGAGTGGAGAGTCACTGACAAACAGTTCTCCAATGAATGTCACAGAAACTACAGGGCTACTTCCTGACTGTTTGAACTATCAGGAAGTAATTAAGATAGTATTCACCTCCTGACAGTTTCAACAGTTCTAACTTCTGAATAAAACAACAGGCACCAGTACCCTTGATTTACTACTCAGCAGGAAGCAATGTGTTGGAGGCCTCGCTAACAATCAAGAGGTTAAAATCCTTATATAAATCAGTGGGGATTTTTAGTTTACCCCAAAACTCCTCCACTTTTCTTTTGAATATATGGTCCTTAATGTGTAATAAAGTAACTAAAACACCTAATATTGCAGTTTGATACATTAGACAATTTATTTAACAGTTAATGCACTAGAGACCTCTCTAGCATTCATGGAGTTAAAAGCCCGATATATGTCAGTCTGGGGAATCTGGAGAATTTTTATTTCTACATTATGTACAGTGTGAAGGGCAACAAATTGTAATATTCATAAAATAATAATTATACAACCAATGGCAATGACCACCTTAATTCACAAATAGGCAAAAATATATTTATTAAAATATAAAATAAACAATATAAAACAGCATACTTCGATCTACTAGCACCTGTAGTTGACCAGCCTAAATATATATATATATATATATATATATATATATATATATATATATATATATATATATATAAATGAAAATATATATATATATATATATATATATATATATATATATATATATATATATATATATAAATGAAATACCTGTATTCCCTACCTAAAATATAAATGTGCAATAAAGGTATTTCCCTTATATACACTACTGTCAAAAGTTTTAGAACATCCCCATTTTCCCAGTTGTTATTGAAGGGTGGAGGGTGAAAGCAAAGCAACCTACGAGAGCAACACATTTGTGGGACCTTCTGCTACAGCGTTGGGAAGAATTTTCAGAACAATATTTGATTTCCATTGTGGAAAAAATGCCATGAGTGTGTTCGGCTGTTATATCTGCAAAAGGTGGCTATTTTGAGGAATCAAAAATTTAGATTACATTTTGTTAAGGAAAACAATTCTATGATTTCATTTTAAAGTCCAGTTGTTTATTTGTTCTATGCTTTATTTACATTGAAACTGCGTAAATTTCAATAGAAACTGGAAAAATGGGGGTGTTCTAAAACGTTTGACCGGTAGTGTATATATGTGATAGTAGTATTTAGGCTGGTCAATTACAAGATTAAACTGTATACCCGCAGGTGCTAGTACATGTAACTATACTGTTTAATAGTGTTTATTTTGTATTTAAGAAATATATTTTTTGCCTTTCTGTGAATTAGGGTGGTCATTGCCATTGGATGGATAATTATTTTATGAATATTACAATTTATGGCGCTTCACACTGTACATAACTTTGTATAATCGTGTTTTTTTTCCCCTTACAAGTAAGGGTTTTGTGTGGTTTAGCGACACATAGATACATTTTGGGGAGCAGTCTAAAGAGTATATTTACAATTTCTATTTCTTCCTTATGATACATTGGGATTAATCCAGAATTGCGCCACTTTAACTTGATGAATAAAGCCATCTATTTGATAAATCATTTCACCCTACATAGAATCAGGAATAAAAACAAACATTCTGTAAAGACAAGTTTTCCTAGTTGAAATTGTTAGAAGAAAGGACTGTCCTTACCGGGCTGCGCCTCTGTGACCAGCAAAAGGGAAGAGAGAACACACCTAGTCAAAGAGTGACAGATCAGTGAACACTAACACATATGGATTGTTTACTGGAGCTTATACTTCATCCTCCAGCTCATTACAGAAAGGCAATGAAGATTAAACTAGCTTGTGTCAGCAAGAAAACAAAAGGAAACAAAGCACTCATATTCACATATAACAGTGTTTCATTAAAAACAATTATGTAAATTAGAATTGCCATTACTTCTACATATTCCACATATAAATGCAATACAGTCATGTCTTTTTGCAGAGGCATTTGTTATTATAAAAAAAAGTTTCAACATGCAAACAAATAACCAAATTAGCTGGTTTATTAACCCGCTGAGTGCCACGTCTCTGTGGCACTCAAAGGGTTAATGGATCAAAAATAGTTAAATGGACTGAAGGTTTCTTTTAGACACATGTAAGACACACAGTACAGTATTCAGGAAGCTAAAGAGGTGCATTTTTTGGAGCAAACCAACTTCACCAAAGGGGACATGTAAAAATTCCCCAAATTCCCATAGGCTTAAATGGGGCGCTTAACCCATTGACTGCTAGAGAGGCGTACAACACATTGCTCCACTATGCATTGAGACCTTCCTAGTATTCAAGCGATCAAAAACCCAGTGGAATGCAATTGGAATTTTAATTTTCCTCCCATGGTGCAGTTGGTTTGATCTAGAACTGCACATCTCTTTCTTCCTAAATACAGCCCATTGGGCCTTATGTACCAACGCAAAATGTAGTAACTCCTGAGCAAACCAACTGTGCCTTAGGGAACAAATAAAACTTCCATTTTTTGAAATGGGGTTTTTAACCCTTTGAGTGAGGTTTTTAACCCTTTGAAAGAGCTTCCAAGATCACATATGTTATATTGGCTATTTGTTATTAAGAAACAAGTTTGAGTAATATAGGGATTCCAGGCATAGATTCCCTGTTTCAGTCCTTCATTATTTCCCCCACTCACTGACACTGCTCAATAATTGTCCACCTCCCCTACCACTGAAAGGATTAAAGGGATAGTAATACTTCGTTTTAACTTTATTTTATTTTGTAGGCATTAAAAAAACATGAAGAATGATATAAGTCTTATCTCTCAAACATTTATGGTTTAAGAGATATTCACAAGCAAAGTTTCCCCCTCCCGTCCCTTTTTCCTAGTGTAAGACATCTCTTCTCAGATGTGAGTCTGGTTTTATGACCAGACAGATAACAGAAGGGGACAATCTTCTTTGTATGAAAAGAATGAAAGCCCTTCCCCCCTTGAAAAGTTTTTCAGCTTTTTCCCTTATCTTAATTGAAGATTGTCCCTCTCTGCAGTCTACCTGGGCACCTCCCTTCTGATCTGGCTGAAAAGGGGGGAGGGGATACACTTTCCTTGTGAATATCTCTTAAACCATAAAGGTTTGAGAGATAAGACTTGTATAGTTCTTCATGTTTTTTTTAATGCCTACAAAATAAAATAAAGATAAAACGAAGTATTACTATCCCTTTAAGTGTCAGTGAGTGAAAGAGGCGTTAAGATAGGAAGTGATTGCACAGCATGTCTTAAATTCATAATATATTAATCTAAATAGCTCCAAAAATATTATGCCAAGTAATACTTTACTAATAAAGCACATAGGTGGTTATTTTGAAAGAACTTTCAAAAACAAATTTAGGTGATAAACTATTTTTAAATGGTGTTAAAAATCCAATTTAAATCAATGGGGATTTTGGCTATGTTTTTTTGCCCCCATACAACCATTGGTTTGCAACAGAATTGTTCCTTTTTACATGAGGCCCCTCAGGGCAATTGCTAAGTATTGGCAGAGGGGACTAGAGCTTGTGGCATGTAACAGTGCTACTCCCCCTACTAGTAACGGTACAACTGAGCTGCACAGTGCACTATTAAATTCATTAGGCTGGCACAAGGTTGGATCTTTTTTCAAATCTCCCTGGTGTTTTGGGAACCTAGCAACTCCCCTGAGGCCTATTATACCTCAACAATATCAACAATGATAGACCAATAGTTCAAATAACAGAGGGAAATGATTATTAAAATTATTGTTGTAAGGACCAATCAATCTGGGGAAATCTTTCTGATGCACCAGGTTTAGGAACTGTGAGTCCATTTTAAACTGTCAGTAATGCCCGTATTTAACTTTAATATTGTAGAGGTTACAAAAATAAAGTATTTGAAGAAAGAGCCAACCCTTATGGTTTGAGAGATATTCGCTGCTAAAGTTCACCCTTCCCTCCCCTTCTCTTGACATCAGCACTCTGCTGATAGCAGGAGATCCTGGTCCTGGGACCAACCGGCGGTTCTGCAGCAGAGCCAAAATCACGTTATTTAAAAAGAATTACTTCATTGGAACTGTCTACAAAGTGTGCCTGGTTTGCAAACACACTTTGTAGACAGTTCCATTGAAGTACTTCTTTTTAAAGGGATAGTAATACTTCATTTTAACTTTATTTTATTTTGTAGGCATTAAAAAAACATGAAGAATGATGTAAGTCTTATCTCTGAAACCTTTATGGTTTAAGAGATATTCACAAACAAAGTATCCCCCCCCTGTTCAACCAGATCAAAAGGGAGATGCCCAGGTAGACTGCAGAGAGGGACAATCTTCAATTAAGATAATGGAAAAAGCTGAAAAACTTGTCAAGGGGGGAAGGGCTTTCATTGTTTTCATACAAAGAAAATTGTCCCCTTCTGTTATCTGTACTGTCATACAACCAGACTCACATCTGAGAAGAGATTGCTTACACTAGGAAAAAGGGGCGGGAGGGGAACTTTGCTTGTGAATATCTCATAAACCATAAAGGTTTGAGAGATAAGACTTATATCATTCTTCATGTTTTTTTAATGCCTACAAAATAAAATAAAGTTAAAACGAAGTATTACTATCCCTTTAAAGAATGCTATTTAGGCTCTGCTGAAGAGCCTCCTCGAGTCGTCCGACACAAATCTCCTGCTGTCAGCATAGCAGGAAAAGGGAAACTTTAGCAGTTGAATATCTCTCAAACTGTAAGTGTTTGAGAGATGGCACTTTCTCCAAATACTTTATTTCTGTAACCTCTACAATATTAAATAAAGTTAAATACGGGCATTACTGACCCTTTAACTTTCCTGAAGTTAGATGGTGTTTGTAAGAAACAAAGCAAAAATTATGGATTCTCATCAGGTTTCAGAAACAAGAACCATAATTTATATTGGTCATTGTCCAGTTGGGCCCAACCACACAGAGTTTGTGGCGTTTGATTAAATCTGTGTAATAAAATGGGATGTCAATACAAGGGGGTATGCACTAAGGTGTGATAGGAAGGTGATAAAGTGGAGAAGACTTCTCCAGTTCCTATGTTATTTCTATGGAGCCTATGCACTAACAATTCTCCAACTTTGGAGATCCTAGTACATAGGCTCCATAGAATAACATAGGAATTAGAGAAGTGATATCACTGGAGAAGTCTCCTCCACTTTATCACCTCTTTATCCCGCTTTAGTGCATAACCCCGGAGGTCACCCATGATTGTATGGTTTTAAAATTACCAGTCATGAGTTAATAGGGAAGATGTATAAAATCGGACATAGGCAAATACAATAATAGGTTCATTGTGCTGTTTGAACTAGAACTTGTATAAAACTCACACAAACATTTATACACGTCTACAAAGTTCAATTAAAAGTCTCAATTGCCACTGTTCTGTGATATCTCTGTCACTGTGGCATATTACATATATCTTTTACATAGGCTAAACAGTTTTGGCAATAAGTGATCTGAAAACTGCAAACTTTTTTTTTATGTTCCAACACCTTTACACATATGTGCTGCCAATTTTTGTGTGAAAATAGTGACAACTTTTATATATCTCCCCCAAAGGGCCTTATGTATTAATTTAAAATAAAGCTATTCTGGGGCAAATCAACAGCATTGCAAGGGAGAAATAAACATTTCCATATTTGAAAACGGGATTTTTAACCCCTTGAAAGCAAGAGGTCTCCAAGACATTGCTTCAAATGTGCTGGATACCAAATTAGCATTCAAGGGTTTTAAAAAGCCCCATTTAACATAACAGGAATTTGGAAATAATTACTTGTCCCCTACAGCATAGTTGGTTTGTCACAGAATTGCCCTGTATTGTGTTTACTATACACAAGGCCCATGGTGGGAAGCGCACAAAAGCATAGAAGAGCAACTCTGCAGCAAACCATATGCATCATAGTGGGCAAGAAAACCCCCCAAATTTCACATTGATTAAGGGATTTAAAAGCCTCGTTTAAATATATAGCAATTTTATGAGCCACCTATAGTAGTTAGCTTGCCCCAGAATCCCTGCAATTTTCTATTGACTCTAAGACTCACTTAACACTTGGGGAGATGAACTAAGGTGTAATAAAGAGGAGATCACTTCCCAGGGTGATAACATTCACAATTCACATGTTATTCTACAGAACTTGGAGAGCTAATCAAAATGAGCAAGACCCTTTCTTTATCACAACTTCATGTACACACATATAAAGTTGTTACTGAGAGGGAAAATGGCTCTCGATGAGAAGGTAAGCTGTAAAGCTACCCCCCAAAAAAATAGACAAACCCCCCAAAAAACTAAAATGGCAATGTAACTGTGGTTAATAATAACAATAAATAACAACTATACAGGTAAGTTACATTGGGTAAAACAAAGAAACCTTCACTAGTTTTAATGTAACGTAATAATAAAAAAAAATCTTCTGTGCAGTGATGGCTTGGTGCTTTCCTTTCCCAGAGTTGACTGACTAATAGAAGTACTTGGCCTTGAAAATGTTTCCACGTTCAGTGGCATTGGCATTTGGTACCTTGATAAAGATACACTAGTGGCACTAGCTGTCTTATAGTCCTCTGCATGTTTCTGTTCTTTGCCTCTGATTCAGTTATCAACAGTAACAGTGGTGCTGGGAATGTCTCAACTGGTAAACACCTAAAGATCATATTTTTCTATGATATATAGGGCTCTGTCTGTGTGATCAGAATGATTTATCATTCCAGGAAATGCCTAAACACCATGTATGTATATTTTACATTATAAACACAGAACAGGTAAAAGAGGATCATCTCAATTTTGTCTTCCAAAAATAATATGACTGGACATGGGAGGAATTTCACTCAAAGTTTTAAACTCATAAATGTGAGTAAAGTGTTTAGTTAAAGGGTAAGTGAAGAGCTGTGAAACGAATGTATTTATAATGAGGGAATTGTATATAGCTCTTAAATATCAGAAAAGGTTAACTGCAGGGATCTTGCTAGGTAATGGCTGAGGGAGCTAAAGCCCCAGGTCTTACTGTCAGCTTTGGTCACTTAAAGGAATGTTAACACCTAAAAATAAAATTGTGTTATAGAATTTTAAAGGGGAAACTTCATTAGGAAACATACTGAACTCTAATACAACACTGTGCAATATCCGTAATCAAGCCACTTTATGTGTGGTCAGGGTGGAAGACAAAATCTGATATTCATGTATGGCTACCTCTATAATTCAAACCCTTTTATTTATAAACACTATGCAATCAAAGAAATGAAACAATCTAGCGGACATTTTTAACTATTAAATCAAAAGAAACCAACTTTAAATATGACATACTTCCAGTTACCATCTGCAAAAATTAAGAAGTAAAATATAATCCTAAACTTGCATTTTTAATGCATGTGTAGACTTATATCTATATCTCTATATATATCTATAACTCTCTCTATATATATCTATCTATCTATCTATCCACACACACACACACACACACATTCTGTGCTTAATTGTGTTTCTGCTGTTTGTAAGGAGAGATAGGAGATAATGCAGTTAATGTCTTGAGATCAATACCTGCAGCTCTTCTATTCATAAAGGCTGCTACTTTATCTCAATCCATTTACAGACAATAAAACACTAGCATTTCTTATACACTTATAACGACTGCTATGTTAATGGTAGCCCTGGAAAAACCAGGAATGTGCACCCCCAGACAACACATGTAAGACTAGATTT
This sequence comes from Rhinophrynus dorsalis, assembly GCA_037306005.1. Lineage (NCBI taxonomy): Eukaryota > Metazoa > Chordata > Amphibia > Anura > Rhinophrynidae > Rhinophrynus > Rhinophrynus dorsalis. Next base: position 238,106,241 of record CM074722.1, read on the forward strand.
TAGGCCTCAGAAAACAAAGAGAGAATGTTTACAGATGCCATCATGAAGTGCAAGATATTTAAATGTGAATTTCCCTGGATCATTTTTAGGTGTTAGTGTTCCTGTGAAGATAATAATCTTCCTCCTAGTAATGGTGCAAATGGCCTGCATGGTACACAGGTAATACAGTGAGTTTGGCAATGCTCCTGGGGGGAGATGCGCTAAGGTGTAATAAAGAGTTGATAAAGTGGAGATGACTTTTCCAGTTATATCACTTTTCCAAGTCCTATGTTATCCTATAGAGCTGTTGCACTAAGGTTTCTTCAGTGCATAGTGCATAGACTCTATAGAACAACATAGGTACTGGAGAACAGATATCACTTAGGACGTCATCACTGCTATACCACCTCTTTATCACTCCTTAGTGTATAACCCCCAGTGCGCAACTGGTTAGGATGGGGAATAAAATTCCTGTCAATATCCTGAATAAAATTACATCTAAATAATGATATTTTTTATGAAAAACAATCCATATTTCAACGGTTTATGCTGATATTTTACTGAAATGCTGCGGCTTGGACGAAAAGATTGCAAAAAAAGAATTCTTACCGGACTTCTCCTCTAAATAATGAAGCATATTAGAAATAAAGAGAGCACAAAATGGACAAACATTAGATTTTGCCTTTTACAATTTATATCCTAGAAATATATGTGAGATTTTGTTGTATTGTAAAGGATTATACCATTACTCAGGGGGCAGCTATTCCCTATTCATGGCACAAGCTCACCTTACCCCTGATATTAAATACGCAGAACAGTTTCACAAGTCATTAGAACATAGCGAGTACAAAAAGAAAGGGGTAGGAGTTTCAAATATACGCAGACAGGTATACAGATTTATTATGCATATACCATAAATTGTATAGTAATATAAAAAGTATGATTAGTAAATCACGTGTAGCAGAGTATAGTTCGATAATAATATGCTTGCAATAATAAAGGTATTAAATACCATACCATCCTTACACAAGGTATCTCTCTCTGTCCACAAAATACGTTATATATGGCTCAAAATATCCACTCTCCACTAGCCAATGGCGAGTGAAAATATAGCCCTGGTGAGTAGAAATGCAGACGGTACACCACACCTTTTCTCTTGGTGCAGCACACTGTATTAGGTTATAAATATCTTATAGACATCTATGCTTATATAGAACATCACCAGTCTAATCTAGCACATTTGCTCGCTATGTTTATAGGCTTATACAGGGTTAAAATCCCTTTTAGAAGTGTGGCTGCAGTAGCGTATAAAAGGAGCCTTCTAGCATATTGCAGATTAGACAGGAACTGTTCTATTACCAAAAAGATATGAATAGGTTTCTAGACAATACATACTCTTGTTAAGTTAAAAAAAAAAATTCTGTGCAACACATTCTGCAAATGACCTTATACATACACTGCCATTAAAAAATATCCTACATTATAATTCACTAAGGATGTTTGTCAGAAGCCGCCATGCGCAGTAGAGATGGCTGCGCTCGCTGCAGTCATGCGCAGTACAGACTGTCCGCGCCGCGGCTGATATGGAGCGGGGAGCTCCGAATTCAGAATTCAAATGCATAATGTATTTGACTATTATGTACCCAGAAATTTGATTTTTTTTATCTCATTACCAGATCAATCATTATCAGTGATTATTTATTACAGTATACAGCAAATAGAGTAATCTTTCATATTTAACCCTTTGAGTGCCTGAGTGGTGCACAGCACGTACCCCAATGCATTCAAAGGGTTAAACTTCTGAGTGCCAGTGGGATGCGGAGCACATTCCTCCAAAATACGCTGCTCACCCTTTTGGCATGCAAAGGATTAATAATTTTAACGTTGTGCATTACCCCATATACGAATACAACTACTTTAAAATTCTTCAAATGTTATGCTTTAACCCTTTGAGTGTCAGAGGATGTGCCCAATGCATCTTTCTTGCACTCAGAGGGTTAAGAGAAAGGCTCACCAATTTGTGTTAACTGCAGAAGTGATCAACATTACTGATAAACCCTGTGCTATGTCTTTAGCTACTGTAATACCTTGATACAGGACCATGAAGCTTGCCACATTGCCTGTTCTTCTACTTTTGCAGTGCAGCCTCAGAGCTAGATGTATACTATATAATAATTTGCTAGGATGTTTGTCAGAAGCCATCATGCACAGTAGAGACTGACTAAACACACACAATGCTTGGCGCACAGAATGCTGGGAGTTCTGTGCTGGGAGCATTCTGCACTTTCAGGCAGTCTCTACAGTGCATGACTGCGTCGGCGGCAGGACGCAGAGCAGGAACAGCAAAGCAATGCATTGCGTACCCCTCTGGCACGCAAAGGGTTAACATCACCCAGACCTTGGCCCGTGTACCCAGGTTTTTACACTAGTAAGAAATAAAAGGCAGCAGTCCAAATCTGCTCACCTCTGACTTGGGCAAGTGCTGCCAATTCTCTTTTTGCTCTCTTAGATATAAATGCATTTGAATTTCTTCTCACATAAAAAGCAATCAGAAAGTAATTGGAAATGAGCAAATTCACAAAAAGCTTTCTCCCAGACCAGTCAATACTACCATTACCACATACTAGGAGCTGGAGAGAGTCTGTGAGCAGTAATGGACATTATAGCATGAGTCTTATTTATCCAGCTGAAGTGGTACTATTCTACAGCAAACCAAGCGCATCACAAAGGGGGGATGCAAATCCCATTGCTTTACATTGTATTTTTAACCATCTGAATACCAGAGAGGTCTTCAAAAACTTTCCTCTCTAGCATTCAAGGGGTTAAAAGCACAATTTACGTCAATGAGAATTTGGGAAAATTTAACTTTTTCCCTTCTAATACGTTAAAGATCCCAATCTAACCTAAAGACACAGATTGATGTACTAAAAGAACTGGGCCAATTCTGGAGCAAACCAACTGCACTAGAGGGGACTAAATTTCTAGCATTCCCAATTATTTCAATGAAGCTTTAACTTCTTGCATGCTAGGTATCTAATACATTGTGAAGCCCTCTTAAAATCAATGAAATTTGGTATTTGCCTTATGGTTCACTTGATGTGCCCAGAATGACTCCAGTTCTTAGTACGTCAGGCCGCTGCCGCAATCTCATCATCTCACTCGTGCAATAGTTGCTAAATTCGCTAATTATTCTGCCCATTCTCAAGCAATCATCTTCAAACTATTATATACATTTCTTGCAAAGTGACCGTTTCAGTCTTTAATATCAATTCTTCTCTCTCTCTTTTATTTATTTTTTTTTTGCGGATTTCTAAATCGTTTTACACCTTCTTCCTCATTTCCTGTCCCACTCTGAAAAACTGTCTTTACACATTATCATTATGGTTCCTGTTAGCCAGGTGCCTCTAGAATGATTTCAAATTACTTGAAGAAGTTTCACTGTATTTTATGCATTTTCAAAGCAAGTGTGTATGGTCATCCTATACCTCGCACATAGAATCAGTATTATAGTATCTATGGTTGTCCAACCCATAATACCTGTTTATTAGTTTCACATCCCTTCTCTGCTCAACACAAAAACACACCCGTCAGATAAGGCCTCTTCTCTCACCACTCCATCTGACCCAGCTATCTCAATTTGCGATACTGTCTGTACCAAGCCACCTCTCCAACAGGACCAACCTCTTTACACTACCCCCCTAACATCTCTCATATGATCCCGATCCTCAATTCTATACTCAGACCTAACTCACATCTACATCTCTCTATCCACTGGCCTTTTACCATCTTCATTTAAATATGTACTTGTCACAACAGTTTTCAAATAACCCTCCTGTGATTCATTTTCACTTACTACTACTGTTCTGTTTTTCCCTTTGAATGATAGGAAATAGCCCACTTAGATATTAAATCATCTTTTTTGCCCCTAGCAAACATACAAAGGATATTGGACAGGACTTGTCTTGTAATTCATCTCTGGATATTGACTGTCATTTTCTTATTAGAAAGGGGAAGAATAGAGCAAGGATGATAGAAGGGGGATAAGTCAAATAATAAAAACCTGAAATGCATTAAGGGATTTAACAAAGATTAGGAGGGATCCATTTCTCAGGAAAGGAGTAGTACTGGAAAAAGAGGCCAGGAACTAAAAATGGGGGTGAAAAAAATGAAGAGGAAATTAAGAAAAAACAACTTTATAAAAAGACTGCTTCCAAGCAGTAGTAATAAGACCTAAAACCAATTAATGTAAGGACTCTTGGGATAGATAAGTGGCTAAGAATTCTGTGTTTCTGTGCCTCATATCTCCAACAGAGACACCTCTAGACCAAAAGGGGTTAAGCTATTAGATGACTTACTTTGCTACAATATAGTTCCAGGCATGAGGAGTCTATGACCCATGAAATGTATGTTATGTTCTATTAATCCAGAGTGTTCAAGGTTGATCCTCAAGGGCCACCAACAGGCCAGAATTTAAGGATTTCCCCGATTAAGCCCTGATGAGTTAGTCAGTGGATCATTCATTTTGATTGGCCCACCTATGCTCAACCTGGGAAATCCTTAAATCATGGAATGTTGAAATCACATAAGGACTGAACTTGGACACCCTTATATTAAACAAAGGCAATTGTATCATTTTGGCAGGGAAGGTACCATATCCAGCCTTGTTTATCACATCATTTATGCCATTTGTTATGGATACATTCTAGCTTCTTTAGCAAATTTGGCAAAGCACATCTACAGGATCACCTTGATCAATGAACGTTGGCATGCAGCCATCTGGAATGAACTAGCCTCATTTTTTGTTGCTCTGCCTCATACAAGGAAAACAAACAAAATCTTGCATGTTCCATAAGAGCAAAGGATATCTCTAAGGTCACACGGTAGCATGTGACATTTATTTCTCAGTACATTTTATGTTACTGAATAAACAAGAAAAGTGTAACCTCTGTTTGTTGGAAAGGTGCCAGATTAATCTTTTTCTCTGTTGCATTGCCATGTGATCCCCTGCTGGATTACTCATCTCTGCTACAATCAGCAGCCTGAGCATCTTCCTACAAGACTCGATGTGATTGTGACTCACAGCGACACATTTTGTTACTGTTAGCCAGGCTGCCTCAATTTATATTGTACCTTCCTTGTTTCAACAAACATTGCAATGCCCACACAATGATATGTCACAATGAACAATAACCAAAATACAAATGTTAGAACAATCTGCAAAATTTCCCAGTCCAATGCAGATTTGAATTATTTTGCCTATATAAAATCTGTCAAATGTTCTGTCTACTTTAACCCTTTGAGTGCCATAGGGGTATGCAACGCATTGCAAAGCAAAATGTTGCATACCCCTTATAAATACGAGAGAGGTGAGCAACATATTGCAAACTGGTGCGCTGCACACCCCACTGAATACTTCTCCTTATTCCTTCTGCTTTATGACTTTGTCCTTCCTAAGAATCAGAAGACTGTATTGTCCATCTCAGTCGTGCTGCACTCCAAAGTATCCTCACTCCCCTCTAGGAGTCCTGTTGCGATGGATGACATCATGTGCAATTCTAACTTTTTATATCACAACCCCTACATCCATTTGTGCCACCGCATTCAATGTCACTGAACAACACAGAGTGTTAAGACTTATAATTATTTTGTAATGTTTTTATTATTATTATTATTTTAAGCATTGGGTCTGCTTTCATTCAGTACAAGCCTGCTTTTGTTCAGTACACCTCAAACTTTGAACCTTAAAGCGATAGTACTGTGCAAAAAATTAAATATAACTCCAAATGTTCTGGTTGATTTTCTTTTTCTATACTGAATAGTATGTTCTGATAAGCCTTTACCATCATGTTCCACTTAAGAATTAAATTAAAAGCTCCTCCTCCTGCCCCTTTTCAGGACGTCATGCAGACTCCCCTGAAATCCAAAAGAAGGTCCGGACAGATTGCAATGAGGGACAATATTGTGTCAGCAAAGGAAGGATGGCAGGGTTTTCCTTACACTGAAAGATACAATATTGTCCCTCATTGCGATCCAGCTTTCAAATCTGAGGGGATTCTGCATGACGCCCTGAAAAGGGGAAGGAGGGAGAAACTTTTAACTGGACAGTAAATGATCAGAACATACTATTCATTATAAAAAATTACACTGAACAAAGGTATATTTATTTTTGACAATACTATCCCTTTAAGTATAAAGGCACATTACGAAGTTGTGAGGCAAACCAACAGCACCATAGTAGCAAACATGCTCCAAATGCCCATTAATTTAATTAGGGCTCCAAACACTGACTGCTAGAGAGGTCTCCAACGCAAAACCTCTTCAGTATTCAAGGGGTTAAAAACCCTATTTCTATCAATGAGAATTGTCAGTTACCCCACATGCTGCATTTGGTTTACTCCAGAACTGTTCATCTTTAGCTTCCCAAATACAGCTATGCTGAGCCATATACTGGAAGAAAAAAGGAAACACTGGGAAGAAATTAAGGTTCCAAAAGCTCTTTAACCCTCTGAGTGCCAGAGGGGTACGCAACACATTGCGTACCCCTCTGGCACTCAAAGGGTTAAATGGGGGTTTTAATCCCTGAATGCTAAAGAGGACTGAAATGCACTGGAGACCTCTTAAGCATTCATGGGGATAAAAGCCCAATTTAAAGTGCCCATATCACCTTAAATTTTCTTTATATATTTGAAAACTTCATTCAAAACGGCCTATGTGTCATGTTAACCAAAATTCCAGCAGATATCTGAACATTTCCTGGCACTGCTCAATAACAGACATCACTGAAACCTTCACTAGCATATGACACATCACTGAAAGGGCTTCATTAGCATATGAATTGTCATTGGCACTGCTGGTGTACCGCATATTAGAATATGGTAACAAGTGTGAATGTCCTTAACTGTACATTTGCTGATCTTTTGGCCAACATGACATATAGGCAGTTTTTAATGCAGATTTGAATTAAGGTGAAAGTTTCACTTTATATCAAAATTATTTTTATTTGTGGAGCAGTTTATTTGTTCCAGAATTGCTCCAGTTTGCCTTTATAGACAAGGACCATAAGTTACAATTCTGGTGCAAACCAACTGCACAGAAGGGGGGGGGGATAAATATTTCCCAATTCTCTATTGATTTAAAGGGTGCTTTTAACACCCTGAGCAATGTGCTGTGTAGCCCTCTGGCACTCAAAGGGTTAATGCATTCAGTATAGAAATATAAAACATTTGTATACATAACTTCTAGTGTATAAGCAGAGATGACACACAAGAACCCATTAGGCTATAAGCTTTCGAGCAGGAACCCCTCGATTGTTTCACTTTGCCAAGCACTTGTCAGCCTGCATTGTCCAAACCCTTAAATTGTAGAGCACTGCATACACAAATAAATATATTAATTACTGTTAATAGCATAAAATCTTTATTTTTATATCACCACCACTGCATGTAAGGGCTTTATGCACAAAAAATAAAAATATGTAGCAATTCTAGGACAAACCAGCTGTACCTGTCAGAGGCATTGCCATAACAGGGAGGAAATGGTTAATTTTTCTTTTAAACCAAATTCTCTGAAAGACTGTTTTTAAGATGTGTGTAATGATCTCATGTTATAACAATGACTCCATTTTAGAGACAAAAGGGGCCTCTCTTTACCTAGACAGGAGTACAAATAGTTGAGTGAATTTTACCATTAAATATGACTATCCTGGAGACAGCAGGCCTGATAAGGGATTCTACCATGTGGTAAAGTCTGGTAGGATGACCTATTTATATGACGTCTAATGACCTCTTCAATACATCACTGATGACACAAAAAAGTATCATATCTAACATTTTTTTGTGGAGTAAGAGTGACATCTCCGGGCTATATAGCATTATTACTAGTGTTTCTAAAATTTTCTTATGGAAATTAACATTTAAGGGTGTCCAATCAGGTAATACTGATGATGATGTCACTACATAATGAAATGGCTCTTTATCCAGCCACAGGAGATTCTGATAAGGGTAATTTTACATTATAAAAATGTACGTTTTGAGAGAGAAAGGGGCTTTTTCATCTTGGTTTCCTGCCTCTTAATTTCCTGAAGTGTACCTGGCTGGTAAAGCGATACTAAGAAACACTTATTTGACTGGTAACTATATCTTTCCTTATTTTATTTCTGCTAAATTCAGAAAAAAAATGTATATTTCTTCGATATTTAAAGAAACATAATTTTTCTTATAATTTGTCTTAATTGGACTGGCCACCCAATTGTGACCAATTATAATAAGCTATATTGGCTCTAGTAATTCTGAATTAAGCAGAATTCATTAATTAACTTGGTAAATTGTGATATTTTTCCGGATAAATGTAAAATAGGATGGCAGTGAGATCTATTTATTCTTGTTTATATATTAGTTAATATAATCGTTGATATTTCTAGAATATATTGTGTTTCTAGAAAGGTTGTTATGGCTAATATTTGATCTGGGGGAATTCTTTGAATTCGTTTATTAACCCTTCAACCGCTATTTGTCTATTTAATTTGAGGTGTTTCTTTGGATTTCTATGTATGTGTTTTGGGTATAAATTTTTGTACGGTGAGAAGTTTATGTAAACCTCACACTAGACAAAAGTTGTCACCATCTTGGGTGTGGTATCATATATTTCTAAGTGGATTAACCTTTAAACTACCATACAGGTTTTACATAGGATTGTCATGTTTATGATATATGTTGCATGAAGTTGGTATACTGTCTAGACATATATTATTGGATTGATTCTAAGTATATTCTTGGTATTATCTATTATTGACTAGATTAGCTGCAATTTATATGTTTTATTCAGAAGGTATGCAATATTTGAAATCAGTAGATAATTAAACTATAGTGATTTCAGTCTGGTATTTTATTCCAGTTAGTTTCTCTAAATCTGGTTAATATATATGGTATAAGGAAACTGTCAGAGGACCTGGCTTAATATTAAAGCTGACTCACCTGACAGCACACCTTAAACCTCAGTTAGCATAGTTTATACAGTTTCTGGGGCAGGGGTATTCATATATGCTGCTGCCAACTGTATTTTAATCAATTGTAAGGATCAATTATCCTTTTCTATGTTGCCGAGTTCAATTATTGTTATTTAATATCTCTGAATATACCTATGTGTGGTTAACACTTTAATTGCTGGTAATGCTAATGGTGAGAATTGTGGTTTGAGTTACTGTATATCTATTGTAATTGCTGGTCACTCATTTATATCATTGTCGTCTACACTTATATATAGTATACTGTATTAAATAAATTATATATATTTTGCACAAATATGCGGGATTGATTATTTTAATCAATTCTTTACTGTGAAGTAGCATGTCAATACCTAGTATAGTGTAAAGGTCTCAAAATTATATTATTTATCTATTTATGGGAAGATATCCAGCCTAATTGGTTCTCTTGTTTAACCCTTTCTTGGATACCTTCAACACAACACAGGGGAGAATTAAAATTCGGACTGAATTCAATGGGACTTTTAACTTACTGAAGGCTTTACAACACACTGGAGACTTCTCTACCATTCAAGTGAGTTAATCGCCTTGTTCAAATTCATGGAGATTTTCCTATCTCCCCCAGACTACAGTTGGTTTGACCCAAAATTATATTGCTTTTCTTTTGTGCACAAGGTCCTAAGTTTGTCTTGCAATGTAGTCTACTCCTAGTATTTGTCCTGTTTCCGGTTATATAGCTGCTAGGAATTCTCTAAAAACAAATGTAGGCACAACACTACAACTCCCATCATTCTCAGCTGGTCTCTACAGTCGGATTATGATGGAATATTTAATTTATCAGAAGCTTCAGGGCCAATGTTCTCCTTTATAGAACAATTATAACATTTTACCAGGTTTGCTCCTGTAGGTAAAAAAAAAAACTCAGTGCTGCACTGTAGAGCCCAAAAATGGTTATCATCATGCATTAGGATGGTCCAAAACCTACTTCCTCAGCTTAAATGCAACTCCTGTGTGCACAGTCTCCAGACTTTGTGTGTTGCCCCTTTAGTCCTTGGGGGCTCAAAATGCAACCTGGGCTTTTTAATTAGACCTTCTCCTGTGTGTTTAGGCCTATGTGTTTAGGCTTTCTGCTGCCTAGGCCCCACCAAGTGCATGCACCAACCCCTCTACACACTTTGCCACACAAACATATTATATATATATACACATACACACACACACACACACACACACACACACACACACACACACACACACACACACACACACACACACACACACACACAGACACACACACAGACACACACACAGACACACACACAGACACACAGACACACAGACACAGACACACAGACACAGACACAGACACACAGACACAGACACACACACACACACACACCGTAAATGCAAAACACTTGTATACAAAGGGTTAAGAAGACCATTTGATTACAAGTTCTCTTTGGGAAGGCTATGAGCCATGTACCACAGAGTTGAACATTTGTAATGTAGTACAAATAGATACAGGCGCATAATGGCAAAGCTGCCCAATTGGCTGGTTGGGGATTATGGGAGCTGCCTTCCACCCCACATCCCGACTACCCCTGCTTTAAGGTGATAGCACCTCAAGCCACTATATGTTTGGCAGAGGAATCCTGATATAATAAAATCCTCCTTCTGAAATCACCACACAACTTGCTGATGCACTTAAATCTTGTATTATGAGGTACAGGCCAACCTAATAATATAAGTTAAGCCTCTCCACTCTCCCAAACTTGCATTAAGGTCCTTATATAGAAAGAAATTCTAACGCAAACCAACTGCTGCATAGGGGAAAAATAAAATGCCATTGGATTAACCTTTTGAGTGCCAGAGAAGTATGCATTGCATACCTGTCTGGCTCTTAAACGGTTAAATATGACATTCAAACAATTAACTGCAAGAGATCTCTCCATTAGAGCAATGTGTTGGAGACCTCACTAACATTCACAGGGTTAAAAGCTCAATTTCACTCAATGGTAATTTTGGGACTTTTTATTGTCCCCTATGGTTCATACCAGTTCAAGTATTGCTCATTTTTTACTTTCTAGATAAAAGGCAACAAATACAGAGATTTCTGACCTACTGACAAATCCCATTAACAGACAGCTGAAGAAAAAGTACAGTGATATCTTTGTTAAATAATTGTATTCACTAAGTAAATTCCAGCTAATATATTTCTGTGGAAACACAGGAAAAACTTATAGCCAACTGCAAAAAAATACCTCTAATACACACACCCATTAAAGGAATAGTAACCCTTTATTATTACATATTCTGGACGTGTAGAATATGTTCAGTCAAATTGCCTTTTTTGTTTTACACTTAAGTTCCTGACAGTGAGCTACATGGATTTCAGTTTACACAGTTTTCTGGTTAACTGACCACCAAAGCAGGCGATACTGTATTACACTCTCTGCAGAAATAAATGCTCGGTGTGCTTTCTTTTTAAATTGTATCAGTAGACCTGTTTTCATGTTCCCGAACAGAAAGATCTCATCAAACAGATCCAAGTAGCTCAGTGCTTAAGGGTGCTGTTCTGAATGAGACAAGATGTTCTGCTTGGAAAGGGAATATCACTGATTTCAATAGGTATGTATATATGACAAAAAGAAGCATCAGAAGCCAGCAGTGATAGCAGAATGTAATAGTAATACTTTGTCCACTATATATAATTGAATACACTTTTGCTACAAGAGGGTACCATGTGCAATCAGCCTTTACATACACCCACTCGTCTAGACTGCAACCGCTTGCATGCAAGGCCTTCCAACGCCTCTTCTATCATTGTGCCATTGTATACATTGTCATGCATTTCATGCATGTGTTGCCATCTACTGTACCTCACTATACAATATAATGGCTTTGAATACACAGCTTAATGGGTACATCAATAAGTATAAATGCTTACTGCAGTGTTCTATCAGGTTGAGAGGTTCAGCATTAACCCTTTGAGTGCCAATGAGGTATCCAATGATTGCACTGGATACCTCTCTGGCACTCAAAGGGTGAAATGTTACAGTCATGTCTGTATGTACCACCAAGTACCCATTGTAATTAATGAGAATTTTTCAATTTCTCCCCTAAATAAGAGTGAAGGAATTTTGGGGCAAACCAGCCGTACCATAGAGGAGAAATACATATTTTCCATTGATAAAAAAATGGGGCTTTTAACTCCTTGAATGCGTAAAAGGGGTTTAGCTCATTGTTAACCTTTTTGGATTTATGAGTGTGCCACATTACATAGTATCATCAGTCAACCTTAAGATTATGGAAACATTCTGTATAAGTCTTTCTAGACCATGAATGGACAAACACTGGCTCCCCATCTGTTGCTGTCCTTCAGTTCCCATCAATCTCAGTTGGCCATTGGTTGGCTGACAATGTTTGAAGTTCTAGTCCAACTGCAGGATAGCCACTGTTACCTACCAAGGATCAAAATGCTTTGGCTGGTTGACGATGGCCATTTATGATCAGCTGACATACTTAATTCTCTTGGAATGTGCATTCATATTTTTACTACAGGTGACCTGTACTTGAACTAGAAACAATGTGTGTAAGGGTTTTATATATGTACTACCAGACTTGGAGCGCATTTCCCATGCGTTAGCCAAAATAAAACAGAACACACAGCAACCCAAACACACAGAAAGATGGCAAATTCAGCAAACCAAGCAGTCACTGTGCTGCATACAATAAAGAATAGATCAGTATAGATGAAGGCAGGGAACTGTTGGCACGGGTAGGCAAAGCATCGAATGGATAGGAGGCAGAGTCGACGCATCGAATGGATGGGATGCGGAGCTGAAGCATCGAATGGATGGGATGTGGAGCTGAAGCATCGAATGGATGGGAGGCGGAGTCGAAGCATCAAATGGATGGGAGGCGGAGTCGAAGCATCAAATGGATGGGAGGCGGAATCGAAGCATCGAATGGATGGGAGGCGGAATCGAAGCATCGAATGGATGGGAGGCGGAGTCGAAGCATCAAATGGATGGGAGGCGGAGTCGAAGCATCAAATGGATGGGAGGCGGAGTCGAAGCATCAAACGGATGGGAGGCGGAGTCGAAGCATCAAACGGATGGGAGGCGGAGTCGAAGCATCAAACGGATGGGAGGCGGAGTCGAAGCATCAAACGGATGGGAGGCGGAGTCGAAGCATCAAATGGATGGGAAGCGCACTCAAAGCATTGAGTGGGAGTAGAAGAGTCAAATGAATGGGAGGGAGAGTCGGAGCACTGAATGGATTGGGGAGTGGGTCGAAGCAGCAGATGTATTGGATGCCAAAAGGTAAGAGAAGGTGGTGAATGGGCAGGAAGGCATGGACACAGGAGAAGGGGTGTGTAGGTGATGAGGTAAAGGGGAGGGCAGGCTAATATGTGAGGCAGGGGAAACACAGTAGAAAGCAGTGATGAACGGAGTGAGAGCATAATGTTAGGAACAAAACAGAGAAGAAGGTGGCGAATGGGTGGGCATGTACACAAGAGTTTGTGAATGGGAGATGGACATGAAACTCCTTGGGAGGCGAAACTCCTTGCAAAGATTTTGATAGAAGTGGTCAGGGACCTGTCAAAATGATGTCCCCTTGAATGTTGTAAAAAGGCAGTAAGGAGGAGATTAGCATATCTCCTCCTTACTGCCAACCCGGGGTGTAGCAGGCACAGCCGGAGAATTCTCCATCACGTGACTGACTACTCTGTTATAATATAGATATATATGTATGTGTGTGTGTGTGTGTGTGTGTGTATAGCCCAGTACAAACACATTTTTGGTTCCACTAACACAAAAATATTCCTCAGGGGTATAAACAGAACCTATTAACCCCTGATGCTCATGGGGCCCCACAGATGACCAACCCCGTCACAACTTCACCCTCTGCATCAACTGTAGTTATACCCTGTTTGTGTGTGTGTTTGTGCATGTATTTGTGCATGTGTATAAGTGTTTGTGTGAATATGTGTATTTGTGTGTTGTAAGTGCATATGTATAAGGGTGTTGTGTGTGCATGTGTATTTGTATGTGTATATGTATGTGCGTAGAAGCATTTACATGTGTGTGTGTGTTCTCGCTATGGTACATCAGATCCATGGCAGGTATCTTGTTTTGATGAAGTACATGACAACACTGCTTACACTGTTATGTAATGGATAGGGAAAAAAAAGTTAATCAACACCATCATAGGGACAAATAAAACTTCCTAATGATTTAAATGAGGTGTTTAAACCTCAGGATGCTACAGAGGTCTCCAGCGCACAATGCATCCCTATGGTGCAGTCAGCTTGCTCTACAAATTATTTTTGCAGAATGCGTGAAGGATTGTGTTTTGGGGTTCCTTTATTACATGACTATCTACTTAATGCTTCCTAGAAGGGGGAAGCAGTGACTCCCCAAAGTGGTGTCAAAAACCATGCAAAATGCACTGTTCTTTTTTGATATTTTCACTGTTATCTGCATTTCTCATAGGTCTCTAAATTTAGCTGGTTTTCCATTTACTCTTCTTCATTTAACCCTCCCATTGATGATAAAACCACCTGTAGGAAATCTGAAGAAAAACCTGGAATTTGAGCATCTGATATCACAAGAGTAACAGAAATTGAGAGCAAAGTCTCTGCGGTTGCTACAGCAACACGAGAAGCATTTTAAAATAGATTTATTTTCTCCTCTTAATGTGCTTCTCTACGTAACTAATTTTTCTTAGGAGAATCTGTATCTTACTTATTTATATGGTGGGACAATTCTGGACTCATCTTGCATTGCCTAATGGGGCAGCTCTATGGTTGGACCAGACTGCACTAGGAGTTCCTCTTATCTTGCTCTGGCTAATGGGATAGTTGTATAGCTGCTTAACTGCACTATAATTCTCTCTCATCTTCCACTGCCTAATGGGGCAGCTGTGTTGATGGACAACTGCAATCTAAGGTATTTTCAGCCTTCTGTTTCCCTAATGGAACGAGGTTTATGACCATCATTCTGCACCCTGAAGTGCTTTCACCTTCTACTGCTCTATTGGGCAAGCTGTATAAGTGGATCATACTGTGCCTGCAGTAATTTCCAAACTGGGGGGGGGGGGTTCTCCTTGTGGGGTATGTGTGACTTGTTTTGTCCACACTTTTGCGTTGCTATGCAATTTGGCAGCATCTTTCTGAACGTTCCTTCAAAATCACCAAAATTGTAAACAGTGACAATTCCACATGAACGTGGTTTTTGGATAGAATTCCATAGTACACATTTTTTTTGTTAATGGACAAGAGGGTACAGGTATGATTCTTACTTTGCTCGCAGTTAATGACCTTTGAAATGAGCTATACATATGATGTAACCATAGCTACAGCCTGTATTAAATTTGTTGCCATAGGAACACCTTAAACTTGGCACTTATTGTATGAAAAAGGGACAGAGGTCGTATATTATAAGGTATGATGCATTCCAGCAATATTGGTATAACTAGGTAATTTAATAAGATACAATAATGATGTCCATGTGTAACAAAATATTTGTAAAGTTAGACAACACTAATGGAAGAGTAATTAATAAGAATAGAAAGAGCAGCCGAGTCTTCAGATTATTATTACATGCTAAACACTGTGAATGGTTTGGAAAAATAGAAATCTAAACCCAGTTATAAATTGTACAAAAAGGAGTGTTCTGGGTCCAATGTGTAAAAACACTGTGGAACAATTTTGGAGCAAACCAAATGCAACAAGGGGTACAAAACTCCTTAAAATCACACAGATTTTAACCCATACCATGCTAGGGTCTCCAATCCACTGCTTCACAATATGTTGGAGACCACGCTACAATTCAGTGGCTTAAAAGCCCCATTTAAATCAGTGGAAACTTGGGAAGTTTATTCTCATTGGCAAGAGAGTGTGCCAGGTCACATGAAGGATTCCGCCGTCAGAGGAGGAGATGGAACGAGGCATAATTGGGGAGGGGAAGAGACAAAGATTGACAGCCTGTGGTACAGGGCTGTACCACAGCGAGCCCTAAAGTGGCGTCATGAGGGAACATTATGCAGGCTAATGTCTCCTTAACCAGAGTGATTAAAAAAAAAAAAAAAAAAAAAAAAAAAAAAAAAGATTGCACATGTATTGGGAATAAACAATCGAGTAAGGATCACTTTAAGGAGGGGAGGTTTCCCCTTTAAAGTGGACCTATCACATATAATTTTCTTTACATATCTGAAAACTTAATTCAAAACTGCCTATGTGGAATGTTTACCAAAAAGTGAAAGTTTCCCAGCACCTCTCTAGCATATGAAACATAATCGAAAACCTTCATTAGCATATGACATGTCTGACTGGTACCGCATGGGTACAAAATCCTTTTCTCCTTATCCATATTACATACGGTACCATGGGGAGGCTGGAACAATACTAGAAGTTGTGGGTGGAGCTTCCCCTTCCTCCTTATCAGGCTATCCCTCTAGCTCCGTCCCAGATAGACTTGAGACAAGCCTACTCAGTAGGGCAGCAAGAAATAAGAAAGAGAAAACTCCTGGGAGCAGCAGACCCAAGAGGACTCCCACGTCCAGCACTTGGAGACCAAGCATGGTCCCTTTCACTGGGTGGGTGACCTGTATGTCATATGGACTAAGAGAAAAGGATTTAACAGGTAAGACCAAAATTCTCTTTACTCTGTTGTCCCATATGACATACAGGTACCATGGGGATGTACCAAACATTAAGCTCCCAGAGTGGGAAGAAGTAAAGGACCAAGCGCCGGTCCCATGATTCCACTACCCAGGACACAAACAGTCCAAACTAAACTAAGTGTCACCAGACACTTAATAACAATATCACAGCACACAAGAACAAAAGCCAACGGGGCTCAAACAGGTAAAGAACGGTAAGGAACAGGAAAGAAGAGGTCCTAAACAGGCAGACCTGCCTCCAGGACCTTCTTGCTGAAGCCAGAACATCAACACGATAGCATTTGGCAAAGGTGTGCACAGATGACAAAGTAGCTGCCTTGCACAGCTGGGCAGCAGAGGCCTGGTTCTTGTTGACCCAGGAAGCCGCAACATATCTGGTGGAGTGTGCTGTAATGCGGAAAGGAACAGGTTTCTTTCTGAGCTTGTAATCCAAGAGGCAATAGTGACCATGGATGCAGCCATTCCTGTCCTAGACCCTCAAGGATTACGAACAAGGCATCAGTCTTATGGAAAGACTCAGTACGGTGCACATAGAACTTAAGGAAGTGTACCACGTCTAACAAGTGGAGATCCCTCTCCTTGTCAGACTTCGGGTCAGGACAAAATGAAGGCACAACAATCTTCTGATTGATTTGGAACTCAGAGACCACCTTCAGAAGAAATTCCTGGGAAGTATGAAGAACAGTCTTGTCCTTGTGAAACCCCAAGAAAGGCAGTTTGCAGGACAAGGCCTGAAGTTCAGCAACTCTGTGGACAGAGACCACAACCAAAAGAAAAGCCATCTTCCACATCAAAAGACGTAAAGGAATGGTAGCCAAGGACTCAAAAGAAGGCCTCTGCAAAACTCCCAAAACAAGATTAAGGTCCCACTGAGGAGTGGGAGCCTTGTAGGCAGGGAAAGCATGAGTGACACCCTGAAAGAAGACTTTGACATCGGGAAACATGGCAATGTGTCTCTGATAAAAAACCGAAAGAGCGGAGGTCTGAACCTTCAAGGAACTAAGGCTGAGGCCCTTGTTCACACCATCCTGTAAAAAAGGATAAAATAGATGGAAGGTCAAACTCCTGGGACTCCATCTTGTAGTGAGTACGGACCACAAATTAATGGAGATCCTTGAGATCCAGGATAGGACTGAAGCCACCACCCTTCTTGGTAAAAACGAAGAGGTTGGAATAGAAACCTGAACCTATCTCTGGTTGAGGTACCGGAGCTAGGACTCCCTTGTCCAAGAGAGCCTGAACCGCTCCATTGAAAAAACTGAGCTTTTCCTGTCCCTGAGGGGAGTGAGAAGGGAGAAATCTGAAGGGAAGTAGGCATGTGAAGGGAATCCTGTAACCTCCTGAAACCACCTGTAATATCCAATGATCCACAACAGAGCCTGTCCAAATGTTGCAGGCAACCACCCACAGGCGAATGCAGACCAGAGTTCGGCAAGTCATGCTGAAGTAGGTTTGGTGGGTTTGGGACTGGTGGAGGTGTGTTTCGACCTTCAATGCTACTTGGACTTGGGGGTGATGTCCTGAGGCGGCACCATGTTCGACCTTTGCATCTCGCTTTGGTGAGAAAGAAAGGAAAGCTGTTTCCTCGCCTAAGGATTGTGCTTAGGAACCTGAGGTAACAAAGTGCTCTTACCCCCAGTGGCTTCACTGATGATATTCTTTGATTCAGGGCCAAAAAGGGATGTACCCTGAAAGAGAAGAGACACCAGTGATGTTTTAGAGACCAAGTCAGCAGACCAAATCTTAAGCCACAGCGTGCGTCTGGCAGCAACAGAGAAGGCGGAGGTCCTAGCCTCAAGCCTAATGGCATCAAACAAGGTATCGGTGACATAATCTGGGCCTCAGATATGTTTGCCAAAATGGGCAAAAGGTCCTCCTTAGGGGCACCTTTGCAGACAGTGTCGTCAGCTGTTCAGTCCAAGCAACAATAGCCCTATTAATCCATACGGATGCAAAGGTGGGTCTCAAGGCCGCACCAACTGCTGTAAAGATAGGAAGCTGAGGCTTTCCTTAAATCTATCAGTCAAATGTTTGAGTGCCGAAGCATCGGCAACAGGCAAGGCAGTAGACTTAGACATCCTGGAAATAGGGAAATCAACCTGAGGCGGTGTAGCCCACTGAGCCAAGGCTGAGTCTGCAAAGGGGTACAGCTTAGAAAATCTCTTAGAAAGAGTGAGATACTTGTCAGGGGTCTTCCATTCAACAAGGATAATTTGATCCAGAGTGGGATTAGGAGGAAAAACAGTGCTGGACTTCTTGCGCATGGAAAAAAACGTCAGTAGTAGACTGGTTCTACAGGATTAACAGGAATGCTAAGGGTAGACAAAACCGCCTTAATGAGACCCTAAGAAGAGGGGTTCAGGGTCAACCTCAAAGGAGACGCCATGTAACTGAGAAGAAGCCCCTTCTGAACACACACCATCTTCAGACTCTTCCAGTACTTCTCCTTCATAGGAATCAGATAAATCATGAATGCCAGTTGCCTTAGGGGCCACAAACCTGAAAGATGTGGGGGGGTCTCCAAGACTGGAGGACCCCCTGAAGAGAAAGAGGAAACTGTGCCATAGAGGACTTTAAGCCCTTGACCCAGTGTGGCTCTTGTTCATGGCTGGAGGGCCCTGACGGAGCAGTGCCCACAGCACATGAGGGGCATAAGTCACCTGAGTATTCTCTGGGAAGCCCCGTTTGGCATGAGGAACAGTAAGGGGGGTCAAAGAAGCCCCTGAGTCCTTGCCCCATTTCCAATGGATCAGACATCCTACAGGAGAAATGAGTCTTGCAGTATAAAGGAAAACCAAATTACTGTCACCCAGATTAAGGATTTCACCACAGAAAACCTAAAAAGTACTTATCTGGCAAGCAAAGTGTTAACCTGTGGAGGAAGTAGAGGAATCCAAACCTGCGTATGAAACTCATGTGAAAGGGAAAAGAAAATGGCGACCGAATAGGAAGCCAATCAGAGAGCAGCCCGAGAAGCAGGTGTCTATGGGAAACATAGTTTTCCCTTTCAGAGTACCAAAAACAGAACAGAATCCCCCTCAGACCCCTAAGACATACAGGATGTGAACCGGAATGTAGGGCAAGGGGAGACAAAAAGAATGAGCCCTCTCTCAACTCGGTACATATTGCGGTTGCAGAGATAGTTCCCAAAAGATTCTGTCCAATAGAGATCAATGGAGCATTGCGGCTATGCATTAAAGTGCACACTTAAAGATGCGTAATTCAATTAAAAACTGTAAAAATGAAGTGTCTAAAGGGTGATTAAACACATCTAGAACACATAATAAAGAAATAATATAACTAGACCCAAAGAGAAAATGAGGAAACTGGTATCCCTAACCCAACAGAGTGGTATGGAAGGGGTTAACCACTACCAACTGCCCAGCTGCACCACAGACTCAGAACAGAGAGACTATTAAACCAAACATGAGTGCAGGAGACATGAGAGACTCCAGAATGCAACCCCTGTGTGGAGGGGAACCGTAGGACAAGTGGACCATTGCACTCAAAGGGTTGCTCACCTTTTTTGCAGGTCTTCTTACTTTTGAATTGGAAGAAGCCTCAGAGACTCCTTCTGGAGAGAGAGACATGGGATACATGGTTCTCTAGACATTTAAAATAACCGCTCAACTTGAATGATACAATTTCAGACCAAATAAAATCAAAGTAATACCTTTAATCTTGTCGCTTAAAATTCAATCTTCACGGACCACACAATAATACAGAGGGCAGCATAAGTACAAATGTACAGGTTAGAGTAGCAGAATCACTAATCCATTCGACATGTTTCGCGTTATACACGCTTAATCATGATGGCAGTTGGTTACCCGTCTGATTAGTCTGTTTAAAAGCCTGAGTAACCAATGAGAAACATTGTATCAAACTAACTTCTAGTAGATGACAACTCATGAATATGTGGATCTGACATACGGTTTTCATTAACCCTTTTGTTACTAGTGAAAATTTAAAAGATGTACATACATCTTCTTTTCAACCCCCAAACTTTGTATAAACGTTAGGAATTAAATATGTATATCAATACACTCCATTAAAACTCGTGCCAAGGGTAATCCGCTACAATATAGAATATAGGATATCAAAAAGAAATCCAAGCAGCGACTTCTAATCCACATTATTCACAGTGTTTATTATGGAGTTAAAGGCAACGTTTCAAATATCTAAACGCTGCCCACTACATAAGCACTCCATTGTCAGCCAAATTGAATATAATTTCTCCAAGTATCTGACCGACAATATAAAAAGTTCCACCACAGGAATTCAGGCTCAAAAACATCTACCATACATATTCTCAGACAGGTATGTCTGTTCCCCACATGTAATCAACAAAAATATCATACAATTTTCTTCTTTGTTAAAAACATTAATGACAACTATTCTCCAAGAGATTATACCAAAAATAAAAATAAAAATTGTTAATTATTCAAATACACACAAGTTTCATTTAGATGATGCTCGCAAGGTACACTCCAATTCTAAATACAATACATGCAAATTATGAATCATACATAGCAAGCAACATCATAATTCTTATTTAGACCTTCCGGATGGCGGGTAACTAGAGTAAATATCCAGTATGCTTCCCTTTTCAATAGGTGACGGTCCAGATCACCTCCACGTATACTCAATTTTCCCTTTTCAATGATCTGGACTGTCAACATATCTGTGTCCCCGCCATGCTTTTCTTTAAAATGATTCGAAACTGATGATTTGAAACACAAATTCCTTACATCGCTGAGATGTTCATTTAACCGTTCTCTCATGGTGCGTTTTGTCTTTCCTACATATTGTATGTTGCAGGCTTGGCAAGTCAGCAAATAGATCAGTCCACGTGTTGCGCAATTTGCAAAAAATTTCATACTATAAGTTCTCCCAGTTACACTAGAGACAAAGCTACTTGATGTCTTTACAAACCTACAACAATGGCATCTATTACTGCCACATTTAAAGTTCCCCACCATTGAGAGCCAAGTCTTTGAAGATTTTTTTCTGTCCGATATGTACATGCTTGGGGAGATAACATCTCCTAAAGTTCTACCTCTTCTTGAAACAAATTTAATACCCTCTGTCACTATCCCCCGTAATGAGGTATCTACATTCAGCAAAGGAATATGTTTTCTAATTATATTACATATTTTTGTAAATTCTGAACTAAATTCAGTGCTAAAAACTACTCTTCTTTGCTGAACATGATCAGTTTTGTATTTATGAGTTTTATACTCCAACATAGTCTGTCTGTCCTCTGTTCTTGCTTTATCATATGCTCTATCTAAAATACATCTAGAATAACCTCTCTGCAAAAATCGGGAATAAAGAGACTTAGAGTGGATCTCAAATGCCTCATCTGTTGAGCAATTTCGTCTCAATCGTTTAAACTGCCCAACAGGAATTCCCCTAATAGTATGTCTAGGATGACAACTGTCAGCCCTTAATAAATTATTCCCAGAAATGGGTTTTCTATATACTTCTGTATCTATACAACCAGTATCAGAATTGCCCCTCAGTGTCAAATCCAAAAATTGTAATTGAAAAGTGTCATATTCAAATGTGAAGCTCAAATTAAGAGTCTCATCATTGAGGTAAGACACAAAGGCTGACATCTCAGAAATATCACCCCTCCATATAAACAGGAGGTCATCTATGTACCTACCACACATCACAACACTCTCCCTATGTGGGTTACCAGATCCAAAGACGCGGGACTCCTCCCACCAGCCCATGAAAAGGTTCGCGTAGGAGGGCGCAAATTTTGCGCCCATAGAAGTCCCGCGTCTTTGGAGATAGAACCCACCATCAAAGAGAAAGTAGTTGTGCGTAAGCAGGTACACAGTTGCCTCCAATATGAAGTTCTGTAGATCGTAACTGTAATTACTATAACGACTCAGATGATATCTCAGTGATGTCAAACCATACTCGTGAGGAATTGAAGAGTACAAAGATTTTACATCGCATGTAAGCCATATGTAATCTGAACGCCAAGTTATTTTCTGGAGTTTTTGTAATACATTTGTAGTGTCTTTTATATAACTATATAATCTAGATACCATAGGTTGTAAATGAAGATCTATCCACTCCCCCAGGGATTCGTTCAGTGACCCAATCCCTGAAACAATGGGTCTACCCTGTACATTAGACAGGGATTTGTGAACCTTGGGCAATAGGTGAAATATGGGGATAACAGGGCTAACAATTCTCATAGCCTCTGCCTCCCTCATGCTCACCACGCCCACTGCAACACCTCTGTCAATCAGGGAGTGTATCACCAAACTAAAATCCCTGGTGGGGTCCTTTAATAACCTGGTATAAGAGTCCATATCACTTAATTGTCTAACTGCCTCATTGAAATAATCTTTCACGTTCATTAATACAACGGCACCTCCTTTATCTGAGTTTTTAATAACTACTTTTTCTAGATTGCTGAGATGTCTTACAGCTTCACTTTCACTTTTAGTTAAATTAGAAGGGATTTTGTGTTTCTTGGTATTCAATTTAATAAGATCTTCCTCTATTAGTTGTTGAAACGAATCTAAGACTGGTCCTCTACAACTAACTGGATAGAAATAAGATTTTTTAAATAAATTTACTTTGAATTTATGGATCTCCGTATCTACTTCAGTATTAGATTGATCTCCTTGTACATCACATAAATCCATTAGACAACAGAAATCTCTAAAGAGAAAATGATCCATATTACCTGTCTCCAGTGAGGTATGTGTATTAGAGTTATCAAACTTATCATCAAATATATCAACTGTTTCATCTCTATCATAATATTTTCTTAAGGTTAACTTTCTTACTAGACGGTTAACATCTACCAATGTATTGAAAATATTAAAGTGTCTTGTCGGTACAAAGTTCAAACCTCTTTCCAAAACCTTTTCTTCTGTTAAAGACAGATTATAATCAGACAAATTTATGACTGATTTGATTTCTTCTCCTTGTTCTTCAGTTTCCGCTGGATCTGAGTTGGTTTTCTTTGTACACTTTTTCTTTCCACCTCTCCTAACACTTCTTCTTTTTTTGTTTTGTTCACCCTTGAGCGGGAGGAAGTTCTTCTGAATTGTTGGGGTTTGACAGCTGTTTCTTGAAACACGGTCACCACTTTGTCCTCCCGTCCGGGAGACAAAAAAGAAGACATTGAAGTTGTTGGTATATCTTCAATCACATCCTCACTGGAAATATTTGTTATTTCCTCAAAACCACCTTCTATGGTATCAGCTTCTACACTACTGAAGCTTACTCTTTTCGGTCCGTGTTTTAATGAAGATTTACGCTGTCGACTGAGTTGCTTAAAATTAATTGGTTTCTTCCATTTGTAAATATTTTGTGTCTCATAATCGACTTTATCACGGAGAAACTTCCTCTGTTTAGTCTCCATTATAGACTTTTCTAGGAGCTCCAAATGTTCTGACAAATTCGCATCCAATGAATCAAAATTAGAATTTCCTTTAAATGTAACCACATTTTCTTGTTTTATTTTAATTTCATTTTGCACCTCTGTCAAAATTTGTTGTTTGTATTCTATAATTAAGTCCATAAGTTGTTTTGAGCATTCTGAGAGGATCTTATTCCATGTATTCATAAATTTTTCATCTTCTTTGATAAAGGTCGGGATTTTTTTAATCCTTAAACCCCGTGGTATTCTATCCACCAATCTATATTGCTGTAACGTTGTTATTTCCCACCAGGTTTTTGTTTCCTTTATCATAAGATCTTCCAGTTCTTTAAAGAGAGAATCCAGATCTTTGTTATTTCCCATATTCTCATTCGTAACTTCAACAAACAGTTTATTAACGTTCAATAATCTCTTGGTAGTATCATCAATTGGGCGTAGACATCTGCTCTCTTTAACCTCTATGTTACCCTCTGTGTTTTCTTCCATTGTAAAAATCTTCAGTGGTCACTTAACACACACTGGAGTGTTGAAAAATATTTTGAAGGTGGATTAAATCAATTTCTTTGAAAAATATTTTGAAGGTGGATTAAATCAATTTCTTGATTCTCTCCCAGGGCTGCAAGGGTCCATAATCAGCACCTGCTAACTGAGCAATCCTCTAAGGGAAGCCAGTAACGGTAATCCGACTAATGGGGGAATATTGACACCCCATATCTAAGCTAAAATAATTAAAACCTAAGCAGAACTGTTCTCAACCTTCCTACTAGGTGATGGAACAAATCTTATCTGGAGAGGGGGAGTGGCTAGGTATCCTGCTAGGAGGAGGGGGAGGCTCCACCCTGCAACTTCTTGAAGAATTGTTCCAGCCACTAGGAGGAGCTGTTGCCTCCCCATGGAACCTGTAAGCTATACTGGATGACAGAGAAATCAAACATTTTCAAAAGTGAATAAAAGTGTCCAAATACCCAAAGGAATATGTAGGTGCAAATAAAAACCAGCAAGGAAGGGGTTAAATACAGAAAATGCAGTTATCCAAGCTCCAAAAACCCTGGAATCAAACCAATAAGCTACCCAACATGAGTACAGGAGTTTTAATAATCCTATAAGACCCCTGTATGGAGGGGAACAGAGGGACAAGTGGACCATGGCACTCAAAGGGTTGCTCACCTTTTTACTTGACTTCTTTCTTCAGATAACCATTGAAAGAGAGCCTCAGAGAGACCCATTCAGGAGAGACATGGGCTACATGATTCTCTCCATAGGGCTGCAAGGGTACACAACAGCACCTGATAGCTGGACAATCCTTCAGGGGAAGCCAGGAATGGTAATCCACCTAATGAGGGCATTTTGACACCCCATATCTAAAAGAAAACAATAAAATATACTAAAAACTAAGCAGAAATGTTCTCAGCCTCTAACCAGGTTACTGGAACAAGTCTATCTGGGGCGGGGCTAGTGGGATAGCCTAATAAGGAGGGAGGGGCTGTCGCCTCCCCATCAAGAATTGTTCCAGCCTACAGGGAGGAGCTGTCACCTCCCCATGTCATATTGGATGACAGACAAAACTGGTTTAGTTCCATGGTGGGGGGGCCTCTTCCTTAATTCATCCTTTGCCAAGGGATCGGTTCAGATATTTCCATCTTAAAATTCTTCTTCCCCACCCCGTCAGTTAAACAGACATTTTTTGACTTTCTTCGAAAAAGATTGTCTTGATACTAGACCTCCTGCAGGTCTTCTCTCCTAGCTTTTTTCCATACTTCCAATAGATCACAGATTTTCTTATGGTAAACAGAGGAGGAACACTGGAGAGTGGGTGGAGGACAGATGAGATCCCCTCAATGGATTTAGTTATACCATCTAAACCAGAGGTTCTCAACCCGTGCCCTCAGTGGCCACTAACAGACCAGAATTTGAGAATTTCCTTTTAAGAGCACAGGTGAGTTAATCAATTTGACTTAGCCTCTGTTCAACACACTTTTGTTCTAGCAGGGAAATTCCTAAGTCCTGGCCTGTTAGTGGCCACTGAGGGCAGGGGTTGAGAACCTCTGATCTAAACTATTGTCATCTCTTGTACTGATGTATGCTGGAAAGACAGAGCTCTGTTGGGGGAGCTACACAAAATTCTTCACGACAAACTACATAAGGTGCCATTTCACAGCACACAAACACACACAAAAAACAACTGTTGACCCCTGCCAGAGAATTGATTTTACCAAGAAAGCCTGAACCAATATCTGTCAGGGGATTAGAACTTAAAGGGATAGTAATACTTAAATATTACTAATCCCCATATTGTAGCCATGTTAAAAATAATTTAATTGTCCCCTGTGACATCTCTCAAACCTTTACGGTTTGAGAGATAACGGAAAGCAAAGTTCCCCCTCCCTCCCCCTTCCCTGAAGTCAGCGTTGTACTGACTGCTGGGGAAGTCTGTCATACTACAGGCTTGCGGCTCTGCAGCAGATCCGAGATCGAGTTTGTGAAAAATGAATCATTTCACTGAAATGGTCTTCTACATGTGCTTGGTTTGCAAGCACATGTAGAAAACAGTTTCAGTGAAATTATTCTTTTTTCCTAACATGATCTCGGCACAGATGCAGAGCCGCCTGATGCACGTAAGACCGGATATCCCTGCAGTCAGTACAACACTGACTTCAGGGAAGGGGGGGGGGGACTTTGCGTTCTGTTATTTCTCAAACCATAAAGGTTTGAGAGATGAACTTGGGAGCAATTCAATTCTTTTAACATAACTACAATATGGGGATTAGTAATATTTAAGTATTACTATCCCTTTAAAGGAGAACGGACACCTCCTAACAATTACATTCCCCAGCCCACTATGGCTAGAAACTCCTAACTGGTCAGTATGAATTTTGCCTTTGAGATAACAGCTGCAGTCAGTCCTAAATGTTATGCAAACAAAGGCAGACATGACAGTCACTAGCGTTTTTTTCAAACTGAACTAGGCAGAGTGAATAATGCTACTTAATACTTTAACTCTCTGAATGCAAGGTGGTTAACCAATGCATTGAGAAAGGTAGCCCTCTAGCACTCACACTCAAAGGGATAAGGACCGAAGATGTGCACAACGCATTGTGACAAAATGCATTGCATACATTTCTGGCCCCTAAAGGGTTAAGAATGCCATGCCTATTACCTTTATATGGCCAGGAAATCCTTATGACCTCCCCTAAGAATTTTGTTCTTGCACTGTTGTTCAACAAATTACATCTAAATTCAGTCATGGATGTCATGATCATGGAGGCAGACATGACAGTTGCTGGCAGGACCACAGGACCTCAAGCTCCGCTCACTGCAAATAATAATAACCATAAATCTTTAAGAACCAGATGTGTGTGCAATGCATTGCTTCATGTGTTGTGCAGCAATCTGGTCATTAAAAGGTTAAGTAGGCTACAAACTGTCATGTCTGCTTCGAACGACATGACATACAGTACTGACTGACGATATCTCATGGACAACTGCACAAGGGAAAAACATAGGGGCCATTAGGATTTCCGGACTAGAACAGGTAAGTGGCAGGTTATTATTAGAAGGTGTTCATGCAAAGCAAGTGTGGGGGGTGACATGACATTGGGGGCTTTAGTAAGACTTCTAATCAAGTATCCTAGCTGCATCAAAATAAACTACTGCCATTTCGGCAGTGGGACTGTTGGTGGGTCATATGCATGATGCAAGGGACGGGATCCAGATCAGTGCAGGAACTGTGGAATCACAACATGAATTACTGGTGAACTGGCAGAGTAAATGGTAATGTGGACCTATATGTGGGTGGTGTATTAATGCAAACAGGGACTAACCTTAATGGGATAGTAATATTTCATAATAAAAGCAGCTATAATTAATCATCATAGTATCTGGACTTTGGAGAGTGTTATTTCAATTCTGTCAGAGTTGTAGTTCTAGAGTAATTCAATGACAAAGTGTCCCCCTCCCGCCCCTTTTACTGATGTAACACTGTTCAGCCAAAGCAGAAGGGAGGTACCCAGGTAGATTGCAGAGAGGGACAATCTTCAATTAAGATAAGGGAAAACCCTGAAAAACTTGTCAAGGGGGGGGAAGGGCTTTCATTGTTTTCATACAAAGAAGATTGTCCCCTTCTGCTATCTGTCTGGTCTTACAACCAGATTCACATCTGAGAAGAGATTGTTTACACTAGGAAAAGGGGACAGGAGGGAGAAACTTTGCTTGTGAATATCTCTTAAACCATAAAGGTTTGAGAGATAAGACTTATATCGTTCTTCATGTTTTTTTAATGCCTACAAAATAAAATAAAGATAAAATGAATTATTACCATCCCTTTAATGGAAAAAGAAGCAGGACTCAAATTCTACAATTCTAAAATATGCAAAGACCTGTTCCACAACTGTGTTGTCTGAGACACTAAAATTGA
Organism: Rhinophrynus dorsalis; assembly: GCA_037306005.1. Lineage (NCBI taxonomy): Eukaryota > Metazoa > Chordata > Amphibia > Anura > Rhinophrynidae > Rhinophrynus > Rhinophrynus dorsalis. The sequence continues at coordinate 238,134,717 of CM074722.1, forward strand.
CATGATAACCTGAAAAGAACATTGCCTGTTTTGAAAAACCTTATCTGTTGTATTAGCCATTTATTAAATAAAAACTCGTTGTTGAGTTCTTTATGCTAATTAAGGCATGCTATACAGACACATCCTGCTGTAGCCCTATATTACATGACTTACTCACTGACACTTCCCCTAGCACTGAAAGCATTAGGTATCAGTGAGGGAGGGAGGTAATGTAGGGTTTAGATGGGAAATTCCATAAATGTGAATTACTCAAAAATTGTTTTCAAACTATATAATTGCCAATACAACATAAAGGTGATTTTGACAGTCCTTCCAAAATCACTAGAATTGCTTTAGCTTTTAGAGGTTATGGTCACATTCAAATAAAAGCATTTCCTGGAACTGTTTATTTTTAAAAAATGTACCACACTGTAAAACAGTGAGTCTCGTACTAAAGGGACCTGGAGTAATTCTGGAGTAAACCAAGGGGCACAAAAACACACCCATTGCTTTAAACGAGACTCAACCAGGGGACACATTTAAATCAATGGTAAGTTTAATTTGTACCCTGTGGTGCAGCTGGTTTACCAAATAATTACTTTAGTTCTAGTTAGTGTATTAGCATGATTATGTGTGTTTCTCAAACAGCCAGGGCACAAAGTAGACAAGCTGCAGTAAGAGGAAGTCTACGTTGTCTCACCCTTGAAACCAGTGGTTCCCAACCCTCTCCTTACATCCCCTATGAGTTATTTTCCTCTCCAAGTTTTATTGTAGACACTTTTCTCACACCGCATTCTGTACTGGGACTTGGCTAAGACACCAAAACGGCCATCTTTCATAAGCTGTCCTGAACATCTCGAGGCACTCTCCTGCAGCTGTTTTGTAATATCTAGACTGGAAGAGTTACAAAGCCAGATACAACAAACCCAAGTTTGGGAAATGTGAGACAAGAGATGGGGAAGTGGAAGGGAAGAGGAGCAGTCCTTGCAGTTAGCATTCCCTGCCCCTGTGAGAATTTGGTCCCCGGCTCACTCATGTCTTAAAGTGATAGTAATGTTTCATAATAAAAGCAGCTCTAATTAATCATCATAGCATTTGGGCCATGGAGAGTGTTATTTCAATTCTGTCAGAGTTCTAGTTTAGGAGTAATTCAATGATAAAGTATCCCCCTCCCGCCCCTTTTACTGATGTAACACTGCTCAGCCAGAGCAGAAGGGAGGTGCCCAGGTAGACTGCAGAGAGGGACAATCTTCAATTAAGATAAGGGAAAAACCTGAAAAACTTGAATAAGAAAAACTTGAATAAGAGTGTCCCCTGCTGCTATCTGTCTGGTCTATGGACTGCATTCCACATCTGAGAAGAGATGGCTTACACTAGGTAAAAGGGGCGGAAGGGTAAACTCTGCTTGTGAATATCTCTTAAACCATAAAGGTTTGAGAGATAAGACTTATATCGTTCTTCATGTTTTTTTAATGCCTACAAAATAAAATAAAATAAAGATAAAACAAAGTATTACTATCCCTTTAATCACAGCTCATAGCTGATACTGAGGGGCAAACTCCAGGCATTGCTTTTGACAGGAGTGGCCTGGGTGGTTTCAGCCCCACTGGCCACACCTGTCAAGATCACCAGCTCTTCAATGACAGCAGCTGGGCAGAAGACCTTGCTTCCAGGTGGCAGAAGGAATTTTATAATGCCTCCATCCTGCTGTTCCAAGGTGTGGCTGACAGAGATGAAGGATAACCTGGGCATTTGCATATGCTAAGTACAATCAACCAATTATTTATTAGAAAAGTAGTAAAAAAATTGCAATACAAATTCACCGTAGATTTCATTTTAAACTTGAAAGGTGGCATTTTTTCTTAACATCAAAAAATGGCAAATTGTAGCAAACAATGATATAAGCAGCACATTTCTAACTTTAGTATATGCAAATCTCTTTATTTAATCACTATATTAGGACATTTATTTAAACCAACAATTTTAAGTTAGTGACAGGGCAGGTAAATAATAAAATTAATATTATTAAAAAATCCATCAAAAAAACATGCCAGTCATGCAGGCCATATTCCTTGCTCACTATAATTTCGACACCATACAATTGTTTCTTACACAGATCTTTTAACTTGCAAGCTTTATCAACTCGCTTTATCGAACAGATTTCCACTGAAGAAATATGTAGATAAACCCATGCTAATGTTAGCAACTGCAGTGGAGACCAGGAATATGTCAGCCATGCAAGGAAAAATGGATCAATGCCAGGGGCAAGCCAACTGTATCATGGTGGGATATGAAAATCTACACTGGATTAAATGAGGCTTTTAACCATTCGATTACTAGACTGAGCTAGCACTCAAGGGGTTAGATGCACTAAGGTGTGATAGGAAGGGAATAAAGTGGAGTTGACGTCTCCAGTGATCTCACTTATCCAATTCCTATTTTATTCTATGGAGGCAATGCACTAAGATTTCTACAGATTTGGAGATCATAGTGCATACTTTGTATAGAATAACATTGGAACTGGAGAAGTGGTATCACTGGAGAAGTTATCTCCACTTTATCATCTCTTTATCAATCCTCAGTGCATAAACCCCAACAAGTTATAAATCCCATTTAAAATCAATGTGAATTATTTTTGTTCCCCATTATACATCTGGTTTGTACCTGAATCCCTTTGGACTTTGTCCATACGGTCCAAATATAAAACTCAAAATGAATGCTAAAATTAACCCTTCACAGACTGAAAACCTACCGAGTACCAGAGGAGTATCCAAGTAATTACGGAGCAATGTGATAGACACCCTTCCGGCACTCAAAAGTTTAACAGAAGTCAGATTACGCAACATGCGACTCTGCAACTGTTAAAGGACTTCAACTCCCATCACCTTAGGTGACCATTGTCTGGCTGGGAATGATAGTAGTTTTAGCCCATGCTCATCTGCAAGCGTTGATTTAGCTTATTGTGCTGCATGCAAGAAATCCACAGATCTTTTGAAGAAATTAAATCAGAAAGACTTACCACAGGAGAAGGAGAGAGTGCAATGTTTCCTATTGAAGCCTTGAGTTCATCCACAGTGGCAGCACTTTTCAAGCTATCTTTGGCCTGCAAAGGCTTAATCTTAATATTGAACTTCTTGCGTGATTCTTGCTCTTCCTCAGATTCACTTGAGGAATAGAAGTGCTTTGCTTTGGTAGGTAAAATCACAGTTAAGGATCACGCAAAAGGGATGTGGAGGTGTGGTGCGTGTGTGTGTGTATGTGTGCATTTGCGCATGCGCATGAAATGGGAACATTTTAGCAGCAATTGGGGGAAAAAAAAAAAGACTATATGAACAAGAGGATTTTGTGTACCAATAAATATTTGTCTATGGAGAACACAGGAACCATTGGGTAAAAGTAGCTTCCCACAGGAAGGTAGGGCACTTCCATAAAAAGAGATCTCTGGAGGGGAACACTCCCTCACTACTCCACTTTACCTCCACCAGCATGCTCGGTTTTAACAGAGGTTAACAGAAGTAGGGCAGAAAGGGAGTCACCTGAACCAAAGAACTCCTTTGCCCGGAACTCAACTTTTCTCTTGGAGGAAAGTCCTGTGAGCTACATGGACTAAGAGAAACAATTTCTCAGTTAATACATAAAATCAAATCCCTTTTCTATTTTGTTCTCCGAGAAACAAAGAAGCCATGGGGATATACCAAAGCTATCCAACAAGATTACAGGAAGGGAAGGAAAACCCTCAAAACACAACCTAGTTTCAACATAAACGAAGTGGAACAATCATGAACCTCAGGTGGACACCTACACACAAAAAAGGTAACTGGAAGAGAAGGACAGATACCTGTAGCAACTTCCGTCTAAAACTGGTTTCAGCCAAAGACAGAATGTTGAATCAGTAGTGTTTGGTAAATGTGTGAAGGGACAACCCCGTTGCTGCCTAATTCTTACAGGACCAGGCTCATTCTGATGGAATGAGCTGTGACCGTAAAATGACACAAGCTCCTAAGTAAGTAGACCAGGTGAATAATCACCTTAATCCAAGAAACCACCATCATTTTAGATACAGCTTGGCCCACATGAGTGCCTTCAGGAAAGTCAAAAAGTTAGTTTGATTTTTGGAAAGTGAGTTTTATAGGACAAACCTGTAGTTCAGCCACATGTCGAACAGACATAATCGCAAGCAGAAAAGCTGTTTTAAGAGTCAAGAATGGAAGGGAAACAGAACATAGGTTCAAAAGGAGTCTTCTGAAGCCCACTCAGGACTAATTTTAAGTGCCACAGAGGAGTGAGACCCCAAAAAACTGGGTAGGGATAAGCCATTCCTTGCACAGGTTTCACTTTTAAAATGTCACTCTTAAGAGCATGCAACCACATAACACATTTACCATGTCGCCATGATAAAAATGGTGACCTGAGAATCTCGCGCTGCTTGAAAGCACAAGATTCTCAGGTTGCACTATGAAACATCTCAGTGTAGTCTCTCCGCCAGTCTAGTCTAATAACCTGTTTCCCAATAGGTATTGTGCCCGCAGATGTCAGTCTTGCTGTAGGAGAGAACCCAATGATCCCTGGACTGCCACACCTTTCTTCCTCCCCACCCATGCCGCACTATTTATGCAGGAGCCCAGAAGCAACACCAAGGCTTGAATATATGACAGCACTGTTGATGAGCGCTGCTCCGGGCTCTCTTTCCCTATCTCTCTCTGCATGCAAGGAGCAGTAAGGTACTAATTTGGTCACATCCTCTGTAGCACAAATGCAAGGAACAATGTGACACAGGCTTGGTGTTGCTTCCAGGCTCCTGCATAAAGAGTACAGCATGGGTGAGGAGGAAGAAAGATGTGTCAGTCAGGGAAACATTGGGTTCCCTCCTACAGCAAGACGGACATCTGTGGGCACAAAGCCTTTTGGGAAACAGGTGATTAGAATAGACTGCCAGAGAGACTATACTGCAACGTTTCATAGCGCGACCTGAGAATCTTGCGCTTTCATGGAGAGCAAGATTTTCAGGTCGCCATTTTTATCATGGTGAAATGGTAAATGTGTTATTTGGTCTCGCACTCTTTTGCATGCAACCTTTTAAAAGGATACCCCTTGCACAAAGGTTTGCACATCTGGCAATAAGGTAATATGTCTCTGAAAGCAGAGAGAGAGAATAAATCTGGACCTTGACAGAACTTAAACCAAGTCCATTATAAAGCTCCTCATGGAGAATGGCCAGTAGTTGGAAGACTGAAGGCGATGTGGCTGGGTCTTCGTACCTTGAAAAACAAGGCGCATAGCCTATGATATGGATTGGATGAAACTGGCTTTCGGGCCTAAATCACAGTAGCAATGACAAAATCAGAGAAAGCTTTCTTACTTAATCCAGGCTTCAAGACCCAGGTGTCAAAGCTAATGTCTCCAGCTCTGGGGTGACACAGAAGACCAAAGTCAGGAGGTCTGGAAGTAGTGGAAAAAGAAGTGTTTCAAAAACAAATAGATTGAGAAGATCTGAGAAACATGCCCAGTGAGGCCAGTAAGGAGAACTCAGGATTACATGTGCCAGCTCCATCCTTACCTTCCTTAACACCAATGGGACCAGAGGAAAAGGAGGAAACATACACCAGGGGAAACTGTACCGGAATACCCATTGCGTCAACTAGGAGAGTGAAAGGGTCCCGGGACCTTTAACAAAAACAGGTGAACCTTGCGGTTGAACCGGGATGCCAACAGATCCACAGTTAGCAGACCCCAACAAGCTCTGAACATGGCCTGGCTCAGTTCAAAATTCCTGGGATCCAGATATTGATGGCTAAGAAAATCAGCCACCACATTGTCTGTACCTGGTATGTGAATAGTGGAGAGAACCAGCTCATGAGATTCTGCCCAAATGAGAATCCACCAAATTTCTGAGCACACGGTTGCACTACTGCCCACCCTCCCCAAATAAGTTGCCGCTGTTGCATTGTCGGACTGAATACACACTGACAGACCCCAGAGAAGCTTGGGCCAATGCAGCAGAACAAAGCAAACTGTCCACAGCTTCAGCACATTGGACAGAAGACTATCTCTTGGAAAAACAAAGGCCCTGAACCATCTAGGAGACAAAAGGTGACTCTCCAGCCTGTCAGTCTGGCCCCTGTCATGACAGCCGCCCAGTTCAGGATGATCAATGATTGATACAGAGTCAGATGTTACAACTGATGTCAGTAATGAAGAGCTGGAAAGAGACATGACGCGAGAGATGACATTGCTGTATGGACCAATTCCTGGGAATCTCCAGCTGCAGCTCCCGTATATAGCATTTTGCCTCCAAGGCAGAAACTAGATGCCACAGCACCTTCATGTACTCCCGCACGATTGCTGACAGGGCCTGAGACACCTGCTGAGACAATAACTGAATGTTGTCTTCCATCAGAGAAACCCATCCCTGAAGTGTGCCAAATCTCATAACAAGATAGGATAGAACATGGGACAGAATCAGAGAGGATTTTTTTTTTTAATTGATCGTCCAACCATGATGTTCTAGTATGAGCAAGCATGGTTGCTGCTGAAGACACAAAGGCTCCTTTAAAGGAGCATTCAGTATAAGGTAATCCAGCTAGGTAGTAATAGAAATCCCCAGAGAACAAATGTGGTAATTCAAGGCTGTAATGGCGTTTGTGAAAACCTGCCGAATGGAGGTCAGTCCAAATGGGAGGGAGGTGAATTGAAAATGCCAGTCTTGAATGTCAAAACGAAGGGAGATTTGGATGGTAATATCCAAATAAGAATAATTTATGTCTAGGGAGGCTACAACTCCCCTGGACACAGAGGCGATGACTGAGCACAAAGACTCCATCCTGAACCAGGATGTATGAAATAAGCGACTGAAATGCTTTAAATCCAGGATGGATCAGAAGCCACTGTCCTTTTTGGTAACTATAAAAATGTTGGAATAGAATCCCATGAATCCTTTCCTGTGGAGAAACAGGCACTAGGACTTGCAAGTCAACCAGGGAAGAAATGGCTTCTAAAACTAAAAGGCCCAGCACCGGATCACGAGGGACTCTGGACGGAAAGAAGCGGTAAGGAGGAAAGATGCAGATGACCACCAATTGCCTGGGGTGACCAGACCCTTGCAAGACATGCAGAGATAGACTTTCCAGCTGGGGGCATTTGGGTAGAGTTCTTGCCTGCCCAGGCCTGTTTGAGTTTTGGGCAATGGTGTGCCTGGGTCAAAGGAGGAGTGTACACCCTGGGCGCATTCATACCTACACTAGTGGGGTTAGTGAAAACAAAGTGTTGTTCATGGAAAGGAGGAGCACTTCGGAGTAAACGGAGGCAACAGAGCACACTCTTACCCCCAGAAGAATAGCTAATATCATTGTCCAATTCTGTGCCATGCAACGGTTTGCCCACAAATTGGACAGAAACCAAAGACTTCTTGGAGGTTTGATCTGCCAGCCAAATTTTTAACTAAAGGGTACATTGCATAGAAACAGATAGTGCTAAGGAATTCCCAGTGAGCATGGCAGAATCCTAGAAACAGCTAGAACAATGCTTTCTATATGTTTTTCTGGATGACCGCTCCTAACAGATGCTCCCCCCCCAAAAAAACAAAACAAAACATGGCCCTAGTAACCCACGCAGCAGCAGTGAAGGTCGGTGTAAGTCAGCATCAAAGGCCATGAAATTTGCCTTAAAAAGGGAATCTAGGCATTTATCTGCCTGATCCTTAAAGGGATAGTAATACTTCGTTTTAACTTTATTTTATTTTGTAGGCATTAAAAAAACATGAAGAATGATATAAGTCTTATCTCTCAAACCTTTATGGTTTATGAGATATTCACAAGCAAAGTTTCCCCCTCCCGCCCCTTTTACCTACTGTAAACAATCTCTTCTCAGATGTGGAATGCAGTCCATAGACTGGACAGATAACAGAAGGGGACACTCTTATTCCTATGAAAACAATGAAATCCCTGGCCCCCTTGACAAGCTTTTCAGGTTTTTCTGTTATCTTAATTGAAGATTGTCCATCTCTGCAGTCTACCTGGGCAGCTCCCTTCTGCCCTGGCTGAAAAGTGTTACATCAGTAAAAGGGGCGGGAGGGGGACACTTTGCTTGTGAATATCTCTTAAACCATAAAGGTTTGAGAGATAAGACTTATATCATTCTTCATGTTTTTTTAATGCCTACAAAATAAAATAAAGTTAAAACGAAGTATTACTATCCCTTTAAGTTCTGCCGAGTCAGCAAGTGGCAATGCTGTAGTGTAGCAGGAAAGAAGACATAAGACAGAAAGTCACCAGAGAACGAACAGATTTATTAGGCGACTTCCATTCTGCAAGAACCACCACCCTCTGATGTCTCTCAAAATATTTGGGGATGAATAACTCAAGTCAGAGGTCTCAAAGACCTTAAAGGTTTCAAAACTGTTCAACAGTGTTTTCCCTCTAAGTCTTTTATTCCAGCCCCATAAATTATATATTGTTTTTTAAGCACAAATAGGGCTCTCTTTTGATACCCACTTATATGGATAACCCACCATTTACTTTATTAAAAGTAAAAAAAAAAAAAACACCATTTTTGTTTTTTCTCTTGGGATCAATTGGGCACAAAGGGTTACATTTTTATGGAGACTGCATGAAAAGTATGACCGGTCAGTCATACCTACAAAATGCGCAGTTTAAAGTGGCCACTATTCCCCCTGGGTGAAAATTCCCACTCTATTTAGTCACTTTTTTATCCCTGACATTTGGTGGTGTGTATATTATATTACATGGCTCCTCAACAATTACACTTCCAAAATTGTTCAATGAGATTTTTTTTTTTTTAATAAATTTTTTTTTTTTTTTTTTTACAAAAAAAAAAATAAAAAAGTATATCATTGCAGGTCAGAAATTGACCTGCATTTAGCCAGCCTCCAGCACCAGCAGTGAAGGAGTTAATACCCCCAGCTGCTGTATTTTCTTTTACCACTAGGTGTCTCCTCTCTACTCCTCTACACACAGAGGCAGCATGCTTTGCGTACTGCCTCTGTCTCTCAGAATGCCGGTACACGTTATCGCTGCTACTGCGATCACATGAACCGGCATAAGCAAGAAGGGTTGAGACTGAATGCCCCGGTCTCGGAGCGCTCAGTCTCAACCTGGAATTAATGATAGCAGCGTGCACAGAGGCATGCTGCTATCATTTAAGCCATGATGGTCCAGGACCGTCATGAGTTCTTAAGGGTATAACAACCCATGACGGTCCAGGACCGTCATGGGTCCTTAAGGGGTTAAAAGTCTCTACCCTGGTTCATCCCATTAAGGAGGCACAGGAATGGAAGCACATCAACTGTGGAAATGAACAGTTCCATATAAGTTAAGAAAACAAAAAAAGCTAGTTAAGGGATTATTTGCCCTGACCATCTCCTTTGAGATCACTTTTAAAACTGAGCAAGTCTAAGAGGGTAAAGCGGTATAAGGAAGGGAGTCTCTGCCTCTAGAGAGCTCTTTTATTGGAAGTGCCTTGCCCTCCTGTGGGAGGATAGTTTACCCCATGGTTCATGTGTTCCACAGTGGACAATAGATAAATACCTTTGTACCCTCTGAGTGATGTGCAAAGTATTGTAGAGCAATGCTATGCCCACAACTCTTGCACACATAGGGTTAATAAACACAAGAGAGGTTGAGTGCAATTAAAGTATTAAATAGAAAAATGTAGTTGCATTACAACTAAGCAAAAATGTTACTGCATCCAGAAATGTGATTATAGGTTAAAAAGACAACAGTATGCATTATGTATAAAGAAAACTGGATGAATTCTGGGGCAAAGCAAATGCTGGGACAGATAAAAAGTCCCATTCATTTAATTGGGACATTTAACCCCTTGAATGCTACAAAGGTCTCCATTGCAATGCTTTTCAATGCACTGGAAACCTTTGTAGCATTCAGTGTGTTAAAAGCCCATTTTAAAGAGATAGTAATCTTTTACAAAAACAGCAGCTCCAATTAATTTTCATAGTAGAAAGAAAGGTCAGAGATGCTCAGCTAGGCTCATGAGCTAGCAAATACACGCAAGAAGCTCACTAGGACTGCGTTTAGCACCCAGGGTGTAATATTTTAGCTCACCAGTGCCATACACAGAGAGGAAATATTCTGAAGCACATCATACTGGTCCTGCCAAATGACAGTCCAGCCACGAAATGCCAGACAATTTGTCTCTGAACAAGGGAAACAGCTAACCCAAGATGTATGTTTCGGCCTTTTTGGGCCTCAATGGTGAGGTGCAGCTGATCCCTCTAGGCATTGTGAGCAAAGGGTCCATGTCTGGTTTCCCCTCATTAATCTTAGGGTGACCAACCCCAAGAGCAATTTGCATTTGTAGAAAGAAAAGGTCAGAGGTGCAATCTCTTTCATAATTTTCATAGTATTTGGGCCATGGAGAGCTTTATTTCAATACTGTCAGAGTTGTAGTTCAAGAGTAATTGAATAATAAAGTGTCCCCCTCCCGTCCCTTTCACCTAGTGTAAGCCACCTCCCCTCAGATGTGGAATCTGGTCTTAAGACCAGACAGATCAAAGCAAGGGACAATTTTCTTACGTGAGAATGAAAACCCTGCCCCCCTTGACAGGTTTTTCAGGTTTACCTTATGCTGATTGAAGATTGTCCCTCTCTGCGATCCATCCAGACAGTCTTGCTGCTCTGAGGTGAGCGGGAGGGGGATATTTTATCATTCAATTACTCTTGAACTACAACTTGGATAATACTGATTTAATGCTTTTCACAGCCCAAATACTATGAAGATTAATCGGAGATGCTTTTTTTGTGAAACATTACTATCCCTTTTAAAGGGTCAGTAATGCCCGTTTATAACTTTATTTAATATTGTAGAGGTTACAAAAATAAATATTTGGAGAAAGTGCCATCTCTCAAACCTTTATGGTTTGAGAGATATTCTCCTCTGAAGTTCCTCCCTCCCCTTCTACTGACCTCAGCGCTGTGCTGACAGCAGGAGATCCCGGTCCTGGGACCAGCCGGCAGCTCTGCAGCAGAGCAAAATTGAGTTATTTAAAAATAATTACTTTGTTGGAATGGTCTACAAAGTGGCCTGGTTTGCAAGCACACTTTGTAGACCGTTACATTGAAGTAGTTATTTTTAAATAACGCGATTTCGGTTCTGCTGAAGAGCCTCCTCGAGTCGGTCAACTCAAATCTCCTGCTGTCAGCAGGAAAAGGGAAACTTTAGCGGTGAAAATCTCTCAAATGTAAGGGTTTGAGAGATGGCATTTTCTCTAAATACTTTATTTTTGTAACCTCTACAATATTAAATAAAGTTATAAATGGGCATTACTGACCCTTTAAAACAGTGGGGATTATTTATCCCCCACAGTGCAGTTAGTTTACCTAAGAATATACACAAGGCTGATACTGTTACAGCACACTCTCTTGCAGTTAGTTTACCTCAGAATATACAAAAGGCTGATACTGTTACCACACGCTCTCTTCAAACGAAGAGTGTCTTTTCAGGATGAGTGTAATGGAACATGAAGAAAAGGAATCTTTTACTTTGTGTGTGTTTTTTTTTTTTTTTTTATATTCTAGAAAAAGTCCTTATATCAGGGGTAGTAAATCTTTTCACTGTCAATGTTTGGGGCTACAACTTGCATAATCTCCAACTAATTTTGGCTGGTTGGTGATGATGAGAGTTGTGGTCCCCCAACAGCTGGAGATCTGCTGTCTTAGACTCTACATTTGTCAGGTTATTGCAGTGTAATGGTGTAGATATATTTCTAGTATACAGTGGGTTAAAATTTAGTTATGATAATGTCAAAGGATGTTAATAATAAAAAACACAAAATACAAGAAAAATATATAACAAAAAGTCACAAAACATTGCTATACATAAGGTAGCGAGCAGCATTATAAAAGGATATAGCCAGGTTCAATATCAGGTCTGATACTGTAGCCCTCATCATCAACCTCAGGGGAGTTCTGTAAAATCAGAACACAAACCAGTGACATGTTTCCAATTGCTTGTTAACCCTTTGAGGATCAGAGGGCTGTGCATGCACTGAAAATCAATGCATTGTATAACCCCTTTGATCCTCAAGGTGTTATTATACAAATGGCATTTCCCGTATCAATATGCATGTAAAATGCACTGGACCTTCATCAAGTTGTTATACTTACATATCGTTCCCAGTCAATTTCTGCATAAAATCCATTTGGGGCACCGTTGGCTTTCTTCTGTAGTTAACAAACACCCATGGAGAAAAGCAACAAAAAAGATAAACATGGTAAATTATCATTATTATTAACACTTCTGGATCAGGCAACACATGTTAGTGTGGCACAGTAATGTGTGGAGTAACAGGAGACAAAACATGTTTCAGGTACTAAAACAAATATATGGTTAATACACTTGGAAATAATCTTTTGATTCTAAGCTCTGCTGCAGTAACTCTTTTGATACTAAAGAGGGTTCCAATGCATTGCTTCTCAATGTGTTGAAGATCTCTCTACCATTCAAGGGAACAAAAAAAATATTGCCCCCTAACATCCACAAAATAAAAGTGCAGCAGTGAATTTTGTTTGTTTTACACACATATTAAATCTTATATGTTGCACTTGCTATTTTTCTCTAAAACTATTTTTTGAGAAAACTAACCTTCATATTTTTCTGCCACAGTGATGCAATGTATGCCAATTATCTGCCTAGTAAGTCAATTGATTCTAATTAAGGCCTAACTATAGCTCAATGCCATTATAATGGTAGTATTTGTAATACTGGCAATAATGGTCCATAACAGAAGATAATTAGCCCAATGTGCCACCAAGAACGATTACGTTCTCAGAAACAACTTATATTACAGACAAATAGCTAGTATAACATATATAGTTTTTAATTCTCTTTTAAACATTATCTTACAATGGCAGGCCCACTTTAAGACTATTAACCCTCAGAGTACCAGAGGGGCAAAAAAATATTGTTCTGCATTGCACTATTCATCCCTCTGGCAGTGAAATGGTTATTAAAAAAGAAAAATGAAAAATAAAATGTTACAGGACTTCACCTGCCTAGAGGGTACTCCACCTGATGGAGATTTAACATTTAAAAGTTATTGCAATGCAATTATTTTTAATCAAACTGGAAACAAAAGCTGCAGTTGGAACTGTAATAACTTTTAAATGAAAAATCTCCCAGCAGTGAGGAACCCTTGTTGTACTCAGAAGAAAAAGCAGAATACATTTTTTTTTAATAAACATATTTACTGCTACTTTAAATGGGAACCATCACCCCAAATAAAGCCCCCCAGCAATAATTAGTCATATACTCAGGGCTTATAATTTTAAGTCCTTTGCTACTAGCCAGACCTGAAAAGTTACTTGCCACTGCAAGACATAACATACCCACCAGGGCTGAATTTCTACTCACCAGGGCTAAATTTTCACTCTCCATTGGCTAGTGGCGAGTGGAAATTTTGAGCCCTGATATAGTGATAAGCATACATTTAGTACTATTATCCTACTTCTTCTGAGACTGACGGCCAGGCTTCTTGTTTTAGAGGCATCTGTGCGCCTGCGCTGTCGGTCCCTTCCTGTTACCTTAAGGTGCCATCAGGGCCGGATTTACATCTCAGGAGCCTATAGGCACAGAAATCTGAAGAGCCCCCCCACCTCATTGGCCATCTCCGCAATGTTCCAAATCTCCACATTACCCCTCATCTCCATTTTGCCCTCACATTGCCCCCATCATCTCCACATTGCCCCCCATCAGCTCCAAATTGCCCTCACATTGCCCCCCATCAGCTCCATATTGCCTCCCCATCAGCTCCATATTGCCCTCACATTGCCCCCATCATCTCCATATTACCCTCACATTGCACCCTCATATTGCCCCACCTCTTCCCTGGTGGTCCAGCGGCAGCATCCAACTGTAGATGCTGGAGCTCCCACACTGTCTTCTCTTTAGTAATGCAGAGCGTAGGGAGATGTCAACTCCCAGCAGTCTGTATTACTAAAGAGCAGATGAAGGAGCTCAGCAGCTACAGGTCTGTGCAGAATGCGGCACAGACCTGTCTTCACAGCTCCGGGTGGGGGAGGTGACTAAACATACACAACATGATCCCAGTGTCAGACGCCCCTCTGTTGGGTGCACCTGTAGGCAGATGCCTACTCTTCCTAATTATAAATCCGGCCCTGGGTGCCATGCAGTGCCTCCTACAGGAGACTGGGATGGACAGAACAGGCACGCAGATGTCTCTAAGGCAAGATGTTTGTGCTTATGCCTGGCCGTCAGTCTCAAAAGAAGTAGGATTTCTGAATAACTCGATACTTATACTTGATAACAGTACTATTTGTAAGCTTATCGCTATATGACTCATTATTGGGGGGGACTTTAATTGGGGTGATCGTTCCACTTTGAGTTGCAGTAAAAGACTGACAAAATGAGGCTTTAATTCGCTTAGCCAGGTAATGTCGGAAACTGACTGGGAATCATGGAGGCCATTTATAATTATTCAAAAATACATAAAAAGAGATGCACCCCATTTATCCCATCAAATGTGTTTGAACAGCTTATATCACATTGTTTCCCTGATTTGTGATCAGAAGTAATGTAGTTTGCCTCCTGTCTGAAGCCACCCTCTGCTGAACTAGGCATCTCAAATCATTTTTGGTCTATACCAATTTCACATATTGATATGTTGCCTTATTTGCCTGTTCACTTGTCAGTATCAAGAGACAGATATGTGTAAATAGCTGTCAAATGTATTGATATCTAAAACAGATCTGACAAGGATTCAACCTTTGCAGTATTCTGCATTAAGAGTAAAGGTTTAGAAAACAGAAACTAGATTGCAGCCATTTCTAATTTTATCTCACAGCAGGGAAACCCCAGCTATCTTTTTGAAACGGCATTCTTCCAACTAATAATCATGTATAGAAGTGGCTGGTAACCTTTGGCTCTCCAGTAGCAGGAGAATGCAACTATAAATCACTACCAACCAATGTTGTTAGTTGTAGTCTCCAACAGCTGGAGAGCCAGTGCTGGTCTGCCATTGCTTTTTAGCAGTTGTCCAAAGAATGAAACACCTTGTTATCATCAAACACTACATTCTAACACTGATACATTAAAGAATCAGTATAAGAAAAAATATAGGGATTGTCTTGCAGAGTGTAACAATATATTACAGTTTAAACAGCAGGAAAAGTCCTACAAAATATTTCTTTTTTATTTAAGAAAAAAATTAAATCAAAACTCTTTTAATCCAGAGGATGAACAATTTGTGGTTCTGCAGGTGCTGTTTGACTATAAATCCCATTTTTCTCATTGGAGCTGCTGACCAAAAACAGCTGGGGGTACACAAATTGCCCACACTTGGATTAACCCCTTGGATGACAGACATTTCTAACATGTTAAAGGAAGAGGGAATTCTAGGGCAAACAAACTGTACCAGAGGAGTGGAAGACGTTCCTTTGAATTAAAGTGGAACTACCATGTTAGGTAAAGTCGCCCTGGAATACTTAGGCAGGTGACGACTAGCTTAATAATAGTTATATTACCTCTCACAAGTAGCAGCTTGTAAAATAATCGTTACGCTTCCGAGACAGGAAGCCAGACATCAGTGCCGATATCTTGTCTGCGCACCTACACTGTCAGTCTCCCTTCAGAAGCATTGCACTGCCCAAACGGCACCGGAAGGGACTGACGGCACAGGCTCGTACTCTGCACTAACCTGGCCATTATCAGTCTTGGAAGATTAATGATTAATTTACAAGTGGCTACTTTTTAAGAGGTAAAATAACTATTATTAAGCTAGTCGCTACCTGCCTAAGTATTGCAGGGTAACTTTACCTAACATGGTAGTTCCACTTTAAATAACGCTTTCAACTACTTGAATGTTACCGAGGTCTCCAACACATGGGGTGCCCTCTCTAGTATTTGAGTATTTAAACCCCCCTATTTAATGGGAATTTGAAGATTCTTTTTTGCTCCCTGAGGTGCAGTTAGTTTTCTCCAGAATTTCGCCAATTCTTTTTCATGAATGTAGCCCAAACAGAGGCAAGCATTTTCAGTGATGTCCCTAAAACTGCTTACAAAGACTTGTGACAAGTTAACTATTTACCGCCCCATTCATTAGTACTCCATGAATACAAGAAGAATACTGTACTTACACTACTGTCTCGGTCAGGTGATCCCCTATCAAAGAAAGAGAAAGGAAAAGACAACTATTGTTACAAGATTTGTAAAATGATACAGAAGTTTAGCCAAAAACATTCTAGTTAAATACAAAACAATAGTGCAGCCATATTTGGGAAAGAAGAATCATGTAAAACCAAGCGTAATATAGTAAAGCAGGGTAGTCAGTTTTTGGACCTCAAGCTTCCTTAACTAGATGTTGGGTGGTTGGGAACGATAGGAACAGGTGGAGGTCCAACAATTGATTACACCTGTTGTAAGAATTACAGAGGTGTACTAACGCTCCCACACTTTAAAGGGCAATTATCACATTTTACCATATCTGCTCCCATGGGTTAGATAAGATGGGCTGCAGATGGAAGCATCCACATGATAATCTAGGGTGGGCAAGATGGAGTGTGACAAAAATGAGTGAAAACTGTGTGGAACAGGTAAGGAAGCAAATCAGCCTTTGTCCCCAGAGACCCAGTACAGAACACCATTATATACATAAGGCAACATAAGGTATAAAATAAGGAAAGCAGCAAAGAATGAAAGAAACCTCCACAATCCCATTTTGAAAACAGGTCAGTTAAGCCTTTAGAGCATTAAACAGAGCTTTTAATATAATGCATTTTTTTTGTAAGCCATAGGCTATGGGGAGATGTAATAGATAAGACTTGCCTAAAATGGCGTGCACCTTGGCATGGCAGGCAAGCTTAGACATTTTGTGGTTAAACTATGGAACATGCACATGGTCCACATTAAAATAATTTGTATGGAGCAGTGCAGGAGTGCATTTTGCTTTGTTTTTAATCTGAGAATTTTGAAGGTACCTTTTATTCCTTGCTCTGCTTTATATTTTATTCACTTATATTCTCTATTTGCATATGTTTATTATTATATTTTAGCACTGCAAGTTCCTTTTACTTTGGGACAAATTGAGGACAAGTGCAGGGACAACTGATGCAGGGGATATTAGGCTGGTTAATTTTGTTGATATGGAGAAGGTGATGTTGCCCTGCAAAGGTGGAAATATTTTAAAACTCATCAATAGAAGGTAGGCCTCTAGAGACGTAGGATAAACACCAGGGTACGGAAATACGAATGGAATATTAGTCATACTGATTGTGCATTGGCTGCCCTTCTGGTAACCAAATGAATTTACAGTTCTTGACCATCACATATAGGCAGCTATCCATCCAGTTGTTTAAGCAATACTTCATGCTTTTTATGCCAGTCATGATATTACTTTAGTGTCTTACTTTTTAGTATTTTTTTTTTGGTCAGAATGATAGGGACATATGGTGGTTCTATTACTTTAATTGATTTTTACCCTGTAATCACGTGATGCACGAGCTAAGAGGACTACTTGTGTTATTGGGGCTGAACTTTATAGTCTATGAATTAAGTACCCAAAAGGCCACAAAATGCTTAACATGGTAGTCCTTTTGTATATCACTTGTTCATAGTTGTGCATCCTTTTAATGATTTTAGAAGAAAAATATCCATTCAATGGCAAAAAAAATTTGTTAAAGCCACACTTGATAACTCACTCAAGCACATAAAAGTCACATTCTTGCAACTTAGCTTCACACCTCGATGTACACTACTGATCAATGGCATCACTAATAACATCACAAATATCGACAATATCACAAATGATCTCAACAGTGACACCGACGTCTTTATAATGTCTAGTCTGATGTCATCAGCAAAGCACCTATGGTTGTGGAGTTAAATTGGAAGAATGCAACATGTTTCCTGGCTTTTCATATTATCAGAAACGGAATGGATGACAAATCTACAGAAGACAGATCTAACTCCTTTGTAGAAAAAGTTATTTCTGGGAATGCAATTTGACAAGCTGAAGGGCAAAGTATTTCTATCAGAGGAAAGAAAACAGAGATTATTGAACTACCAAAAGTTCAAGTTTCAGACAGACAGGGAATTTGCAATGCCTCTGGGGACTCGGTCTTCAGCCATCCAAATCGTACCCTGGGAGAAGTTCCGCATCAGGAAAAAGGATTACTCAGATTTCTTGTAGAAGACTACAAGCAAAGAGTTAAAATGATGGCTGCTCCCAGGAATATAGCAAGGGGCAGACCCTTGGAAGATCCGACATGGGAGATTCTGTTGACACATGCCAGCCTGTCAGGCTGTGGTGGTTTATGGAAGGACAAAGCAGTTCAAGGCCGATGGTCACAACACGAAAATAATCTTCACATAACTATTATGGAGCTCAAAGCAGTGTGTAATGTATCAATATCCTTCGGGTCCAGCCTCAAAGGAAACGCAGTGCAAATAAGGTCAAACAATACAGCGACCTTAATGCACATTACAAATCAAAGGGGCACAAGAGCTGGGCTCTCAATGAATATACAACATGGGTCCTAGCCTGGGCAGAAAAGAACCTGAAAATTCACTCAGCAACTAATTACTCAGGGACTCTATACAAACAAGCAGACTTCTTGAGCAGAAAGAAGCTGGATCCAGGGTACTGGCCAGTGAGTCAGGAGGTATTCAACCACATAAAAGCATAGTAGGGGATTCCAGTGGTGGATATCATGGCTTCAGCAGACAATACCAAAGGGCAGACTTTCATATACAGGTAGAACCGGAAAGCTATGGAGCAGGATAACCTGGAATTTTCCACTAATGAATATTTCTGCCTATTCCCTTTTCTTCCAGATGTAAATCAGAAAAATCAGGAAAAACAACACAAACATCATGCTTATAGCCCCTTCGTGGCCAAGGAAAGTCTGGTTCACAGACCTGATCAGAATGTCTCTCCTGCAATTATGTTACCCAATGTCCAGAACCTGCTGAATCAGGGACCAATATTTCATCTGGATCCAGTCTTCTTGAGTTTAGTGACCTGGTGGCTGAGCAGAACACTTTGATAAACAGAGAAGTATCTACTACTGTTGCTAATAATATCATAACAGGCAGAAAACCTTCCTCATCCAAAATATATTGTGTATGGCTGATATTTTGAAAGTAGAGTCAGGATCATCAAATTACCAGAGATAAGATTAGTACTGGAGTCATTCAGGACTTCTTACAGGAAGGTTTCAAAAAAGGCCTTAAACATTCTTCTGTTAAAGTGCAAAATTACCAGCCTTGTATGCAGTGATAACAAGACAAAACTTTGTTGTTAAGAGATTCATCCAAGCTATCTCTAAAATTAATCCAGCATTAAGAGATTATTCCACCATGCAATCTCAATTGGGTTTTACAACAGTTAGCATCTCTTCTGGATTCTGAGCACACTGAATCTATTTATAAGAATTTGACTATCAAGACAGTATTCCTAACTGCAACAGCATCAGCTAGAAGAGGTTTGTTGGTTCTGAATGCAAGTCTGAAGGGCTTAGGTACACGGTGGGGTATTTAAGGGCTCCTAGATCATGATATGACAATTGTGTAGTGTTATAGAGTTTGTGGACCGAAGAATGGCTGAAGATCAGGTGGCCTGTTGCTCTGATTGGTGGAGGATAGCCCAATAAGATGGGTTGGTATATATGTTTTTCTTTTAAGTGGATTTGTGGGCAGGTGTGTACACCATTTGATATAGGTATCTAATGGACACTTTATTGATTTGGTTTTTTTACATTACTGTTATATTATCATTCATTTAACTTTCCTAGATGTCTGTATTTATTTCTATATTTAATTTCCGCTATAATTTGTTTTGTTATATGAATTTAGATCACGTACGTAAGGGGTTAAATATAAAACCAATTATTTTATGGCCTTTTTTGCTTTTGATTTCATATTTGATCTACTTTATCTTTGTGATTTTATTTATTTTTATGTTATACTTTTTCTTTTATAATTATGATATTTATTTATAGTTATACATATTTGTCTGGATTCTATTAACAGGTATCACAACAATAATTGTTTATTCCATTGTTATGTAATGGTTTAATTTATTCATGCACACTGTAACATTAATATGATTTTTAGCAATTTATATGTATTTAATTTTAAAATATGTCTTTATTTAGAAATATGTTGGATCAGCAGATTTCTTTAGAAGTTGTCTCCAAACTCCCCCGCCCACCTTCTACATACTACTTAATTTATGCCAGATTTCTCTATATGGTGATTGGTTATCTCATCCGGTTTAGTGCTATTAAATAGGGTTGCTCTACGGAGGCCAGTTCATTACAACTTGACATCCCTGATGAGAGGATCTTTGATCCAAAAATGAGCTGGCTGGGAGTAGCCTTCTTTTCTTTCTTTTTTTGGGGGTTTTTAAATGTTTATTTTAAATACATTCATTTTGGATCCTTAGTGTCAGCTGATCTTGATTTTACGCAACGAGCAGTGATTATCCCAGAGTAATCTGTACAGGGGCAGATTTTGTCCTGTTGCTGTTAGCTGGTTCTTCACATGACCAACCAAAATACAACTAAATGTGAATATTAATACTCTACATATATGGCATTTCAGGGCAATTTAGGGATATATTTTTGGATCCATAGCACCCTCCTTGCTTCTTTTTTCTGACTGTTTTTCCTTCTTGTTTGAGGAGTCTTTGGAGAGCAAATTTGTCAAGGAAAATCTGTGTGGACGGCAGTATAATATTACCCACATGCCTATAATGCCTTTTACAAGCAAATAAACATGTTAGTAAGATACTTTTCCCATAATATTCATGTGTCTTTGATTGGAACATACTTACCCAATAAAAGTGGGGCAAACCCAGCTGCACCACAGAGGTGCAAACATGTCCACTGATGGGTGAGAAGTGAGCAGGAAACGCAGGGAGAGCTGGAAGGGAAATTATATGGGCAGGGAGTGGGCAGAACTGGGGAACTCACAAAGCCATAGAATAATAATTTAATAATAATAAAGATACACTGAGATAGTCTCTCATTTTCCTGTATTTCGTGACGTATGGAGAGGTTATTATGACCCAATGTACTGGTACTCATTTTATCTACCTTGGAAGGATGAAAGGCTGAGTTGACAGGGACTAGAAACCTGGAACCATGAGATCTGAATAGATTTGACAGCTGGGGCATTAACCAAATGAACCATTTCACCAGCTCTGTCCTTGGAATCCCAACAACCAACTCAGAAAGCTCAAGTTACTGGGGAAGATCCAGAGAGTGACCAGGTATGCTTATTCCTAGAGTTGCTCTTTAGTGATAAAGCAATAAAATGCTCAGGTCTAAATTATTTTTATAGAGGTCCATGCAGCGTGTTAAACCTTTGCATGCCGATGGGGGGGGTGAAATGCATTGTGGCAAAGAAAGGGTTACATTTGACAGGTTATAGGCAGCTAATTATGGTTTTTGGATTCTGTACAATTGTACAGAATACCTTCCTATGACTCAAGCCCTGCACTGCTTCCTCATTAAGATGATCCACAGATGGCTTGTCTCCCAGACTCTAAAAACATATCAATTGATTCCTTTTGTTGCCAAACAGAACAGCACTGGATTGCTATGCAAACTCAATCCGGAGCTCCAGCTTCTAATGGTGAATTATTCATGTACCTGTGTAAAATTTCTCTTTCCATATATCACTTAATAGGCTATCAGCACTCCATTAAATAGCAGAAATACTAGGGAATGTTAACGGCACAGATGGTTCTAGAATTCTAACATTCTGGCATTTAGCATGATATTCACATGTGCTTCTTCATTAGGCTACTGCAGAGAACATTATGCACAACTTATTGAGAAATTGGTTAAAATACACAGGGCAACGTGCACAGAACATTCACTATCTCATTAGCAGATGCAATGCTTGGCAACTGAAAAGTGCCATGATCATATGCATTGCTGTAATCCTGTTTATGTGTGCTTATAGCAGCGAAAAATATTATTTATGTCTTAACACCTTAAGGATCAGAGGTGTGTGAAACACATTGCTTTATAATGCTTTGTGTATTCTGTTAGACCTCAAAGGGTTATAGCACTGGTGGGCAACGTGAAGCCTTCCAGCTACTGCAAGATTACAATTCCCTTCATCACCCGTCAGCCAAAGGCTGGTGACAGTGGACAAGTTCTAGGCTGACAGCAGCTGAAGGGCTTCATGTTGCCCACTACTGGTTTTCAATGTAAATGTCACGTTAATTTACAGTTGATTTTAAAAATAATTTTTTAAAAATGCCTACATTATACTAGACATTGTATACCCCTCTAACACTCAAAGGGTTAATTGTTGATGGCACAATGTGTGACTTTATGCAAATTAAGACCTGGATTCCTCTGAAGTTGAGAATTTGCTCTCAGGTTTTATCTACAAATTTCTCCATAGACTTCAGTGGGAAATAAGGGAATTCATTTCTGTGCTGGACCGATATTACCTCTGGACCAATTTGTAATAGCACAGAATTAACTTTGGCTTCAAACTGAAATGATTAGCATAGAGTGCCTCACTGTGCCACCAATACAAAGGTTCGTTTATAAAAAAATGATTAATTTTATAGGGAAAAATGGCTATCAGCACATAGCCAGATTTTTATCTCTGTAAAAACAGTAAAAGCGGAACTTTCACCCTCTATAAAGTCTCCCTGAAATAATTAAAGGGATAGTAATACTTAAAAACTACTATCCCCATATTGTAGCCCTTCAAAAACTGAGTAAAATGAGCCCAGCGGAATCTCTCAAACCTTTATGGTTTGAGAGATATCCACTTTCAAAGTTCCCTCTCCCCAGACATCAGCATTCTAGCTGAAAGCAGGGGAATCCGGTCCAGGGACCAGCGGAGTCTCTGCAGCAGAGCCGAGATCGCGGTAATAAAAAAAGAAATCCTTAACTTAAAAAGTCTTCTATGTGCGCTTGCAAACCAAGCACACGTAGAAGACCTTTTTAGTGAAGGATTTCTTTTTTAGTACAGCAATCTCAGCACTGCTGCAAAGCCGCCGGCTGATCCCAGGAAAGGATTCCCCTGCTGTCAGCTAGAATGCGGACGTCAGGGGAAAGGCAAAAAGAGGGAACTTTGAAAGCGGATATCATAAAGGTTTCAGAGATGCTGCTGGGCTCATTTTATTCAGTTTTTGAAGGGCTGCAAGTTGGGGGATAGTAATATTTAAGTATTACTATCCCTTTAAGCAGGTAGCAACTGGCTTTATCATATATAATAATTCGCTAACGTATGTTTGTCAGAAGCTGTCATGCTCAGTACAGACGGCTGTGCGCACTGCAGTCATTCATAGTACAGACTGCCTGCGCCGCGGCTGATAATGGAGCGGGGTGGTCCGTTATCCGCAGCGGAGTGGGCAGTCTCTACTGCACATGACGGCACTGCAGCCGTTGCTGCCTGGCACTGTGGCCCGTGTACACGGGTTGTCCAACTAGTAATATATATTTTACCTCTGAAATGTAGCCCATTATAAAGAAATCCTTTATTGTAGGAGACCGGAAGCCAGACATCAGCGCAGACATCTTGTCTGTGTGCATGCACTGTCAGTCCCGGTCTCCAATGAGAAGCATTGCAGTAACCCGAAGGGACTGACGGTGCAGGTGTGCATACTGCACTAACCTGGCCATCAGTCTCCTACAATAAAGGATTTCTTTATAATGGGCTACACTTCCGAGGTAACATATATACTATAAAGCTAGTCGCTACCTGCTTAATTGTTGCAGGGCAACTTTACAGGGGTGAAAGTTCCACTTTAATGTCTTAAGGTCACAGATCAGAGATGCAATCATTTAGAGTTTCATAACGCAATCACTATTATAGGAGTAAATGTTCTAATTTCTAAGCTACACCATTTTTTACTCGAATATAATTTTATTTTTACCATAAACACTTATTAATAGAGGAGACTGGGCAGGGAGCAATCATTTTAAAACCCCACAATAATTTCTTATATCATGTAGTATTCCCTTTAGCAAACATTGGGCCTTATTAAAAGGCAAAGCAGAGCAATTCTGAAGCAAGCCAACTGCACTATCAGGGACAAAAAAAAAATCCCCAAATTAACCCCTTAAACACTAGCACTATCCAATGCAATGTAAAAATATCTGTTAACATTAGAGGGGTTAAAGTAGGGAGAGACAATTTTTTGCAAGTTTTTGCCCCCAACAACTCCCTAACCCAGGGTTAAAGGTTCCAGATAAATCAACAAGAACTCTAAATTCTTCCCCATACTGCAGTTTGTCACAGAATTCCTATACTTTGACTTTTCAAATAAAGACCACAGTAAACCCACAGAAAGTCATACCGATTGTTTTACATATAAGCAGATACACATACTGCATAATTAGAGAAGACTTGGGCAGCTGGGATGCCAACAGACAGGGTTAAATTGATCATTGCTCACAAGTGTGTTACTTATCATTCTAGAACCAAATGGATTAATCAGAACATGAAACAGCCATATCACACACAAAATCAACAGCCATGGTCTACAAAGAGGAAGGACAGAATCCCTAGAATCTTTAGTATGCATATTTTTAGGCCAATATACCTGTTGACCAGAGGCCCAGACCTTCTGATTAAAGGATAAACTAACACCTCTAAATAATAACCAAACTTACCATAGTTTGTCCAGAAAATAGAAATGGACCATATGAACTTTTCCCTTGAACCTTTATTTAAGAAATAATACCTTCCATCAGTTCTGGATGTCAGGTCAATGCATGAAGAATGAATGCTTCTAGCAAGACCACATGACCTCAGTCTCTGCTCACTAAATATGTTAATCTTAACCTTTTAAAGGAGCAGTAAACTTTTTTTTATGAAAAATATGCATTGTAGGGCATTTTCTGTTGAGTAAAATAAGGGTACTCCCACTGCTGAGAGTTGCATATTTCCAGAGTTATTACAGTTTAAACCCATGTTTTTTTACATTAGCAGTGCCCTCTAGTGATCAAATTCCAATTAGCTATTCTGTTACATTCTAAAGGAGAGGAAAGTCAGTGGCATACGGTTCTCTATAGAATGTGATAGGTACTGCCAAGTCACGTCTTGTCAGTTAGAACTTCCTGGAAGTAAACGCAGAGTAAATTAATTTCCTTATTATGTGAACGGTTATAATAACTTTTGAATAAAACAACTGACAGCAGTGGGAATACTAGAAGATATAGGTTTCCATTAAAAAAGGTTTACTGCGACTTTAAGGATCTGAAAATGCAAATAGTTTCAAAACCAAGGTTCCGCTAATTGTGTCCATCCCCTTTGTAGTGTAGACCATGTTTGTTTATATTCCGTGTTCTAATACATTTCTTTGGTTACTATTATGGGTTGTTAATTCTCCTTTAAAATCTTGAAACTTTTGTTGCACAGTCCTGACATTGGAAAAAATTGTACAACTTACGTGGAATCAGTATCTTTTTCTTTCTTCCGTATACCGAATGCTTTCCTTGTACGTTTTTTCAGTCCTAAGGATAATAATAGCAAGAACTGTATCAACATCTGAAATTTTCTATTACATATATATGTACATACATATACACATTCTTCAGGGATTGTTTTTAATTCCACTTTTAATCGTAGATAAGCTTGTTCAGTATATTAGAGTAGGTACTCACCATATATTGAGGTACCATGACGGGGTTGGTGAGCTTATATCTTTTGGCCAAAACATAACTAAATCCTCAATTTTATTTATATAGAGTTATTATAGATTCTTATCACTGGGCACATTATAGCACTAACTAAACTAAATTCCTAATTTCATCTATATAGCGTTATTAAAGATTCTTAGCACAGGGCACATTATAGTTCTATTGTGTGTAGGAGAGCAGGGCTTCCTTTGTTTGTCTATACATATACACTAATTTATTTGCAAAACGCTGTATAGTAACAGGCATGGCCCTTTAAATGAAAAGGTGACATTTCAGTCATCACTGCTCTCCCTGTCATCTATCTGGAGAATCAATTGGGCTGTTAACAGACCAGAGTCTCATGACATTGCAGGGATCCGATAACTTCCCACACAAACATTAACCCACTGTGATCTGTGGGATCTCCGTGGGAATGCTGTCAGTATTGACTGAGCAAACCTGTGCATGTGTGCCCTTATGAAAGCCCGACTATGAGATAGTCAGTCTAACTTCTCATTGCTAGGATCCATGTCCCATCAGTAATAACTGTCTTTAGGTGATCAAAGTTAATCTTTGACATGTTCTTGTCTCTTTATGGTGAGCCCAGTGAAATATTAAGGGGTTAAACAAAAACAACAAAAGTATTTTATGTTTATAAAATGTGCACCTTCCACTTTTAAACTCGTAAAACACACACATATATGGTATTTTTGAAATACGAGAAATAAATAAAATCAATGTATAGCCATCTAATCTATCTATAAGAATTGTGTGAGTATATGTTTATTTATATTATATACACACAAACAATTAGATGTATGTTACATACACACTTATAAATTATAATAATACAAATCTATAAAATTTACACAAAACTATGGGCTATTTTTATATTTGCTATTAAAATAAAGTTTATAGAAAAAGATATACTTTGCAAGGGTGCGCTAAATAATAAAAACGCAAAGGGGAGGCAACATATTGTCCTCCAGCTGTTGAGCTATAATGGCCATCATTGACAACTAGCCAAGATTATGTTAGTTGTAGTCCAACAACAGCTAAAGGGCATAAATTGTCCACCCCTGACATGGGAACTTAGGTAGCATACACTTCATTACATATGTTAATGATACTTCTCCAATAACTATGAAAATAACATTTATAAGAAAGAACCTTTATAGTAAGAACTGACAACAAGAGAGATGTGACATATACCAATACAGAAAGAGAATATATAAAAATGAAAAGACATATTAGGTATGAAAACGAAGCCAAAAGGTCATATATGGACAGAAGCTTTCAAGGCACAGTAATGTCCCATAACATTTTATTTTTTTTTTTTTTTTTTTTTTTTTTTTTTTTTTTTTTTTAGAGTTTTGTAGAGATTAAAAAAATAAGCTAAATGCCACAAGGAGTTATTAGGATTTTCTGTCCATAGTAAGGTAAGTGTGGGGTTATTATTAGGAGGTTATTGTTCCTTTAAACATCATGAATGTATTACTTTACATGAATCCATTTCCTGTACTATTAATCTGCTGCCTTGTGCACTTGTACTGTAATAACTTCTAATCCTGCCCCAGAAATGGAGTATCAATTACCCAATCAGGACTGAGACACTCAGGTAGTCTGTGCTTTTCATACTTACTTGAAAGGTACAGTAATGTCCCATAAAAAATGTTTAGAGTTTTGTAGAGATTAAAACAATTAGCTAAATGACACAAATCCTATCTCCCAAGCTGCTATGGTTTGAGAGATATCCTCCGTTAAAGTTCCTCTCTCCCTCCTCTTCTCCTGACATCAGCTCTTCAGCAGAGCCGCAATAGCGAGATTTAAAAATACATACTTCTTTGGAACGGTCTATAAAGTGTGCCTGGTTTGCAAGCACACTTATTAGACTGTTCCAAAGAAATAATTCTTTATAAAGCACACTATTGTGGCTCTGCAGAAGAGCCTCCTCGTGTCAGCTGACACAGATCTCCTTCGGTTAGCTTTCCAGCTGACATCAGGTGAAGAGGAACTTTAGCGGCGGATATCTCTCAAACCATAGCGGTTTGAGAGATAGGATTGTGGCATTTAGCTTATTTTTTTAATCTCTACAAAACTCTAAACATTTTTTATGGGCATTACTGTACCTTTCAAGTAAGTATGAAAAGCACAGACTACATGAGCGTCTCAGTCCTGATTGGGTAAATGATACTCCATTTCTGGGGCAGGATTGTAAATCATTACAGTACAAGTGCACAAGGCAGCAGATTAATAGCACAGGAAATGGATTCATGTAAAAGTAATACATTCATGATGATTAAAGGAACAATAACCTAATAATAACCCCACACTTACCTTACTATGGACAGAAAATCCTAATAACTCCTATGAATTTTGTCCAAGTTCTTTTGATCAACATCTCCAAATCATTCCTGTACATGGAGGCAGACATGAAAGTCCCTGGATGTTTTCTCAAGCTGAAGCAGGCAGAGTGCATGAGCTCCCTTAACCCTTTAAAGTGGATGAATCACCTATGCACAGCATCCTCTAAATAGTTAGGTGACACATCCAATAGCTAAAATGTTATTTTATTTTAAGCTTCCGTTTGGTTTAAATGTAACTTATAAAAGTCTGGGCTGCAGCCACTTCCATATAGACTGAAGCCCGACACTGTGCCTCTGCTCTCCTCCTTCCTCAGATGATGGAGGAGTCTGTCTGTAAGCTGGAGCGCTCTCATTGGCTAGATATCGATCTCTGCCAACGAGACTGCTCCAGTTTACTGACAGATGCCTCTGTCAACGGAGCAGGGAGGGGAGCAGAGGCAGAGCTCTGTAAGCGCGGAGAACCGCAGAGAACTGTAGCCACCTGGAAGCGGCTGCAGCAGATACTTTTGTAAGTTACATTTAAACCAAAACGGAAGCTTAAAAATAATAATAATAATAATATTTTAATTCTATTGGATATGTCACCTAACTATTTAGGGGATGTTGTGCATAGGTGATACATCCACTTTAAGGAAGAGGGATGGGCAACACATTGCAGAGTACCGAGTTGCACCCCCTCATTCCCTAAAGGGTAAAGATTGCCATATAAGGGGGGAGGAGTTCAAAGGGATAGTAATACTTGAAAATAATTGTATTTTATATTGTAGCCCTTAAAAAAACATGAAAAATTATGCAAGTCTTATCTCCCAAACATTTATGGTTTGGGAGATATTCATATGTAAAATATAGTAAAATGTTCTTTTCCTGGCTGTTTCAGCCAAGTCTGCCATCTAGTGGACAGATTTGGAATTCGGTCCACAGAGCAACCGGCAGCTCTTTAGCAGTGCTGAGATCACGATCTTTGAAAAGAACTGCTTCATTGGAACTGTGTACAAAGTGTGCCTGGCTTGAAAGCACACTTTGTAGACCATTCCAATTAAGAAATTCTTTTTAAAGATGGTGATCTCAGCACTTCTGGAGAGACACAGCCAGTCCCGGGACCGGATTCCAAATCTGAAGGATGGAGCAATGATGTCACTCCAGGGGAAACTTTACTTCTGAATATCTCCCAAACCATAAAGGTTTGGGCGATAAGACTTATATCATTTTTCAAGTTTTTTTAAGGGCTACAATACAAAATAAACTTATTTTCAAGTATTACTATCCCTTTAACTCTGAGTGCCAGAGGCGCGCGCAAAACATTGTTTGCAATCTGTTGTGTACCCCTCTGACACTCAAAGGGTTAAGGCTCCGTGTTCCTGCTAGCAACTGTCATGTTCATCTCCATGGACATGACATCCAGTATGGACTGAAGAGGTTATCTCTTGACAAAGTAGCAAGGGCAACATTCATAAGGGCCATTATGATTTTCTGGCAATTGTAAGGTAAGCAAGGGGTTACAAGGAGGAGTCAGATTTCCTTTAACAGAAGTCGCATACACTTTACCTTTCTATATGTTGCAACAGAGAAGCAATTTTGGAATAAACCAATATATATATTTAATGAAAAGCTTATACTGCTCATCACCCAAAGAACCAAGCTTGGCCTTTTCTGCAAAGAAGAATGGGACAAAAACTGCAAGCTCTAGGTGTGCAAGGTTCATAGAGACAACCCCAAACAGTCTCATATGATTATTCTTCATTTCAGAATTTACATCAACAAACACTCTAATATCAATAAGGGTTTGTAGACTTGATAACCGTTGTATTTGTCGCTTCATTACAGCCTTAAAGGGTTAGTAATGCCCAGTGATAACTTTATTTTATGCTGCAGATAAAAAAAAAAAGAAAAAATTATGTGGAGCAAATCCCATCACTCAGACCTTTACAGTTTGAGAGATATTCACCACTAAAGGGGAGGGAGAGGGGACTTTATCAGCGAATATCTCTCAGACATGGGATTTGCTCCACATAACTTTATTTTGTGTTGTAGATTTAAAAAAAGAAATTATTGCTGGGCATTACTAACCCTTTAACAAATGACCTATAAAATGTTAGGGGTGTCCTAAGAATTCCAGACTATATGTTAGGTGGGAGAGACAAAGATTAAAAAAAAAGATTGAGAAACACTGGTTTAAGTCAATAGCACCTTTCACATAAGTGACATTGTCTCACAACAGAAAGTACATAAAACCAAAACCAAACGTTGTGAATCGTTGTGTCTAAAGGGGCATTTCGTACAGTGAATATGCAATGTGACTGCTGCATAATGATGCAGCATGCTACAACTTTCTTCAGACAGTGCAATAACTGCTACAAATTTGTAGAATTGATTTAAATGGAATAACACTGAGATTACACAGTTGTTTCAGGTAAAAGTTTTCCTAAAGTTCTTTCCACTACTATCTCTATTAAGAAAATGGGATACTTAGAATGCCTTGTTACACTGTAGCAATAAAAAGCATCAACATTATCAGTTGCAAGAATGGCTCTACAAAAAAAAAAAAAAACTCTCTACATATAATTGCCTGTTAGAAGGAGCTCTTAGAATATCAGTGTTGGCTCTAAAAAGCAGCTTACATTAAGATTTGCCATTTCAACTAAATAAATAGAATGACCTCTCTTAGCAGTAAGTCCTGAAACTCAAGATAAGCTGCAACTACGATACCCTAAAGCAAGTCATGTGGTCGGCCATTCATTCCATTCAATAAAAATACAGCAGCTACCGTGCCCGAAATCAGAGTTGTGTGCAAATGACAAAAGAGATTTTTATTATTAAATGTATTTGATGTGAACGTGACAGTTAAACATAT
The DNA here is from genome assembly GCA_037306005.1 of Rhinophrynus dorsalis. Lineage (NCBI taxonomy): Eukaryota > Metazoa > Chordata > Amphibia > Anura > Rhinophrynidae > Rhinophrynus > Rhinophrynus dorsalis. Next base: position 238,165,556 of record CM074722.1, read on the forward strand.
CTATGGACTTTTATTTAGATTAATTGGGGCGTAGAAACACAACTGAATACTAAAGGAATATAGCTTTTGTGACAAATGCCATTTAACTCAAGGGTGGGCACTTATTTTGGTCCAAGGACCACATCTGTTCACAGTTATTTGTAGGATACAATAGTTGTACGGCATTTACAAACAAGTACATACCAAAACATTATTTATTCACACACTATATTATATGTGTACACGGGCCAAAGTGTGTTACCTCCTAGCATTCTGTGCGTTCGGGTAGGGTCTACTGCGCATGACTGCATCGGACAAACATATCTCTGCCCTTTTATATTATAGGATATTATAGATACCTACTGTATCTCAATATATACCTCTCTATACATTGGAATGCAAATATATCCGTGCTCTTTATTGGTCAGAGAAGAAAGTTATTAGTCTTGAGATAAATAGCTACTAGTCTACCCAATGTCAAATATAGAGATCAGAACAATTTCGTACTTGCCTGCTGAATTTTTGTTTTACTAGTCACAGACTAGTGGAATTTTTTTTTCTATTTTTAACCCTGCTGGACAAATGACAACACAATGTAACTCGAAGTCAATCACACTTCTGTGAAATCACACTGTCCACTCAGGAAGCAACACTGATTGACAATCCATTTCACATGCTGTTGTGCAAATGGAACAGACAACAGGTGGAAATTATAGGCAATTAGCAAGACACCCCCAGTAAAGGAGTGGTTCTGCAGGTGGTGACCACAGACCACTTCTCAGTTCCTATGCTTCCTGGATGATGTTTTGGTCACTTTTGAATGCTGGCGGTGCTTTCACTCTAGTGGTAGCATGAGACGGAGTCTACAACCCACACAAGTGGCTCAGGTAGTGCAGCTCATCCAGGATGGCACATCAATGCGAGCTGTGGCAAGAAGGTTTGCTGTGTCTGTCAGCGTAGTGTCCAGTGCATGGAGGCGCTACCAGGAGACAGGCCAGTACATCAGGAGACGTGGAGGAGGCCGTAGGAGGGCAACAACCCAGCAGCAGGACCGCCATCTCCGCCTTTGTTCAAGGAGGAGCAGGAGGAGCACTGCCAGAGCCCTGCAAAATGACCTCCAGCAGGCCACAAATGTGCATGTGTCCACTCAAAAGGTCAGAAACAGACTCCATGAGGGTGGTATGAGGGCCCGACATCCACAGGTGGGGGTTGTGCTTACAGCCCAACACCGTGCAGGACATTTGGCATTTGCCAGAGAACACCAAGATTGGCAGATACGCCACTGGCGCCCTGTGCTCTTCACAGATGAAAGCAGGTTCACACTGAGCACATGTGACAGACGTGACAGTCTGGAGACACCGTGGAGAACGTTCTGCTGCCTGCAACATCCTCCAGCATGACCGGTTTGGTGGTGGGTCAGTAATGGTGTGGGGTGGCAATTCTTTTCGGGTGCCGCACAGCCCTCCATGTGCTTGCCAGAGGTAGCCTGACTGCCATTAGGTACCGAGATGAGATCCTCAGACCCCTTGTGAGACCATATGCTGGTGCGGTTGGCCCTGGGTTCCTCCTAATGCAAGACAATGCTCATGTGGCTGGAGTGTGTCAGCAGTTCCTGCAAGAGGAAGGCATTGATGCTATGGACTGGCCCGCCTGTTCCCCAGACCTGAATCCGACTGAGCACATCTGGGACATCATGTCTCACTCCATCCACCAACGCCACATTGCACCACAGACTGTCCAGGAGTTGGCCGATGCTTTAGTCCAGGTCTGGGAGGACATCCCTCAGGAGACCATCCGCAACCTCATCAGGAGCATGCCCAGGCGTTGTAGGGAGGTCATACGGGCACATGGAGGCCACACACACTACTGAGCCTCATTTTGACTTGTTTTAAGGACATTACATCAAAGTTGGATCAGCCTGTAGTGTGGTTTTCCATTTTGATTTTGAGTGTGTCTCCATATCCAGACATCCATGGGTTGATAAATTTGATTTCCATTGAGAATTTTTGTGTGATTTTGTTGTCAGTTCATTCATTCAGATCTAGGCTGTGTAATCTTAGTATTCCCTTTATTTTTTGGAGCAATATATATATATATATATATATATATATATATATATATATATATATATATATATATATAATTTTTTATTTATATTTTTAACTAGTTAACGCCATGAATGACAATTCAAATACGTTATGTACCCCTCTGGCACTTGAAGGGTTAAAAAAGGTCGTGGCAATACAACATCAAAACAAACCATATATTCAAAAAAGTGACATTATTATCTTCAGTGTTAATTGTGAAAATTACAACCAGGAAAAATGTGGAGTAATTCTGGAGTAAACCATCTGCAAAATAAGGGGGAAATGGAAATCCCGAAATGTCCATTGATTTAAATGGGACTTTTAACCCCTAGCTATGCTATGTTTTTCAGATCCTCTCTAGCATTCAAGGGGGTAAAATTATTTTAAATCAATCGAATTTGCCCCAAAATTATGCCACTTTTTTCCCTCCATTATCTGACAATATGGTGCTAATTCAATCATATTTTCAAAAGTGAATTTGGGAATGATATATAAAAAACAATCTTGGCTATGTTTTAAGAATTGTCTGTCATGGTAACTGGTGATAATGCCAGGTCTCATTTATAAAAGAGTAAGGGCACAATTATAAATATGAGGTTAACAATCTTATGTTAAAGCCTGGAATAGTTAAGAATACCTTATACCGGTCGTTAACAATCTGGCGAAAATGATTTTGCTAAATTGTCACAGTTAGCGACATTTCTTTATATATTCAATGCGCAAGAATTTTTGCCAGCTTTACCATTACTTTTATGAACACAACTATGTGACATTAAGGCTTCCAAAACTGCTGTATACTTTTACACACACACACACACACACACACACACACACACACACACACACACACACACACACACACACACACACACACACACACACACACACACACACACACACACACACACACACACACACACACACACACACACACACACCAGGATAGGCATAACTGAAAAGTTTGTGTTGTGGAGTCCCCAAGTTCTGTGGTGCCGCTGGGAAATATAAGTGATAGGAATAGCGGTAAAAAAGGGACGGGGCTTAGGCAGAACAAATGGTTAATTCACATGTACAACATTTGAAAGAGATGGGTTTTTTACATAATAAAATCACATATCCCTATTTCCTATATAGAACATTTGAATGCCAGAGGGATATGCCAAGCATTGCTCACCCCTCAGGCACTCAAACAGTTTATGCTGCACATACATAGATAACCTTCACCAGGCCCAGCTGAAGTCCATCCTGTCCCAGGTCAATCCCAACCTAACCCCTGCCTCTGCAAGGCTTATAGCAAGGAGATCATAGTATACAGTGTAGACTGAAAGGCGGAGACAGCATGTTGTCCCTTGCAGTCATAAAAACATAACAGATGCAGAGTGCAAGAAAGGATGCCACCGTGTGCATGTATTAACCCTTTCAGTGGCAGAGGGGTATGCCATGTTTTGCATACCCTTGTGACACTCAAAGGGTTAAGGTTCAATAAGAAGGGGTCAACATAAATAAAAAAGTAATAGCCGTGGTGTGTGTGTATATGGTGCATCGGCAACATTGCTTCTTACTAATTTCCCTTTGCCTGTCCTGTGTCGGCAGTGCGGCTGTCTGTCTTAGTCAACCAGGAGCTGAAGCTGAGCTAGGAGCCCCCTGTTACAGCTCATCCGAGGTCGTCAAGGCCCTTGTAGCTGTGGGTAGTGGTAGCCAGGCTCCTCAATGCTGCGACTCCCGCCCTCTGTCACCGGCTCTTGTCCTCAGTGAATGAAGTACATTTCCCAGGCTCCTTCCTGTCACCTCTGAACTTGTAGAGGTGGTTGCTGTTAAGTTCGGCGCTGACAGGAGCCTATGACAGGAAGGAGCCTGTGAGATGTAGTTCATTCACTGAGGACAGGAGCCGGTGACAGGGGGCGGGAGTGGCAGCACTGAGTGCAGAGATGTATAATGCGGACAGTCTTCATGCTGGCAGTGTTGTTGGGGGTGTCCCAGTTCAAGGAGTGCAGTTTCTCCCTCAATCAGGTCACAAATGTACGGAGTGCTCTGTGTTTTGTGGTGTAATGAAGACGCATGTGGAGTTGAAGGCAGGCAGCTGAGGGATTAATAGTGGAGGCACTATGGAGCAGAGAATGACGGGGAGAGAGATGGGTGCATCAGGAGGGAGGTGTGTGTAGGATCGAGTGGCTTGTGTGTGGGGGCTTTTGTGTGTCTGGGGGGGAGCTTGTGTGTGTGTGGCTTGTGAATAAAGTGAGGCCAAAGTTGTGTGTGGCTTGTGTGTGGGTGTGTGGCTTGTGAATAAAGTTAGGCCAAAGTTGTGTGGGGCTTGTGTGTGTGCCTGTGGTGTAGGAGCGAGTGGCAGCCATTTTGTTTTCTTTTTGTAAGTTTTGTTGGATAGTGGTGGGCGGGCCAACTCCCTGCATGATTTTCACAGGCGTTGCAGTGGCACGCCCCCATTGAATCACCCAACGGGAGCAGTAACTCCTCCTTACTGCCACCCTTGGGTGTGTTTTGGAAGGCACAAATTCTTCTTTTATATTTCCCCCCCACACACCGTTTATTGGGGAAAAAAAAAAAAAATCAGAAATGGTACAAAGGTAGAAAAACCATACCAAACAAAGGTCTCTCAAAAGTACATAAGTAACAAAGTATAAAATGAGGTAACAATCAAATGAAATCAGGTGGTTATTGTAAACATGTGGTAAAACAAATATAAGAGAAAGAAGTAGAGGACAAAAACCCACAACGTAAGATACTTGTAGGTAGAAAGGAGAGGAGCTTTGTTGACAAAAAGAAAAGCTACTGCGTAACTAATCGGGAGAGACAAATAGTAACTTAAAGAAAGAGTAACGAGATAAAAAGTAAGAACATATAGTAGAATATAGAGATGACAGAAGATAGGACAATAGGTAGGAGGGAAGAAGAAAGTATCAGGGAGGGAAGAAATGGATGGTAGGGGGAAGGAGGGCAAAAAGGGGTGGGTTGTTGGGGATCACCAGTAAGTTGAAGCATACATGGACATGGAGCATTAATCAGAAGTGAAAGTCAACCAGGAAGAAAATATAGTTTAGAAAGATGTGATAGCGCTTCTGGAAGAGTGAAAGAAGCATTCCATCTCCAAAATCTTTTGGAGATGTAGTTTCCAGGCTCGTAAATATGGTGGAGTAGTGGATTTCCAATACTGAGGAATGTAAGCTCTTGCCGCAGTGGCAGACATTATCCATAATTTGACACTATGTTTAGGGTAGGGAAGGGGTCTTTGTGGCAAAAGTGAAAGCAGGAGGGATTGAGGAGTGCCAGGAAGGTGAAGAACAGATAGGGTAGGTAGGTGCAAGGCCACACCAGACCAAAATTACAAAAAGCTGGGCAAGACCACCAGATGTGGAACAGAGAGCCTTCTGCCAAAGCACATCTCCAGCAAAGAGAAGAAACTCCCGGAAAGATCTGAGCCAACTTAGAGGGAGTGCGATACCATCTCAACATAAGTTTATAGTTGGTTTCCCTCATGAGGGTGTTGGATAAAAATTTAGTGTGGTAACGAAAAGAGCAGATCCATTAATTGTCTGCAATAACAATCTCTAGATCACATTCCCAAGCCGTTTTAGAAGAACAAAGGGGGAAAGCGTGAGACGAAGTCAGGAGCTTGACAAAGACTGAAAGCCGACAATTGGGTGAAATTAAGAGCCTCAAAAGGGGGAGAGTGGACGGGGAGAGAAAGATGGAACAAGAGTAGAGATAAAGTGTTGTATCTGACCGTATTGTAGGAAATGTATAGACTCATTAGGTCTATAAATTTTCCCCATTATGATATGGAACATTCCATTCTAAAAAGTGACAATTTTCAAGTAAAACCAGTCTAAATTAAATTTACACCAGAAAACCCTAAGTGGCAATGTTTCATCAGTTTAGTTTTTTTTTTCTCTAGTTAGTGACCCTAGTTGTACTTTTTTCAGCCTGGAATTTCACATATCTATCTATAGGGCATAATGCAGAAAGCAGAATATAAGCAACTCTGGTGAATACCAACAACCTGGAATACAAAGAAATTATCCCCAAATCCCCATGATTCAAAATGTGCTTTTAAAGGGATAGCAATGTTTCACAATAAAAGCAGCTCCAATTAATCTTCACAGTATTTGGGCCATGGAGAGTGTTATTTCAGTTTGTAAGAGTTGTAGTTCAAGAGTAATTGAAAGATAAAGTGTCCCTCTCCCGCCCCTTTTACTGATGTAACACTGCTCACCTCAGAGTAGCAAGACTGTCCGTATGGATCGCAATGAGGGACAGTCTTCGCTGAGCATAAGGAAAAACCTAAAAAAACCTGTCAAGGGGGCAGGGTTTTCCTTATGCTCACAGTAAGAAGATTGTCCCTTGCTGTGACCTGTCCGGTCAAGAGACCATATTCCACATCTGAGGGGAGGTGGCTTATACTAGGTAAAGGGGGCGGGAGGGGGATACTTTATCATCCAATTACTCTTGAACTACAACTTTCACAGTATTGAAATAACACCTTCCATGGCACAAATACTATGAAGATTATTTGGAGCTGCTGTTTTTGTGCAATATACTGCTATCCCTTTCATGCCTTGAAAAATGGCTTTTTTATGGGGATTATATTTCCTCATTATGGAACAGCTGGATCCAGAATGTCTCACCTTGTACTTCTTGTCTAAGCCCCTCAGTGGTAATTGTGCCCTTTCAGACCCTTACAGCTCCAGTGCACTGTAACATATGTAACCTCATAATGTTGACAAGGTTATTTTTAGGTGTACAGGGCAAACATTCAGTAGTAATGGGTAGGCTTTGTCAACTGCTTTACTTCAAAGCCACAATGTAACAGTGAAAGCTCATATCAGACTGTTGGGCATCAAAGCATGTAACACAAACCATTCATTGTGCTGGATAGAAGAGAGTCTGCAGAGCAAACATGATCCCTCATCAATATTTCAGTTGAATTCATTAGGAGGTAGAACTGTCCTGATGTTTCACAGTGGGGTTAAATGGTAAAGTGAGTTTGGTCAGCCCAATGTTTCTGTACAAGACGGAGGGACTGTAGGACAGGTGATAAAAGAGTAAAATATGGCAAACACTATAAAAAGAAGTCATTTAAAAAAAAAAAAAAAAAAGCTATCAAACTATGCAGGACTTTTGATTATACACTGGAAATATGAATTTTGATTATTTCCCTTTAGAAAAGCAATACTTAAACTTGTAGTAGAAACATTTGTTATTGTACATAAAGGCCCTTATTCATCAAGCTGAACATAAGCAATGCTAGGAGAAACCAACTGCAATACACTGGAGACTCCCAGCATTAATTAGGTTAAAAAAGGCTAATTAATGTAAATTTGAAGGGGGTTCATTTCTCTGTGGTGCAGTTCTTGATGAGCAAGGCCCACAAAGTCAAAATGAATTTACTAGGAGTTTACTCAGCTTAGTGTCTATCAACCATTGGACCCACCTCCTCATTACAAGTAGCATGGAGGTTCATAACCATGAATTTGAAGGGCACTATGAGAAAACCAACTGCACCATATGCTACAGATATTTCTAACACATTGTGTTGTATGATCACAAAGCATTCAGTTTCACAATACATATCATTCCTTAAAGGCATTGTAATACCTGAAGAAAAAAAAAAAAAAATGCACCTCCGATTATGCTTTATGCTATTTATCCCATATTGCTGTGTTTCAATATTACCAGGTTTGTAGTTCAACCGCAATTGAATGAGAAAGGATTAACCACCTGCCCCTTTTCCCTGCATCACTCTGCCTCTCATGCTGGTCCGGATGGAGAGCGGTGAGGGACAATCTCATTAAGCATACGGGAAATCAATATGCTTACTGACTGAAGATTGTCCCTCACTGTGATCTGTCCGGTTCCAGGACCAGATTCCACAACTAATGGGAGGCGGCTAAAAGGGGTGGGAGGGGGATCCTCTCTCATTCAGTTGCGGTTGAAATACAAGCCTGATAGTATTGAAATACAGCGCTACGTGGGACAAATAGTATAAAGAAGAACCGGAGCTGCATTTTGTTACAAGTATTACTATCCCTTTAAACTATTTGCTGTCACCTTTTCACTGAATGCCCCTACGACCACTAGCAGCCCATTTATACTGGTCGTTGTGCAGTCCTAATGGGCCAGCTAAGCTGTTCCGCACCAACTAATGATATGAGACCAAACGTACAACCACAGACTGACTCATCACTGAGGAGTGTATTTCACCTTGGCATTTAGCACATCAAGTTACTGACATATCAGAGGTGCCAAAGACATCCCCAAGCATGGAGAATTTTAACCATGCAGTCTTAGAGGATGTTAATTATTCAAAGAGTAATAATAATAATCATCTTCATAATAATTTGAAGGCACTGTCCCTTTGAAAAATAATTTTTATTAACAATGTGCCCCTTGGCATGCATGTGATAATCTGATAAGTATAAGGCTGTTGACATCAGTGACTATTGCATCACATAAAACAAGCAAACTGCAACTTTTTGATAACAGCAGTGAAGTTGCAGAGTGGCGGGTTAGCACAATGTTCTATTGTGTACACTTTAACATTAGCAACCAAAGTTTCTCTAAGCACATATCAACTTCTAATACATGATGATCATTTATAGCCAAAATTATGTGTTCCTTCCTACTATGCCCAAAACCCATTAGAATGGCCCATGTTATCTGTAAAGTAATAGAGGTGAGTTAAAGTGTATTGATAATAAAAGCAAATATTGTAGCTATTAAAATAATAAACTAAATGATGTAAGTCCTATCTCTCAAACCTTTATGGTTTGAGATATATAGGAAGATACAGTTCCCCTCCCTCCTTCTGTGACGTGAGCTGTAAAGCTGTCAGCCCGAGATTCTGGTCGTGCAACTAGAAGAGGCTCTTCAGCAGAGCCAAAATAGAGCGTTCGTGAAACCAGGCACACTTTGTAGACAATTCCAATGAAGTATTTGTTTCACGATGACGCTATTTCGGCTCTGCTGAAGAGCTTCTGTCTGGTCCTAGGACCAGGATATCCTACAACCAGTTTTACAGGTCACGTCAAAGAACGGGGGGGAGGGACATTTTATCTTCCTATAGGATAGGACTTACATTGTTTAGTCTATTTTAATAGCTACAATATTCGCTTTTATGATCAATACACTTTACTATCCCTTTAACCCTTTAAAAGCCTGTGGGGAGTTCAATAGATTGCAAAGCAATGTGCTGTATACCCCTTTTGTTCTTAACCCTTTGAGTGCCAGATGTACCCCTCTAGCAGTCAAAGAGTTAAACTGTTAAGGAGGCAATCGATATGCTGCATTTCAGTAAGCAGTGTGATTACCATAGTTTCATGTTGAACAGAAAGGCTTCCTGCAAACTATTATATTTGTTAAATGAAAGTGAAACTTCTCATGACTACCTGTGTGATTCAGAGTAAAATAAAGTTATACAGCCATTTATTTGTACTGTGCATGCAAGCCACTTCCACAAAATGTGCTGAAACTAAAAAAAACATGTTCCCTTTGAAATATTTCCTGTATAATCCATCCCATGCTCTCCAGCTCCCCCTCATGAAAAAACTTTAACCTGTTATGTGCCAGAGGTGTATCCAACACAATGACACAAAAACATCCTCCCGCCCTGTCAGCGACAGCGGCACTAAAAGCGTTGGTGGGCAACAGAGGCCCTCCAGCATTTCAGGAATATAATAATATAATGCCTTTGGCTAGCAAAGGAAAAGGAAACTGTAGTCCTGAACAGCTGGAGGACCCCAGGTTTCCAGCCCTGGACTTAATCCACAGGTGCATAAACAGACAAGGTGAGCGCCCGCACATACTGAGGCAGATGTAGTAAGAAATTCTAGGGCAAACCAGCCCAGTACAAGGGACAAAAAAAAAATCTAATTCACTTAAATGTGGATTTTAACCCCTTGAATTGCTGGAGAAACCCCATTTAAATCATTGTCAGGTCAGAAGAATTGTTATTTTTTCTCTATGGTGTAGTTAGTTTATCCCAAAATTGCTAGTATTTGACTTTATACATAAGGTCCCAAGGAATGAAAAGGGCTTAAACGCCCAAGACCCAGTAGGTCAGTAAAATCATTGCAACATTCAGGGACTTCTAGAGTTAAACAGGTTAGAGCAGTCGTGGGCAACACAAGGCCCTCCAAATGCTGCTAGACTACATCTTCCATCATAACAGATGATAAAATCTGTAATGTGACAATAGTTGAAGGGCCCCACATTGCCCAACCCTGGGTTAGAGTAATGAGACTACAGACCAAAAGATGGACAGATAAGGCATCCTTCATCCACTAGACATGTGGCTTCAGTACGGACCAAGAGGATACAATGCCTCCACATTCACCTGAGGCATTAGATCATGATTGAGCAACCTGCAGCCCTTCAGCTGTAGCGTTCTACAACTCCTATCAACCCTGGCCAGCCATTGGTTGGTTTAGGATTACGAAAATTATAATCCTAAACAGCTGGAAGGCCTAAGGTTGCCCATCCCTGCATTAGATGCTCAGTTTTATTATTATGTGAATATATAACTATTAAAGGCCAACTAGAGAACGATGCAGACAAGCTAAGTAACAATATAATTTTACGACTGTTCAAGTACTCAGATCCAGCATTCAGCAAGTACAGATTCTACTATTCAATGAAAAAATGTATATATTTTATATGAGAAGGTTTATTGAACAAGGGCCATATGTAGAAACGCAAAGACAGGGTAATCCAGACGTGGACCCCTTGCTCACAGTGCCTAGAGAGATCAGCTGCACGTCACTGACAAAGCCCAACAAGGCTGAAACGTACGTCTGGGGTTGGCTGTTTCTCTTGTTCAGAGAGGAATTGCCTGGCACTTCGTGGATACTTTGCTTGTGAATATCTCTTAAACCATAAAGGTTTGAGAGATATCGTTCTTCATGTTTTTTTAATGCCTACAAAATAAAATAAAGATAAAACGAAGTATTACTATCCCTTTAAGAACGCTCTAGCATTCAAGGAGTTAGACTTCCCATTTAAATAAATGTGACTTTTGCTTATCACATATGGTGCAGTTGGTTTATTCCAATATTGCGCATATTTTTTCTGCGTGCGTATGGATTTATATCTATTCTCTGTGTAAGGATGAGATTGAATAGTGGGCAGTGGGATCTTAACCCTTTGAGGACCAGAGGGTGGGCAATGCACTGCTCTGCAATCTGTTGCCCACCCCTCTGGTCCTTAACCCCTTAAGGACCAGCGCAATCCCGTGCAGCCGGCACTTGCGGACCACGGGGCATTTTTTTTCTATTCTCTCTTCCGGTTCAGGGCTTCTGGAGCGGCGTGCAGCCGCGCCGAGAGCCCTGAACTCCATGCCGTGCCAGGACCATCATTGGTCCAGTGCAGGACAGCCGTGACGGTCCTGGCACGGCAATGGTCCTTAAGTGTTTAAAGGAGATGCATCACCCCTATACAAGTTAGAATTAATAGTTAGTTTATAGAGCGAATATAAGTAAATGTATATTCATTTTTTTTTTTTTTTAAACTCTCCTGTTCGTCTAAGTTGAAGTTATAATATCTGTGGTGCACCTACTTCCATATAGACTGCGGTTACCTGCTCTGTAACCATTGTCCGTCACTCTACCTCTGCTCCCCTCCCTCTATCCAGCCTCCTCCGATGACCGAGGCTTTCTGAATGTACGCTGGAGCGCTCTCATTGGCTAGATATCCATCTCTGCCAGTGAGAGAGCTCCAGCTTATAGACAGAAAGCCTCCGTCATCAGAGGAATCTGGATAGAGGGAGGGGAGCAGAGGCAGAGTGACGGACTGCAGCACAGAGCAGGTAACCTCAGTCTGCCCAGAAGTAGCTGAAGTGCAGATATTATAACTTCAATTTAGATGAACAGGAGCTTTTTTTTTTAAAAAAAAAAAAGGACTACACATTTACTTATATTCGCTCTATAAGCTGACGATTAATGCTAACTTGTATAGGGGTGATACAGCCCCTTTAAGGGTTAAAGGGACTGTAATGTCCCATAAAAACTTTTTATAGTTTTGTAGAGCGCAAGAAAATAAGAAGAATGGTGCAAACCATATCTCTCAGACCGCTATGGTTTGAGAGATATAGGCACTGAAATTTCGCCCCTCTCTCTCCTCCTCCTGACGTCAGCTTCTAGCTGATAGCAGGAGATTCCGGTCTGGGGACCAGCCGGTGGCTCTGCAGCAGAAACGAAATCACGGTACTGCAAAAGAATTACTTCATTGGAAATGTCTACAAAGTGTGCTTGCAAACCAGGCACACTTTGTAGACATTTGCAATGAAATAATTATTTTGCAATACCGCAATTTCGGCTCTGCTGCAGAGCCTCCTTGAGTCGTACGATCGAATCTCCTGCTGTCAGTTTTACAGCTGACATCAGGAGAAAGAGAGAGAGGGGCCAACTTTCAGTGCCTACATCTCTCAAACCATAGCGGTCTGAGAGACAGGGTTTGCACCATTCTTCTTATTTTCTTCAGCTCTATAAAAGTATAAAAAGTTTTTATGGGACATTACTGTCCCTTTAAGAGAAAAAAAAATCTATTACACACACATATATATATATCATGCTCCCCCTTCCAACTCTTTTAGAACTGCAAATAGTTCTACATGAGCTTCTTTGTCCCTCAGAACATTCTCTTACAATCTATTAAACCTGCATTGAGTACATTCTTTACCAAGTATAGGTCTATTATGTTTAGAACACAAAAAACAACCTTGGTGCAGAGCCAAGATAAGTTCACACGCTAGAAATCTCTCCATAGTTATGACCATATACCAATGCATTTACACAAATACTGTTTTAACCATTTGAGTGCCAGATGGGTATGCACACAAAATAATGCATTGTCTACCCTACTGGCACTCAAAAGGGTTAATCTAATGGCCTGACTACCCTTTGAGTACCAGAGCGGTATCCAATTAATTGCAATGCGTTGGATACCTCTCTCACAAGAAAAGGGTTAATCTAATGGCCTGACTACCCTGTGAGATGGTTCTATACCCTTTGAGTACGATAGAGGTAACCAATTCATTGCAATGTGTTAGATACCTTTCTGGCAAGAAAAGGGTTAATCCCTTGAGGATCAGAGGATTACACAATGCATTGAGGTTCTCAAGGTGTTAAAGGGATAGTAACACTTTATAATTACTTTCAATACTCTGCAAGTGGAATATTGAGAATCAGATTGCCTCATACTTTTCGTTTATTTTTTATACTTGACTGTAAGCACTTTTTTTTTTTTTTTTTTTTTTTAAACATTTATATCCCAAATCCCTTACATTTTCTTTCACAGCCTCTGACAGAAAACTGTTCAGAAATAGATCCAGGGAGCTTAATGACAGGAATATAAAATGTGTAAAAAAGGCTATTAACAAAGGAAGACAGACAGACCATTAAAACCCTTAAAGGGATAGTAATACTTAAAATGTAAAAAAAAATATGTTGTAGGGTTTATCCCCCTGAGTAAAACAAGAGTACTCCCACTGCTGAAAGGTGTTTTATTCAAAAGTTTTTAATTTTCAAAGTTGAATTTTTTAGGTGCAATATCACAGTGGCCTGAAATTGTACAGTGGCGCTGTTGCTACACGATCCTATGGACAACTCTGGTCAGTTAACCATAAATCTCCATAGGATGGTGTAGCAACAGCACCACTGTACAATTTCAGGCCACTGTGATATTGCACCTAAAAAATTCAACTTTGAAAATTAATAACTTTTGAATGAAAAACCTTTCAGCATTGGGAGTACTCTTGTTTTACTCAGGGGTATAAACCCTACAACATATTTTTTTTTTACATTTTAAGTATTACTATCCCTTTAAAAGTGTAGGTTTTTCCTTTAGAGAAATTGCAAAGAAAGCCAAGGTGTCAGTGAGTACAGTTTCCTACACCATCAAATGGCACTTGGAAACTGGAGGAAACTCTGACAGGAAGAGGTCTGGCAGACTCAAAGTCACAACAGAATCAGAAGACAAGTTTGAGAGTCAACAGCTTGCGTGACAGGCGGCACACAGCTTCAAGCACAACTTAACACCGATCTAAGTAAGCAATGTCAGTTTCAACTGTAAACAGAAGACTTCGAGCTGTAGGTTTGGATGGTCGAGTGGCAGTAAGAAAGCCATTGCTAAGATGGCATAATAAGAAAAAGAGGCTTGCCTGGGCCATGAAGCACTGCCAGAGGACTACTGAAGACTGGAAGAAGGTCTTATGGACCGATGAATCAAAATTTGTGATCTTCGGTTCATCACACAGGGTTTTTGTACGCCGTTGAGTAGGCAAAAGGATGGTTCCTCGGTGTGTGACACCAACTGTCAAACATGGAGGAGGAAGCGTGATGGTCTGGGGCTCTTTTGCTAGATCCAGAGTCGGCGACTTGCACAGTGAGTGGCACCCCGAACCAATACCCCTACCACAGCATTTTGCAGCGCCATGCAATACCCTCTGGTACATGCCTAGTTGGTCAGGGGTTCATTCTATAGCAAGATAATGACCCAAAACATACCTTCAGGTTGTGTCAGAACTACCTTAGAAGAAAAAAAACAAGACGGTAGGCTTCAAAATCATGGAATGGCCAGCACAGTCTCCAGCTGGTTTGAGATGAACCGGACAGAAGGGTGAAAGCAAAGCAACCTACAAGTGCAACACATTTGTGGGAACTTCTGCAACAGTGTTGGGAAGAACTTTCAGAACAATATTTGATTTCCGTTGTGAAAAGAATGCCACGAGTGTGTTCAGCTGCAAAATGTGGCTACTTTGAGGAGTCAAAAATTTAGATTACATTTTGTTAAGGAAAACGATTCCATGATTTCTTCTTAATGTCCATCTGTTTATTTGTTCTATGCTTTATTGCAGAGTATATTGAGACATTAACCCTTTGAGTGCCAGAGGGGTACGGAATGCATTACTTTGCAATGTGTTCTGTACCCCTATGGAACTCAAAGGGTTAAATTGCGTAAATTTCAATAAAAACTGGAAAAATGGGGGTACACACATATATATACATATACTAGCAATATGTGATGGCTTTGCCCGTCATTGTAGTAGGGTATGTGTTATGTAGCAATTTTTGTTTGAAATGTTATAGGCGGCATGTTGAAGGTATTTTGTAAGAATTTTGTGTGTTTGTTTGTATTGTACATTTCACTGTATTGACTGATGATGTTTTTTTGTGTACTGTGTGAAGCAGAAAGAATCATATTGCACACATACATAGACACACACAGATACAACGACATATACAGACAATGATCATACATACACACGTACATACATGCGTACACACGCACGCACGCACACACACATACAGATATTATTACGGTCCTGTAAGTGCCAGAGGGGTAGGCAAGGCATTGCTCATTGTGTTGCTTAATCCTCTGGCACTGAAAGGGTTAACCAGCTGTCCCAGTATGTAGCGAGAGTCATGGAGTCCACAGTCCCTGAAGTGGACTCTGTACATGCACACTCAGAGGCTGCCAGACAACCGCTGGCCCGGCTCCCTGGCCAGGAAGACACCTCCTGCCCCAGGCCTCGGCCAAGAGCGTTACTAGGGACGCAGCCCGGGCACCGAGAGCAGGAACTGAGGAGGGATGGTGTGTGTGTGTGTGTGTGTGTGGTTGGAGCTATAGTGCGGCATGTATTTTTTTTGTGCCAGGGTACTTACACAATGCAGGTGTGTGACAGCGGGCAGAGAGCGGAGGTGAAGAAGCTTGTGTGTAAGAGTGTGTACTACAGAGTGGCCCCAGCATGATCTGTCTCCAGCCCCTCAGTCATGGGTAATAGCCGAATCCAGCTGCTGCTTGTAGAGAGCTCCTTGAAGGGCCGCATGACCGGGCTGTTGCGGGGTGGGGTGTTGTGCTTCATGAAGGGGGAACATGAAGGATTTGGTACTGGGCCTGCCTCCCTCCGAGCTACATGAAGCAGCTGGGCTTCCTGCAGCAGAAGCACATTGTGCACCAGGAGCCGAAAGCATTGTTGTGTTGTGGATACCAGAAATGAAGGTACACTGGAGCCGATCCCGCCCTCTCTTTGTTGGATCAGCTCATTGTTTGCCTCAGGTTGGTGGAGGGACCCCTGGGGACTCTGTGTGTGTGTGTGGCACGTGTGTGTGGCACGTGTGTGTGGCACGTGTGTGTGTGTGTGTGTGTGTGGTGTAGGAGCAAGTGGCAGCCATTTTGTTTTTTCAGTCACTTGGATAGTGGTGGGCGGGCTGGATAGTGGGACCAGGCCAAATCCCTGGATGATTTAAATCATTCCTCCATTGAATCACCCAATGGGAACAGTAACTCCATACTTAAGCTGAGGTAACATAGTAATATAACACACAGTGGCTCTTCAGTTGAGGCAACGTAGCAATATGCTGAGGGACCAAATAGAAAGTGGTGTTTGAGGCTTGCCCCCTGTAACATACAGCAAAGCATCTCTCTCCCTTTAAGGAGAAAGGGCGGGAATCAGGAAGTGGAGGAGTGACAGTTGAAAACAGACAGTGAGGTGAATGAAGAGATGAAAAGAGTTAACCCTTTGAGTGCCAGAGGGGTACGCAACACATTGCAAAGCAATGTGCTGCGTACCCCTCTGGCACTCAAATGGTTAAATAAAAGAGTTGCTATTAAGTTTATCCCTGAGTTTGTATTTTATGGACACATTACACTCTCGTACTTAAACATGGAGGGTTACAATTATCTGTGGGAGGTGAAACAGTGTGTATGGAGGGTTACAATTATCTGTGGGCGGTGAAACAGTGTGTTTGTGGGGTCATGATCCTGAGTGAGAGTGTGTGTGGACCAGAAGTTATTAATATCCCCTACTTCAGGAGCGAGTAGCAGCTATATTTTTTTTTTTTGTCAGCTGGGTAGTGGTGGGAGGGCTGGAGGGGGTGGGCCAACTCCCTGTATAATAAACACGCCCCCCCATTGAATCACCCAATGGGAGCAGTAATGTCCCCATTGAATCACCCAATGGGAGTTGTGTCTCCTAATGAGACATAAATTATGCAATGAGGCATTCTGTTCAATGTGTGTTTGTTTTCTGAGGAGACATAAATTATGTTCTGTGTGTGAGGTACCATATATTATGCAATGAGGCTTATTCTTATATATATATATATATATATATATATATATATATATATATATATATATAAATATAAAAGATAGATATGTAGTATGCAACGCATTGAGTGCCAGAGGGGTGAGTATTGAACATCCCTGTGGCACTCAATTGGTTAAGGGAGTGATGCTGCTAGTGGTGCTGAAAGGAACCTCTACACTCACCTACTGGGCAAATGGGGAAGCAGAGAGATTGTTTTCAGACTTCAGGGTTGTCTAATGTCGGTGATGTTTGGGGGGGAGAATCCCTTCCATATCAACAGCAGTTCACAACCCTGCATACTTCCGATTGATTGAGGGCTGTTATTGCATAGGAAATTATAGGGAGATCCCAGCTTCACCAGCCTCAGGTTGGCAAAGGTGACACTGTGTACTCAGACAGCAGAGGCTGCAATCGGAGTTTAGTGCATGTGGCAAAGTGTCAGATTAACATATAAACACACTCCCTTGAATATGATAATGGCTCATTATCCTGCTTTTCCATATGGAAATAAGCCATTGTCCATGTGATGAGTGAAAATTTGTAAACCTGTTGAAGGCATGCCTGATAGAGGCTGATGTGGGAAGATTTTTGTTGGATTCGTGGGGATATGATGTTCAAGACACTTTATTGCATACGGTCGATGTGCCTTCAACACTGCTCCGACAGGACATCGACAATAAGAGCCCTCTTCGACCTTTAGTGAATCTCTCTCATGGCCTTTATTGCTGTTCTCTGCCTCTCTCTTCCTCACTGTGATCGTGAGGAAGAGAGAAGCACAGAAAAGAGCTCACAGTGCCTCAAATGGCCAAAAATGAGGCACTTCTGAGGTACTGGGGTGGGACTTACAATAAAATATTTTAAAAATTCATTATAGTTTGATCACTCTTTCTGTAACTGGATAAATAACAGAGCGCAAGCCCAACATATTTTATTTACACAGACTGACTTATAAACACATATACTGAAGTTTAAACAAACCTTAAAGAGATAGAAATGTGTGCATATGAAGTTAAGTTTGATTATTCATAACATAAGTAACCTGTCTATATTGCTGTATTCTTTGTGTTATTTAACTTTAGTGCCCCCTTACCACTCCTTTTCAGTAAGTCACGTTGACTTCCCTCAGATCTGAAAGCCACAATGAGGGACAATCGTCTATCAACAGAAGGAAAACCCTGCCCCCTTGATGAAGGAGAGCAGTTTTGTTCTTATGCTGACAAGATTGTTCCTCATCTCAATCCATCCGGACAGACTTTCTGCACTGAGAGAAGTCAGAGCGACGAAGGGAAAAGGGGCAGGAGGGGGACAATGTGAGGCTACGCTTCTCCGCAGAATGCAATAGTAACAGCCTCACCATGTTGTGGTAAATTGATTATTTAGGATAAGGCTATGGCTGACACCCTAAATACATTCTTTGCATAACAACCCATGGTCCAGGACCGTCATGGGTACTTAAGGGGTTAAGTATATACAAAGAAAGCAACAATGACAGGCTATGGGCAAACAGACAAAACCACAGAATTTCCTCCATTATGTACATGGCGTACTGAAGACAATGTCCAAAAGAGACTGGAGAAGGTTATGGTGAATAAAGCACCTGGACCTGACGGTATACACCCAAGGGTACTTAAGGAACTTAGTTCAGTAATAGCAAGACCATTATACTTAATATTTATTGATTCACGTTCATCAGGCATAGTGCCCTGTGATTAAGGCTAATAGTTGCAAATACAACTCCATGAAAACAAGGTAAGAAAAAACGAATTTATTCATGCAGTTACATTATATGTGCATAATTTTGTAACTGCAAAAATAAGTAGGGTTTTAATTACTCCTGTTTTGCCAAGAAGTTTAAGTATTTACTTTGATCTATAGGGAGCGCATCCATAAACCATAAAGGTTTGAGAGATAAGACATAATTCTTCATGTTTTTTTTTAATGCCTACAAAATAAAGTAAAGATAAAACAAATTATTACTATCCTTTTAAGCATTGGTATCCCTTTACATAAGGATTTTACCCCCTTGAGTGCTAGAGGGGTACACAACGCATTGCAGAGCAATGCATTGTGTACTTCTCTGGCACTCAAAGGGTTATGGCTAGATAGGGCTTCAACACAAAGATCTACAATAGAATAGACATTCCTGGGGACATTCCTGGGGGAATAAGTCAAATGACAAATGATTTAGGTAAATGGACGAGAGAGTGGCAGCTGCAGTTCAATGTTGATAAACATAAAATAATGCACTTCGGACACAACAATCCAAAAGGCAGAATACAGTATTAAGAGTACTGTGCTGTCGGTGAAAACAGAGGAAGGGACTTGGGGAGTATTCATGTCTGAAGACTTAAAGGTAGTCAGGCAATGTAATAAAATGGCAGGGAATGCAATGATGGTGCTGGGTTGTATAGCCAGAGGCATTAAGTAACAGAAAGAGGGAAGTGGTCATGTCACTCTAAAGATCTCTGGTTAGACCTCACCTAGAGTATTGTGTACAGTACTGGAGATCTCTTTAAAAAAAACAAAAAAAAAAAAAAAAAAAAGAACCAGTGCTCTAGGCGGATATAGATATTCTGGAGAGGGTTCAAAGAAGGGGTACAAAACTGGTGAATGGTTTACAGGATAAAAATGATCACGATGGACTAAAGAATCTGAACACTATAGCTTGAAGGAGAGAAGAGAGAGGGGATATAATAGACACATTCAAATACATAAAGGGATTCAACAAAGTGCAGGAGGAAAGTACATTTCAAAGAAGTAAAAATGTTATGACAAAAGTTCATAGTCTAAAATTATACTGTAGAGTTCTACTTCTCTGATAGGGTGGTAGATAATTGGAATAGCTTACTAGCAGAAGTGGTACAGGAGCTCTCTACTAGCACATCAAGGGTCATATTCAATAAGTAAAATGGAGCAAATCAGCTGAACCATAGGGATTAAAGAAACATTCCCGAAACTTCCATTGATCTATATATAGGTCTTTAAACCCTCTTAGAGGTTTCCAACGTATTGCAAAGCAATGCACTGGCACCTCTCTAGCATTCAAGAGGTTAAAAGTCCCATTTAAATAAATGGTCTTTTTTTTCTTCCCTATAGGGGCAAATAATTGCGCGAGAACCACAACTCTTGATCTTATGGGCCCAAGAGTAAATTCCTTCAACAGTAAATTTTGCCCAGTGTTAACCCTTTGAGTGTCAGAGGGGGCACGCAACGCATTGCAAAGCAACGCATTGCAAAGCAATGCGTTGTGTACCCCTCTGGCACTCAAAGGGTTAAGGTTTGTAAAATGTATTTCACTAATGTCTGCATCTGTCATAAAGAGAGGACTGCTACTGAAAGATGCACAAGCATACCAACTGGGTGACGTTTATTGAATCAAAATGACTTTACAGAGACAGACACCATTTGCAATGTGTTGGTGACCTCTTTAGTATCAAAGTGGTTAATATTTGAATTTTGGACAGCTGAAAAGCAAATCTTCTTCCCCTCCACTAAAGCCTGAAAGCCATTTTCTTCTACATTTCATAAAACTACAGAGAAATGTGAAAAAAAATATATATTTATGTAGACTGACTTTCTTTAACCGCTAAAGGACCACTGCACACCTCTCTGGTCCTTAAGGTGTTAAAAAGAATCAACTGCCTTTGAAAACATCATCTCCAGGTAAGAATACTTCCTTGAAGCCAGTTGATGAGATGCTACAGTGCAGAGCTGTCCATGGTACTGGCCATTTAGGCTGAAGGAAACATTGCAATAACCTCCTATAATTCCATTTCAATGCTCGATTCCCGACTTTCTTCACAATGATGTCAGAGAATTAAATACACAATTCTACAGGTAAAAGAGGTACAATTCTGGAGCAAACCATCTGCACCATAGAAAGAAAATACAGTATGATGCAAAGTGTTAAAGGGGTTAAAAAATTTACATCATTTGTAAATGCCTCCCGAACTGTGCAAGTGGCTTGATCCAGAATTTCACCTTTTCAGTTTACTGAATTGCAACCCATCTGGTAACGCAATGCGTTGGATACCTCTGTGACGTTCAAAGGGTTAAATAGCCTGCATTACAACCTTCATGATATACTTTTCAAAAAATGATATTTTATCTCCATTTATTAGAATTCAATTGCACAGGACTCATGAGATAATTATTTGCATAAATGAAAAGTGGATTAATTGTATAGTGTTAACACAATCGGTTTTAATTCATGAAGGGGGGCAAATTAAATAAAATGGCAACTAAACAGATTTTAATGCTTTTCATTAAAGGGATAGTAACACACGCACACATATATATATACACATAATAATGAGTTAAAGCAGCACTCACAGGCCTTCTTCATTGAAAAGTAAAAGTAACTATTTGTCAACGTTTCAGCCACTTGGCGTACACACACACACACACACACACACACACACACACACATTATATTGTAAGGTTTAGCCTCCCGAGTAAAAAAGTACACTTACTGCTGATAGTTGTTTTATTCAAATGTTATTGCAGCTCAAACTTGAATTTTTTTAGGTGCAGTATCTCAATGGCCTGAAATTGTACAGTGGTGCTGTTGCTACATCATACTATGGACAGCTCTGGCGAGTAGAACATAAACCTCCGTAGGATGGTGTAGCATCAGCACACTGTTCAATTTCAGGCCATTGAGATACTGCACCTCAAAACAATAAAATAGGATTTTAGTCTTCCCTGTTAAATCCTTTTCTCTTAGTCCATACAGGTTACTGGTAAATTTGGGTAGGTGCTCCGCCCCTTTAAGTAGGCATGAAGAATTCTGAGAAGTGAGTGCAGGTGTGGAGCCTACCCTCTAACCTTAGCTGCAACTTCCTGTTTTAACTTCAGTAAGTTTTGGAACCAACTACTACAAGTAGTCAGCGAGGAAACAGAAGACTCCTGCGAGCATGAACCCAAAAGTGGTCCCCCACATTCTGTTGCAGGAGCGCCAAACATGATCCCTTGACAGGGTGGGAAACCAGTAACCTGTATGGACTATGAGAAAATTATTTAACGGGTAAGACTAAAATCCTATTTTCTCTGTCGTCCCATACAGGTTACTGGTAACTTTGGGATGTCCAACCATTAAGATCCCTAGGGCGGGAAAAAAGGCAAGGACCAGGCACAGGCCCACAAAGTCACCAGAGCACCAGTGAACCTACAGGTCATAAACAGAGCAGCACAAACAACTGGGTGTCAACGGACACTGAAGAGGGGTAAAATAGACCCCAGGAACTGATACACAGCACACTGAACTAGAGCCAACTAGGCTCAAAAGTGAAAGAGTATGGAAGGAATAAAGGAGATCCTAGACAGGTAAGGCTGCCACCAGGACCTTCCTCCCAAAACTGGCATCGGCCAATGCCAGCACATCAACACGGTAGTGTTTGGAACAGGTGTGCACAGACGAGCAAGTGGTCACTTGCACAGTTGATCAGCAGAGGCCTGATTCTTGTAGGTCCAAGATGCCCCAATGGAGTGAGTGGAATAAGCTGTGACCCTGAAGGGCACAGGCTTCTTTCTCAGTTCGTAAGCCTTACGGATAGTGGACTTAATCCAAGAAGCCATGATCACCTTAGAAGCAGGCTTCCCTGCCCTGGGGCCCCCTGGAACGATGAAAAGGGCGTCACATTGGCACAAAGACTCAGTATGGTGCACATAGAACCTGAGGCAGCACACAACAGCCAACAAGTGAAGATCCCTTTCCTTGTCAGAAGAAGAGTCAGGGAAGAGAGAAGGAACCGCAAATCTCCTGACTGTTATGGAACTCCGATACAACCTTTGGAAGAAACGCTTGCGAAGTACGGCTTTATCTTGTGAAACACCAAAAAAGGTGGTTTGCAAGACAAGGTCTGGAGCTCCACCACACGGCAAATGGACACTATCGCCAGAAGAAAAGTCATTTTCCACATCAACAGGAGCAGAGGAATAGTAGCAAAAGACTCAAAGGGAGGGCGCTGAAAGACGCCCAAAACCAAGTTAAGATCCCACTGAGGAGCAGGGGACTTAAAGACCAGGCGGGTATGAGCAAAACCTTGGAAGAATGGCAATGCGCCTCTGGAAGAAAACAGAGAGAGCAGAAGTCTGAACCTTAAGAGAGCTCAAACTGAGACCCTTATCCACACTATCCTGAAGGAAGGAAAGGACCGTAGGGAGATGAAACTCCTGAGAAAGATCCTATCAGCACATCGAGAGAGAAATGTAGACCAGACTCTATGGTAGGCCTTGGAGGAACAGGCTTACGGGCACTAATAATAGTAGCCACTACACCAGATGAAAAAACTTTTCTTCCTCAAAGCTGAGGATTCAATGTCCATGCCGTCAAAAACCAGACGATGAACGTTCTCCTTCCACAGCTATCCCTGTAAGAGAAGATCCAGATGAGGAGGAAGCCTGAAGGGGTCTGACACAGACAGATCCAGAAGCTCTGGGAACAAAGATTGGCTAGGCCAAAAAGGAGCAATCAGAATGACTGGACAGCACTCCAGACATAGCTTCCTCATAACCCTGTGCAGCACTGGAACAGGTTGGAAGATGCACGCCAGAGAAAAGACCAAGGTATCGATAGATCGTCCACAGCTAGAGCTAGTGGGTCCACCCATCGAGAGCAGAACACTGGAACCTTCCTGTTGTGCCTTGTTGCCATCAGATTGATGCATGGGATACACATCTTCTGAAATACCAGATTGAACACCTCTGGGTGAAGTTCCCACTCTCCGCTGGCCACTGTATGTCGACTGAGGAAGTCTGCCAAGACGTTGACAACGCCTGGAATATGAACTGCAGAGATGGCACGGACATGGTCCTCTGCCCAGGACAAAATAGCCTTGACCTCTAACCAAGCTGCGAGACTTCTTGTGCCGTCTTGCTTGCTAATGTAAGCCACCACCGTGGCGTTGTCTGACTGGACTCTGACTGGACAGTCCTACAACTGGAGTGCCCAATGGGGCAGGGCATGAAATAACGCCCGAGGTTCCAAGACGTTGATGGTAAGGATAAATTCTTCCTGAGACCACCAGCCCTGAGCATTCAGGTGCCCCAGAATAGCCCCCCATCCTGAGAGGCTGGCGTCCATAATCACCATTGTCCAGAACAGTATCAGGAAGGGCTTGACCTTCAGGAGATTGTCCAGGTTGAGCCACCATGAAAGACTCAACTCTACATGAAGCAGAAGAGACAGAGACTCCTCCAGATGATCCGGTTGACCTTTGCAAGCAAAGATCAGAAACCTCCAAAGCTTCCTGGCATGAGCCATGGCGAATGGGACTGCTTCTATTGTGAAGATGAACTTCCCCACTAGAGGACAATTTCTTCTCAGGAATCGGATCCAGGCCTAGAACCGTAGAGACCTTCTGAGTCAGCTGATGAGCCACCTCGTCTGTGAGAAAGACCATCCCTCTCTGAGTGTCGAAGAGAAGGCCCAGAAAAACCATCTTCTGGCAGGGAACAAGGTCCAACTTGTCCAGGTTGATGATCCACTTGTGAGCGGATTGTATCTGAATGCATGTCTGAACCTGCTGGTGAATAAGGTCTGGAGATAAGGCCTTCAGAAGGTATAGTGACCCTGATGCCATCTCGATGGAGAGCAGAGACTAAAGCTCCCAGAACTCTATTGAAGACTTGAGGAGCGGTGGTCAGCCCGAATGGCAGGGAGAAAACTGAAAGTGACCCCTGTCGCAGGCAAATTGGAGACACTATGGTTAAAATACAATGGGATTTTTTCTAGCTTGATTTAAATGTCTAAAACTCATTAATAATTGCCGTTTTTCCAAATGCAGTTTTATTATAATTCTCTCCAGGTATCTACTATGTCTTTACAGCATATATTAGCAGAAAATGAACTTATAACATCATCTAGAAACAATTGAGAGCCCAATGAAAAGCAAAGCCGTGCCTCTTCTTTATAAAGGCATTCTCTGTAATCCCTAGACAATTAGCAAGGCATTGTGAGACGCTACATCAGCAAGCAAAGTGGTTCAATACAACTAAACAGTCACTGAGACTGGTGCACAAAGTAGTGTGTGAGCAATTCTGGAGTAAACCAACTCCACCATACAGCACAATTAACATTTCCCAGAATTCTTGCAGTGCACAGAGAAGGAATTCAAGGAGTTAACCCTTTGAGTACCAGAGGGGTATGCAACACATTGTAAAGCAATGCGTTCCGTACTCCTTTGACATTCAAAGAGTTAAGAGTCCAGTTCAAATTAACGTAAATGTATAATTGTTCCCTATGGTGCACCTGGCTTACTAAAGAATACCACCATTTTCTTCGTACATTAGCCTCGGTCATTTTAAAATACAAAAACTGGAGTTACTCTGAAGTAAAACAACCACCAAAAGGAGAGAATTAAAATGTCCCAAAACTTCAACCTAGTTGAAGTTAACCAAGAAAAGCATTTTTAACCCCTTGAGTTCTACAGAGACCTCCAATGCATTACAGTCCTCTATAGAATTCAAAGGGTTAAAAGCCCCATTTTAATCAAAGGGAAGCTTTATTTCATAGACAGAGGTAAAAAATGTGCACCTAGACCTGATGACGGGAGTCTGGTTATCCCATAAAACACTGGTCATCCCAAAAAGGATAGAAGGTCCCATTTTATAACATATATTGTGTGTTTCAGATGACCCATTGTTTGCAGCCGCACAAGATTATATACACACACTTTTTGTAATTTTGCTTGCCAAATAAGGCATTGTTCATTACTGTTATTACCCACACATGCCCAGGTGAACATCAAAAGGATCACAATTACAAAGCTGTAGAAGACAGAATACACAAGGTCACTTTCACACGGGCAATATCACATCGATGGTACTTTGGTCAGGTTGACCATGCAGAAAGGGGTGCTGATGCCATATGGTACGTTTCAAATTCATATGAATACACTAAAGTGCAGTAAATACAACAACGCAGTAACTCTGCAGTATGACAGATCTACACAGAGGCTGGCAGATGCTTCACACTGTCTACATAAAGGTTGCGATACTATACAATGAATGGATGACCCACATGAAGTCAGAGAAGAATATCTGCATGATCCTAACATGGGTCAGCCTTCAGCCCCCCCAAATGGCAGGATTGCAGGAGAAAGTGAGTAAAAGAATACAGACAAAGGAAGTGTAGCAGGAGGCTGTTAAATTTTTGTTTACCTTGTGAAAGAGCCCTAAGACTTTCAGGAGAAAGAAAAAGGCAAATTATTTCTTAGGTGGTCAGATATTGTTATGATAAAAGACATGTAGCACATCACTTTCTGTTTTCCAATCCTTGGTCCCAAAAGGTGAAGCCTGCTATTTAAAGCATTAACATATATAAAACATTTTAGGCTAAACACTAGATGACTGCAGGAATTTTCTTTGAGTTCCTATAAACACCTTCGTGACCGGCCATGCGCGCACGTGGCTGACACTTAACGCCCGCCAAACTTTTTCCCCATTACTTCCAAAGACTTCCTGGACGTACATATACATCCTCTGTCACTAAGTGACACTTTCTGGGGGACGTACATGTACGCCCATTGTTGGGAAGGGGTTAATTATGTTAGGATGAAATGCTGGTAATTGTATTCTCATGGGTAAGAAAAGAGCACAATGTAAAGGACAGCGCTGACTCACTAGATTCTTCTACCTTAGTGCATAGGGCCTTATGTATAATAGCAAAATTCTGGGGTAAATCAGCTGCATCATAGGGGACAAAAGTTCCCAAAATAACCATCAGAACAAATGGGGCATTTAACCACTTAAATACTATCTTCTGGAGCACTAGTACTATGAACCACCTTTTGGCAAAATCAGCACTTGAATTCACCGCATTTGACACCCTCATACGCTGTTGTCTGTCTCCTATTGCCCATTTAGACTGTAAGCTCCTTGGGGGAAGGACCGCTCTCCTATTGTTTCTATATATGTGACACTTATTTTATCCCCATTTATTTATTGTAACATACTACTGTTATAAGGGGCTGCATACACTGTGTGGCGCCATATAAATAAAGATATACATATATACATACAGTAAATTGTATTCGAAGGAAGAAACAGCATAAAATACTTCAATATATGCACTTACATACTGTCCATCTTGGCCTTGATGCATTTCTGGGGTCCCTACTTCTAATACACAGTGAAGTTGTGTCCACCATTCCATCCAAAGGTGTCCTTAGGTGCATATCTGCAGTTCATTGAAGAATGGCTTCTAAAAAGGATTCCATGAGGAAGTGGAGCAGAGGCTCCACGATACATGTAGGGCTTTCTCCTAGTGCACTCACATATGTTTCCGGTCCCTCCCACTCCACTTGTGTGAACCAGCACCTTGTCTCCAGTAGTGGTCAGTCTCAGTCCCATCACAGTGTCTAAAGACACATGCACAACATTACAACAATACCAGCACTGCTAAGGAAAAGACATTTACACCAGCAGTGGAATAAAGGAAAGATTACTTTTTGAAACCATTCTTTGGTAAACTGAAGATGTGCACCTAAGGAAACTGGATGGTAAAGTGAGCACAGCTTCAATGACAACTGGAGTAGGTCCCAAGAGATGCATCAAGTCCCAGATGGGAAGAATGTATGTCATTAAGTATTTTATGCTGTTTCTCTCTAAGAATAAATCGGCTGCACTTGGATAGTTGTTGCTTCTCTATTCTTGTGCTTATATCTTTTATTAGAATTGCTACTGTGAAGTGATCAAGGCATTTGATTTTGAGCAGCATACAAAGGAACATCATCTTCATTATTTCCTTTATATTCATTGTAAGAACTGGATATTGATTGAATATTCTTATTTCATCTCCTCCTCATATCTTCATCTCATTATCAACGTATCATCAATTTCATTTAATAAATTCCATCTTTAAGCTGAATGAGTCTCTCCAAAGCTTTACCAAGGTAAGGTTTATTTTACTACAATAGAAGTGTTAAACTCTTCTGATTCTTGGACCAGTTCTTTCTGTAGTCATTCCAGTATATGAGTGCCTTAATATATGGTTTGGACATGCATTATTAAGGGTTTTATTCTATTAATATTATTCGTATTTTTATATTTATATATTTTTTTTATTTCTTTATGGTCCACTGTTCATTTTATAGCCATTACATGAACAATAACCGATTTGTTTGGTATTTTATCTATATACTAGTATAAAAGCCCGTGTACACGGGCCTCCCAGCACCTGCGTTCGGGCAGTCCCTACTGCGCATGACTGCATCGGACAAACATACATCTGGCCTTTTATGTTATAAGATTTTTATCTTTAGATAGTTTTGTGAATTGAAAGAAGCACTCTCAGGACTTGATGATGTGAAAAAAATTAGAAAAATGTATTCTCAGATCAATGGTTTCGGTCAGCAAACAGTAACCTTCATGAAGGTTATGGTTTGCTAACCGAAACGTTGATCTGTAAATAAACTTTCAATTCCTAAGAGTGCTTCTTTCAATTCACAAGACTATCTACAATTTTCTGGCATGATTGAGAGCACCCAGGCACTTTTCCCTTAAGCGTGAGCACTTCCTACAAGCAAGTATCCTATTTTTATCTTTAGGTAGTTACTTATAAGAGCACATTATTAGTGCAGTCATTTTTGGTGACAATTGGTTTGGCTCTTTGCACAGTTCTTTTTTTAAATGCTAAACAGGTCTCTAGCAACAATGGGTTAACAGCCCTGTTTTGATCAATGGGATCTTTTCTTTGTCTCCCATGGTAAATTTTGTTTGCCCCAGCATTGTTCCAGTTTGCTTTTGTACATAAGGTCCTATTGCCCTGTGCTGTACAAGGTGAAATGAGAAGAAGTCAACTCTGAGTGCCAAAGGGGTGTGCAATCAGCCTAAGAGATACCAATCATATCACTTCAATATGAATTCACCTTAACCTGGGCAGAAAATCCTATTGGCCACTATTTGCCCTATGGTCAAGAGAACAGTGGAACAAATCATCTGTACTAGAGGGGACAAGGGCACATTTAGGATATTCCCATTGATTTGAATGAGTCTTAACCTCTCAAATGCTAGAAGTTTCCAATGCGTTGCAGATGCTAAAAGCTCAATTAAATAAAATATATATATATATATATATATATATATATATATATATATATATATATATATATATATATACACACACTAGTTGAAGAGCCGTGGCGCGGGCAGTCTCTACTGCGCATGACTGCAGCATGCGCAGCAGTCTCTACTGTGCATGACGTCGTTACACACGTTTTAGCGAATTATTATATAGGATTTTTTTAGTCTTTTTTCCCCTATAGTGCATTTGGCTTGCCTGAGAATCCTTACCATTTCCTTTTGAACACAGGGTCTGCTGAACCAAGTTTGACTGGATTGGTTCCCTAAAATCTATCTTAAATAAGCACCGGATATCATGTCCTTGATTCTTTGTGGACTCCAAGACTACAAACACCTCCCAATGAAGGGCTTCCTAAGAAGTTTGTGGGCCTGGGATACTGAAAAAATTGAGCCATAGTGGCTATTAGGATTTCCTGAGTAGATTAACCCTTTGAGTGCCAGAGGGGTACATAACCCATTGCTTCGCTATGCGTTGCATACCCCTCTAGCACTCAATGGGTTATACATGAATGAGTGACTATTATTAGGAGGATTGTTCATGTTCTTTTAATATTTTCCAGGAAGGGGTATTTCACAATGTACTGGGCAACACACTGTCACTCCAGAAGTTATACTTGAGTGCCAGAGGGGTATGCAATTCTTGCATACCCCCCTGGCACTTAAAGGGTTAAAAATATGTCATCCACAGCTATACTCTTGTCCTGGGTACCACTACCCCATCACAGAATGCATATAAATTATTTTAAAGTGATCTATTGTTCATAAAGCCATGCAGACTGTTATGAATTGTATTTCCGGTCAGCATATAATCCTGAACACTATCAGTTAATAACCATTCTGATATCTTACATATTGTATGATAGAACGGTCACAAATAAAGTTGCTCTAAAATACAAAAAAAAAAAACAAAGAGATGCAAACTGGTATTTAATAACATTTGATATATGCTTGGAAAAGCAGTGAAAATGTATAGTTTTTTTTGTTTTCAATAAGCATTACTATCTAAGTGACACTTTGGATCCTACAGTCATTTCATACACATTGTTGGAGATCTATCTAGCACCCAAGAGTTTAAAAGAAAAAACTGCCTCTTTCAAATCTGCATATATTCTACTCAAATATGCCTTAAAACTTTTAGTGCAGGCAAAATAATGTGTTGGGCAACCCTAGCACTCGGAGAGTTAATGATAGTTATTTGTATAAATTATTTACATATATACATGTACTTTAACATACTGTGTATGTCCTTAAAATCAGGATCATTCATCCTGTTTGTGACAAGACATTGTGCAATACACAGTAAATGTGCTGACCAACACTGGCACACAAAGGGTAATACTAGTTTGATGTACACATCCTTGTATTATAATCAAACAGGGGAAGCTAGAAGGAATAGACTTTTGAAGATTTAAATGGATATACAGGAATAAAGACTAGCCTGACTAAAAATATAAAACCAAGACTGGAATTAACCCCTATAGTGCAGGGAACACCAAGACCTCCACCTAGCATCCAAGGGGTTACTATAGGCTGGAAAATGTTGACATACACAGATCAAGTAGGTCATACCTTTGCTTCAAATAGTTGGTTCCCATAAAAGAGAATCTATTCTGGAGCAAACCAACTGCAGCACAGGGGACAAATAAAAATTTCCCAAATTCTCATCAATTTAAATGTGCATTTTATACTCTTTGGTGCTAACGAGAGACATCCACTGCATTGCTCCGCAATGTGTTGGGAGAACTCTGTTGGGGTAAAAGGCCCCGTTTAACCATTTCAGTACCAGGGGGTGGCCAACCCGACACTCCTCTGGCACACAAAGGGTAAAATAAAAGGTGAATCTTCATTTTTCAGCTATGGTGCATTTGGTCTGCTCCAGAATGTCTCCTCTTTACTTCCTGAATACGACTTCATGTTTGGAAATGTAAAACCATTTGCCTTAAGACCCATGTTTCTGCGCAGCAGAAAATCCTATATAATAATTCACTAAATGTGATTGTCAGAAGCCTTCATGCACAGTAGAGATGGCTGCGCACACTGCAGTCATGCGCACTGCAGACTGCCCGTGCCACAGAGCGGGGCTCCGAATTCAGAATGTGCGCAGAGAGGACTATGGTCTGAATTCGGAGCGCCTCTATGGTGCATGACTGCACCACGGCCATTGCTGGGTGGCACTATTGCCCAGTGTACATGGACTCTTCAACTAGTGTAATAACATTAGAATTAATAAGAACGCTCTATTAACTTTCAAAGATGAACAGTCATAATAAAATGACTGTCTAGCCATGCATCGGAGGATATTTAAAAGCATGAGCAAAGCATGTATAATCACAAATATATGTCTGTATCACCAACTGTTACCAGAGAATAGATTGTGTTCCTATAACAAAGCAAGCAAATACCTTCTAATAATGAACCCTCACCTTAATGTGGACAGAATTTCCTAGTGGCCACTATGAAACAATTCTCTATAATATATCTATGATATTGGTGTAGAGTGGTAGCTGTTGGAATATCATGTCTGCATAGCAGTGAATTTTAAAGTGACAGTTAACATCCTTCAGGATATAGGTTTGTTTGCAGTAATAGATCTCTAGTAAGCATACAGGCACTGATCGGAGAGCTGCACAGTGAGGAGGGGATTTTACAAAGAAATGTGAAAGCTGTCTGTACTTCAGAAATCACACTTTCTGCCAGACCCCTGTAATCCCTAATTCACCAGGATCAGAAATGTATATTTGTTTCTGTGTAATCAGACACCATTGACAGCTGTCTGAGCTTAATACACATCGTCAACAGCCATATTACTAAGATCAACACGCCCCTATGAATATGAAACTGGCTCATCAAGTCAGATATCCCTATGCAAATGAGCCATGCAATGTAGAAGTAGAATCTCAGGGATAAATAAGAACAGGAAGACAACTTAGTGCTAACTACTAGACTGAGTTGAGACACACTTGCCACAATATCACCCTTAGAGATACTTCAGTTCATCTTAGGGTTGCCACCTTTTCCTAAAAAAAAAATACCGGCCATAGCTGTTTGAGGGCCGAGTCACAAAAGAGAGAAGCCACAAAAGGGGCAGAACCACTCAAATCAGACTAAGCACTCACACTCTCTCAGACTAAGCTCTTCCAGGCCAGTGAGGTGAAGGATCCCCTACACCCAAAGGTGATCAGACCTCCCAGTTAAGCCTTTGAGGCCTAGGTGAGAATGAAACACATTTCCAAGCAATGTGTTGCACTTCTCTCTGGTTCTCATGGAGGTTAATGTAGAATACCTTTGTAAAAAGGTCATAAAATCTGCCCTGAAACCAATGAGAACCCACAAGAGTAATTCCTGCTGAGGAAAACAAATGTGTTCCCACTGCTGGGAGACTTGAAGTTTAATATAAAAATATATATTTCAACTATGTAACCATGTTGAAATGTGTATATATATATATATATATATATATATATATATATATATATATATATATATTTTTTTTTTTTTTTTTTTTTTTTTTAACATTAAACTTCAAATTTCTACTGTGGTCACTAGGTGTTCAGTGTTCCTATCACTGTGTGTGTTAAAACTGAAGATATTTTTCAATGAAAAACATGCCAGCAATTGAGCGCACTCCTGCTTCACTCTATTGGAAACTGCATGTAACTACTTCATTAACCCCTGACGGACAAGGCGCAATTCATTGGGAATCAATGCTTTACACAGAGATTTCAGCTATAGAAATGCACAATGTTTTACTTTTGTGGAGACCTCTATTTCCTCACCACCAAGTAGCTCTGACACTGAGCACAACAGCCCTCCTTCAACACCGATCAGAATGCATCCCCTGTAACACCTCTCCTGCTCCAGGATTCAGGAGTATGTCTGTCTCTGGGAACAGAGCTCGAACTTCCTGCGGCTCCCTTCTCCAACCCCCATCCTACCTGCAACATCCAGTCCACAGCAGACAGACTGCAGTCGGGAGAGGACCGCGTCACTACAGCATTGGTAAAGGATCAGTGTCATCCGACTCGTTCTGCTTAGCAGCCACTTCATTGTGGTCTTGCGGCTGGTGACTGGGCTGTCTACCCAATTGCCGGAAAAATTATGTGGTTCTGTATTCTATAAAACATAATGAAACTGACAGATAGGGTTGCAGGCAGCGAATAGGACTCTCTAAAATGACTGCCTTACAGGAAAGAGCAGGGCTGTATAATCTACTTACACAAATTAGAAGAACATGTACTGCACCATCTGCACACACACACAAATACCAGCTTTTCAGTTGCCGGTATAGTAGTTATTCCGGCACCAACACCAGAGTGCTAATTACCGGCTGTGCCGGCAAAATACCGGCCAGGTGGCAACCCTAGTTCATCTACTAGACTGGAAACGCCTACCATTGAAGTGTATTTAGGACTCTAAAGCAGGAGGAGTTTGGAGTGAAGGAGGGAGATGCATTAACCCTTTCAGTGTCCGTGGGGTATCTAAGGCATTGCAAAGCAATGCCTTGGACACCCCTCTAGCACTCAAAGGGTTAAACATGGATAAGTTTCCAGTTTGGCAATATTGTGGTGAATCTATCACGTGGTATGCACTAAACTGTCTTTGCAGTCTTATCCCTGTGATTATGTTGAAATTTGACTTAACCCTTTGAGTGCCAGAGGGGTACACATTGCATTTTGTACCCCTCTGGCACTCAAAGGGTCAATAAGCCAATTTCTTATAGTTGAAGTTGTGTAGCTAGGATAAGGTGGCTATTAGTTACCTGCACTAATCACTGATAGCTGGTAATGTTGACAGAGCTCAGAGAAATAAACTCATCTCCCTCATGCTGTGTGACCTTGCCATAGCTTTCCATGCCGCATCAGACTACCCATATCATGTTCAGTCCACCGTATGTTACAATTTTCTCTCTGTACACGAGAACCAAATATGATTCCGTCAAAACACCGGAGCATGTTTGACTCTTGCAATGTCTATAACAGGCTCCATGTAAATTGACAGCAACTGCCTTATCTGTCAACAGAAAATTTAGGACTGACTGAAAAACGTGTTTCTTGAAACAAGGTGCAAGGGCAGACTTCATAGGGACTGAAAGGTTTTGTTGACTACAGTAACATGGGGGTTATTATTAGGTCTTAGACCACCTTTAATTTTAAAGGGACTAGAAACTCAAAATCCTGTTGATTTGATCTCCCTTTACAATGAATTGGAGACCTCTCCAGCATTCAAATGGTTAAATGTCCCTTTTCAAATCAATAAAAAGTAGTATTTCTCCCTTATGGCGCAGATAGAATTGCTTACCTTTGGGTTTCTCCATAAGGCCCTTAGTACGGTAAAACGGCACAGTTATAAGATACTGTTGTTTTCTATTTAAAGGACAATTATTCTAGCACTAAAGTACATCTTTCTTGCTTGGCTCTGGTGCACCACAATAGAGGTAACAGTCCACAAAAAGCGTCTGTGATACAAGGCAGCAAACAACTAACTTCTCCTCAAAGCAATACGCCTAGCTGGGAGAGGTACATACCCTGGCACGCTGCACTACTCTTCAGGAATCGTAAAATGAGGAAAGTGAATAGATAATTAAAGCGGAACTTTCACCTTGTATAAAGTCACCCTCCAATAATTAAGCACATGGTGACTAGCTTCATAATAGTTCTATTAGCTCTCAGAAGTATTCGATTCTGAAGAAATTCTTAATCTTAGGACTGATGGCTCAGACGCACAGACGGCACTAACTTGGCCATCAGTCCCTTCCGGTGCCTTTCGGCACAGTGCAGTGCCTCCTAGAGGAGACCAGGACTGACAGTGAAGGCGTCTCTAAGACAAGATGTCTGCGCTGAAGCTTGGCTTCCGGTCTCCGAAGATTAAGGATTACTTCGGAACTGGGTATTTCTGAGAGCTAATAGAACCATTATGAAGCTAGTCACCATAAGCTTAATTATAGGAGGGTGACTTTATCCAAGGTGAAAGTTCCGCTTTAAAAAACACAGTTGATATTAGAATGCTTACAAATTGATCAGAGGTTGAGTAATATTACTGGAAAGGTTTTAGACTAACATCGGTCACTCTCCAAAGTGCCTCTGCAATTTAAAATAAAAAGGTGAAAATGTTTTTTTTTCTTCTGTGCCCCTTTATGGCATATTAATGGGTCTTAGATCCACCTCCCAGCTGGTAGGACCAATCCGAAAGTATAAGAACCCGGTTTTCCCCTCCCATGACAGTTACACTATTGCCCAAGCTGTATAAATATAAGATTAGTTATATGTCCAAGAAAACTTACATGCACAATAAAGCACATTTTACTTGGGGTCGGGATTGCCATGAAGGGGCACAGAAGAAAAAGTGAGTAAATCTCACCTGTTCTTCTGTGTCCCTTACACTGCATATTAATGGGATTTCCCAAGCAGCACCATGTTAGGGCAGAACAGCCCACAAACATATGTAAACCTCTATAACTTAAGAAAATCACTATCATGCATAAGCATAATCAATATGTACATTTATATAAAACACATACACAAGTCATTAAAGGGATAGTAACACTTCATTTTAACTTTATTTTATTTTGTAGGCATGAAGAACGATATAAGTCTTATCGCTCAAACCTTTATGGTTTATGAGATATTCACAAGCAAAGTTTCCCCTCCCTCCCCTTTTACCTAGTGTAAGCCATCTCTTCTCAGATGTGAGTCTGGTTGTATGACAGTACAGATAACAGAAGGGGACAATTTTCTTTGTATGAAAACAATGAAAGCCCTTCCCCCCTTGACAAGTTTTTCAGCTTTTTCCCTTATCTTAATTGAAGATTGTCCCTCTCTGCAGTCTACCTGGGCATCTCCCTTCTGATCTGGTTGAACAGGGGGGGGGATACTTTGTTTGTGAATATCTCTTAAACCATAAAGGTCTGAGAGATAAGACTTATATCGTTCTTCATGTTTTTTTAATGCCTACAAAATAAAATAAAGTTAAAACGAAGTATTACTATCCCTTTAAGGAACGATCTTACCCTTAATCAGTCCTTGAGGCAACAGATTCTTTCATGCTGGTGATATATAATCACTTTTACTCTGTCATCCTTTATTTTGTGAACTACCTGCTGCAGGATCAGTATTGGTGTAAAGACATACATCAGGTTGAAGTTCCATTTCACCCTTAGGGCATCCTGACCCAATACTCCTAGATCCCTCTATCTGGAGAACTTCTGGCTCTTGGCTCTCTTTTCTGAAGTTGCCATCAGATCCATCTCTGGGATACCCCATTTTCTTGTTATGCTCCTGAAGACATTGTGAGTTAGAGTCCATTCTCCTGATTCCATGGTTTTTCTGCTTAGGAAATCTGCCTCTTTGATGGAGATCTCAGAGATACAAGTGGCTGAAAGGTTCAGTAAATTTTATTTGGTCTGATTACTTTTGCCCCCTTGCTTGGAGATGTACATTACTGCAGCTATGTTGTTGGATCTTATCTGAACAGCTTTCCCTTTCAGCTCTGCTTGGAATTTTTTAGAGTGTTCCAGACTGCCTTTAACTCTAACTCGTTGATATGTAAAGCCTCCTCCTGTCCGATGCATATCCTTTGGGCTGCCTTCTTTCTCCATGTACCTCCCCAACCCACCAGGCTGGTATCAGTAGTTAGGATTTCTTATAGAGGGTTCTCCAGATATTTGCCTTGATTCGGTTCTTGTTCAGTGTCCACCACCTTAATTCTCGCTTTGTAGTGTGTAACACCTGGATTATTTCAGAGTAACTGCAGGAATCTTTCATCCAAAAACTTAGAAAAATTTGCCTGGATCTTCCTCATCCAGATTCTTTCCCAGGGAAGAATATGAACTGCTGAGGACAAGTGTCCTAATATATTGAGAATTCTAATGCTGTGCTGGAAGAGGTCTTCAGGAACTCCAGTACAGTCTTCTTTATTCTCCTTTGTCTGTCCTTGGAAAGAAAGACTTACCCTGTGGCAGTCTTGAACTCTACGCCCAGAAACAGGCACTTTCGTGAAGGAATCAACTGACTCTTTGACCTATTTATGAGCCATCCCTTATTGGAAAGATGTTTCAGTCAGATTTTGGTGCTTAGTCTGGCCTTCTGTTCTTTGACTACCAGAATGTCGTCCAAGTATGGAATGACCTTTATCCTTTTTTCCATTAAGGTCTCCAGACAGGGAGCCAAGACTTTAGTGAGCACTCTTGGAGCAGACGCCAGGTCAAATTACAGGACACTGAACTGGAAATGGAGATTGTTAAAGACTTTTGATAACTTCGTCTGATACTGGTTAGGTAATACCCAGGATAAATTGCTCTGATGACTGATGAAATTGATTCAATTTTTAACTTCTTGACCTTTATAAAAGTTGTTCAACCACTTCAAGTCCAGAATGCGTCTTGTTTCTCCCAATGTCTTTGGGATGTTCTGGCAACTGATCAATTACAGCATTCTTTCAAAATCCTTCTATAGCTAAATGAATCACTTATTCTTGTCTTCTGTTTCGTGTAATAGAAATCTTCATTCTTGAAAAACTTGAGACAGTAAGAAATTCCAGTGGATACCCCAACTCAACTGTCTGAAACACCCATCTGTCTGATAGAGAGGTCTTCCGTACATTGGCAAAATGTTCCAGTGCCTCATTGTGTATCTTTCCTTAACTGGATTTTTCTGGGAAAGTCCTTCTTTGGACCTACCCTTGAACCCTGTGGAATGCATCTTCTCTTCTGTTTGTATGATCTGCCTAATTGGTAATGCCTTGCCTCTCGGATTTCTTAATTATCTCTTCTAGCTGTCCTCAGAAGAGGGTCTTGCCTTCAAATGGTAATTAAACCAATCAATTCTTTGAGGAAGCATCAGCCTCCAAGGTTTTTATCCACAGGGCCCTTCTGGCCATTACTGATAGGTCAGAGGATCTGGCCAACAACTTTATGTTAACCAATGAGGCATAACATGAGAAGTTTATAGCATCTTTCATACCAGCTAGCTCCTTCAAAAGTCTAGATCTTAGCACCAATGATTCTACCTTTTCCTCAAATTGAGATAGCCAGATTCTTAAAGTTAAAGTGCCATGGCTGTGGCAGATTTAAGCTTTTGTCCGATTACTGAAAACTGCTTTTTTTAAAGTGCTATCTGCCCTCTTATCTAAGGGATCATTCAGGGATGTCCCATCTTCTAGAAGAATCATAGTGCTCCTCAATATCTGGGCTACTACTGCATCTACCTTGGGAGGTGTTGTCCATGCTGAAATGTTTTCCTCTAAAAAAAAAAAAAAAAAAAAGGAGTACATTGTCTGGTATCTTCTGGAAGTTGATACTCTTCTATCACCTTGCCTTCACTTTCTGATTGGTCCTACCAGCTGGGAGGTGGCGCTAAGTCCAATAAATAGTAGTGTAGTGTAAGGGACACAGAAGAAACCTAAATTTAACCCACTGAGTTCAAGAGGGTTACCCAGTGAATTGCTTTGCAATGCATTAGGTATCCCTCTGGCACTCAAAGGGTTATGATCACTGTTAGCAGTGAATTGGATTCCATTAATAATATATCAGGTATGGGTCTCTAGAGTTTGACCCACATGAGAAGCAATGAAAGCTTCTAAGCTTTAGCTCTAAGCAGAGTTGAATAGCAATAACACCACCACATGCCATGGTGAAGAATTTCATAATGCCAACAGTAGAGATTACAGAAAGGGTCAAACTGTTACAAACACATACATATTATATATATATATCTCCATGGGTTGTAACTCTATGTTGTCCCTTTACAAAACCATTACTTAACCTGTTGGATGCTAGAGACAGCTCCAACACATTGCTTCTCATTGACTTGGAGATGCCTCCAGCTTTCAGTAAGGGTAGACTCTTGCCAAAGAATTAGAGGCTCTTAAATTACATAAAAGAAGGAATTCCCTTGGCAGATTCCTTCATACCGCAGTCAGTCAGTTATATTTGTGTACCCCTTTGAACTGTACAATTGGATTAAGATAAATAAAATTTATTGAAGCCTGCTGCAAAGAGATTTAACGTAGAGGCAGATGTCTATACGGAGCACTATATAGAAGGTAATGCAATTATCTGTGGTCCTCAAATCTATATAAAGAATCTATGAAATTAAATGCTTTGGAGACCTCCACTTTACTCTTTATAAATATGTCTATATTCTGGTGCCGAGGTACAGCACAGGTGCTCTACATGAATTGCCATCACCTCCACTGATTATAGTACAGCAACAAAGGTCAGAGGCGTGGGAAACAGTTCAAGATAACCTAAAGCAATCCATTAGATGCATTAAGGAATGATAAGGGGTCAGGATGGAGATATGGTGATGAATTCTTGATGATGGCATATTGACAGTATGCACTGAGATTGTTTCGCGATCATAGCCCTGTGAATCCACCACCAATCTGCCAACATGAATGAATATGTTTATTTATGAAGCTCCACAAGTGTATGCACAGCTTTACAATTCAAGGGTTTAGATAATACAGGGTCCAAGAATCCACCATGCTTTTGACAATTTTACAATTTTGCACTAATTTGACATTTCCTCATTTGCATATGGAAATGCAGGTTAATGAGCCATTGTTGTATTCATGTAGGTGTATTTATATATTAATGTGGCACATTGCCACATGTACTAAGCTACAACAGCTGTCTCTGCTGTCAGAGACTAGTCTCAATACCAGCCTGAGGTTGGTGATGTTGGGCTCTCCCTATAGCTTTCTATGGAGCCAGAGGACAGTTTGCTGTGTCTACTCTGAAGAGCGGAGACAGTAGCTGCCCTCCCTTAACACTTTCAGTGACATTGGGATAAGTCACTGAAAGGGTTCCAAAATTAAAGAATATCAGAGAAGCTATATACCACAGATTCTCTGCCCTTCTGTACTGACTCAACCAGCTGAACAGGCTATCCACCAATCAGCTCATTCAGTAAACACCTGACTCGCAAGGTACTCTACAATGGAGTGCCTTGCGAGTCCTGTGTTTACTTGAATCAGCCGACTGGTGGATAGTCCTCTCAATTGTTCAGTTAGCACAGGAGGACAGAGAAGCTGTGATATACAGATTATATTTATATACATATATCTCCTCTGCCATTCTCTCAAATTGGATCCCTCTCAGTGCCACATGGATATGCAATCCACATCCTAATGGCACTGAAAGTGTTAAGAGTGCCTACATCTGAGCAGATCTTCTCCGCTCCCCCCCCCCCACACACAACTTTGGGCAAGTGAGAGAGCAGATGTGCTCGGTCTTCAGGGCTGTTGAACTGCTGGGGGATGTTTAAGGGACGGTATCACCTTTTATTTATAGACCGGCACAAAGCATATTTTGGACAACTGAAGTAATTCTGGGGCAAATCAAATGCACCTTAGGGTCCAAGTTCAAATTTCAACTAATTTAAAGGGATAGTAATGGTTAATTTTAAGTTGATTTAATATTGTAGACATTTAAAAAAGGTTAACATCTATGTAAGTCTTATCGCTCAAATCTATGGTTTGAGAGATATAACTTGCTAAAGTTACCTTTTCTGGCTGTTTTGCTCAAGACTGCCATCTAGCTGACAGCTGCAGATTCCAGTCATTTGACCAGACAGAGGCTCTTCAGCAGAGCTGAAATCACGCTATTTAGAAATAAATACTTCATTTGAATGGTCTACAAAGTGTGCTTGCAAACCAGGCACACTTTGTAGACTGTTCTAAATGAAGTATTTATCTTTAGATATCGTTATATCAGCGCTGCTGAAGAGCCACATATGGTCAAGCGACCAGAATCTGCTTCTGACAGCTTGTCAAGCAGAAAGGGGAGGGACCAGAGAACTTTATTTTTCTATATCTTTCAAACCATAACAGTTTGAGAGATACGAATAAGTGCAAGTACTCTCTTTTAATTGTATCTACCATATAGTTAATACTTTTTTCTGACATTACTATCCCTTTAAATAGGTAATTTAACCACATGACTACTAGAGTGGTCTCCAACATATTGAGAAGCAATGTATTGGTGACATCTCTAGCATTCAGGGACTTAATGTACCAATTTCATTTAATGGGAATTTGGGGAATGTTTGTCTCATACAGTGCAGTTGGTATGCTCTAGAACTGATCCACTTTCTCTTTATAAATAAGGACAAAGGGCCCTACACTTCAACCAGACATTAAAACTAGAGCGTAAAATGAAAAGAAAACAAATACCAATTGTGCAACCCCTATAACAAGTGCAAGTTAATTAACAGCATAATTATCAATTAACTAGCTAGAAGTGTAGCTTAAAAAGGTACAACAATCACCTGTTTTACATGAAATACAATGAAAAGTCAAGCAATCACAGTTTCTTAGCCAAGGAAAAAAATATAGAGGGTTGGGGGATCCGATACTCTAACTCCTTTTGCAGAAATGCTTCCCCAGACTTGCAAGGAACCTTCACCATGCTTCATTGTTGCCAGCAGACACTAATTCTTGTCCATATTGCCTTCTGCTACAGCAAAATATTTCACATTTTTACTCCTCAGTCCAGAGCACCTTCGGCCATTTTTCTGAACCCAGTTCCTGAGCTTTCATGCATAGTTGAGTTGATTGGCCTTGTTTCCACATCATGGATTTTCGGCCACAAGTCTTCCACGAAGACCACTTCTGACCAGACCTCTCCGGACAGTAGAAGGATGTAGCAGGGTCACACTGCTTTCTGCCAGTTCTGAGCTGATGACACTAAACTTCACTAGATGTGTTTTTAATATATTGTTTTAACGGACCTGCA
Organism: Rhinophrynus dorsalis; assembly: GCA_037306005.1. Taxonomy (NCBI): domain Eukaryota; kingdom Metazoa; phylum Chordata; class Amphibia; order Anura; family Rhinophrynidae; genus Rhinophrynus; species Rhinophrynus dorsalis. The sequence continues at coordinate 238,207,536 of CM074722.1, forward strand.
TTCATCCAGCCCACAGATCCAGCGCTAAAGGGTTTAATACCCCCCAATCTCTGGCCTGTATTTCTCCCTGAAGGTGTCTGCTCTCTGCTTCTTGCTCCCTATGTTTAATAGTAAGGAAGAGAGAGGCAGAGAGCAGTCACAAAGGCAGCGTGTGAAACACACTGCCTTTGTGAATGAAAATGCCGGTACGTGCGTTCACTCCTGAAGCGATCACGTGTACCGGAAGAGAAAAAGCATTGAACCTGAGTGCTCTGGTCCTGGAGTGCTCAGTTGCAGCCTGTAAAGAATTATAGCAGCGTGCACTGAAACGCGCATCATTTAACCCACAACGTGCCAGGACCGTCATAAGTCCTTATGGTGGAAGTTTACCCATAAAGTTCCTGGCACGTCATGGGTTGTTAAGGAGCTAAATGTCTACAGATGACCCTGCCGTTTCCTTCTGGACAGACTGAGGTTACCAGCTGTGTACCGCAGTCTGCCACTCTTCCTCTGCTCCCCTCCCTCAATCCAGACCCCTCCAATGATGGAGGCTTTCTGCATGTAAGCTGGAGCACTTTCTGGCCAATGAGAGTGCTCCAGCTTACTTGCAGCAATCCTCCATCAGAGGAGGCTGGATTGAGGGAGGGGAGCAGAGGAATAGTGACAGACTGTGGTACAGAGCTGGTAAGCACAGTCTGTACAGAAGGAAGCCGCGCAAAAAAAACACACACAACATTTTCAATCTAATCGCTATATAAACTAACATTTTAGACAAACATGTATAGGGGTGACCGATCCCCTTTAACTCCCTTTATATAGGGAAAGGGGGAAGAGGAAGTCAGTAAAGTAAGGTCCCCATCCACTAAAGATCAATGTGGATTACAGCAGTGTTTTTTTTTTTTTTTTTTTTTTTTTTTTTTGCTCAAGTCAACTCTGCCTTATGAATTTTAAAGGCACCCTAACATCTCATAGGTAATTTTCAAGTATGAAATGAAGGGGATAAGTATATACAGCCATTCTTCAATCAGAATGACAAACACAGCATATTGTGTATTTCATTTTCCTTACAAATCCATCTGGAACATAATATTCATAGCCTTCATAGAGAATGAGAAGAACCAAAAGCTGGTGAACATGGCACATCAAAATGCCAATTTAAAAAAAATCACGAGATTTTGGCACACATTATGTGATTTGGTATTTTACCGTTCAATTTTTACAAATCTTATTAAATACAAATTGAATGTGGTAAAAAAAAAAGTGAGATGACTAACTCATGAAACATAAACACAACAATCTTTCACTGCCAGTGAATAGTTCATCAATATTTATAACTATCAATTTGATCTAATACTGCAAATCTATGTTAAAGGGGAAAGTCACTCAATTAGTTTTATACAATGACTTACCTACTTAGGTATCCTTCATACAGCAGTCAGGTATATTTATTTGCATTATATCAGTTGTTTCCTGTATATAGTGATCTCTGCTTTTAGGTCACACCTTCAAGGCAAAAAATAGTCGCCAATGTACCTTAAAGGCTCGCAAGAGTCCCGAGTTGTTACTAAATTGAAACGGAATACTAAAAATAGAGGTCAATTATAAATAAAAATAGTTTAGATATAATGGCAAAAAAAGATAACCCTGTTGTGCTAGCACTCTACTCATAACAGTGGAAAGAATTATTGATATGGGACACAGTTGGCGTAAAACTTAACTCTTAATAGCAATTAATAAAACATTGTAGAAGACCTAAAATGATAGCAAGTCACCTGTGTGTAGCGATATACTACCGGGGCATTATCCGGCTTCCCATAAAATAAAAAAACATATGAGATTAAAGGACATGTATGTTTAGTCAATTGAGATGGCAAATGAATGCCTATAAACGTCCTTTAGCATCCAAAGCAGCACTTCAATCAGTGACCACATGTGATGGTTAATTTCTATACAGTGGAAAAACTAAAGTCACTAAAGACTGATGAACTATTTGCCGGGGCACGATACAGCTTGCTAGAAAAAAAGCACAGACTTTTAACAGAACAGCTAACTATCAATTAGCCTCAATATCTGTTTAATTAGAAAAGCCCTATCCCTGCAATCTAACTAGAACACATTAATGGATAATCAGCTGAACCGTTATACTTCAATGAAACCGGAAAGATGCTTCTGGTTCACCAAAATTAGTCACAATGACATATATGAAGTACAATGGTATACTATTGCAATCCACTGTACTTTTTATTGACCAGAACAGTTACCTGGTCCCTATAAGTTACCGGGGCATTATCCAGTTTGCCAAAAAAAAGGGGGGGGGGGGATCCTAGATAGGAAATGTGTATCAATACTGCACTAAATCGCTATACTAATTGTGAGCAGATGAGCCTTTCTAATCTGTCTATGTTGCTGGGGCACTATCTGACTTGTCAAGATCTGTAGCCCTCCGTGTCAATGCTAATCTGAATAGCTATTCTGATTATGAACAAGTAAGTCTGTCTGATCTATCTACATTGTTGGAGCATTATCTGACTTGCCAAGGTCTGTTGTAAACCTAATTCATTGCTTGCCGGAATACCGAACCGGCTTGATCTATTGAATTTTCTGGTTTTTGATTTCCACATGGAGAACTGAATTAAAATATGAAAATAACAATCCAGAAGACACAGCTTTCTCACGATAGCAGACACGCATTTCACAGCAAGCTTCTTTAGGCAGAACTAGATCCTCCATTCCTACTGATATTTAAAGGGACAAGACCCAGCCCCTATTGCAACGTAATGAGCTATATCAGAGCTGGTACTATAATCGGGATTATTTCACAAAAGCTTTAACACATAATGAACCAGATGAGAAAAAGTTTACCAAACATTTTGGCACCTTATAACCCAGACCACATATGCGAAAAGTGTAAAAATATATAAGAAACCATTATATTATGTACAGATGAAACATTGGGTTTCAAAAAGATGGCCACATGAACTCCTAATTGACTGGATGATAGAGTCAAGAATTCATATATAAATGCATCAAATTAACATTATACATCCGTTTCACCCTATTAATTAGAGGCAAAAAAATGTATAATATTAGTCCCTTAAGATCAGACACACGGTCTTAAATAGCCTTAGAGGGGATGGAGTGAAAAAGGGTTTTTGGATATAGTAATGGCCTCTAATTTTGTGGGAGAGGTTGATCTGTCAGAATAATAAAAACAGTTAAAAAAAGATCATAAATCAATGAGAATCAAAGATGAACAGGGTATTGAAATTCTTCAATTTACGAGGTTGCAAAGTATTTAGCCAGAGGATCCAATGATTTTCTAGGTTAAGTAGGGAGGTATCCAGATCTGCCCCACTGATATCAAGCTCCTGGGTCTGTAGACCACATGCTTTCAACAGATCGTAATTATGATTGTGGGAAAAAATGTGAAGATACTGATGTAAGTGTTTTGCCTTGAATTAGAATATCTCTGGAGGACTACTTGATGTTATGGATATGTTACTTTAATCTGTTGGAAAACCTACAAATGGTCTTCCCAACATATCTGAGCTCACAAGGGCACTCAAGACAATAGATGACCCATTCTGTCTGGCAAATGATAAAATTGCTTATAATAATCTTTTTACCAAAACGATCTGTCATCTCTTTTGTGGTTCGCATGTATTAACACATGACAAAATGTCCACATGGAAAAGACTCTTTCAATACCTCCTTCCTAGGGATGCTTAGATGGCTGTGTACCAAACGATCTTTAATGTTTGGTGCTCTTCTGCGGCTCATCTGTACTCTGTTACCCAAGTTTAAGCTCAAATCAGCATTAGTTAATAACAGATTACAATATTTGTTTAAAATTTCCACCAGAGAATTCCATTGGCAATTATAGGTACTTATGAATCTGATTATCATATTGTACTGTTTTATGCCCGTACAAAAAAATGTGGACGTGACATATATAGGGCTCTTTTATATGCTTTTCTGATGCAATTGTAGCTATATTCCCTTTGTAAGAAGCAATTCTTAAATTATTCTGATTGAATCTTATAGATATTCACATCACTACAATTGTGTCTGAGTCATAGAAATTCACCAGTGGAGATACTGCTCTTCATATATGTAGGGTTATGACTAACATAGTGGACAAACTGTTGGTAGCTGTATCCTTTCTATAGAGATTTCTTCTCAATGCATCATCAATGTTCAGAAAAGCAACACTGTACTTGTCATACTCCAAAGTAAGTTTTAAGTGCATGGTATTGGTGTTCAACAGATCAATAAGAGAGATTGACTCTGTAACTGGCCTTTCCCATAGAATGAACAAGTCATCAATATATATATCTTAACCACATGTGGTGTGTGTACATTTGTGTAAATATTTGGATAGGATGGTGCACAGGCACTGCCCATAGTAGTGCCCCTGATTTGAAGATAAAACTGATTTTTGAACATAAAGTAATTGTTTCTGAGTACAAAAGATAGCAAACGTAATACAAAGGACTTCCTAGAATGATTCATGACATTATCTTAGTCCAAAAAATACTGGGATGCCTGTATGCCAAATTTGTGATCGATGGACGTATACAGTGATTCCACATCACAGGTAGCCAATATTGTATTTGGTCCAATTGGCAGAGCATCTGTCTTGGATAAAAGGTCTGTGGGGTCCTTAATGTATGAATTTAAATTGACCACATGTGGTATAAGCATGCAACTGATAAACTTGCTAACTTTTTCTATAAGGCTTTCATTGCCTTCCGGGAGGACAATTTTTGCTTTTGTGTACCTTTGGTAATAGATAGAGTGTGGGAACTCGTGGAAACACAACCTGCAAAAAAATCCGCCTCTGCCTTTGTGATCCCTCCAGGAGTTTTTTTTATAACACGACTGGTCATTGAGTTACCTTGCTGCCTCTACCAAATACACAGTCATGGGCCACAGAACAAGATTGCACCCTTTATCAGAGGGCTTCACTACAATGTTGTCCCATTCATTTGTATGTTCTTTGTAACACAGATTCCTGCTGGCTAAATTGCGTTATAAAAAAACTACTAGGCAAACTGCAGAAGGTATAAATGTTGATTTTTTTTTCTTTGGTATCTCATGTAGTATATATTGAGTTCTTCCATCTGATACTATCATAGCTAACAAATCATCTAGCGGCTCCTCATCAAGTAAGGAGGGATCCATATTTGTTTAAAAACCACTCCTTACAGTGACAAAATTGTGCAATAACAATGTCCTATTGAATGTAAAGAGATCAACAGAGAAGTCAACTTATTAAGCTTATGAAAGGGTGAAACAGTGAGGCCTTCACGTAAGACACTGATATGTGAAGGCTGTAAAGTATGATCAGACAAAGTCACAATCTGTGAATTATCAGTGGTTATGGCCTCCGACCCCTAAGCTGATACCCCATACATTCTGGTTTCAGAGTTCTCTTTCAACTCCTCCTTGTGGGTCTCTTGAACCATTTTTAAATTCAGATAGATCCCTACTGAATTTATTGATCTTTCTGGAGATTATATCACTCTCCAAACTATCCAGTTCCTTTTCCAATTTGGCAAGGCCAGTTCCTGTATGATCAGCATTTTTTAGTTTTTTGTCCAGATCCTTAATTATTTCTTCTAGATTTGATATTATTTTCTTTTCATAATTGATCAATATTTGAATATACCCCCAAGAACAGATGTTTGAGGTTTCTTCCCATATTTGGGTATAACTGGGATCAGAAATACTAAATGAGGGGAGAACATGAACCCTGAGACATCTTGGAATGATTTTTTTATCAAGATATTTTTGGAAAGTATCTCAGTTCCACCAACTTCTAATATATGTGGACTGATTCTCTTTTAATTTGTTAAGGACTGGTACAGTCCTTAAGGAATTAAAAGAGAATCGATCCATATATAATATTAATTTGATGTATTTATATATGAATTTTTGACTTTATCATCCAGTCAGATAGAAGTTCATATTGTCATCTTTTTGAAACACAATGTTTCATATATAGATAATATAGTGGTTTCTTATTATATATTTTTACATTTTTTGTTTTGGATATATGGTCCGGGTTATAAGGTGCCAAAAACATTTGGTAATCTTTTGTCATCTGGTTCATAAGGTGTTGAAGATTTTGTGAAATAATCCCGCACTATAGTACCTGCTCTGACATAGCTCATTACATTGCATTAGGGGCTGGGTCTTGACCATTTAAATATCAGCGGGAACCGAGGCTCTAGTTTGATCTGCCTAAGAAGAAGCTTGACTGCGAAATGTGAGTTGGCTATCTTAAGGAAGCTGTATCTTCTGGATTTTTTATTTTCATGTATTAATTCAGTTCTCCATGTAGAAATCAAAGGCTGTCTAGAAGTGTGAAACCTTCATTTAAACCTATGGCTGATTTAATTATCAATAAATATATCCACTTAGTCTCATTCTTCAGTAGGATCTTAACTAGATCATAAATTGGTCATAACTAGATCATAAATTATTCTTTACCAGTTGTTAGGTTAACATTTTGTATTTTATTCAATCTCATTTTTTGGTCCTGCTTTGTCATCCATTGATCAAAGCCAATACTACACTACATCTAGAGTCACTGTTTACTTGCAAAAGATTATACAGTACTCACCAAGACCCTTCTGACAAATTGGGAGAGAAACCATAGCATAGGTTAGTTTGGGCTGTAGGCCTGGTACTTGGAAACTATAAAACCAATTCTTATGAAAAATGTAGGATTTGAAGGGATTGAAAGTCAGACATGGAATTCCAAATTTCAACCAATATTGCAGCAGCAATACAATTTTATTGCCAAATTAATAAACAACAGTCAATCACCATAGAACCTTTGTTTATATCAGAGTTGGCAACCCTGGTTCTCAAGGGCTACCAACAGTGCATATTTTCAGGATATCCCAGATGGAGCAAAGGTGGACTGATTACTGCTGCAATCATTCATCTGCCTATGCTCAACCAGAGATCGCCTAAAACATGCACTACTATTAGCCCTAGAGAACCAAGGTTAGCTAAACATGATCTAATATATATTACACACACACACACACACACACAAAACATTAAGCACTCCTAATAACGACAACGTCCTTTGTATCATCCAGCACAACAATGCTAGTACAATGATAGCGGATACAGAAAACAGGCTCAGTTTCTAATACAAACCGAATGCTTGCCTTTTATTATATATCGTTATCAATGAGGGAGTAGTTCCTGGTCTTTAACATTTAAGTAATGTTTATGGCTGAGTAACAACAATTGATGTTTCTGTTTTCTACACAAAACCTTTATCAATATTAAAGTGTGGTAGTGCATGGGGCATTTGATATATTTTGAATGCTATTCAGATGTACACTGGTGAACAGTAAAAGAACATTAAAGGGATAGTAATGTTTCATAATAAAAGCATCTCTAATTAATCATCATAGTATTTGGACTTTGGAGAGTGTTATTTCAATTCTGTCAGAGTTGTAGATCAAGAGTAATTCAATGACAAAGTGTCCCCCTCCCGCCCCTTTTACTGATGTAACACTGCTCAGCAAGAGCAGAAGGGAGGTGCCCAGGTAGACTGCAGAGAGGGACAATCTTCAATTAAGATAAGGGAAAAACCTGAAAAGCTTGTCAAGGGGGGCAGGGATTTCACTGTTCTCATAGGAATAAGATTGTCCCCTTCTGTTATCTGTCGGTCTTATAACCAGATTCCACATCTGAGAAGAGATGGCTTACACTAGGTAAAAGGGGCGGGGAGGGGAACTTTGCTTGTGAATATCTCATAAACCATAAATGTTTGAGAGATAAGACTTATAACATTCTTCATGTTTTTTTAAATGTCTACAAAATAAAATAAAGTTAAAACGAAGTATTACTATCCCTTTAAAATGTACCTTATAAAAGTGCTGTGTCCCACAAAATGCTGCATCGATAATTCACAGTAAATATGCAGTAATTCATGGTTTCATCCAACACCAAGTGCGTTCTCAATCACTTTGCTTTAAGTGATTATGGCAGGTGCAACCCTGCCATGGAGTCCACAAGCACCAGGAATCATGGTGAGTGAGTGTATGCCCTTCCTTGTCTCTTGTTTATGATATGGCAAATACCATACAAAAGACACAGCCATCTTTAGATACAAAGTGCCACAACTTCCCTCTCATCATCACTAAAGTAGGGGATAAGTGCACTATGGCCTATGGAGACTGTACCAGTCCTGCAAATGTCTGGGAGGGAATCACTCGACATCAAACAGTCATATGCCACTAATTTATTTTTATTTATTAGGAAATGTTTTACCAGGAAGAATACATTGAGAATTCTCTCGTTTTCAAGTATGTCCTGGAAATATCAGTGATCCTGCTCCAGTCTGGAGAGCTCATGGCCACTACTAGTTTTAAAGGGATAGTAATACTTCATTTTATCTTTATTTTATTTTGTAGGCATTAAAAAAAAACATGAAGAATGATATAAGTCTTATCTGTCAAACCTTTATGGTTTATGAGATATTCACAAGCAAAGTTTCCCCTCCCGCCCCTTTTACCTAGTGTAAGCCATCTCTTCTCAGATGTGGAATGCAGTCCATAGACCAGACAGATAACAGCAGGGGACAATCTTCTTTCTATTAGAACAGTGAAAGCCCTGCCCCCTTGACAAGTTATTCAGGTTTTTCCCTTATATTAATTGAAGACTGTCATACCTGGGAACTCTCCAGTTTTGCCCCGGAGACTCAGATTTCAGACTGAATTACCGGGTCTCCGGGGCAGTGTGTGAATCATCGAGTGGGCAGAGTTTAAGTAGAAACTCTGCCCGCTTGTGCTCCATCCTGCCCGGTTGCTCCCACTCACCTCCCTCTTACCTTCATTTTGCAGGGTTTTTTTGTCCCGCCCCCCCGCGACTAAGCCCCACCCCTTTTATGACACGAATCACGTCATTTTCGGCACTGACAGGGTTACCCTCTGGGTAGCCCTGCATGAAAAGTTCCCAGGTATGAAGATTGTCCCTCTCTGCAATCTACCTGGGCACCTCACTTCTGCTATGGCTGAGTAGTGTTACATTAGTAAAAGGGGCGGGAGGGGGATACTTTATCATTGAATTACTCCTAAACCATAACTCTGACAGAATTGAAATAACACTATCCATGGCCCAAATACTATGAAGATTAATTAGAGCTGCTTTTATTATGAAACATTACTATCACTTTAACACAAACCTCTGTTACAGTTGCAGTTGTGTGTGTGGCAAGGCTATTAAGTCTGGCAAATAAAGTGCCAATTTAAACAAATCCACAGAGATTAGGGACACAGAAGGTCAGATTTGGGAATCTCTTCCTTATATTCGATTCTGCTGGCCACTCCCACCATTGATTTGCTACTTCCTTACTGCATTATTATTACTCCACATTGTGAATTATATTGGGGAGGGAAGAGACACAGAATCAGATTTACTGCACGCTCATGAAGGTTGATTGCATGTGGAAGGCTAAGCGGAAAAAAATAATGCTTTGTAGTTCTAGAACTCTATTTCAGTGCCAGAAGGGAATGAAACATAGTGATGCAATGAGCTTTCCCTCTGGCTCGAAAAGGGTTAAATAAGAGATGTAGTAACCCAATCAAGCATTATCATTAGAGGGACACTTGGTAAATGTTTCACAATGTTAATATATAAAATCCAAATGTACAATCTGATTCTGCACTCAGATTGGCTCAGCATTCATAGCATATACATACACAGATCTCCCTCCCTTTCAACTGTAATGAATTTGTAAGTGGAAGAAACGTAACCTTTTTTGTTTCCTAGTGAGCTCACACTGCATTGCACTGCAAAGGCCTGAATGTGAGCACTGTTGTGTTACACAATACTTATATTCCTTTCCTTTTTTTTGCTTTCCCATCACTCCAGATTTAAAGTTTTCAATTTTAATCTTGAGTGATCTTAGAAAAATTTTATATTAAAAGGGTAGTGGTAAAATGCAATTGAAATCAAAGATGACCCCCTAGATGCATAACAGAAGCCAGCAACTTTTGAGGATTTACTGCAAAACTACCAATAGGCAACTGGAGGCCTCAAGTGTCAGTAAGGCCAAGGTCACGTGGTCTAGTAGATTCGGCTCTATTTTAGCAAGGTCAAACCACCAATGTTTACTTAGCTCCAATATCATGTATTCCCCTGATGACCCGCTTGGATGAGGGCATGGTAGAGGTGTATCGGGCCTGTGCACACAGGGGCACTGGCCAAATATTGGTTGACACTCATGAAGGTCAACCAGTCATTGGAGATTGCATATACCATTTAAACAATCAATGGTGCCTGTGTGAACAATCTGCTTACTCTATGAAGAACTGTAGCCAGGGTCTCATTTCTCCCATAAAACACAATAAAAAAACTGTCTGGAAACAAGGTGGTATTGATAATGTAACAATTTATACTGTAATAACATTGGAACCAAGCATCTCCTAGCAGTGGAGTTATGTGTGTTTTCAAAAATGTGTGTGTTTTCATAATTAGAGCTTAACTACTACTCCTTCCAGGACCCAGATTTAACTCATTAAGTGCCAAAGGGGGTAACCAACCCATTGCAACTTAATGCTTTGCTAAAGCTCTGGCACCCAAATGGTTAAAAGAACACAAATAGCATTTACCGTTATATGAATGCATTTTGTAGTGTTGCCAGTATCTTATAATATAAAAGGCCAGATGTATGTTTGTCCTATGCAGTCATGCGCAGTAGACACTGCCTGAATTCACAGGATGCTGGGAAGCGTAGTTCTGCGGTAGTACACTTGCCGTTACATAGCCATTGGTACCTCCCGTTACATAAAGAGATACGCCCGTGTACATGGGCTTTTACCCTAGTACAAATGTTTTCCTTCCTTCAGATAATGTAACACATGATACTGCATATACTGTCCTCCAACAGACTATATTCTCCAGCAGCAATATTCCTTGCACTAATCACATCAAGCTGTGTCCTATGCAATATAGGAGACAGGTTTCAGCCGAATTCCTAAAGCGCAGGTTTTAGGGGTATGCCAGATTTTGCACAGGTGACATTTATTTGCTTAGTGTGGCGGTTCCCAACAATTCTGTCAAAAACATTAAGGATAACCATTTTAAGGCCAGACGGATGCGTAAAACATTGTGTTGCACATCCCTCTGGTCCTTAAATTATAACATTAATGTGTCATCTTTTCAAATCATATCAAAAAATTAAAAAGTGTTTTCATTTAGCGTTACAGAAATTTGGATTTTTCAACTATGTATTGTTATTTAACCCTTTGCATGCCTGAGGCGTGTGCAATGCAGTTGTTAAGGAAAGATCAAATACAGTTTAACCCTTAGAGTGTCAGGGAGGTAATGCATTGGCTACCTCCCTGGCACGCAAAGGGTTAAAAACATCTGAGTTCAACTGACTTTTGAATTAACTACTTGTGCAAAAGTAGGGTTAATCCTAAAACTTGTACTGTTTCGGCCTTCTAGGAATGCAATTTTACAAACCTACATTAGAATTATGAGCATCTTAAAAGGATAGTAATGTTTCACAAAAACAGCAGCTCCAATTAATCTTCATGGTATTTGGGCAATGGAGTTATTTCAATACCATCAGAGTTGTAGTTCAAGAGTAACTGATTGATAAAGTATGGTATCCCCCTCCCGCCCCTTTTACCTAGTGTAAGCCACCTCCCCTCAGATGTGGAATCTGGTCTTAAAGGAGCAGTAAACTTTTTTTTTTTTATGAAAATACATCGTATAGAGCTTGTCCTGCTGAATAAAACAAGGTCACTCCCACTGCTGTCAAATGTCTTATTCAAAATTTATAGCAGTTCAAATAATCAGGAAGTGAATTTACTGTGCTTTACTTCCTCACTAGTATCAAAGCCCGTATACGCGGGCTAAAGTGCACCCAGCTGCTGCCCTGGAGCAGAGACAGGTGGTGAGCCGTCGGGAGCTCCCCGCTCTGGATCAGCACGTTCGGTGAGTCTATCAACGAACATGCTGATCCTAAACGGGGAGTTCCAGACGGCTCACAGCGAACCGCCCTGTGTGCGAAACCACACATGCACAGTCTCTACTGCGCATGTGCAGTTATGCTCACAGGGAGCGACACAATCTATCACTTTATTTTATAGGATAGTTCTAACCGACAGGAAGTGACCGTTTCTATCACGTTCTATGGAGAACTGTATGTCTCTGATTTTCCTCTCCATTAGAATCTAACAGAAAAACTAATTAGAATTTGACCACTAGAGGGCACTGCTAATGTAAAAAAAAAAAAAACAAATGGGTTTAAACTGTAATAACTCTGGAAATATAACTCTCTGGGCAGTGGGAGTACCCTTATTTTACTCAGTAGGAAAATCCCTACAAGATATATTTTTTCATATAAAAGTTTACTGTTCCTTTAAGACCAGACAGCTCACAGCAAGGGACAATCTTCTTACTGTGAAAGGAAAACCCTGCCCCCATTGAGAGGTTTTTCAAGTTTTTCCTTATGCTCACTGAAGATTGTCCCTTGCTGCTTTCCATCTGGACAGTCTTGCTGCTCTGTAACAGTGTTACAGAGCATAAAAGGGGTGTGAAGAAGATACTTTATCAATTACTCTTGAACTACAGCTCTGACAGTATTGAAATAACACTCTGCATTGGCCAGATACTATGAAGATTATTAACTGGAGCTGATTTTATTGTGAAACATTACTATTCCTTTAACTGTAGACAAGGAAGTGAGAAGTGCAATAGAGAATTAATTCCCCCATTGATGCACTGTCACATGGAATCTCTTACATTTATGGGAGTGATGATCCAAAAGTCAGAATGAGAAAAAAGTTTGATCTTGGGTTTGTGGTAAAAGGACAATGGTATTTTCAGATGAGAATCTGACAGTTTTGAAAATTATACTGAATGACTACTGGCCTTAAAAGATTTTTGACATTAGAATTTTTATTATGCTTTAAGACTACAAATTTTCAAAGAGAAAGACAGCTTTTTTGGGTGATTTATACAATTTACTGGCATATTACTACTTCCACTGCTATTTACTAATATTACTTTAAACTGTCTCCACCAAGTTTAGCCCATTATCATTTTATCAGAACAGAAAAAAGGGTACTTTCCGGTTATCTGGAACCATTTTCAAACCTAATTCCTGTTTTTGTTATTTCCTGTCAGAATCTGTTGTTTCCTATCATAGTTAATTAAAATATTATAATAAAGATTTTGTTTAAAAATGTTTTTAAAATGGTTGTTTTGAAAATGGTTCCGGATAAGAGGAAAATACCAAAAATGTTATAATAATATGACTGTTTTTAAAACCACAAGCACTTTTCTGTGGCAGAATTGAATACAAAAACAGATGACAGTAATGCAGCTGAAAAATGACATACCTCAATGGAAGGTCCTTTTCAGACTTATTACAAACAGTTTCAGTTGCCAAAACTGAACATCCCTCCCGTAGAGTTTTCTGGTCTTTTATAACAGTGACTTATATTTTAGCTGTAGTGTTCCATTAATGGAAACCACCTATATCTAGTGAGACAGCCAACATAAACATAAAAGTCATCTTGAAAAGGTGGGTGGTTTTAATTAGAGCTAATCAACTGCTGTGTCTGATATGTTTTACCTATGTATTTAGATAAGTTTATCTGTCAGACATCATATAGAATAGTATTTCTCAACATCAGTCTTCAGAACACAAAACAACACATAAAAATAGTTTTCATGATCTCCCTGCCTGATTACAGGCGAGTTGGCCTGCTCATGTTGATTAATCTACCCTTGGTTAATTAGGGACGTTCTCAAAACCTGAGCTGTTGGTGTAATGCAAGGACTGGAGTGGAAAGAAAAAAATGACATCACACCCAATAAGGACACTTGCAAAAGATTAATTAACTGCTTGAGGACTAGAGAGGCATGGAACGCATTGCAAAGCAATGTGTTGCATAAACCACTGGTCCTAAGGGGGTTAAGCTTTTTACATATGGTGATTAACCCCATGGATTCTTTGGAAATCCTCAAACAATTGCTATCAGTCTTTTAGGGCATTTACCTGCACCCAATGGGTTAAATCAACCTAATCAAGAAGAACAACTTTCACTATTGGGAAAGTTGCCAAATGCCAAGAATGTATTTACCAACACGAGGGCCTGTTCAACTGACCCCCAATGACTGACTCATTATTTGCAAGAGCTAAAGGAAAATAAACGTGATTGATACAAGGTACGCTATGTTTAACTACCTGATAATGCAGTATTTTATACTGAGTTCATTGTATATCCTACTTATTACAATGCTCATTGTTTTTACCCTTTTAGGACCAAAGAAAAGGTGTGCAATACACTGTGAAGCAAAATGCTGAACATGTTTCTGATCCTTAAAGGGTTAAATAATTAAAATCATTTGTAGGTTTGTAAAAAAAAATAATAAAAAAAGCAATAAAATAAGTCAACTGGTTCACCTGCTTTCGCATGCATGCCAAATCCATTTAACGTTTTGAGTTTCAGATGGGTGTTCGCCCATCTGGTACTTAAAAGGTTAACCCCCATAAGCCTGTCACACTGCAGTATGTTAGTTTGTCACTGAATGTGTTAGCCTTGCAGATCCTGGTCATAAACCAATTAGCTGGACAACATGCCAGGAATGTAAATTATTACATAAAATGATGTATTTCAGTATTTTCCTTGCATTTAAGCCAGCCACAGGCTGGAGAACTGGACCATGGGGGGAGGTCATTATCTAAACACACCCAAACCCCATTTAGCTGCCTGCCATTCAAAGTCATTTATTCAGAGAATCAATCAGGAAGAGAAAAAACATCCCTTCTGATTATTTCACAATAGTTCACACATGTCAAGGTAAGTGGAAATACAATTATTAAAATAAAAATCGGATTATTTTTGAAATACTTAACTATACATGAAATGCATTGTACTATGAAAATTATACATATTTTGTATATTAAAACGTAACTGATTTTAGATTTCCTCACTATATTGTGTAATTTAGGACGGATGGATGAGCTGACCTCTTTATGGTGTTGTTAACCTCTCGAGGACCAGCCCATCTGGTCCTCAATGGGTTGAAAGAAAAACTATCATCACAACCAACTTTAACGCTTTGACTGCCAGTGAGAAACGCTTTGCAGAGCAATACGTTGCTCACCTCTTCTCAAACTGAAATGGTTAAAAGAAAGCATTGTCAAGACATTCATTTTACTACACTGTACAAACGATGCCTATGATCATAGCTATATGATAAGATAACTTCAGTAAATGAAATAACAACATCCACGCTATGGAATGATACAGACGCCAATAAAATGCTCGGCAGTAAGAAGATGATCATCCTACCTTCCATCATGGTGGCAGAATCTCATTCCTCAATCTCCAAGGAGGCTGGGGACAAAATGCAGCAGATGCAGGTGCCCCAGTTTCACAGTGCAAAAGACCCCAGTGGAAGATCCGGCTGCCGTACAGACCTGAGATCTCAATGGCAGCAAAGGTAAAGAGGCGTGTGTACAATAAAGCACCCGGCTAGTGCACGGGATAGGCCAAGCCAGGGCTGCAGCTCTCACCTAGAGGATCACAGGAGGATGCTGAGATACAGAGGGAGGAGAGGGGAGGCTCACACTGCCTGCCAGGAGCCTGGCCAATCCCTGCAGTTGTCAGTCTAGTCACGTGGTGCACGGCTCTCATCTCCTGACACAATACACCCGGAGAGAGCCGGCGGCTCCCAGCCTCCTGCCCCCTCACACACCGGGCGGTGACGCACTTCCCTTCTGCATAATCCCCTTGAGACAGCAACCCGGGGAGGAATGGTTGTCATTACTATCTGCTGCTACTGGATTAGCCTGTCTTCCACATGCAGAAGCAATGCATTAGGTCCATCATGTGCACAAGGTTAAGCGAAAGAATTGTAGGGAACGCAGTCTGCACTATTGAATGACCATTGACTGAAACAGGAATTTTAACGATTTGATTATAGATGAGACGCCTCTTTAGCGTTCAGTGGAATAAAGAACCAATTAAATTAGTGGAAATTTAGGGACATCTAATTATGCTTCACGTGGTGCTGTTGATTTGCATCAAAGTAACTATATGTATGTAGTATATACAAATATAATTGGGATAGGATTTTATTCTAATAAACATGCTTATTTTACTATTCACCTGTAGCTATGCATATGTGAAATATACAGCGGTAGTAGTAACATTATATTACCATGTATACTGGATTTATAATAAAAAATAATTATTAGGAACATGGTTATTGGATTAGAAGAAGTATGATAATCTACATTTTTGAGTTGGAAGCCCTTTGTCTCAATGGAAAAAATGTACCCCATATCTACTAAAGTGACAAACAAAAAACACATGGATGCATGCTAGGAGACCCCAAATAAATATGTTATCCCTGTGCCATATTATTAGTGTTGTTTAATTGTTTCTAGAATGCCAGGTTGTTTATATTTAAAGTCCATGGTTAATAAGAAAAATCGCTTTCAAACTTACATTCCTGGGACCCATTTACACATAGGGTTGCCACCTTTTCTTCAAAAAAATACCGGCCAAGGCGTTCCCTCCATAGACTTAACATTGGACAGAAGCCAATTTTTTACCGGCCTGCCGGCAAAATACCGGCTGGGTGGCAACCCTATTTCCACATACTGCGGCACACTGCATCTTCGGCACAGGACTTCCCAGTGCTGTAATTCTTATCTATCTTTACAACAAGCTTTGTTTATCATTATACTGAGCTCGCAGAATGCAGAAATGGGTATCAGGAATGTAAGTTTGAAAGCCAATTTCTCATTAACCATGGACTTAAAATAAAAACAACCTGGCGTTCTAGAAACAATTAAGCAGCACTAATAATATGGGACAGGGTTTCAAACAAGTGAAAGTTCTGCTTGAAGCACAGATCAGTCATAATGACTGATGTATGCACTATCCACCTGTGATCAAACAAGGATACCCTGAAAATCTGGGGAGCCCTGAGGATTAATGTTAAGAATCACTGCGCTGTGTGTATGTATGTGTGTATATATATAATACTAGCAGTTTGGGACGGCGTTGCCCGTCATGTTATGCAGGAAATGTTTCTTTTTTTTAAAATAAATGTTATGATAGTGAATTATAGCGTAGGGTGTACGTGTCAGAAAGGTACACACAGTGATAGACAGAGACACATGCAACACACACATATACACACACATGCACTGACAACACAAACAGTGACACACAGCTGCAAATCAGAACATAAATACATACAGTGTGAGCAGTGTAAGTAACATACCTCCCAACATTTCATATGGCCAAAGAGGGACACTTGTGTTTTCGGTGGTGTTACTGGGGGCGTGGCTGGTGGTGTATTTTAGAGAATTTTTAACCCTTTGAGTGCCAGGGGGTAAGCAATGCATTGCATCCCCTCTGGCATTGAAATGGTTAAGTTACTCTTTCTGTAAGTGAATGATTTAGAAGAAGATGAAAGTATTTTTTTTACACAGACTAATTTAACAGATATATACAGAAGTTTATTCCCACATTACTGTGGGTTTTATTGATGTGGAGCAATCTGATACACTGGTATATACACCACACAATGTGATCTCCTAAATAGAGGAGCAGAGGGATTTGGGTGTCAAACAGGGACTGTCCCTCCTATACTGTATAGTGCCAGTCCTTATACACAGACACATGCAGACTGTATACTATACAGCAGAGGTTCTCAGCCCATGCCCTCAGTGGCCACTAACAGGCCAGGACTTAGGAATTTCACTGCTAGAACACAAGTGTGTTGATCAGAGGCTCAGTCATATTGATTAACTCACCTGTGCTCTTAAAAGGAAATTCTAAAATCCTGGCCTGTTAATAGCCACTGAGGGCACAGATTGAGAACCACTGCTATACAGTGCCAGACCATTGTAGAGAATTTTTAACCCTTTGAGTGCCAGGGGGTAAGCAATGCATTGCATCTCCTCTGGCACTGAAATGGTTAAGTTACTCTTTCTGTAAGTGAATGATTTAGAAGAAGATGAAAGTATTTTTTTACACAGACTAATTTAACAGATATATACAGAAGTTTATACCCACATTACCGTGGGTTTTACTGATGTGGAGCAATCTGATACACTTGTACATTAGGCTGACCAGACCTCACCTTTAACCAGTGACACATATGAAAAATGCATACTGCAGGGCTGCTTTGATTTTGGTGCACTCCTGAAATATGCTTATTTCCTATGTGTCCCCGGTTAAAGGTGAGGTCTGGTCAGCCTACTGTATATACACCACACCGTGTGATCTCCTAAATAGAGGAGCAGAGGGATTTGGGTGTCAAACAGGGACTGTCCCTCCTATACTGTATAGTGCCAGTCCTTATACACAGACTGTATACTATACAATGCCAGACCATATATAAATAGTTTGTCATACATGCTATACAGTGAGCTATGTACAGCATGGAGATGATTGCAGGAACTGGCACCTCTACTTACAGACAGACTGACAAACAACCTGCTCTCTTTCTCTCTCTTTGTGCAATATATAAATACAGTCACATCCATGTCTCTGCCATTTACCAGCTCAGCTGAAGCCTTGCTCTGCACTGCCTGATCACCTCTCTGCCGTTGTTTCCACTTTCTCAGCAAGCCAGTATCCTCCTGCTGATTGTTTAGAAATCAGCTCACTTGTAGTAATTAGCAGAGCTGTGTAGGCTCAAAGACAGGGAATGAAGAAGCTGCATAATACAGATTGGACCATGGCCTTCCAGCTGTAGCTTGAACATTGTTCCCATCATCCTCAGCGTGCGTGTGTGTATATGTGTGTATGTGTCTGCTAGTGTGTGTGTGGGAGGGCATGTGCATGTGTCTGTGGTGTAGGAGTGTGTGGTAGCCATTTTTTTTTTCAGCCTTAGATAGTGGTGGGCGGGCTGGATAGTGGGGGCAGGCCAAAAATCACACTCTCACAGAATCACCCAATGGCAGCAGTAATCCTTTTTACTGCCGCCCCTGGGTGTGTTTTGCCAGGCACAAAGTCTTCCCTCTGCTCCTCTATTTAGGAGATCACATTGTGTGGTGTATATACCAGTGTATCAGATTGCTCCACATCAATAAAACCCACAGTAATGTGGGAATAAACTTCTGTATATATCTGTTAAATTAGTCTGTGTAAAAAAAATACTTTCATCTTCTTCTAAATCATTCACTTACAGAAAGAGTAACTTAACCATTTCAATGCCAGAGGGGATGCAATGCATTGCTTACCCCCTGGCACTCAAAGGGTTAAAAATTCTCTAAAATACACCACCAGCCACGCCCCCAGTAACACCACCGAAAACACAAGTGTCCCTCTTTGGCCATATGAAATGTTGGGAGGTATGTTACTTACACTGCTCACACTGTATGTATTTATGTTCTGATTTGCAGCTGTGTGTCACTGTTTGTGTTGTCAGTGCATGTGTGTGTATATGTGTGTGTTGCATGTGTCTCTGTCTATCACTGTGTGTACCTTTCTGACACGTACACCCTACGCTATAATTCACTATCATAACATTTATTTTAAAAAAAAGAAACATTTCCTGCATAACATGACGGGCAACGCCGTCCCAAACTGCTAGTATATATATATACTAGTTGAACAGCCCGTTACACGGGCCACAGTGCCTCTGGCAGCTGGTCGCGGGGCAGTCACGCGCAGCAGAGACTGCCTGCGCCACTGCTGATACAGAGCTGGACGCTCCTTCGGAGCGCCCAGCTCTGTATCAGCCGCAGCGCGGGCAGTCTGTACTGCGCATGACTGTCGCACGCGCAGCAGTGTCTACTGCGCATGTCGGGCGTTACACACAACTTAGCGAATTATTATATAGGAAGGATATATATGGACAATAGCAAAGGAACAACATGAACACTCAGATAGGGTATGAAGATTACAGAGTGGTGTCACGAGCCTGGAGTGACATAAGAATATCCAGTGCAGGCGTATGTACTGAGAGGCAGGAGAAGCCTCCGCTTAATGTGAGTGAATAAAAAGAGGGAAAAGGGGGATACTGCCACAATATATTGACTATTACTAAGCTTAGAGGGTGGTGTTTGCGCTGTTCTCTCTCTTTCTTTCTTCAGAGAATGAATATGGAACAACCACTCCATTTGGTGACAAACAATCCAATGTCCCAATGCTTTGTAAAGCCTGATCTTGCCCTGCTGTCTGTGTGGAAGCAAGCCTTATGTTTAATAATGAATCCTCTCATTAGCATGTACTTGCTCTCTGTATTCAGCCACAGAACCCTCATCATGGATCATGATGCAGACTGTGTGGATGAACACAGATGATATATGCTAAGACAGGATCTGGAGCTCATCACATAGAACAAAATTAGGAGAGACACAAACGCTTCAGATCTGCTCATATAAACACCTTCTCAAGGCCAGCATTGTTTGTACAGTGTATCTAGCGATGTTAGAGGATGCCAGTGGTGCAGCTTGGCGAACTCATATCTGATTTCCTTAGTGCAGCTAGAACATTAGTGAGGGAAGCAATGTGCTGAGACACCTACAGAGGTGATCCTGGCTTAACCGTTTGAGTGCCAGAGGGGTATGCAATGCATTGCTTTAAAATGTGTTGCATACCTCTCTGGCACTCAAAGTGTTAAAAGACTAATGGAGAAGAAACATGCGTTTGAAAGTGTTTAACTCCTTGAGTACCGGAGAATTTTCAATGTGTTGCACACCATCCTGGTCTTTAAAGGGATAGTAATACTTTATTATTACTATCCCCCATATTGTACTTATTTGTAAAATAATGTAATAGCCCCCAGGTTCATCTCTTGAACCTTTATGGTTTGAGCGATAACCAAAGGCAAAGTTCCCCCCTCCCTCCCCCTTCCCAGAAGTCAGTGTTGTACTGACTGCAGGGGAAGTCTGTCGTATGACAGGCTTGTTGCTCTGCAGCTGAGCCGCGATCCCGTTAGTGAAAAATAATTATTTCACTGAAACGGTCTTCTACATGTGTTTGGTTTGCAAGTACATGGAGAAGACCGTTTCAGTGAAATAATTCTTTGTCACTAACGCGATCGCGGCTCTGCTGCAGAACCGCATGATTAAAGTCAGACCGGATATCCCTGCAGTCAGCACAACACTGACTTCAGGGAAAGGTGAGGGAGGGGGGAACTTTGCCTTCGGTTATCTTTCAAACCATAAAGGTTTGAGAGATGAACCTGGGGGCTATTAAATTATTTTACAAATATGTACAATAAGGGGGATAGTAATAATAAAGTATTACTATCCATTTAATGGGTTAACCATCTGTGCATCTATATCTCTTTTATGCAGGATAGTACCCTATTGGCTCTTGCAGCAGCTGAGTGGCATTGCACACTGCTGTGAAGTCTTTTGTCTATCGTTACTGTTAAATCTTTCTCTAAAGTGGATTCCCTAAGTAGTTTCAATGTAAATAATACAAGCCTGGACTGTAATACATTTGAATGAAACATTCCCCAGGAGTGTCAGTACCTTTATTCTGCTCAGCAGGAATATACTGAAAACATGCACATTTGGTAGGTCACGTCAACTAGGGTTGATTATTCCTGACATTCATGTCTGTATATGTCCCAGCACTGGAACCTTGTACAGTGTTATTTATTGTTGGTGCTATGTAAATAGAACTGTACATACATACATATGAAATGGAAATAGCCATCTATTTCTCCTTTACGAGGTACACAATGGAAATTTCTAATTTATATCTAACTTGCACCATTTGACCCCACATGACTTAATAGGACCATCACATCAGACCGGTGACCGTCCTGGCACGTGTAAAATCAGTAAAGATGCCTATGCTGGACATTGGTGTGTGGTTGTGTGTGTGTTCACATTATGCAATAGTCGCCTGCATTATTGTTTCCCATGCAGAAAGAGCCTTACAGAGGGGTTGGGGCGTTAGTTTTTAACCCCACTTACTATTGATTAAATAGGAAACTAATTTAATAAGTAATACACTATATTGATATTTTAAACAAAAGTAGTTACAAAAATATAGGGCTTTTTTAATGCCTGTCTGCCTTAAATGGAGCATTTAACCCCATGAATGCTAGCAAGGTCAACAATGCTATAGAATTCAAGGGGTTAAAAGCCCCATTTAAGTCTGAGAATTCTGGCAATGCTCATTTGTTCTTCATGATGCAGCTGACGTCCAGTTCCTTTTAGTACATCAGCCTCACAGAATGAGAATGCTTCATATGAAAAGCCAACTGAAAGTGATAGTAATGTGACGCTAGAAATGAATATCCAATTATTCTTGATACTTTTTAATAAATCTCTGTACCATTTGCAATCGCCATATGCGTGTAGATTTATTGTAATTATATTTTAAAGGGTCCCCACCGCCCCTTTTTCAACTTCCACTCTCAGATCTGAAAGATGGTTGCTTGACCGGACGGATCAAAGCAAGGGACAATATAGTGTGAACATAAGGAACACCCTGCCCCATTCGTCCAGGGGGTAGGGTTTCCTTATACAGACACAGACAATATTGTCCCTCGTTGCGATCTGTCTGGTCAAGAGGCCGTCTTTCAGATCTGAGGGAAGAGGAATAATGTCGGGAAAAGGGGAGGGAAGGGAAAAACTTTAAAATATAATTACAAAAAACTGCTCCGATATGGACATTGCAAAGGGTACAAAGCATTATTAAAAAGTATAAAGTATAATTGGATATTCATTTACAGCATGACTGCTATCTCTTGAATAATACAACATAGTTGTAGCAGATACTGACGCTGAGGTACTAAAATGAACTGGAGTAATTCTTAACCTTTTAAGGACCAGAAGAGTGCTCAATGAATTGCTTTGCAATGTGTTGCCTACCTCTTTGGCATTCAAAGAGGTTTTTAAGCAAACCAAACAATAGGAAATAAATAATGAATCCCACATTTCCCATTTATTTAATTATGATGATTTAGCTCTTGAATTCTAGCTAAGTCTTCTACACAGTAGCCCCATTTAAAGGGATAGTAATACTTAAAATGAAAAAAAAAAATATGTTGTAGGGTTTATCCCCCTGAGTAAAACAAGAGTACTCCCACTGCTGAAAGGTGTTTCATTCAAAAGTTATTAATTTTCAAAGTTGAATTTTTTAGGTGCAATATCACAGTGGCCTGAAATTGTACAGTGGCGCTGTTGCTACACGATCCTATGGACAGCTCTGGTCAGTTGACCATAAATCTCCATAGGATGGTGTAGCAACAGCGCCACTGTGCAACTTCAGGCCACTGTGATATTGCACCTAAAAAATTCAACTTTGAAAATTAATAACTTTTGAATGAAGCACCTTTCAGCAGCGGGAGTGCCCTTGTTTTACTCAGGGGGATAAATTCTACAACCTATTTTTTTTACATTTTAAGTATTACTATCCCTTTAAATAATTAATCATTTCTATTTGCCCCCCCCCCCGTAGTGTAGATGGTTTGCCCCAGAATTATTCCTGTTCTTCTTAGAACATTAGCCTCAGTGCTAAGCCAAGAATGACTTCATCCTACAGAATGAATAACCTGCAGTACACAGATTGTGGATGGTTTAAATAGCAAAGTAATGAACTGGTATATGTCACTGACCAAGCCAATATGTCATTCAGAAGAGCACTTGCAGTTATTGTAGTATCACTATTTCACAAATTTCTACTGCAATGTCTGAAGATTGTGGTGATGTGGAATCAGATATCGGTCCGGTGACATACTTATCCAGGCCGGATTTATATCCTAGGTATGTCTAGGCATAGAGACCCAATGTGCCCTTAGACCCACCTGTGTTAACACCCATACCTACCAAGCGTCTCTGTTTAGGAGGAACAGTCCCCTCATTGAGACCCAAATCCCTCTATCCCTCTTTTCCACCCTTTTGTCCCTCTTTTTAAGAGATCACACCGGGTGGTATGTATGTATATAAGGGTATCATTTTGCTCCACAGCAATAAAACTCACATTAATGTCTGTTTATTCTTAAGTATATATGATTATAAATGAGTATATGTAAATAGAATATTGTTATTGACGCAACACTTTGCTTTGCAATGCATTGCGTATCCCTCTAGCATTCCTAGGGCTAAGAGCTGTCAATAGGTTATGAAGTAACCTAAAAATTCTCTGTAATCCCCCTGCCCACCAGTTGTGCCCCCAGTACACCAACTAAAACAGAATATCTCTTTTTGGCCATTTGAAATGTTAGGAGGTATGGTCAACATTCCCTACATCTCACAAGGAACCCCCCCCCCAGCTCCACCTAATTTTGCCAGACATAGAAAATACTTAACCCTTTCAGTAATGCGTTGCATACCCCTACAGTTTTAAAGCAACCTCTTAGCTGGTAGCCAGTGCATTGTTACTTTTGTAGCATCCAAACGGTACTAGGCAGTAACATAACCAGGGGCATTGTGACTGTTCTGTCCACACCCACAACTCTGAATGTGGGTGGGGCAATACAACTGAGGATCTCCTTACAAACCTGGCACTTTAGGTGATTGCTTACTCTGTCTAATGTGACCGTTTTGTTGTGTGGATATTAATATATAAAAGAACAGTACATTTTTTTTATGAAAACATGTTATAGGACTTTTCCTCCCATCGCTGTCTGTTGTTTTATTCAAAAGTTATAACAGCTCAAACTGTCTTGAAGTGATGAAGTCTTTATTATCACATTCTATGGACAACTACAGTATATGACCCACCTTTCCCATAGAATTTAATAAAATAACTGTCCAGGGGGGAGATGCACTAAGGGTTGAAATGATGGCAATGTGTGTCTGGTGATGTGTGGTGAACAAATCGCCTTGGCGATAGAGAAGTACGTTTCCATATGAACCATTTTGGATACAAGCGGAGGAGGGTTGAATTCAATCATTAGCATACCATCCTGTTGAACTGCTGACGAAGTGGAAGAGATTTCCCTCCCTTACCCATTTCCAGCAGTCTGATAATTCTGAAGTCTGAGTGCATTCTCACTGCATTCCCACTTGTCCACTGGGGGGACAGAGAGGATCCTCTCAGACTTCAGCACCACAAACAACATAGCTCCTGTAACCCTTTCAGTTCCATACAGATGTGCATTGCACACTCCTGTGGCACTGAAAGGGTTAAGAGCTGCATATAACCCCTTAAGGTGCCAGGACCATCACGGGAAATCTTTCCTAAAGGACCAGTGACTGTTCTGGCACATCATGGATTTTAGGGCTCCCCTCACAGCTGCTTGCCATTCGGGGAGCTCTGAATCAGATTGCATAAAAAAAAAAAAAAAAAAAAAATGCTCCGTGGTCCTTAAGTGCCTGAGGTGTGCACACATGTCCAGTCCTTAAGGGGTTAAAAAAATTACAGTGATCCTAATAGGTAATCACTACCTTCTTATTATGTACAGTAGCTCAAGATTTGGACTGGATTGATAAGTTTAATACATATTTTGTAAAGATATTAGTTATAATAAAATAATAATACACTTCTTATATATCGTAACTAGTTTAAAAGCCCATGTACATGGGTCAAGGTCCGGGTGATGTTAACCCTTTGAGTGCCAGAGGGGTGTACCCCACTGGCACTCAAAGGGTTAAGAAGCTGGTCCTGCTCTGCATCCTGCTGCCGATGCAGTCGTGCACTGTAGAGACTGTCTGAAAGCACAGAATGCTCCCAGCACAGAACTCCCAGCATTCTGTGCGTTTGGGCAGTCTCTACTGCGCATGACAGCTTCTGACAAACATCTTAGCGAATTATTATATAGGATAGTACAGCAGGTAATCAAGGTATTTGGTGAAATACGTTTTTATTTGGACATATAACACTGTGAATGGAAATTAGCTAGCTAGCTATATATATGGATCGATATAGATAGACCATAATAATTAATCACTACTCCTCGGATCTATGATGAGATGTGTTTTGAATAATGTACGTACTGCATTATTTAACCCCTTGAGTGCTAGAGAGGTCTCTCCCTGACTTAAAGCTTTCTGGAAACAGAGATCCAGGAAGGTAAATACCAGGGACATAATAAAAAAAAAAAAAAAAATAGGTGAAAATTTTGACTTTACATTTTTATGTATTTACAGGATATCTTAAAGTAAAAAAGGAAGATGGTTGTCTCTTTAAACAACTTTATTGCCATAATCTGTGAACTTTTAGAGACCCATCAATACAAATACCTCATAGTGTCCAAATCACAGAGTGTAGCAAGTGAAATAACTAGTGATGAGCGAGCATGCTCGGCCGAAGCTCGGTTCGGCTCGAGCATCGCTCTGCTCGGCACATGGCGGTACTCGTACCATGTTCGGGTCTCCTCCCCGCACGTTTCGCGGCTGCTGCGCAGCCAATAAACGTGCGGGGAGGCTCTGACATCAGTGTAATGCCAGCAGCCATGTTGGCTGCTGGCATTACACTGATTGGCTGGCCAGAACCCGTGATCGGGTGCTGTATAGCACCCGACGCGCGAGTTCGGCTCATTCTCAGCCAGGGAGAGATGAGCTTAGGCAGGGAAAGTCAGTGTAGGGAGAATAAAATTGTTTAAACTCTTTCAAGACCCAAAAGTCCTTTTTAGGACTGTTGTGTGTGTGGGGGCAGCATTTATATTTTGTTTGTGGGGGCACAATTTCATTTTTTTTGTGGGGGGGATATTTATAAGGTGACATTGTACTAGGTGCACAGGGCACAAATATTTCACAGTGCAGTGACAAGCTGACATATTCTGTTAGGTGCACAGGGCCAATTATTTTACAACGCAGCGACAAAAAGGGCCATTTTAAACGTGTGCCTAGCCATAGATTATTGTCACATTCTGTTTAGTGTGCAAATTCACAAATTAACGTCACATATTCCGTTCACTGTGCCTAGCCGCAGATTAGCGTCACATTCTGTTTCGTGTGCCTAGCTGCAGATTAGCGTCACATTCTGTTTCGTGTGCCTAGCCGCAGATTAGCGTCACATATTGTTTAGTGTGCCTAGCCGCAGATTAACGTCACATATTGTTTAGTGTGCCTAGCCGCAGATTAACGTCACATATTGTTTAGTGTGCAAATTCACAAATTAACGTCACATATTCTGTTCACTGTGCCTAGCCGCAGATTAGCGTCACATTCTGTTTCGTGTGCCTAGCCGCAGATTAGCGTCACATTCTGTTTCGTGTGCCTAGCCGCAGATTAGCGTCACATATTGTTTAGTGTGCCTAGCCGCAGATTAACGTCACATATTGTTTAGTGTGCAAATTCACAAATTAACGTCACATATTCTGTTCACTGTGCCTAGCCGCAGATTAGCGTCACATTCTGTTTCGTGTGCCTAGCCGCAGATTAGCGTCACATTCTGTTTCGTGTGCCTAGCCGCAGATTACCGGCATATATTCCGTTTAATATGAAGAAGGTGGGTAAAAAGGGACGGGGAAGTGGACGTGATCCTGATAGTTCAAGTAAATATACAGCAAATACTGTTTGGTAACAATTTTTCGCCTAAAATCGTTTTTATCTTCCTTTTTGTGTGTTTTACGGTCAGTCTGTAAAAATGGCGTACTACGGGCGAAACATCGTTCCCAGCAGCGACGTTGGAGTCCAAGATGCATCCAGACATCCTCCCTATGCTGTCCCTGAACCATTTCTGTGGTGTTTCCATCATTTTCTGACCTTTTCCTATGAACCAGGCACCCTCCCCTCATCAGAGCAGGGGGTGCCTGGTGTAATGCTCGAGTCCTCCTATTGACTTCAATGGGGCTCGGGTGCTCAGCCGAGCACTCGAGCCTCCGGGGGCGCTCGGCCAGAGCACCCGAACACCCGAGTATTGGGGTGCTCGATCATCACTAGAAATAACCACTACAAGCAGAGTTTAAAGGAAATTTACAAATAGGAGAACACATTGCATTATAAAGAAAAACAAACATCTCCTGCTTTTAGCATCTGATACGTACAAGAGCACAATATGCTTGTGTACAGCACTCGCAGTCTATTCTAGCCACGACTTTTCCAGTTTCACAAAAAATAGAGGTTTGCAGCCATTTTTATACCCTAAGTGTAGTGATTACATACACAGTACACCACTTCCTTTGTCTAATCTCCACATTGACACTGAAAAATATAGTGTCAAACCTCTGATTTTGTGAAACTAAACATTTGGGGCTGAAATGCACTGTAACCTCTGCATCGTTGACACTCAGTACCTGAAGATAAGCTGCCAGAAGAGGAGGGAGCATCATGGGACACAATCTTCATAAAAGTTGATGTCAAAAACTGCTGATCACATGTAAATATACTTAGGGCTACACACAATAAGACTAATGTACTAGGATTTATTGGAGCAATTCTGGGGCAAACCAACTGTACCATAGGGGTCAACTAGAAGCCCCCATTGATTTAAAGGGGGCAATGGAGGCATCTCTAGCATTCCAGTGATTAAAATCCCCACTTTTTTAATAATCTTTATTTTATTGCTGATAGTCAAATAAAGAATATGAGGAATGACTGAAAACGATAAAAGTACAGCAGTTCAAACATGAGTATCATTTACAGTCATAATGACAAATAGATGTAGGCTGTGGGCCAGAAAATAATCAGGAATCAGTAAATGTACCAAAGAATTTGAAACCTTATTAATATGCAATGAATAAAGAACAATTCTCATTGTCACACTATCGCGGTGCCCGTGCTATGCTGGCGACATTCTGTCAGTTTCCACTACTGCTTACGCCTATTGGTTGAAGTGACTTGTCCCGCCCAGTATTTGTCCTTAAATACTGGGTCTTGTCACTTCTCTGGTGCCCTTTCGTGGTGTTTCCTTTATCAGCGCTTGTTCCTGTTTTCGTGTGATCTCTGTGTACGGACCCAGACCGCCTGACTACTCTGCACCTCCTTCCTGCCTGTGTACCGACCCTGACTGCCTGACTACTCTGCAACTCGTTTCTGTTCTGTGTACCGACTCGGACTGGCTGACGTTCCTGCTCTGTGTACCGGCCCGGCTGACGTTCCTGCTCTGTGTAACGACCCGGATTGGCTGACGTTCCTGCTCAGTGTACCGACCCGGCCCGGCTGACATTCCTGCTCTGTGTACTGACTCAGATTGGCTGACGTTCCTGCTCTGTGTACCGACCCGGTTGGGCTTCTTTGGCTGTGTATCTCTCCTGCTGACGTTCTATCCGGTCTCCGGTTGGGGTTGTTATCCAGGATCCTCTCTGTCTCCGGACAGTTACTCTCTAGCAGTCTAGTCTCCGTTATTGTCGGTGTCGCCCAGGCGACATTGCTGGTGTGTTCCTTCCATCCGTACACCACGATACGCTGGACCTTTTCCTGCCATTCACGCTGAGGTTGGGTTACTCTGGGCGCCTCAGGCAGTTCACCTGATTGTGCAGTCGACTTTGGTCTGAGCGTTGTTAACTCTTCTGGGTGGGTGCCAGTCACCAGCTATCTATCCGTGCAGTCTCCAGTTGGGTGCCTCTCCGGACTTGTTGCCGGTCCTCCGTTACTGCTACGGCAGTCCACAAGTTGCTCTGGTCTCCGTTACTGCTACGGAAATCCACAAGCTGCTCTGGTCTCCGTTGTCTACTTGGGCGTTACTCGATATTGTGCACTCTCTTCAGACTGAGAGTCTTAAAGGGCCTCGCGCTATTAGGGCCTGTCAGTTCTCCTGGCCTAATAGTAACCCATTCAGTGCTGCCTAGCTTAAGAATCACACGAAAGTTACCTAACCTGTGTCTGTATATTGTATTTTTGCATATACTGGACCCGTGTTGGTATACCTCATTGTAACCTGTCCTGTGTCTGTACTATATTGTGTTATATATTACTGGACCCGTGAGGGTTATTGTTTATTGCAACTGTTCAATTAAACTGTGTTTTATCCAAACCTACTGTGTCTGAGTGTCAAACAAACCGTTACACACCCCCTAATGTAGTCCAAATACTATGTAAGGTCAAATAGGGGGAGACACGCCATAGGAAGATATATCATAAGAGAGAGAGAAGTGTAAGTGAAAGAAGAGAAGAAAAAAAAAGGGAAGAGAGAGAAAGAGAGGGGGAGAAGAAAAAAAAAATTAAAAGGGAGGAGAGGAGCACTTGTGTGTTGTGATGGAGAGAGGGTGGAGATTGAATGGAGGAATGTGAGGTCTGAGTATTTCAGCACAGGGTGGGGTGGAGGAGAGAAGACTTGTGGTCACTGTGAGAAGTAGGAGTCAAAAATAGTTTGTTTACCTAATGAAAAATGGTGTAGTTGCTCCATGTCATAAATGTGTCGAAGTCTGCAGTGTCTAGTCGAGGAAGGCTGGTGGAGAATTAGGCTTCCACAATCTGGGGATGCAGGTCCAAGCAGCTGATATAGCAAGCAACCAACGGTGAAGAGAAGAGGAGGGAACAGCGAGCAGCTGAGGAGAGAGGAAGCAGCAGAAGGGGGAATATTAGGTTCGAGAGCACAGGGAGACAGGAATGAACAGTCTGCCAAAAGGGAGCGAAGAGTGGGCAAGACCACCATATGTGAGCGAAAGAACCCTCGGAACCTCCACATCTCCAGCAGGAGTTGGGAACAGAAGGGGAAAAATGCGATAAAAGAGAAGGTGTGTGGTACCATCTGGTCAGAAGTTTGAAATTTGTCTCTGTCAGGGAGATGCAAGTTATACAGCATTCATTGAGGGTGAAAAGACACTCCCAATGGGCATTAGTAATGGTAATGTTCAGATCATGTTCCCAAGCACTTCTAAAGGGGGCGGAGACAGTGAAATGAGGAGGCAAACCATTTTGGTATGGATTTCAAGGAGATAAAAGTTTTGAAGGGGTGAAGGGCTTGAGGAACAAAGCCAGTAGAAATGAAGGAATGGAGGAGATGGTGAACTTGCCTGTAATGCCACCATTCTTTTTGAGGGTGAGTAATTGAGAAGTCAAGGTACTGAAGGGGGAGGTTTCCCATTCAGAAGTAAATGATCCAAGTTGGAAAGCACAGCTGACCTCCAAGCATGGAAGCCAGCCTCAAAGCCCGGAGGAAAGTCGGGGTTGTTGATTAGAGTATGGGGGGACAGGAAGGGGGTAAATGAAGAGGGGTTGCAAAGTCTCCAGGTGAAAAGGAGGTGACCCAGGATGATGGATGTCAAAGTTGAGGGGGGGATGTTGGAAGCGCAGGACTACAGGATTTGAGAGAAATTGATCCTTGAGGCCAGAGAGCAAAGAAGAAGGAGCCAGTCTCTTGAGTTTCAGGGGAGCAAAGTTCTAATAACATTGACAGGGCAGTGGCACTATGGTACATGAGAAGGTCTGGGAGACCCAAGCCACCCTTGGCAGTAGGGTGAAAGAGGGAGTTCATATTAAGACATAGCTTATTACCTCTCCAGAATATATGGATAATCTGGTCCTGTAAGGATTTAAGGTGCTTGAGAGGAACAGAAATGGGTAAGGATTTGCACAAATACAAGATTTTTGGTAGAATGATCACCTTAACAAGATTTACTCTACCCATCCATGAAGCAAAAAACAGAACTCCAAGAGGAGAGGCCTTTATTCAGGGAGTCCTCAAGCAGGGAAACGTTAGTCAATAGGAGAGAATCGAACTTGGCCATGACGGATACTCCTAAGTAGTTAATAGTATCCGTTTTCCATGGGAACGAGAACTTAATTTATGGAAGAGCTGTGTCTGCAGGAGGGACAGAGATGTACAAAACTACAGATTTGGTAAAGTTGATTATTGCAAGGGAAATTGTGCTGTAGAAGGAGAGGAGGAGCATAATTTAAGGAAGAGATTGGTTGAGGTAAGTGAAAAAGGTCAGGATGTCATCTGCAAAACAAGCTAGTTTTACCTCCCTACCACCTAGGCAGATACAGGAGACTGACTGAGAGCCACGGATTCGGGAGAGAAGGGGTTCCAAAGATAAAATGAAGAGCAAGGGGGCAAAGGGCAGTCCTGTCTCGTACCATCCAAGATTGTTAAGGGATAGGACAGAATGCCATTTAAAATGACTTGGGCAGAAGGATTGGAAAGAGAGAGAGAATAGTGGTCAGGACTTGAGGACCCAGTTCCATCCATCTCAAGACTGCAGGCATGTACTTATATACATTATACTCTGTCAAAGGCATTTGTGTCAAGGGACAAGCTGGATCTCCCACCTATATCATACAAACCGCCATGATGTTGTCGTCTCTGGTCTCCTGACCAGGCACAAAACCAGACTGGTCTAGGCCTATCCATTTCAGAGCATGGGTTTCAACCTGTTCACCAATACAAATCCACATTTTAGTCTATGGAAATGTCAGCCATTTTTTATTCCCCCTATGCTGCAGGGGATTTGTTCCAGAATTGCTCCAATTCCTCTTAATTATTTAGCCTCACCGTCTGAATGAGTAGTTGCACATATCAAATGTAAAAATTAGGTGATACTTGTTTAGCTGGATGAAGTCAGCCTTTGGCCACTAGTTGCAACTTGTTGGTATCATTGCTTTCTCTGCATTAGTTCACATTTAATAAGGGACATACAAAAATACACTCTGCAGTGTTGCACTGATTCTTGAAGAATAAGGTTTTCATATGCTTCCCTGATTTAAAGGGATATCTGGTTACCTTAGTTCACATGGTGTTCCTGCAAATTCATGCATGTAAAGTAAGCCTTACATGTTACTCTTGCCTTCTAAAAAGCATGCATGAGAACCCCACCGTAGCAATTGTGTCCATTGCCATATTTTAGCCCTCAGGTGTCATGTAAATAATTTTTACAGATCTTATCTCACAGTACAGGTTATTTAAGTAATGTAATGTGAAAAGATCTCCATTTTAATGCAGGACTCTTATTAAAAAAAAACACACACAAAAACAACACACACACACATATGGGTTGCATTGGCCTGTGTGCACAAATACATTTTCACAAGAGACCTGCATTAAAGGGATAGTAATACTTCGTTTTAACTTTATTTTATTTTGTAGGCATTAAAAAAACATGAAGAATGATATAAGTCTTATCTCTCAAACCTTTATGGTTTAAGAGATATTCACAAGCAAAGTGTCCCCCTCCCGCCCCTTTTACTGATGTAACACTGTTCAGCCAGATCAGAAGGGAGGTACCCAGGTAGACTGCAGAGAGGGACAATCTTCAATTAAGATAAGGGAAAAACCTGAAAAGCTTGTCAAGGGGGGCAGGGATTTCATTGTTTTCATAGGAATAAGAGTGTCCCCTTCTGTTATCTGTCTGGTCTATGGACTGCATTCCATATCTGAGAAGAGATGGCTTACACTAGGAAAAAGGGACGGGAGGAGGAAACTTTGCTTGTGAATATCTCTTAAACCATAAAGGTTTGAGAGATAAGACTTATATCATTCTTCATGTTTTTTTAATGCCTACAAAATAAAATAAAGTTAAAACGAAGTATTACTATCCCTTTAAAGGACATACCTGGTCACCTTTCATGTCTAGACATAAGTGTTCCTTTAAATCTCTGAGTGCAAGAGCATTATACAACCTAATGGCTTGGCTACTTCTATGGCACTGAAAGGGTTAAGTCCAGGGCTCAAAATTTCCACTCGCCACTAGCCAATGGCGAGTGAAAATTTAGCCCTGGTGAGTAGAAATTCAGCCCTGGTGGGTATGTTATGGCTTGCAGTGGCGAGTAACTTTTCAGGTCTGGCTAGTAGCAAAGGACTTCAAATTATAAGCCCTGGTTAAGTCCATGGGTGCCCCCTCCATACAAACAAACGGGGTGGGCGGGCTGCCCTGGAGGTCTTATTATGCTCCCTCCCCAAGGAAAAAATGTCTGCGGACGCCCCTGATAATTCTTTGAGTGTCCACTATATTATGAAAAGGCATCATTTGGGTCTTAAAGGCAGACAATCGGTATAGTCCAAAATTAATCTGCTTACTAAATTAGCCTTTTTGAGGCTGATGTATTAAGATGAACTGGAGCAAACCAAATGCACCCCAGAGGAGAGATCAAAACTACCATTGATTTAAATGTCTTAACCCCTTGAATGCTAGAATGTTCAACACCAGCTTGTTTAACCCTTTGAGTGGCGGAGAGGTATCCAAAGCATTGCAACACAATGAGTTATATACCTCTCTGGCACTGAAATAGTTAACCCTTTCAGTACCAGAGGGGAAGGCAATGCGCTGCTTACCCCTCTGGCACTGAAAGGGTTAAACCAATGACATTTATTTGTCCGCTATGATACAGATGGATTGTCCTGAATTGTTCCAGTCCATCTCTCTACACAGACTTCAGTGAGTGCTCCTGATTAGAAACAGGTGTCCCCAGTTTCCAGTTAGTAACCAGACGCTTGTTAGACACTCCACAAACTGTATTATTATGAGGAACTAATTGCAGGCTATCCTGTCCAGATCTGGACATAGTACAAATGCATGGAAATTGTAACTGTGTTAAAGAACCATTTAAACACACAGATGTAGAAACTACAGTTCATATTTAACCACTCTTGCATCTCAAGGGTTCAGAGGAGTAGTGACCGGGATAGGTATCTGCTTTGAATGACACTGAAGGTAAGTGGACCTGCTCTATCATTTTTAGACATCACACAAAAACTTTTCTTGCAAAATGATTTGTTAAAGTGGGAAACAAAAAATGCTTCAGTTCTTGTAAAACTAACTGTGTGTGTGTGTATATATGTATGTATGTATGTGTGTATATATATATATAAATATATATACTAGTGTAAAAGCCCGTGTACACGGGCCAAGGTCTAGGTAATGTTAATCATTTGAGTGCCAGAGGGGTACGCAACGCATTGCTTTGACAAACATTCTGGCCTTTTATATTATAGGATAGCTAAGTCCAAAGAAATGTTAGAGATCTCCAGCATCCAGGGAGCTAACCCTTTGAGTGCCGGAGGGGTGCACAACGCATTGTAGAGCAATGCGTTGTGTACCATCTGGCACTCAAAGGGTTAAATAAGGGCATTTTTATATTGCGCTCAGACTGTTCTCTGTTTGCACATCAAACCAAAACATTTATTGAAAGAAAGAGCTTGTAAAATTAGAAGCCTGATGCTTGATCTTCAGATCATGTCCTTCACAGCAGGGTGGCGGATGGCAACACTGTTTGATTCCATGTGTCCTCCTTTACTGTATACTATAGGGACAAAGAAGGCTATTGAAGATATTAAAGTGCTCACATCTTGCAGAGAAAACAAGCCAGCTGAGCTTTCATTGGTACTGATCACAAAGACAGATTTCATTCCAAGTTAAAGATGGACTTCCAAAATAGAATGAGCTGATTATGTGTAACATTCAAAGTTGATCTTCCTGTTCCCTTCTCTCATTATGCTTGAAAACTCAGTGTGTACTTTAGCCACTGTTATGTACAGTAATAATAATAGGTAAAAATCCCCGGGGAAAATTGTGATACGTACAGTTTTAAGCGATCAACTTTATTCACATGAAGAGACTGATGAACTGGAACAATTCTGGGGGTAAACTAGCAGTTCCTTATGGAACAAATAAAATCCCCCATAATTTAAATTGTGATTTGCAATGAATTGGGGTCCTGTGCAGCACTGTCACTCTTTTAATTTTATCTGAAATTTAAATAAAATAACTGTGTGGAAACTGACCTTTTTTATATTCTGGTAGAAGATACAGACACATTTTCACTCTTTACATTTTGCACCATTTCACACCATTCTGCATTTCGGGCATAAAAAATGTTGTGGCTAGTTAAAAAGAAACCCTACAATGCTATATTATACACAGAGAAGTACACACAATTTTTTTGGTGTTTCTTTCACATAACTGGTCTGCTCTGAAATCTTTAGAAGATGGCGCTATAAAAAAAATCACTACAGAAAAGATGCTGAAAAGGCTTAAAAGCATGCAGTGTCCTGTCAGGATAGGTAGGCGAGACGTCTCCTAATTAAAATGATACCCCGTTGGTTTTAGTTGACATAGGGGTGGCAGGTGCAGAATACTGCATCTTCAATAATTTTTGGATTTGGATTTGGACATTTCTACACTATAATAATTATAAAAATAGCAAACATGAAGAAAAGAGACACATCTACAAGTCTACCATTTTTTTTGAAACAAGACAACCTGATGCATCTAATGAATGACTTCTTGTCTTTCTAACCTTAGGCTAGGGCACACAAATGTTTCCAGAAGGTGGCGCTATAGGGATTTTTTTTGTTCATTTCCATCACTTTAAAGGTAGTAAAATGACTGAATACTAAGGAATGCCTTGCTGTACTGAGTAGCTACTGTCCTTACCAGAAACAATGTTTCCCGACTGAATGAGTTGCCATATCACCGTGGGTGTCAGGAGCACTAAACTGTACCTACCACAATCTTCTTGCTTATATTTTGGACATACCTGTATAATGTTTGTAACAACGGCAAACTTGAAGAAAAATTAGACAAGCCAAACCATTTTGGAAAATAAACAACCAGCCACATCAAATGAGGGTACACTTGCATTTTTACCTCTAGGCTAATGTGCATATATGTTCCCAGAAGCTGGAGCTATATATAAAAATATATATTTACATTTCCACCACTTCAAAGATATTAAAACTTTGAAGCGCATATAACCCCCTACTGTGTTCAGTATATTCTATCTGTGAGTGTAAAAATGGTACCACATTGGAATGGGTTGACATACCTTAAAGGGATAGTAATGTTTCATAATAAAACAGCTGTAATTAATCATCATAGTATTTGGACTTTGGAGAGTGTTATTTCAATTCTGTCAGAGTTGTAGTTCAGGAGTAATTCAATGACAAAGTATCCCCCTCCCACCCCTTTTACTGATGTAACACTGCTCAGCCAAAGCAGAAGGGAGGTGCCCAGGTAGATTGCAGAGAGGGACAATCTTCAATTAAGATAAGGGAAAAACTTGAAAAACTTGTCAAGGGGGGCAGGGCTTTCATTGTTTTCATATAAAGAAGATTGTCCCCTGCTGTTATCTGTCTGGTCTTACAACCAGATTCACATCTGAGAAGAGATGGCTTACACTAGGTAAAAGGGGAGGGGAAACTTTGCTTGTGAATATCTCTTAAACCATAAAGGCTTGAGAGGTAAGACTTATATCGTTCTTCATGTTTTTTTAATGCCTACAAAATAAAATAAAGTTAAAATGAAGTATTACTATCCCTTTAAGGTTCCCAAAAAGCACCAAATGGCACATAACAACCAGTTTAATTTTCTTTATTCTTCTTTGAAATGAAAAGCTCAACCTAAAATTTGGGGTTGCATGAATTTTCCCATTCGGTTAGTGTGTACAAAGCTCTCCCGAATTTGGTGCTATATACAAAATATATATAATATTTTATATTTCAGGTTAGCAAAGTCTTGAATTTCTTAGTGTTTTAAGAACTTCTGCCGATGAAAAACATTACCCCTTTGCTAGTTTGCGAGGAACTTAAAACTATGCCACTCCTTTTTCCCTGGGAAAAATCTATTGTTGTGTGTGTGGGGTTTTGGTTGTGTTTTTTTTTTTTTTTTTTTTTTTTTTTTACATGCCAGTATGTATACCCTGGTTTGAAAGAGGGGCAACTTCTCTTTAAAATAAGGGTACTTATGTCTGTCTCAGGGTGCTTGAGATTGGAAAACTGTTTGCTCCTGTCACACTCCACAATTACTAATGGTAGGAGATTAGATGTTCCCCTGACATTATTACTCTCAGGAGCACTTTCGCATGAACATGTGGTCCCCCTTTTTCATATTATTGCATACTGTCTCATTTGGGCCTTGGGATGAGAGATCACCTTGCATAGGTACCCTTGTTTTACTGATATAGTGGTTCCTTTAAAGTCCTACTTGACCCTCATGTAATTCCCTCCTTTTTTTTTTTTTTTTTTTTTTAATCAACTGATCAACTGGTATGTACCCCAGATTAGTAGCACATAATCTTCCCTTTCCAGCAATAGTACTTGTGAGTCTTTAGGAGGAATTCCTCCTAGTTCCTTTGGGTTCAACAGGGAAAGTTCATGCAAGGTGATCAATAGACCTACACCTAAAGAACCCAGTGCTGAGTCTGCTGACTCAACAAGACACACAGCCTAGACAAAGATTACTTCTGCAGAATGTTGTAGGGAGCTAGATAAACATATTGATTTAAATTGTGTGTGAGATATAGTTAAAAATGTATGGTTTGTTATTTGCCTGGTCTTCAAATAAAGAAACTTTTTATTGTAATTTATTTTTTAAAGGGATAGTAATACTTCGTTTTAACTTTATTTTATTTTGTAGGCATTAAAAAAACATGAAGAATGATATAAGTCTTATCCCTCAAACCTTTATGGTTTATGAGATATTCACAAGCAAAGTTCCCCTCCCCGCCCCTTTTTCCTAGTGTAAGCCATCTCTTCTCAGATGTGAGTCTGGTTGTAAGACCAGACAGATAACAGAAGGGGACAATTTTCTTTGTATGAAAACAATGAAAGCCCTTCCCCCCCTTGACAAGTTTTTCAGCTTTTTCCCTTATCTTAATTGAAGATTGTCCCTCTCTGCAGTCTACCTGGGCATCTCCCTTCTGATCTGGTTGAACAGGGGGGGGATACTTTGTTTGTGAATATCTCTTAAACCATAAAGGTTTGAGAGATAAGACTTATATCATTCTTCATGTTTTTTTAATGCCTACAAAATAAAATAAAGTTAAAGCGAAGTATTACTATCCCTTTAATGATATGCTGAACATTACACTGGAAAATTAAAGATGGTTAATTTTAAGTTGATTTAATATTGTAGGCATTAAAAAAAGATTAACAGCAATGTAAGTCTTATTTCTCAAACCTTTATGGTTTGAGAGATATAACTTGCTAAAGTTACCTTTTCCTGGCTGTTTTACTCAAGTCTGCCATCTAGCTGGCAGCTGCAGATTTCAGTCATTTGACCAGACAGAGGCTCTTCAGCAGAGCTGAAATCACACTATTTAGAAATAAATACTTCATTGGAACGGTCTACAAAGTGTGCTTGCAAACCAGGCACAATTTGTAGACCATTCCAAATTAAGCAGTTATCTTTAGATATCGTTATATCGGCACTGCTGAAGAGCCACATCTGGTCAAGTGACCAGAATCTGCTTCTGACAGCTTTACAGCTCGTCAAGCAGAAAGGGGAGGGACCAGAGAACTTTATTTTCCCTTTATCTCTCAAACCATAATGGTTTGAGTGATACAAATAAGTGTAAGTACTCTCTTTTAATTGTATATACCATATAGTTAATACTTTTTTTCTGACAATACTATCCCTTTAAAATATCTTCTCTTTGAAATGTGACTACAATAATTTGGGCTGAAATCTTGTTTGGCAGCTGAAAGTCAGCCGCATTGGAAAGATGGGAACTGCTGTTTGTCTTCATAACCACTGTCACAGTAAAACAATTCCACAGGCTACCATTATCTGAATGGGTCCTTCCCACTATTTCACTAATTAATTTTAAGCTATGTTTACGGTCGCTGCCTTGTTGCTTGTGCTGCTACAGCATGTGTACCCTCCCTTTTAAATCTAATTAAACTGTCTGAGTGGATGCACATCACCTGGTTTCTCTATCGTATCGTCACAAGCACATTCATGAATAATCATGCTGACTGCCTCCTTAGGCTAATTAGTTTTACATCTTCATACAAAGCCTCACAATTAAATCTCCCAGATAACATTATGCTACTTGGTTCCTCAGTAAATTGTGGCTGTGTCAGTGTCATCACAAAATGTATTCAGCTTTGTTGCACTGAGAACCCATATTATATTTTATACTATTTTTCAAGATAACTAACACACCGTAATAATAACCCCACTTACTTTGCTATGGTCAGGAAATCTTAAAAGATCATATATTATCAATTCTGGATGTCATGTCCATGGAGTTAGCCATAGCATTTGCTAGCAGGACCATGGGACCTCAAACTCTGCTCACTGAATATGGTAATCTTAACCCTTTAAGGACCAGAGCAGTGAGCAACATATTGATAATGATAATAACACTCTACATGGTCCAAAAACTATAGTGCATAGCTCTGGTGATAGCAGATAGCTATATATTGCATGGCTGGTGACATATAACTCTGTATTGCTGTGCTAGTAGTAGTATATGACCATACCTGGGAACTCTCCGGATTTGCCCCGGAGACTCCGGTTCTGACAGAACTTTACCGGGTCTCCGGGGCAGAGGCTGATTCCTCTGGATGTGGAGAGTTTCTATTGAAACTCTGCCACATCCGCTTTTTCTCCTGATGATACTCAGTCCCCAGCCCTCTGAGTGCCAGAGTGGTAAGGAATGCATTGCTTTGCAATGCATTCCGTACCACTCTGGCACTCAAAGGGTTAAGCCCCCCCCCCCCACTCGGGACAAGCCCCGCCCCTTTTTGACGCGATTAGCGTCATTTTTGTCACCCCCTGGTGAACAGAGGACTACCCTCCGGGTAGCCCTCGACTGGAAGTTCCCAGGTATGTATATGACTGAATTGCTTTTATGGTGACTATAACTCTGTGTTGCTCTGATGGTAGCATATACCTGTATTGCTGGGCTGGTGTAAGCATATAACGAGTTATATGTCACCACCTGTTCAATACAATTATATGCCACCAGCCCAGCAATGCAGTTATATGCCACCACCAGAGCAATACAGTTATTTAGCTCTGGTGATAGCAGATAACTGTATTGCTGTGCTGGTGGCATACATAAATGTATTGCTCTGCTGGTGGCAAATACCTCTGTATTACTCTGCTGGCAGCATTTATCTGTAGTACCATTACTAATATATTAACCGTAATGAACTACAGATGAATTGTATTGTTTTAAAGCACTTCCACTAGTCCAAGATAACCAATATCTTTCAAATTGTAATGATTTGCCCTGATACATAGCTTTAAATCTTTGTAAGGTACACCATGTTATTTATTCTGTTTTAGCCTCCCTCATGGTACCTTTTAGAGCAACACCATCTAGATGCAAGAAATGTGTGTTCATACAAGTATACTGGATTGGTTTATTTATCTTTTCGATAACTAATGGTAGATTAAGTACCTCTCACTAGAAGCTGTGCTACGCTTGTATTTCAGATAAGTAATGTTGTACCCTATGGCTCTATAATGCCATTGCAGTTATACAGTACTGTGCAAAAATCTCGGGCAGGTGTGAAAAAATGCTGTAAAGAATGCTTTAAAAAAGTAGACATGTTAATAGCTTATTTTTATCAATAAACAAAATGCATAGTGAGTGACCATAAGAAAAATCTAAATCATATAAATGTTTGGTGTGACCACCCTTTGTCATCAAAACAGCATCAATTCTTCTAGGTAAACTTGCACAACGTCAGGGATTTTGTAGGCATATATTCAGGTGTATTGTTAAACAATTATAGCAAACAGGTAATGATCATCAATTTAATACATGAGTTGAAACACAATCATTAACTGAAACAGAAACAGCTGTGTAGGAGAAATAAAACTGGGTGAAGAACAGCCAAATTCTGCTAACAAGGTGAGGTTGCTGAAGACTGTTTAATGTCAAAAGTAATATACCATGGCAAGACTAAGCACATCAACAAGATACAAGGTAGTTCTAGTGCATCAGCAAGGTCTCTCCCAGGCAGAAATTTCAAGGCAGAAAGGGGTTTCCAGATGTGCTGTCCAAGCTCTTTCGAAGAAGTACAAAGAAACAGGCAGCGTATGTCATTAACTTGCATCACCCATTGATCCAATTATTTAACTCATTTTTTACTTTGGAACTAGGATTATTCATTATTTATGTTCACTGGTTGTATATTGTATTAATATGTATCACATATAGAAACACCATAAGTCTGCCTATACTGTGATTCATTAGCAGTCTAGAGACAAAGTATTTTCCTGCTCGACATTTGGATTCACTGTTTTTATTATACATTTGATATAGGACAATTTTATTTACGCTCACATATTTCATATTTGTTTTTACTATCATCTAGTGGAGTATTGTGTGTGTGTGTCTGCTCCCATGCATGTAGTATGACTGGTATATTCATTTTGTAATTTGGGTGTGCTGTTGTAGTGTGCACGTGTGAGGCTCCATAGTGGATTTATTTATTCAGGTTCCTCTGCGTACGGATCCTCTTATGGTGGTAGGCCTACCCTTGGTTGGTGGTGCTGTGCAGTGTATTATATACAACATATTACAAGAAGTATGTATATTATTTGTATTTGATATTTCCATTGCTTTTAGATATTGTTTTGGCTCTAATGCATATTGTGTGGGTGTATATGTGTATGTATGTGTGTATATAAAAACAAAACGTCAGCAATTACCAGGTCTGCCAGCATGGACATGACATCTAGGACTGACTGAAGAGGTTATCTTATGAACAAAGGAACAAGGGCAATGGATTTTCTCTTATTAGGAGGTGTTAGTTCTCCATTAACCATTTGTATTTGCTAACCTCTCTAACCTCAAAACCTGGCTGGAAGTCTATTTCACTTCTGATGCACCAGGGACAGATTGTATGGTACTGTAGAACCATAACTACCAAGGTTAAAGAGAGTGAATGGCAAACTATAGTATTACCTTAGGGGGAGTAAAAAAAA
This sequence comes from Rhinophrynus dorsalis, assembly GCA_037306005.1. Classification (NCBI taxonomy): domain Eukaryota; kingdom Metazoa; phylum Chordata; class Amphibia; order Anura; family Rhinophrynidae; genus Rhinophrynus; species Rhinophrynus dorsalis. Next base: position 238,249,995 of record CM074722.1, read on the forward strand.
ATAGCTTTCTACAGTTTGTAAATTAAAGATAATGAGCACAAGAGAAAACGTAAAGCAAATCAACTGCACTATAGGGATGCATAACATACCCAATTGATTTAAATGCTTCACAGTGCACTGGAGATCTCTTTAGCATTCAAAGGGTTAAGAGGCCAATTTAAATCAATGGGATTTTTATTTTTCCTCCATGGTGCAGTTGGTTTACCCCAGAATTTCTCCACTTCTGTTTGTGGGTCTAGTCCAATAAATTCTTTGTTAGATTCTAGACCTATGATAGGGAACAGGAAAGTAGAACATGTTTTGGTTTCCTGCTTGATTCCATTTCCATAAATCCACTGGTTGTATTGTTTATCTGAATCTCTGGGTAATTGTTATGCATGTAATCCACGTCCTGTACCTTTCATCCTCACTCATGCTAACAGTAAAATAACCTAGATACCTATGTGTAACCTAGAAGCAGGTTGTGCATATCTACATCACATTACAGAATATTTATAGGTGCACTTACACCCAATAGTACTCCTTCTGTGTCCAACCTACCTTCCTTTAGATATGAGCAGGGCCCTCTGATCCTTCTGTTCTCCACGTTTGATTTGTACTATTTAATCTCTCTGTATGTCTATTCCCTATTGTACAGTGCTGTGGAATAAGTTAGTGCTATTTAAATAAAGAATAATACTTAGGGGCAAATTTCAAAGCAAAAAAGAAAGTTTTCTGAAGAAAACCATCTGTACAATAGAGGGCAAATACAATTCCCATTGATTTAACATCTTCACTGCATTCTGACCCCCTTTCCCCACTGCATATATTGTCTTGTTGCTGTTTATAGCAAAACCTCTCTTTCCTTGAAATTTTTCTTTCATCCAATGTGGAACACAAGAACTATTGGGTATAGTATCCTCCTCCATGATCTCGCTGTGTCAGGCTGAATCAACTGATGTCCTTCTCTACAGTCTACCTGGGCACCTCCCTTCTGCTCTGGCTGAACAGTGTTACATCAGTAAAAGGGGTGGGAGGGGGACATTTTGAATTACTCTTGAACTACAACTCTGACAGAATTGAAATAACACTCTCCAAAGTCCAAATACTATGATGATTAATTAGAGCTGCTTTTATTATGAAACATTACTTTCCCTTTAAGTAGACTTTTATGAGAGGGGTTAATATGTCGAAAGGGGGCACTCTGTCGGATTTTGTTATGTGACATCTAACACTGAACTTGATCTTTCTGTCGTCAAATGTACGCCTATTTCCTTGGACTTTGACATTTTGCGCGTTTTTTGTAGGCGGTAGTCGAAAAAAGCAGACAACGCCAGTTTTGTTACTACTCTGAAAAGTGCTGTCTACGCCAGTTTTGTTTTACTGTGGTTCTGCAATAGAATACCGATGTAACACATGTTTGCAAAATTCACGCTACTTGTTTTTCTTGTACCGCCGGTTTTAGCGCGGATAATAGAATCGAGCCCTAGGCCTGCCTGCAGAACTGTGAGACTGGCTGAAGTGTCACTCTGAAAATTATTCAAACTAATCCCTAATATTTTTAATTTTTTGCACAGGAACAAAGATGACTTTCCCTTGCAGTGGCAATTAGGCACTAATGCTGGCTGCCTGCCTATGCCTAATGCTAACTGCCTGCCTACACAACAACTGGTCACTATCTCCTTCTCTCTTTGAGCTCCAACAACACAATTAGGAAATGCAGGCTGCCTGCCTGCATGTCTGTGTCATTAGTCCAACCCCCATCATGAAACAAAAATAAACCAATCGGAATAGAGACAAAGCGGGAGAGTAGCGCATGAAATGGAGAAGCTAATTGTACTAGAGACATGGAGGGAAAGTAATCGAGCGTGGTTAGTAGTCGCCGAATTTCCGAAAGTTTCGACGATATTCGGACCAGGGCTAGTCGAATTCGGGTTTTTTGGCAAATGACCCTTGTCTGTCGGAAGGTCAGAATGTCGCTGAATTACCACTTTTTCATTGAATTCTGAATGTTGCCGAACTGAACCGTACAAGTCTATTCCACTGATAGCAAAGAGGTATGGGCCTAGATGCACAAAAATTCATAGAGGGCTAAAAATGTCGATGACCTGTCGGAGCAATGTCTTAGGCACATCCATAGTATTCACCAAAGAGTCTACGACATTACATCACCAGAACTCCGACAACAAAATGCCCACATCGACATCAATCCAACAGGTACATGAATTTTCATTCATCACATCAACATTGGCCTATTTCCATATGGAAATTAAGCATAATGACTAATTTCCATATGGAAATGCTGAGTAATGAGACACATTCGTATGCAAGGGGGTGTGTTGATATTTTAATGTGACACTTCGACTCATTCAGAAAACTCTGATAGCAGCCTCTGCTGTCGGAGTTCACAGTCTCCACTTTGACAATTTCCTTGCCCATGGGGAATGCTTGCCTGGTGCTGAGGGTAATATACTTCCCGATGTTGCTGCCCTTCTAACGAGGCTGAAGAAGGAACTGACTCGGAGCATGGAAGAGTGCTTGGAGGATTGTCCCGAGTTAATGCTTGCAACAATTTGCGATCCTCGAATCAAAAGCAAGATGACCCTTAGTTCCAATTCACTCACTGCCTGGAGGGAACAATTGATAGCGAGGGTGCATGAGAGGCAAAGAAAAAACAAGATGCAGTCACACAAAGCAGGAGAAGATTTGGCAGATGAGATGGAGGAGTGTGGTGGTCTTCCGGGACCTATCAGTAGCAGCTCCAGTAGCATATCATCTTCCGGTGGAGCAGCTGCTGCTTTTTATGCTGAGGCAATGGACAGATTATGCTTCGGACAAAACAAACAGCTCCCCATAAATAGAAAAAGTGCTGAGTTTGAGGTTAAGGCTTACCTTGCTGAACCTTCTTTGTCCCAAAGTACAGGTCCCTTGACTTTCTGGGATAACAAGAGGGCTGTGTGGCCTACTTTTATCCCTGGTAGCCCAGGAGTTGCTTTCTTGCCCCCCAACTACTGTCCAGAGTGAGCGGGTATTTTCCATATCCAGAAATATACTTACCCTTAGTGCTCTCAATTGGCCCCCCAGCTCATGGACACGGGGGGGGGATTTAAAGTCTACATTGTTGTCCCACTATACAGGTTATTCAGTTTGGCTCTATTGTTTTTCATCTCTTGTAAAAAAAAGTCTGCGGTATCTATCTACTGAGTCCTGGCTGCTCCAGTGTTCTGCAGTTTGATGCTGGGTACACCTCCAGTGCTGAGTCTGCCCTGCATCAGTCATCCACAGTCTTCCTTCTTCCTTCAGATTTAGTTGCATCCATACTTCATCCATAGTACCATAAGGCTAAATGCCCACCTTACCCTGTTCCACCATCTTCATTTAGACCCTGGAAATGGTTCCATTCATTTAATTTTCATTTTTTATTGTATTTTAAAGTTGCAGAATAATTCGGACTGTCGCCGACTTTCGTCTGAGCTGAACAGGTCGGATCTGAATTGCGGAGTCGACGAATGAAAAAAAAAATTTGCCGAATTTTACCGAAAATTTGTCGTGCACGAGTCTACAGTGGCATATCCTATAAGGTCGTGTATTTCCAGTGATGTTTCTGGATATTACCCTTTTTGATCCCTATTTTACTTGTTTTTAGATATTTATATCACTTAGATTTGTATTATATTTTTTGTAGAGTTAATAAACATTTCAGTATTTACTACAGTTCTTCTCTGTGCTGCCTTCCCCCTTTCCCTATTTGTTTTATATGTACCTGTTGTTTTGAGTCTGAGCCCATATTGAAGCCTGGCTGCATTATGAAATACTTGTCACTGACAGGGCACTTGGCAGGGTGTTGTATAGTTTATTGCAATGCTTGCAATGTCATTATCAGTCAAAGACACTGGGACATTTTCTGTGTACTTATCACAATAAGTGATTTTATTTGATTTCCAAGTCTTCTTCATCTCTCCATTCAGTTCAGCAAGCTTAAATCACAGACCATTTAGTGCCCAAATCCTTCTATTACTTTCAGAAAGGAGATGTGGCTGTCGGGCCAAAATAACTGCTCATCCCTTGCGTATGGCAAAGAATGGTCTCATTGCATCATATTACATTGTATATTGGTAACATTAATGCCTTAGTACCATAGAAGTCTCCAACACATTGAAAGGAAGTCACCATTGCCACTGTAATACAATGGTGCTGCATGCATTTTTATGGTTCTTCTATCTCTAGGGTTCTTTTGCAAGTAGGATCACTTTCAAGATGTTACTAGACTCATTTAGTGTTTAGGATTTATATTGGTAGGATTACCACACCATCTTTCTGGTTTTCGGCTTCACTGTCAGTTTTCCTCTCTGGGATTGAAGTGCGCTGAAACCCCAAAATAGCATATTGCAAAATGATGTAGTAGTAGCTGGGGCTGCCAAGAGAGGACTGGGACTGTTTTCTGGGGCCCGGGTAAGAAAGGGGGGAAATGTCTCAGTTCCCATGTGTAGGGAAGAGGCAGAGTAAATTGTGTTGTGTGTATCTGTGTGTGTGTGGGTTTTTTTTGTGTTTTTTTATTTTATAAATAAAAACTATAATCAACATGCTAATATTAAATATTTATGAACACACCTTTTCCACTTACTACAGCCCTGTTATTACTGGTCTTTCAGTCTACTTTCTAGGATATACCCACTGAGGCCTATTTCAAGCAGCCTCACAGGCACGTCAGTGAATGACTACAGTGTCTTACCGGCTATGTTTCAGTGCTTTGATTCCTGTATTTTTTTGTGAATGACCTTAACTTTGAATTATGATCACACTTGTTTGCCTCCTGGTCTGAGCGAAACTTCGTTCCACGCCTGATTTTTTTTATGCTGTCCAGTTTATCTCCTCTGTGAACCTCTTGCCCACTGCTGCTTTTCACCAACTACCAAATATGATCATCCTGATCTGGGCCTGGCTCAACAGGCCCTATCTGGCCTTGTAGCTGATATTTACTACTGCCTGTAGCCACAGCTTTGCTCTCAAGTAGCCCTCTCTGCAGAAGTCTTGAGTTTGTTTTGTCAGCCAACCTGTCGCTATTCAGCATCTGGTTTCTCTCTGCAAGTGAGCACATTGTTTTAATTCACTGCTTCTTTCCGTATCCCTTCTTGGCTGTTGCTGGATCTGTTCTGCTTAGTAACCCCCCTCTTGTCCTATCATTCAGAATGAATGACCACTTATACATGTCACACACAGGTGTTGCTAAGGCTGTTGCACATTATTTACAATTAAAGAAACTAGATCATGCTCCATATGATCAGGGTCAGACAACTGATATTAGAAAGTCTGACTAGCAAGCAAACAGAGAAGACAACCCCATCTGCTCGGGTGAAGCACTCAATATTGATGATCCAATTGAACTTGGGCAGAGGTCTTCGTTTTAAAAATGCTTGTTTATTAAATTAAATAAAACAAATGTTTGTGTTCTTACACATTTCGCTGTGTGATTTATCAAAGCGTAACAAGCCAACAATAAAATACATACAAAGAAGAACACTCCTGCCACAAATACACATATAAATACCCTCCTCTAACATTCTCATTGGTAAGATTGCTCCCATGTTAATCCAAATGATTAAATGGAAGCAGCATATTCAAAATCATTGCAGCACTCATTCCCAGTTAATTAACCCATTCATTAACAAAGCCTCCATTGTGTATTGTGGCTTTGTTAATGAATGAGTTAATTAACCGGGGATTGAGTCCTGCAATGGTTTTGAATATGCTCCTTCCGTTGAATCTTTTGGATTAATGTGGGATCAATCTTACCAATGAGAATGTTAGGGGAGGGTATTTATATGTGTATTTATGGGGGAGGTGTTATTTTTTTGTATTTACCTTATTGTTGGCTTGTTAAGCTTAGATAAAATGGTTTGTTTACACCACAAAATGCATAAGCATTAAGCCCACAAACATTTTGTTTTATTGATTTTAATAAACAATTATTTTTAAATGAAGACCTCCTCCGAAGTTCATTTGGATCATCAATATCAAGTGTGTTACCTGAACGGAGGGGGGTTGTTTTCTCTGTTTGCTTGCTAGTCAGACTTTTTGATATCAGTTTTCGGACCATGATCACTTGTAATTATGTTATTGTCACTTTGTTATAAATCCGTGCATTAACAGTGCTTCAATATCTTGGTGCTTTCTTTTATCTTTTTGGTTTGCTGTGGTTCTATACTGCTTGGAAGAGCAGCCATTATAGTACGAATTTATTTTTACTGTTACTGGGGACAGTTATTCTCCCAGATGCTCGTTTGTTGGAATTAGCGTATGCTACTGTACAACCATCACTTTTGTGAGTATACACCTTAAGGGTGCCTGTGGTGGTCCAGCACTGAATAGTGTTGATATACACAGGAGCAACCATATTTTGTATCCCTTATTTTTTTCTGCTGAAGCACCAAGGATAGCTTACAAATACAGAGAGATCAACCGTGCTGCTACGCTAATCAAAATAATGTATCATCCGGTAATATGAAGACAATAATCCACAAAACTCACCCAGAAACGGAGTGCTCAGCCTAAGCGGGTTCTCCAGTCCCGTAGTCTCAAAATGTGTACAAACAAGGATGTCAGGCGGCACCTCCAACATCGAACAGGCATAGAGTAGTTAAAAACGACTTTATTGTTGAATCATAAAAAAGGCATGAAGATACACCCCAATAGTGCAGGATACATTAGACTGATATAACACCGTCTAACATGTTTCGCGCTTCCAACAGCGCTTAATCATAGACATAAAGTGCTAACCTAAACCAAACAAACATATAAAACATTTGTGAATTAAAATGATCTTGATCACCTGTCAGTCTAGTAACCCTATTGGGCCAGCCATTTAGGTCATCCTGACTGGATTCCTGGAGTTAACTCTTAAGTGATACATTGACACTTTGAGAAAACCTGAAAGTTCAAATACACAATATCCAAGAAGAAACATATATACATGTATATATATATATATATATATATATATATAAACCTTCACAGGCTTAATCAGAGCGTCAAGAGCCACAAAGCAAGAAAATAATAATAATAATAAATGACCTAAAGTTAATTAAAATTAAAATTAACTAAAATCTTAATGAAGCTAAACCCCAATCTTAACTGTTGACCATCCAAATCAAGTTATATTATATTATATGATTAATATCCCATTCGTGGTTTAACCCTTCAGGGTCACGGGTATGCTACTGGAAAATCCAGTATGCTTCCCGTTTGTTAAGTTTGTTAAGTGAAAGCAAATCACCTCCTCTCCAAGGCAACCTAACCTTCTCAATACCTTGGAAGGACAAACATCTAGAATCACCTCCATGAATCTCAACAATATGTTTAGCCACCACAAATGTAGGATTCTGCTGAGATAACTGATATACATGTTCCCTGATTCTCATCTTCAAAGAACGTATAGTTCGACCAATATATTGGATCGAGCACAGGGAACATGTAAACAGATAGATAACATGATGTGTACAACAATTAATATAATCTTTAATCTTGTATTCTCTCTGATCAATAGTAGATCTAAATTCCTTTGAAACTTTCATCACTTGACAACATCTACATACATTGTTGCCACATCTATAATTACCTTGAACACTTAACCATGTGGCCAAAGTATCTTTTCTACTGAAGAAACTAGGGGACACCATATTACCAATTGTAATCCCTCTTCTAGCCCCAAAGTTAACTCCTTGCTTAAGAACTTGATCCAAAATCGGATCAGTATAAAGTATAGGAAGGAGAGATCTAACCAATGTACAAATCTCTGCATACTGGGGACTATAAGTAGTAATAAACCTAATGTGATTGTTATGGTTAACATCTAATCGCTTCTTAGCCTTTATATCAATTAAATCCCTTCTTGATCTAGAAGCTGCATACTGATATGCCTTGTCCAGTGTTTTGGAATCATAGCCTCGATCCCGAAATCTAGCAACTAGTTCCCTAGACGCGTGTTCAACCTCTTCTTCAGATGAGCAATTGCGCCTTAATCGAAGGAACTGACCCCTCGGAATATTTGCCTTCAAATGTCCAGGGTGTGATGAAAACGCATGTAGGAGACTGTTGCCAGATACTTCCTTCCTATATATAGTAGTAAATATCCTTCCTGCCTGCATATCTCCCCTCAAGGTCAGGTCCAAAAAAGAGATTGAAATAGGTTCAAATTGGTAAGTGAATTTCAAATTTAAACTGTTGTGGTTAAGATGATCCATAAATAACAACATCTCTTCTCTGGTACCCAACCATATAAAGAGGAGATCGTCAATATATCTACCGTACCACAAAATCTTTATTCCAAAAGGGTTCCCACCCCCAATGATGTGGGTGGACTCCCACCACCCCATATAGAGATTGGCGAGACACGGGGCAAAAGAAGCTCCCATCGCCACTCCACATCTCTGGAGGTAGAAAACACATCAAAGGAGAAAAAATTGTGGCACAGAAGATACTCAACAGCTAACATAAGGAAATCAACTAACTCCTCCGTATATCTAGAGAAAGACTTGAGATGAAAAGATAAAGCCTGAAGAGCCAAGTTGTGAGGTATGGATGAATACAAAGCTGTGACATCTGCTGACAACCAAGCACATCTATCATCCCAAACAATGTCAGTCATTTGATACAAAACTTGTTTGGTATCCCATAAGAAGCCAGGCAACTCCTCCACCAATGGACGAAGGTATAAGTCCTCCCAGGAAGACAAAGGCTCATTCAAAGAGCCAATGCCTGAAACAATCAGTCTCCCTGGGGAACTAACCCTGTCCTTATGAACTTTAGGTAAATGGTGGAAGATTGGAATGATTGGATTCCGAGGAACCAAAAATTCCACCCCCTTCTCATCAAGGATACCCAAAGAACGTCCAGCCTCCACTATACATCTCAATTTAGATCTATATAGATCTGTAGGATCAGCTTTAAGCCTCTGATAGACATCAGTATCAAACAACTGTCTCTCTGCCTCCTGAACATAGTAATCTGCATTTAAAACTACCACGTTACCACCTTTGTCAGACATCTTAATCAGAATTTCTTTGTTAGTCTGTAATTGTACTAACGCTTCTTTCTCAGCCAAAGATAGATTATTTAAACATTTGGATGAAGAGAGGGTCCGAGAGTGAAGTCCAGTTAATTCCCTCTCCAAAGTCCTCTGGAAAACATCCAGCTGGTGACCTTTGCATTGGATGGGGAAAAAATCAGACTTCAACCTGAGACCAGTCTCAACTCGTCTAACCTGATCTGATATTGGAAGAGACTCAGATCTTAAAGACCTAAGACTCCAATAGGTACACAAATCTGAAAAATTACCCGTAGAGGCATATGTATGGGAGGATATCTCCCTATCAGAGGACATAGATGTATCCCTAGGGGCCGCTTGATTCCAATAGAACTTTTTGATCGTTAATTGCCTAATAAAACGATTGACATCAATAAGAGTGTTAAACAGATTAAAATTAGATGTTGGTACAAAATTCAAACCTTTCTCCAAAACCTTAATCTGAGAAATAGAAAGTGGAACCTTAGAAAGATTCAACACCATCAATTTTGAACAGTTATCCGGTTCTGTCTTCTGGGGTACCGGTTGGAAATGTGATCTCCTGCCCCCTCTTCTTGTTGATTTCTTTGTGACCCTCTTTTGAAATTCTTCTTTCTTGATTTTCTTCCTTTTCCCTGTTGGTTTTTTGGTATCCTTGAATCTTTAGAGGTATCACTTGATCCAGGAACATTTGATCCTTCATTCACATTCGGACCCCCAGATTGGTTCTCATCTGCTGTATCTGAACCAAATTCTTCACTGGTATATACTTCTGATTGCGAGAAACTCACTCTCCTAGAGGTATCCTTGATAATGGATTTAACTGTAGATACTCAGTGTTTGTATCGCTTCCAAATATAAACCTGATTCTGATCGTAATCCATTTTATCTCTGACAAATTTGCGCTTCTTGAATGTTGAAAGTTCAGCATCTAATTTATCCAATGATTTGTGTAAAGCCATATCAAATTCTTGTAAAGCAGATGCAGAAGCACATAATAATAAATCATCTTGAATCATTTTAATATCTTGTCTGTAATTCGTAAGTAATTCTTGTTTGTAATCCACAATTAGCTGCATTAGCTTAAAGGAACAGTCACTGAGTATATTGTTCCATTTCAAAATGAAATTTGCATCTTTAGTGTCAAAGGAAGGATATTTCTTTAAACGTAAACCACGAGGAACACGATGTACCTGTAGATATTTCTCAAAGGTGGTCACATCCCACCAAAGTTTGAGCTCCTTCATATTTAACCTCTCCAGTTCTTGGAACATAGACTTAGCATCTGGTGGGTCATTCACAGAAGACGCTGGTTCAGCTTCAAAATCAAAAGTAGATGTAAGTCTGCTTTGTTGCTCAGAGGATGCTAAAAAATCCCCAAATGTATAACTCTCTACTATTGGGTCTTCAGCCATATTAAACTCAAACGAAAATGTCTATGCCTGTTTAAATTCTTGATCGCAGATCAAATATCATTAATAGGGCGAGAATAACCTCAGAAATAACCGGCAATGAACTTTAATGTTCTTTGAAGAGAATCTCCCATAAATCTTTACCTGTGATTAAATCATCCGTACAGTTGAGACAGGAAGATAGCGGAGCACTGGAACAGTGGAGGATAACTCATAAATACAGAGAGATCAACCGTGCTGCTACGCTAATCAAAATAATGTATCATCCGGTAATATGAAGACAATAATCCACAAAACTCACCCAGAAACGGAGTGTCAGCCTAAGCGGGTTCTCCAGTCCCGTAGTCTCAAAATGTGTAGAAACAAGGATGTCAGGCGGCACCTCCAACATCGAACAGGCATAGAGTAGTTAAAAACGACTTTATTGTTGAATCATAAAAAAGGCATGAAGATACACCCCAATAGTGCAGGATACATTAGACTGATATAACACCGTCTAACATGTTTCGCGCTTCCAACAGCGCTTAATCATAGACATAAAGTGCTAACCTAAAGCTGATCCTACAGATCTATATAGATCTAAATTGAGATGTATAGTGGAGGCTGGACGTTCTTTGGGTATCCTTGATGAGAAGGAGGTGGAATTTTTGGTTCCTCGGAATCCAATCATTCCAATCTTCCACCATTTACCTAAAGTTCATAAGGACAGGGTTAGTCCCCCAGGGAGACCGATTGTTTCAGGCATTGGCTCTTTGAATGAGCCTTTGTCTTCCTGGGTGGACTTATACCTTCGTCCATTGGTGGAGGAGTTGCCTGGCTTCTTATGGGATACCAAACAAGTTTTGTATCAAATGACTGACATTGTTTGGGATGATAGATGTGCTTGGTTGTCAGCAGATGTCACAGCTTTGTATTCATCCATACCTTACAACTTGGCTCTTCAGGCTTTATCTTTTCATCTCAAGTCTTTCTCTAGATATACGGAGGAGTTAGTTGATTTCCTTATGTTAGCTGTTGAGTATCTTCTGTGCCACAATTTTTTCTCCTTTGATGGTGTTTTCTACCTCCAGAGATGTGGAGTGGCGATGGGAGCTTCTTTTGCCCCGTGTCTCACCAATCTCTATATGGGGTGGTGGGAGTCCACCCACATCTTTGGGGGTGGGAACCCTTTTGGAATGAAGATTTTGTGGTACGATAGATATATTGACGATCTCCTCTTTATATGGTTGGGTACCAGAGAAGAGATGTTGTTATTTATGGATCATCTTAACCACAACAGTTTAAATTTGAAATTCACTTACCAATTTGAACCTATTTCAATCTCTTTTTTGGACCTGACCTTGAGGGGAGATATGCAGGCAGGAAGGATATTTACTACTATATATAGGAAGGAAGTATCTGGCAACAGTCTCCTACATGCGTTTTCATCACACCCTGGACATTTGAAGGCAAATATTCCGAGGGGTCAGTTCCTTCGATTAAGGCGCAATTGCTCATCTGAAGAAGAGTTTGAACACGCGTCTAGGGAACTAGTTGCTAGATTTCGGGATCGAGGCTATGATTCCAAAACACTGGACAAGGCATATCAGTATGCAGCTTCTAGATCAAGAAGGGATTTAATTGATATAAAGGCTAAGAAGCGATTAGATGTTAACCATAACAATCACATTAGGTTTATTACTACTTATAGTCCCCAGTATGCAGAGATTTGTACATTGGTTAGATCTCTCCTTCCTATAATTTATACTGATCCGATTTTGGATCAAGTTCTTAAGCAAGGAGTTAACTTTGGGGCTAGAAGAGGGATTACAATTGGTAATATGGTGTCCCTTAGTTTCTTCAGTAGAAAAGATACTTTGGCCACATGGTTAAGTGTTCAAGGTAATTATAGATGTGGCAACAATGTATGTAGATGTTGTCAAGTGATGAAAGTTTCAAAGGAATTTAGATCTACTTTTGATCAGAGAGAATACAAGATTAAAGATTATATTAATTGTTGTACACATCATGTTATCTATCTGTTTACATGTTCCCTGTGCTCGATCCAATATATTGGTCGAACTATACGTTCTTTGAAGATGAGAATCAGGGAACATGTATATCCGTTATCTCAGCAGAATCCTACATCTGCGGTGGCTAAACATATTGTTGAGATTCATGGAGGTGATTCTAGATGTTTGTCCTTCCAAGGTATTGAGAAGGTTAGGTTGCCTTGGAGAGGAGGTGATTTGCTTTCACTTATTAACAAACGGGAAGCATACTGGATTTTCCAGTTGCATACCCGTGACCCTGAAGGGTTAAACCACGAATGGGATATTACTCATATAATATAATATAACTTGATTTGGATGGTCAACAGTTAAGATTGGGGTTTAGCTTCATTAAGATTTTAGTTAATTTTAATTTTAATTAACTTTAGGTCACTTATTATTATTATTATTTTCTTGCTTTGTGGCTCTTGACGCTCTGATTAAGCCTGTGAAGGTTTATATATATATATATATATATATATATATATATACATGTATATATGTTTCTTCTTGGATATTGTGTATTTGAACTTTCAGGTTTTCTCAAAGTGTTGATGTATCACTTAAGAGTTAACTCCAGGAGTCCAGTCAGGATGACCTAAATGGCTGGCCCAATAGGGTTACTAGACTGACAGGTGATCAAGATCATTTTAATTCACAAAAGTTTTATATGTTTGTTTGGTTTAGGTTAGCACTTTATGTCTATGATTAAGCACTGTTGGAAGCGCAAAACATGGTAGACGGTGTTATATCAGTCTAATGTATCCTGCACTATTGGAGTGTATCTTCATGCCTTTTTTATGATTCAACAATAAAGTCGTTTTTAACTACTCTATGCCTGTTCGATGTTGGAGGTGCCGCCTGACATCCTTGTTTGTACACCAAGGATAGCTTGCCTTTGCCACTGACCGTCTTGGCTCAAATTATGTGTTTCTGTTTCTGCTCAAGCCTTCCTGGACTGATGGCCTGATGGCCTTGAAATGGATCCTATAAAGGTTGAAGCAGTCAAAAACTGACCCCTTTCTCAAGGTCTTAAAGCCATCCAAAAGACTTATTGGCTTTACATATTACTATAGTGATTTCATAAGGGACATTTCTGAGTTTGTGGCCTCATCACCAAAATGACAAGTGAAGGTGTGGACCAACCGCACTGGTCCCCAGAAGCATTGGCAATTGAGTAGCTGAAAACTTACTCCTTGGCACCTATATTTCTGTACCCAGATCGCCAATTGGCCTTTGTCATAGATGTGGGTGCTTTCGGAATTGGCAGCAAGACCAGTCCTCTCTGTCTCCCCACACTGGCAGATACCATCATCATGATTTCCTTTCAAAGCAGTTCTCTCTAGTCCAGATAAATTTAAGATGTGGGTAACTGAGAACTGTTTGCAATTAAGATGTCTTTGGAGGAGTGGTTCTAGATGGTGCTATTACACCCATAACATTTTTTTTATTTTATCAAAGTTTTTAATTTATTTTCCAACAAAACAGAGTAACAGGCATCACTTTAAGTCAGAAACAGAATGCGATATATACAAAATGCTACCTTTCCCAGGTAATATAAGCGCTACGTAACACTGTGTTCAGATTAGTAAGCATGTCGTCCTACATGAAGCGTTGGGCATTGATCATATTGGGAGTATCAATCCGAAGTCGAGAGGAATGCAGATACCATAGAGGACCCTGAATTCGCAATGAATATGTTTATTAGCTACAGCCAAGCAAGTATGGCATAGCTCTCAAAGTATATAGCTTGTTGAGTGAAAAAGAAAAGCTGATGCAACAGCCTAAACAAACAGAATGAACAAAAGGAAATAAAAGAAAAGAAAATAAATCAAAATAAAATAAGTCAAAAGTATAATGAAATAAACTAGAGCATCCTATGGAGTGATCTCATCTCAGAAGCCCATCGACCCACTCCAGGGTCTCCTACCTCTGGCACTATGGGTCCAACAGACCCACCATCTAGTGATCCGCGTCGCCCCCATCCCTAGTGATGTTAGATGTATGTAGGTCGTCTATACACTTCTAAGAGGTGTAACGAAAAGCTTAAATAAAATTCATCTTGGAAAGTTTGAGGGAGTGAGGAAATATAGGGACTCAACATTCTAACAAACTTTCTACCATCAACCTCTTTGTCGCGCAGGGAGAGGGTCCAATATAATTCGATGAAATAGTGTTTTGTCCCTCTAAGTCTTATATGTGGGTGGTAAAGGTGACATCCAATTAGTAATACGTTGTTTAATAGCTATCATTAGTAAATTGTCAATGAGATATAGCTGAAGTCCAGCGGTCCCAGTCAGGTTGGGGTATATGCCAATAGAGAAAACCAGGATTGTCAGTGTTTATTGTCAACCCGTTGAGGGAATTAATACATGTTAATACTTTAGTTTAGTAAGAGGAAATGATTGGGCACTGCCAAAGGCAATGCAAGAGGTTAGTCTTGGGATGTTGGCATTTCAGGCAGGAATCTGTGGTAGTGATACCTATTCTATGGGCCAGTGTCGGGGTAATATACGTTCTATGAAGAAGTCTATACAGCATCTTGTGAAAGTAGGCAGAGGGAGAACTACGTAGATGCCTATCAAAACACTAAAGTATCTCAGCCATGTCTGTATGTGGGAGATCACACAACCAGCCCCCTAAACCCCTACTAGTTTCTTTGTAACATACCACAGGAGTAAGCAGATTGTAAAGTAGTGAGCTACTGACGTGGATACCCGAGTCATTTTTCAAGCACCTATCTAGGGGGTTGTTGTGTAGTTGTGACTTAAGTGCCGGTAACAGAGAAAGAGTCTTGTGTTTAAAGTGGAGATATGTAAACACTTGATTTCCCGGGAGCCCAAATTTCTGTTGTAAAATTGGGTATGGATAAATTGTATGGGTGTCTGGATCAATCAAGTCTCCGATCATTTGAATCCCCTTCCCTACCCAGAATTTGACATGAGCATCTGCACGACCATGTTGGAAGGCAGGATTTTGAAGAAGGGGGAAAAAGATAAAAACCTGTTTGTTAGCGAAGAGAGAATGCCGGGCATATTGCCAGGCTCTAATACTGTCCAGTAGGAGCGGATTAGTAGAACAAATGGGGGAAGTGTTGAGAGTGGAGCATGTAGGGCATAGCGTAAATCCAAAGGAGCAGCTAGATGTTGGACCCGTTCCCAATTAGTGTAGGTCATTGTGTGATTGATCCAATCTTTGGAATACTGTAATAAACTGGCTACATTATAGAGCTTAACATTAGGTAAATTGAACCCCCCATTAGTTTTAGGTTGGGAAAGTTTGTTCAAATTAATCTGTGTTTTTATTATTATTATTATTAAATGCATTTTGGTAATTTGCTATGGAGAAAAGAGATATCAGTTGATGGCAGTAGGAATGGGATCATTTGTATAGCATACAGAATCCTGGGGAAGGAAACCATTTTGAATGGGTTAATTCTGCAAATGAAAGACAAAGGCAGAAGTGACCAACCATCAAAGTCACCTGACATTTTAGCAAAAAGGGGGGGGGGGAGTTAGCACCGTAAATAAGAGTAGGATCTTTGGTTAAATATATACCTAAGTATTTGAGGGAATGATTCGTTAGTTTGAAGGGGCAATTGATAGGAGGTTGTGGGATTCCATCCTTCAAAAGTCACAATACCTCTGATGTATCTAGATTAACTCTAAGTCCCAAGATCTCTTGGAAACAATGCAAAGTCTGCAAGAGCTCTGGGATTGCTGTCTTGGGATTGGCAATAAATTGCAAAACACTGTACTCAAAGGCCCTAGCTTTGTTTCCTGAGCACCTATTTGAATACCATGGAAAGACTGCATAGAAGATAGATGAAGCAATAATGGATCTAGAGCTAAGTTAAAAAGGAGAGGGAGCAGCCCTGTCTGGTGCCGTTCTGGAGTGAGAAGATGAGGCAGTTAACATTATTTACCGTCAAAAAAAGTCTGTGGAGATTTATCGATGGAACGTACAGTATATAAGACGTAAACCTTGACCCAAAGCCCTGCACCTCCAATACCGGATAAAAGGTGGGGTGATGCCACGTTACTGAATGCTTTTTCAGCTTCCAAATTCACCAACATGGCCTCTGAATCGTTGGCGTTCCATGCTGCGATCAGGGCTGGTATAGCATTCTTGATATTATCAACAGAGTGCCAACCTTTCATAAAGCCTGTTTGCATCGGGGAGATGATGCTAGTCATGAATAAACTAATCCTGTCAGCCATCATTTTGTTAAGTAGTTTATAGTCTGCGTTCAATAATGAGATTGGTCAATAATGAGAATTGTCTATAAGAGGCTAATAGACAATGATCCCTGCCTGGTTTGGGGAGAAGAATAGTATGTGAAAGCGTGAAATGGCAGTCACAAGGCAGTCACAAGGATGTCATTGAACAGCATAGTAAGATCTTGAGTTATATTTTGGGACAGGATTTTATAATTTTCGGACGGCAACCATCAGGTCCCTGGGATTTACCATGTTTGAGCAAGGAAATTGCTTTCCGCACTTCATCAACAGAGATGGGAGAGTCTAGAGTGGAGGTTTGAATGGATGTTTAAGAGAACAGAGACACTGAAGTTAAAAAAAAAAACTGTCCGAAGAGTAGGGTTGTCCTGGCCCCTTGAATAAAGCTGTTTATAATCAGATACAAAAAGGTCTACCATAGAGTTGCGGTCCGTAACCACTCTGTCACCCGAAAGTCAGTGTGCGATGTGTGATCTGTAGAAAAAGAAAAAACACAAGAGGGTGCCAATAGTGTATTATCCCAAGGGCATTCAGAGCTATAATAAGCAGTATATATAATCAACTCAAATTTGTAAATGGTTGGTCTACACACATGTCTGTAACCAACAGAAAAGGCATACAGGGTACTTTACCCGTCCCTGCTGGGGTTAAATTCATCCGCCTCGGGAGTCCAGAGGTATCCACTGCGCTGTCCACATAATTAATATTCTGGGATTTTTCTAGCACTGATGATCTCAGACAATATTCAAGAGGTAAACAAAATGATAAAATATTTAAAAAAAAAATAAACTAGTAGCCAAAGTATTCCTATATTAAAATATTTATTTAAAATTGATATGCTCAATGGCATTAAAAAGCTTGTTTAGGATGTGTTTTGCAGCGCACCCGGCTGCTTTCTCAACTAATCTGACCTCCAACAAACAAAGGAAAAAGAAACGGCTACAACCTAACAGATATTTAAATGTTACATTGTATTGCCCGATTGGTTGCATGATCGACTAACTGCAATAAACTTGTTATGTGGCAACCTGATCGGGCCGATTCAAACAGACCCAAGTAATCGGATGAAGCAATGAAAACACATATGCATGTATATACATATACATCTCAACAACTGTATTAACTATATCAATATCCTATCTATATTCCAAATGACAGCAGTGGCACAAAGTAAAATAAATATACAAGATTAACACAATCTCTTGTTCTCAATATAACATACTCTATAGTGTCCCGAGTAGTACGCAAACAGTAAATCTCCATGGCTGCAAAGTAAACATATCAATACGATGTGTCATTTGGGTTTATGTGAGCAGAATAAAGAGACCAGTAGGTGGCCCAGTTTGTTGGCCTGCTGAATCCATTTGCCGGTTGTCCAACTGAGACTAATGTGTGCCGCCTGTTCGAGTATAACATTGTATGCATCCTTAGCAGAGGTGTATAAGGATTTTGTATAAGTAGTGGGGTGCTTGAGATATCTGGAGTATGCCTTACTAAGGTTCCGTTGTAAGAGAAGCAATTTGGAAGGGGTTTCTCGTTTAAATTTTGCTACGTAGGAAATGATGTGGCCCAGTAGAACGGCCTTTGAGGCCTGCCAAAACAACCCAGGCTTAGTGTGGTGTTGGGCATTGAGAATGGCATAAGACGTCCATGCCACCTGAAGACTTTGTTTAAAAGCAACAGAATTGTACAAATATGCGGGCATTCTCCAATTAAAGGAAAAGGGAGTGGGAGGACGGAAAGAGAAAGTGGCTGTGACAGGGGCATGATCTGAAATAATAATATCATGTATTTTACTGTGTTGAAGATGTCTGATGGGTGAGGGGTTACCTAAAATATAGTCAGTGTGGGTGAATGTGTCATGGGGGTGAGAATAAAATGAATAATCTCTGTCTACTGGGTAGAGTAATCTCCTGAAATCAGAGTTGTAAATGTCTATGTAGAAAGTTAAATGGATTAAGTTTGAGTGGTACAGAGGGATGAGTGGGTTTGTTCTGGTCAAGAGGGGTCGCTGTACAATTAATTTCACCTGCAACCAGCAAATGATTATGGTCCAGTGAAATGAGTTTCTGATAGACTGCAGTAAAAAAAAGGAGAGTAGAGCTGTTACGTGATTTTAGCGCCATCAAGAGAGCAAGACAAAATTACATAACTATCTTCCTGGTATACTACCAAGTCATGTTGTTGGAAGTCAAATTCTAACAGTAGTGTGATAATGGGCAGATACGCAGGTTCCCACCCAACACCCATAACAATATTAACAGATCACTGTAACCTTGAAAATTTTGGAAAAGCCAAAAGATCAAATGCTCATTGGGCTTTGTTTGTTTTTAGATGGTTCAACATTACTACTTCCTATACACAGTGTTGAAAGACTTCTAAAGCTGATGCCCCCTCTCACCAAAGTGATGAAACCTATGTTTCGGGTTCTGATGTAGCCATCTTACCATCCTCTCAACAACTGCTTCACTTTCTTCTTCCTCCCATCAAAAGCTCTCAGCTGTCCAGCAAAAAAATATTCCTACTGGGACTGAAGTTCCCCTGGAAAGATGTTTCTGTCTACATCCTTCTGAATTCAGATCTTGCACTAGGGTCATCAATATGTAGTGGCTAGGCATCCCAGAGTCAAATGTACTTTTTGACCTGCTTGTTCACAGCTTTTGATGGCCTAAGCGTAATGCTGATGTACTTTGTGGCATCTTGTCTTTATGCCCAAACCAAGATAACTTGAGCTAAACAGGTGAATCTTCTTCACCAGCTTCCTATTCCAGATTTACATTTGTCTCATCTGGTGATGGATTTCATTGTAGAACCTCCTTTCCAAAGATATGACAGTTGTCTGAGACATAATGTACCACTTTTCTAAAAATTATCACTTTGTACCTCTTTCTAGGTTGCCTACTTCTGAAAATTTGGCTGACCTCTTTAGGAAAGAAATATATTCCCTTCAAGGTGTATCTGAGCAAATATTTTTGGCAGAGGCTCTCCATTTGTGTCATGATTATGTAGGGCCTTCAGTAAAAACTTTGAATTGATTTGCACTTTTCCACTGCCTACCACCCTCAGTCAAATGGTCAGATGGAGATATTTAAACCAGAATCTTAAACTGTTTCTTTGACCCTAATGTAATGAACAACAGGATAACTGACTAGTCTCCCTGGCAGGGTTTTCCTATAACTCCTTGGAGCAAAATTCCCAGGATGCCCTCCTTTTTCTGCCTTTATAATCCCTGCACCTTCATCCTGGAAAGACAATCTGCTGGAATACCTGCATCTGATGCCTGTGCTGCCTCCCTTGTAGATCTATGGCAGGGTATCCACACCACCCTCAGGGAGCTCAGTCTCTCCAGAGAAAAGCCTTTGTCAAAATGGTCTGGCTTTCAATGAAGAACATCAAGCTCCGCCAACCTTCTGATAAGCTTGATTCTTGTAACACAAGATCTTTCAAGATAGTCCAATGCATCAGCCAGGTGCCCTCCAAACTTTAAGATCTCTCCTCAACTAATAGATTACAGACACATATAAGAAATTCTGCGCATAAATCCTAACTTCAATTGGCTCAATATTCTAACAGGGAAACCATATATGTAAATACACAGACAATAATAAAAATGATATATACTGTGTATACCTCTTCACCGATCAAATCACAGCACATGCAAATAAGGACTACTGGTGATAATATTTAACTTATACACCCACATGCAGTGTGGCCGTGAATCTTATTTTTAAATGTCAGTTTTCATGCATATACTTAAATCAATGTCCATATGTATAGTCCTTCTATGGTCCCGTTATTCTTCTTGTTCTCAATGGGACCTCAAAACAGAACATACAAAGAGAAACAGATCATAGGGTAGTGTATCCTTTCTTATAGCACCCCTTCCTCCCCGAATCCTACTTACAAGCCGCTCTCAGACAGATCACATGTAGGATTCCTTCTTTAACTTCTCTCCACACACTTCCTATAACTGCATCCTCTCCATATCACTCATCGGAAAAAAGGGACCAAATCAATCTCCTTTAATGTTTTTTCTTTAACATGGACTGTATATGTGACCACAATACGTTCCACTCGTCTCTCCAAATTAAGCTTCAAGTCTTCCAATATTATATACAGAATTCTTTATTCTACAACATATACAATATCTAAAATCAGCAGTATCATATAGATTCACAACACCCAAAACCCCGTAGTACTTTACCGGAGATACGATAGGAATCCAACTCCTTCTCGATTCCCGGCAGAAGACACGGCGTCTGTCGTCACTACCGGCTCCACCGGTACCGATCTTAGACAAGTCAAATGGGTGTTGGGTTCTACAATCTGACTCCACCCAACGCGTTTCGTACTACGTACTTCATCAGGGGATAGTCAGTCACTCAACATCACTCATTTAAATAGTGCCATTTCCTATTGGTTAATCTTTAATAAAACAATTTAAATCGATAGCCACATTCAAACCAGTGGGTTGAAGACTTTTTAGCTTAAAAATCCATTCTGTTTCTTTCTTTGAGATTTTCTGAATCACATCTCCCCCTCTCCAATCTTTAGGAATGTAATCTATTATAGTGAATGTTAAATAGTTTGGATTACACTCATGACTTTTTTTAAAATGCTCAGATACACTATGTGGTTTCGATTGGGTGCGTATATTCCACATATGTTCATTAATTCTTACATGTAGGGGTCTACTAGTGCTTCCCACATATTGGAGTCCGCACGGGCACTCCAATAGATACACCACATTAGTGCTCTTGCATGTATGGAAACCTCTAATTGAAAACGTTTTTCCAGTCACATTAGATGTAAAATGTTCCAGTTTCCTACTTTTAAAGCAACTGGTCTTACATGCTTTACATTTACCACACCTAAAAAAACCATTTAACCCTTGTTTAAAAAATCCAACTTTAGAGATAGTTTTATTATAGCTATGTACTACTTTATCTTTAATCGTTGGAGCTCTTCTATATGTAATTTGTGGTTTTTTAGGGAGCACTCTTTTCATGTCCTCATCTTTTAATAAGATTGGCCAATACTTATTAATAATTTTTTTAAACTGATAATGGTCTACACTATACCCCGTTATTACTGCAATTTTTTCTTCTTCTTTTTTCTTACTTTGATTTCTAATACTACTCTTATTAATAAGGGAATTCCGTTCCATTGCTTTCACAGTTTTAAAATTTGTTTCTAAAAGTTCCTCTGGGTAGTTTCTTGCTAGAAAATCCTTCTTAATATTTTCAGCTTGTGTTATAAAAACCTCATTTCTAGAACAATTCTTACAAGCTCTCATTAGTTGACTCTTCGGTACATTTAATAGCCACGGGCGATGATGGCAACTATTTGGGGGTATATATGTATTACAATCTGTGGGTTTCCTATACATTTTTGTCTCTATTTTATCATTTTCTATATAAATACATAGATCCAAGAAATTTATTTCTTGTCGACTGTTCTCACTTGTAAAATTCAGATTATACGGGTTAATATTCAAATAAGTAATAAATTCATTCAGAGATGTCACATCTCCCTCCCATATAAATAAACAGTCGTCAATATACCTTTTCCACATTATTAAGTTTTTCTTCTCCTCCAATTTAGGATTAATGTACTCCTCCTCCCATAGTCCCATCAATAAATTTGCATAGCTTGGGGCGAAGCGAGTACCCATCGCTGTCCCAAGCTTCTGTAAGAAATAGTGTTCTTCTACCCAAAAGTAATTATTATTAAGAACGAATTCAATGCCTTTTAGTATAAACTCTATCATACTCGATGGTAACCTCCTCTTGTGTCGATGGATGGACATGAGGAATTTTTCGTTGCTAAAAATTCTGGATCTCTGCTTTACTAAAGGTACTCTTCAGTATCAGGAGAACTGGGAGGTTATGGCCCAGAAGAGCATTCCTGGGTTCCAGATTCTGATGTCCACATGTCTGCCCTAAATAGTGCTTCATTGTGAATTTCCCTCTAAGCCATGTTTATGACTCCCGGAGGGTGTCTGTGTGCGTGGGGGATAGTGTAGGAACCCGGTCCAGAAATCCTGTTCTGCTGTTCTGCTATGACGTGCAACGCTGCCTGCTTTTTCTGTTTTGGACATATCCTCTCCACTTTCTCCAGCCCTGCTATTACTGGTATTTCAGTCTGCTTTCCAGTACACACCCACTGAGGCCTATTTCAAGTAACCTTGCAGACATTTCAGTGCTTATCTGTGTGTGTCATACTGACTAGTGTTCCAGTGTTTTGATTTCCTTACTGTATGTATGACCTTGGCTTTTCTGACAATGCTTGTTTGCCACCATCTCCACTTCATTACTTGCCTGATCTTGTATGCCAATTTGGATCCTGCAGCCTTGGTTGCTTTGTGAGCTTCTAGTCCAGATTATCTCCTGTGTGAGCCTAATGCTGCTGCATTCCACAACTGAAAAGTGTTGTCATCCTGGTCAAGGTCTGACTCAATTAGCCCTGACTATTTGGCCTTGTGTGGACCAACATTTCCCACTGCTTGTAGCCACATTAAGGTCTCACTTGAAGTTGGCACTTCTCACTAGCTATGCACCCCATCTTCATCTCAAGCAGCTTTTGGGAGGAGCCTTGACTTTTTTGTCTGACAACCTGTGGCTATCCACCATCTGGTTTCTCTTCACAAGTGAATAAGTAGTTTTGATTCACTGCTTCCTTTTACTATAGTATCTGTTCCTGGCTGGTGTTTCTGCCTCTGTTCCGCCTAATAGCCCCTCTGCCTTGCAGGTCGGCCTCCCTGTCCTGTTACTCAGTATGACAAAACTAAAGCAACATGGTACCCAATGCAAACTCTTGTTTTCCCCCACCCATCCACGTGATGATTGTACAAGCTATAGTACTTGATTGCTACTTGATGCATTGTGACCCTGGTCAGTAAGACGTGATGATGTACAGCATGTTGGCTTCAAAGTCACAATTCTCTGAGTAGCACAAAACAAGTACTGCAGAGCACAGGCACCACTTAGCACAGGTAATATGGGATAAGAAACCCCATCGGTCTGCCATGGACCCTGTCTGCTTTTATAATAGCAAACTAATTTAGAGCTATATTTATTGTATTTAATTTTTTTACACAATAAAATATTGATTTGCCCTTTATTCCTTTTCCATTATGGACCTGGCTATTAGTGGGAAGAACAAGTCTCCCCCTTCCCTGCGATTCAGTAATGAGCTATTTACCCTTTTAAGGACCAGAGCGGTGTACAATACATTGGGAAGCAGTTTGTTGTGTACCAGTCCTTAAAGGGTTATATATATATATATATATATATATATATATATATATTGTCCTCTTTCACTCACTGAGCAACTGAAAGGAGCAGGCAACCTGTAAGTGAGCCTCTGTAGCATGCTGGGGTGTTTTTCTTCAGCTGTCACAGCACTAGTTGCAAACTTTTTTTTTTTTTGGACAAATTCAGGGAAAGTCTGGCACTATTACATCTGGGGGAAGAAACCCCAGCATGCTCTGTGCAAGCTCAGATACTTGATCCCTGCTACCAGTGTCTGTGAGCAGGGGATAATATAATATACTTAAAGGAGCAGTAAACTTTTATTTATGAAAACACATATTTTATAGAGCTTTTTCTGCTGAGTAAAACAAGGTCACTCACATAGCTGTCAGATGTTTTATTCAAAATTTATAGCAGTTCAAATAATCAGGAAGTGAATTTACTGTGTTTACTTCCTGATTGTTCTAACTGACAGGAAGTGACAGGCAGTTTCTATCACATTCTATGGAGAACTGTATGTCTCTGACTTTTCTGACTTTCCTCTCCATTAGAATCTAACAGGAAAACTAATTAGAATTTGACCACTAGAAGGCACTGCTAATGTAAAAAAACCACGGGTTTATACCGTAATAACCCTGGAAAGATAAATCTCTCAGCAGTGGGACTACCCTTATCAATAGGAAAATTCCTATAATATATATTTTTTTCATAAAAAAAAGTTTACTGCTCCTTTAAACCTTTAAGAACCAGAGTGACATGGAATGCTTTCCTTTGCAATACAAAGTGCAACCTTCTGGTCCTTTTAAAGTGTAAAGACTAGTGGCTATATATGGAACAGGGTTGACAAGCAGGTTGAGCATCTTGTACAAAAGATAGAGAAAGTGACTGAGCCGTTGTGAAAGTCATTGGGGATTTAGTGTGATGGTAGTTTATGGGACCTGCTGAAGATGGGGGTTTGGGTTTGTGATTGGTTCTCTGCAGATACTGAGCAGGGGCTGTAGGATAGGAGTGGTACTCGGGCTAGTTCCCCCCTGAATTTTTAGTTTATTGATTTAGTTACCACAAGTTGTAAATGCTGCACACCATCCCTTAAATTTCTTATTTTATTCCTCCGTTGCCCTTAATCTTATTCCTCCATTCCTCCCTCAATCTTCTGTCTCCACCAACCTCTTCCCCTTCTAACTTTAATGCTAGACCTATCTCCAACTTATTGGGGGAGATGCACTAAGGAGTGTTAAGGTGGAGATGAATTAGCCAATAATATCACTTCTCATTCAATGCATTAAGATTTCTCTTAGTGCATTGGAGACATCTCTAGCACTCAAGAGGTTGTGTGTGTGTATGTAGATGGCCCTGCCTGTTATATTTGTCCTGGCCCCCATCTTTTCTGATGGCATTCCTGATAGTAACACTGGAATCTGAGCAGAGAGTATATTGTTTCCCCAGTCAGTTGTATTTTCATGAATTTGAGCTGACAATGCAAGAGATAAGATACTTCTCACGTTATGGTCCACACTGGAAAAAATGAAAGAATGAGTTATCATTTTCACTATTAATTGCATTATATGCAGCAGAGCATTGGTCTGTTGACATTGGCTTGTGTGGCAGCCTTTGCTAAATACCGTAAGCAGGGAAGTGAGGGGAGAAAACAACAGGGACACACAGTAGCAACTGGCCTGATGGAGATGCACACGGGTTAGGATAGGGCAAAGCTTTCTATTTATTTATAGGCTGCTGATTCATACTCATTTGCAGTCATAAGTCACTGGTATGGGGTGTTTTTTTTCATTTCACTTAATATAACTTTATCAAATAAGTGGATACACTAAGAAGACCAATTGCAATTGTTGGGAAAACCAACAGCACCATACTGAAACAAATGCAAACTGCCATTGATTTACATGGTGCTTTTAACTTTCTGGGCGCCAAAGAGGTGTCCAACGAATTCTGTTAAGCCCTTGAATGCTAGTAATGACTACAAAGTATTGGTTCAAGGTGATAGAATACATACAGTGAGTGTGTGTGTACATATAAATCTATAATCTCCACTCACAAGGATTGCGTGGCACAATCCGCCCCCCAAGTCTGGTTCTGGCCTCTGTAAAAGGTGGCAACCCTATATATCGTCTGATGCACTAAGAAAAGAGAGGCAAACCAACTATTCTATAAGAGTCGCATACAAATTACCAGCATTTCAATTGATGAAATGGATGTTTTTAACCCCTTGAATGCTAAATGTCACCAACTCACTGCAGACCAATAGCATTCAACAGATTAAAAGCAACCATGATATATACATATAAAATAAATATCTAATATGCAAAATAAGAACCGTTCTGGTGCAGTTGGATTGCCTCAGAATTGCTTTACTGCCCCTCAGTACATCTTCCTCAGAGCCTCACAGTGGATTCTATCAGTGGTTTAGCCCTGAACCTGTTTCTGTTCCTTTGCTTACCATCTACCCACCTGCATTCTTTGTCTTGTTTTTTTTACCAAACAATATGTATCTGACAACAGAATCCTATCAAAGATATTTAGAGGACTGTTGGAGGCGTTTTCTGCCCAAGTGTCAAGCGTATCTTTTTCATATCTGCCATTCAAGCTGTTATGGTGACTGTCCCTGATTCTGCAGAGAATAATTGAGTTCAATGTTGTTGCTAGGTTACTGACAGACTGTGATGCTCTGACTCAGTGCTGCATTGCTTGCATGAAATGTTATTGTGATAAAAGGATTGCCAAGTGAAATATGGGCATGCAAGTGTGAAAAATGGATAAATAGGTAATGCAAACAACATAACACTTCCAGTAACCTTTTCACTACCAGAGATATCTGGGTACATCACAGGCAGCTCCCATGGCACTGAAAAGGATAAAGGAGTGCCATAAGTAAGGGTGTGCAAACTATTGCTCTGCAGTGAGCTATACTATACAACCCTTAGGCACTCAAAGGGTTAAAGCTAAAGTCAATCCAGATTCAGTTGTCCTGGGGACAGTTCCTCACTCAACAGAGGATAACGGAGTTTAATGTTATTGCTAGGTTACTGACCTTATGCTAAAATAGAAGTAGCTAATTTATGAATGATCATAATGCATCCCTCACATATATTTTTAAGCAAAATGTCTACACCTTTATCTTATTTAATATATATGAACTTGAAAGTCCTGTTTTTCTATAGTTTGTGGGGTGAAATTACTATTTTACCCTGGAAAGTACAGTGAAATGACTAGTAAGAGAAAGGTGCAAAGGAAAATGCCCAGTCTGTTAAACATGCAGTAAACGCTAATGCTATAATGTCTGTCAAGGTACACAAGTGTTTTACATTTATATTTATTTTCAAATATTACATTTTCTTATATAAGAACTTGTGTTCTAGCACTAGCGGTCCTGTTAAAATATATGTAAGGCTTATTAAATAAACATTAAAAAGCAAGAAATAGAAGCTAAAGTTCAGTCATTAACCAGTTAATTGGGTACTCCCCCATCTGGCAGTAGCAGAATTATAAACTTACAGCCCTTTGTGTAGAGATCCACCCCATGGGGCTTTTTTCTTTCCAGAGAGGCAGCTGATAATTCCTATTGGCTACTATGATGCCGCACCCATCTGCAACATCAATAGGAATGAAATTGCCACTGGCAATTTCAGCTCCTTCAGAAGGTGGAACAAAAAGCTTTGTGACATATCTTAGATACTCTGTGTGATCCGCCAAATAACACCTAGAGACTAATTGTGGGGTATAACAAGGCCATGGCTTTTATTCAAAAAACACAGAAGATTAACAACCATGATTAAACCCATAAGAGAAAAAAAAAAAACAAAGTCATTGCCATTATACATTTTATTAACTTTACTTAATGCCAACATTTACTTTTGTATTACCCCTCAGCCTGCCATCCAATCCCAATGGTACAGACAAAGTTTAACTCACCGCTGGATCTTGGGAGGAAATACCACAGACTGCTGACCTGGAATTGTCCAAAGCAAATTCTGGTATATTTTTTAAACAATTAACTCCCGTAAATGTTTTTGCAGTGACATAAACCGTGACAAGGTAAAATGACAAAATCATAATCTTGTTCCGCAGCACTGTACAATAGGGAATAAACATACAGAGATAATAAATAGTACAAATTGAATATGGAAAACAAAAAAGGATCAGAGGGCTCTGCTTATGAGGAAGTCTAGAGGAATGTATGGTGGACACAGAAGGAGTAAGTACTATGGGGTGTAAGTGCCTCCTGCCACAATATCCCGCTATACCCCACTAGCTCACTGCCTAGGATATGGACAAATAAAATCTTTGCATACGTATCTTCCAAGTCCTTTCCTAAGTGGAAGTATCCTTAATGGCATTTTCATGATTATTAATATAACTTTTTTAGTGAAAGCCTTGGAAGGAGGAGTGAAGCAACATCATAGTGGATTAATTAATTATGCAGGCTGTGTCACACTGTTCAGTGAGCTCCGCTCTGCTGAGGTTAAAGGATGACAAACTAATAAACCAAAAATCCCTAAAACCTTTACACAGACTTAAATCAAAAATATAAAAACCTTTAATATGAATAAAAGTTTTGCAGTGCCAGATCCACTTTTAATATATTGCCATGGTTGCATCCTTAGATGGGCCCATTCACATGGAGATTGTACAGTTCTAATTTCCTGCTGAACTGTTTGGCCTATTGTGTCTGTCCACAGGTATTTAGGTGTTTAGTGCATGAACGATCCTTGATTTGCCCACTTTTACCCAGATTTATGAGTGGTTATTGTCACATTCTGTCCAAATGGACACAGTCTGCTGAGCTCATGTGTTTGCACTACTTTGAATATTTAGACATGCTGAGTACTCTCCACAGAGTGGCACTTAAAGGGATAGTAATACTTCGTTTTATCTTTATTTTATTTTGTAGGCATTAAAAAAACATGAAGAATGATATGTCTTATCTCTCAAACCTTTATGGTTTGAGAGATATTCACAAGCAAAGTTTCCCCTCCCGCCCCTTTTACCTAGTGTAAGTAATCTCTTCTCAGATGTGGAATGCAGTCCATAGACCAGACAGATAACAGCCTGGGACAATCTTCTGCCTATGAGAACAATGAAAGCCCTGCCCCCCTTGACACGTTTTTCAGGTTTTCCCCTTATCTTAATTGAAGATTGTCCCTCTCTGCAGTCTACCTGGGTACCTCCCTTCTGATCTGGCTGAACAGTGTTACATCAGTAAAAGGGGCGGGAGGGGGATACTTTGTCATTGAATTACTCTTGAACAACAACTCTGATAGAACTGAAATAACATTCCCCAAAGTCCAAATACTATGATGATTAATTGGAGCTGATTTTATAATGAACCGTTACTATCCCTTTAAGAAGCAATTTTGTCTTGGCCTGTCCAATACCCTTAAAAATTAATTTGCCTGGATTGGTGTGCCTAACATTCTTGAAGATCCAGGTGAACTAAATTCTATGGAAGTGCTGCCAGGATGCAGCTGTTTCCATGACCCTCTATAGTAGAATCTCTGATAACTAGGCCTACCCACATTTCTGCCTGCTGAATCTGCACATGTATCTATAAAACTAGGTCCTGTAAGGAATTCCATTTCACCAGAGGAAAGGAAAGATATGAAAACTCTGCCCCTTTTGTCTCTATTGTGGTATTTCTGGACAGTACATAAAGCCCTGCCCAGAATGACCTTCATGTTCCATTGCAAGGCATATTGGCGTAACTCACAGCTTTGTTAACCTATTCCCTCTTAGCCTGTGAACTGTCTCTACTGCTGCTGCATGTCCTCTTTCCATAGTGCCCCCACAACCACTGCCTTATGTAAGTAGGAGAAAAAAACTGCTTTTCCACTTTACCACACCTTCCTGCTACTATTCTCCAGCAGTTTCTGCTCATCCACCCCGAACACCAGCCCACACACAACAGACTAGCTTTGTCTTATCCGTGGTTTTTAGCTGTGTGTTATAAGGCTCAATTAATTTATGCTACCAACAGGGCCTATAGGCTCCTCTGATAAGAAGACTGATCTGGCTGAGCCAGAGCATGACCCTGTCAGCTCGGATGGACACTCCACTAATAATAAGTCTTCAGAAATGGAGGTTCTACCTCTGAGCAGAAAGAATTATGAACATTGTGTTTCTGCTGCTCCAAGTTACTATTGAACTCTTTGGTCACTCATATCTGTCCATGACTGTTTTGATGATTTGAACACATTTTTCCAGATTTATACATGATTAATCTTAGTATGTTCACATTATGTCCTTATGCTTAGAGCAGAAGTGGCCTATGCGTGTCATGTTTTCATGCCACTTTTGGTATTTGAGCATTGTGGAGAGTGTATAGCTTTTCTAGCCCTCTTGACACTGTTCCTGGCACTCACAATTGCCTATATTCTATGATATTTGGTTTTTGGCTCGACTTTGCTTTCTGGAATTCTGTTTTGTCTCTCCTGCCCTTTACCTCTAGCTTGTATACTTTTGTTGCCTACCAACTGCCTTCAACTTCAGACTTTCTCTCCACATATGAACTCCTGATACCTGCCCTGACTCTGACTGCCTGACACTGCATATGTGTTTCACTTCTGGTGCCTCTCTTTGACATCCTCCAGTATCCTGTTGGCAGCCTCACAATCCTGGATGTTCAACTTCTGGGGGCGATTAGTTACTCTTTTGCAAATTCTTCCTTCTGCTGTTAGGCTCCTTCTCTAAAGGTGTTCCCTGCCCCTAGACTCCAAAACCAGTCCAGTATGTGACACTGTTTTATTATTTAATTACATAGTAACATAGTAGATAAGGCTGAAAAAAGACATGCGTCCATCAAGTCCAGCCCATGCCAATAACACCCCTGTTGATCCAGAGGAAGGCAACAAAAAAGCCCTCTGGAGCAATTTCCAATGTAGGTGTGTGTGTGTGAGTGTGTCAAATAGTTCCCCGGCTCAATATCCTATTTGCTTTGAAGCCATCTGTCATAACTGTCAATATTGTTCTGTGCTAGATAGGCATCCATTGCTTTTTTGAATGCAGTTACATTATCTGCAAGCACAGCATCCCGAGGCAAAGAATTCCATAGCCTTACCGTCCTTACTGTAAAGAATCCCTGCCTGTGTTTTAGTCGAAAGCGCCTTTCCTCAAGTCTTAATGGATGACCTCTTGTTCTTAGCTCAGCTCTTTGCATAAATAATTCATTGGATAGTTCTTTGTATTGGCCTTGAATGTATTTGTAAATGGTAATCATATCACCCCTTAGACGTCTCTTTTCTAATGTAAACAAACCCAGTTTGGCTAGTCTCTCTTCGTAACTCAGATCCTCCAATCCCTTTATCAGTTTTGTTGCACGTCTCTGCACCTTTTCCAGTTCAGTAATGTCTTTTTTTAGAACAGGCGCCCAAAATTGTACTCCATATTCTAGATGAGGCCTAACCAAGGATTTATACAGAGGTAGGATAATATTAGCATCCCTTGCTTCTACACCTCTTTTTATGCAGGCTAGTACTCTATTTGCTCTTGCAGCAGCTGAGCGACTCTGCACACTGCTGTGAAGACTATTGTCTATCAGTACACCTAAATCTTTCTCTAATGAGGATTTCCCAAGTTGTTTCCCATTTAGAGTATATGTAGCAAGTTTGTTTCTACAACCCAAATGCATAACCTTACATTTATCTACATTAAATGACATCTGCCACTTTTCTGCCCATTCACTTAGTTTATCTAAATCCTTCTGTAGGGAAAAAACATCGAGCTCTGTATGTATTTCCTTACATAGCTTAGTGTCATCAGCAAAGATTGAGATGCTACTTTCAATTCCCACTTCTAGATCATTAATAAACAAATTAAAAAGCATTGGGCCCAGGACTGAACCCTGCGGTACCCCACTTATAACCCTAGACCAATTTGAAAAAGTTCCATTTACAACAACTCTCTGCCATCTATCATTTAACCAGTTCTCAATCCATGTACAGATACCACCACCCAAACCGAAGCCTTTTAATTTATGCAGTAACCTGTTGTGAGGCACTGTGTCAAAGGCTTTTGCAAAATCCAAGTATACTACATCAACAGCAATTCCCCTGTCCAAATTACTACTCACTCTTTCATAAAATGCAAGTAAATTAGTCTGACATGATCTGTTCTTCATGAAACCATGCTGATTCCTACTAATGATATTGTTTGTCTTCACATAGTTCTGAATACTATCAGTTAATAACCCTTCTAGTATCTTACCCACTATGGAAGTCAAGCTCACAGGTCTATAATTTCCTGGTTTGGATCTTGCTCCCTTTTTAAACAATGGAACTACATCAGCTTTCCTCCAATCACAGGGCACTATGCCTGATGAAAGCGAATCAATAAATATTAAGTATAATGGTTTTGCTATTACTGAACTAAGTTCCTTAAGTACCCTTGGGTGTATACCGTCCGGTCCAGGCGCTTTATTCACTATAACCCTTTCCAGTCTCTTTTGGACCTTGTCCTCAGTAAGCCATGTAGATGTTGGAGGAAATTCCATGGTTTTGTCTGTTTGCCCATAGCTTGTCATTTCTGCTTCCTTTGTATATACTGAAGCAAAGAACGTATTTAGGGTCTCAGCCATAGCTTTATCCTCACTAATCAATTCACCTGTTTCAGTCCTAAGAGGACCAATAACAACCTTAACTTTTTTGTTGTTAATATACTTGTAGAATTGTTTAGGGTTTTTCTTGCTCTCGTTTGCAATGTTTCGCTCATTTTCTATTTTAGCTAGCTTAATTGCTTGTTTGCAGATTTTATTACATTCTTTATATTTTTTAAATGATGCATCTGACCCATTTGACTTAAACACCTTAAAAGCCTGCTTTTTATTTCTCATTTCCCTGCTAACCACATTATTAATCCACATTGGTTTTGCTTTACTTCTCTTGTGCTTATTCCCCAATGGTATATATTGACGTGTATATTTGCCCAAGAGCATTTTAAATACATTCCATGACTCTTGTGCATTTTTATCTTTGAAAATTACATCCCACTGGATATCCTTTAAAGCTTCTTTTAACTTTGTAAAATTAGCCTTTTTGAAATTGAATGTTTTGGTTAAACTCTTGCTATTGGGTTTCTCATAACAAACAATTGACATTGTGAGCATTTTAAATGCATCAACATCTTCATTATAAAGAACTGATAAAGAATATCACAGGCTGGATAGTGAGTGAAGACCTGTGCTCTGCATCTTCTCCAATGTAAAATTAATCTGATCTGTACAGAAACAAATTTTCTCTTCATTTCAGCTCATGGCCTATAACAAAGGTTTTATTCATTGTTGCTAAGTAGAACTAGTTAATGAAGCATTGTATGTTCCTGGTACAGAAATAGCTAAACATTGAATAGGTACTTTACCCTTGTGCCCAAACACCAAAGTTACACTTCCTGTAATATGTTTTTATTACTCACTAGCAAAAGAGAAACACCGCTGCCTGTAAACCACATAAAGGTATAGTTTTTACTCTGCCTCATGATTTTTCTGTGGCTAACACGATATCACCCTTTACCTACACACATAGATTGTGTGTGTGTGTGTATGTATATATATATATATTCCTATTTTCTACCTAACCGTGAGACTTCAGTTCCTGGTTACAGGTAAACCCCACCTGTGTCTAGTGGTTCACCAGGGTGAGTCACTTGAGGATTATAACTCCCAGAAGCAGTAGCAGGACTGTGTGTGTGGGTCAATTACCTTGAGTCCCGCTCCGTGACTTGCGAGTATTTACCCTGCCAGGGGGGAGGGATGTTGCATGAAGGGAGGGGAATTAAACTCTCATATTTGGGAAGTTACATGTTTCCATTCTTCACTTTAAGTAACACAGATGTGAACTTTGAAATCTCCTCTCCTTGCACAAGATCCCTTCACCCCCTGACACCACAGAGCAGTACACACAGGACCAGCTGTACCTGAGACAGTTGATCCTTGTTTCCCCTGGCACACAGGGCTGCACTGCTTAAAGGGGGGTCGGTGGGGGTTATTGTATGTATTGGGGTGTTTTTTTGGGGGGTGGAGTCCTGTATTTTGGTATGGGGTATATGTTTTTGTGGTGTTCTTGATTTATAGAGTGTGTGTATGTATGGGGTTACCTGGATCACTGGAGTCCCAGATTATGGTATGATTCTGTACGGATCTGTGTGTATGTATTTATCCAGTTGAACCCATCAGCAAAGCAGGGCGTGTAGGAGATGGCATAGGGATTAGGAGGGGAGGACTGGAGAGATAGTGTGTGAGGAGGAGATAAGTTAAGGAGGTGAGAGATCAGGAGAGGGCTGGCCTGGGGCAGTAGGGCAATTGCCCCCTGGGCCAATCATACGTCTGGGCCGGTGAGCCACTGACTTACTCAGTCTCCCACTTGCTGCTCTAAATGCAGCTACACTAGTGATACCACAGAGCTTACAGTTGAAATGGAACTACGCATGTGGTACCACAGAGCTACAATCCTAATGGAGCTATTCCAGTAGCATAACACTTTTTCCTTGTAAGCTCTATGCTAACACTAGTGTAGCTTTACTTAAATTGTAACCTCTATTGTAGCCCCATTTCAGCTGTAAGCTTTGTGGTATCACATCACAAAAGTAATGCCAATTTTAAATTAACAAAAGGGGGTGGACAGTTACAGTGGACTGGAATGAAAATAGAAGTGGGCCACTTGATTGTATTTGCCCCCCAGGCCACAAGTTGCCAGCCCTCCCCTGTGAGAGATGGTATAAGAGTGGGGAGAGATGGACTGAGGAGGGAGTAGGTGGTTAGCCAAAAGATGGTATTGGACACATAAGTGTGTTGAAACATGAGTATTTGGTATTTAATTCTGGCCAGTCCTGTCAAAATCATCACTATTTGCCAAGTGTGTTCCGTGAGAGAGGCTGGGGAAATATACTACACTAGCAGTTTGGGACGGCGTTGCCCGTCATGTTATGCAGGAAATGTTTCTTTTTTTTAAAATAAATGTTATGATAGTGAATTATAGCGTAGGGTGTACGTGTCAGAAAGGTACACACAGTGATAGACAGAGACACATGCAACACACACATATACACACACATGCACTGACAACACAAACAGTGACACACAGCTGCAAATCAGAACATAAATACATACAGTGTGAGCAGTGTAAGTAACATACCTCCCAACATTTCATATGGCCAAAGAGGGACACTTGTGTTTTCGGTGGTGTTACTGGGGGCGTGGCTGGTGGTGTATTTTAGAGAATTTTTAACCCTTTGAGTGCCAGGGGGTAAGCAATGCATTGCATCCCCTCTGGCATTGAAATGGTTAAGTTACTCTTTCTGTAAGTGAATGATTTAGAAGAAGATGAAAGTATTTTTTTTACACAGACTAATTTAACAGATATATACAGAAGTTTATTCCCACATTACTGTGGGTTTTATTGATGTGGAGCAATCTGATACACTGGTATATACACCACACAATGTGATCTCCTAAATAGAGGAGCAGAGGGATTTGGGTGTCAAACAGGGACTGTCCCTCCTATACTGTATAGTGCCAGTCCTTATACACAGACACATGCAGACTGTATACTATACAGCAGAGGTTCTCAGCCCATGCCCTCAGTGGCCACTAACAGGCCAGGACTTAGGAATTTCACTGCTAGAACACAAGTGTGTTGATCAGATCAGTCATATTGATTAACTCACCTGTGCTCTTAAAAGGAAATTCTAAAATCCTGGCCTGTTAATAGCCACTGAGGGCACAGATTGAGAACCACTGCTATACAGTGCCAGACCATTGTAGAGAATTTTTAACCCTTTGAGTGCCCTTTTTATACCCACATTACCGTGGGTTTTACTGATGTGGAGCAATCTGATACACTTGTACATTAGGCTGACCAGACCTCACCTTTAACCAGTGACACATATGAAAAATGCATACTGCAGGGCTGCTTTGATTTTGGTGCACTCCTGAAATATGCTTATTTCCTATGTGTCCCCGGTTAAAGGTGAGGTCTGGTCAGCCTACTGTATATACACCACACCGTGTGATCTCCTAAATAGAGGAGCAGAGGGATTTGGGTGTCAAACAGGGACTGTCCCTCCTATACTGTATAGTGCCAGTCCTTATACACAGACTGTATACTATACAATGCCAGACCATATATAAATAGTTTGTCATACATGCTATACAGTGAGCTATGTACAGCATGGAGATGATTGCAGGAACTGGCACCTCTACTTACAGACAGACTGACAAACAACCTGCTCTCTTTCTCTCTCTTTGTGCAATATATAAATACAGTCACATCCATGTCTCTGCCATTTACCAGCTCAGCTGAAGCCTTGCTCTGCACTGCCTGATCACCTCTCTGCTGTTGTTTCCACTTTCTCAGCAAGCCAGTATCCTCCTGCTGATTGTTTAGAAATCAGCTCACTTGTAGTAATTAGCAGAGCTGTGTAGGCTCAAAGACAGGGAATGAAGAAGCTGCATAATACAGATTGGACCATGGCCTTCCAGCTGTAGCTTGAACATTGTTCCCATCATCCTCAGCGTGCGTGTGTGTATATGTGTGTATGTGTCTGCTAGTGTGTGTGTGGGAGGGCATGTGCATGTGTCTGTGGTGTAGGAGTGTGTGGTAGCCATTTTTTTTTTCAGCCTTAGATAGTGGTGGGTGGGCTGGATAGTGGGGGCAGGCCAAAAATCACACTCCCACAGAATCACCCAATGGCAGCAGTAATCCTTTTTACTGCCGCCCCTGGGTGTGTTTTGCCAGGCACAAAGTCTTCTTTTATATATATAGATGGAGAACATAACATAGGAGGGGAAATCTGCATTTATCATTTGCCCACCCCTCTGGCACTCGAAGTGGTAAACTTTATAGATGACCGTTTGGGATATGGTAATCTAATCTATTCCTACTTTTAACCCCTTGCATGCTTTGTGATCTAGAGGGTTAAGGTTTTTTGTTGTTGCATGGGATATACATGCTTGTTATTGCATGGGAGTTACATATTTACCATATGCTTTCTGAAACATCTCTAGTTACTTCTTTATCAAAGTTTAGCACCCTGAATAAAATGTCAAAAAGAATGAGCCATATGTGTGAAGTAAAAGAGGAGAAATACTGGAGAAAACTGTATACACCATAGTGTGTGTGGGAGGGGACATAAAAACCACAAGACTCCCAGTTAGACAGTGCTTTTAATCCCCTGAATGATATAAATCTCTCTAAAGAACTGCAGTGCATTGAAGTCCTCTCTAGCAGTCCAGAGCAGGCAAGTTTCACTCAAAAGGAATCTGTAATTTGTTTTATATGGTTTTGTTCAGGCATGTTAAAATGAGATATAACTGAGGACCACATACTCAATGACTTCTTGTATGTAGGACCTCTATTCAACAATTCCTTCTGAGTGCCACAATGGCTGCCCATTTCTACAATTCTATAAATTGTACTGGAGAGCCTTTTAGGAGAACCAGCCCCCCTATTGATTGTCACAGTATTGCCATTGATGAAGCTATTTGGAGTATTGTATTGTGGCCAGTCAGTGGCAGTAGAATGAAGAAGTGACAGGAAAAGATGGGATCTGGGGTTTTTATTGAGGAGTGGGTGAGACTTCTGCACCCATAGCTGTGTACAGCCATGGAATACAGAGACCGCAGTTTGTCTCCTGTCACTATGACAGCAGCAGGGAGATAGGCCAGTGTCAGACAAAAAAAAAAACAAAGCATGCTTTGTTGTTATATTGAATCCATGTCAGTGCATGCTAGATTTAAACATGCTCTGTCTCCATGATTTTTTGAATATATCTCTCACTGTCAGCAAGCATTGTGCTCTTTTTCACACTGGTCCATCTCTCTGCTCCTGTCATAGTGACAGGAGGCCGACATGCTCTTGGAGCCTGTAAGGGGTTTGCAATGTGAGAGTCCAGTGGGGCAATTGGGACTCTCACATTGCCTTGGGCCATAGACAGATGCCCAGGCCACCTAGTGTCTAGTCTGGTTTTGGTAAATAGCTTGTTGCTTCATTGTGACTGTTTTGTTAATAAGCCCAATGTTAGAACAGGGCTAGGCAAGCTTTGGCTCTCCAGCTGTTGGAGACTACAGTTTGCATACTTTTCAGCAGCCAACAGCTAGATAGCCAAAGGGTCCCTACCCCTGTTTTCTCACTGTGGAGTTGAAGCCTGACTACCACTCTTCTGTTGTGTCCTGTGAGTACATAGACATTTTGGAAATGTTCCAGTGTTCCTCTTTTTCTTTAGTGGAAAGTATCTCTTGCACTGCCTCTCTGGCAAGATTTTCATAGTATTTAACTTGCAACTTGGTTTCTATGGCTTTTTAATTTTTTTTTAATTCAGTCCCCTGATGTCCATGACCTTTTACATACTTTTATTGTTTCTTACATACGTTGTACTTTTATTGAGTTATGGTGCCATTAAGAAATGGGTGCGAGCGTTGCCATATTGGATGGAACATGGAACTTTTCTCTGGGACTTTCATGTCTCCGTATTCAAGTGGCTATAGTGGGGCTGCTTCTATTAGTGCACACTATCTACCGGAGCCCTGGGGGACTCCCCAAATATCTGGGGGGGTCACTTTAGTGTTGACTGGAGAGCCTCCATGCCATATGGCATGTCCCTTCTTGCTTGCCACATATACTCTTAATGGGAAACTAGTTGGGGAATCCTAGTTAGAGAAAGATTTAGGAGTACTGATGGACATCACAGCAGTGTGCAGTGTCACTCAGTTTCTGCGAGAGCAAATGTGGTACTATACTGTATAAAAATGTAATTGATGCCTGGGGTACAAATATAATTATACCTCTATATAAACCCTAAAATATTTTAGAGTGGATTTTGGATGAGAAGCAGTAAGAAATGTTGGCAATACTAGTTGTCAGGTACTCTCCAGTAATGGTCTAACAGGTGCACTGAGCACATCAATGCAGCAGTACAGGAGCAGCTTTGGCACTTTGATTCAAAGTTCTTAATGTATGAGGCTGTATCTGTCAAATTACCTTCACACACCGGGATGGGTATTCCCTTTCGCCTAAAAAGGGAAAAATGCATACATTGCACTTCCTGTTTTCTATGGCACTGCCCATGAAAAGTGCAAAAAGAAAAAAACAATGCTTGGGAGAGAGAGAACAGTTGGATTTTTGATGCTATCTTGTTTAGGCA
This sequence comes from Rhinophrynus dorsalis, assembly GCA_037306005.1. Lineage (NCBI taxonomy): Eukaryota > Metazoa > Chordata > Amphibia > Anura > Rhinophrynidae > Rhinophrynus > Rhinophrynus dorsalis. Next base: position 238,289,109 of record CM074722.1, read on the forward strand.
GACAGGAAAAGAGAGATTGCTGATTTGCTTGACTGGCCTATTGGTGGTAGTCAGTTGTTCACTGGGTGTGAAGGGAAAAGGAAATTAAGAAACCTTTTGACTGGCAGACAAGAGCTCGATTCTTGTAGGACCATTAGGGAAATTAAATTAATTAGGAGTAGTTTTTAGTCACAGTTTGGTATTCTATTATGTGTGCTGTGACAATCTACCACCAATAAAAATGCTCAAAGGGTGCTAGATTAGCGCTCAAAAAATAATGGGCATCACATCCATTTGTGATTCTATTGTATTGGTTGGCTGTTAACACACGTTAAGGGGGTATTTTCTGTGCCAGTAATTCTGAGGCTACCATACACAGGCATTAAGTCTTTAACAAATGTTAAAAACTACCGAAGAACAATAGAAAAGCCATACAAACACATGCTTGCACAAGCAGGCATCTCTACACTATTAACACACAGATTAATTGGTATATGGGGGCAGAAGTGCCCATACCAATTCATTTAAAGCTAAAAAAAAACATTTTTCTGAAGGCTTATGTTACCTTAGGCCTCAACCTGCCAACAACAGGGGTGTTTTATCATGGGCTGGACTTGATGAATGCATGTCTTTTTTCCAGCCTCGTCAACTATATTATTGTGTTACTATAACTTTTTTATTTTCAACTGTGGATTTCTCCTCTGTATTTTGCCTTGGGAATTTCCAGTGCCATGGAAAGCATAGGTTGAAGTTGGCAAAGGTCTTGTGGGAATTTCACTGGCGGCATGAGGATTTCCACAGGAAAAAGGGGAAACTGGTTTTCTTTCCAGAGAAAATGAAAGCCAAAAAAATCTTGACTTTTCTCCCACCCTTACTCACCAAGTCACAGGTCTTTCATACTTGTGCAGCAGTAGAAACCTAGATGCAGCTTGTGATGAGTATAGGGAAACTTCTCACACTTTCCACAGAACAGGTAATAGAGAAAAAGGAGAAACAATATCCCCCACTTTCTCCTACAAGGAAATCCAGGACATTTTACAGGATACTTTAAAAGTCCAGGAGCAGACTTCTAGTCACAGAAAAGGGGACATGTTCTGGAAAATTCTGAGATATAGTAACCCTAATAGTCATACCTGGGAACTCTCCAGATCTGCTTTGAGACTCTGGTTTTTACAGTTAATTACCGGTTCTCTGGGGACAGAGGCTGATTCTCCAGTGGTGGGAAGTTTCTTCTGAAACTCTGTCCACTCCTTCTCCTTCCCACCCTGTTCACTCCTTCTCCTTCCCACCCTGTTCTGCACACTTCTCACTCACCTTGACACAAGTACAGTAAGCCCCACCCACCCAACTAAGCCACAACCCCTTTATGATGCAAATCTCGTCATTTACATCCCCCTGGTCGGCAGCACATAAGCCCTCTCTGTGGACTCAAGGGGAAGAAGTTACCAGGAATGCTAATAGTTATATGAATGTAATGCTATTGGTCTTGACTGCCATATACAGTAAACTAATCATAAAGCACTAGGGCTGGGCAAGCACAGAAATTCCAGGGCAAACAAAGAGCACCATAAGGAAGAAATTATTAAAGAAATTTTTTAACTTTTTCAGTGCCAGAAGGGTATCCAACACACTGCAAAGCAACACATTGGAGACCCCTTTTGCACTCAAAAGGTTAAATAAGACTTTTAACCACTTGATTGCTAGAGGTCTCCATCGCATTGCTTTGAAATATGCTAGAGACCTGTCTAGAATTTGGAAATGTTTATTTGTTCGTTGTGGTGCAGTGTAATTGCTACAGATCTGCTCCATTTTCGATTTTATCCATATTCTCCACTGTTCCAAACCAAAGCAACCTCATTTGGTACATGGCAATTTTCCTTTATGCCACTAGGTGGTGCCATTGTCATTTATAAGTTAGACATTTCTTTGCAACTAACATATAAAATAGTATCACATTTGTTCACTAAGAATCAGCCTCAGTGTAACTTGTTAAATTGTCACTAAGTGGCACTCTGTAACACACAGATTATTTTTTTTCTCGGGAACAAAGACCGGCCATAGCAACAGTGTTTAGAGAAACCCTGATTCTTGCATTGACATCCACGAAAATGTTGTGAAGGCAGAGCCTCATCCAGTAATTCTCAAAAAGAGAAATCTTCAGTGTTACAAAGAAGACTAGGTTAAGTAGATTTACAGTATGCTTTCTAAATAAAGGGCAAGTTGTAACGCTTTGATACCCTTTTTAAAACCTATTCCTATCCACTAAAATATAAGATGATGCTGATACATCAAATAAAATTAAGATAAATTAAACAGATCTCTCCAGGGAGGGGGGCTTTCCTCTTATAATTCTATTGAGCTGCTTTCTCAAATAAAGGTATTTACTAGAGGGCAAATTACATAATTTTTTGTGCAGGATTAACCCTTTGAGTGCCAGAGGGGTATGTAACATATTGCAATGCATTGCATACCCCTCTGGCACTCAAAGGGTTACGAGCCATATGCACATAAATCCTAAGCATTATGCAATAAATACATTTCACCATGGTGAACACATAACATAATCCATCCCTGCTTCTCCTCTACTCAAAGGTCTCACCCTCCTCCATCAAGATATCTTCTACTCTGCAATATTTCACAAATAAAATAGGTACTCTCTCAGATGTTGACATCCTACTCTCCTAAAGCACACACAGCAACACGCCTCCCTTCCATATACTACATTCCACTAAACCAGGGATAGGCAAGCTTTAGGGGCTGACTCTTTAAAGCAGTGTTTCAGGTTCTGTGTTTGAGGCAGATACACCATTGATTTCACTTTCAGATCATTGATTAGCTTGCAGTCCTAGGGATAATGGATAGGGGCAAATAGAACATAAAGGAGGTGGAAGCAGACTGAATTGTAATGTGCACATCTGTAGTCTTCCCCAACCTATCAATTGCAGTGGAAGCCTGCCAAATATTAAAAGCCCTCCTAATGGTGTCCTCTTATTACCTGGGGTGAACATGTGGCCTTCCAGCCATTTTGGGACTACAGCTCCTATCAGTTGTAGTCCAAGGGCAGCTGAAAGGCCTAAAGATGCTCACTTCTACATTTAAGTGCCTCATCTGCCACCCACCCCTCCACCAATGCACAGTATCACCAACTATCCTTCCTCACTGGGCATAGATTGCATTACAGGTAGTGGGTAAAGGGAGGAACAAATAAGAATATTTCATTTGCTATTTGCCACTCTCTCCAGCTGTCACAAGGCTACCTCCTGAACTAAACTGCACACATGCAGATTATTATTATTATTTATTTATATAGCACCAACTTATTCTGCAGCGCTGTACAATAGGGAATAGACATACAGAGATATTAAATAGTACAAATCAAATGTGGAGAACATAAGGATCAGAGGGCCCTGCTCGTGAGAGCTTACAGTCTAGAGGAAGGTAGGTTGGACACAGAAGGACACAGAGGGAGTAAGTGCTATTCTGTGTAAGTGCCACTTTCCACATGAACTGCCGGTCAGTGGGTGGGAGAGAGAAATGCTGTTGAATGCAGTGGTCCAGGGAAGGGGTGATTCTTGGTGATAATGTTTATGGAAGCAATTGATAGGCTTCCCTGAAGAGGCGAGTTTTCAGGGAGCGTCTGAAGATCTCAAGGCTGGAGAAGAGTCTGATGGGATGGGGAGAGAATTCCAGAGTTCAAGTGCAGCAAGGGAGAAGTCCTGTAGGTGGGAGAGAAGAAGGTTGTGTGATGAGTGAAGATTGCGAGTGGGAGTGTATTTGGAAATGAGAGATGAAATATAGGGGGGGGGGTGTTAGTAAGGGCTCTATAAGTTAGCACCATAATTTTGAGTTTAATTCTATATGCTAATGGGAGCCAGTGTAGGGAATGGCAGAGGGGATTGGCATTAGAGACAATTTGAGTGAGGTAGATTAGTTGTGCAGCGGAGTTCATTGCGGACTGTACTGACGTTAGTCGGATGAGAGGCCAGTTAATAGTGAATTACAGTAGTCCAGATGGGACATGATTAGGGTTTGGATTAGTATTTTAGTAGTGTCTTGGGTGAGAAAGGGTCGGATTCTAGAGAGGTTGCGGAGATGGAGGCGAGACAATTTGGAGATTGACTGGATGTGAGGAATGAAGGATAGGGCGGAATCAAATGTGACCCCCAGGCAGCATGTGTTGTAGGGGTTGGTGTGATGGTAGTGTTGTTAACAGTGGGGGTAATATCTGGGGTAGGGTTGATTGGAGAGGTAGGGAAGCTAATTAGTTTTGTTTTGCCAAGGTTAAGTTTGAGTTGACAGGAGGACATCCAGGAAGACACAGCAGACAGACAATCTGATACCTGGGACAGAAGTGAAGGGGAGAGGTCAGGGGAGGAAAGATATATTTGAGTGCCATCAGCATATAGATGATGGTGAAACCCAAAGGAATTTATCAGTTTGCCAGGGGATGCAGTGTAAATTGAAAAGAGCATGGGGCCCAGGACTGATCCTTGAGGCACTCTGACAGACAGTGGGAGGGATAGGGAAGTGGAGCCAGAGTAGGACACGCTGATGGAGCGGTTGAAGAAATATGATGAAAACAAAGAGAGGGCGGTGTCACAGAGACCTAGGGAGTGAAGGGCTTGGAGGAGGAGTGGGTGATCTAATGTGTCAAAAGCAGCTGACAGGTCCAGGAGAATGAGTAGGGAGTAGTGGCCTTTTCACTTAGCAGAGAGCAAGTCATTGGCCACTTTAGTGAGGGCAGATGCAGTGGAGTGATGAGGGTGGAATCCAGATTACAAGGGATCTAGCAGGGACTGGGAGCAGTGGAATTTGGTGAGCCGGTTATATGCGAGACGCTCTAGGAGCTTGGAGGCTAACGGGAGTAGAGAAATGGGCCGGTAGTTTGACAGTGAGTTTGGTCCAAGGGAGGGTTTCTTTAGGATGGGTGTGATTAGTGGATGTTTGAAAGAGGATGGGAAGTTGCTGGTTGACAGAGAGAGGATGAATAAGTGAGTAAGGGGTGGTGAAAGCTTTTGAGTGAGCTGAGATAGGATTGGGTCAAGAGGGCATGTGGTTAGGTTTGAGTGAGTGAGGAGTAGGGAAACTGTGTCCTCGGTGACAGGTGAGGAGGAGCTTAGCGTGTATGTGGGAGAGGAGGCAGGGCTAAGCTGGATGGGTGGGAGTGGAAGTGATGAGATTTCATGTCTGATGTAGTTATTCGTGTCCTTGAAGTGGGTGGTGAGATCTTGGGCAGATAAGTTAGTGGAAGATGTTTGTATTGGTGGGCATAGAAGAGATTTGAAGGTTGAGAAAAGGCATTTCAGGTTAGAGGAAAGATTAGAAATTAGAGAAGAAAAGTATGACTGTTTGGCCAGGGAGAGGGCAGAGCTATATGAAGGGAGAATTAATTTGCACTGTATGAAGTCAGCTGTGCAGCATGATTTCCTCCAGTTCCTTTCAGCAGTGCATGAGCAGCTTTGGAGGTATCGTGTTTGTCTGGTGTGCCAGGGTTGTAGTGGGGTTGTACATGTGTGGCTTAGAGTTGCGGGTGCAGCCATGTCAAGGGCTATTGTGAGAGTGCTGTTGTAGAGAGCAGTAGTTTTTTCTGGGCAAGTAAGTGTGAGGATGGGGTTGAGAAGAGATTGCAGGGATGTGGAAAATTGTTGCATATCAAGAGTATGCAGATTTCTCTGCATGGTTTTGATCACTGTGGGGGGGATGTATTTACATGGTATGATGAGATTTCCGGTAAGGAGGTGGTGGTCAGAGAGAGGAAAAGAGCGTTAGAAAAGGTGGTGACTGAGCAGAGGTTAGTGAGACCAAGTCAAGGGAGTGACTGTCACTGTGTGTGGGAGAGTAGGTCCACTGTGATAGGCCAAAGGGGGTTGTTAAGGAGAGGAGTTTGAGAGCAGGGGGTGTGTTATGGTTGTCAACAGGGATGTTGAAGTCTCCCAGGATGAGAGTAAGGATATCAGAGGACATGAAATGAGGGAGCCAGGAAACTAAGTGATCAAGGAATTGTGCAGTAGGACCAGGTGGTCTGTATATGACTGCAACACCCAAGGGGAAGGGAGAGAAGAGACGAAGTGTGTGGGCTTCAAAGGTAGGGAAGTAGAGAGAGAGAACAGTGGGGATTACCTGAAATGTATGGATAGGGGACAACAGGATGCCTACTTCACCTCCCTGTCTGTTGCCAGGTCTAGGTGTATGAGTGAATTGAAGGCCGCCATGTGAGATGGCAGCAGTGGAGGCAGTGTCTGATGATGTGAGCCAAGTTTCTGTGATGGCCAGGAGGTTTAGAGAGTGAGAAATGAACAGATCATGAACAGCTGTTTGTCACACACAGAGCAGGAGTTCCAGAGACCAAAACAAAAGGGGGGGAGGGGGTTCGAGGATGTGGTATGGTTATTAGGTTGTGGATGTTACGTGTGTGAGTGGGTGTTGTGTTACAAGACAGAATGAAAGTGGGGCCTGGGTTAGGTGAGATGTCATCTGCTCCGAGCAGGAGAAGAAGGGACAGGGACATAAGGTGGGAGTGAGATTTGAAGCAGTGGGGCATTTTTGCATGGGTAGAAGGAGATGATGGTGGTGATAGGGAAAGGAGGAATGAGAAAAGTTCATGGGAGCAGAGGAGTGGTGAGGGAAGACGTGAAGGTGCAAAATCGATGGTGGAGTGACATTTAATGTGGACACAGAAGGAGGAGAGTCTTCAGGAGGTGAGAATGGCGATGAAAAAGCATGGAGCCAAACTGGCCATTGTGGGGGTTAATCCATGGGGCAGTAGAGTAGAGTGCAACAGTCTGTATTCCAGGGAGTACAGGTGACTTGGCAGTCAGGGGTGAATGCAGGGTGCAGAGGGTATAAGTACCAAGGAGGGTGAGGAGGGTAATTTGCAGAACTGTAAAGCATTTGGTGAGGGTAGGAGTCAATGCAGGATTAAATGAAGTAATCCACTGATGATCAGTAGAGGTAGATGTTGTACTGGTTAATGGTGGTTGGTGAAGAAATCAGAGTCAAGTTTTTTTTTTCCTGTCAGCAGTTTAGTGGTTAACTGAGCTGTTTATAATTTCAGTCCTGGTAATCCTGGTTTCTTGCATCAGGTGTTCAGCAGTTTTGATAGAAGATGCAAATGGCAGTGCTTTGTTTATATAAACGTTTCTACGGTTTGAATCCAGCATGAGTTGTTCTTTTGTTGATAGCAGACTGTCCTCAGTCCATCCTCTGTCCAACTTGGTGTAACTCTCTCTTATGGAGACTTGAAAACCAGACACACTGCAGCAGACACACTGCTAGTTTAGAGCCCTTATATAGGGAGATCTAGACCATGTGAGGAACTAAAGCTGAAGCCAGTCAAGCAACTTTGCACATCAGAGAGAGCGCATTGAGTGTGTGGGCATGGTAGCCAGAGGAGAATCAGGAAGAGAATCAATTTACCTGGGCAGACAGACAGGAGGTTACAATCCACAGGAGGCCAGAGATGTGATTCCAAGATAGTAGTAAGCAGATGAAAATTAATAACTGAGTTATAATGACTCAGTCTAACTCTCTCTTATGGACACTTGAAAACCAAACTTTAGAACCAGATGCACTGCAGTCACTCCCAGTTTTAAGGACTGCACAAATAGAAGGCCTGGGCTTACTTCATTGTTAAACTGGCGGCGCTGTCAAGTGTGTGCACTACAGAACCGAACAGATTAGTAGCTCCACATTAAAAAAGCAGTACACTGATAAATTATTGTTCTGGCCGGTGTATCCTCTGTATTATTTATTAATTATTATTATTATAGTAATCTCATTACTAGTAATGGGGCAATTGGTCTGCACAGTGCACAAATAATAGATTAAATTGTTGCTATATCTATAGTTTAAATATTAAGTAAAAACTTTTTGGCTGTGTAAGGGAATTATGTACGAAGGATATGTTAAAGATATAGCAGTCGGAATGATACAACAAGCCCTTGCATTGCAGCGTACCGGAAATTACCTTGCAGCTGGTCGGATTTGTAGACACAGATTGTTATGTCCAGCAGAAGCAGTGGAAGCGAACATGCAGACACTGGAGTGCAGGAGCACATCAAGGACAGTGGCTGAAAGTGAAGCCATCAATGGGGTGGAGGTCAGACAATAAATGTGGGCAAGGTAGCCCTTCTAACAAATAAAGGCACACAGCAGCACACCCCCCGCCTATAGTCAGGTAGAGCACTGTGGAGAGGCGGGGAGAAGAAGATAAAGTATATTAGTTGCACGGTAACTGTAACTCATGAAGTTTTATTTGCTCCTTGTAGACATGAAAGAAATGGAGACTGTGTGCACAATCTGGCTTATTCACAGTGAACCAAGACATATTTAATTATGTATAATATTAATTATCCTGTGTTTAAAGGGATAGTAATACTTAAAATGTATAAAAAATTATATTGTAGGGTTTATCCTCCTGAGTAAAACAAGAGTACGCCCACTGTTTTATTCATAAGCTATTAAAGCTCAAAGCTCAATTTCAGGCCACTGTGATATTGCACCTACAAATTTCAACTTTAATCTGTAATAACTTTTGAATAAAACACCTTTCAGCAATGGGAGTACCCTTGTTTTACTCAGGGGGATAAACCCTACCACATATATTTTTTTTTTACATTTTAAGTATTACTATCCCTTTAAGTGTGTGGTGAAGTGTGTGTGACTGCACTTGGTGATAAGAACATGTCAGAGATTGGAGGCTTATACTGTTGTAATGTGCAAGGTTGAGGATGTAGACTAATATGTCAGATGGTGGAGAGGCTTTTAATGTTCAGTGTAATGTAACATGTCATTGATAGTTGCCCATTCCTGGAAAACCTCACTCCCATGGGTAGTGGAGACTTTTACAGGAGTAGCTAGGGGGCTTCACCCTCAATTCCTGTGAAAAACACATCCCATGGTTAGACCAATGGGACAGGTGTTTTTCAGGAGTTTTGCATAACTTCTCCTTACTGCTTCCCCTGAGTGTGTGTGTTCATGGACAAAGAATTTTGGTCACATGACACGTCCCCTTTAATATATGCAGATGCTGTGTCTTTATCATTACACTGTATAAAATGATGCTTACCTAAAAAGGTATTTATCATACAGCAGTCATATTTATCTATGTAACTAGCATGTATGACAAAAGGAATTTCTTAGGTAGGAGTCCATCATACAGCAGTCAGGGTTAGTTATTTAATTACTGTGTAACAGAAGGGCTTGTGTAGGAGTCAATCACAAAGCAGTCTGGTATATGTATATATTTACAGTGTATATGAGCAGCATTACCTAGTTAGGAGTCCATCACATAGAAGTCATCTGTATCTTTATTATTGCTGTGTATAACCAGAGTCAACTAGGTCAGAGTACTACATATAGCAGTCAGGTATATCTGTATACTTAGTGTTTGTGTAACAAAAGGACTTGCCTAGCTAGGAATCCATCTTAGAGCCATAAGATATATTCATATAACTTGTAACGGTTCATACAAATGAATACAGGACAGGTACTTGTAGGTAACAATCACTTTATTAAGCACAAATAATAAAACAGTAAGGCACGTCTCAGCAGTAAACGGCAACCAGAGAAATACATATTCAACGGAACTAGTGCCACCTCTTGGTATTAGGAGATTACCACCGTAAGAAACTTGATCAGTATGACCCAGTAGTTAAAACAAATGCGTAGTCTGCAGAGCCACAGGTCCACACCTGGAGGATACCAGACTATACGGAAAGACAATCAGGAAAGATAACTGTCTGAACCCCAGTTTCGCACCTGTAGGGAAACCAGACATAATCAATAGGCAGCAGTAGTAAGGAATATCTGAGCCTAGGTCCGCACCTAGAGGATCACCAGACAAACTCCCAGTTAACAAGGAATGGATAGCCGGACAAGCCAGGTCATACATGTAGCGGGTAGTCAGCTAGAGCCACAGGTTCGCACCAGATAGGATATCCTCTGAAACGTTGGTATGCTGAATACGCAGTGGACAGAGCCCCAGGTCAACACCAGGATGAGTAGTCAGATAAGGCAGGTCATACACGGAGCAGGTAGTCAGCCAGAGCCACAGGTTCGCACCAGATAGGATATCCACTGAAGTGTTGGTATGGTGAATACGCAGTGGACAGAGCCCCAGGTCAACACCACAGTGGGTAGCCAGACAAACAAGGCCATACACGGAACAGGTAGTCAGCCAGAGTTGCAGGTTTGCACCAGAATGGTTGTCGGACAAGCCTAGGGTCATACACAAAGCGGATAGTCAGACAAAGCCACAGGTTAGCACCAGATTGGGTAGTCAGACAAACCGAGCAATACACAGAGCTCAGGAAACACAACTGCACTGGAACACAACAAAAGGGCAACTGACATGGTGTCCAGGCAGTTTAAGTACCAATTGCTCCACCTCCAGAAGGTGGAGCAATTGGGGTACTATGACTTTAAGAGCCAGGTCACGACGTCACAGGGGATTCCCTTAATGCGCACCCGCACTCTGCAGCACAAATGGAAGCAGGAAGCTAGCTGCCCACCAGGAAACCAGGGCAGTCGACTGTCAGGGAATCAGACGCGGCAAAGAGCAGTGAGGCAACACAAACGAGACTGGTCGCCCACAGATGCCCAGAGGCCATCTCAGCAGGTAAGCGAAACGCTTACATAACTGCTGTGTATAGCAGAAGCATTTACCTACAGATATAGCCATCCTTAACTGCTGTTTTTCTGAGCTGAGCCATCTTGATATGATAAGCAACTTCCATTGAGTTGCATGGGGATATTTGGTTACGTAACGTCAAGGTGTACTGTGTGTAAATGGTACAGTAAGAAGGAATCCTTCATGGAGCAACAGATCATTGCATTAGACTTATCAGTAAGGGTAAAAGAAAAAGCAAACCATTGTGGTACTCCGCAGAAGAGGCAAATATATTAAAGGAGGAAAAAGCAGCAATTTGGAAATATAAGCAGAGGCGGACTGAGGAAAGTACGTATCTGTACAAGGAGGCTAGGCTGAAGGAAGCTATATGTTTTAACATAGTAACATAGCTAATGAGGCTGAAAAAAGATATGCGTCCATCAAGCACAGCCCATGCCAAGTCACCCCGGATGATCCAGAAGAAAGCAACCCCGGCCCCCCAAAAAAAACCACCAAAACATTGAAGCCATTTCCAATTAAGCTCCAAGTAGGTAAAAATATTTTCCATATTGCAGCCAGATATTTCCCTGGATCAATATCTATTTGCTTTGAAGCCAACTGTCGTAAGTCTCCATATTGTACTTTTCTAGATAGGTATCTATTACTTTTTTAAAATCTGTTACAGTATCTGAAAGTACAGCATCCTGAGGCAATTCTATAACTTTTGACTGCCCTTACAGCCTTTTTTTTTTTTTTTTAAGTTGAAAGCACCTTTCCTCTAGTCTTTATGGACTTTGTATTGACCTCTAATATTTGTAAATAGTAATCATATCACCCCTTAGACGTCTCTTCTCTAAATGTAAACAAATCCAGTTTGGCTAGTCTCTTTATAACGCCAATCCTCCAATCCCTTTATCAGTTTTGTTGCAAGTCTTTGCACTTTTTCCAGTTCAATAATATCTTTTTAAAGAACTGAGGCCCAAAACTGTATTACATATTCTAGTTTAGGCCTTACCAAGGATTTATGTAGAGGTAGAATTATATCCGCATCCCGTGCATCTATACACCTTTTTATGCAGGATATTTCTATTAGCTCTTGCAGCAGCTGAGTGACTCTGCATATTGCTGTGAAGTCTATTGTCTATCGGTGCTCCTATATCTTTTCTCTAATGAGGATTCCCTAAGTAGCTTCCCATATAGTGTATATGTAGCATTCAGTGTTACTACTGACCGGAGTTGTTCCAGAAGATTGGAAGGTATCAAATGTAATACTGCTTCATAAAAAAAGGTATCAGGGAAGATTCTGTCAACTAAAGTTCAGTAAGTCTTACATTAGTTGTTGGAAAATTAATGGAATCCTTGTAAAAGGGAAAAACTTGTTGAATATCTAAATTTAAATGGCTTGCAGGATCCCAAACATCATGAGTTTAAATCAGAGAGATATTGTCAAACTAACCTTACACTTTTTTTTGACTGGCTAACTAAAATAATAAACAAAGGGGGAGAGGTAGATATATCTTATCTAGATTTCAGTAAGGCATTTAACACTGTCCCTCATAGGAGACGTGTTATTTCAATTCTGTCAGAGTTGTAGTTCAAGAGTAATTGAATGATAAAGTATCCCCCTCCGCCCCTTCTACTGATGTAACACTGCTCAGCTCAGAACAGCTGGGAGGTGCCGAGGTAGACTGCAGAGAGGGACAATCTTCAATTAAGATAAGGGAAAAAGCTGAAAAACCTGTGAAGGGAGGCAGGGTTTTCATTGTTCTCAGAGTAAGAAGATTGTCCCCTGCTGTTATCCGTCTGGTCTTACAACCAGATTCCACATCTGAGGAGAGCAGTGTTATACTAGGTAAAAGGGGCGGGAGGGGGATACTTTATCATTTAGTTACTCTTGAACTACAACTCTGACAGTATTGAAATAATACTCTCTGTGGCTCAAATACTATGAAGATTAATTGGAGCTGCTGTTTTTGTGAAACATTACTATCCCTTTAAATGGTTAAGGCAATGGCTAAGTGACAGGAGGATGTAGTTAATGGAGAATATTCAGAGGAGGTAGTGTTACTAGTGGGGTACCTCAGGGATCTGTACTGGTGCCCATTCTTTTTAATATTTTCATTAGTGATTTTGCAAAAGGCCTTCAAGGTAAGGAGTGCTTTTTTGCATTTGATACAAAAATCTGCAACAGGGTAGACATTCCGGAGGGAAAAAGCAGAATGGTAAATTATTTAGGTAATTTAGAAGAATGGATGAGAGTGTGGCAGCTGCAGTTTAACCCTTTGAGTGCCAGAGGGGTAAGCAACTCACTGCAAAAGCAATGGGTTGCGTACCCCTTTGGAACTGAAAGGGTTAAAGCTGATAAATGCAAAATAATGCACTTGGAACATAAAACTCCAAAGGCAAAATATAGTATTAAGGGTAGTATGCTGTCGTAGACAACAGAGGAAAGGGATTTGAGAGTAATTATTTTTGATGACTTAAAGGCAGTCAGTCAATGTAATAAAGCAGTGGGGAATGCAAGCAGGGTACTGGGTTGTATAGCTAGGGACATTAGTAGCAGAAAAGGGGAACTGGTCATGCCACTGTACAGATCTCTAGATAGACCTCACCTAGAATATTGTGTACAGTACTGGAAACCCCATCTCCAGAAGGATATGGATACTCTAGAGAAAATTCAAAGAAGGGCTACTAAAATGGTGACTGGTTTACAGGGTAAAAATATCAGGATACACTAAATGTTCTGAACATGTAGAGCTTGGATGAGAGAGGGGAAATGACAAACTCTCAAAAACATGAACGGATACAATAAAGTACAGGAGAAAAGTACATTTCAAAGGAGTAGAAATGTTAGGACTGGAGGTCCTAGTCTAATGCTAGAGGGACTGAGGCTTAGTTGTAAATCAAGACCGTTTTACTTCACTCAAAGAGTGGTAGATACTGTAAATGGAACAGCCTACCAGCAGACGTGGTAAAGGTTAATACACTGAGTGAATTTAAGCATGCATGGGATATATAGAAAGTTAACATAAAACAAGACTAAGGACCAAATAAGGTTTGAGCTTTTTACAGTAGGAAAAATAGGCAGACTAGATGGGCTGAGTGGCTGTTATCTAACGTCAAATTCTATATTTCTATGAGCAGTCAGGTATATCTACATAATTACTGGGTATATCAACAGCCAGGACAGTTTCCCTATTTCCTCAATTTCTACCCTAGCCAGGCCTCTCTTGCTTTTTTCTTTAAACAATCCTCCCCCTTTACCCATGTCTCACTCCATGCTCCACAAGTCTTGTTTACCTAAAAAGTCTTTCACCTCCTGTCAGGATTTTCTCTCTTTCCCCTGTCTACCCACAGGTATCTGCACAATCCTCTCCGCTATCCAGGATCTCCCTTCCACTGCCCTTACACTCTGAAACAAATCATTCTCCTTTCCACCAGATCTTTCTTGCCCTCCGCAGGTTTCCACCTTCCTCACCACACACAAAAACAGATGACTCCACTGCAAGAAATTACACCCTATATGCCTTTCACTGACCACCCATAGACACACACACACACACAGAGCTCTGTCTCAACCCTGGCCATATTTGATCTGTATTTTCCCATTTTATTTTTTATTATGGGGTGAACTAGTTTCAATTCCATAGATGGATACAGAGGGGGATCTTTAAAGCTTGGTGGAACACAAATAGAGCAGCACTCTGTAACATCTGTCCAGACAGGACAGAAAGCACATGTGCTCTCTAATCTGCCAAAGCTACATTTACTATTGTATAAAAACAACAAATGTCTCTGACTGTTGGAACATGCTTCTAATATCCCCGCCTGTGTGTACACATCAAAGGCTAGCATGCAGAATCATTTGCATTAAGGGAGGTCTACACAATGGCATATGGATCAGCCAAAAGCCCTTCCACACTAGCAGTGTTGGAAACTATGATCCTAATTTCAACTTCCAGTGAATGGCTGACCCACATGAGCACCAGACATTTGGGCTGGCAATTAGACAGGCCTTCCCTGCTTTCCACTCTGTGAAACACAGGAGAGAGGTGAGGTATACATACAGTGGTGACAGAACTGTATCAGGCGGCTGCAACAGATTCGTCATTCACGTGAAAGAGGCTTTTATAAAGACCAATAAAAAAAAGTAGAAAAGAGGAAAGAAGAATAATTGAGAATGGGCTTTGAATTCAAAGTGACCCTTGCAGAAGAAAGCTAATTTCTTGCTTTATTCACCTCTAGTATTAGGTGTTGCAATAATCCCCTTTTAATCAGTAATGTCACACATGTGGCTCTGGCCACCTGGAGCCCCCTGCTAATAAACTGTGGACTTCATCAGGTGTTCTAATTTTAACCCTTTGAGTGCCAGAGGGGTACACAACGCATTCCAGAGCAATGGGTTGCACACCCCTCTGGCACTCAAAGGGTTAAATACAATACAGTACTTCTGATTTAATTTCTGATTTAAATCAGTTTGGTTTGTAGTTAAATTCTAGAGTAAAGGAAGAAATCTGTTGGTATTCCATGTATTGACTGGTTGAGGTTGAAGGGAATTGTAGTTTCCAACCGCTTGAGAGCCAAATAGCCCCAAAAAGAAAAAAGATTTTCAGCGCAATAGATATCCCAGTTATGTATCACAGGAAAACAGCTGCCAGATTAAAATAACCTTATTCCCAATAGTTATCTACATAACAACAATCCTACACGATCAAATCAGCGCTACGTTCTCCTTTATATCACAGAGGACATAATCAATTTAAAATTAAAACTCCATCATTTTAACATGCCGCGGAGAGGCATGATGAGAAATATTGGTGAACAATGAAGTTTATCGTCCATGACCTAAATGAATACCGTATATGAGAGATGCACTAATTAGAAGCAGACGCCATACAAGTTGGTTTGTAAGACATTGATGAAGTCAACAGTGGACAGCTGTGTGCTACACGGTGAAACACGCGAAGAATGAAAGAAGGTTTGTGAAGTTTCACTTACAGACTTCTTATGTTGGATTTTCTGTGAGTGAAAGTTTAGTTCACAGAGTAACTTTTGGGCCATATTGAGAAACAAGCTGAGAATACATTCACAGTGTTGTTTTCTCAATTTTATTATTGTGTGGGAATATTGTGGATGTGACATTTGTATAACATTGTGTTTATGTATATCCCTATGTTGTGAATATTGTGGATGTTACATTTGTATAACATTGTGTCTATATATATTCCTCTGTTGGATGCACAATATATCTCAGCGGGACTACACGAAATAGATTTCTGTTGACTAGTAACGTGAGGATGTATGTGTCTGATGTGAACAGATCACGAGGAGAGACTATCCATTTATTAAGAGGGTGGTTTCTAATCGGAATGGAAGCTCCCAACGGCATTTAGATCGCGTGCTGGTTTACATTAAGATCTGTGAAGTGTGGTCTAGGATGGATTCTTGTGATATCCAATTTTGGGATTTATTTGAGCATAATATCTTTTGTCATTTGGTAAGGTTTTTGATGGAATTGATTGTTATTAAACGATGGAGTTTTAATTTTAAGTTGACTGATTATGTCCTCTGTGATATAAAGGAGAACGTAGTGCTGATTTGATAGTGTAGGCTTGAGAGCCAAATGCTGCATATTCCTGTTCTAGAGGGAAGCTAAACACTGGGCTCACTATCAGTACAGCCAAGCAGTGCAGCCAGCCTGTCTCCATTTCATCCCTCTCTCCAGTCCTCCCCAATCAAATAACAGATCAGATACCAACAGTCATTGTTTTGGCCTCTGCTTACAGGAAAGTGTTGAGTTTGGTCCTCCTCAGTATGAATCATTGAGTATGTGACCCTCAACTATACTTGAGTTTGACATGCCTGCCCTAACTGCTGAAGCAATGCCTCTCCAGTATCCAATGAGTTGACATGTAGAATCTATATTTTTATTCACTGCAGTCACAGGATTCATCTATTTTCTTAATAAAAATGTTAATTTACTAAGGGAACAAAAGTGTTAATATTTTGAAGTTCTACACTCCAAATACACTTTAATTGAAGAAGCATACAAAGCTAATTATGACAGAGTGAGAATAACTCATAACAGACTAGCTTGAAACTTGCCCCTGTGTCCTTATCTGAGTCAGGTGATTAGTCAGTGATTGCTTAGCTCTGATAAACTAAGTGTGATTCTCACAATCTACTATTCACATGACTCACTGAGGCTGATGTGTGCTAAGAAGAACAAGAGCAAAACTGGAGCAAACCAGATGCACCAGAGGGGACAAATGCAAGTTCCCACTGATTTTTTTTTTTTAAACTGGTATTTTAAACCCTTGAATATTAGATGGGTTATTCTTAGTACTTCAATGCATTTCTCTCTGCTCATTGGATTGCCAGCTCCATAGAACAATATGTATGTGTGTACCATTCCCATTATGTTAAAAAAAGAATTGTAAAGAAGTATAGGAATATGGTAGGGAAACCATATGTCTCCCTCTTCCAGGAACAGTGCCCAGACAGTATGTGTCACTACAAATGTCCCTGGATGCCTTCAGTCCCATTTATTTGCGCTTTTAATACAATGCCATCTGTCAAACTGCCATTCAGATGTTGTGTTTGCTGTCCCCAATCACATGATCACCTGCATATATGACTTTTATTTATTAAGTTAAAGAGGTGCAATTCTGGGGCAAACCAACCACACCAAGGGGCTGAAATAAAAATTGATTCAAATTTGACTTTTGATCCATTGAATGCTAGAGAGATTTTGAATGCATTGGAAAGCAATACAGTGGAAATACCTGCAGTATTCAATGGATTAAATGCCCATTTAAATATATGTGATAATGTATATCCCCTATGGTGCGGTTGGTGATCCAGAATTGCACCTCTTAGCTTGATGAATATGACTATATCAGTCTAAAAAAGGCCCTGGGTTGTTACTGTTAAGAATTCCAGTTATATTGTATAAAAGATGCTAGGCCACAGTGTAAAATTAGTTCATGTGTTAGATGGAATCCTTTTTGAGCAGATAATGGCTGACTGGCACTTTTCTAGACTGTGAATGTGGGATTTAAAATGTTCTCATTGACCAGTATGAATTAACACTTCACTGGTCTGTTCTTTGTGATTGGTTTTCTTTCTTATGCTTTTTTGGGTAGACAAATGATTTTACATTTGGGCCCACATAATTACAATTTCCACCATATGAGGAGTAGTGAAGCTTACAGTAGTTGTAGTGAATACTGCAGTAGCCAAACCATGTCTCTCCAGCTGTTGTTGTACTAAAACTACGTCCTCAGGGGGAGCTGTTGGTTGATGGGAGTTGTAGTATAATAATAGCTGGAGAGACACAAGCTTCCCACTCTGACATAACAAATGTCTTTATTATTCTTTAGCTGTCACTTTCACCTTTATAATCATGACCTAACAGGTGCCATGGGACTTGTAGTGTTTTATTTGGTGTTTGGGTGGCTTGTCAGTGGTCGTGGTATGGATTTGAACCAGACTTTCTTGTTCAGAGTTCACCCTTGTAGTATGGAGATTCCTTGTTCCTATCTGGAGAAGTTGTTTTCCTCTCTCGCAATCTCTCAATCATGTTGCTCCCATATTTGGTTACTAATGCATTATAGGCCAATCTTATGCAAGTATGGCAGTCTGCTCTACGTGTGGAAGCATAAGGAGGAAGTAAGAGGTCAGGTCACATTTGGGGCCTGCAGAATTTCTACTGAAAAAACACTGAGTGCTTGTCAGTGCAGATTAACACCACCTGCCATTTAAGATATATACAGTGTTAAAGTACCAGAGATTTTTTTTTATCAGTGATGCAACCAAATGTTCTTTCATTGTCAAAAACGCTGTTAATTTAAGTAAGGAAGCAACATGTACTACTAAATAGCAGTTTTGTTTACGCAAGTCAAAATATTTAGTTTAAAGACTATCTTGACAAGCTAAGAGGGATCTGCATTTTTTCCACAAACGGCTTTAACTAGATCACATTAGAAGCCAAGAAAGCACAGATAAAATGTGTTCATTAAACAAAGAAATAAACAGTATATTTACAACTTGTACGTACAGTTTTCTCATAATCTTCTGAGTGGAGAAATACCTCACTTATTTGTCATGTCAAAGATAATGAGATTCTGGCACAGGAAAACTGCTAACATTCCCATTGATTTGCCGCTTGAGTGCTAGAGACATCTCCAACTCATTGGTCCACAATGTGTTGGAGACATCGCTAGCATTTGTGTGGTTAACCCTTTGATTGCCAGAGGGGTACCAAACACCAGTGCTGTGGCACTCAAAGGGTTAAAAGACCAATTAAGGATATCTTTGTAAATCTTATGCTGAAAATACTCCCCTTAATGCTGGTTGCCTCAAAGGGAAGGAAGTAGTCAGGCTATGGGTGTTACAGGGCATTCCTTTCCGTTGTGCACTGTTTAACCCTTTGCGTGCCAGAGGGGTAAACAATACATTCATTATGCACCCCTCTGGCAAGCAAAGGGTTAACTCTAGGTATTAAAAAAGTTGCAGAGGAAATGGTGTACCTTTATGCAATTTTCATTCATATGCTACCCTGCGGGCAAGTGTTAACCCTTTGAGTGCTAGAAAAGTATGCAACTCATTACTTTCACTCAAAGTGTTAATGAAGACAGTGTATGTAGGCTAGTATGCCTTGGCATTCATATACTGTTCTGCGTACCCTCAAGTGCAGGTGTAATGGTGGATTCATATAGTCACCCTTTTGTGATAAGGGAAAAAAAAAAAAAAAAAAAAAAAAAAAAAAATATATATATATATATATATATATATATATATATGTTTGTTAGGCACAGAGACACACAGGCAAATTAAAAAAACAAACAAAACCTATAACAAAGTTGCTTTCCTCTGAATGGTATAAATCAAGGGTAAATAGATTCTGATTGTACTGCTGATGGTCTACTACTACTAACATCCTTAGCTTGGCACGTGTGCGTATACACACACTGTGTATTTGTGTGTGTGTGTATAATATATATAATTATATGGAAAAATGCAGAAGTCATCCTACTGCACAAAAAGGTGATAAGGCGGATCTCAAATAACTACCGACCAATGAGCCTATTGCCACAAAGGTACGATCAAGGGGAATGGACACAATATTTAACGAGGCACAACCTAAGGAACAAACAGGCTTCAGGAGCGGTTTTAGTACAATGGACCACATCTAGACAGTGCAACAATTTATAGAGCAACATAATAAATACAACCTTCCATTATGCATAGCCTTCATTGACTATGAAAAAACAAACAATTGATGCCCTGATCAACCAAGGAATAGATAGCGCTTTCATCAATATCCTCCAATCAATATATGAAAATGCAACTGCATCAGTACAGGTCAACACAGAAAAAGGAGTCAGACAAGAAGATACAATCTCTCCAAAAGTATTTTCTGCTTGTTTAGAAAAAATTTTCAGCAAACTAAATGGGACACAAAAGGACTTCAGATCAATGGAGAATATCTACATGACTTAGGGTTTGCAGATGATATTATACTCTTTGCCTGTAGTCCTGAAGAACTGCAGGAACAGATTGAAAAGCTACAACAGGAAAGCAAATATTTTGGTCTGAAGATGAATATCAACAAAACACAAGTCATGTTTAACATATGTACCATACCAAGGATAATCACAGTAGATGGACAAGAGTTAGAAGAAGTGGACAAGTATGTTTATGTTGGACATGGAATGCCAACAGATGGAAACACCATGATGGAAACTGAGTGTTGAATTAAATTGGGATGGCAAGCATTTGGAAAACTTAATAGTGCTGTCTTTAAGATAAACTTACCACTGATTCAAGCAAAAGGGTTTTGACCAGTGTGTCTTCCCAGGTCTTATGTATGGCTGTGAAACATACAAAAAGAAAGTAAAAAGTTTTATGAGCTTTGTCCATAAAGGAAGGCACTCATCAGGGTGTTATATGCCGCTGTATAGTGTGGATGTCACAAGCCGTAATCCACGTTACTATATAGAAAATGTATTAAACAAGAGAGAACAGTGCAAAAGAACACCTCTGAGTATATATTGGAGGCTTCTCCTACCTCCCAGTATGAAAAGCCTGCACTGGAATATCGAGTGTCAATATATATATATATATATATGTGAAAGGATTTAGTTCCCAAATGTAATAAGCTACATATATGAGGTAAAATATGTAGATGAAACCTCTAGAGTATCTTTTGAATGTATTAATGCAATATAATACAATAAAAAACAAATTAAGTGGGGGTAACCCATTCATATCATAGGGTTATGTAGGGTTAAAAAAAAGTTCCTAAATCTTTATTAAGTAGCTAAAAAGTCATGACAAAAATAGAAGGAACACCAGACCCTCATCCAAGGCATTAAGAAAGATGAGCGGTATTGCTACAGAAATCACTGCCAGGACAGGGTTCTAGTGAATGCCCTCCACAAATGGTTAAAACATAACAAAAGTAATAAGATAATGTAAATAATAATGCCAACAATTCTAGCAAGCTCAACACGTTTAGTGACTAGAACTATGAATATAACTTCCTCAGGAGAAAAAGAAAACTGAACTGACCTACTTGTCTCTGAGTTTATCACCTTATCCATCCATGCCAATTACGGTAGTCCCATAGTAGTGATGTCTGCCCACTCCTGCCAGCTCAACACTCTGACCAGAAGTGTTGTGCGCATCTCTTGCATTCACCTTGTGGAACGCAGTCCCTTGCGTAACATGTATTGGTCCGTATGTCTGAATGACACAAGAGGATGCAATGATCATGTGCTAGTTCAGAAGAAGCAACATAGGTACTTCTGCATTGTCACAAGTAGTGTATCCTCTGTTTTCTGTGCTAACGTCATTTGTCAGTACACAGTGACAACAAAATGCACAGGACCGAAGGTGGTGGAGGCTTGCTGAAGAGGACTTCATCCCGCAGTGGATCAACAAAGGCTGCTGCTGAGATATATATAATTTATTGATCGACTGGTATCCACAGAACCACCCATACACTGTCTGTTGTCCCTCTCTTACAGGGGGAGCACAGGTGGATGAATTATTCCTTTGAGTGTCACAGATATATTGAACACGTTACAAATCAATGAGTTGGAAACCTTTTTGGCATGCAGAGGGTTAAAATGACTTAAAAAAAAAAAAAAAAAAAAAAAATGTAATTGATCTAAATGGGGCTTTTAACACATTAATGCTGGGCTGCATTGCACTTAAAACATTCTCTCCATAGAAAGAATCACACCCTCTGTCTCAGTGCATAACCACCTCTGGGGCTTGTCCTCCCCCCAGTTAGTACTTTGCAATATCATAGCTTATACCTATGACCCTAAATGAAATACTTCATGTCACCCTCTAATACAATGTACTCTGCAATTAAAGGGATAGTAACATTTCATATGAAAATAGATATATATTGTAGGGCTTATGCTTCTGATTAAAATAAGGTTACTCCCAGTGTTTTATTCAAAAGGTATTGCTTGTCTGGCTTGAATCTTTTAGGTGCAATATCTCAATGGCCTGAAATGTTAAAGTGGTGCTGTTTCCACACCATCCTATAGAGATTTATGGTCAATTGACTGCAGTAGTAACAGCACCACTGTACAATTTCAGGCCACTGTGATACTGCACTTAAAAATTGAAGTATGATCTGTGCTCAGACGGATAAACCCTACATGTGTTTTTTATTTTTTTTACATATGGATGCAATATGGGTGCAATATTAGTGCAACATGGGTGCAATGTTAGTGCAATAATGGTGCAATATGGGTGCAATATGGACACACTAAGGATGCAATATGGGTGCAATAATGGTGCACTAATGGTGCAATATGGATGCAATATTGGGTGCAATGTGGGTGCAATAATGATGAAAATTGGGTGTAATATGGGTGCAATATTGGTACAATATGGGTGCAATATTGGGGCAATATGGGTGTAATATGGGTGCAATATTGGTGCAATAATGATGCAAACTGAGTGCAATATGGGTGCAATATGGGCTAAAAAACAACCCAAACCCACCAAAACATACCCAAAACCCACAAAACCCAACCCAATACCAACCTAAAACCCACTAAACCCAACCCAAAACCTACTCTAAACCAACAAAAACCAACCCAAAACTAAACCAAAAACCCACCAAAACCAACCCAAAACCCACAAAACCCAATCCAAAACCCACTAAACTCAACCCAAAACCAACCCACAAAAACCAACCCAAAACCAATGCAAAATCCACAAAACCCAACCCAAACCCCATATTGCACCATTATTGCATCCATATTGTACCCAATTTGCGTAATTATTGCACCCATATTGCATCCATATTGCACCCAATTTTCGTCATTATTTCACCCATATTGCACCATTATTGCACCCATATTGCACCAATATTGCATCCAATTTGCATCATTATTGCACCAATATTGCACCCATATTGCTTCCATATTGCACCCATATTGCACCATTATTGCACCAATACTGCATTCATACTGCACCCAAGTTGCATCATCATTGCACCCATATTGCACCCTATTTGCATCATTATTGCAGCCATATTGCACCCATATTGCACCCAATTTGCGTCATTATTGCAGCCATATTGCAACCATATTGCACCCATATTGCACCAATATTGCACCCAATTTGCATCATTATTGCACCCATATTGCATCTTTAATGTGTCCTTATTGCACACATATTGTACCAATATTGCTTCCACATTGCACCATTATTGCACCCAGTTTGCGTCATTATTGCACCAATATTGCACCCATATTGCACCCATATTGCATCCATATTGCACCCACTTTGCGTCATTAATGCACCAATATTGCGTCCTTAATACTGCGACATGTTAACGCATGATATGGTGAAAGCGCCATTTGGAATGACGAGAAATGTGGAATTTGCAACACTTTAAGACACATAACTTTAATTGCGACACTTTAATTGACGTGGCCGAATACATGCGTCATTTTATGATGCAAAACTTTATATGTGTCACTTCAAATGGAAACCTTAAGAATACATGTATAGAGGGCCAGTGTGTGTGTCCTGTGGTCATTCTAGCAACTGTCATGTCTGTCTTCATGGACGCGATGTGTACCCCTCTGTCACACAAAGGGTTAATGCTTGAATGAAGCCACAAGGTTTTATTCATAGACGCCATTAAAGTGATAGTAATGTTTCACAAAAACATCAGCGCCAATTAATCTTCATAGTATTTGAGCTATAGAGAGTGTTATTTCAATACTGTCAGAGTTGTAGTTCAAGAGTAATTGAATGATAAATTTTCCCCCTCCCGCCCCTTTTACATAGTGTAAGCCCCCATTCCTCAGATGTGGAATCCAGTCCATAGACCAGACAGCTCACATCAAGGGTCAGTATTATTACTGTGAGAACAATGAAAACCTTTCCCCCCTTGACAGCTTTTTCAGCTTTTTCCCTTATCTTAATTGAAGATTGTCCCTCTCTGCAATCTACCTGGACACGCCCTGCTGTTCTAAGCTGAGCAGTGTTATATCAGTAAAAGGGGCAGGAGGGGGATACTTTATCATTCAATTACTCTTGAGCTATAACTCTGACAGAATTGATAACACTCTCCAAGGCCCAAATACTATGAAGATTAATTAGAGCTGCTTTTATTATGAAGCATTACTATCACTTTAAGGCATTTGGTCATAGTAGGGGTTATTATAAGGAGGGGTTACTTTTCTATAACCCTTTGAGTTGCAATTCATTGGATACCTCTGTGTCACTCAAAGGGCGAGATGTTCAGAAAGTGGTGGTGACTGAAATTGTCTATAAAAGTTCTTACGACATGGTCTGTCAGTTCTCAGACATGCTTCCGTAATTTTTTGCATCCAATTCCGCCGTCTTAAAAGTGGGAGTGGTTTAACCCCTTAACGACCCTTGACGGTCATAGTACGTCAAGGGTCGATTTGACTTAATGACCGATGATGTACTATGACCGTCATCGAGTTCCGGGCTCCCCCCGCGGCTGCACGCTGTTCGGGGAGTCTGGAACTCAACAGAGCAATAAAAAAAAATTGCTCCATGGTCGCGTTCGCGTCCGGATTCCCCGGTCGTTAAGGGGTTAATCTACCATCGTATTGTAAGGTATTTTCAGAAAAAAAATGTTCGTTTCAACGTCACTTTTTTGTCTGATTAACGTAATCTTTTCCCAACAAAAAATGAGCTAAACTTGAAGAAGTCAAATTAAAGTGTTGTTAGCAATTTGTCATTTCAAAGACAAAAAAGTCTTTGCTTCTTTGAAAATTTTCGTTGTCAAGTAGTGGAGTCATTCTGTAGTAAACAGTTACAACATAGATGTACAGTAAATATTGCCAGTCTTTTAAATTGGGATTTAACCACTTGACTGCTAGAGAGGTCTCCTCATTGTTCTTTTCCCCTTGAATGAATTCTATATAGTACGCACAGATCAATGGATAGCATTGTATTCTCTGGTGACAAGTAAAAGACTATAGAGCGATCGGCCCAGTTTATCCAACTGCAGTAGCTAGTAGTTTATAGTAAAACTACAATGATTGTGATCAGCTAAAGGGGAATGGAATATTAGGTGTATGACTAATAAACTGTTATAGGAGACTCATAACTGGACTCTGTTAAGGACACAGGAATTTTTATAAACCAACATGTAAACTATCATATTTCAGTGCAAGGCTTTGCATTTTCATGTAGCATACACTAGAAATTAGCCAGAAATGTGAGGTGGAGGAGTAAAGCTACATATATGGGATACGGTGTGTGGCCTTACAGGCAGAAAAAAAGGAAGGCACTGCACAAGCAATATGATGGAGACGTCTCTAGCGTTCAAAGGGTATAGATCAATGAGGAATTTGGGGATTTTTATTTTCCCCTATCATGCAGTTGGTTTACCCCAGAATTACTCCACTTTTCTTTGTATATAAAGTTCTTAATATTTGTTATTTTCTAGTCTGTTTTTCATTAAAAATGTACTGCAGCTCAAACTTGTTTTCATTAAATTAAACTGCAACTTTCTATTGTGGCCACTAAGTGATGCCTTGCCTATCCCTTACTATGGATACTATATTCTCTTTGACTCCAGCTCTCCCATAGATTGCACTGATTTTAGGACACTAGTTGCCACTGTTGCTAAGAGTTTTCTTTTAATAAAAATCAAGTTTGAGCTGTTGTGACACAGGGACCTCAAGCACTGACTCTTGTCTCAGTTCTCTACCTACCATAACTTCCAGGGAACACTTTAGAACTAGAGTCAGGGAACATAAATGACTAAAGGCTATGTAGGTATGTATGTGTGTGTGTGTGTGTGTGTGTATGTGTGTATGTATGTATATAATATATATATATATATACACACACAGACACACATTAATAAAACCTACAACCGTTACTAAACAAAGTATAAATGGCATAGAAACAATTGTACATGTAGTCATACCCTTGGGCTGTTATGCTAACTAATACCCAACTGCACATCTGTCAGGTATCATAGGGCAGCTATGTGTACATCTAGGACACCATTCCCTTTCCAGTATAACCAACACAATATTAGTGTTTGGTAACCAACAAAATATCCTTCCAACTTGTAGTGGAAAATAAACTTAGGGCAAATGTGTATTCCCTTCAAGGAGTCTTCCTAAGGTGAGTGGCAAGCACATTGATCCATTGGTTCATGGGCTTGGCTACTGGCCAGGAGGGCTTGGAGTCACAGTGGTGTAACTAATCATTAGAGGTTCCTGCTGCAAACATTTTCGGACCACCTAACACACAGAGGCATAACTAAAACCTATTGGACCCTGGGGCAGATGGGCCCCCTTGTTTGTGGACATAGGCACAACTGCACTTTTTGCACCCCTTGTAGTTACACCCCTGATGTTTTACCAGCCCTTCCTCTTCCACACGAGTTACACAGGTATTTATGCATACAACAGGATCAGCACGGAGGCAGAACTAGCATCTCGGCTTGGAAAGGGGCTTGGTGCACAGAAAACAGTAACACAGTGTCTTCCATTGCAGGTCTGCTATAAGAGCTGTAATCATTTTTTCAAGGAAACCTTTCTCAGCAGAAAGATTTACTGCTCCAAAACCCAATTTGCTATTATATTAAGTATGTTGTAAAGTTCATGAATTTGCTTGTATTGCAAAGAGTTATTACAGAGCAAACTTACATTTTTTTTAAATGTTAGAGCTTAATATTTTTTTTGTGGAAGGTGGCACTGTTGCTGTTTGTGTAAATGGGAGCTTGTGTCACAGAAATAAGAGAGGTTCTCACCTCTTTATCACACCTTTATCTCACCGTAGTGCATAACCTATCAGGATGAAAACCGCTCCAATTCCTAGGTAATTCTATGGCACTTTTGCACCATGATCTCTTTAGTTTGACAAATCTCAATGCATAGACTCCATAGAATAACAGGACCTGGAGAGTTTTCTCCATTTTAGCACACGTTAGGGCACCTTCCCCCAGCTTACCAATGACAGCAATAGCATTACCTGATGGGAGATACCCTAAGGTGTAATACAGAGGACATAACTTCTATGCATTATTAACTCTCCGACTTGAGAGATTTTAGTGCATAGGCTCCATACAATAACTGATAGACATTATCTACCCTATATGTAGGGTGTATTAAAGGGATAGTAATGTTTCATAATAAAAGCAGCTCTAATTAATCTTCATAGTATTTGGGTCTTGTAGAGTGTTATTTCAATTCTGTCAGAGGTGTAGTTCAAGAGAAATTGAATGATAAAGTATCCCTCTCCCACCCCTTCTACTAATGTAACACTGCTCACCTCAGAGCAGCAAGACTGTCCAGATGGATCGCAGTGAGCATAAGGAAAAACCTCCCCTCCTTTGTCAAGGGAGGCAGGGTTTTTTTTTCCTCCTGATCACAGTAAGAAGATTGTCTTTCGCTGCAAGCTGTCTGGTCAAGTGACCAGATTCCACATCTGAGGGGAAGTGGCTTACACTAGATAAAAGGGGCAGGAGGGGGATACTTTATCATTCAATTATTCTTGAACCACAACTCTGACAGCATTGAAATAACACTCTCCATGGCCCAAATACTATGAAGATTAATTGGAGCTGCTGTTTTTGTGAAACATTACTATCCCTTTAAGTGGTATATCCAGATACCCATCTTCTTTAACGAAATAGGATTTAGTCACCTATTTATAACATAGCCTAAATAGTTAGGCTACATATCGAATGCTTCTAAAATGTTACGTTTTATTTGTTGTAAATTTAACTTAGAAAGTCTTTCCCTCAGCATACTTCCACATAAACTGCTCTGATCTCCTCCCTCCCCCCATGATGGAGGCTTCTGTCTGTAAGCTGGAAAGGTCTCATTGGCAGAGATCGATATCTGGCCAATGAGACCTCTCCAGCTTCCAGACAGAAACCTCCGTCATCGGAGGAAGGAGGAGAGCAGAGCAGTCTATGCGGAAGTAGATGGGGGACAGACCTTCTAAGTTAAATTTGACTAAATAAAATGTAAAAAAAAAACAAAAAATGAATAACGTTTTAGAAGTATTCGATATGTAGCCTAAATAGTTATGCTATGTTATAAATAGATGACACATCCACTTTAACCATTTGAGTGTCAGAGAGGTGTAAAACACATTGCTTTGCAATGCATTGGGTACCCCTTTGACATTGAAAGGGTTAATAACAGTCCTGTATGATCGTAGTGTTGCAAAACCAGTGGTTCAGGTTGGTTCTCTATGGGGTTTCTATTCTTCTTGCCTAACTCTAGGCTGTAGAGTAAGAAACCATAAATGCGTTCTAGTGCTAGGAAATGGGCGAGGAAGTTGAGTAATGTATTTCTAAGAAGTCAGCGAGTGAGAATTATAATAACAGGATTCTTTCTCTCCAAATTATAGATGGCAGTTCTATAAATATTTGGAAAACCTCAGGCACTGTTTGAAACAAAGGCCTCTGGGAATTGAATGTACCTGTATAATAAATCCAGTCAAAACAGGATGACTGTTTTATGTACCTTTACCTTGGAAATCAGTTTTTGGCACATTTTGATGGCAGAACTACTGTTTGCTTTTTAACAATTTAAGGACCAGAGGGGTGTGACATCTATTTCTAAGTATTAACGGAGAAGGAAACATTATGTATATATATATTTTTTTTTTTTGAGAAAACCATATATTCTAGTTCTTTTTTTTTAAGTAAAACACAGGTGCTCCCATTACTGATTTTTTTTCATTTAAAACTTATTTTTATTATTCTAATTTTAAATGGCAATTTTTTATTGTGATTATCAGGCTGTGCTGTTCATGTTAATTACTATAGGGAGCTGTACATTATGCTTTTTGGATAGTAGTTGGAGTTGTTGGTTAAATGTTTGACCTGTAGTAATTTCTGAATGAAAAGTCATGTAGTGGTGTGAATACCCTTGTTTTACTTAGTAGCAAAAACCCCTATACCATTTTTCCTAATAAATGTTTACTCTTCCTTCAGCCATTTGAGTGCCAGAGTAGTCCGCAACCCTCTGGCACATAAATGGTTAGAAACACTCAGTCTATCTGAATTTACCCAAAGCTGCTAAAATTATTATTATTATTGACATACGAAAATATTCCATATAGTTTAACCTTTTGAGTGTCAGAGGGGTACGCAACGCATTGCAAATCACTCAAAGGGTTAAGTGCATATTAATTTTCACTGACATGTATGTGACGAAGCTGTTTACTTTTACTTTAGCTTATATACTGCTGCACAAGTAGGGAGATAACATTGGTTTGTATATAGAGCAAGACTACGATGTGGCTACATCTGTAAACATACTCAAGATCTTAAAGTGATCTTAAATGGAATCCATATTTATGTTTGTTTCTTCTTTCATAATCCTGTTTTATCTTTAAACACAGATTTAAAGGGCAATTATTTGTGATGCTATGTGCTTGCTCCTGGTGACAAAGGGAGGATTCCAATATGAAACGCATAGAGCTGCATTCTCGGCGGACAGACACACAAGCAGAAGGACCAATGTACTGGGAACCAAAGATGCCATACCCATGTGGAAGGCTGAACTTGGAACCAAGAACCTATAGGAGCAGATGTTACAGTCCAACAGATATGCCCATTTAACTCCATTGTCTGGTAGGCTTAATGGGAGACTAAGGGGACAATGACTGTAGATGCTACTGAATGACGAGATTTGATGCAGGAGTGTATAAAATGATCTTATTCGTATGGTCTGAAATAAACAGATAAGAGATTGGGGATGGATTGTATGCAATAATATAGCCCTGTAGAAATATTTATTCGTCTTCCCAATATATTTGTACCATCGGCTTCAGTGCCGTTTCTATCACAGACATCATCTACTCTCCAGCCTCCGATATTAAACTGTATTTATGTTCTCTGTTTTTACTTATTCCCTGTTGCCATTATTTTTATTGCATCTTGTATTGTGTTATCTATATGGATTATGAGTGTGGGAATTCTTTCAGACACATTTTAGTTTTCACATTTTGTACTGTAGGTTCCCAGTGATCTGATATAAAGCACACTCATCCTCCAGTTATTTTAGGACTCTATTACATTTTCATATTTGGCTCCAGACACACAAATCTGAGTGCTCATTATTAATTGACTGTTTTAAATTATTGTAGATACTACACTTAGAGACATTGCAAAAAACAGCATCTATTTTTCTGGTTTATTTACCAGTTAACATATTCCTGTCATGTCCATTTTAGATACTTTTTAACCCCTTAACGACCCTTGACAGTCATAGTACGTCATGGGTCGTTCTGAGTTAACGACCCATGATGTACTATGACCGTCATGGAATTCCGGGCTCCCCCTCCGGCTGCATTTCGTTCAGGGAGTCCGGAATCGGAAACAGCAAAAAAAAAATGCTCCGTGGTCCTTAAGTGACCTTGATGCGCCGATCGGCCGGTCGTTAAGGGGTTAATCCAGTTTATAAACCCCTATACAAGTTGTTTATTTAACCCCTTGAGCACCCAACAAGTATGGGGAGCATTGTTTCACAATGTTATCCATTCCAGGTTGTATTTTGTGTTCCCGGGTGCCGCCATTACCATTGATTTAAATGGGGATTTTAACTCAGTGATTGCTAAAGAGGTCCCAGTGTATTAAATGAAATGTAGAATTTAGGGTGTTACAGTAACATTTAAATCAATATGGCTGTTGGAATGTTTGTCTGCTATGGTGCATCTGGAATGTTCCAGAATTGATGCACTCTCTCTCTATCCGTGAGGCCCTATGTTTTGGATTGTTGGATTCTTTTTGTATTTTTGTTTTTTAAGGGTGTGAGGTTCAAAAGAAGTAGTAGTCTTACAAGACATTAACATCAGGATTTTATTTTGACTTGAAAATGACACTTTTTAAAGGGATAAAGATGTCCTATTTTTTACTAGGTAATGGCAACAAAGGGAATTTGCAGAAATGATCTTAAGTGGGTATCTTCAAACAAAGTGTCTCAACAAATCATATGTTCAAAAAATATATCATTATTAACTTCAAAAACTAATTCCAGAAGAAACGTGGAGTTGTTCTAGGGCAAACCAACTGCAACCAGTGGGGACAACAATACACATTTCCAAAATCCACATTGATTTAAATGGGGTGCTTTAACCCTTTGAGTGATTGAGAGTTCTCCAGTATTCCAAGGGTTAAAAGACCCACATTTATCAATGTTTTTTATTTGTCCCCTATGATGCTATTGTTATGCCTCAGAATTACTCTCCTTTTTTTCTAAATAAAGTCTATAGTCTGTATAGAGGATGTTTCTTCCCTCCATTTATGGTGCTGCTACTGTCATATATTCAAAAGTGGTGTTTTCAGGCATGTGTCAAAAGTGGTCATATTAGAGTTGCTAGATTTATCATAATTTTGTATTTGGATTTTTCTGTATCCACTTCCTAAGTTACGTCATACTTTGCTTCCTAAATGTTGCAGTTTGAGGCAAAATTGTATAACAAAATGAATGATCCCTGGTAGTTATGTACAGGGTGAGATAAACTAAAGTTCCTATGTTATGGTGTGGAGACTATGCACTGAGGCCTCGCCATCATGAAATGAAGGCTTCATGGAATATGGTAGGGATTGGAGAGCTTTTCTTGACTGGATACATTTCTCTCACTATTTACTGTGAATAATAGTTTGCTCCAGAATTACTCCAGTTTTTGGTAGTACATTTGTAATTTTTTATGATAGTTCTTCGTTTCTATGTATGTATTTATGTATGCCATATTCTGAACATATAAACTCTGGTATATATATAGCATTTCCAGAGGATTGAATGGAGTGAACCACAGCCATGCAGTTTTAAAAGGTTGATTTTTATCCCTGAGTCATCTGCCCACTGAAAATTAGGGCCAGTGTTCAAAAAGAAAATTTAGTTCTAGGGCAAACCATTTGAGCTATAGGGGAGAACTAAAAACTGCTATTGATTTAAATGGATAGTAATGTCAGCATATTAAGTTATATTGTATTGGTTATTGTAATTTTATATAATGCATACTACCATTTTCAATGTCCTTATGTTTGTATTGTGCTTGTAATTTGAGTTGAATGTTTCTCCCTCCTACCCTTTTCCACTACGTCAGTCATAGTCTCCTCAGGTCTGAAAGCCAGTCTGGATGGATCACAATGAGGGATAATATTGTGTCAGCATAAGGAAAACCCTGCTTCCCTTCATCAAGGGGGTCAGGGTTTTCATTCTACAAACACACATAGTAACATAGTAAATTAGGTTGAAAAAAGACACAAGTTCATCAAGTTCAATATCTTCTTCAAAACCCAGAGACATGATATTATATAGCTTTCCTGCTGCCAAATAAGTTAGTTTATATCAGACCTTCCTGTTTTGGCCACTAATACATAGGATAACCCTGTATGTTCCCTTTTGAAAGAAATGTATCTAATCTTCTCTTAAACATATCCATTGTATCTGCCATAACCACATCCTTGGGTGAGAAATTCCATAATTTAACAGACCTTACTGTAAAAAAAACTTCCACTGCTGAAGTCGAAACCTCCTTTCCTCTAATATCAAGGGGTGACCCCTGGTTATTTGATAAGGCCTTGGAATCAATAGACACAAAATATTGTCCCTCATTGTGGTCCGTCCGATCAAGTGACCGGCTTTCAGATCTGAGGAAACTATGACTTACTGATGTAGTGGGAAGGGGTGGAAGGGGGAAACTTTCAACGTCAATTACAAACACAATACAAAAAATGGTAGTATGCATTATATAAAATTACAATGAACAATCCAATTTGACATTACTATGCATCAGAGACCTCTCTAGCATTCAAAGTGTTAATATCCCAATTTAAATAAATTGGTTTGCACTGAGTTCCTCCACTTTTCTTTTGAACATACAGCCCTTAATTACATTTTGAGGGCTGAATGAAACCAGCACTTGATTTTCATCACGTACCAGGTTCTTGTAATGTTTGTACATACACATCACCTTTAACATGGCTGGATGCCAAAAATAGGTCATTAAATACCAGGAAAAATTAAAGCAACTTAACTCCTAGAGAAAATAATTAATATGTGAAATATTTCCGTATTCAAAATCCAGATAAAAGTGTGTGTTTTTTATTATCTACATAATCAGTTGCTCAAAACCATAACAACTGTAAGCTTTTAACATAATTTTTTAACTCTTTAACGGCCAGAGGAATGTGCAATGCATTGCAAAAAAATGAATGCTTCAGGCCAATATAGGGCTAATCTTAGGCTCCTGTTCGATCTGATGTGCTAATGGGCAAAGTTTCCTGATAGTTTCTATTTACATAATAAAGTACGGTTTTCTGTTTTATAATGTGCCACCCTGCATGTAATTCTATGTTTTGGATTATTTACATTTTTTTTAATATTTTTATTTTTTTCTTATTCTTAATCATCCCACCTAACTAAATGAAATGTCTATGGGCATGTATCAAACGTGGTTTAGTTGATACATTTATCTTAATCTGCATTTGTGTCTTTCCACATATGCATAATTTAAGTTGAGAGAAGTAACTCTAATTGGGCAAACTCTTCAATCCCTGTTATTCTATGGAGAGTATATACTAACGTACCTGCAAACTGAAAAAGAGGCCCCATAGAATAAAAAACTGTAGGAAATGGCAATTGTGATTTTCTGCAAAGAAAGGTACCAGGTCACCTTGTTCTGTAATGGTGTTTTATATTGCTGCTGGCATGCTGGTGTATTTCTCTGCTGGTAGCATGTACCAGGTCATCACTGGTATGACCAGGCTGAAAATCATCACTGGGAACTAGATACATTTCTGACACAAGCATTTTCTCCCTCATTTTTGTAACTTTAGTGCATACAACTCCAGATGTATAGTCATTGAGGTCAGAAAAGTCCTCTTGGTGAAATAACTTCTCCAATACCTGGCCGAGATGTGCTAAAATTTGATAAGGGCAAAGGATGGTGATGTGTTGAAGGCACATTGCCATTATGCACTAATGTGTCTTTGCCATCACATCCCCATCAATCCTCCACCAATCTTTCATCATTGTCATGAATCTGGTATGCCTTTTTAAGACCTCAACAATGGCTTCTTTCTGTAAATGCAGATGGCTGCCTCTGGTGCTGGAGTTCACAGTTCCAATATTTCCAACCTAAAGTTGCCAATGTTGGCATCTTTCGGTACACCTCTATGGAGCCATACAACAGTCTGCTAAAGACAGAGACAACAAATGTCCTCCTGGTACCCTTTCAGTGTCATAGGGTTGTTCACTGCATACCCCTGTGGCACTGAAAGGGGTACAAAATTGTATCAAAATATGTTTAGGGCACAGGGTTACAATTAATATTCAGAATATATATATATACAATTTTATATAGTTCTATACCTTATCTTTGGGATTTGAGACATTCTATTACTCAAATTCTTTAGATTCCACAAAAGGTGAAGTACCATTATTGAAAGGAGACATAGCACCTCAGCTGATCGTCTCCAAGCTACCCTGCTGGTACCTACTCACATCAAGACACTGCTTGGCAAGCTGAGCGGACCTTGAGAATGTGAACGGGTTGCTTCTGGCAAGGTGAGAGGAGCAGATGCCAGCAGGGTAACTTGATGAAGCATCTGCTCACAGTATGAGGTGCTATGTCTCTATTCATTAATGGGACTTCACCTTTTGTGGGAGCTAAATAATTTGAGAAAAGGTATCACTCAAATTTGAAAAGATAGGGCAATACTGATTTTTGAATAACTGTTGTCATACACTATGGCAGAATAGGTTTGGTCTTGTGATATATATATATATATATATATATATATATATATATATATATATATATATATATATATATATATATATATATATAGGGTACATGTCTTTTGAAATGTTGTCTGCTACCTGCTGACCATCAAAAGAGCGTTAAAAACGTCTCCCGTGTCACCTCATGTCCATTTTCATAGATATTGCTCAAAAGCCTTTAAAAATAGCAGGCACCACAATCTCTGTCAATAAGGCATGTTTATGGCACTGAAACTCATTGAGAGGACATTGCCTCAAAAGCCTTTAAAAATAGCAGACACCCGACATCTGTATCAATAAGGCACGTTTACGGCACTGAAACACATTGAGATTATCTGCCCAATGCCTTCCTCAGAAGCAGTACAATAAAGTAGGGCTGCATTGGCCCCTGCATTCCAAATGGTCAGGGCCGGATTTGTAATTAGGCAGAGTAGGCATCTTCCTACAGGCGCACCCTACAGAGGGGCGCCTGTCTTCATGATCATCCTTTGATCATCATGGTAAGGTATGTGCCTTCTTTGGCACAGACCTGTAGTTGCTGACCTCCCACGTTGGCTCTTTAGTAATACAGAGCGCTGGGACATGACATCATCTCCCAGCGTTCTGCGTTACTAAAGAAAAGACCATGCAGGAGCTCCAGCAGCACAGCAGAAGGAGGCGCAGATCTCTCCTGCAGCTGGACCACCAGGGAGGTGGTAGGAAACGGACACTGGGGGGGACAATGTGAAGGTAATATGGAGATGATGGGGGCAATGTGAGGGCAATATGGAGATGATAGGGCAATGTGAGAGCAATATGGAGCTGATGGAGAACAATGTGAGGGCAATATGGAGCTGATGGGGCAATATGAGGGCAATATGGAGATGATGGGGGCCAAGTTTGAGCTGATGGGGGTGTGGAGGTGTCCAGTGGAGATGACCAATGGGGGGGTGCTTCAGATTTCTGTGCCTACAGGCTCCTGAGATGTAAATCCAGCCCTGCAGATCGTTGGTGCTAAACACTGGATCACCCATAACATCTGACCCACATACCTGTACAAACTCTACCTGCACAGCCACACACACTACTATAGTGCTGCTATTTTTGTGAGAAGGAGCCAAGATTGATATGATAAAGGACACTTAAAGGACAAAGCAATGCGTTGTAGACCATTGGAGACACAGTCAACGATCCCCATCTCATCATATTACTGCAGAGCTCAACTCCTTGCATATTGGAGACGTCTCCAACGCATTGCTTGCATTTAATGGGTTACATTACTTTATTTTAACTTACCTGTCACCAAAAAATTGTGTCCAGGTGTACTATATGCTTGCTTGCTCCCTGATGATAAATTTGGCTTATATATAGCTCATAACAACAATTGTGTTCCGCGGTATCTGCTACAAATGTACCCTTACTTTCAATGCTCTTTGCTCTGCGCTCATCAATGGTTGCAGTGTGACACTTTACATGGTGACATTTTGATGTCACCATTTTGACACTGGCGACATATTGATGTTGCTTCTGGCTATGTACATGGAGACATTTCCATAGTAAATTATAGGAAATAGTTGGGGGGGGTCTGATTTGATCCTTCACATTATAACTTATTTCTATTTAAGGGATTAACGTTGAAAGGCCTTATATAATACACTTTTTTGAGAAAAAATTGTAGTTAACAGAACCAATTGTAGTACAATAATAAAACGCCCACATGTGTAGTGCATTCTGAATGTTAATTGTAACTCTGTGCCCTAAGCAAAGTTTTGCACAACTGTATACCTCTTTCAGTACCACAAGGGTATGCAGTGCATATCCCTATGGCAACGAAAGGGTTTGTGGTGCTGAAGTCTGAACACATCCTCTCCGTTCTCCCAATGGTGGGAGCAGAGAGAGCATACACTCAGACTTCATGGTTGTCGAACTGCTGACAATGTGTAGGGAGAACATCCTTGCAGTTCGACAGGATGATATGCTAATGATTGAATTCAACCCCCCCATATCTCTACATCTTAGTGCATACAGCAGTACGTCTCTATTGCCAATCCAATGTGTTTGCCACACATCGCCAGACACGCATCTCCACAACATTAACCCTTATTGCATTCCCCTCTTCATGTTACTCTGGAGCCTAAGCACTAAGATCTCCAACTTGGAAAGGAGGCTACAATAACAGAGTAAGGGTTGCACTAATAAGTTTCCACACTAAAATGGACACTTTTTTTTTATTATTATTTATTTTTTTAGGTACTACACTTTCGTGCCTCCAGTTTACTAATGTACTTACTTCAGAAAAGTGTCCCATGTATTCTGCTTGTGCCACTTAGAGGGAAGTGATGAAGTGTGTGGCAGTCCGTTCTCCTGCACCTTGTTTAAAGCTATGTACTCTCAATGAGCAGCAGAATAATTTCCTTTATATTCCTGTGCATTATATACAAAGGTGTTCAGGCTTGCTAGTATTAAATTCTAATTAAAGCAATAGTAATAGATTCAAATAAACGGAGCTCCAATGAATCTGCATAGTTTGTAGTCCATGTAGAGCAGTATTTCAATACTAGCTGATTTGTAGTTCACAAATGATTTAAAGGGATATTAATATGTCAAAATAAATGCAGCTCCAATTATTCTTGATTGTCTTTGGTAGGGTGACCACATTTCCGTTCTGCCATTCCGGGACATGTGGTCACCCTAAATAACACATACACATATTACATTCAAAGAATACTGACCAGCCGAATCAGCACGTTACCTCACTGGAGCAGCGCTATATCCGGGGCTCCTGCCCCCGCCCCTCCTATTCTCACGAGCTCAGTAACAGTTGCGCGTGACTCTTCCTCCTCCTCTGGCCACTGCTAATGCCTTTTTGGTGGAAGAGTCCAAGTGAGTCAGTTCTCCCCACTGTGCTCTCTAACGGTACCGTTTATCTGCTGGACGCCGCCATGTTTGCTCCCCTCCCCGCACCTCCTGTCCCCAGCCTAGAAGCAGCGCGCAAGCGCACATAGTCCCGGTTGGCAGAATAGGGCTGAGGGAGAGTCAGTGAGTGACTGTTTGTGCTCCTGTGTGGGTGGCTTGGCTTCATTCCGGGACACTTCATTGTCCCGGTGGGAGATGACCCGGGACGCGGGACACAGGCTTCAAATAAGGGACAGTCCCGGACATTCCGGGACCCGTGGTCACCCTAGTCTTTGGGCCATGTAGAGTGTTATCATTCTCTTCAATGTGTAGTTCCAGAGTAACTGAATCACCCCTTTTACCTATGTAAAGCTGCACGGCAAGACCATCCAGATGGATAGCAGCAAAGGACAATATTCTGTTAGCATAAGGAAAAACCTGCCCTCCCCAGGGTTTTCCTTCTGCTCACAGCCAGAAGACTTTCCCTTGCTGCGAACCGTCTGCTCAAGTGACCAGATTCCATATCTGAGTGGAGATGGCTTACAATAGGTAAAAGCAGTCGTAGGGGAACACTTTATAATTCAATTACTCTGGAACTACACATCGTAGAGAATGAGAATACTGTTCTACATGACCCAAAAACTATAAAGAACAATTGGAGCTGCATTTATTTTTAAACCTTATTATCCGTTTAATTATAAAGTACCCCCCTCCCGCCCCTTTTACTGAAGTAATGCTGCCTCTCATGCAGGTCTGGATGGATCACAGCATCAGTTTTCAGGAAGCATAAGGAAAATCCTGCTCTCCTTCATCAAGGGGGTCAAGGTTTTCCTTATACTAATTGCAAGAAGATTGTCCTTCGCTGTGAGCTGTCTGGTACTATGATCAGATTCCACATCTGAGGGGATGCGGCTTAAAATGGGTAAAAGGGGCGGGAAGGGGATACGTTATAATTAAATTACTCGTTAACTACAAGTATAGTATTGAAATACTGTTTTACATGGACTACAAACTATGCTGAATAAGAGAGTGTTGATTGTTTGTATCTATTACTTTCCCTTTAAAGCAGATTGTGTGTGCTGCAGTCCACTAATGTGATCATACGCGCTAGTAGGTACCAAGAAGTGCGTCCACGTGACTTCAATGTCGATATCCAAGTGCAGAAAATAAGCTACACCAGTGGATTTATACATTCACCCCATAAACTGGAGTGGATTCTCTCCCTGGACTGGCCCACCTAAGTGCATAATGCCCTATGTCCTTATTTGGTCCTAACATATGGAGCATCTATTGACTCATTTCATACATGTGATACAGTGGGTGCAAAGCAAGTTGATGGTATGACATCATAGAATGGCACAAATGTTTCCATCAAATCAATGTGATTTTTCAAGTGTTCCCTATGATAGTGAGCAAATCTCTATTTTAATGTAGAACACATGAAAAATCATGCACTGCAGTCCCACAGTCCCACATGACATTGCTAGGCATACTCTTCACTATAATGGAGACATGGTGAGCTTAGCCATAATAAAGGTGGTTTGCTCCAGAACTGCACTGCAGTGGTTCCAACCCTATCATCAGGGACTACTAACAGCCATGTCTTTAGGGTTTTCCTACCTGAATGCAGGTAAGTCACTTTAATAAACTCACCTGTACTCCAGCAGTGAAATCCTAAAGACATGACCTACCTGTTCATGAGAAACATTAGTACATCAGCATCAAAGACCACATAAAAGAGTACACTGTGTTCTTGTTAGTGTTGCGCTGTTATGCTACAAAAAGAGATATGAATAAAACAAATGACAACATTAAAACAATATACTATAAAGATCTGGGGGTTATTCACTAAGGTGATAAGGTACAGATGATATCACTTCCCCAGTTCTTATATTTTTCTACTAGTTTTAAAGCCCATGTACACGGGCCAACACTGGCGGTGCTGCAGTCATGCACAGTACAGACTACCTGCGCCACAGCTAATACGGAGCAGGGCGCTCCGAATTCAGACCGGAGCCCTCTCTGCGCACCTTCCTGCGCCGCGCGCAGCCTTCTCTACTGCGCATGTCGAATCCTTAGTGAATTATAATATAGGATGGAGCCTATGCACTAAGATCTTCCAAACTGGAGCAATCTTAGTAAATAGGCTCTATAGAATAAAATAGGAACTGGAGAAGTGACATCACTGGAGAAGTTATCACCGCTTCATCACACTTTAGTGAATCTCCCCCTAGACTAATTTATGGGGCAACCCAAATGTAACACTGGGTAGAAATAAAAATGTTCATTGAGTTTAAATAGACATTTAACCCTTTGAATGTTGCTGTTATGGGGCAACCCAACTGCATCTAGGTGACACATGCATTCCCCAAATGCTCATTGATTTGAAATTGGGTTTTAACACCTTAAATGTTAGTGAGCTCTTCAACGCATTACAAAGCCATGCACTGGAAACCTGTTTAGCACTCATGAGGGGGGTTATGGACTAAGGAGTAATAAAGAGATGATAAACTGGAGATGTTGTGTTATTCTATTGAGCCAATGCACTAAGATTTCTCCAGCTTTTGAGATCTTAGTGCATAGGTCCTATAGAATAATATAGGAACTAGAGAAGTAATCTCTGCTTTATTATCTCTTTATCACACTTTACTGCATAACCCCCATGGTGTCAAAAGCTCCATTTTAATAAATATTTATTTATTTATTTTATTTGTCCACTTTTGTGCTGTTGGTTTGCAGTAAAATTCCTCCAGTTCCTCTTAGTACATCTGCCTCTGTGACTGTTTTTTATGCTATTGCCTCTTTGCTCATGTAAATGTGAGGAATTCTGAATATACAGTATAAGCCCTGGTGTCTATTACATTTCCAAAGGTTTGAATGGAGTGCAGATTTTCACCTTAAAAGGTTAACTCTTATCCCAGAGTCATCTGCACACTGAGTCTTGATTACATTTTGAGGCATGAATGAAACCAGCCCTTGATTTTCATCACGTACCAGGCTCTTGTACTATTTGTATATATACGTCACCTTTACCATGGCTGGATGCCAAAATGAAGTCCTTTAATGCTGGGCAAGATTAAAGCAAGTTGGTGCCCAAGGAGAACTATTTATATTAAGCTGTCCAGACCTTCCTTTTAACCGGGGATACATAGGAAATAAGCATATTCATTACTGCACTGAAATTCCCTTAGATATACAAGTATGCATTTTTCATGTTTCCCTGGTTAAAGGTGAGGTCTGGTCACCCTAATTTATATGGTTTTAGGATATAAAAGTATTTAACATATTACGTATTGTAAATTGATAATTTGCTATTTTACATATACATAATTTGTGTTTTTAGATAACATAGAAATTATAGACCATGGAATACGTGGCTTCCAGAGAACACCTCGTGAGAACAAACTATGGGCTTCAATAGAACTGAATTACTTGTAAGGGGCATTAGTATTTTTGTAAACTAAAAGTGGATAGCAGTGGATTACAAGAAAGATCAAAAGCATCTAAAAATTGTATATAGAGACACCTACCTAAGTAAGTCCTTCTGTTAAACCTTTGGTTGGCCAGAGGGGCATGTAATGCATTGGACTATGTTTTGTACCACTCTGGCACGCAGAGGGTTAAATGTTACACGCTACTTTATACTGAAGGCAGGGCTCAAAATTTCCACTCGCCACACTTTCACTGGCGAGTGAAAATTTAGCCCTGGCAAGTAGAAATTCAGCCCTGGTGGCTATGTTTTGGCTTGCTTTGGTGAGTAACTTTTCAGGTCTGGCTAGTAGCAAAGGACTTAAAATTAT
Organism: Rhinophrynus dorsalis; assembly: GCA_037306005.1. Lineage (NCBI taxonomy): Eukaryota > Metazoa > Chordata > Amphibia > Anura > Rhinophrynidae > Rhinophrynus > Rhinophrynus dorsalis. The sequence continues at coordinate 238,330,658 of CM074722.1, forward strand.
AAGCCCTGCTGAAGGTATAATTTCACTTAATGACCTTGGTTTTAGTAATGTGTGAAGCTGATTAGGATTATTTTAACCCCTTGATTGTTAGACAGGTCTGCAATGCATCTAGAACCCTCTAGCATGCAAGGGTTAACCCTTTGAGTGCCAGAGGGGTACAATCAATGTGTTGTGTACGACTCTAGCAATCAAAAGATTAAGGATTGCCATTTGGGCCTTATGCACTAAGGAAAGATGAAATTCATGACAGGTAACAAATAAAGGGCTAGATTACATTGCAGGTGATTAGTAATATCACTAGTTTTTTTTCTAGCATATTACCATTGGAAGCTTATAGACAAACTTATATATAAAATGTTTGATAGAGTTATCACCTACAGTGGAATCCTGGCCAACAATTGCCAGATTTCTAATTTATTTAACCCTTTGAGTACCATAAGGGTATGATACGTATTGCAGAGCAATGCATTGCATACCCCTTTGGCACGCAAATGGTTAAATTGAGCTGTTAACTTATGGTGTGCTGGATAGGTCTTCAGTGTATTGATTCACAATATCTTGGATGCCTCTCTAGCATTCAAGAGGTTAAAATCCACATTAGGATCAGTGGACCTATGCTCCTTATTGTACAGCTGGATGGTTCTAGGATAGCTCTGCATAAGGCCTTAACTATGTTGTTTAACCCTTGTGTGCTGGAGAGGTCTCCAAGGCATGACACCACTCTAGCACCCAAGGGGTTAAAAGAATCAAACTTAGCATTGCATATTACTACAGTGCAATAATAACTGAATACCTGGGAACTCTCCGATCTGCCCCAGAGGCTCTGGCTCTCCAGTCCCTGTCCCAGTGGATGTTTCTCCGGCTTTGGTTAGTTTCTAGTGAAACCCCTCCCACTTCTCATTCTGCACTTAAATAGAGCCTTTTAACCCCTTGAATGCCAGTGAGGACTCCAGTGCATTGATTTACAATGCATTGGAGACCTCAGTAACATTCAAGGGTTTAAAAGCCCAATTTCATTTAACTCTTTGAGTGCCAGAGGGGTACGCAACGCATTGCAAAGCAATGCTTTGCGTACCCCTCTGGCACTCAAAGAGTTAAGAGGAATTTTTTGTTCCCTATAGTGCAGTTGGTTTTCACCAGAATAACTCATTTGATTTGATAAATATAGGTCAAAGTTCCCAAGTATTATGATAATTTTGCTAAAGTGAAGGCAAAAGATGAATATTTTGTATATATTCACCTTGTATGAATAATAGAGTAGGTGTAAGTAGGCGCAGGAGTGATCTTTTCATGTTGGTGACACATCTCATGACAGGGTATGAGCAGTTACAGTAAAAATGTGCTGGAATCATGGAATTACCGACAACTAGACATTATAATTGATTTCAAGAAAAATGAAGGTGCACCCCCCCCCCCCACTAAGAATTGATGAAGCATGTTTACAGCTATTTACTGTCTACTTTGTGTAGCATAATTACTATTGTTTTGGGACTGAATTCTAATTACCCTGTACATGAAGTGTTCTCCTGGGCATGAGATAAGAAGTTTAGCTCCAGTAATGTTGTCATATACAGACTGTATGTAGCTCCTGAGATATTTAAAGTTCAATACATTGGTTAATAATATGACTGCCAGCTATTTAAGAGCCCTTAAAGGGATAGTAATACTTTGTTTTAACTTTATTTTATTTTGTAGGCATTAAAAAAACATGAAGAATGATATGTCATCTCTCAAACCTTTATGGTTTAAGAGATATTCACAAGCAAAATTTTCCCTCCCGCCCCTTTTACTTAGTGTAAGCCATCTCTTCTCAGATGTGGAATTTGGTTGTAAGACCAGACAGATAACAGCAGGGGACAATCTTCTTACAGTGAAAACAATGAAAGCCCTGCCCCCCTTGACAAGCTTTTCAGTTTTTTCCTCTTATCTTAAAGGGATAGTAATACTTAAAATGTAAAAAAAAATATGTTGTAGAGTTTATCCCCCTGAGTAAAACAAGGGCACTCCCACTGATGGAAGGTGTTTCATTCAAAAGTTATTAATTTTCAAAGTTGATTTTTTTAGGTGCAATATCACAGTGGCCTGAAATTGTACAGTGGCGCTGTTGCTACACCATCCTATGGAGATTTATGGTCAACTGACCAGAGCTGTCCATAGGATCGTGTAGCAACAGCACCACTGTACAATTTCAGGACAATGTGATATTGCACCTAAAAGATTCAACTTTGAAAATTAATAACTTTTGAATGAAACACTTTTCAGCAGTGGGAGTACCCTTGTTTTACTCAGGGGGATAAACCCTACAACATATTTTTTTTTACATTTTAAGTATTACTATCCCTTTAATTGAAGATTGTCCCTCTCTGCAATCTACCTGGGCACTTCCCTTCTGCTCTGGCTGAGCAGTGTTACATCAGTAAAAGGGGCGGGAGGGGGACACTTTGTCATTGAATTACTCTTGATCTAACTCTGACAGAATTGAAATAACACTCTCCAAAGTCCAAATATTATGATAATTAATTAGAGCTGCTTTTATTATGAAACATTACTATCCCTTTAAGTCTAGTTATGTAGTGGTATCCTATTGGTTGTCAGTTTTAATGTAATCTGTGGTGGCCATACTGTTTCTCTTCTTATCAACACTATTCCTTTGAGAGAGTTGTGTTCCTAAGAAAAATATATATCAAACCAGAGGCCAACATTTAGGGAACCAAACCCCCGTCTCACTGCTCCATCTCCCTCTATCAGTTCTGACTTTGTTTACACTTAGATTACTGATGCGGGTAAGAGATGGGACACTGCTCAAATGTCAGATTTTGCAGGTCACAAAATTGAATATACTGAAACAAAAAGAAGATAGACAAAACAGGAGTGCTGGTACAGACGTAACCAGACTACTTCCTAGTTGTCCTAAAGTGACCAGTTCAAAATCATTAGTAATAGTAATGAAGGCTGTGATGAAACGCTAATACTTAACTTTTAATACAAAATGCCCACAGGCGTCACCTGTTACCCAGCCCACGATAGGTGGGCCTTTTCTATAAATACGGCAATGGATGAGACCGCCAATCCTTAAGCCCCTGACAAAGTCGTTAACAATAGTAACGAAATGTTTTGACCGTTGTCTACCAGTGGGCACATTGGCATTTGTGTGTAAATTATAGAATTTTACTGGTTATACGAGGTTCAGCAATATGGTCGCAATGATAAGTTAGGGCTAGAAGTGTGGAATGCTTTAGTAGATGGCCACGAGGTGTAGATTGTAGGGAGCCACCATTTTGCTGTTCCTACTACTAAGAGAAAGACTTTGTGTACTCGCTAAGTCGAATAATGTCTACATGAATGAGATTACCATATGGACACACTTTATCTCGCCTCGATACATAGAGCCTATTATATTCTAGGCATTGGTTCCACAACTAGCCTGTAACACTGTTGCAAATAGACGGACTGATCTAAGTGTTAAGTAGAAACATTGTTTGCCGTGAAAGCTGTTTTATAGAGCTGAGAATCGTGAGGGCGTCTCTGTTTGATGCCTTTGATACTGGCATAACTCGTGACAGACTGACATCACTTGTTCTGACTGAGGGGAAACTAAATGCAATTACATTGCCCTTGCGTTTCCGTTGTATTCACACTTTGATCAATACAGCTCGATTACTAAGCTGTCTTTTGATTAGCAGTCTACCATGTCACTAGAAGTTAGCCTTCCTCTCTGTTGATCACAAAGCCTAAGATTAACCCACTGGAGGCTGGATTTTATTAATTATTACTGATGAGATTTTTATTGTTGGCATTTTGTATTAAAAGTTAAGTATTAGTGTTTCATCGCAGCCTTCATTACTATTACTAATGATTTTGAACTGCTCACTTTAGGACAACTAGGAAGTAATCTGGTTACGTCTGTACCAGCACTCTTGTTTTGTCTATCTTCTTTTTGTTTCAATTTCTTTACACTTAGTTTTACTATTTTGTATATAGAGTACTGGTATAATACATATAGGATGTATGTACAACTGGACATTAGATCTAACATAAGAACAAGAAACTGTTTTTTTTGCGCTGTGCTTGCTTGCCTAATGCCTGCCTAAAGTTTTTTTTTTTTTTTTTTTTCCTTCAAATAAAAACGACTATTTTGCGCAGCCTGCACCAAGGAAGAACAGTGGAGTGGATGTGAGGGAGGTGACATTCCTCTGTGCCCTGTTTAATGCCTTGCCATGTACTAACAGGGCTCTGGGAAAATCAGAGCAATTTTCATTATTTTTCTTTAGCCTGCTATAGAGGGATGTCAGGGTTGATATTATAATTGCGTACTTGTGGAGTTTTGAGAGCTGTAAGCATGAAAATGTCTTCACTTGTAAACAGGTACAAGCACTAACAGCTATGCAACTATGATTGGAAGAGTTTAGTTATAAGAAATCTCAGTTTGTTTACATTAGAGAAGGGACATTTAAAGGAGGATATGATTACCATTTACAAACGTGCTATTCATTGGAATTTCCTAGCGCCTGGTAGCACGTGCTAAATACTAGTTCCCACATACACCAGGAAAAGCATGTTAAGCTTAATTGAAGCATAACATGTTTTCTAAGTGTTCCATAACATCAAAAGAAAATGGCTAATAGACAGTAACGTGCTGTTGCCACCATGAATTAACTACAAAACCCTGCAAAAGACAAGTCAAACACCCAACAGAAACACATGAAAAAGTGTCACACCTTGTCTGTCATAGGTAACTATAGGGCCACACCACAAGGTTTAGGTGTGGAGTAGAGTCACAATGATCGAGAGAAGTGCACACATGAAAGTGAAGCATAGAGGAGTCAGGAGGAGTGAGCCAAATGATCAGAACACATAACAAACTTTGTATCAAAAACACTACATCCCCGTCACAAGCACACAGAATTTTTTCCACAAAAAACAAGTGTGGGCGGGAGTGACTAAGTTCGAGTGGGGTTGTGACAGAGCGGGAAGGTGAGGTAGTGATAGAATGTGACTGTGTAACTGTCAGTGGAATCAAGTGAGGTTAAATGTATCTGCGAGAGCAACTGAGTGCAAATGTTGTATGTAGGGTTGCCACCTTTTCTTAAAAAAAATACCGGCCAAGGCATTCCCTCTATAGACTTAACATTGGAAAGAAGCCAATTTTTTACCGGCCTGCCGGTAAAATACCGGCTGGGTGGTAACCCTAGTTGTATGCGAGAGTGAGTGGGGAGGAGAGGAAATATGGAGAGGAAATATGGAGAGATGTCAGTATGAGCAGAGGGATGGGTTAGGGAGGGAGTGATAGGGAGAGGAGCAGGACTGTAGAAAGGGGAGCAGGGGGTTCTCTCTCAGGAAGGCAGGAAGAGCTGGAGAGAAAGGCCCAGTGAGAGAGGGATTAGGGATGAAGGCAGGAGAGTAGAGTAAGACGCACAGTGGGCTTGGTGCAGAAATGGACATGTCAATCTTTTAAATGTGTTGCAATGTCACTGCCAACATAAAATGTGTTTCTTAGATTCTAACACCTAAAGCAACTTTGGATATTTTGAAAGAGCTTGCAAAAGCCCTTTATATGCAGTTACCCATGATTAAGTGTGAACATTTTTGTGCTCATTTGAATGATAGATTAAGATAATTAAAGCATACCCTGAAGGAGCTTCATGTCTTATCCATACTTTAGCTTCCCCACTTACTGACATTGAATGGAATGGAATCTGCTGAACATGAAAACATGTCAAATCATACTTTGGTGAGTTTCATACTTTTTCAAAATCGCCAAAGTTCTTGTTAAATGATGGTGTCCTTTTAAATATCCGTATTCCTGTCTGTAGGTTTAGATAGGCTTGTAATAGATATGCCAATCTTAGCTTGACTTGATAGGTCCCTAACACCAAGAAAGATGACCACATTGTGTCATGCTAGGTACAGATTAGAAGAGATCAGTAGCTCAACAAGTGACAGAGAGATGTTTTAAAGGGTCACTCATATTCCTATTAAATCATACCGTCATGATATACAATATATCATCATAACATCTATCCCAAAGGAGAATGTCCACTATTTGAATGGGGAATATGTCACTCACAGATATAATATTTAATTAATTGGAAATTACATCTAAATCAAGATAGATGGTTCAGAAACTATTGTCAATGTCTAATCTCCAGACCCTGGTCCAGCAACAGCCCCACATTCTGGCAACAGCAGGATGAAGACTTATCCTAATAAAGGTTGGCTGACAACACACCCACCACTGCACCAGACACCTGTGATATGGCCTCCCCCACCCATACATGATTGTATGCCACCCAGAACCTTCCCTCCTCCAATCAGGTCTGGCAACAGCAGGATCAACCATTGTATAACATCCATGTCCATTGCACCATCAATAATGCCTACAGCCACAGAAGTCTTAGCAGTTTCAGAAGCCTTAGCAGCCAAAGAAGCCAATGTAACCTCAGCAGTACCAGCCATCTTGGCTGGCATTGTTACACCAACCACCCCCCACAGTCACTGCCTCCATAGCGGCTACCACCTAACCACTCCCTTGTACAACATCCACATCCTCCTCTGTATCCCTGTCTCCACTCTCTCTGTCCCACATTACAGGCTCTAGATGTGGAATATATCACCATACAGAGAACACAGCATAGACAAAAGTAGAGGCACCAAAGAAGGGTGACCGCAAGCCTCCGGGACTTACACAAATCCTATATCCTGTTAGTCCATGACATTGCTGCTTCTCTTGGGGTACACAACCACCACCTTGTCTTCCAGATTTGATTTCTTCACAAGAAACATGGTGGAATACATAGACAGACTGGTCACTGAATTGGCTGAAATATGTAACATCATCAGGATTTGGATGGACCAGTGGGCCTTCTGCCACTTCCTAAATGTGGCACCTGATATGCCCCAGGAAATAGGAGGATGACCAGGCACAGTTAAAAATTACATTTCATGTGATCGCAAAATGCAACAGCGTTCCTGCTTCATTTTGTTTCAAAACAACAAATTTGTTTCTTTTTATAGGGTTGAAGTTCAGTGTCTCCCAATAGGCATGTGTATACTGTAATGTTATGGAGTACTGTACGCGCTGTGATAATCTGACATACCTTTTGGGGGTTGATGTTGTATGGCTCCATTAGTTGTGTCAAGACACCTAAACATGGTTTTGAGTAGGCTAAAACATCTTTCAATAATATTCCTTGACCTGGCATGAGCCACATTGTGTCTGTGCTATGTAGGGATCTAGGGAACAGTCACTGGAGTCATAGTAGCCACTATTGTTATGTAGATGTTAGACAGTATATATGAGCCATGTGCGTTCCCGGGGGAGGCAGCAAACACATGGGTTATCATCATGTTTGCATCACAGACCAAATGTGTTTTTATTGAATGGTAGTTCTTAAGGTACACACATATATGAGCTTCTACTCGATGGGGAGCAACATTCCTCACATAGTTGCAATCAAGAGCCCCATAAAATTGGGGAACCCCCTCCTCATGTAGAAGGCTAACTTGAGCTTTGCACTTTCTTGTTTGCTGGAGGGAAATAATATATATGTCTAGGTATTCCTTGCCAAAGCTGTAAGGACTACAGGTGGCCCTGGAATATGTGAGATGGGATATCACAGACACTATGATTTTCAGTGCATTATAAGGAGCCAGATGCCATGAAATATATAGCACACAATTTATGCAGCCCATTGATTGCACAGTTATAGTAAGCTTTGGGGTCTGTCCTCCTGTATGACCTGGTAGAGCTGTAGGAGACTTGTAGATGTTAACCTGTAGCAGTCTCTTACCTAATCCTCTCCAATGCCAAAGAGTATGTCTCTGGTCCTGTATACCCTGGCTGTTAACCCTCTCCTGAGCCATGCAGCTTGGTCCTGTCTCGAGCTGGCACCTGTGTCTGCTGGATTGGTAGAGTTACCATCCAAGGTGGTGCAGCAACAGTGGGAAAATCAGCACCTGCAGCAGAGGGGTACATGACAGAGTACTCCAACATATGCCATGCCAGTCAAAGGTTATATATTGATTTTTGTAGATGAGCATAATGCGTAAGGTGTATGATAAGATACCTTACCAGCATGTCCAGGATCCTCCTGGTTAGTGTCCCTGTCACACACCTCTCTCCTGTGTACTCTCATCAATTGTAGTGGGAGCGTGTTGAGAATATATGTGCTTGGCTTTTATGAGCTGTATTAATGAAGGAGTCTGAGTGAGTTTATGATTGGTTGATAGTGTCCTGAACGGAAGGAATGTTTCAGAAAATGCTGTACTGCCATTGTTTGGTATATAGGTATATGTTTTGTACTAACAGGTGGAGGTGCATGTTATGGTACAGGTGTGTATATGGTGTGTTTTGGGCTTGATTGGGTCTATTTTGTATGTGTAGGTATGTTGTTGTGGCTTCTTTTTGGTGTTCTGATGCTTCATAGAGTGGAAAGGGTTAATCTTCTTTTCTTACCTATTTCCTCTCAGTGCACATCCAATATACGGATGTCTTTGCTTGCATGCTGTGAAGAAGTCTGTTTAGTCTTACTAGTGGATTCCATGGGTAAAGCGTGGTATTGTCTTAGCAATAGTAAAAGTAGGAGACTAGTAGAATAAACTTTATACCTTTTATTAGCTAACTCAGTGGCTCTAGGATACAAGCTTCCAAAACAACTAGGTCTCTCATTCAGGCATAAAAAGAATGAAGGCTGAATACACAATACATGACTTAAAACACTCACGCACACTGTGTTAGCATGGCAGTGTATATTCTTATCAGTATGGTCCATAATTAATTCCTTAGGATCCATTAAAGTCTCTTTGAAGTGGAGTAAAAAATACAAAGAAGATACATTACCTTTTTGATGCTCCAGTGAATTGTAGTTTTTAGCCAGATATGACAGTCTATAGAATATATGGGTTAACCCTCAAAGCGCAGCTCATTGCAAGCTATGGGTTGTGTACCCCTTTTGGAGCTTGGAGTGTTAACCCATACAGTCTATAGTTTTGGTCATCACTGGCTAAAGACTACAATTCACTGGAGCATCAAAACTGTAATAAATCCTGTTTGTATTTTCTACTACACTTCAAAGAGACTTTATTGGAGCCTAGGGAATTAATTATGGACCATACTGATTAGACTATACACTGCCATAAGATTTAAATGTTAAAGTTAAAGTGCATTTCAATGAATCAAGCCATTTATGTTGACTAAAAGCAATCATGCATTGATGACATTTTGTTTCACCAGTTTTCGGGTACCTGCCTTAATATTTCACTATTGGCTGCCTTTCTTTTCTTTTCTTTTCTGTTTTTCTTTTTCCCCTTTTCTTTTTGTTCTTTATTTTTGGGATCATTTTCACTGAGACACGTGTGTAGAGGGAGAAGCAAGGATTAAGAAGTTCTCCATTAGAGTCTGAGTGGGAGCAGTATATCTCCCATATGCATACCTGGGAACTTTTAATTGTTGTCCTCAAAAAGGGGCGGAGCTTAACACAAGTTGGGGGGGCAGGGCTATAGGTGTGACTCAGATGTAAAATAAAGCTGGGGGAAGGAGTTCCTCAGGGGGAAAGAGCAGAAGTGGGCAGAGTTTCAATAGAAACTCCCCACATCCCGCGAAATCAGCCTCTGTCCCGGAGACCTGGTAAAGCAGTGTAAAAACTGGAGTCTCCAGGGCATGCCCATATGTGATATACTTGATCACTGAGGAATTTTCACCAGGAGGTGTTTTGTACTTCCTGCTTAGCAGGTTCAGAGGTCACACTGGGCTTTATGGGGAAAAAGAAGAGGAAGAATTTTGGAGCAAACCAACTGCATCAAAAAACAGAAATACACATTCACCACCCAATTATTTAAATGGGATATTTAACCCAATGAGTGCTAGAAAAGTCTCCAACACCTTGTTCATTTTTCTTTCTCCCCAGTGGCACAGACGGTTTCCTCTAGTACAGTGGTTCTCAACTCCTGTCCTCAGGACCCACTAACAGGTCAGGGTTTGAGGATTTCCTTGTTAGAGCACAGGTGAGTTAATCAATGTGAATGAGCCTCTGATCACCACACCTGTGCTCTAGCAGAGAAATCCCTATGTCCTGGCCTGTTAGTGGGTCCTGAGGACAGGAGTTGACAACCACTGCTCTAGAAATTCTACTTAGTAAATCAACCTCAATGTCTTCCCAAATGGTATCATGTAGTAGTCTCACCCAGAGCTGCAATTCACTAAGCTAAAATGGAGCAAATCTGGAGCAAACCATCTGCACTATAGGGGAGAAATGAAAATTGCCATCTATTTTATGTGGCTTTTATCCACTTGAATGCTGGAGAAGGATCCAATGTATTGCAATGAAACGCGCTGGGGAATGTGTGCATAAGCATAGATCCGGGGTAGTCAATATACAGATATCAAGCTGTTGACTCCCATCATTCCCAACCAGCCAAAAAGTGGATGTTGATAATGGGGGTTGTAGTCTCAGTAGATGGAGGTCCTGAGATTGACTCCCTCTGGTATAGACGTCCATACTATACATGTTAGGAAACTAGTAGAGTAAAAATGATACCTTTATTGGCTGCGTGGCTCTGGGATGAAAACTTTCAAGACAACTTTAGGTCTGTTCTTCAGGCAAAATAAGAATGAAGGCTAAATTCACAATACATGACAGGTTAAACACTCATACAAATTATTTTAACATTTCAATTCCACTGGCAGTGAATATTCTTATCAGTACTGTCTATAATGTTTTATCTAGTCTCCAGCAGAGTCTCTTTGTAGTGGACAAAAATACAAACAGGATTTAATACCTTTGTGATGCGCCAGTGAATTTTAGATGGCCAAGTCTAGCACTCAGTATGCATGTATGTGCATTCAGTATAAATTTCCAAATGTGTTTTGTTTAATGAGCTTAAAAAATGCTTTTTTAAACAATTTACAATTGGAAAAAAAGTAAACAAATTAAACAGAGCTTGAAGAGGTTATTTTATTTTCTGTACATGTAATATTTGTTAGTTGCAGTTAAAATGTACCCACTCCACCCGGCAACACTTTTGTATCAGGTCATTTGACAAGAAAGGTGTCTGTGAAACACAACTGCAGCTCACACAGGTCATATTGTAGCATTCCTTAACTGCAGATGAGATCATGGAAATTAATTAGGAAGGTAATCTGCAATTCTAATGAGGTGGCTGTGCCTGGATACATTGGGCTCAGAGTGACTGCGCAGCAGTCTAATTTACCCCAGTATATTTACTGAATGGTGATTCGTACCCCTGATGTGCATGTACAATAGGAAGAGAACACTCCTATGCATGCATGTACACAATCCATTACAGAACACTGTATGACATATCAGATACAGGCTTGGAATAGAGTAATATGAACAAGACACACTGTACACCTCTCAGTACAACATAACATGACAAGGGGTTACAATAACCTTTCCTATCTCCCTGCATGTTAGGAACTACAAGTCATCCATCTTGTGCATGAGAAGTAAAGTGACATCAGAACATCTCCATAGAACATGGTGTTCTGTATAACCCACTGCTAAATTTGTGTTCAGCATCTCCATAAAGGGGATCAGAGCTCACTATGAAGTTTCAGAAATAGAAAGCAATTTCACAATGTCCAATATATTCTCACAAGAACGCATTTTCTGATGTTTATTTTTCTCCTACTGGAGGTGATGGGAGGGGGACATACAGGAAGATGCACAGTGAAGCTGGGAAAGCTGCAGATGTTCCGTTAAGAACAACTTTATTATCAAATCATTGTTGTACAGAGTGAGGCCGGTGTATTAAGATGTATTGGAGAGCAAACCAAGTTCACCATAGCGGACAAGTAAAAATGCCCAACATTCCCATTGATTTAAATTGGGTTTTTAACCCCTTGAATTCTAGAGAAGTCTCCAAAACATTGTTTCGCAATTCAAAGTGTTAAAAAAACCAGTTTAAACCAATGATATATTTTATGTCCTCTGTGCTGCAGTTGGTTTCTACCAGAAGTGCTCCAATTCATCTTGTACAACATACTCTGTAGGGGGCATCCTCTGCTACTACAGTTTACTAAGCTACTTCCGCCAAATATGGTACTCTTTATTACTCGTGTTTGTGGCATTATAGACCATTCAGGGTGATGGGTTCCTCTGCTTCTTGTTTATCATTATGTACGAACAGATCTTAAAGAGACAGTAATGTTTCCAATTAATGAGATCGCCAAGTCTTGTTTATTGTAAATCTAACACTTTGCGCAATGTTTAGCAACTTACTCTTATGTAATTCTCAAGATATTAAATGTAGAAGGATCCCCCTCCCACCCCTTCTGGCCTCGTCATGCTGCCTCTCTATCTGGTCCGGACAGATGAAGTGAGGGACAAACTTCAGTAAGCAAAGGAAAATCCTGCCCTCCTATGTTAAGAGGAGCAGGGTTTTCCTTATACTTACTCACTGAAGTATGTCCCTCGCTGCATCCATCCTGTCCCAGGAACAGATTGCAGATCCAGTGGTAGATGGCCAGAAGGGGCAGGAGGGGGATCCATCTACACTTAACATCAGGGGAGGGCTGGCTTGGGGGGGGCAGTTGCCCACTGTGCCAGTCATATGTCTGGGCTAGTGGCCCACTGATTCACTCAAACTTCCATTTGCTGCTGTAAATGGAGTTACACAAGTAATAACACAGCTACAATACAAATGGAGCTACACTAGTACAATAACGCATTTCTATTGTAAGCTTTCTGGTATCATTAGTGTAGCTTTGATTAAACTGCATAGCCTGCGGTATCACTAGTATAGCTCAATTTCAACTGTAAGCTCTGTAGTTTCAGAAGTGTAGCCCCATTTCAGTTATAAGCTCTGTGGTATCACTTGCCTTACTTTATAACATTAATGCCAATTTTAAAATTAACAAAAGGGGGTGGGCTGGGACAGTGGACTGGAATGATAGTAGAAATGGGCCACTTGATTGTATTTGCCTATTTGCCCCCCAGGCCATGAGTTGCCAGCCCTCCTCTGTTTAACATCTTGCAAGCTACTTAAAAGTAAATTGCTAAATATATCTCAATGTTTTAGATTTACAATAAAGAAGACTCGGCGACCTACTTAATTACAAACATTGCTCCCTAGTGTCCCTCTGTTAGGAGATCAGACTGTGTGGTGTGTATATATGTATATCACATTTCTCAGTAATAAACCTCACATTAATATGTGTTTTATAAATTAGTCTGTGTAAATTAAATATTTTGGGCTTGCCCCACATTATTTATTCAGTAGCATAAAGAGGGCTCAAAGTGTAATGGATTTTTATTCCCTTGTACGTTCTCCCCCCTTGTCCTGTTTCCAGTACCTCAAAAGTGTCTCATATTTGGCCATTTGATATACTGGGAGCTCGTTTCCTTGCTTCTCTCATCCTCACAATCACAATCATTTTTCCTGTAACATGCCATTACTGTTCTTAAAGGATGGAATTGTGTGTTGGCATGTCACTCATCTTCAGGTGGTTAAAGCTGTGGTCAGTTTCCTACCGATCAGCCAGTTGTGGTTATTGGTATTGTAATAATTGTTGTGATCTGGCAGAGGACAATGGAGAACTGAAGGCAGGAATATATCTTTTGTGGAAATAACAGAAAAAAACAGCGCTTCCACGGCCCCCTCTATATTAATGGGAGTAGTTAATATTATAATACAATACAGAAAAATGGTTAACAATGCAAGAAGTATAAAAATGTAAAGGTAATGGGAAAAAAATAATGAAAAATTATGAAAAAATATATATGTGTATAATCAACCACAAATTCTTCAGTCTTTAACTGTAAGCGTGTTTGATGCTGCTAGTCCTGTCTTGTCTCAGGACCTTCAAGACATTTTTCATGTAGAAACACAAAAGAAAGAGCAGGGTAGGGAGGGACAGTGAAACAAAATAGCTTTTAGTGTAGTATTATTTATTCAATAATTATTTTAAACATATAAACAAATTATGTGTATGTCGCTTTAAGACAGGCACCTATATAAAGGTGTCCGCTTGCGGTTAACATAAATACATGTAAAAATAAGTACAAAGTGACAGGTCATACATGGAAAGGTTGTGCCTGCCTAGGAAGTCTGGATTACAGCATGAACAGCCATATCCAATCTAAGATTTATTAAAAAGACAAGTACATAAAACCTGGGATGTAGAGAATAAAGTATAGACAAAGAAATAGACACCAGATAATTCTGGATCAGTGTAATATATGTCCCACAAAATAAACACATGAAAACAGTGTCTAAAAAACGTGAAAGACATGAAAAAATAAAAATATGTGTAATATTGAAAGTCTTCAATAAAAACAAGATATACTATGCGTGTCCATATACTTGGATAAGTACATCAATAGGTGAAAAATAATATATAACACAAGCAGCCTCTGGTGTTGACATTCGGGGAAGAATGCCCCCAATCGTGAATGCTCTAACTTGATATAATTAGATAGCAGGCACATCAGATAATATTTGGACAAGGCTCCTCACAGTCGTTCCCAGCTCCCGGTAATCTCACAGGGCCTGCGACTTGGGTTTCCACACTCCTACATGCAATGCTTGGAGGCATGGTGAGACTACTGGGAGCTGGGAATGACGTTGAAGAGGCTCGTGCAAATATTATCCAGTGTGCCCGTTATCTACTTATATCAAGTAAGAGCATTCACGATTGGGGGCATTCTTCCCGAATTTCAACAGCAGAGGCTGCTTGTGTTCTTAGATATTATTTTTCTGCTTTTGACCTATTTATGTACTTATCCAAGCGTATGGACACGCATAGTATATCTTGTTTTTATGAAAGACTTTCAATATTACATATATTTTTATTTTTTCATGTTTTTTTAGACACGGTTTTCTTTGTGTTTATTTTGTGGGACATAAATATATTTATATTACACTGATCCAGAATTATCTGGTGTCTACTTCTTTGTCTGTACTTTATTCTCTACATCCCAGGTTTTATGTACTTGTCTTTTAATAAATCTTAGATTTGATATGGCTGTTCATGCTGTAATCCAGACTTCCTAGTCAGACACAATCTTTTCCATCTTGTGACCTGTCACTTTGTACTTATTTTTACATGTATTTATGTTAACTGCAAGCGGACACCTTTATATAGGTGCCTGTCTTAAAGCGACATATGTAATTTTTTTATATGTTTAAAATAATTATTGAGTAAATAATACAAATAATAGAGCTATTTTGTTGCGCTCTCCCTCCCTACCCTGTTCTTTCTTTTGTGTTTCTACAGGAATATACCTTAGTCATGTACTTCTCATAAAATTTAATGTATTCAGGACGATACAGAGGAGCAAACCAACTGTGCTATAGGGGTCAGATTAAAATTCTCAATGATTTAAGTGGAATTTTTAAACAATGCAAGGTCTTCAATGCATTCAGAAACAATGCGTGGGAGACCCCTTTAGTGCCCATTTAACCCTTTGAGTGCCAGAGGGCATGCGTGCCATACCCATCTGGCACTCAAGGGGTTAACTTTGAGTGCCAGAAGGGTATGAGACCCATTACAGTGTAATGGGTTGCATATCTCTCTGGCATTCCATGGGTTAAATCGATGAAAATTTGGTGGGAATTTATATTTGTGCTCTGTGGTGCAGTAGGTTTGACACAGAATTGTATTTCTTTATCTTCCGGGAATATGGCCTTATAGATCATGGAACTGCCTAAATTCTGCTCTATAAATCACTGTATATGTGGTAGGCCATGTTGCATGTCACTGCTGTCTTCTACGCTTATTGCTGCTAGTAAACTGAACTGTACAACTGGAGCACACATGCATCTGGTTTATGAGAGGGAAAAACCTGTTCTGTCTTCCAATTGCTATAATTTATCCATGGAACAAAAACAACCTGGTAGGGAAAATAGGTCTCTGGAGGAAGGAAACCGCTTATTATGGGATTTCCCTTCTAATAGTGTAGCTGGGATTTCCCTATGTTATTCTATGGAACCTATGCACTAAGTTCTCCAAAGTAGAAGAAATCTTAGTGAATAGGCTCCACAGAATAGCATAGGACCTGGAGAAGTGACATCACTGGAGAAGTCATCACCACTTTATCACCTAAGTGGATCTCCCCCTGAGTCTGATGGTGAATTGCACCCATTTCCCTCAGTTCATCAGTCCCAGTGAGGATGATATATTTATGAAGAACTGGGACAAACCAGTGCATTATAGGGGAAAAAACAATCGGATTTATTTAAATTGAAATTCTAGGGTAGTCTCCAATACAATGCAAATCAATGTGTTGGACACCTCGCTAGCATTCACAGTTAAAAGCCAATTTAAAATTTATGTAAATTTGGGGAATTTTTATTGGTGTAGTTGGTTTGCTCCAGAATCACACCCCTTCCTTAGTACATCAGCATCTGTGACTGCCGCTTTTTAGCATGTCTGTTGAATAGCTGGGTGACTTTTTTTTTTTTTTTATTTGAATGTTGTGATTTAGTGTGGTTTTCTGGTGAAACTGAACAGATATCACCTATAGAGGTAGATACATTCAGATTATATATTTATGTAACGCCTTTATCCTGGGGAGGGGTTTTCCTGAAAAGCAACCCTTTGGGTGCCATGGCTGAACTTGGCAACTGGGAAGTGTATCTGTGGTGCTCTAATCGGGAGAGCCACTCCGGTCTGTCATTGTTCCTGGGACTTACGAGTCATCACAGAATGCCATGGTGCTGGTGTGGTGGGCACTTTTAATCAGCCTCACCAAGGTGTCAGACATTTTCAAACATAATGGTAACAGTTTTTATTAACGTAAATATATGCTATTCTGGAAGACAACAGCCAGAGATACTCCCTTTTGCCTCCTTACTCCTATGGTAGTTAGGGTGGTCATAATCTAGGTATTAGATAAAAATACCTCAAATTTTTGTATACAGGAATTATTACAGCGATTTGAGTGCAGACCAGCAGTGGCCACACTACAGCCATCCCCCAACTCTTTTAGGACTACAATTACCATCATACTAAACTGGCCATTGGCCAGCTGATAAAGATGATGGGTGTTTTAGGTCAGCAAGAGCTGGAAAATGGCAGCAGTTTCCCCATCCTTGGTACAGCAGCAATATTTCTCATTATTGGTTTGCTAAAGCTTAATCTTATTCGGGCAATTACACGATGTATAAAATAATTTCTGCTTCATATGTGGAAATAACTGCTTCTATGTGATAAATGGTCTTATGTCTGCTTAAACTCTTATGTACAATGCTGTTCACACATTTTAATGAATGTTTTTTTGCCACATGTGGTGAGCAGTGTAGGACTGTGTGGGCACAACATTCCTCTGCTCCCTGGCTCAGGCCATGCACAAACTGGGAGAACAAGATAGCGAATCAGTAATCTTGCTTTTCCCTGTACTAGATACAGCAGTGGCATTAAAGGAGCAATCACACCTCTTAATGTTACCCGCCCCTTCCTATGGCCAGACAATCCTAATGGACTTTTACAGATTTTACCATTGTGACTTTGCTCAAGAATTGACAACCAGAACTGACTGAAGATGTTATATCCATGGAGGCAGACATGACAGTTTTTTTTTTTTTTCTCAAACCGAAACAGTGAGAGTACATGAGAATACTTAACCCTTGAACGATCAGAAGTGTGTGCGAAACATTATGAAGCAATGCATAGCACATGGCTTTGGTCCTTAACCCTTTAAGGACCAGAGGGGTGGCCGATGCATTGCTTCACAATGTGTTGGGCACCCCTCTGGTCCTTGAGGGGTTAAAATATTTTAAATGACCAGGTGTAGTAGGCTAGATTGCATCCTGTGGTCCTGCTACTATGTCTTGTCCACCTCCATGGACAGAACATCCAGGACTGAAGGCTGATATCTTGAACAAAAGGCGCAAGAGCAAAATTCATGCCATAATATATTTTAGTTCATCCCTGACCTTTGGTCTCCACATAAAGAATTAAGTTGTATTTCTCAACATCACACATGAATGCAAACATTTCCATCACTGGGCTGGATTACATTGCAGGTGATAAATGTCATCACTGGTTTATTTCACAGATTCCTTTTTAAGCTTATGGGGGAATTTATATATAAATTAATCACCAGCATTTATATCCAGCCCTGTACTGGCTGCAGTACCTAATGAAAAATATGAATGATTTCAGTTTGAAACTATGAAATATGCTGAAGGGAAAAAACATAGTCCAGACAATGAAAATTCATGCTTGTCTCATTTATTCACTTATTATAAAAAAACTTTAAGAATGCATCTTAGCACAATATACAATACCAGAACATACCTTGTGTGAAACTTCTCAAAATAAAATCTACACCTGGAACAACGCAGTGTCCAAATGACATACAAAAACCCATTGCTCATGCACAGATGTGCTATTTCTAGATATAGTTTGGTCACTAACTGGACCAAAGCCTCAGACATTTTACAAGCAAAGACATCTTTTAGGAAGAGTAACAATTTCTTTAATAAGAAAAAGCTGCACATCAAAAACAAAACGTCACATTTGGTTATTGAAAGAAGATTATAATTTAAAAAAAAAAAATTGCACCAGATTTTAGAATTTTGAAAAATGAAAGACAGTCACTGGGGCTAATTCACATTCAGTACTATCAGGTAATTAGGATGACCGTTGTGGATGAATCAGTCTAGCATGTGTCCTCCTTGGGTTCAGTAAGCCAATGTACTGAGAAGATCTGTAGCAATCCTGAAGAAAATATACCCATTTACTGAAACTGGACTTTGAAAGCGGAACTTTCACCCTTTATAAAATCTCCCTCCAATAATTAGGCATATGGCGACTATCTTCATAATAGTGCTATTATCTCTCATAAGTACCCAGTCCTGAAATAATCTTTATTCTTCGGAGACTGACGGCCAGGCTTCTTGCTTTAGAGCCGTCTGTGCTCCTGCACCGCCAGGCCCTTCCGGTGCCTTAAGGCTCATCTCTAAGCCAAGATGTCTGCGTGCAATCCTGGCTTCCAGTCTCCAAACAATAAAGATTACTTCAGAACCGGTTACTTATGAGATATAATAGCACTATTATGAAGCTAGTCGCCATATGCCTAATTATTGGAGGGCGACTATATAGAGGGTGAAAGTTTCACTTTAAACCCTTGTATACTAAGGAGGTCTCCAACGCATAGTGTTGAAGACCTTTCTACCATTCAAGGGGTCAAAAACCCCATTTACATCAATGGGAGCTTTTATTTGACCCCTATGAAGATGTTGATTTGTCACAGAATTGCTCCATTTCTACTTAGTATATCAGCCTCAGTATGTCTTATGATCTACTACTGTTCAGGCATTCTATTTTTTTTGTTGTTTATCTATTCAATAAACAAAACAAAACGTTACAAAAAATGCAACTCTTACCTAGAGTTTTCTACACAATCAACACCACCAAAGACGGCAATGTTAATTAATATAAATTAATAACTTACAAAACATTACATTATATACATTAGATAATAAATACACTGTTATAAACAGTAAAGAACGTGTAAGGGCTCAAGGCAGTGCAAGAATACAATGGTGTCATTAAGGTAAACCCTTTGGGCTCTAGAGTGGTATCCAACACATTGCAAGGCAAAGTGCTGGCTACCCCTCTGGCCCTCACAGGGTTAATGTGTGAAAACAGAAACGGAGGGAAAAATTTTGAACATGCAGTTTTCATTTGATACACAAAACACTTTGACTTTCTTATGCCACAATTTAAATGTAGTGGGTGTACATAAAATAAAATGGCAACCTCTTTTCTGCTTTGCAGAAAAATAAACCTTTAAGGGAAAAACAAATTATCACCACGGCTCTTTGCATGAACCAAACATGAAGTGGCCTGAAACAATTTACCACAAACCTATTATAAATAACAGAAGGAGGCAGTGGGCTTTGTGTCTAAAAGCAAAGTGGAGGTCAGTGTTGTAACTAGTCAATGGGAGTGCCCTGGTGCAAAACATAGTTTGGGTCTACGAATACAGAAATATTCTCCCTAGGGCATAACTAGAAGCTATTGGGCCTTGGGGATGCTAGACCCAGTACCAACAGGACTCTTTGTTGTTACTCCCCTGTATACGGACAAATACATATCTCACAAACTGTAATTGATTTAAACTGAGTTTTTTAATCTCTGGAATGAGTGAGAGGTTGAGACTTCTCTTGCATTCGTGGAACTGAAAGCCCCACCTAAATAAATGAGAATTTTTTTTTTTTTGGCCCCGTGGTACAGATGGTTTGCCTCAGAATTGCTCTACTTTGCTTTGTTACATATGGGCCTTGGCCTCCTTTTGATTCTGGTCTGAATTACTTATTAACTGCAATAAAGTGACATATATTGCCCATGATAAAGGAAGACTGCTTCTTTTCAGAAAGAATCAAAATATACACATGAATTATTCTTTGTTCAGTTTACACAAAATATTGTGTAATTAATAGGTATTTCAAAGACATGGAAGTGTTACAAAAAAGGCACACACGTCCTGAAACAGGTGGACAGGATTTCAAACATATACCTAACAATTAATAATTTCTAGCATCTATCTAGTTTAAGGTTTCAAAATTCTCGTAGTATAAAATCTCTCAGTTTTGTGTCATTGTTTTGTACAAACTGTTCGCTTACAATTCAAGCTGTTCCCAGAACACATCAATGTGTGTGCTATTTTGTTTTCCTCCACGGAAACAAAGTTGACTAATAACGTACATCATCTCTTGGTTTCCTGAGCAGTCACTCACTTCAACATCTCCAGCCATGACTCCAGTGTCAATTAGCAGGAAAGATCTGTTGGCCAGTGCTCTGTGGAGGCCTAAGATCTAGATTACAGGCTCTTCAAAACAGACAGCCTGCATGGGTTACTCCTTGTTTTCAAGTTTTACTTTCTGGCATACTCTATGTGTCCAAAGGTGACGTATCATCTGTTAGGAATTCTGTGTCTGCTTCTGGAGAATCCCCGATTCCTTGGTCAACAATGTGAAGTGTCTTTGTACTGCTATAATAACGGATGCAATCTCCATCTTTATCATGCCCATCTGAATCCTCTTCTTCAAGGGTTAGCTCAAAATGGAACTTTTCTGAGAGACCCTGACAGTCTTTGTCCTGTTCATCCAAAAGAGGAGAAGGACTTTGAGGTATCATACTTTGGTACCAGTTCCTATTGTCCTCCAATGTGTCCAGAATGTCTTGAGCATCTGGCTGTACTAAATCTCCCCATGTTTCCCATAAAGGATGGACAATGTAGTCAATGAATCCAACCTGCAAACAGTAAAAGTCCAATTAGTTTTCAACTATAGAACACAGAGCAAAGAAAGAAGATTAATATAACTAAAAGTTGACAAATTGTTAGGAATAACAATCTGAAGTGCTTTGTTGAGTTTGTTCATTTTGTTTTTAAATAAGCAGGTCAAATTGGGGATAAGAGGCAAAAAAGTTAGCCAAATCTGGAAAACGAAATCCAGACCAAATCTCACTAGTAAAACTATTAAAAAGACCTATAGCAAGCTCAGCTCATGCTAAAGTAGTTTGATTGAGATGCATTGTATATAATTTTTGTGGTCACTAAAACTGTTTTGATATCAAGCAAGAGAAGTAGTGAGTAATTTCAGGCACTCCCACTCTTGTTGGACTACAACTACTGTCATTCTCAGTCAGCGAATGACAGGCTAAGGATGATGATGTGAATTGTAGCCCAACCACAGTGCATATCGCTGCAAATTTCCCACCACTGAGCTCAAGGTTGGGGGCGGGGGTAAAACTTGGCCCAGTGCATAGTGTCTTGTACTTTAGATGTCGCTCATTAAAAAAAAGAAAATAGAACAAGCAAGCTGCATTTAAGGCTCAGAGGTGACTAATTTAAGGAATATATGCTATATACCTTGGTGGAGAGTCAGTAAGCAGTGATAAAGTGGAGATGACTAGGGTTGCACCGATACCGATACTAGTATCAGTATGGGTGCCGATACCAGCATCTGCGCGAGTACTTGTACTCGCGCAAATGCGGCCGATGCCAGCACCGATACCCTGTGTCAGGGTCGGTGCTGCAGAGAGGGAGCCCGGGGAGCTGCTCACAATGCTCCCCGGTCACCTCTCTCACTCCTGCAGCGTCGGAGCATTGCCGCGGGTTACCATGGCAACGCTCCGACGCTGACCTCTGCTGGGGCTCGCGAGAGAACAGTGAGCACCCGGCAGAGGACGCTAAAAGAAGCAAGATGGGGCAGCGGGTGTTGAAAGAGGCAGAGAGTGGGGTCAAGAGGGAGAAAGAGGCAAAAGGAGGAAGGATCAGGAGACAAAAGGAGGGGGGCCAAGAAGAGGCAAAAGGAGAGGGATCAGGAGAGAGAGAAGCAAAAGGGTAGGATCAAGAGTCAAGGAGGGGGAGAAAGGTGGATCAAAACAGAGAGAAAAAGCCAAGGCAAAAGAAGGGGGCTCAAGAGGGGGAGAATGAAGCAAATGGTGGGAATCAAGTGGGGGAGAAAGAGTCAAAAGGGGAGAATCAAGAGGTGGTGTGTGTAAGTATAAATATATATATATATATATATATATATATATATATATATATATATATTTCAAGTACTCACAGATACCAATAACCTATACTTTTTTTGCGGTCATTTGCCAGTATTCCAAGTACCTAAAGCATATAGGTACTTGGAAAACTGGCAAATGACCGCAAAAAAGTATCGGTAATTGGTATCGGTGAGTGCTTGAAAAAAGTATCGGTACTCGTACTCGGTCTTCAAAAATCGGTATCGGTGCATCTCTAGAGATGACTTCTCCAGTTTGTCACTTCTTCAATTCCTATGTTATTCTATGGAGCCTATACACTAAGATTTCTTCAGTTTTGGAAATCTTAGTCCAAAGGACCTATAGAATAACATAGGAACTGGAGAAGTTATCTCTGTTTTATCACTTTTTTATTACCACTTAGTGAATCTCCCCCCTGAAATCGCTTCCCAGCGCACCTTGTAGGCAGATGTCAATCAACTAAAGCAATATATATACAGCTATCATAAATATTAGAAAAGCTCTAAAATCACATAAGGTCTAACAAATTTTAAGACTGTCCAGGCATGTTGACTACGCTGCTTCTACTTGTACAAAATGTAGCAAAAAGGCAACACAGTCTCTGAATAACATACCTGTGATTTTTCCACTGAAGCTGTATGCTTGTCACACATCGGGCTTATTTCCATGCCTCGCTCTCGCTCCTTGTCCCCTTGCTGGAAGAACTCCTCCATGATTCTGTCTGTCCACTGTCTATACAATTCCAGAGACTTGGTAGGATTGCTAAGGTCTGCGCAGTGCACCATATTCCTGAGAACCTGGAATAAAAAATGGAAAAAAAATCAACATGTTTTATAGTGCAAAATATGTAAATATATAGAAACAGAACTTGCTGATAAATAGCAAGTTAATTGATAACCTCAGTTTTAAGGACATTGATGCATCCTTTGTAGGTAAAAATAGATATTTCAACTTTTGATTTTAAGACTGGAAGTAGTTCAGTTACAAGCACTCCATTAAAGCTTTTCCTGTATAGTTTAGTTTATCTGGGCTTGAATTGCTACTTTCCTGAATGGGGGTTATGCACTAAGGCATGATAAAGAGGATAGGACTTCTCCAATGATATCACTTCTCCAGTTCCTGTGTTGTTCTATGGAGCCTATGCGCTAAGATCTCCATAGTTGGAGAAATCTTAGTGCATAGGCTCCATAAAATAACAGAGGAACTAGAGAAGTGATTTCACCGAAGAAGTCACCTCTGCTTTATCACCTCTTTAGTATGCCTTCGTGCATCTCCCCAAATGTGTTTTTATATGAACTACTACTTCATAACAGTTACAGCTATATCTCTAAATGCTTAAAATCTTGACAAAATGTAAACATGATCGGCTGTGCTGGTTTCAACAGTCTGGGGGGGTGCAATTTTCTATTTCCTGTTTTGAAGGTTGTACTCTGCTGCAGTGGAAGTCAACCGTCAGATCTCCAGCTGTTGGAGAACACTACTCCCATTATCTCCAACCAACCATAGCTGCTTGAGGATGATATGAGTTGTAGCTCTTAACTGCTAGAGGTCCAACAATTGACTACCCCTGCCCTACTGTGTACAACATGTGAGGAAGCGAGAGGAAAAAACCTCTTCCCCAGTTTAGCAGCAACCCAGTTTAGCAACATAACTGCAATGAGTGAGTTAGTGCATTGTAGGTCTATTTCCTGATAATCCTTGGACATACCAGTCTATTGAAGGTATGTTCCATAGTGGTGGTATATCAGAAAATGAAGGCCTTTGATCATATGTACAAAGTGAAAAGTGGAGCATTTCTGTTGCATCATTGGAGCAAATAAAAATGTCCCATATCCCCATGAATTTAAATGTGTATTTCAACTCCTTGAATGTTGGAGGTCTAATGGATACCTCTCTAGCATTCAAGTTAAAAAAACAAACAAACACATTTAAAGGAGAATAATAATTCCTCACTAAGGTCACAAAAACCGTATATCCCCTACAATTGTTTTGTCCGTTAAAGAGATAACATTCAGTTAGTCCTGGGTGTCATTTCTATGGAGATGGACATAACAGTTGCTACCAGGACCACAGGACACATCCTCCACCCACTGCATATGGTAATCTTAACACTAAGAACCAGAAGGAGTGTGCAAGATATTGCCTCACAATGTACTGTGCACACCTCTGGTTTTTAAAGGGTTCAGTAGACTGTTACTTGCTTCAGTTTATTAAAAAAAAACAAACTGCCAGCAACTGTGATGTCTTCACCCATTGACATGATATCCAGGACTGACTGAAGAGGTTATGTCTTGAACAAAGGCAAAAGAGTAACATCCATATTAAGGTAAGTTTGAGGTTATTATTAGGGTGTGTTAGTTCCCCTTTGACAATGGGAATTTTTGTCCCTGAATTGTTCAATTGAGTTGGATTATCAGTACTCTCTTGTATTTCAATTATCCACTGCTTGTTAAAAGAGTATATTTTTACCTGTATACGGTCAGTGTAATTGTCAAGAAGGAGGACCCCAGAACTTGTCACTTTCTTGGTTTCCACCATGGTCTTTAGATCAGCCAGTAGGCTCATGTGTTTAGACATGTCAGTAGCAAGCACCTGCAGAATGACAGGAAAACAGAAATGGTTAGGCTTAGCTCCAGCATATATCATGGGTTAGGACACCAGTGACAATTGTAATTAAAATAATACCTACCATGTCAATCACCATTTTCCTGAGAGATTGCCTCTGCTTCTTGGTGAGGTTCTGAAAGATGTCACAATGTTCTTCTTGTAGCAATTTAAACCCCACAGCGAGATGGTGATTTTCTAACACAGATTCATCATTGTACATCAGTGCAAGTTCAGAATCTACACAAGAAATAAGTAAAAGGAATACATGAATCCAGTGGAAAGCTGAGTGACAAGAAGCACGTTTCATATTCCAGCCATTGTACTCAGTGTATATACAGGATGCCTCCCATAATGCAGTTGACTTGCTATACTTTTGTCTTGTGCATATGTCCCATAGTGCTTTGAGTAAAGTGTACATACTTTATATTGTATATGTCATATGTAGCTTTAAAATGGGCTGTGACTTTGTTATTGATAGTGCTGTTTTCTAAGAGGATTCACAGTTTCCTTGTTATTTCCTGTGTCTTTCCATTGTGACTGACAATGCCTATTAAGTGCATTAGATAATACAGATCTGTGTTTAAAGCGGAACTACCACCGCAAAACAACTTTAGCTTAAATAACTCCCCATCTGGCGACTAGCTGCTTAGTAGCGCTAGTCACCAGAATTATTACCTTATTCAATAGATCTAGCCTTTCTTCAATGGCTGACAGGCAGGACGGATAGCGGCCATCTTGCCATAGTGACGTCCGTGCTCCTGCTCTGTCAGTCTCTTCTGGAGCTGAACGGCTCCTAGCAACGCCTACTCGAGCCTGCTGGGACTGACAGAGCAGGTGCGTGGACGTCACTATGGCAAGATGTCCGCGATCCATCCTGCCTGTCAGCCGTGGAAGAAAGGATAAATCTATTGAAGAAGGTAATAATTCTGGCGACTAGCGCTACTAAGCAGCTAGTCGCCAGATGGGGAGTTATTTAAGCTAAAGTTGTTTTGCGGTGGTAGTTCCGCTTTAAAGGGGTAGTAAACACAATATAACATAATATGTATACTAGTGGTTTGCGTGCTATCTAAAAATGGCTATTCCCACAGCTGAAAGAGGTCTTTTTTTTTTATAACCATCTCATTTTTTGGTGGTGCTGTTTCTAGTGTAGTCTATGTATAGTTTGTGTTGCAGAAAAGTTTGCTCTGTAATAATTTTTGAATGAAGCAAACTCCCAGTAGGGAGTATCCTTGTTTTATTCAGCAGGAAAAGTCCTGTGCCATACGTAGTGTTTCCTATCCCGGCATGAAATAGAGTACAGTACAAATTATGAATGGACATGGTCTCTAATGGTTAAAGTGTTATTTTGAGAGCCAACATACTTGTATTGATAAGAAACTGATTGGAGACCCCAGGATGATCTACATCATGAATTGCAGCAGCAAATATTGCAGCAAGGATTTCCAGGTCGGTAAAGACAGCCTGTCAGAAAATCAAACAAAATTAGTGACAAGAAATCAAATCACCTGCCATAGCAACATAGGAAGGGGTTTATATATTTCCCTGTTCATTCACTGGCTCACTTTCTGAGAATGACCCGTTTATAGAAAACTGCTAGATTATAGTGCAAAGTGGATGCTTGTGGTAGTATGGGAGAGACTTCTTATCCTAACTCCTTTCATAAGGGAGAGATCGACAATGCAGAGACCTCTCTAGCATCCAAGAGATTAATTTTGTTTTTCCTTACATATAGGACTTAAGTTCTGGTCTAACCAACGCAATTTTCATTACAAAATTGAACTAGGAGGACTGAAAACATTCTTAAGAACTCAAACATGTTGCTAGCTGAAAAAAGTTGCTGACTATCCCCGAGACTATGACAAATAAAATCTGAATACGTACATCTAGCGCTGGGGTGGAGAGTAGAACATGTGTGGACTGGGTGACATCAGCAGCATGTAGGCTATTGTGATATGCAACATCTGAATGGTAGTGATCTTCCAAGGTCATTGTGTAGGTCACTAGGGTATCAGCTGGTATTTTAAAGGTCTTTAGTAAATCCCGTTCCTGTGCAGAAGAAATTGAAATAAACTTGTTAAGAGGGGACACTATATTTAATCACACACACACACATATATATATATATATATATATATATATATAGCCACAGAAATAAAGAGCTGACAAAATGATGTCAAAGGTCACATTTAAAGAAAGCATGTATATTTTGAAATAGCTCAACAAATAATGAGATCATCTCAAAGAAAAAAAGCAGTATAATTCACGGCTATGTGTGTAATTGTTTCTATTCCATGATAGAAATGATGTTCTATGATACAGCATGGGCTGTTTTTCTGCATGCTGCAGAAAACAACTTCCTTGTGTTGAAGAGCATCCTATTCAAGAAGTAAGGTGTGCTTCCCCTTAACATGATGAAGAGCAGCACAAGCAGTATGATACAACTTATGTCCTACCATGGTCTGGACACATTTACAGCTATATTTGTGAATTGTACAATGCTATATTTCATACTAGAGTAAGGTTTATATTTTTAGGTGGAGTTCCATACAGAAACAATTACACATGACGACACTGAAGTTGAAAGAGCACTAGAGAATAATAGAGAACACGCACCTGAAATATGGCGTACATAATGCAGGTAAGAGGCCTGTTGCATGAATATGCCGCAACCTTGAAGATGTTCAATCCCCATTTATTAAGATCTTCTAACTCCTGAATAAAAATACATAAGAAAAACATAATTAAAACATATAGATGAGCAACATGTGTTGGTATTATTAAAAAGAGATGACTGTCCCTTATAAAGGTGAATTCAAGGCCCTTAATTAATTAAGTAAAAGTCCCAATATGACTTAAAATTCCACATAATCAAGCATAGAACGAAGTTGATGTTCTAAGTATATTAGGAGAACTGCATTTCATTGTGTTTTATGAACAATGTCTACTGGAGTTTCTCTCATGCAGGAAGCTGTATGTTCTTATTCATTAGAACACACCATTTTAGAATACACATGGATCATTCTTAGTTCCTGATTAGACATATCTACTAATGATTTTGCTAAAACCATTACTAAAAAAAATTTTTTTTAGGTAAAAACTGTGTGTACAAAAAAAGTATTTTAGAATATACAGAGAAGCTCATTGTTGCCATCAAACAACATTTTATATTATTTTTTATAAAAGAAAGTGATTAGTTTTCTAGTTACTCATTTGACATTAGATAAAATGAAGATGTGTTAACCCCTTGGATGCCAGAGAAGTCTCCAACGCATTGAGGACTTAACATCCAAGAGGTTAAAGTCTAAATTTAAACAAGTGATACTTTTAATGTTGGGTAAAAAATATGAATATGTTGTAATACACCACCATTCCTAACTCTTTGAATGCCAGAGGGGTATGCAACACATTGCTTCTCAATGTGTTGCATACCCAGCTGGCACTCAAAGGGTTAACCCTTTCACAATCTTTAGCTTCCATTCAGAATGTCACAAAGGGCCTTGCAAATTAAATGTGAAAAATGGATGCACCGACAGAACTTGCACAAGGAGGCCTCTGATGAAGGCTGAAATGTTGGCTCAATAAAACTTTTAGTCCTAAGAGTGTGTCCATTCTTACGTACAAAAGAGAAACTGTGCTTACCTTCGATAGTAAGTCCTCACTTTCAGTCTTTACTCCAAATCGTGACATACTAGTGTTGTTTAGGCTTGAGCTATGCATTAACTTTTTCACGCCACTAATCTGGGTCATGAGTTGTTGTTTTTTCTTCTTCTCTCTGTCTTTCTGTGTGGGGGACGGGATCTCCACATCATTTTGTTTGTCTAGAAAAAGGGGTATATGGATTTAATTTAACTTGTGTACAAAAACAGTATATAGCCTAGAAAATACAATACCAGTCACTCTCAGTGAGATGTTCTAAAAACATCCAGGACAGACAGTGCAGACATGCTTCCCCTTACAATAAGTTAGCCAAGATAGGATAGGAAGACATTTAAAACTAAGAAATTACAAGCTAACATTAACTTAACCCTAGAGACATATATAATTTAAACTTTTGTGGCAGTGTTGTTTACCATTTGGGCAACCTTTGAATATTAGTTTTTGAGCAAAATTTTTTCTATTTTCCATTAAATTAAATTAAGTTGCATTTTACAGAAAGGTTAGCAGATTTGTGCTACAGTGGTACTCCAAAGAGTGCATTCTCAAAAAATACAGGAGGCAGATATAGTAAAGTCGATACCTTTATTGTCTAACTAAGCAGATTTAGGAAGCAAGCTTTCAAGAGGTCTTGAAAGCTTGCATCCTAAATCTGCTTCGTTAGACAATAAAGGTATCAACTTGACTATACTTGCTTCCTGTATTTCTACGGCTAACACGATACCAACTCATCTATTGTCAAAAGATGGCATAGACACTAGGCTATCCAAAATATACATAAGGTTGAAGATCCAAAATTATCTAATGGTTAAACTGGTTAAACTGCAGTCTTGGGTTGCACTGCCTATTAGAATCGGGTAGTTCAGCGTAAGTCCATAAAGTTTTGCATTAAAGTACAGTCCTTACTGCCAGTTACCTAATGAAAATATAAAATATCAGTTTTCCCAAAAGTTCTTTTATTTAAATAGGATTGTGTTTACTGTAATTACATTTATTTGTGTCAGGCAAAAGAAGAAGAAATAAAGGTGGTTTGGTAAAATTCAAAAATTTGTTGAGAAAATTGGTTCAAATTGTCAAAATTCCCATAATTCCAATTTAGAACCAGCACACCTTCCTCATCTGTGCAACACTAATTCAATCATACCAACCTATCCTTGATTAGTAATTGCCATAAACAACAAAATTATGTATGCAACAATTTATTTATTTATTTAATCACATGGATGCTGGAAAGGCATTCAATGCATTGCTTTCCAAATCATTGAAGAAGCCTTCAAGAGGTTAAGAGAGCAAAATACTTATTTTCCCTCACTACACTCCACTTTACCCTTAAGCTCAGACAACTCCTATTTAGGGCAGACTCTTTCAAGCACTGATAAAGTAGGTTACCATATCCCCTTGTGCCTCTACATGACCACCTTTAGTGGATTTCAGCAATCTGCTTGCTTTCCATTGCTTAATTAATACCCAGTGCAATAGAAAGTAATTGAGTCAAACTACTGCTGTCTGGTGTCATGCCGTAAAAGAGGAAGCTATTATTCACAAGCGCCATCAGCTTGACACTAATAGGTGTTTCCCTGTGGGCTGCAGCTACCAGAGAAACAATTGTGCTCTCCCTGTATGGAATCTCCTGAACTGTGCATGAAATATTTAGACATGTGCCTGTAGCGAAGGCAATGCCCTCCAAAGGCCAGTATTCTGTGTACATGCAATTCCCCAATTTCAGTGGAGAAATAGTCTACCCACTCCCTTATCTGTGTAGACAACGGGTTTGAACAATTTGTTTGTATTGAAATCAGTTACATGGCCATACCTGCTATAATTTCGATGTATACAACGAATCTTACGTATAAAGGCAAAGTGGATATGTTCTGGGGCAAACAAACAGCTTGTAGGGAACAAAAACGTTTCCAAAATTCCCTCACTGTCACTCGGAGGGTTAAATGCCCAAATTAAATCAGTGCAAATTTAGGATTTCTTTTAATTGTGCCCTATGACACATTTGCTTTTCTCCACTTCTGACTGAGTATATGACTGAACATATTTTATAATTTGTAGCCTAAACTGCTTAACATACTACCTCAAAACTGAGGGTTTGATCTCTCACGTTTCCTGTTCTGTACTGAGACAGCAATATTTGGTCTCCAGGGATTACAGCAGGGTTAGGCAGATCTCTGCTGTTGCTGGACTACGTATGCTATTATCATCAGAAATATATTGGCTGGGGATGATGGGAGTTGTTGTCTTACAACAAAATGGAAGGCCTCAGTCACCCTCTCCTAGGATAGAGAGGAGGTGATAGCAGTGGCAGTTTGTATATGATAACTTTCAAACAATATTATAAAGAAACTGTAGTAGGATAAAAAAAAAATATATATATATGGTTCGGCGTGATCTTAACTAAAATCTGACCGTATACAACAAGCTTGCATCATGTGAAAATGATTCTATTGTACTAAATTATCTGATTAAATGTCATAGGTCACAACACAATCGATTCACTGTCATTCTTCTTTGTATATGCATTTCCTCCTTTCGTTTTACTAAATTAACAGAAATGTATCAACAGTTTAACTGATTCTGTAACACTGGGGTGTGGTGGGGGGTGCAATGAGGGCGATGCACTAAGTAGCATGGGAGAAAAATCTAGGCCCAACCAAATGCACTATAAGGGACAAAAACATTCCCATGGATTTACATGGAGCATTTAACCATTTGAGTGTGTTGCGTGCCCCTATGGCACTCAAAAGGTTAATTCCATTGATACTAGAGATCCAGTGCATTGCAAATTGAAGACATCTGAAATAATCAAGGTGTTAGAATTCCTATTTAAATCTGTGGGAGTCTGAGGATTTTTTTGCACCATTTGACGCTGTTGGTTTGCTCCAGATTTTCTCCACTAGCCCTTACTACATAAGCTTCAATATGCTTCACACTCCTGACACGGAAAGGGTTAAATAACCCATCCTATATAATAATTTGATAATGTATGTTTGTCAGAAACGGTCATGCGCAGTACAGATGGACCGCGCAGAGAGGACTACGGTCTGAATTTGGAGTGCCCCGCTCCGTTATCAGCCGCGGCTCGGGCAGTCTCTGCTGTGCATGACTGCACCTCGGCCATTGCTGCCTGGCACTGTGGCCCCTGTACACGGGGTGTTCAACTAGTCTGAAAATATTTTACCAATAACAGCTAAATTTAGAGACCCACTGTAACTGTCAGCTCATAGAAGCTGTATAAAAATCCAAAAGAATGTTGTTATTAAATAACTTGTAAAGACGGAAACAACTAGTAACCCAAATACGAATTCCTGTTTAACTGGAGTTTTTATTTTCAAAATACTGTGAGTACTTTATTGAACCAATATGACAAAGTATCTGTCATATACAGCTGCAAGTGAATCAATCATTGTAAAAAAACAAAAAAACAAAACAAATTATTTTGCCTGATGAAGTGACGCTGTCATATAAAACAACACATGGCCTAGACGTTATTGGCTTATTATTCGGTCAAGGTAGAATGTTACAGTAAAGGTCAGCGACTAGTGTTCATCAACTCCGTATTGGCAATAAAAAAAGAACTATGGCCCATATTTATAAAAGCAAACTGGAGTTATTCTGGAGTAAACCAACTTAGCCATAGGGAACAAATAAAAATAAAAACGTTCCTGTTAAATTAAATTGGACCTTAAAACCACTGAATGCTAGAGAGCTCTCCAATGCACTGCAAAACAGCGTCAGTGTTTTTTTCTGTCTAGATCTGTCATTTAACCAATCCATCTTCTGAGGGGATGTCTGAGTACATCTCCCATGTCTGAAGTAACTTAATATTGGTCATTTAGCAAGCTCTGTGTCAGCTTAACAAAGGATTATGGGTAGGATAGAGAACTCTTTCGGAGCAAATCAAATTCATTTTCGTACCTAGGAATGTGCTGGAGATGTATTCAGACACTTGGTTCCCTGACCGGCTCATTTCAGAAAGGTGGGTCAGCTCCCTGTTCAACATCCTCTTGAACTGTTGAGAAATAAAACCAGAAGATAAGTGTCAATACATAATGATGCATAAACACAAAAGACCAATTCTGCACCATAGAAGACCAATGTTTTAGCTACCTCTCTAGGATTCAAGGGGGATTAAAAGCCCAATTTAACCCTTTGAGTGCAAGAGAGGTAACTACCTCTCTGGCACTCAAAGGATTAAACAAATTGAATTTTTATTTCACCCCCCCTCTAATGCAGTTAGTTTGCCCCAAAATATTGCATAAGGTCCACTATTTGACTTCCACTTTTAACCCTTTGAACGCCAGAATGGTATGCACATCCCTCTGGTACTCAATGGGTTAATACATTAGTATACAGTTTATTTGTGAAAGCAAACATCTCTGAGGCGTATGTGATTAGTAGTACATGACTTGTGTAGGCCCCAGCAGCTCCTAAACAGTTAATAATCTATACATGTTAAAGTCAAATAAAGGCAGCTATTGCCACAAACACCTTTAAGCCCAATATGTAAACCAAGAACCGCATTTTCAAAAATGCATACTTCCTGACACAGACTATACATTTCCTCAAAGAGACAGTGATATCATTATTATGAAACCTCAAAATCATAATTATCCCTGCTAATGAAATATGCAAGTTCATGTGAGGTTAACCCATTTACTGCCAGAGGTCTGAGCAATCCATTGCACATCTTTCTGGCTGTCAGAGAGTTAAAGCACTGCTATATTATGCGCAGACAATATTCTGCGAGTGTTATTGCTGTGCTAATCATATTTTCACAACAGCAGAGTCTTTGCACATAATGCTATTTCACTGTAGGCTTATGCAGGTTAAGACAAGAACCACATGTTAGAGATAAACCGGGGTTAATCACGCTGTTAATTCTTTTATATTTTTATTAAACAAAAGAGAGGGGTACATCAAATAGGCAAAATGTACACAAATACACATTCAAATATATGGTAACAAAAGATACTCAAATTAATATATTGGCTATTATCTTCTGACTGTCCATCTGTTATCAAATATAATGCCTATGAAATATTGCTTAATCCCTTGATGCTATTGACATCTGTAATGCATTACGGGACAATGCATTTCTAGCATACAATGGGTAAATGCATGCACACAAACATATCCATCCATTCATTAACCTTTTAAAGACCAGAGGGGTATTCAACATATTGCATTGTAATCCAATGCACTCCTCACTGGTCCTTTAAGGGTTAAATGTATCTGTCTTCCAATTTCCAGTATTGAAACCCACCTTGATGTAACCCCAGGACACAGAAAGCAAATAATTAGCTTCAGGCATTTTGGAATACTCCGCAGATTTATCAACAAATCCTTTGCAAAGAATTCACAGACCATACAGAGGAATTCCAAAGGAATGAGGAAATCCCAGTGTTGCAAGCAGGGAATAATTAGCAGAATGGACAAATCCCATTAATAACGAAATGTGCCAGTCCAAGGAGGAGAGAACCCAGATACCATCCCAGCACTAGAGATGCATGAACACTCTGAGCAAAACATGAGACCAGGGACAGCATAGAGGAACCAGAGCCAAACCAAGATCATTGAGCCAGCCGAGTGGAAACACTTAATGCCCACGAACACTCCCTGGTTTCTCAGTTGGCTTGGGGGGATCCTACTTCAGATTAGTCGTGCTTGGATGAGCCAGGCAGCGGAGTGATGATTTATTGTGTTGTGGGGGGGGATGTCATCCTCAGCAGTGCAACCATCTCTCTGAGCTAGGAGATTAAGATGGTGGAACCCCCTGCATAATTGAATACAGCATCATTACCCTGTAGGTGGCACTTTTCATGCTGGGTATCTGTACCCTTTGAATGCCAGAGGGGTGTGAAAAACAATACTGTGCAGTGTGTTGTGCGTTAGAGGGTTAACTCTTAGTATTGTGTATCTATAATTTACCATTTTCATGAAAACATTACTTGTTATTTTAAAATGTAAAAAAATGGCAGTGTTATGGTGAGACTGCAGTGCTGTAGTTTTGGGTTATTGCTTTAACCCCTTGAGTGCTAGAGAGGTCTCCAACGTAACCTCTCAACCATTAAGGGGTAAATAATTATAAAATCAGAATGGACTGGAAAATCAAGCTATGCAAGTGATTTGTACTGTATTACTGGATTAAGAGTCTTGTTCAACCCCTTGAGGACCAGAGGGATGTGCAACGCGTTACCAAACAATGTGTTACATAACCTTCTGGTCTTCAATGTGTTAAGCAGGAGCAAAAGATACCTTTAACCCTTTGAGTGCCAGAGGGGTACTATATTTGAAGGATGCCCTGAATACCAAGATGAGAAATTATTCAGATTTTTGGAATGGTGTGATCCATTGTCTGCTAAATATTACATTTTCCTATGGCTGGGATGACATCACCTCTCCCCAGTCTTCTAAAGAAAAATGTGTTAGAGGGAACCTAGCTCTGCAGTGTAAAATCCCAGAGAACCTACAGGAGGGAGTTCAAATAGAGCCAATTTAAAGAATATTCTGTTGCCATGGAAACTGCATCATGTGACACCGAGCTTCTACTGTAAGGCTCTGGATTAGATGAAATCATTCATTAAAAATGGTATTCCTGAAAGAATTGTGGACTCTGGAATTCCAAGGCATTCCCCTTACTTGTTAACTCCCTCCAGACAATTCCTATATATTATCACTCTCACGCACATACTTATGCATTTTACACACACAGTATATAAAAATATATCTATTATAACATAATAACAGACAGATATGTACACACACACCACTGCTCTTTTCAAATGGTACACCCATTACTAACAATTTGGTATATATACAGTGTATATATATATATATATATATATATATATATATATATAACAGTTGGATGTTTAATTTTCTTTATTAATATTGCTTTTGCTTTGATAAAGGGAAGTTGCTACTCTCAAATTTCATCCTAAAAATGTAATGTTCAATACACACACACACATATATATATATATATATATATATATATATATATATAATATATATACCCTGCTTATGTATCCAAAATCCACAAGTTTTGTAAGGCTGTACTATGTACTAAGAAGGACTGGGGAAATTGTGGGTCAAACCAATTGCAACATCGGGGACAAATGAAAATTCCCATTGACTGAAATTGGGCTTTTAACGCTTTGAATGCCAGAAGTCTATATAACATATTGCAAAGCCCCATTTAAATCAATGAGAATTTGGGGAATTTTCTTACTTGTTCCCTATGGCTCAATTGTTTTACTCCAGAATTGCTGCAGCTGTTTATAGTACACCACTGTGACATTTGTTAACTTAACCTTTTAAGTGCCAGAGGGGTAGCCACAACATTTCTAATACTTGTTTCTTAAAAAGCCACCAGCCATCATTAATAACCTAACAATGGACTGCATACGGGCAGGGATGAAAAAGCATTTAGCCCGCCATCTGTTGTTGGACTACAGCTCCCAACATCCTCAGCCAGCAACTGGGCAGTTGAAAACAATGGCAAACTGTAGCCAGACAACAGCAGGAAGTCCACACATTGAGAGCCTCATAGTGTGCTGTAATTTGAGTCGGCTTGACACAGAATTTAGAATCACATATTTACCTCGCAAACAAATCTCATTCAGATTATCTGAAAGGCATGTGTGACGGCTGCCCTGAAAATGTGGCATTTAATGTCCTGTTGATGACATTTAAGGTCTTAACCAGAAATACCTTAGTTGAACAATGTATATTCTGAACAAAAGAGCAAATGCGTACATAGATACAGGTGTTTCAAATAGCTTTGTTCAGACTTTTTTGCTGCTTTTGAAGCATGAACAGTAAAGACCAGATGACAACTTCTCTTCACCAAGTGCCATACGCGCAATGCAAGCGGTGCAGGTGTCAGGCAAAGCTATCTCTGCTTTATCACCCTTAGTGCATAATCCCACTTGAATGCTAGAGAAGTCTCCATCTCATTGTGAAGTGATGCATTGGAGACCCCTCTAGCATTAAAAGGTTTAAAATTTCCATTTAAATGTTTTTCTCTCCTATGGAGCAGTTGCTTTGCCCCAGAATCCTCCTCTGTATATGGCCCTTAGTCCTGCTTCCTGGAATGGCCCAAATGTAATGACTAATCTCAGTGTCCAAGAGAATCTCATACAGAATGCTGTCACATGTACTTTGCAGTGGTATTCTAATAGCCATGTGGTCATTCTGCTGGCTCTAATTCACTAGCTGTCAAACCAACCGTTTACTCGTGCTTCGCCAAACCATGTGGAGTTCAGATGGAGAGCCTGAGTAATGAAAATAGTACCATCTGTTCTACAAAGTCAAGATCACCTGGTGACAAACTCAGCTAAAAAAATAGTAATGCAGACAAAAAGTGATTGTGTGCATTGGATTGCGGGAAAATACAATGTACAGTGCTGTATGATATATTGGTGCTTTAAAAATTAATGAGACTGGTAATCCTACAGGTGGGAAAACAAGGGATTATCCATGAAGACTGATAAAAAGGCACTTTTGACCACAGCAATGGCAAGGATTTCCTTTTTTTTTTTTACAGTAAATATGTGGAATGGTTTGTCAAAGAAGGCTGTGTTGGATACAGTAGATACTGTCAAATACACATTAGATACCTTTCTAGTTCAGGACAATCTACAAAGTTATGACAGTTGGTTTCAGTGCAGATAGGATGTTGCTCCAGGGAGATATTAGATTGGCTTTTAGAGTGAGAAAGGATTTTTTAACCCTTTGAGTGACAAAAGGTATCCACTGCATTGAGCTGCAATGCATTAGATATCTATCTGACACTCAAAGGGTTAACCCAAGCGGGGCATATTTGGAAATATATTCAGTAGGGATTATAAGGGGATGTGGCAAAAGTTGAACTTGATGGAGACGTCTTTTTTTTCAGCCTCATCAATTATTTTATATTAGTTTAAAAGCCCGTGTACACAAGCCAAGGTCCGGGTAATGTTAACCCTTAGAGTGACAGAGGGGTATGCAATGAATTGCTTTGCAATGCATTGCGTACCCCTCTGGCACTCAAAGGGTTAAGAGGCCGCTACCTCACTGCTTCACGCGATGCAGTCTTGCGTCACCTCACTCACGTGATGCAATCAACGTGGGCAGTCTCTACTGCGCATGACTGCACTGTGGCAAACATCCTAGCAAATTATTATATAGGATGTTACAAATTAATCAGATAATATACCCTTTTCCTGTGTCCTCAGATCACCAATTCCTGTAATAATGCTCTTATACATTATTAGCCACAATTTTGTGGACAGAAACTAATTTGCAGTATAAAAAAATGCCAGTTGTATTTATTTATAGGGTTTTTACGCTGCCTTGTCCGCTATGTAGAAAATCACAGACAGAATTATCAAAAATTATTAAAAAATATATAAATTAATGAATTAGCATACTATTTGGTTTCATACGTATATGCAACGTTTTGGCACAGAACTGAAGAACTTTTGCTTAACTTCCTAGGATTCTAGAGACATATCCGATAACCAGTGATTTAAATGGGACTTTTAACTCTTTGAATGCAAGAGAGCTCTAGAATTGAAGGGGTTAAAAGCCTTCTTTATAGAAACTGAAACTGGGGGATTTTTGTGTGTTCCCTATGGTGTGTGCAGTTGTTTTGGCCAAGAACGGTACTTCTTTACTTTGTGTATATAGCAATATCCATAAATACAATTATATCTAGCCAAAAGCAATACGCACAAAATTCACATAAAAAACAATCATTCAAAAGGACTGAACCAGGCACTTCTCCACTTCAAGGATGACTTCATACATTTTTATTGCATTGCTTATTAATACAGATTAGTACAATGAAAGGCATCCAGTAAATACCAGGTCATGGTATCATCAATGTATATTTCTGGGAAAGAGCACTTCACTGTAGAGAGGAATATGGACCACAGTAGCAGCTTACAATGATATCCTTCAGTACTCTGCAAAAATAAGTTGCATCATTTCAAATGCAGGATTAACCCTTTATGGACCAAAGGGTTGCACCATGCATTGTGAAGCAATGCTTCACACACTCCTCTGATCTTTAAAGGATTCATTTCTCCAAGGTCTTTTCAATTATTAGAAGTATGTAGCCATATAAATATTTAAATTATGACTTCATTCCTCTATTTAGAAGTGCATTGTAACTATATAAACCAGGGGTGGGCAACCAGCCCCCCGGGTGTTGATGGACTACAATTTCCATCATCCATTGGCTGCTAGAAGGTGATAGAAGCAACAGCTGAAGGCCTCAGGTTGTTTAACTTTGTTATAAACAGTGCTGCTATTAAGACTATAACTATTATAGATAACAGATTACACTGGATGGCATACACGATTGAGAACTGCACAAAGTCTTCAGCCTTCTTTATAGGAACTTTAACACTTCCTAATAGAACACAACCTTAATGGCCACTATGAATTAATTCTGTGTAGACTGGGTCTCCAAAATTAATTTTTACTGTGCATATCATGTCAACGAAGGTGGACAAGATTTATTCCCACTTTGAGCACTGCAAATATGAAGATATCTGCCTCTATAGCCATGATATTCAGTAGAAAGTAAAGAGAAATTTTGGAGAACCAGACCAGAAAGATTAATGTAAGAGGGTAGTTCTCGTCAGGAAACAGATATATTACATGTGCATAGACAATAAATGCACACACACATTTGTGTGGCTACATATGCAGCTATAGAGGGATGCTAAAGGTTCCTGTTTCTCTTTTACTGAATCACGTTGCCATTTGCTGGAAATGACTTCAGGGAAAACTCAGATTGTGCTGTCTGCACAGCTCAGTGAGCAATTCTGTGTGAATATCCATTTTCTGAATTCTTGCCTAACATAGACTGACAGCAGCAGAAAAAAAAATTCAACACTCATGCATATGAAAGATGCTCAGATACAGGCCAGCCAACTGAATGTTCTGCATCTCTGCTAGTATGTGGGTCTTAACTAATATGCCAGCGTCCTACATTTTCTCAAAGATGCAGAACGTTATGTATTTTTTCTGAGGGTCATTTAATTATAAATCACATTTGCAAAATAAGAATACCGTATGGTATTGTGTGCCTGATTACCACGTTCCTTTACTTGACATACAAAAAAATATATATATATATATATTTTGATTTAAGTAACTATTGCCTAGTAGGGAGTTTCCTTTTTGTGATTTTAACTGCTATTGTGTTGTAACCTTTTAAAGGGATAGTAATACTTCGTTTTATCTTTATTTTATTTTGTAGGCATTAAAAAACATGAAGAACGATATGTCTTATCTCTCAAACCTTTATGGTTTGAGAGATATTCACAAGCAAAGTTTCCATTCCCGCCCCTTTTACCTAGTGTAAGCAATCTCTTCTCAGATGTGAGTCTGGTTGTTAGACCACACAGATAACAGCAGGGGACAATCTTCTTTCTGTGAAAACAATGAAAACCCTGCCCCCTTTACAGGTTTTTCCTTTATCTTAATTGAAGATTGTCCCTATCTGCAGTCTACCTGGGCACCTCCCTTCTGCTTTGGCTGAGCAGTGTTACATCAGTAAAAGGGGCGGGAGGGGGATACTTTGTCATTGAATTACTCTTGAACTACAACTCTGACAGAATTGAAATAACACTCTCCAAAGTCCAAATACTATGATGATTAATTAGAGCTACTTTTATTATGAAACATTACTATCCCTTTAAAGGTAAAGGAAAAAAAAAGTCCTCCCATTAACTAAGTTGTCTTTCATAAAACCGCTGACTTTAGTACAGAGGATCATATTGTGTTGGGAATGGGAAACCCCTTCTATAATGTCAACATATGCAGGCATGGATAATGTTTATTCAAGTAAGGCAGACCTCCAGCCCTTAACCCTTTGAGTGCCAAAGAGGTATCTAACGCATTGCAACGCAATGCGTTGGATAACTCTCTGGAACTCAAAGGGTAAAGTACCACTAACAGGCAAGGTTTTTTTGAATATTTCAGCTAAATTACAGTACAATACAATGCACTGTAGACCTCACTAGATTCCAAGGGATTAAACGCGGGATTTAAATGGGCTTGCATTGTGTACCAAATAATTTAGCAATCTGCTGAAAAAAACCCCAAAAAAAAACAAAAAAAAAACCCACAACTGGAAAAAAATACTTTTTTTTTTCTTTGCTAAATAAAATAAAGCAGCTGCACGTCGTAATCCTTTGCATGCCCTCTGGCACTCAAAGGGTTTTTTTTAAACTCCAATAAAAATCAGTACAACCCAAATTAAATACATAGATATAACATGGAGTATTTTATTTCACACACACTAGTATTATAAAACTACAGAGCAAGCCAGTTCTTTGTACCTACACACACCACTTCATTTAGAAACCATTTCTCACAGGAAGCGGTTCACAGAAAAACTTTTTCTTTTCTCTTCTTCTGCTTACACCATTGCTGTGGGTTGGCAATGACGTTAATTGTGATGCACGAGTGTGTGAGCTCTGAAAAAAAATGCACAGACTATCCAAACCCACTACATAAAAAATGCCATACTTCCCACTATTAGAAGTAAATGTACTCTAACTAAAATCATTTAAAATCAGTATTCATCTGATGCAATAAACCCGTATGTGATGCAAAAATGAAAGAATGTGGTGTTGTCATTATCATTAATGATATGACTTGATGAACCCCCCACATACATGTGGAGAGCCGGAACTGGGAATTCGGCAGTAAAGCTTGTGAGATTTTCTCACAGTCAACAGCATCTTGAAATTGTAATGTATTTTATAGGAACTATGTAATCATTATTAGAGCTAGAAACACACATAAACACAGCCGTTCATAATTATGGAAGGAGTAAGATTTTCCCTAATCACAATGGTTCCCAAACTTTTTGGTGTGGTGGAACGCATTAGTTTAAAATGAAGTCCCTGTACAGCCCTTACCTCATAAAGAGCAGGAAAACGTTTAATGAAAATATATTTTAAAAGGGTATTTTTTCTACGTTAAACTGCTAGGAGAATGTCAATTTAAAAGTTATGACAGCTCAATTTTTTTTTTACATTAAACTGCATTTTTTTGTGGTTACTATATGTTATGCACAAATATTAAATTATTTGCTGTAGATTTACTAAAGTTAGATCTCTCTCTCTCTCTCTATATATATGTATATAAAAATCCAATTTAATTCTGACAGTGCTTCTTAAGAAGGGCACATTTTTGCTTGAAAGAGGAAGGAAATAAATACTGTCAATTGCTTAATAATGTAACCAGTCCATCTTTCTGGGAAACTCTATTATGCTAAAGACTATCAGATGGAGGAAGCTACAGTACAGTCAAGGGAAGACTAAACAATTTGGTTTTGGAAAACATCACGTAGGAGAGGGGCAAAGTATCTAAGTTGGCAGTCTAACAAAACAAATTATACCAGTGGAC
Source organism: Rhinophrynus dorsalis (assembly GCA_037306005.1). Taxonomy (NCBI): domain Eukaryota; kingdom Metazoa; phylum Chordata; class Amphibia; order Anura; family Rhinophrynidae; genus Rhinophrynus; species Rhinophrynus dorsalis. The sequence continues at coordinate 238,372,827 of CM074722.1, forward strand.
TGTGCAGGACGGCACATAGGCAGTTGGCACGATGCCCAACCTAGTGTTAAAGACTCATTGACAGAGGACATTCTGGGCACTCTTGAATGACTTTACGGGTATTATGACAAAGCATAACAAAAACAAAGCATCGTGTTGCCCACCTTGTTGACAGAAATGCCATTTCCTATTGTCTAAGAAGGAACTTCCTATTTCTGGTGATTTTGTTTGGATTACTGCATTTTACACGTAGTCAACCACAGAGGGTCCTTAACACTCATAAATCTTAATCTACACTCAAGCATATAACTTTGATGTTTAGTCAGTTGTGGTGGAATTCTGAAATAAAGTATTTTTATGAATAATCTGTAATTCATGCTTTGGAGGCCTCTCTAGTATTCAAGTGGTTAAAACCCCCATTTAATGCAAAGCTAATTTGGGGAAAGTGTATTTGTTCAGTTTGAATGTGTTGTTTGCTCCAGAATTGCTTTAGTTGTTCTTTGTAAATTATCCTCGCCATATCTGTGGTCTGCAAATTTCTGTCAATGCAGCTGTGCTTATGTAGCGTTTTGCTCCATTTACCTCATTGACAATTTCCTGTTCCTCTTAAAGTTTAATCACACAAGAAAAGTCATCCTGTGAGCTCTCTAGTAAGAAAGAATCAAGAGAGAGATGCTCTGTTACTTAACAAAGTGTCAACATATTCCACAAGAATGTTACAACTATATAGTGCAGATTATATTCTATATTTTCTAGCTAATTCATACTAAGATATAGAAGAAGAATTCTGGAGAAACCCAAAAGCACCATAGGGGAAAATAAAAAAATAAAAAAGTCCATTGATTTAAAAGGGAGTTTATACCATTTAATTGAACATATCTCATTAAAGGGGTTAACCTCCAAATCCCCATTTAAAGAAATGGGAATGTGTAGTTCTCTTTTATACTGCAGATGGTTTGCCCCAGATTCCTTCTTTTTTGTTTTAACCATACTGCCCTTTTAACCCTTTGAATGCCAGAGGGGAAGGTAATACATTGCAAAACAATGCTCTGCGCACCCATCCGGTACTGAAAGGGTTATACAGTTAAACAATAAGGATGCTTTTGAAAGGGGATGCCTTCTTTCTACTCTAATTCCATGTACAAACCAAGGGGAAACTGTGCTAAAGTTGCCACACAAAGTTGCCACACACCATGCATTAACTTGAAAAAGAGGCTCCATCAAATAACATGGGAATTTCATTGTTTTGCTCACAGGAGAGTTTCTTGAACTTTAGTGCATTAACACCCCAGGTGTCTTAGATCACAATAATCTATTTTATAAATGATATGTGTTCTTTATTAAAAAGAAAAAAAACATGTTTTTCTGTTTATCAAGAGAGCCACAAAATGATAAAACATGCAGTATTTGAACTTGTGTATGTAATTTCTGTTTGCAGTTATTATACCATACTGAAATCTGCTTTTCTGGAAAGTTTACAAAGATTGACATTTTAACAGACACCACAAACATTACTTAGAATCTGCTGACGTAAATAAATGCTGGAAATGGATGACTTGAATCGATCACTCCAATGTTCTGAATTCCTGTAACTGCATCACAACCCACCCTAATCACCCCTGAGTGCCAGTGAGTTATGCAGTATCTTGCAGTGTGACTTCTCTAGCACTCGCTGAATAGAAGCACCTTGATATACAAATGTATTTGTATATTGGTGATAGCTTCACAATTAGATGTGTTGCTAACTGAATATCTGAGGGGTCCAAGGTAGTTTAAAAGAAAAGGCTATTGTTCTTACTGTTATTATCTAATCAGTATATTTTAGTATGTGTGTGCATAATATAGTCTTACTGTACAAAAAGTAAAACAGCACTCAAAAAGTATGCCACTGTAACCGAAACATTGATTAGTAACTCAAATGCATAGCTAAACAAGAAATTATTTAACTTTAGTGTTCCCATATCAATATTCTATTTTCACATTTGCTCCCATTTGCTACTCAGTTTGCAGACAGCTGTGGAGATATAGCGGAAAGGAGCAATGTAAAGGGAAGGGTTGAGGACATGATATGGTAAAAGAAGGTGTAGTGGGGGGTTATGCTTAAAGGAGGAGGAGAGGAAGTTGGAGGCATTCGCGGGAAGAGACCAAAGTGGAAGCATCCCTTCCGCCCTCCCTACTGATGAAGAGCACTTTAGGATGGTTATAGGGTGGTCATTGCATTTTGGTGGGATTATTGGTAACATAAAATAACTTAAGATGGTTCCTTGTGGAGAAAAACCCTAAAGAAGGATCACCCTGGACTTAGGTTGCGGGTGGCAATCTGGCTTGGTCTAGCCCAGTTGGGGTAATTGTGAAAATCTGTTTGAGGAATATTTGCTAACGACTACAGGTTCTTAAGCATGAGCCTGGTTTTATTTTGGCCACACAGAGACTATGTATTATTCAAGGTACCAATGGGCTGCATGTTTGAAAGAGAAGTAATGCGTTGGCGACCTCTCTAGCATTCGAGGGCTTAAAATCCCAATTTAAATAAATGGAAATTTTTACCCCCCCCAATATATTGGTTGGTTTGTCCCAGAATTCCTCCACTTTTCTTTGGAACATATGTCTCATATGAGTTCATTCTTACAGCCTTTTTCTCGGTAAAGTTTCAGAGGAAGCTGTGATTACCTATTGTCTCACTGGCTTCGATACAGTTTCCCTCTTGGCTACCTATCCAGACAAAGACCTCTCAGATGAAGTACGACAAAGTAATCACAAGTATGACTCACACATTGTGTCGTTTAAGGCACAGAGCCAAATAAGACACAAACAACCAATCTATACAAAAATCTAAGAATGTTTATTGTACAGATTATTGAGATTACTTATGGCATATTACCTGCATAATTACTGTATCAAACATCATGTTTCCGTCACATAATATGGCCATATGCTAAGCTTGCCACCACATCAAGTAATTATAGGTAAGTCTTAACTCTAATTTGATTTGCTCTTTGAAGTGAATCTCTCCTGCTTTACTATTTGTAACAGAGAGAGTCTTTCTGAGGAGTATTTTATAATGTCCTGAAAAAATGAACATTGCACAATAGGGCCCTATCCACAAAAGAAAAGATACACAATTGTGAGGCAAACCAACTGCCCTATAGGAGACAATCAAAACTTTCCATTGATTAAAATGGGGATTTTAACACCTTGAATGCCAGAGAGATGCAATGGAGTCCTTTATATCATTCAAATGGTTAAAAGTCCCACTTAAATCAATGGTATTTTTGTGAATTTTATTTCTCCCCTATTTTGCAGTTGGTTTGCATCTGAATTGCTCAGATATTCTTTTGCAGATAAGGCCAATAGTACTTGTACATGAACAGAAAAAGATGATGCATTCTGGAACAAACCAACTCCACTATAACAAACCCGAGTGGTATGGAACTCATTGAGAAGAACCATTTAAATCAATTGATATGGCTGGTTTGCCCTTGGATTGCTTGTCTTGTGCATAGGTCTAAATACATTACTGTGTAGCTTCAGACACACATTTAACCCCTTGGATGTTGCAGAGGCTGCTAGCATTTAACAAGTAAATAGTTGTTCCATTAGATTCAGACATTAACCTCTTGCATGGCGGAGAGGCCTCTAGCATCCAACAAGTTAACCCTTTGAGTGCCAGAGTGGTACGCAACATGTACCACTCTGGCACTCAAAGGGTTAATAGTGGTTTTTTTTGGGGTTTTTTTTTTTAAGGGTCAAACAGTTAGACAAACTGTGGAAATCATGATTTTATTTTTCCTTAGAGAAAACAAATAATAATCTTTTGACACTTTACAATGGCAAACCAGAAATTCCTGCATTGTTTCTTTATTGTCACTGTGTTTTTATAAATTAACTGTTTGGCATTATATTTTCCACTGTATTCTACAGTGAATTTGAAATAAACTAAGACTGAAGCAGTTAGAGGCATTAGATTACATAGAAGAAGAAAAATAACTTTTTATGCCAACATTGTTTGTAGAAAAATAGTGTAGATACTTATATACAGCAGGGGTGGGCAACAGGGGGCCTTCCAACTGTTGTTGGACTACAAATCCCATCATCCCTTACCAGTCTTTGCTGACTGAGGATGATGGGATTTGTAGACAACAATAGCTGAAGGGCCTCAGTTTGCCAGCCCCTGCTATACCCTTTTAAATATTTGATGTCAAACTATTCACGTTTGCTGGGTATTTCACATTTCAAGTAAGAGCACGAATAAAGTTTTGAAAGTCTTGACACATTTTTATTAAGCTCTCTCTGCCTCCTCAGTTGTTGTAATTCTGGACTTTTACATAAGTCAGGAAGGAGACAGGAAATTCGAGTCACACTTCTAACAGCTGTGCCATGCCCACAAACACACTGACATGACGTAGTTTGGCCGGGGTAATGCGGGGCCAGGAACTCAGAGATCGCAGGGTCAGGAAGATAGGTCACAATTTACTGTGTTATTGCTCTGGAGCTCCTGCTGGGATTGCCTGTTTCTTCCTCTCTATACAGTCTCTCATTCCCTTCCTCTTATTCTTATACCAAAACATCCTGTTTTCAAGACAAATCTCTAAATTATTTGATTAAGACATTTCCATTGCACCTTATCAAAGGCAGTTTAAGCCATTCCTGTTTATTTTCTGAGCGAAACGTGTGGCAACCTGCCTGAAATGACTTGCTACTGTACATTTTACTGCACCTCACTGTGGCTTCACCAAATAATTCACAGCAGGACTGAACTTTCCTGGTGTTTATGATATTGTCTCTTCTATGCTGGCCTATGCTGGCCTACAGTTAGACCAAGGTCCAGATGTGGCTCAGAGTGGCAATTGGTGGTCCATACACTGATGTCATATAATCTCATTATTTAACTCTTTAAAGACCCGTGGGTTGCTAATTGAGAATATTTCTTTTTCAAGAGGTCTTGCCTTAAGAAACTAATTAAGTGCCTAGGTAAAGGTGAGTGATACTACTATAACACACCTGAAAAAGGGAGGTTCATAACAACAGAAACATTGCATACCCCCTAAACTGCTTTAGTAAGTTAGTAATCACCCATTTTACAGCTACAGCAAATGTCCATCATTGCTTTAATATACCACTTGAATGCTTTTAACTCTAACCTTCTTGTGCATATTCTCCATTAGGGGAGAATGCATAAATCTTTAACCCTTTGAGTGCCACAGGGGCACCCAACGCATTGCAAAGCAATGTGTTGCGTGCCCCTCTGGCATTCAAAGGGTTAAGGACCAGAGGCATGTGCTATGCATTGCAAAGCAATGCATTGCAAACCCCACTGGTCCATAAAGAGTTAACTACTTTGCTCCAGCTTGTGCCACCTACGGCCCAAATCAGCAGGATCATTTACCAGCTATGGACTGAATTTGGCCCCTAATCCCTAAACACATAACTGCTTTCAAATGTCAAAGCTTTGCGTTGCAAGAATCTGCCTGACCGTATATATATCTGTATCCTAACTGAACCTATTCATCCCTTTCTCCTGTGTACACATACAACTGTCACACAATTGAACAGAGGTCCTTTGGTTCCAAGAGCCACATGTTCAAAAGAGAAGTAAAGTAATTCTTGAGAAAACCAACTGCCCCAATAGGGAAGTAATACAAATATGCCAAATTCATTAATTTAAAGGTTATACCTTATTCGCAGACATAAGGGAGAATGAAAATTTCCCATTAATATTAAAAGGTTTTTAAAACCTTGAATAAGAGAGAGGTCTCTGGCATTCAAGGGGTTAAAAACCCCATTTAAAACAATAGGATTTTTTTTTGTTATTCGCTATGTCTAGCGATAGACTATATGGACTGGGCCATGCCTTGTTATAGGGTAGACAAGGTGGTGGGTGGCTGACTCTTTGCCACTGGTAATTTAACTCTGCATTATAGGGTAACATTTTAACCTCTTAAAGACCAGAGGAAGGGATGTATTGCACAACCATCTGGTCTTTAAGAGGTTAATAAAAGTTGACTTAGCCAATAACATTCACACAAACAATATGCCGTTAAGTGGTGAAGGGGTCTAAAATATAGAAAAATAATGCACTGGAGATGTGTATACTATGCAATGGGTTAAACAGCAATAATGGTTTTATTACAATCTGGCCATTATGCGACTAACTGAAATAATACAAACCTTACACTATTATTTTAACCCACTGAGCTCTACATATGTTTCCAGTACATTGCATAACTGTGATTTGGAATACAAGTGGGTTAAGAAAGAAAGCCATCCAATAAGATAGGGCCGGATGTAATAAAAGTTATCACTGGTTTTGTCTTGAAGATGCCTATTGAAGCATATGTGAAAACCAACAGATAAACATGCAATGGAACCCAGCCCAAAATTTACCAGTGAAAGTGGTTAAAGCTTGATATCCAGGCCAGTAAGCCAGCAATTGTACCCCAGCCTTACAGCCAGGCCCTGTGTGGCATTAAGTTTGGGACAAAAGTTCCTATTCAACTGCAAGACCACAATGCTAACACTATTGACACTGACTGTCTGGTGACCTTTTAAAAAGAGCAGAAGTTTCAGATACAAGCATTCAAAAAGTCCTGGGGGGTTATTCACTAAGGATTGATAAGGAGAAGATTACTTTTTCAGTGATATCACTTCTCTAATTCCTATGTTATTCTGTGTAACCAATTCTGTAACATTTCTTAAGTTCTGGAGAACAACATGGAACTAGAGAAGTGATATCACTGGAGAAGTTATCTCCATTTTATCACCTCTTTAACACTCCTTAGTGAATAACCCCCCTGATGTGTAGCAGAAATAGACCTCAAAATACGCTGATCCTATTTCAGCAGTACATCTGGATATTTATCTTTAACCAGTACATTGCTGAATGGCACCGCAATACATTTGAAACGTAACACCCTGCAGGATCATTCAATGCAAAAGGGATTCAACAGCAACCAATCTGTCAGTTTATTACAGACTGTCAATGATTTAGAAAAAGAAACAAACCGTTCTCATATGTGGTTTCAGCTGTAATAACTTGTCCTGTAGCTTCTCTAATACTAAGCAAAACACCATTCTAAGAAGTGAAACATAAACGTTATTCTTTTAGCTTATGAAACACCTGTAAAAGTTTGGACCCAAACATAATAGTTCATGCAGGACTAAACTATATGCACAGACGCAGTCATTCTAAGCCCCGTAAGTTCTCCATGCTTCTACACAGTATAACCCCTTGAGTGCCAATCCAAAGCATTGCAATGGGTTGGATACCTCTCTGACTCTGAATCCCAGTGAGTTTTTTTTTTTTTAATCCATAATACAGTATGGTGGATTTGTCACATAATCATTCCATTTTCACCTTTATGTATATAAACACCTTAGAACCATGTAGCTAAAGAGAGCAGAGCAATTTTGGGATAAACCAACTCTACCAAAGGGGACAAATAAAACATCCCCAAAATCCCACTTATTTTAACGGGGATTTTAAACCACTGACTGCTAATGTATTTAAGACTTCTCGAATATTCCCAGGGTCAATGACCCATTTAACATAATGGAATTATTTGTTCCCTTTGATGAAGTTGGTATGCCCTAGAATGATTCTGTGTCCTTCGTGTAGCCTTAGACTTTATACGTGGATGTAATGTTTGCCTTAGAAGTTTGGCTTGATTGCGGCACAGCTTTTTATTTGTGTTGGAGACCACTCAAGGATTCAAATGATTCAAATTAACATTTACCGTACATCAATGGGAATTATTGTTTGTCCCTTATGGTGCAAGCTGTCTTGTCCCAGAACTGCCCAAGTCTGCTCTTATTCATAAGGCCCTTTATGTCACTGGATGCTTGAGACTTCGTCAAAACATTGGGATTAACCCTTAGAGTGCCAGAGGGGTACTCAGCACATTACTTTGCAATGCATTGAATGTCCCTCTGCAGTCAAAGGTAATATCCTCTCTGCCTCTGCATGGCACTGTAAGAAACAGTACAGTAATGTTCATTGACCACATCCTGCATTTTAATCCAAGGCTTGTTGGAGGGTTGTGCAAAGCAACAGCACTCACATGTTAACCCTTTGAGTGCCAAAACAATGCACTGTGTACCCCTCTGGCACTCAAAGGGTTAAAGTGGGGGCATCACAGACCACTCTACAGCATCCGAGGGGCTAAATATACTACAAAGTGGAAAAACATACACTATAAGATAAGCAGAACACAAAGTATGAGCAAAAAGAGAAAATATAATGGAAAGATGGATTGAGGAGACAAAAAAGCAGCAGGAACAGACTCTGTTACACTTAACACTGACATTTTAACCATTGGCGCTAGAGAAGTCTCTATCACACTGCTTGGCAAAGCTTTGGAGACACCTCTAGCATCTAACGAGGTACAAACACACCTGTCAAAGATTAAATCCAGTCACGTGTTTATTCACTCATAAATATTTTCTGGACTTGTAATTTATGAGTTGGAAATAGTTATGATATAGCTGTCACCTCTAGGAGAATGTCTCATTCAAACACACACACACACATATATATATATATATATATATATATATATATATATATGAAAGTATTTTCATGTTCCCTAATTACTGGAATCCTGGTATGTATTTGGGGGGAATCTTACCTTGTTTGAAGCCATCTCGCTGACTGATCTATAGGTCTGAATGGTCTCCAGCTGGTCCAAACACCAGTCAAGTTCTTCTAAAGTCTCCATTGCTATCTTTTGGTAAGAATCCTCTGCAAACAAGCACATTGACATATAATCAGGTTCCAGGCTCTGCATGGTGGATTCAGTCCCAGCACAGTTGAGGCATACAGTGCTGTAAGATGTACAGTGTTCCTTCATCATGGGCTCCCTTCCCCGGTCTTTCTCCCTCTCTCTACACATCAGCACACTTCACTGCTGTGTACAGTCATTTGCCTGTTTTCTATCAGCTCTAAGTGATGTCAGTGAGTGAACTTCCTCCTGCCTGGAGCTTGTGGGAGGAACTGGTGTCTGACAGGCTAATCTGCATACATCAGCTCATAGCAAGTCCCAGCTATCCCTTACACTGGTTCCTTCTCATAAGTATTAATCACTGCTGATTTTACACAGAAACTTAGGCAAGAAAGAGCTTTCCCAACTTTCTATTTATCTGAAAGGCTTCTGTTTTCCTAACCAAGTCATATTGGATTACAGAAAGCACCCAAGAAACATCCTATGGACATAAAAAATAATAATAAATCAATCTAACAATTTTTAAAGCCAAATGGGCATACAAAGCATTGTTTCAAAATCTGTTTCTCTGCTCTTGGATATTCAAAAGGTTAACCCTTTGAGCGCCAGATGGGTATGGAATGCATCGCTTTGCAATGCTTTCTGTACCCCTCTGGTGCTCAAAGGGTCAAATAATCAAGCAAAACATAAAAATAAAAAAAGAAGTAAAATAATTGTAATAAAGAGGCACAAAAGAATAGAGGTATTCATTAACTTCTTGGTTGCTAGAGATGTCTCTGATACACTTCAGAGATGTCAGTAACACCCAAAGTATTAGTGAGGTACCAATTGGAAGACATATAAAAATCCTATTTTAGATACTATATTTATTGATTTCTAAGTGAAGTGTTATTTTATTTTAAAGTGGATCTCCCCAAATAAAGTCCCCATGCCCCAATAATTATTCATATAGTGGTAAGATTAGAAATAGTAGTATTATCCAGTAGAAGTGCAGCGTTAATAAGAAATCCTAATTTACCTGAGACTGACGTATCAGTGGCGTATCTAGAAGCCACCGGGCCCTGGTGCAGAAATTGCCATGGGCCCAGAGCCCCCCCATTTTCACATTGCCCCATGTCCATCTCCTACCTCCATCACCCGCTCCCGCGCGGTTCTCAATAATGCAGACAGCTGGGAGATGATGTCATCTCCCAGCGCTCTGCATTACTAGAGCGCCGGGAGATCAGCTGAGCTGCAGCGGACACGGGCTGCGGGCGAGTGGCGATGGGTTTGCAGGGGGCGGCCGGGCCCCTGGAGTGACAGGCTGATTTTATTATGAAGCATTACTATCCCTTTAAGAAAATGTTAAACCAGGTGTTAAGAATTTGGTAAATTTTCCATCTTTAACCCTTTGAGTGCCAGAGTGCCCCTCTGAAACATAAAGGGTTAAGGACCCATGACGTTCGAGGACCGTCATGGGAAAACTTGTGTTAACCCTTTGAGGGCCAGAGGGGTACGCAATGCATTGCTTTGAAATGCGTTGCGTACACCTCTGGCTCTGAAAGGATTAAGGAACCATAACGGTCCTGGCACATCATGGAATTCAGGGGTCCCCGCGTGACTCCACACTACTCGGGACCCCTGAATTCATTTCAGAAAAAAAAAAAAAAAAAAAAAGCTCAATGATCCTTAATTACAGAGAGGCTGGTCCTTAAGGGGTTAAAACTGCCACCATTGGCAAGTCTTTTTATAAATTCACCGCTATAAAATGGTCATCCATTCTTTCTCCACTTTTTCCAAAACACAATGCTATGCTGTTACACATTAGCGAACTGGCATTACGTTTCTATGAGTAGTAAACATTTTTATTGCTCCAATTTTTCCATAAAGACATATTTATACTTTAACCCATAGAATTCCAAACATTTTGTCAAAACACATTCAGTTAATTGTTGGATAATGGCTTACTTTTTTAGATCTTCAAAATCCTGACTCATTTCAAACGAACAAAACAAAAGTAAGCCAAAAAAAAAAAAAGCTCATATAGTAAAATGGAAATACTCGGGACAGTATGTTATAAAGAAACATGCAGTAATTCTGGGGAGTCAACAAAGCACAGGGAACAAATAAAAATTCTCACTGATTTAAAAACAATATACTGGGGATAGGGTGACTACATGCCTTGGATTACCCAGGACAGTCCTAGATTTTAAAGGGATAGTAATAGTTAATTTTATGTTTATTTAATATTGTAGGCATTAAGAAAAATATGAACGATGTAAGTCTTATCTCTCAGACCTTTATGGAGGACGGATGGAGGCTCTTCAGCAGATCCGAAATCGTACAATCTAAACATAAATATTTCATTGGAACAGTCTACATAGTGTGTCTGGTTTGCAAGCACACTTTGTAGACTGTTCCAATTAAGTATTTATGTTTAGATCATGTGATTTCGGCTCTGCTGAAGAGTCTCCATCAGGTCAAATGACCGGATTCTGCAGCTGTCAGCTAGAGCGCTGACTTCTCTCACTAGGTAAGTTTAGCAAGGTATATCTTGAGAGATAAGACTTACATCGTTGTTCATATTTTTTTTTAACCTCTTAACAACCCATGATGGTCCTGGACCATCATTGGTTGTTTTGCCTTAAGGACCCATGACGATCCTGGACTGTTATGGGTTAAATGATGGCAGCGACCCTCCGTGCACGCTGCTATCATTAATTCCTGGCTGAGACTGAACGCTCCGGGACCAGAGCATTCAGTCTCAGCCACTTTCACAAGTGCCCGGTCATGGGATTGCTGCAGCAGCAATCCCATGTACCGGCATTGTGAAAGACTGCCTCCAGTGTCTCTTCTCAGCCATCTGTCCCTTGCTATCAAAGTAAGGGACAGTGAAGCAGAGAGGAGACACCTAGAGGACAAATAAAATCAGGCAGCTGTTCACTGCTGTTCTGGATGCTGGCTAAATGCAGGTCCATTTTGACCTGCTAAAATTAATTAATTAATTTATTTATTTTTTTTTTTATTAACAAAAATTTTATTTAAATAAAAAAAAATGTCAATTACCAAAATAGGAAGTGTGATTGTTGTGGAGCCATGAAATACATTTATACACATTGCCAAATGTCATCAATAAAAAAAGTGGGAAAATATGGTGGGAAAAAGGGACATGGGGTTTTTCACCCAGGGGGGACAGTGACCACTTAAATCTGCCCATTTTGTAGGTATGGCTGACCGGTCATACCTTTCATGCAGTGTCCATAAAAATTTAACCTGTTGTGCCCAAATGATCCCAAGAGAAAAAAAATGGCGTTTTTTTACTTTTTTTTTTTTTTTTTTACAGTTTTCTTTAATTTTACTAAAATAAATGGTGGGCTATCCATATAAGCATGGTATCAAAAGAAAGCCTTGATCCTGACATCAAACAGGGGCTGAAATTCAGTTTTGTTGCAGTGTAATGCTAGTCTAAGGCTTTGGGCATGATGTACATTATCTTGTAGCCCATCACAGGCATCTTTCTATCACAGCAGTCAGTGGCCAGTTCTCCCTCTAATGTTTAGAACTCTGTGGTGTGCCAGAGAAAGCTGAACACTGAAATCCAGTGATGTACATTGACCCCTCCCTCATAGCTGCACTAGAGCCTAGTACAGGTACTCTGCTGCTCTTGTCTCTGCAGTGTCCCTGAATGGCAGAATGGAAATGTGGTTACCCTAGCTGGGGCCAACTCTAAAACTCAAATTGCTAAAAGTTCCTTTTGACTCAGTGGCAATGTTGTGAATTTGCATTTGTCCTTATTGGTGCCGTTAGTTTGCCCCTTTATTACACCACTTTTCTTTCAAATATAAGGCCCTAAGAAGGCAGTCATCTTTAGAAAAAGGTTTTAAAACGAAAAGAACCAATAAAGTAGTGTTTTCCTCTCTCATCAATATGTATCAAAGTATCTTCTTTAACCTGGTAAATAGCTTTGGAAAGCTGTTGATGTATATCAACACCTGAAGGAGAAGGGGTTATTCTAATCTATGGAGCATTGTTTTCATATTAGGAAGATCTTAGTTCATACGCTGTACAGAATAACAAAGGAACTGGTTGGTTTATCACACTGGTGAGCCTAGATTACCTTTAGCTCACACTAGTAATTCCATCTGTCCCCAGAGGTGACGGTGCAATTCATACCTTAACAGAAACTGTACTCTAGAAATTAGTGGTTCTTAAATAAACGACCAGATATACTTTCTTAGGTAGGCTTCCTTCAAACTTCAGTCAGTTATCTCTACTGACGTTTTTTATTTGCATTTGATCACTTTTGCAGTCCACTACTAATAATTTCAATTTCCAGTCTGATAATCATCATTGTTTTTTATGAGATGTTCAAGCATATTGAAGCCCATTTTTTTTGTGAGGAGGCACGACCTAAAGGCAGATTTCATCAAAGATCTCCATATACAGTACAGGAAATGCCAGATAAAACGCAAAACATAAATTTATATACCAGACTTCTGTACAAAGGTAAGTTACTCTTTTAAATAAATTAAGAGGTACATATTCCTAGTGTATTATTTCCTTTGAAGGACCTCTAGCCTATATATACACCATGACTTTGTGCTGAAGCATGATTTTCATTGTTTAAAAGAACAGTGTGTCCCATTAACAGTGCCAGGATTCTCCCTTCTTTGTACGAAAAAGCAGTACTGGTTTGTCATTGACAGCCAATTTTGCCACTTACTGCTGGGAACAAATCAAATCAGCTCTCAGCAGTAAAACTGGCTTTAACATTTTTGTGATCCCTGTAACTGAGAATTAGAGTGATCACAATATGAATAGTAGGAGACGCACCAACCATTGTCACAGTGTATTGCAATGCATTTCATCAGTGAAAGGGGTGGGCTGTTATAGGAAACTTGACTAAATTGTCAGGTACAGCTGATCAACCTGGATAGAATATTTCAATGCAATGCCAATTAGACTGCCATGTAGGTGGTCTCAAAGGAACAAACCACACAGACTGAGGTGCTAAGATCAGGTCATTCTGATTAAACATGCAACAGTGCCCCCCAGCCAGTATGATTCTTGAGCAACCAGATTGCTTGCATTTCAATCTTGGTGTGGGTAGGGAGGAAATGCAGGTAATTTGATTGCTCATCCATAAAACTGCTTGTCATTTTAGACCAAAATCTTGATATGTGTGTGGCAAGCTTAAGTGAATGATCCTTCAGCGACTGAACCTCTTGTCTCAGGCAAATCTGTGTGGTAGTGCAGGCCTTGTTCACTGTCTGAGAAGAGCTTATGAACATTTTAGCACTACCTGTGGAATAACAAATGTCCAACTAGATATACATTAGAAACCAGGTGAAACCCCCCAGTCAGTTCTCTGTTTTCTTTACCATCCATCCACCCTTACCTATTTTGGATTTGCCCCTAGTAAATACTACATTTGCATAATATAATGTACAGTATGGACAGATCTGAGATGATTAACCTCTTCACTGACAGGCAAGTCACCAGAGTATTGTAATGGTACTATTCCAGGACTTACGTGACATCAAGACAAAGATGTTGATATTAAATTATTTGCGCTGTTATGGGGACATTTATCAATACCTCTGAGATACCAATCACAGATCGATTAGCGAGTGCAGAACAACTTACTGAGATGGGGTGCCAAGTGGCAATTCATAAGTAAAATAAAGATGGCAGCAAGAGTCAGAAATGATACTTGTGACAGCAGATAATGACCAATAAATGCCCCCTCCAATAATGTAGCAGCTGAATATCATTACACTTACATTTCTAGGAGATGGATGATGTGAAAGGAAAGTGTCTGTCTACAATAAATAATACAATCAAAATGAGCCCTTTGAGAACCAGAGGGGTGAACAACGCATTGCTTTGAGATGTGTTGCTCACCACTTGGCACTAAAAGAGTTAGTAAAATGCCTATTTCGGAGACAGGGAATCACAGAAAGAAGAGGCTTTTCTCAGAGGCTGGAGTGTGGCAGGCTCAGGGGAAATGTGCGGAAATACTAGATTACACACACATCCGTGCTACAGTCACCCAGCACTCCTCACGTGGCCTGCAGGGTAAATGCTGCAGATTCATATAGAAATAATCAGGATATACTGGATTTCTCCTTTTTTTCAATGCTGAGTAATGGGAATCATAAAAGAAACACTAGACAACCGATTTATGGGGTAAAGCAACTGTACCACAGGGGGACAAATAAAAATAATTGATTTAAATGTGGCTTTTAACCCCTTTATGCTAGAAAGGTCTCCATTAAATTGCAAAGCATTACAATGATGCCTTTCTACCATTAAAGGGCCTAAAAGCACCATTTAAATCAATGGGAATTAGGCTAAATGTTATTTGTCCCTGTGGTACCGTTGGTTTGCTCCAGAACTGATTCAGTTCTCCCTGTTAAGGCCTAGATTGCACTGCAGATCATTGCTATCACTAGAATTGTCTAACAGATTCCTGTTGAAATTGATAAAGCTATCAGCTGCAATGTAATCCTGACCTAAATCAGCCTATTGGGTGGTCAAAGAGGGACAGTTTTTTGGGGGGAGTGGCTGGTGGTTGGGGCATTACCAGGAATGTTTAGGTTATTTTATGGCCCATTGACAGCTCTTTATCTAATTGAATAAATCATTTTGTACAAGCATTTTATTTACACAGAATAATTTATAAACACATGTACTGAAGTTTAACCTCTTGAGGGCCAGAGGGGTATGCAACACATTGCCCTGCAATGTGGGTTTCTCTCTGGCACTAAAGGGGTTAAACAAGCAATTAATGTGAGTTTTATTGCTGTGGAGTAACGTGATACACTTATGTACACAACACACAATCTGATCTCCTAAAAAGAGGGATACCAGGGTGAGAAAGAGGGATCTGGGTCTCAGAGGGACATGGGAGGTATGAGAGTCATATGCACAATCACAAAGTGGAACAATCCTGAGACAAACCGACTACACCATAGAGTGAAACATTTCCAATGATTTCAGTGGGGCTTACAGCCACTTGAATGCTAGAAAGGCCTTCAATGTGTTGTGATGTCATTCACAGAAGATTTCTCTTAAAAGGATAGTATTGTTACACAAAAAAGCAGCTCCGATTAATCGTCATAGTATTTGGGCCGTGGAGAGCTTTATTTCAATATTGTCTGAGTAATTGAATGATAAAGTATTCCCTTCTGTCCATTTTACGGATGTAACAATGCTCACCTCAGAGCAGCAAGACTGTTCGGATGGATCTCAGAAAAGGACAATCTTCAGTGAGCATAAGGAAAAACCTATCAAGGGGGGCAAGATTTTTCTTATGTTCACAGTAAGAATATTGTACTTTGCTGCGACATGTCCGGTCAAGAGACCAGATTCCACATCTGAGGGGAGGTGGCTTACACTAGGTAAAAAGTGCGAGAGGGGGACATTTTATCATTCAATTACTCTTGCACTACAACTCTGGCAGTATTGAAATAACACTCTCCACAGCCCAAATACTATGAAGATTAATTGGATCTGCTTTTTTTGTGAAACATTATCCTTTTAAATTAGGGTTTTAACCTTTTAACATATTCCCTAAGGAGCAGTTGGTTTGCCCCAGAATTTTACAAATGCCCCATAGAATCACACAAATTGAAGACAAATGAGATTTAAAGTGGACCTGTCACGTTAAGATAAGTTTAGGTAATTTTAAAGAGAACTAAAAACTGTCTATATGTTGTGCTTACCATCTGTTTGTAATATATGTTGTTTTTGAGATATTAACATTAACTTTTTGGTGACACAGTGTGGCACTTTAGCTAATTTGTTTCTGTGCTAGGCCAGTTTTACCACGCACTGTGCTGTGAATAAGTCCAGGTAAAGCACATGAACTCTAGAGGCATTTTAACCCTTTGCCAGAGGGGTATCTAATGTAAAATAGCATATTACATAGGGAATTGGCTTAAAGTGCCCTAGAACTATTTGTTTTACATGCAAATGTTTAGAACAACACTTGGGCAGATTTTAATTATCTGTAAAACAAACTCAACATGGTTTAGGTGACAGGTCTACTAACCAGTCTCCCAATTAAATAAACCTAGACTTATTTAATCCTCAAAGCAGCCTTATATTTATTGTGTGCATACTGGAATTCCTTTATTGCATTAGTCAAGGGGCAGGCAATGCCAGAGCCACTCATAGGCCAGATTTTTTCCACTTGAACACAGACAGAACAATTAAAATCACTGAGACACTGAGGCTGATGTAGAAAGAGGAACTGGAGCAATTGAGGTAAACCAGTGGCAATATTGGGAATACACTCATTCCTCCCAAATTCCCTTTGATTTAAATTGGCCCATTGAATGTTAGAGAGGTTTCAAACCCAATTATTCTACCCTATGGTGCAGGTGGTTAGCCCTAGAATTGTTCCACTTCCTCTAGAACATCAGCCTCACTGACTGATCTACATGTTCTTAAGCCAGTATTTCCTGAAAATGTAGTGATTAGTGGCTCTCAGAGGTGCTCACACCTTGCTGATCTTATCCATGCATCCAACACTTTCTTCATAAAGTAATACTCTGAATATTACACCTCTAACGTCAGATAATGTCCTCATTTTCCAACTAATGTGCTCCTCCTGATTGTTAACCTTTTGTGTTTCAAACTGGGTGTAGAGCAATGTGCTGCACACACCTCTGGCAACCAAAGAGTTCCATCTCATATTATATTTGAAGGTTGCTATCGGTCATCCCTCTCAGGGTACAGAGGAGAACACAATGCATTTCAGGACAGAGGGTTACACAACACATTTCATAGGAATACATAGCACATCCCTCTATTCCTTAAAGGGTCAAGGTCTGAGGCTATGCATTAAGGTGAGATAAAATATCCAGTGAGATAAATCCTCTAATTCCTGTACTGTGTTACGGAGATTCCTTTTCATGTTGGAGAGAACCTAGTGCATAAGACAGGGATGGCAACCTAAAGATCACTAGCTGTTCACAACCACAAAAATCATTATCCTCAGCCAGCCAGCCAGCCACTTACTGGGGATGATGGGAATTGTAGTCCTGAACAGCTATATGGACTCAGTTTGTGCTCTACTGGCAAATGCTTCCATAGCGTCCACACATTAATGTAGGAACTGATACATTTATATCACTGGAGAGTTTGTACCTGTATTGTATCTGCCTCAAGGAGTATTTCCAGATATGTTATCACAGAGAATAAGATTTCATTAGTGCTTCTTTGAGCGATTTCTACTTTATAAAAGTGTATCACCCCCAAGTGATTGATAAGCACATTGCATCATAATGTTCAGGACACTTCTATGGCACTCAAAGGGTTAATATCCTTCTGGAGGCACAGTCCTGAGAATTAGACAAAGTGTTCTGAGTGAGGTCTCAGGAGTGATATAGAACGTGATAATGGTACCTCTCTCTTCCTGCTTCTTACGTCTGTCTCTCTGTAACCAAACATCTAGCTGGTTTTCCCCGCTGCTTTGCTGCTCAGAAAGATTCAGTAGGGATATTGCTACATATGTTATAACTATTTCACACAACATTCTATTCAGTACAAAGCTGTCATGCTCTGCTGCAACATGTCATTTCAAGATTTCGGGAATTTAATAAGTGATATAATATTGGAGCCTTTATAAAATATCCACTTTCATTTTATAGAAACAATTGTCTACATCTGAAATGTAGAGATTAAATCTTTAACCCTTTGAGTGCCAGATGGGTGTCCAATTCAACGGGTTGGCTAGCCCTCTGGCATTCAAAGGGTTAAACTCTGTTCAAATGTACACCAAGAATGGACAACCTGAGGTCCACCAGCTGTTCAGGACTATAATTCCCATCAACCCCAGCCTGCCAACGGCTGGCCTCAGGTTGCCCATCACTGATGTACCCAATGAATGGAACAGTTCTTTAGCAAATCAACTACACCAGAGGGAACAAATAATTTCCAGAATTCCCACTGGTTTAACCCTTTGAGTGCCAGAGTGGTGTTTATTGCATTGTGAAACAATGCATTGACATCCCTCTAGGGTTGCCACCTTTTCCTCAAAAAAATACAGGCCATAGTTGTGAGTTGGTGAGGGCGGAGCCACAAAAGGGAAGAGCTGCAAAAGGGATGAGCCACAAAAGGGGCAGAACCACTCAATGTTGCATGTCACTGTCTACATAGGATTCTTGGCTTACACCATGGGTGGTCAAGCCCGTGGCTCTTCTACTGTCTTTAGACTACACTCAACCCATATTAAACACACTGATGATGATGGGAACACTAGTTCAACAATAGCAGGAAAATAATAGGTTGCATACCCACTGACAGATGCCTCACACCACTCACTGCCCCCTGTGACCTGCCTCTCCTCTCCCACACCACTTCACATTATAGCTCTGGGTCCAGTCCTACAGGGATACCCCCTGATTATGCACAGGCATCCTACTCATTATCTCACTCTTTGTGATGTACCACCTGTGCACTAACATGGATTTCCCAAAATCCAACACTGCGTCAGTCCCTATGAATGTGGTTTGACAGCCCAGTATTAGAGAGAGGGATAGAAACTGATATAATATAGTGCAGATGCTCTTACGTCTGCCCTCAAACACCCCCAACAGGGCATATTATCAGGGCCTCCTCAATTAAAAAGGTAACTCATACATATCCTTCCAAATGACTGAACCACTGACTGATTCACCTGTGATCGTGTGGGAAAACACACTAAAATTCTGCACCACTGGGGACAAGCCCGAGCACCTCTGATGAACACAAACAGAATGGCATTCAGTGGGTCTTAGTAATAAACTGAAGACTTTATGGCAAAAAAAATGCTGATCCCCTGAGATAAGCAGAATCCATATAAATGAGATGGTAATTGGCTGTGATGCTCAGTAGTGTTGAGCGAGCATGCTCGGCCGATGCTCGGATCGGCTCGAGCATCGCTCTGCTCGGCACATGGCGGTACTCGTACGAGTACCGCATGTGCTCGCCCGCCATGTTCGGGTCTCCTCCCCGCACGTTTTGCGGCTGCTGCGCAGCCAATAAACGTGCAGGGAGGCTCTGACATCGGTGTAATGCCAGCAGCCATGTTGGCTGCTGGCATTACACTGATTGGCTGGCCAGAACCCGTGGTCGGGTGCTGTATAGCACCTGACCATCGAGTTCGGCTCAGTCTGAGCCAGGGAGAGCTGAGGATAGGAAGGGAAAGGCAGTGTAGGGAGGAAAAAAACAAAAATTGTGCAAAAAAAGAACCAAAAGTCCTTTTTAGGACTACTGTGTGTGGGGGCAGCAGGTTATTTTGTGTGGGGGGAAAAAAACAAAAAAAAAAAAAAAAAATATTCTGTTTAGTGTGAAAAGTTGCAGATTAGAGCACATTCTGTTTAGTGTGCACAGTTGCAGATTAGAGCACATTCTGTTTAGTGTGCAAAGTTGCAGATTAGAGCACATTCTGTTTAGTGTGCAAAGTTGCAGATTAGAGCACATTCTGTTTAGTGTGCAAAGTTGCAGATTAGAGCACATTCTGTTAAGTCTTCAAACTAAAATATCAAAGTCACATATTCCATTCAGTGTGCGTCGCCGCAGTTTAGCAGCACATTCTGTGTACTGTGCAGAGTTGCAGAATAGGAAGAAATACTGTTAAGTCTTCAAACTAAAATATCAAAGTCACATATTCCATTCAGTGTGCTTCGCCGCAGTTTAGCAGCACATTCTGTGTACTGTGCAGAGTTGCAGAATAGGAAGAAATACTGTTAAGTCTTCAAACTAAAATATCAAAGTCACATATTCCATTCAGTGTGCTTCGCCGCAGTTTAGCAGCACATTCTGTGTACTGTGCAGAGTTGCAGAATAGGAAGAAATACTGTTAAGTCTTCAAACTAAAATATCAAAGTCACATATTCCATTCAGTGTGCTTCGCCGCAGTTTAGCAGCACATTCTGTGTACTGTGCAGAGTTGCAGAATAGGAAGAAATACTGTTAAGTTTTCAAACTCAAATATTAAAGTCACATATTCCATTCAGTGTGTTTCACCGCCGTTTAGCAGCCTATTCTGTGTACTCTGCACAGTTGCAGAATAGTAAGAAATACTGTTAAGTTTTCAAACTCAAATATTAAAGTCACATATTCCATTCAGTGTGTTTCACGGCCGTTTAGCAGCCTATTCTGTGTACTCTGCACAGTTGCAGAATAGTAAGAAATACTGTTAAGTTTTCAAACTCAAATATTAAAGTCACATATTCCATTCAGTGTGTTTCACCGCCGTTTAGCAGCCTATTCTGTGTACTCTGCACAGTTGCAGAATAGTAAGAAATACTGTTAAGTTTTCAAACTCAAATATTAAAGTCACATATTCCATTCAGTGTGTTTCACCGCCGTTTAGCAGCCTATTCTGTGTACTCTGCACAGTTGCAGAATAGTAAGAAATACTGTTAAGTTTTCAAACTCAAATATTAAAGTCACATATTCCATTCAGTGTGTATCACCGCCGTTTACCAGCCTATTCTGTGTACTCTGCAGAGTTGCAGAATAGTAAGAAATACTGTTAAGTTTTCAAACTCAAATATTAAAGTCACATATTCCATTCAGTGTGTTTCACCGCCGTTTAGCAGCCTATTCTTTGTACTCTGCAGAGTTGCAGAATAGTAAGAAATAGTGTTAAGTTTTCAAACTCAAATATCAAAGTCACATATTCCATTCAGTGTGCTTCGCCGCAGTTTAGCAGCACATTCTGTGTACTCTGCACAGTTGCAGAATAGTAAGAAATACTGTTAAGTTTTCAAACTCAAATATTAAAGTCACATATTCCATTCAGTGTGTTTCACCGCCGTTTAGCAGCCTATTCTGTGTACTCTGCAGAGTTGCAGAATAGTAAGAAATACTGTTAAGTTTTCAAACTCAAATATTAAAGTCACATATTCCATTCAGTGTGTTTCACCGCCGTTTAGCAGCCTATTCTGTGTACTCTGCAGAGTTGCAGAATAGTAAGAAATAGTGTTAAGTTTTCAAACTCAAATATTAAAGTCACATATTCTGTGTAAGATGAAGAAGGCGGGTAAAAAGGGACGGGGAAGTGGACGTGATCCTGAAAGTTCAGGGCGCGGGTCAGGACGCGGAGAAACTGTGCCTGGTGCCAGAGCACAAGAAAGAAAGACATCCACCATACCTAGCTTCATGTGTAATTTTACAGGGCGTCGCAGGACATCACTCTCGAGGTCCGACCACTGCGAACAGGTGGTCGGTTGGATGACAGCTGATACTGCTTCCAGTCGGTTAAGCACCACCCTGTCTTCCACCAAGTCCACTCTCAGTAGCCAAGAGTCTGGTCAACATAATCCTCACTCTGATCATCCTTCCTCCCACCATACACGGTCTGGTCAAAGAAGTGATCCCACACTGGGATATAGTGAGGAGCTCGTCTCATCACCAATCCTTCATTTGACCCTCTCTCCAAGCACGCTTGCAGAGGAACATGACATCTTGTGCCCTGATTCACAACCTCTAGAGGCTACCCAATCACAAGAAGATGACAGATGTGAACGGCATTTAAGGTCAAAGGAAGTAGTGGATGATGATGATGATGATGAGACACAGTTGCCATTAAATCAACCACTATTTCCGTCTCAAGACCTTGTTGAGGAGAATGTTATACAGTTGTCAATGACTGAGTATGTGGTGGGATCAAGACTTGAGGAGGATGATCAGAGTGAGGAAGTGGAGGAGGACTTGGTGGACGATGAGGTGACTGACCCCACCTGGGAAGGTGTAGAGCCGAGCGATGTCAGCAGTCCTGAGGGTGAGCCATCTGCAGCACCGCAACAGGCTGGAAGAGGCAGTGGTGTGGCTACAGAAAGAAGGAGGACCGCACCAAGCCGGCCCACAAATGTTCCACGGAGCACCCCCTTGTGTAAATCTACCTTGCCAAAGGGTAGGTGTTCCGCGGTATGGCGTTTTTTTAAGGAAAGTGCGGACGACAAAAGAATTGTAGTTTGCAACCTGTGCCACACCAGAATGAGCCGAGGCATGAACACTAGAAACCTCACCACCACCAGCATGATCCGACACATGGCATCCAAGCACCGTAGTAAGTGGGAGGAACGCCTGGATCGCCCATCTGTGTCTGCAGGCCACACCACTGCCTCCTCTTCCCCTGTTTTCGGTGCCGGCCAATCGCCTGTCGAAGGCGCAGGCCCGCATACCTCCCGCCCTGCACCTGTACCATCTGAAGCACCATCAGCGACCACATCCACTTCCCTGTCCCAGCACAGCGTCCAAATGTCATTACCCCAGGCATTTGAGCGCAAGAGAAAGTACCCAGCCACCCACCCACAGGCCATAGCACTAACCTCACACCTTTCCAAATTACTGGCCATCGAAATGCTGCCATTTAGGCTTGTGGACACTGAGTCCTTCCGCAGCCTGATGGCAGCAGCTGTCCCTCGGTACGCGGTCCCCAGCCGCCACTACTTTTCCCGGTGTGCCATCCCCGCATTACACCACCATGTGTCCCGTAACATCACCCGTGCCCTGACCAACGCAGTTACTGGGAAGGTCCACTTAACGACTGACACATGGACAAGTGCTTGTGGCCAGGGACGCTACATTTCCCTGACGGCACACTGGGTGAATGTCGTGGAGGCTGGGAGCGACTCGGACCCTGGGATGGCACGGGTGCTACCCACGCCGAGGATTGCGGGCCCTACCTCCATCAGGGTTTCCACCAGCACCTACGTTATTGGCTCCTCCTCCTCCGTTTCCACCTCCGAATTATCTACACGCAGCGCCACTCCCCCATCAGCCAGTAGCTGGAAGCAGTGTAGCACTGCAGTGGGGAAGCGTCAACAGGCCGTGCTGAAGCTGATCTGCCTTGGGGACAAACAGCACACGGCCTCAGAGCTGTTGCAGGGGATTAGTCACCAGACCGAGCAGTGGCTCTCGCCACTCAACCTGCAACCAGGCATGGTTGTGTGTGATAATGGGCATAACTTGGTGGCGGCTTTGGAGCTCGGCAAGCTCACACACGTACCATGCCTAGCGCATGTATTTAATTTAGTGGTGCAGCGATTTCTAAAAACCTACCCCAATGTGCATGATCTCTTGACCAAGGTGCGCCGCGTGTGTGCACATTTCCGTAAGTCATCTACAGCTTCGGCCGGCCTGTTGAAGCTGCAGCAGCGCTTACAATTGCCAGCTCACCGGCTGCTGTGTGACGTGAGCATGCGCTGGAACTCCACCTTCCACATGTTGGCCCGGCTTTGTGAGCAGCAGAGGGCAGTAGTGGAGTACCAGCTGTTACACGGTCGTCGCCTCTCCGTTCAACTTCCTGTAATCAGAAGTGAGGAGTGGGAATGGATGTCAGACCTCTGCGAGGTTTTACGCAATTTTGAGGAATCGACACAGATGGTGAGCGGCGATAACGCTATTATCAGTGTAACCATCCCACTTCTGTGTCTACTGAAACGCTCGCTGCTCACAATTAAAACCGACGCTTTGCATGTGGAAGAGGTGGAAATGGGGGAGGAAGAGCTTACACAAGGTGATAGCCAGAGCACCCTCACTTCGTCTTCTCAGCGACAATTGGAGGAGGCGGAGGAGGAGGAGGAGGAGGAGGAGGAGGAGGAAGACACGGTTGCCTCCGCTACAGAGGGTAGCCATGGAACTTTAGTTCCATCTCTTCAGCGTGGGTGGGCAGAAGAGGAGGAAGAGGATGAGGAGATTGAGAGTCATCCTCCTGGTGAGGACAGCGAAATCTTGACTGTTGGTACTCTGGCACACATGGCTGACTTTATGTTAGGCTGCCTTTCCCGTGACCCACGCGTTATACGCATTTTAAACAACACGGATTACTGGGTGTTCACCCTTCTGGACCCCCGCTACAAAGAGAATTTCTCATCTCTCATTCCTCCGGTGGAGAGGACAAGCAAAATGGTGCAATACCAGAAGGTTCTTGTCGAAAAATTGCTCCAAAATTTTCCATCTGACAACGCTGGCGGCAGAGTACGTGCTACCTTGGCCAACCGAGAAGGGGAGAAAAGGGGAGCACACAGCAGTTCCGAGAAAGGCAGGGCAACACTCTCCAAGGCGTGGGACACCTTCATGACACCCCGCCAGCACCCTCACCCTGATGCGCAGCCTAGTGTCACAAGGAGGGAAAAGTTTTGGAAGATGGTGAAGGAGTACGTAGCAGACCGTGTCAGCGTCCTCAATGATCCCTCTGTGCCTTACAACTACTGGGTGTCCAAGCTGGACACGTGGTATAAACTGGCACTCTACGCCTTGGAGGTGCTGGCCTGCCCTGCCGCCAGCGTTCTGTCTGAGCGGGTATTTAGTGCTGCTGGTGGCATCATAACAGATAAGCGTATCCGCCTTTCCACCGACAATGCTGATAGGTTGACACTTATAAAAATGAACAAGGCCTGGATTTCCCCTGACTTCTCCACTCCACTGGAGGAAAGCCCCGGGGGAACATAAACTCACTTTACATATATTATTTACAATGATGGGAATACTCTGTATTCCCATTCACCCCTTCCACCCAAAAAACAGGTATATGGTTGACTCTTAATCTTCTCATCCTCCTCCTCCTCTTCCATATGCCCTGTGCTATAATTTTTATATAGGGCCAGCTCACCAGCGGGCCCTGTTTGCCAATTTTTATATAGGTCAGCTCACCAGCGGGCCTTCTCATATAATGTTTTATTGGGTCAGCTCTCTAGCGGGCCCTCTCATATAATGTTTTATAGCGTCAGCTCACTAGCGGGCCTTCGCATATAATGTTTAGGATGGTCAGCTCTGCAGCAGACCCTCACCCATAATGTTTTAGATGGTCAGCTCAGCGCACGTTTCCCTCTTAATCATGGCCTCAGTTCAATAAAATCAAGGAAATTTTTGGGAGAATTTGCCTCTGTGCACGTTTCCCTCTTAATCATGGCCTCAGTTCTGAAAATCAAGGAAATTTTTGGGAGAATTTGCCTCTGTGCACGTTTCCCTCTTAATCATGGCCTCAGTTCTGAAAATCAAGGAAATTTTTGGGAGAATTTGCCTCTGCGCACGTTTCCCTCTTAATCATGGCCTCAGTTCTGAAAATCAAGGAAATTTTTGGGAGAATTTGCCTCTGCGCACGTTTCCCTCTTAATCATGGCCTCAGTTCTGAAAATCAAGGAAATTTTTGGGAGAATTTGCCTCTGCGCACGTTTCCCTCTTAATCATGGCCTCAGTTCTGAAAATCAAGGAAATTTTTGGGAGAATTTGCCTCTGCGCACGTTTCCCTCTTAATCATGGCCTCAGTTCTGAAAATCAAGGAAATTTTTGGGAGAATTTGCAGATGATATACAAGTAAATATACAGCAAATATTGTTTGGTAACAATTTTTCGCCTAAAGTCGTTTTTATTTTCCTTTTTGTGTGTTTTATGGTCAGTCTGTAAAAATGGCGTACTACGGGCGAAAGATCGTTCCCAGCAGCGATGTTGGAGTCCAAGATGCATCCAGACATCCTCCCTATGCTGTCCCTGAACCATTTCTGTAGTGTTTCCATCTTTTTCTGCCCTTTTCCTATGGACCAGGCACCCTCCCCTCATCAGAGCAGGGGGTGCCTGGTGTAATGCTCGAGTCCTCCCATTGACTTCAATGGGGCTCGGGTGCTCGGCCGAGCACTCGAGCCTCAGGGGGTGCTCGGTCAGAGCACCCGAACACCCGAGCATTGGGGTGCTCGCTCATCACTAATGCTCAGGGTTAGTTTTTGGGACACATCAACAGGTCACAGGGGTGTAATTAGTGTCTCAGTCATTTGGCTTGCACCTGCTATGCTTTATTAGGGATATCCTTAACCCTTTGAGTGACAGACGTTTACGCAACCCATAGCAATGCTTTGTGTACCCCTCTGGCACTCAAAGGGTTAAATCTGACCTGTTCAGGCACACGGAGGACTAAGACTTAGAATCACTGATTTATGAGATTTACGTTTAACCCTCTGAGTACCAGAAAGGAATCCAAGGCATTGGAACCACGTTGGAGACGTTTCTGGCACTCAAAAGGTTGAAAGAAAATAAGATCAGCTTTACCTGTAAAAACCAATGGTCCCATCATGCTCGGCAGCCACCGACCAGACCTCAACAGATGGTGAGCTATAAGGAGATATTCACACTTGTTTCCATATACCACTGTATGCTAACTGAGGTACCCTGCAATACCAGTGATATTTCATATGCTAATTCAAGGTTATAGGTCCACTGTATTATGTAAAGTTATTCTTACTATAGGTTTTATTTTCACCTTAACCCCTTAGTGACCGGCCGCTACGCCAGCTGAACTTTTTTTTTCGCAAATGATTCCGTAGTACCCGAAAGGCATGCAGCCTCGTGGGGACCTGGATTTCCGGGACGTACATGTAGGTCCTTTATCATTAAGGGACATCCACCTTGGACGTACATGTATGTCCATTGTCGTTAAGGGGTTGACCTATTTTTACAGCTTTTATGTTCCATACAATGAATTCCCTGTATTCCTTTTTTCGCCGATAGCTCTCTGTTAGGGACAGCAAAAGTAGGAATAATTATAAAATTTAACACTATCCCTGCAGCAAAAAAAACTGGAGAGTGTGTCATGATTGCCTTTGAAGATTTTTGGTCCTGTTGGGACTTTGTACTTACCTCAGTTCATCCTACTTTACTCTGATTGGAGGATGAGGGTTTATCTGCTCTGAATCGGCATTCTGTCCTTGCCTAATTATATTAGCCTGTTAGTACTCTGTTTGTTGCCTTGTCCTATTTTTTGATCTCTGGTATTTGATATTCGGCCCTTCCCTGACTACCCTTTTGCCTCCGCTTTGAGATTCCAGTCACCACCGGTTACCTCTGGCCTGTTCCTTCACCATCCATTTGCCTTATCTCCTGACATTTCCGGTTACCTGGCTTTTTCTGACTTTGTTTCTCCTATTCCTCAGGATTACCAGGGATTCTGTACCTATTTGTTCGCATTTACCTTTTGCTCCTTGTATGTCCTTCCCCTTTTGTTGCCTGCTGTGTTCCTCATAGGATGCCTCCATTTGGAACCTCCACGATTACTATCCTTGAGGCAGCTTGCGGCCTGTCCTAAGCTCCCTGTGGCCTCAGGTCCTCTGGCGCATCACGTATATGGGTCCGCTGTCCGACAGCTTTGGCTGGCGGCACGTTCCTGTCTATTGCATTCTGTGAGATCTGGGTATCCTCTGGGTTTGGTGCAGCTTCCGTCCAGCAAGCAGGGGTTAACATTTCTCTGGTGATTCCTCTCTGCGGTTCCTTCCATAGGACATAGGGAGCAGGGTTCGGCTATTATTTGTACTCCTGGTCCCCTCTTCTGTTCAGATGACTAGTTTTGGACCACGCTTGCCTCCTCTCTCTGGTCCTCCAGAACTGTGCAGTCATAGCCCACATATTAGGGGTCAGGTTTCATCTGAGATCAGTAATGGTCTTAGCCCACTTGGACTGGCCTTTTGGTGTTCCCCAAGTATTGGGCCTGGTGTCTTTTGGCTCCAGAGTTTCACCCTGCCTCCCTTGGGGTGTTCTAGTCAGGGGGGTATTGATACCCTGCTTCCCTTGGAGGGTCCTTTTCTGTGGGATTACCTGTACCAGCTATCACAGGTCCCATTTTCTGTGCATTTTATGGACCTCCCTATTCCTATTTTTGTCAGCTCCCTTAGGAGCATGCCTATTTACGACACACTCAGTGTTGATCTGTACCAGGGCTACAACCAGTCTGCATTTGGGTCCTTCGGTCTATTGGTATTTGGGTCTGGTACAGTACATCCTTAGTCCCATCCTGGTCAGGGTCCTGGCTCAACTGTGATCGGATATCTGACTTTGCGGCCGGCACCTTTATCTGGACTTGGCCACTGCAAGGGACAAGGGTGACTGTCTCCGAGCCCAAGCGTCACTCCCTAGCACTGCACTCAAGCACTCTGACCCGGATTCCATGAACAGCCATGACAGAGAGGGAGCTATGGAGCTATAGCCACCACTAATGTTGCAGCATGTAGAGAGCACCAAGTTCTTTGTCTGCTGACTAGACTGGAGGCTTTATACCTCCCTCCACTCTTTTCTGCTGCAGTGATAGCGTTTAATTGCATCAATATACCTGTTTTCACTGTCTTTGATAGAGAAATATCTGGAAACAAGGAATACATGACATTTATATAATATATAAAAATGTAAAAAAATAGGTTAAGATGAAAAAAGTATAGGTAGAGCAACTTTATATATTAACCCCTTAAGGACCGTGTGGTCCGGGGGTGGAGAGCAATGGAGGACATGGCACACTGCGATCACAGACCTCCATGACGTGCCAGGACCTTCACAGGTCCTTAACGTCTGGACAGGCATACTGGTCCTGGCACATCATGCACCATTAAGGGGTTAAGCAGGGGAACAAACTGCAGGGAGAAGGGGAACAATTGGAAAGGAGAAAAACAACAATCTGTAGGGAGAAGGGGAAAAATCTGTAGGGAGAAGGAGAAGGGGAACAATCTGTAAGGAGAAGAGGATCAATCTGTAGGGAGAAGAGGATCAATCTGTAGGGAGAAGAACAACACTCTCATATGAGAAGAGGAACAAACTTTAAGGAGAAGAGGAACAATCTGTAGGAAGAAGAGGAACAAACTCTAAGAAGAAGTGGAACAATTTGTAAGGAAAACGGGAATAATCTGTAAAGAGAAGGGGAACAATCTGTAAGGAGAAGAGGAACAATCTGTAGGGAGAAAAGGATCAATCTGTAGGGAGAAGAACAACACTCTCATATGAGAAGAGGAACAAACTTTAATGAGAAGAGGAACAATCTGTAGGAAGAAGAGGAACAAACTCTAAGAAGAAGTGGAACAATTTGTAAGGAGAAGTGGAACAATTTGTAAGGAGAAGGGGAATAATCTGTAAAGAGAAGGGGAACAATCTGTAAGGAGAAGGGGAACAATCTGTAAGGAGAAGAGGAACAATCTGTAAGGAGAAGAGGAACAATCTTCTAAGTAGAAGAGGAATAATCTGTAAGGACATGGGGAATAATCTGTAAGAAGGAACAATCTGTAAGGAGAAGGGGAATAATCTTCTAAGAAGAAGAGGAACAATTTGTAAGGAGGAACAATCTGTAAGGTGAAGAGGAACAATCTGTTGGGAGAAGAGGAACAACCTGTAGGGAGAAGAGTAAATCTGTAAGGAGAAGGGGAACAATCTTTAGGAGCATAGTGGAGAACTCCAAATCCCCAGAATCTCATTGATTTAAATGGAGGATTTAACCCCTTGAATGCTAATGAGGTTGCTCTTAACCCATATGTTCCCTAAGTAATTGGATAAAGTGGAACTTTCATCCTCTATAAAGTCACCCTGCTATAATTAAGCAGGTAGCGACTAGCTTTAGAATATATATTTTACCTTTGAAATGTAGGCCATTCTAAAGAAATCAGTCATTGTAGGAGACTGGAACCCAAGCTACAGAGCAGACATCTTGTCTGCTCACCTGTGCTGTCAGTCCTGGTCTCCTGTAAGAAGCATTGCGTGTACCACATGGTAACCGGAATGACTGACACCGCAGGCGCACAGACTGCTCTAACCTGGCCGTCAGTCACCTGCAATGATGGATTTCTTTAGAATGGCCTATATTTCATAGGTAAAATATATATTATGAAGCTATTCGCAACCTGTTAAATTATAACAGGGTGACTTTATAGCAGATGAAAGTTAGCATTCAAGAGGCAATGAGTCCTAGGAATCCAATCCTGTCACGGTTTACCAATAACGTTCAGGAGTCAGTACGGTATAGTTAAATGCAAAATTTATTAATAATAGAAAAGTAGAGCACACTATATTTGCAAGTACCAAGCAGAGGGCTAGAAGCCAGCGAGCACTGCTATCAGGAATAGTAGGCTGCCAAGCTTGACCACTCTGCTGGAGACTAGGCCTCAGCCACTGGTAGTCTCTGCAGGAACCAGGAGCAGGAACAGGAACACTGGATCTTGATCCGACGAAGCAAGAGTACTGACTCACGCCTGCAGTCAGTAGGGAGCGATATCTGTCTCACGCCTGCAGTCAGTATAGGGAAAGGGATAACTGACTCACGCCTGCAGTCAGTATCAAAGCTAGTCTACCAGAGCCCCAGGTCTGCACTAGACTGGGTGTCTGCTAGGTACAAGGAACAAATGTAAGAATAGTCAGACAGAGCCACAAGTCAACACCAGACAGAGTAGTCAGACAAGCCAGGTCATACACAGGTAGTCAGCCAGATCCACAGGTCTGCCCCAGGTTGGGTGTCCACTATAGGGATAGACAAAAGAATAGTCAGACAGAGCCACAGGTCAGCACCAGGTTGGATGGAATACTAGCCAGGTCATACACAGAGCCCAAGGTAATAGAACTGCTATGAAAAACAATGCAAGGGCAACTGAGTCAGGACTCAGTCTGCCCTTTAAACCCCTCTCAGGAAGTAGGTAGGAGGAACAACTCAGAGGAAGGAAGTAGGTAGGAGGGGACTACAGGAAGCACGGCACATAAAACAGAGGCCTGCTGCATGCTTGAAGCCTTGCGCCTGCAGATGACGCTGAAAAAAAGGTAAGCTGTAACAAATCCACGAACATAAAGAGGCCTGAAAAGCCTCACGTAAGCCAGTGGAGTATGCGTACATTCGTTCCATATTCAGGATGTTCTGTGCTCTTATGTCTTTTGTTTCTCAACCTCTTACTGACTTTGAAAAATAGTTTATTTCATTGGTTCCGATACGTAGAGGGTTGTCACGCCTGTATACTTTGTTTGCGCCCTCCTCCTCTTCTTTGTTATGTAGATTTGGGAATGCCTGGGAGGGGGAGTTAACACTTTCTTTTACAGGCCTCTTTTGGCTTGTGGGTTGGATTCCTGGGACTCATTGGCTCCTTGGGTATCTTCCTTTGGATTTCCGTTATTAGAGCCAGACACTTGATACTGCTTCTCATCTGGCTTTGTGTATTTGGTGACCTATATACCACGGTCGCATATAAGGTTTCAACTTCCATCACTTGTCCTCCCTCCTCCCCATCCCTTCCCTTTCCCCCCTCCCTTCTCTCCTCTTTCTCTCTTTTAATGACTCAGTCTTTGATATTCTCCCTCCTTTCCTCTCTCTGAATTCCTTAATCTTTTAAAAGTCTTGGCCCTTTCCAACCAATCTAGGGGACAAATTCTGCAGTTTGCCCAAACCCTTTCCGTGTCTGTAATGAAATGGAGCCCTCATCTGAATGTACCTTGTGTTTCTCTTGTTCCCCTCCTCCCTCTAGATCAGTGATTCTCAGCCAGTGCCCTCTAGGCTTACTCACAGGCCAGGACTTGTGAATGTCCCTGCTATAGCACAGGTATGTTGATCAGAGGCTCAGTCAAATTGATTAACTCACTTGTTCTATAACAAGGAAAGCCTCTAATCCTGGCCTGTTAGCGGGCCCTGAAGGCATGGGTTGAGAATCGCTGCTCTAGATTATTCTCCTCCTCCCTCTAGATTATTCCCCTTATCCCTTTAGATCAGTGTTTCTCAACCAGGGTGCCATGGCACTTTGGTGTGCCCCAGACAAGGAAAGCCTCTAATCCTGGCCTGTTAGCGGGCCCTGAAGGCATGGGTTGAGAATCGCTGCTCTAGATTATTCTCCTCCTCCCTCTAGATTATCCCCTTATCCCTTTAGATCAGTGTTTCTCAACCAGGGTGCCATGGCACTTTGGTGTGCCCCAGACATCCACTTAGGGTGCCCCATTGTATCTATAAGGCTTTGACAAAAATGGAAATGTAGACTTCCAACTGTATATTTAAGGATATTACTATGCACAATATGTTTATTTTAGTTGTGAGGTCTAACATTAACTCTATATTTATGTATTTGTAACCTTCATTACACCCTTTACAAATGACATATAACGATAGGGGTGCCCTGAAAATGCCAGACTGCGTGTTAGGTGTGCCTTGAGCAAAAAAGCTTGAGAACCACTGCTTTAGATTATTCCCCTTATCCATTTAGATTGTTCCCTTCTAATTCTTGAATATAGAACCCTTTTTTCTTTTATTTATTTATGATCTACAAATGCCCAGCTATTTTAACCAATTGTGTGCCAGAGAGCGACCAAAGCACTGCAAAGCAAAGGGTTAATCATATTAGAGTATATGTCACAAAAATACTTCTAGTTCTAACTAATTTTCACTCCCTGATTTTAAGATTACAAGATATGTGTATTTATTTATTTTGTAAATGCCTCTTTATGTCGACATCACTCACTATACTTATTTCAACGTCACCCAAAACAGCGTGGTGATAATGTGCACGTGAGGTCACGCCTCCCTAGGATCAATCTCTGTTCTAGAACAGGCATGTAATTGCTCACCAGCCAGGCATAACAATGTTGAATGAGAAGCCAAGACTCCTGTCAGCGACAGATGAAGCCTGGTGACTGACGTGAGCTGGAGGCGAACTGCGAATTTGATGTACTAAGAGTAATTCTGGAGCATATCACCTGTACCATAGGGAACAAATAAACATTCCTATTTATTTAAATGGGGCTTTTAACTTCTTGATTGCTAGAAACGTCTCCAAAGCTTACATTCAAGCACGTGAAACAGCCAGAAGGACACTTGTTGTATGGGGTGTGACTGGTACTTACACTGCATAGCACTTACTGCTACTGTGTCCAACCTACCTTCCTCTAGACTGTAAGCTCTCAGGAGCAGGGCCTTCTGATACTTCTATTCTTCACATATGATTTACTATTTAATATCTCTGTATGACCATTCCCTATTGTACAGCATGGAATAAGTTGGCGCTATATAAATAAAGAATAATAATAGGTGGGGCATTACTGAAATTTTTACGTTACATTATGGCCTATTGACATCTATTTATATAAGTGTTTAAATGAGTTAGAACAAGAGCACAGTATTTTAATTACAAAGACTAATATTTGAACACATATACCCCTGCTCTACAACAACTGTGTTGCTGTTGAACAATATGATATGCTTACGTACACATTTACACACTTTGTGATCTCCTAAAAAGAGGGACAGCAGGCTAGGAAAGAGGGACAGAGTTTGGGTCTCATATAGGAACTGCCCTTCCTAAAAAGGGACACCAGGCTGGGAAAGAGGTACAGAGGAATCTGGGTCTCATATAGGAACTGCCCTTCCTAAAAAGAGACATCAGACTGGGAAAGAGGGACAGAGGAATTTAGGTCTCATGGAAGGACTGACCTTCCTAAAGAGGGACAGCAGACTGGGAAAGAGGGACAGAGGAATTTAGGTCTCATGGAAGGGCTGACCTTCCTAAAGAGGGACAGCAGATTGGGAAAGAGGGACAGAGGAATTTAGGTCTCATGGAAGGGCTGACCTTCCTAAAGAGGGACAGCAGATTGGGAAAGAGGGACAGAGGAATTTAGGTCTCATGGAAGGGCTGACCTTCCTAAAGAGGGAAACCTAAGAGGGAAAGAAGACAGGGGAATTTGGGTCTCATAGAGGAATTGTGCCTCACAAAGAGGAACACTTAGGAAGGATGCTAATACAATGTAAAGCAATCAAGGGGGTATTTATAAGCCCTATTTAAATCAATAGAAATTTTGAGAATTTGTATTTATCCCCTAAAGTGCAGTTGGTTTACTACAGAATTACTCCAGTTCCTCTTAGTAAATCAGCCTCACTGATTTTTTTTCCTCAAATGTAATAAAAGATCTCTGTGCGCAGAGAGGACTACGGTCTGAAGTTGGAGCTCCCCGCTCCGTTATCAGCCGTGGTGCGGGCAGTCTGTACTGCGCATGACTGCAGCGCAGCCGTTGCTGCCTTGCACTGTGGCCCGTGTACACGGGCTGTTCAACTAGTATCTATATAGTGAATTTTATATATCAGGACAGCAGTCATAGTATTCAGATGTTGACCTGGGTGCCCAACTATTTATACTTACTGTACAAAACCTGGGGTTGCATTGTGCCACTCAAACTCATTTCTATCAGCCATTTGGGGCATGGTAAAAAATGAACTGACTGTAAAACAGTCTGGAAGTCTGCTGTTTCCAGCAATAAAACACCTAGATTACATGTGCAGCTGTGCCAGGGTTTCAAACCCAACAGAGAGGGTCTATGGGAACCTGCATAATCATCCCACAGGATAAGAAACTGCTCAGTTCAGCATAGATGTGCTGGGGGAAGTCTCGGGCATCTCTTCTTAGACTCCTGTATGCTGCTTCATTGGTCTGCTGGAACTCACTATACAGCCCCAGCTTCATAGGCTAGTCTACACCCATAGGAGCAGATCTCGAGACAGTGCAACTATCATATGATAAGTACTCTTTAACATACCCGGAGATGCGAGTCTTGTGGTGCTGCTGGAGAAGATAAATGACGCGGTTTGCATCAAAAAGGGGTGTGACTTAATAATGAGGGGACAGGGCTTACACAATTTAGAAACGTTTGAGGAATAGGCTTTGGAAGGAGAAGAAGTGTGAGGTAAATGGGAGGAACAGACTGGGAAGGAGCACAAGTGGGCAGAGTTTCATTAGAAACGCCCCACATCCGGACAATCTGCCTCTGCAGCAAAAACCAGAGTCTCTGGGGCAAATCCAGCGAGTTCCCGGCTATGCCCTTTAAGCCCCCATAAAGGATATGTCCTGGAAAATTCAACCATATGGTAATTTGTACACTGTTAACAGTAATGTTTGGTTTCTTGGAAAATTCCATCTTCTTGCAAATGTATGCATACACTGCAATGAGGAACTAGTAAGGTACATACCACCTGTTTCACAGAAATCCTGTGTTTTAAAGGTAAATATGTTTGTTTAGGATCAACAAACAGCAAGCAATATTATGAGAACGTCTCGGACACCTTGCATACAATTGGCTATATAATGCATTTCTTTTAACCTTCTACCTACAGTTTAATCCCTTGGGTGCTAGTGAGGTGTCAGCACATTAGAAAGCATGTATGGAGTTATATTTACATGTCAGTTTCTCTAATAAAAGGTGCAGTTTAGAAGCAAACCAACTGCGCCATGTGTGACAAACATTCCTAAAATTCCCTTTGATTACATGGGGCATTTAACCCCCTGAATGCTAACGAGGTCACCAATGCATAGTACAGCAATGCATTGGAGACCTTGCTAGCATTCAAATGGTTAAAATTCCCATTTAAAATCAATGGAATCATTCATTTGTCCCCTATACTGAATCTGGTTTGCTCCAGAATGGCACCTTCCTGGAATGTAGGTTCCTGGAATGCACCTTTTGTCTTCTGCTTTCTGGGAAATTAGAACAATCACCTATGTATTTCACACCCCTTAGCTGCTAGGCCTAGAATGTTGTAATCTAGCCTTACTGAGGCTGATATACAAACAGGTAATGGATTAATTATGTAACAAAACAACTGCAACATAGGGGACACATACAAATTACCTAAATTTCCATTGACTTAAATGGGGCTTTAAACCCTGCTAATGCTAGAGAGGTGTCCAACCCATTGCTTAGCACTGAAGCGGTTAACTCCCCATTTGCATCAAAGGTAATATTTATTTGTTCACTAGAATGCTGTTGGTTTTTCCCCCAGAATTACTCCATTTCATCTTGGTTACATCAGCCTCAGTATGTCTGCAGCATAGCAGACAGAAGATTTGTACTGGTAGATTATAGCCTTGTACAAACAAATAGATTACTGTTATCTGTAGACTGACAGAGATAAACATATCACCACGGCATGTGTGTGTTAAGCTGAAAGCTAGAAAGACTGAGTAAAGAGTATTTATATTATGTACTATTCACACTGGCGACACAGTCCATGCTGTGTTTGATCAGTCGCCTCCTATGAAAGTTCCTATGCTGGACTTCGGTGCCTTTCACATGGGCGACTACTGTACCGCATAAATGAAATGCAGTAAAATTGTAGGTAAGGAAGTTCTGTACAGAATCCTATGGGACTGCTGGCAGACCTTTCTCACCTGCAGAGTTGCAGGTTGCAAGGCTTATCTCAATCTGTACTGAGTGACTGACTCATGTTGGTGCCAGCCAGGAATATTGTCTGGTGCACAAGTGGGCTGGCTGTAAGTCATGCCCTGTCTGCATCTGGTTCGGAGGTGGAATGCAGTTCTGTTACGAGTGTGAAAGAGAAACTAGGGACTAAGTGTTCTAATCTGTTGAGGTTCAGGCCACAAAAGTGTAACCCACTTGTGAACCTTTTGTACCCTGGAGTACTAAAAAGAACTGGTAGTGCCCAAATCACACAATTTGTATTATAATGTGTGTATGTATGTGGATGTGTAGATGGAATTATATTTGAAGAAGATGGGAGTGGGTGGAATGGAGCAGGAAGTTAGTTGTAGGCAGGGCTACTGAGGAACTCACCATCTGTAGAAATATCCCTAGTTCCTGGAGACCCAGTAATTAAAAGTAAAAACTGCAATCTCCATGGTATTTATAGTAGATAGAAGAGATTTTCTAAAAGGGTTATGATGGTCTTATGTAATACCAGATAAAGGAACTGGGTCATTGACCTGTCGTTAACGGGATAAAAGTCTGGTAGAGATACCAGCGCTGCTCACAATAAAAGGTGTTTATAAATTAAAAATGTAAATAAAAAAATAACCAGTTAAGGATCCTTATGCCGTGTTTAAATGGCAAAAATTGCTGGGCTTTTAGGTATTGTGCCATTTCTATAGGACGTCTGCCCTAGCCTGTCAGCGGGAGACATGAGTGGGCTATCTCATGACAGCCTGCATCTCCTACAAGGGCAGAGAGCCTCTAATTGGCTCTCTGAGCTTTTTTTCTTGAAACAAATCCATTCTGATCCAGAAACTGTATTATGTGCTACTACGAAAAGGTGAAATCTGCTGTAACAACAGATAAAGGGAATGTGTGAGACTAGTGTTACGTAACAGTCAGCCTGGTAACAAATGACCTTCAGTTTGGAGATTCTCCTCATCAGCATACCTGGGAACTTCCAGTCGAGGGCTACCCGGAGGGTAGTCCTCTGTTCACCAGGGGGTGACAAAAATGACGCTAATCGCGTCAAAAAGGGGCGGGGCTTGCCGCGAGTGGGGGGGGGGGGCTTAACCCTTTGAGTGCCAGAGTGGTACGGAATGCATTGCAAAGCAATGCATTCCTTACTACTCTGGCACTCAGAGGGCTAGGGACTGAGTATCAGCAGGAGAAAAAGCGGATGTGGCAGAGTTTCAATAGAAACTCTCCACATCCGGAGGAATCAGCCTCTGCCCCGGAGACCCGGTAAAGTTCTGTCAGAACCGGAGTCTCCGGGGCAAATCCGGAGAGTTCCCAGGTATGCTCATCAGGTCACTGGTAAGACACTGAGGCTGATGGACTTAGAAGAACTAGAGCAATTTTGAATCAAATCAAGAACACTGTAGTGGACAAATTAAAAATAACATTAATTTAAAATAGGGCTTTAAATACTCGGGATGGTAGACATGTCTCCAGTGCAAGGTGAACCAATGCATTGGAGACTTCTCTAGCATTCAAAGAGGTCAAAACCCTATTTAAACCTTTGTGTGCCAATGTGTTGCATACCCCTCTGGAGCTCAAAGGGTTAATCCAGTGATAATTTTGTCCATTTTTATTGGTCCTTATGGTGTAGATAGTTTTCTCCAAAATTACTCTAATTTTTTTCTTGGTAATTTAGTCTCATCATATCTAGTATCAATTTATGACACTTTGGATAGCTTTCTAGCATTCATACGGTTAAAGGGGAACTATCACCCCTATACAAGTTTGTCTCATAATTAATGAGGAACTATCACTTTCCTGAGAATTGTTGACACTAGTTTCATATGTTTGAGCTGATCATTTATATAAGTAAAACTCTTCTGAAAGGCTTCCAAAGCGCAAGACATTATGCTACAAAGAACTCACGTGACGTCCTCTCCTCAACCTCTGAGGCAATATTCTTGCCACATAATTCAGTCTGTAGTCCTGCCTCGATGTTGGAGTTCCTCCACCATGACCGGTCCACAAGAATACACGTCATTGTGAGTGAGAAGGACTAGATACAAGGATGCTCATTAAACACACCCCTGGAAAAAAGGGGGGAGGCTGAACTACGATGATGGACACATGGTCTCAGGAAGAGAGCTATCTCTCGAGCTGTACGTCTGCAAGATGGCAGCACTCCACTGCTTGGAATCACGGACTTCTAGAGGTATGTCTACTAAGTAACATGGGCAAGATTGTCATTTTATTTACAAGATTTTTATTTATGTTGGACAAATAAATCAGTTGAGCCTCACTTGTACAGACCTGAAAGCTCCGCTTTAAGTTCATATAGCGATTAGCGTGAATAGTGGTTTTAATTTCTCTTATAATTTGTGGTATCTCTAAATTTAAACATTTAAAAATGGTTCTGGTCCTTACATCCGGACAGACTGAGGTTACATCTCTGTATACCTCAGTCTGTCAATCTTCCTCTGCTCCCCTCCCCATGTAGCCTCTTAATCTAGCCTCCTCCAATGATGGAAGATTTCTGCTTGTAAGCTGGAGCTCTCTCTAACCAATGAGAGTAACATAGTCACATAGTAGATAAGGCTGAAAAAAGACATGCGTCCATCAAGTCCAGCCCATACCAATAACACCCCTGTTGATCCAGAGGAAGGCAACAAAAAAGCCCTCTGGAGCAATTTCCAGTGTAGGTGTGTGTGTGTGTGTGTGTGTGTGTGTGTTTGTGTGTCAAATAGTTCCCCGGCTCAATATCCTATTTGCTTTGAAGCCATCTGTCATAACTGTCAATATTGTTCTGTGCTAGATAGGCATCCATTGCTTTTTTGAATGCAGTTACATTATCTGCAAGCACAACATCCCGAGACAAAGAATTCCTTAGCCTTACCGCCCTTACTGTAAAGAATCCCTGCCTGTGTTTTAGTCGAAAGCACCTTTCCTCAAGTCTTAATGGATGACCTCTTGTTCTTAGCTCAGCTCTTTGCATAAATAATTCATTGGATAGTTCTTTGTATTGACCTTGAATGTATTTGTAAATGGTAATCATATCACCCCTTAGACGTCTCTTTTCTAATGTAAACAAACCCAGTTTGGCTAGTCTCTCTTTGTAACTCAGATCCTCCAATCCCTTTATCAGTTTTGTTGCACGTCTCTGCACCTTTTCCAGTTCAGTAATGTCTTTTTTTAGAACAGGCGCCCAAAATTGTACTCCATATTCTAGATGAGGCCTAACCAAGGATTTATACAGAGGTAGGATAATATTAACACCCCTTGCTTCCACGCCTCTTTTTATGCAGGCTAGTACTCTATTTGCTCTTGCAGCAGCTGAGTGACTCTGCACACTGCTGTGAAGACTATTGTCTATCAGTACACCTAAATCTTTCTCTAATGAGAATTTTCCAAGTTGTTTCCCATTTAGAGTATATGTAGCAAGTTTGTTTCTACAACCCAAATGCATAACCTTACATTTATCTACAATAAATTACATCTGCCACTTTTCTGCCCATTCACTTAGTTTATCTAAATCCTTCTGTAGGGAAAAAACATTGAGCTCTGTATGTATTTCCTTACATAGCTTAGTGTCATCAGCAAAGATTGAGATGCTACTTTCAATTCCCACTTCTAGATCATTAATAAACAAATTAAAAAGCATTGGGCCCAGGACTGAACCCTGCGGCACCCCACTTATAACCCTAGACCAATTTGAAAAAGTTCCATTTACAACAACTCTCTGCCATCTATCATTTAACCAGTTCTCAATCCATGTACAGATAACACCACCCAAACCGAAGCCTTTTAATTTATGCAGTAACCTGTTGTGAGGCACTGTGTCAAAGGCTTTTGCAAAATCCAAGTATACTACATCAACAGCAATTCCCCTGTCCAAATTACTACTCACTCTTTCATAAAATGCAAGTAAATTAGTCTGACATGATCTGTTCTTCATGAAACCATGCGGATTCCTACTAATGATATTGTTTGTCTTCACATAGTTCTGAACACTGTCAGTTAATAACCCTTCTAGTATCTTACCCACTATGGAAGTCAAGCTCACAGGTCTATAATTTCCTGGTTTGGATCTTGCTCCCTTTTTAAACAATGGAACTACATCAGCTTTCCTCCAATCACAGGGCACTATGCCTGATGAAAGCGAATCAATAAATATTAAGTATAATGGTTTTGCTATTACTGAACCAAGTTCCTTACGTACCCTTGGGTGTATACCGTCCGGTCCAGGCGCTTTATTCACTATAACCCTTTCCAGTCTCTTTTGGACCTTGTCCTCAGTAAGCCATGTAGATGCTGGAGGAAATTCCATGGTTTTGTCTGTTTGCCCACAGCTTGTCATTTCTGCTTCCTTTGTATATACTGAAGCAAAGAACGTATTTAGGGTGCCTGCCATAGTTTTATCCTCACTAATCAAGTCACCTGTTTCAGTCCTAAGAGGACCAATATCACCCTTAACTTTTTTGTTGTTAATATACTTGTAGAATTGTTTAGGGTTTTTCTTGCTCTCATTTGCAATGTTTCGCTCATTTTCTATTTTAGCTAGCTTAATTGCTTGTTTGCAGATTTTATTACATTCTTTATATTTTTTAAATGATGCATCTGACCCATTTGACTTAAACACCTTAAAAGCCTGCTTTTTATTTCTCATTTCCCTGCTAACCACATTATTAATCCACATTGGTTTTGCTTTACTTCTCTTGTGCTTATTCCCCAATGGTATATATTGACGTGTATATTTGCCCAAGAGCATTTTAAATACATTCCATGACTCTTGTGCATTTTTATCTTTGAAAATTACATCCCACTGGATATCCTTTAAAGCTTCTTTTAACTTTGTAAAATTAGCCTTTTTGAAATTGAATGTTTTGGTTAAACTCTTGCTATTGGGTTTCTCATTACAAACTTCAAAGGATACAATATTGTGGTCACTGCTGCCCAAATGTTCCCTTACCTGCACATTGTTTACAATGTCAGAATCGTTTGAGAGCACTAGGTCAAGCAAGGCCTCTTTTCTAGTTGGCTCCTCTACTAGTTGGGACATAAAATTATCATTTATCATACTTAGAAAAATATTTCCCTTTGTTGTGCCTGAAGTCATATTGCCCCAGTCAATTTCAGGGTAGTTGAAATCTCCCATTATAATTACCTTTGCTGACCTAGCAGCCTTTT
Source organism: Rhinophrynus dorsalis (assembly GCA_037306005.1). Classification (NCBI taxonomy): domain Eukaryota; kingdom Metazoa; phylum Chordata; class Amphibia; order Anura; family Rhinophrynidae; genus Rhinophrynus; species Rhinophrynus dorsalis. Next base: position 238,414,604 of record CM074722.1, read on the forward strand.
CCATTTGCAGTAAAAGTTGGGCTTCCTCCAACTCCCCAACATTAGGTGACTTGTAGCAAACCCCCACCAATATCTTTTTATTATGTGTGCCCCCAGTGTGTATTTCAACCCACAAGGCCTCTACCTTTTCATTGGACCCTTCATTTATATCTTCCCTTAAACTAGGTTTTAAGGCCTGCTTTACATATAGGCATACCCCTCCACCCCTTTTATTAACCCTGTCCCTCCTAAAAAGTGAATAACCCTCTAGATTGACTGCCAAGTCATACGTATCATCTAACCAGGTTTCAGACACTCCAATCAGATCATACTGCTCGTGTACTGCAATCATTTCTAGTTCCCCCATCTTACCAGCCAGGTTACATGCAGAAATCCTCCGTCATAGGAGGAGGCTGGATCAATACCACAAATTTAGCTATACCGCACATTTTATGAGAAATTAAAACCACTTTTGCAACCCTTATGAGTAAAAGTTCAGAAAAAATAAATTGCACAAAAGATGAGCAGTCAGCTTAATTAATTTGAAATGACAACAAATATATTTAACAATCCAATAGTAAAAGTTTACAATTTATGTTTTAGAATGTTTTATAACAGTATTAGAAATTAATAGCACTTTCTAACACAATGCGTTGTATACCTCTCTGGCACTCAAAGGGTTAAAGTTATTTTGCAACATTTTGGTTATTTATTGATAACTAGTGTGCACGGGCCGTGGAGCAGTGAGGTAAAGGCAATACGCAGAGCAGCACCGGGTAATATTAACCCTTTGAGTGCCAGAGGGGTACGCAACACATTGCAAAGCAATGCTTTGCGTACCCCTCTGGCACTCAAAGGGTTAACATTTCCCGGACCTGCTCTGCGTACTGCCGTTACCTCACTGCTCCACGCGATTGCGCTGCCTCACTCACGCAATGCAATCATGCTCAGTAGAGACTGGTCGAACCCGGGCAAGTCTCTACTGAGCATGACTGCATCGTGACAAACTTTCTGGCCTTTTATTATATAGGATTAGACCCCAATGTGAAAATAAATTTACAGTAACATTGGACTCCTCCTTGGATCAGGCCCCAAATGAACTGGAGACTGGTTCGCTACCCTCTAGTAATGCTTTGTTTTTACTGTTGATACCAAAGGAAAATGATGGATTACTGATATTTTACCGACTCATTGCTATGGTCTGTCACATTTTATTGACACCATTATTATGTTACTGATACCTCCCAGGTACTGACAGTTTGTAATGAGACAAATGCAGGAGAGTGCTCCTCTGTGGGCAGTAGATTATATATTTATTGAGATAAAAAACATTTTAAAACCCATCTAAGAATTGCACTCACAAACGAAGAGGCTGTACACCCACCTCAAAGTATATGCACACAAAACAGAAGAAATAAGTGCTACTTCTCTCCTGTCCTCAGCATGTAGCATCCATCCATGGAGCCCTACTTCAATTTTGTCTGTGGGTCCTTTGTCCAATGTAATTCATGCTCAGGTAGAGATCACCACTTCCAAAATTCATATATGACATAACCCTATGTTTTTCATAGAGATTCTCCATTTACTTTATTGTTCAGCCCTCCTTCTCTGTCACCCATATATAGTTGTAGGAGGTCGGGTATTATGTGTTGTTACTTTGTACTAACCCTTCACTGTATTGCACGCTAAGCAGGACAAATGGAAATGAGAAGACTAGTAGATACACATATATCCAATACCATAAAGGATACTATATTATATTAAACTAGTTCTGGGGTTTAGGGCTCTCTTATTGTTCTATTACTGCTATAATATGCATTACTAGTATGCATAGTTTATATATTATATGTACGTATGTGTGCAAAAGTCATAGGCAGGTGTGGAAAAATGCTGTAAAGTAAGGATGCTTTCAAAAATTTACATGCTAATAGTTTATTTTTATCAGTTAACAAAATGATAGTATTTGCCTTCAAAACAGCATAAATTCTTCTAGGTACACTTGCACAAATTGAGGGATTTTGTAGGCATATAGTCAAATGTGTGATTAAACAATTATACCAAACAGGTGCTAATGATCATCAAATTAATATGTGGGTCGAAACACAATCATTAACTGAAACAGAAACAGTTGTGTAGGAGGAATAAAACTGGGTGAGAAACAGCCAAACTCCACTATCAAGGTGAGGTTGCTGAAGACAGTTTAATGTCAAAAGTCATACACTATGGCAAGACTGAGCACAGCAACAAGACACAAGGTAGTTATACTGTATCAGCAAGGTCTCTCCCAGGCAAAAATTTCAAGGCAGACAGGAAAATCCAGACGTAATGTCAAAGGCAATGTTAAGGACCGTAGATGCAGTGGTCGGCCAAGGAAACTTAGTGCAGTAGATGAGACACATCATGCTTACTTCCCTTCACAATCAGAAGATGTTCTGCAGTGCCATCAGCTCAGAATAGGTACAAAACACCAGGACCCTAGTACACTCAGCTACTGTCCGGAGAAGTCTGGTCAGAAGTGGTCTTCATGGAAGACTTGCCACCAAAAAGCCATACCTATGATGAGGAAACATGACCACGAGACTCAACTATACATAAAAACACAGGAACCAGGGTGCAGAAAAATTGCAGCAGGTGCTCTGGACTGATGAGTCAAAATTGTAAATATTTGGCTGCAGCAGAAGGCAGTTTGTTCGCTGAAGGCTGCAGAGCGGTACAAGAATGAGCGTCTGCAGGCAACAGTGAAGCATGGTGGCGGTTTCTTGCAAGTTTTGTGATGCATTTCTGCAAAAGGAGTTTGGGATTTGGTAAGAATTAATAGTCTCCTCAATGCTGAGAAGTACAGGCAAATATTTATACATCATGCAGTGCCATCAAGGAGGCATCTGATTAGCCCCAAATGTATTCTGCAGCATGACAACGGCCCCAAACATACAACAAAAGTCACTAAGAACTATCTTCAGCATAAAGAAGAACAAGGAGTCCTAGAAGTGATGGTATGGCCCCCACAGAGCACTGATCACAACATCATTAAGTCTGTCTGGGATTACATGAAGAGAGAGAAGCAACTGAGGCTGCCTAAATCCATACAAGAACCGTGGTTAGTTCTCCAAGATGTTTGGAACAAGCTACCTGCTGAGTTCCTTAACAAGCTGTGTGCTAGTGTACCAAGACAAATTGATGCTGTTTTAAATGTAAAAGTGGTCACACCAAATATTGATTTGATTTAGGTTTTTCTTTTGTTCATTCACTATAATTTTGTTAACTGAAAAAAAAAATATTACCATGTATATTTTTGAAAGCATTCCTACTTTGCAGCAAATTTTCACACCTGCCTAAGACTTTTGCATAGTACTGTATATATGTAGCCTATTTATATGGGAAGAGGTTTTGACTGTGTGGGGTCATATAGTATCCTTTATGGTATTGGATACATATTTACTTACTAGTCTTCTATTTTGGAAGTGGATATCTCTAGCTATACATGGACTGCATCGGACAAAAGACTCAGATACAAGTGAAGCGGGACTTCATTAACCAACAGATGGACACTACATTCAGAGGATGGGGGAGAAGTAGCACTTGTTTCTGTTTTGTGTGCATATACTTGTAGACAGGTGTACAGTCTCCTCATTTTATTACATATTTCTATACCAATGATTATGTAACCTACTGCACTTAGATGAACACTCTCCTACATTTGACTTGTTCACAGAATTGATGTATATATTGGAACAGAAGGTGCATTGTTTCATTATATTGAAGCAGAAACTCTCAGTGCTTACGGACTGTAAGTGCATATATACAAATTGATTGCTATTTTAATAATAAATAATAATATTTTGCGTACCTGATAGTTGAATTGATTTTGAATATGACTTTGATGACTGTCTCTTTGGTTCTACGGGTCTAGAGTAGTGACTATATATAAAGTCTTATTGGTCTTTATTTTACACAGACCAATGAACACAAGGGACAGCCATATAGGTGGATGAGTGCACCATAACAATAAATTGTGCATTTACTGGCAGCTGGTAACCCTGAGTTGGAGTCAGTAGAATACAAGAATGATGGGACCAAATGTGGCTTATGCATCATTTGGTAGAGGAAAGGGGCTGCATTAGTGCATATATATAATTGTATTCAATTCAGTTTGGGGACAAATTAAAATCTCCCAAGTTCCCATTGATTTCAATTACTTTAATGCCTTGAATGCTAGAGAAGTATCCAATGAATTGCAATGTAGTCTCCAGCATTTGTAGGGGTTAAAGTTCCATTCAAATCCATGGGAATTTTTATTTGCCCCTTATGGAGCAGTTGGTTCACCCTGGCATTAATCTAGTGATTCTTCCCACATCAACCTTGCTCTTTTTCTGTTAAAAGAGCTTACAGTATGCAACACTATGACCCAGTGTAACTATAACAATGAGAGGGTTATACTATGCACAGAAGTTGGCATAAGAAATGTTTTTCTAAATTGCATATCTATTTCATTCTTATGGTCGAGTGTTAAAGGGTAACTATCATGTGTTACTAAGTCTGCTTCAATGGGAGCAGACTTCGTAGAAAGCCCAGGGCCTGTGCCACAAACCACTGGATTGTTTCTGCAGTTCCTACACAGTAGCTATTTTGGGCTGTCAAACCTGATACAGAGGTTCTAGGGGTCTGTCTTGAGTTGTGATATGCAGCATTGTGGGTAAAGAGATTTCTTTACAAACCCACTTTCTGTTTTCCCTTCATCCATTAGGGCTTCAATGCAACCCATGCTTCACTGGCAAGTCTATTCTCAGGTGAGAAGGTCTGCCAATAAAAAACTATGTCAGTGGTTCTCAACCAGATGCTTTATCACTTTTGAGTGTTATGGCACCAGCTTAGGATGCCCCTTTATTCTACGGAGACTTCGACAAAAAATTTGAATACTGAGTTTTAATGTATATTTAAGGAAACTCTTAAGCACAATATGCTTACAATTGTTACTCTAAATATGAGACCTAAGAATAATTATGTATGTATTTGTCCCCTTCATTAAAGTGGCACTATTACCTTATATAAACATCTTTATGCCAAACTATCTACATGTTGTGCCTGATGCAGCTTTCATGAATTGCAGTCCACTCTCTTCACCCCCACATACACATGCTTCTGCATCTCGAAATGACCTGTCATCTTTTTAAATCCCCCAACAATCCCTGGTGCTTTGGTGACATCTTCATACCTTCCCTTTCTGCCAAGAAAACCTCATGCTATCTTGGAATGGAGCATGAACTTGATGGTTATTGATGAAACTTCTGCACTTGAGGCTACAGAGGATTAGAAGGTAGATGGAATGAGGAAGAGGAGCAGAGAGTAATGACAAAATGGGAGGTAGCAATGTGAAGGGCAAACATGGCCATTTGGTTCCTCAAGGTATCGGTTTGTGAACTAAGCGGTTTCACTGCATTATGATTGGATTGTGGGAAAGAGTTTGATTGTTAATGTTGGTATATAGGAGTACATAGAGTTATGCCTGGCTTTTGGAGGAGGTGATAGTTTAAGTCCTTGACAACTACTTAAAAATGTTATAGGGGTGCCTTGAGTGAAAAAGGATCGAGAAACACTGAACACTCCATAGTAAGAGATAGGAACAGCACCTCCTGGTGCTCACAATGGAAAACTGAAGTTTAATAAAATTAAAAAGTTTGATTTGTAATAAATTTTAACCCTTTCAGTGTCAGAGAAGTATCTATCACATTGCATTGCAATGCGCTGGATACCTCACTGAAACTCAAAGGGTATATATATATCCTTTAAGTGTATTTTATACACTTATTTTGCTCATCAGGAAAGCCCTCTGACATATTTCCCATAATAAGCATTGCAGCTCTTTTAACCCTTTGAGTGGCAGAGCGGTTCACAACCCATTGTGAATCAATGCATTGTGTACCCCTCTGGCATTGAAAGGATTAAGCATTTATGTGCCACCGTATTACTTCACAACGCATTGGGCAAATTTCTGGCACTCAAAGGGTTAATGGCAGCAAGTATTAAAATATAACTACCCGTAAGCAAAGAGCATCTCTTACCTTAGATAAAAAAAAACACACAAAAAAAACCTATCTTAAGTAAATTGTATGTGTTGGTAACACACTGTAGCACTTTATTCTAATATGATTCTTGATTATCCTCCTTTGCTACAAATCCTAAATTTGCTTCAACTTAAATATAATCCATTTAATAATACATTTAAAGAGAAGGGTTCAATCCACTTTTTGAATTACCTGGCATGTCACTCGTATCTGTAAAGTTTAACCTTAGCTACAAACTGGTTGGGAGAATGTTGGCACTAATACAAATTCAATGGGCCTCTTGTATAAAAGCGCTTCCAGCTGTATTGTATCAGACAAACCAAAATTTGTTGGTTTGTACCAGAATCTCCCAACTTTCCATTATACATAAAGCCCAATATTTCTACAAGGTAAATCCTGGGATTTCCACTGATACAGCTGTAACTACTTTCAAGCTGATCTGTAGTTGTAACTGGCTACTGGCCAACGAGGAAAGTAGTTACAGATGTATCAGTGGTAAATCTGTCAGAGTCTGTCTATCCACTGTTTAAAGTGAAATTTCCATAGAAAATATATTTTTCCCATTTACGTCATAGAGAGAAGAGAATTCTTTGTTGTGGCTGTAACCTCAGAACAACCTCAGAAAAAAAGTTATTCAGTGAAAAACATAAGAGTTTATTTTATTAGCAATATTATTTAAAGTGCATCTAACCTGAAAACCCAAAAACAAACATATTTTTAAGCTCTGACTTACTAGTTAATTACTGCTTTTCCCATAACTGGAAGAATAGTAGTCAAATCTTATAGTCCTGATTTGTACAGGTTCTACCTCCTGCAGAAGCCGCCAGTGGCAATTTCATTCCTACTGGCCAGTGATTCTCAGCGTTAGTCCTCGGGGCACACCAACAGTGCAGGTTTTCAGGTTGTTCCTGCTTAATTACAAGTGAGTAGTTAGTGGCTCAGTCATTGTGATTGATTCACATGTGATTAATTAGGGATATCTTGAAAACATGACCTGTTGGTGTGCACCGAGGACTGGAGCTGAGAATCAATGCTATTGGCTGTGCAGGTGGGTGTGACAACACTGTAGCCAACAGGAAAAGTCAACTGCCTTTCTGATGATAATCTAATATCATTGGTGAGATCTCTGGCATTCAAGGTTCAAGGGGTTAAAAGTCCCTTTTTAATCAATGGGAATTTTGACACATTTTGTCCCCTATGGTGCAGTTAGTTTGCCCAGGAATTGTTCCACTTTTTTTGTGATCATGGCTTTATTATATTAAGTTCACAATGCTTTCATCCAGTTAAACAACTATTTAGGAGTAGTGCTATATAATTCTTCTTCATACCCTTACTCTACACAGATGCATGCCCATTCTGGCCACCCACTTATTCAAGTGTCCTAGAACCAAGACAAGAAAACTGGTAATTTTGATGCACAAATGATTTGTACTTGTGCCCAGAATTTCACATTGACTCTCTCGCTTGACCCATCAATGTATCTATCATTATATTCTAGGGGTATTCAGACACTGGACCTCCAGCAGGAGAGCAACATGTTGCCTAGTCCTTATTACATCCCTCGTCATACTCATTTCTCTATATGTATTAGTATTTATACCTTTGAGCCTAAGGTCATGTGAGACAGAGTAAAACATAACCTAGCCATGCCATGTATGTGTACTAACAGACATAAGGGGGCATATACTAAAGAGATTCTACTCTAAATTCTTTAAGAGACAGTGCCTCCTTACCTATGCTCACCTATTTATTTATTTTTTACTCTGAATGTATTCAATCTAATGCCACGTGTGCCAAGAAAGAGTGGCATGGCAGAGTGTGCGTGTTTCAGGGATGATCCATTTCTCTGCACCTTGTTTAACCCCATGTACTAAGTAAGGAGCAGAGGATATTGCAGTAACTATACTCCATCTTCCTACTCATTTTATAGTGGAGCATGTGCACAGTTATCAACTACAGTGAACATGTGCACTAATGCAGTGTTTGTCAACCCCTATCCTCCAAGCAATCCTGGATTAAAGAGACATACATTCCTTCAGGATAGTGATAGGAACTATTGCTCTAGTGCATACAACTAGTGTATGGGGGGGGTTCAATGTGTGGATTCCAGGGCCCCCAAAGTGCCAGGACCATCACTGGTCCTTAAGTGCTGAACTTCATGGGTTGTTAAGGGGTTAAATCAATAATGACACTGAGAATTTCTCTTAAAATGCAGTTGGTTTATTCCACTTTTCTTTGTACGTACGGGCCTAAATATAATCCTACACATGTGTAGAAAAATGTTGTCCTGCTCTATACAGCCAAATTGTGGCCCCTTGTCTGGAATGTCACCTGGAAATATGTGGCTCTCAGCTTTAATACCTGATACAGAGAGTGTATGGAGACCTGTATTACACAGGACAGGCACTGTACTGTGAGACATCTGTCTCGTCCCTCAGGACCAATGAGGTGCACCACGGCAGGTTCTCTTTTCAGACCCCATTGTGCTCCTCTGTTGGTCAATTGAGGCTCATAATGCAGCCCAGAATTCATCAGCAGATCTGCTCACAGGGCAGCCGATATGCTGATGATGCATTATCAGATTGATAGTTTCCCTTTAAGTTATAGACAATGTTAGCCATCAAGTGTCACCAAGAGGTCATGTTTTCAGGATATCCCTACTTGGGAATAGGTGGATCAATTAAAGTAACCAAGCGACTGATTGATCTACCTGTAGTCAAGCAGAGATATCCTGAAATCATGCACTGTTAGTGCGGCTCAAGGCTAAAGTTAGTATATTAGCCTCTCTCTCTTTTACAGACATTCCTGTAAGATCACTTCAGAGGCAACTATGAAACTTCACAATGCACTCAAACCCGTCTGATCATTATGGAATTAAACAAACACTGGGTCCAAGATCCTACACAATGCACTTGTAATACTAACATCTTGCTAAATGCTAGCTTGGAGTACAATGTGTATAACCCAGTTTCATTTATAGATACTTGTGTACTTTTAGCACTTACTCTTATCTTTTGGCTCAAAGAAATACACAGAGTGTTTGCAGCCAAGTCTGTTCTGGACTGAACAAGTATGGCAGCTACTTGCACTAGGATGAAATCACAAGCCTCTACTGAACAATAAGATCCCATGTATGTACATTTTAATAGACAGCACCAAACAAGGAAACACCAAATACAATTTTGTATACATAGTAGAATGTGTGATTTTTACATCATACACATTATTCTGATTCTCCTTGAAATTTGACTGCATTTCGTAATTGCAGAATTTTCAGTGAGCGATACTTAATCCTGCCCCTTGTGATTTACAAGTTTATCATCCATCATTTTGGGGCTCTTAGAACATTTTGTTTTGAAAGCTGCAGTCCGCACTGATCACGATTAAGATATTTTCTTTTAAAAAAAAAAAAGATCCCTCTTACCTTTAGCCGAAGGCTATTTTTTCCCTTTTACTTAATATCATTTAATTGTGGAAAATTATATAATTAAGAGTGAACAACAATATCACAAACTTTGGAGCAATATGTAATTTTTAGGGGCCGACTATGAGGGAAACATCTATATGTATAAATTCATATTAAGCAGGCATACACAGAACTTAAAGGGATAGTAATACTTCGTTTTATCTTTATTTTATTTTGTAGGCATTAAAAAAACATGAAGAACGATATAAGTCTTATCTCTCAAACCTTTATGGTTTAAAGGGATAGTAATACTTCATTTTAACTTTATTTTATTTTTTAGGCATTAAAAAAACATGAAGAATGATATGTCTTATCTCTGAAACCTTTATGGTTTAAGAGATATTCACAAACAAAATATCCCCCCCCCCTCTTCAACCAGATCAGAAGGGAGATGCCCAGGTAGACTGCAGAGAGGGACAATCTTCAATTAAGATAATGGAAAAAGCTGAAAAACTTGTCAAGGGGGGAAGGGCTTTCATTGTTTTCATACAAAGAAAATTGTCCCCTTCTGTTATCTGTACTGTCATACAACCAGACTCACATCTGAGAAGAGATAGTTTTCACTAGGAAAAAGGGGCGGGGAGGGGAACTTTGCTTGTGAATATCTCATAAACCATAAAGGTTTGAGAGATAAGACTTATATCATTCTTCATGTTTTTTTAATGCCTACAAAATAAAATAAAGTTAAAACGAAGTATTACTATCCCTTTAAGAGATCTTCACAAGCAAAGTATCCACCCCCCTGTTCAGCCAGATCAAAAGGGAGGTGCCCAGGTAGACTGCAGAGAGGGACAATCTTCAATTAAGATAAGGGAAAAAGCTGAAAAACTTGTCAAGGGGGGGAAGGGCTTTCATTCTTTTCATACAAAGAAGATTGTCCCCTGCTGTTATCTGTCTGGTCTTACAACCAGATTCACATCTGAGAAGAGATGGCTTACACTAGGAAAAAGGGACGCGAGGGGAAACTTTGCCTGTGAACATCTCTTAAACCATAAAGGTTTGAGAGATAAGACTTATATCGTTCTTCATGTTTTTTTAATGCCTACAAAATAAAATAAAGATAAAATAAAGTATTACTGTCCCTTTAACAAAAAGTGTATATTTAACAGCAAATAAATGTTTCATTGCTGTAGGGAACTACCAATCAGAAACATCTATTTTCCAAATCTTTTTTAAGAAGTCCTGTGAGTGCCTACCTAACATGACGCTGTAAATATACTTTGCGGAGCACATTGGGGCAGTTGCCATTAAGGGCATGAGTGCCAGCCTACCACACCTGTGAACATCTGTTACAGTACAATGAGAAGGAGGGCATTATATATAAATGACTAGTGGATAGATACAACTCTGCATTAGAATAAATATGCAAAATAATCAAAGCTACAGCCACTGGTAGCAGAGGATGCTGTGTTTAAAAGACATATTCCTGCAACCTCCTGTCATAGCACTCAGACAACCACCTAACTCGAAACAAAAACTGATTAATAGAAAATTGATCCATGGACAAACACTGATGATGGAACCAAACCATGCAACATATCTCTCTGTAAACTATGTCAACACATTAGTGAAACAATAGTACACAACACAATAACAAGACTTAAACCAGGCAACTTTATAGACCGTTCTTATGCAGAGTCTCTTTGTATGCAATGTTATTTCAGCTCTGCAGATGAACCAACTGGTCCCAGGACCAGAATACAAGTTTGTCAGCTAGAGCACTGACGTGGATAAAAGGGGCTGGAGGGGGGGAACTTTACAATGTTATTATACTAAAACTATAGAAGTTATTTAAAAAATTAGATAATTTGATTTATTTTTTAAGAAGAACTATATTAAAGCTGGTATAAAGAGAGTATTACTATCCGTTTAAAGGATCATATCCATGTACATCAGTGAATGTATATATGATACAGTGCACTGAATGCGAAACAGGATGTTACACTGGTGAAACCAGCCTAAATCTTAACCACTTAATGCCCGAGGACTTCCATGTATGTCCTCAGGAGGATGTCCCTTAAGGACAGAGGATGTACATGTACGTCCTCCATTTCCGGGTCCCCTCTCGACTGCATGCCGTTAGAGGACTCAGGAATCGTTTAAAAAAAAAAAAAAAAAATACACTGCGGGCGCTAGTGCACGCGGCCGGTCACAAGAATGTACATGGACCAGGGCTTATAATTTTAAGTCCTTTGCTACTAGCCAGACCTGAAAAGTTACTCACCTCTGCAAGCCATAGCATACCCACCAGGGCTGAATTTCTACTCGCCAGGGCTAAATTTTCACTCGCCATTGGCTAGTGGCGAGTGGAAATTTTGAGCCCTGCATGGACAATCAATTAACATTCACAATGAAAAAAACTAACTGTACCCCTGTTGGCCATTATTTCACCCAGAGAAACCACTCCATTCATAACCTCAAAATCTAAATACTCAGAGGGAATTTCAAAGATACGCAGGAGGAAAAAATATTTGTAATAAGATGATTTTTTTCAGTACTAAAGACACTGGACTGAATAAGGACAGAGTTTCTCTCTCATTACCAAAACTTCATATGACATTTCTCTTATTTTCTTCTAGTTGATATTGGCACTTCTTCCTAGTATGAATTTTGTTAACATTTATGTTTGTGTAAATTGGATTTATCCCTCCCCACCCCCTCTTTTGCCTGTCTTCCAACCCCTTCTCCACATGCTTTTCACACTGACCAAAGGATTTTACAATCCTTAAAGAAATAGTAATGTTTCAGAATAAGAGCAGCTCCAATTAATCTTCATAGTATTTGGGCCATGGAAAGTGTTATATCAATACTGTCAGGGTTGTAAAGGAGAACTAATGCCTCCAAATAAACCTTGCTTACCTTAGTATGACCAGAAAATCCTAATGATCCTTATGAATGACATTTACCCCTTCTGTGTCCCTCCCACCTTCCTCTAGACTGTAAGCGCTCATGAGCAGACCCTCTGATCATACTGTTCTCCACGTCTGATTTGTATTATTTAATATGTCTATTCCCTATTGTACAACGCTGCAGAATAAGTTGGTGCTATATAAATAATAATAATAATAATGACAATTTTTAGCAGGACCACAGATATTAAATGTCTGAGCATTCCACGTGGTAATTTTAACCCTTTAAGGGCCAGAGGAGTGTGCGATGCAGTTTTACATACAAATTACTGTGATGTCTGACTTCATGGACATGACATCAAGTTCTTATTGCAGATGTTATCTCTTGAACAAAGCCACAAAGGCTACATTCATAGGGGTCATTAAGATTTTCTGGCTGCAGTAAGGCAAATGTGTGTGGGGGGTTATTATTCAAAGGTGTTTCAAGGTGCTCTCCATTATGTCAGATTTGCATTTCTCAAGGTTGCCTCTGTACAGTAGGACACACTCTTCCCTGACATTTCCTGCACTTCCACGCTCTCAGGCTGGTGTTCACTTGTGAACTTGACTCCTGTTCTGTCAGAGTGAGATCTGCAAGCAGAGCAGATCTGTCACATCATAGAAAAGGGACATAAATCTTCCCAAGAGTTAGATGATATTTGCACATTAATAACACCTCTATGAACTTACAGTACAATATAACCTTGTTTCAAATCATATTTTGTTTAATAATCTACAGAGCTTCGAAAGAGATTATTGTAGTATGCCATAGGCTAACTGGGCTGAGATAAAGACAAGATTCTAGGAGAGCTGCTAATTCTGGAACTACACAACAATTCCACAGTTGTCTCCAAGGTCCTAAATCACAGGTGAACAAAATAAGGCTTGTGGCCACATCCAGCCGTCTAGGCCCCCAGGCGGTCTAGCTGTACACACATATAGTAGTACTTCTAGACAGAAAAATATTACTTCTGGCTTTGATTGCAAAGGAAGAGTGGCATATTTTATCACTAGGAACAGCACCAATATTATAACAAAAACAGTACTTTTACAGTGCAACAGCTAAAAGTAGCAATTCAGTCTGTGATAGGACAGCCAAACATAAATGTGATTTTCACTTACATCTCTCTTTCACCCACCTCACTCTCTATTACCAGTCAGGAGGGGTATTTCCAGGGAGACAACGGTATTGGGCAGGGGTTGTATATAAATGTGTGTGTGTGTGTCTGTGTATATTGTATTTATTAATGTATTTATAGAAACATACAATCAGCTTTGATCTGTTAGGAGGTGGAATACAACTATTGCCCTCTTAAAAAATTTCAAATAGAGATGTGACTCTCTGCCTTAAGTAATTTCCCGCCTGTGTCCTAGAGGCATAGAGCAGGATGGAAGATAAAGGATCCACTCAGGTTACAAATTGCCAGTCTGCCTGGAATTCCACACATCACCGAAGTCCATCTTCCCCGTGGAAAACTGACTTGTCAACTGGTGTCAGTAGAACAGCCAGGCACCTCCTGACATACTTTAGTTATCAAATGACATCTTTTCCAACTGTAACCTTTCCCATCTGGCCCAGCAAAAATGTACAGTAATAAAAGTATCACATTTTCTTTCAATGTATCTTACCATGAACACTTAGAGCTACATGCACAACGTCAAAAGTGGTGCAATTCTGGGACAAACCTACTGCATTATAGAGGCTGATTCAATGTAGAGAGGCCTCAAACATATTGTTTCCAGGTATGATAATGAGAGTAAAATGGCTCTTAGTAAAAGAATGGTGACCGCAGAGACTACACATTTCTTTTAGACATAATTAATCATCCCTGATTCTTTGCTACATTTCCCTTTTAACCAATCTGCATTGAGCGCAACAGCCCAATATCGACAATTATAACACATTGATATCTGATGTCCTGTCCCTTATATCCATTAGAGGAACTACAAAGCTCTCTAAATCACATATTGATCAGTGATCTCTTGCCCCTACATCCATTACAGAAACTACAGGGATCCCTAAAACACATATTGATAACTGATCTCTTGCCCCTACATCCATTACAGAAACTACAGGGATCCCTAAACCACACAGTGATAACTGATCTCTGGTCCCCAACATCCAATACAGAAACTACAGGAGCTATAAAGAACATATTGATAACTGATCTCCTGCCCACACATCCAGTAGAGAAACTACAGAGATCCCTACAGCACATACTGACAACTGATCTCCGGTCCCCAACATCCAATAGAGAAACTACAGGGATCTCTAAAGAACATATTCATAACTCATCTCCTGCTCCTTATATCCAATACAGAAACTACAAAGATCCCTAAAGGAACTATTGATAATTCATATCCTGCCCTCACATCCAGTAGAAAAACTACAGGGATCTCTAAAGAACATATTCATAACTCATCTCCTGCTCTTTATATCCAAAACGAAACAACAAGGATCACTAAAGCATCTATTAAGAACTCAAATCCTGCCCTCACATCCAGAAGAGAAACTACAGGGATCCCTAAAGAACATATTGATAACTGATCTCCTGCACTTACATCCAATAAAGAAACTACAAAGATCCCTAAAGAACCTATTGATAATTCATATCCTGCCCTCACATCCAGTAGAAAAACTACAGGGATCCCTAAAGAACATATTAATAACTGATCTCCTGCCCCTTATATCCAGTAGAGAAACTACATGAATTCCTAAAGCACATATTGACAACTGATCTCCTGTCCCTACATTTAAGGGCCGTTACATGCTAGATTCTCAGCTATTCAGGGAAATCAACAGGACAGGTGTTAAGGATATCTCTAATTAAGCACAGTTAGCTTAATTACAATGACTGAGCCATTGATTATCAACTTGTGATCAAGTTTGGTTATCCTGAAAACCTGTTCTGTTGGTATGCCCTGAGGACAAGCGCTGAGAATCACTGCACCAGATTACACACTAAGGGCTTTATTCATCAGGCTAAAGGGGAGTCATTCTGGAGGAAACCAACTGCACCATAGTGGAGAGTAAATATTCCAAAATCTATTCTGACTTAAATAGGAATTTCTAATCCCTTGAATGCTAGACAGGGCTCTGGGGCATCGTAAAGCAATGCTATAGAGACCAACCTAGCATTAAAGTGGTTAAAAGCACCATTCAAATAAATGGGAATGTTTATTTGCCCCCCCCCCCCCCCGATGCAATTGGCATGCTCCAGAATTGCTCTTCTTTGCATCTATACATAAGGACATTTGGATTTTATGCACAAAACATAGGTGTAGCAATTCTGGGACAGCCAAATGCACCACAGGGGACAAATAAACATGTCTGTTTATTTAGCCCTTTGAGAGCCAGATGTTGCGTACCCCTCTGGCACTCAAAGGGGTTAAATGATGCTTTTAACCCCTTGAATACTAGCAAGTTCTCAAACGGAATGAGTTTGGAGACCAAGATGGTAAAAGCCCTATGGAAATGTATGCAATTTTGGGTAGTGTGTCTATGTGCACTTGGTGCCCTAGAATTCCCCCACATTTCTGTTGTGCATAAACCTCTAGAAAGATCTAATGCAAGAAGGCAGAGAGGCACAATGCTGGAACATTCCAACTGCACCAAATACAAATTCCCCTAATTCCCATTGATTTAACCATTGCTTTGCAATGCATAGTGTACCCCTCTGACACTTGAACGGATAAATGGACCTTTTAACATCTTGAATGCTAGAGAGACCCCTAGCATTCAAGAGGTTAAGCTCCTCATTTAAATCAATGGGGATTTTTTTTTTATTTCTCCCCTATGTTGAAACTGGTTTGTTGCACAACTGTACATCTTCAGCTTCCTGCATCAGGTCATCTGATTTTAAAATGTTTACAGATTTTATCTGCACTCAGGTAGGAGAAAAAGATGTGACTGATGTGTCACTTGCGTAACCCTGTAAATATACCCATCACAGGTTGAGGGGAAACTTTGCAAGACTGATAGGGGTACTAAAATGACAAAAAATGTGGGTCCAGAATAAACAAAATGTATATCAGAGTATGGCAGCTCAGCAGAGACCCCTTTGATTCAATAGAGGTCTTCAAAGCATGGCAAAGCAATGCGCTGGAGAACTGTCCAGCATCCAAGCGATTAACTGAGAATTGCATCACATTGAGTATATTCCAGTGATTAGCTGGCATAGTATTTAAAGGGGAACATTCACATACTAAATACTTTTGGTCATGGACTTTAATCCTTAAAACTAACTGCAAGCTCAGTAGCATGGTAAACGGAGCTTGTTATAACAATAGCCCACATTACTACCTCTACAAAGTGAAGTGTGAACAAGCTCCCTGGAGCAGCTGGGAGGGAGGTGGGAAGCCCTGCGGCTTGGTGCCACACGCAGAGGGTGCCGCACAATGCGGAAATGCAGTATTTTAAGTCTTCATATCTCTAAAACTAAGCAGATAAAAAAAACACACAGCACTAGTCTAGTTTTAAGGATTAACGCCCATGACCAAAAGTGTTTAGTATGTGAATGTTCCGCTTTAACATGGGGCTAACACTGTACAATGACTTGAGCTATTTTGAAAGACCTTTCAAAATTACCTATATTAATGTTAGCCATTCTTTATAAAACCCTTTGCGTGTAATCAAAAGGTTAAAACTATAGTTTATGAGATATCTAGCTTTATTTATTTGTTAGTTTATGGACATTATATAATAGTTCCTGGTAGGAAGTGGCATTTGGGAGGGAGAATGGAATTTTAGTATCTGACACACCAGGCTGTGCCTGCCAGTACTGGCAGATTTGCATATAATGAAAGAAAAATAAAGCCAAATATCTCACAAATAATGCATCACATAAAAATAGGTGGTTTTGAACTCTCTTTCAAAATCACCCAAGTCATTATAAAATGTTAATTCTACGTTAAGAAGGAAATAACTATAAATCTAAAACAATGCCCTGCTAACCTTAGAGATGTATGTGGCCAACATTCTAATTTAAGCCTTTTAGTTTCAGCAAGGTATTCAATGATTTGATTTCTTAACCCAAGGGATGGATCTGTTTTTTTATCACAAGTAGAAAAGAGTGGAAACATCAATTTCCAGGAGACTTTGCTCTGCTTTTCTCCCAGTTTATCAGAGCAGGAATACATTTCTGCTGGTGCCTTTTACTTTCCCTCTCTGTCTTTTATACCTTACAGACTTTTCATGCTTGAAGGAAATTTCCATAACTCTGCCTTGCCTCTGGAGCCAGCTGCTAGGCTTGGATAATGGCCCCTTACACACTGTGCACAAGCATGAAAAATGCAGACCAACCCATTCAGGGCTAGCTGACAGCTCTTTGAATAGAGACCAAAGGAACCTTACTGGCCCAGCCATCAGGTCACCAGTAATCCCCATGACGAAGTGCAATCCCCTAGTGTAGTCCACATGTTCAGCATGTTGACCCTTGAGGAACACTAAACACCTCCTAATAATAAGGCCCACTTAATATGGTAATAATGGATCAATTCTACATGTATTGCTTCTCCAAAATAAATTATTAATTAGTATCGAATGTCATGTCTATGGAGGAAGACATTGTTATTTGTTGCAGGACTTTAGCACCTCCCTAGCCTCTCACAGAAGGCTTCATGAGAAAATTTGTTGGTAGGATACTGTGTAGGGTCACCATACATCCAGTTTTCCCTGGACATATCCTCTTTTTGGGTATTCAATCTCTGTCCTGCTGCAACTCCTGGAGGTTATGACCTAAGGGGTGATAAAGAGGAGATAACTTCACCAGTGATATCACTTCTCCAGTTCCTATGTTTTTCTATGGAGGCTGTGCACTAAGATATCTCACACTTGAGAAAACTTAGTGCATAGGTTCATATAATAACAGGAACTGTAAAACTGACCTCATTGGAGAAGTTATCACCTCTTTATCACTCCTTAGTGCATGTCTCCTCCCCTCAGAGATATCTGCATTGTATCTTATGACCTGCACACCTATTATTTCCATACCCTGAAATTTCCAACTCTAGCTCTGAGCACCGACATCAGTTTATCCGAATATATTACACAGGTTTCCCTGTGTGAGTTGTCCCACCTTCCATGTAAATATATGTCATCATCACCAGCCATATCCTTCCATTTGAGGCTTCTTCAACATTACATGTATATTTGCCATTACATGAGAATTCTCTTACCCTCTTTTACATCCTCCTCTCCCCAATGCAATTTTATCATTTCCTTTTTGTCATCCTCTACATTTCTTACCCTTCATTCACCCCCCACCCTTTTTTATTTACTTTCAGTCCACATCTTTTTTATGCAGTTAATCAAATACAATTATCATATTATTAAGATATCAGCCTGTTTGGAGTATAGGAGATGGTCTAAAAGTATTACCTGTAGTGCCCTTTATTTTTAGAGTTCAAATATGGTAACCCTAAGACAGTGGTTCTGCGAATGAATATCATGTCTTCCATCATGGACATGGCACCTGTACTAATAATATATTTAATTTGGAGAACCAATCCATGTACAACTCATTCATAGTGGCCATTAGATCATTCCTTCCTTGATTTAGGTAAGTGGAGGCTTGTTTTTAGTAGGTGTTAATGTCTCTTTAAAGTTTAGCTGCTGTGCAAAGTTGTGGAGCTATGGCAATCACCAATGTGTCTACTTCTTTTTGAAAATGGGCTTGATGGCATTGTTTTCCATAAGATTCTCAGATGGTCAAAACTGACCCTTCCATACCTGGGAGAAATTACCCCTCTCAGCCACTTACAATCTATCACTTAGTGCCAAGAAAGAATGAACTCTACCATATAAAGAACAAAACAGGTGATAGAAGGAAATTGCACTAATATGTCAAAATGGTGTAAACAAGATTTGCACCAAGTGTGGTGACCTCGTAGGCATTTTGCTACAGGCAGCATATTGTATTGAGCTGTCATAACATGCCTGTAATATAAGGATGACATATGAGGCGTCAGTCTGACAGAGAAATATTCTCTTTGCAACTAGACAAACTTTTGACCTGGGCAATTTCTACTAGATTTCTAGTGATTGCATCAATGTTTGTCCTTAAGACACTGGGACCTTTTTACACAACAATTGCCCCCATGTTTTAAATTTCATAGTATATATTTATGCTGCTGCATCTACCAAGGTGTAGGTGTTTCTTTTTAACCTCTTGAATGCAAAGAAGTCTCAAACACACTACAAAGCAATGCTTTGAAGATGTCTCTAGCATCCAGCGGGTTAACAACATGCTTTGAATTGCATTCTGTGACATTATTCTATCACATTACCCCTTGAGGATCAGAGGGCACTGCTAAGCTATACACTGCACAGCCACCTGGTCCTCAAGGAGTTAATTTACGCCTGCCTTGTTTATTTATCAAACATTAAAATATGTTGTGTATAACACCACACAATCTGTGTCAGAAATCAGACTAGATATAGATAAAAATCCTTGATTTGTATAGACTGAAGGAATAAATAGAGAGTGTGGATATAACAGAAATGTTTAAAAATTGAAGGACACAACAAAGTACAGAGAAAGCATGATTCAGAGAAAACCATGTGCTTGAACAAGGTCCTTCTCGGAACTGCTAACTGAATTGACTGAAAACAAAGTTTATAAAAGCAGACTTGGTGACCTTGGAGGGACTGCATTCATACAGCTCTTGAGTGAAGAGTATGTCTTTCACTGAACTACATAGCTGCTGAGGTAGAAAAATAGACAAGTTCAACTTTTGCCAGATCGCCTTTGCTGCACTAACTCATTTTAGGCACATGAAATTGCATCAGCATCAGCACAACACTATTGTAGTCCAAGTGAACCAGCCCTGAACTGTGAAAGCATATTGCATTTTTGGCACTGGTGGAAGAGCTGCTATTGGGATCTGTTGTTAACCTCACTATAATAGTGCTTAAAGTGGAACTTTCACCTTCATTCAAGAAAGCATATTTGAAAAGGACATTAAAATCCGGCCATACGTCATGTTAACCAAAATTCTAGCAGATATAAAGTATAGTTTAGGAGATATTCATACTTTTTTTCTGGGTAAAGTGAAAATGTCCTGGTACTGCAGAAAGCTTCATTAGCATATGGAACATATTTGAAACCTTCATTAGCATATGACACATCAATGAAAAGGCTTCATTAGCAAATGAAATCTCACTAGTATGGCACTGCTACAGCAATTAGCATACATTAGCATATGGTAACAAATGTTAATATCTCCTTAGCTGTACATCTGCTGGTCTTTTGGCTAACATGACGTATAGGCAGTTTTAATGCAGTTTTCAAATATGCAAACTTGAATTAAGTTGAAAATTCCACTTTAAAGGAGCAGTAAACTTTTTTAATGAAAAAATATATATATTTTGTAGGACGTTTTCTGTTGAGTAAAATAAGGGTACCCTCTTTTGGTTAAAGAGATTCCAGAAACCCCAAAAGTAATATATAAAAAGAACAAGAGCCTTAAGGACATTTTAACCCCTTAAGGACCAGTGACGGTCCTGGTACGTCACGTACTTTTACTCACAGCACTCCTGTAGGAGCGTGGTGAGTAATACCGGGGACTGAAGTTGATCGCTCCAAGACCGTAGCGATCTCTTTCAGTCCCTCGTTTGGCGTGCCGGCACACGTGATCAGTCACGTGGGACGGCACGTCAACGTTTCCTATCTGGTCCTTAAAGGATCACACACCCCAGGACTGCTGGTCCTTAAGGGGTTAAGCAAAAATAAAACATCTAGGGAAGAACCAGAATGCAATGTGAATAAGAAGGGAGTATATAAGTGCAGTTCAAGTAGATGCATCACCTGTGATTATATTGCTTATGATACGAAGGAAATTAGAGATAGCAAGGAGAGAAGTCAGGAAATAAAACAACACATTACATGTAATACAACATATGTGATCTATAGTATCATATGTCCCTGTGGACGTAAGTAAATAGCTAGGACCAAAAGACGCCTGAAGGATAGATTCCTGGAGCACAGGAGGAATATCATAAGGGAGAGGAAAAATATCTTCTAAGTAAACATTACACATATCACCATCATGGAGAAATTGGTCCTACCATGATCTTGCTGCCTCTGGAACATATATCACAGAATATTTTGTTGGGGGGGATAGGTTTGGAACTCTGTGCAACAGAGAGTCATTGGATATATGAATGTGACACTCTCGTGCCAGGAGGACACAATGAAAAGCTGGATACATATACCTTTATATAGAAGGAAGTTGGACCTAGATAGCTATTAGATGTAGAGAGCTTGACCAATGAGAAACTGGAAACATATTCCTTTATATAGAAGGAAGTTGGCCCCAGTTGGGTATATAGATGCAGAGAGTTTGACCAGTGCACCATGACCCTATAAGGGGGATGGGGGGGTGGGAAAGGGGGAGGTCCGGATATATATGTGGGCAATGTGGATTATATATGTAGGTGGGTCCACGGGTGTGTACATTGAGATGGATACCCTTATACTAAAGGATGATACTAATAATAGGGTGGACAGTGTTGGTTGATTCATTTATATGTAATTATTATTCATATACGTTTAAGTATGTTAATTCTGAATATTTTAATTTATTTGTCTCAACCAACGGTGTATCGCCTATATGTGTTTCTTAGGTTTTACTATCTACCATTTATAACATAGACACTTGTAATTTGTAATTGTAATCTTTATTTTTATAGTAAGTATCTGTTAGGGTTAACCCTTTGAGCACCAGAGGGGTATGCAACGCATTGCAATGCAATGTTTTGCATACCCCTCTGGCACTCATAGGGTTAATATACATGTGTAAAAGTGGAGTAGAGATAGTTAATGAGCATATGGGGTTAATGAAGGAACAGGTTAGCTGTTTGCAATTAGAGCAGATGAATTGAAATCTTTGGGACAATATATAAACCCTATATTTTCATAACGTGAGAATCACATACCCCTGAAGAAGTACCCAGGAGGCACGAAACGCTTTGGAGAGGAGTGGCACCACTGCGTTATTTTATATGCCCATATAAACTGCAGTGTCTGATAACAACAAAGAAAAGAAAGGAAAGAAATTGGATTTTCCTCTGCCCATTACATCTGTTACTGTGTTACTTTGATTGGTTGGAGTATCCGCCTGATACAGACGAAGAAATCAGCCTCTGCTGAGAACGCTGAGGAAGCTCTGCCCGCTCACACCAGAGCTTGCAACTATACCAGCGCCTTTACATCTGCATTTTATAGCTACGAAGGTGGGATTGCCCTGGGCATATACCCGGTGAAGTACCAAGAGACATCAGAGGTTTCCAACGGAGGGGCACCCACAATTTTCCAACGGCAGCCTGGAGAGGTACGTTCCCCAAATAGGGGTTAATGCAGTTAGTGTGATTATTGGACGGGAGAGCTGAGAGACTGAGCTTCATCTACAGAATCTTTCATTTACACCTGTGCTGTTTTATATCTATCTAATCTATCTATCTATATACACACACACACAGTCGGGAGAGGGACAGTCCATACTATATTAAATATCTTTACCTCTATGTTATGGAAGTTACCTACAGTTGATGGGTGATATTTCAGGTTTATGCACCTTTATTTGTAGTTCTGAGGACTTTTAATTATATATAGTGGTACCACTGTTAGGTACATACAATTTTTATGCATTATATTTTTATGTATTATATTCTAGTGTTTTGTAACAAGTGGTGACTTAGTGCCTCTTAGAGGCTATAGGTTCCATTACAATAAATATAGGTTTTGTATTTTACCTATTGTTGTCATATGCTTATTTGGGAGGGAGGAGTTTTTTTAGGAGGTTTAATCCACTTATTCACATAGAGATATAGCGCTCTCTCTTATATGTATATAAAATAAGGGTACTCCCACTGCTGAGCGATGAATAGTTCCAGAGTCATTGCCATTTAAACTTGTGTTCTTTTACATTCTCAGTGCCCTCTAGTAGTCAATTCCAATTGGTTATTCTGTTACATTCTAATGGAGAGGAAAGTCAATGACTTACAGTAACCATAGAACGTGATAGAAACTGCCTAGTCACTTCCTGTCAGTTACAACAATCAGGAAGTAGACACAGTAAATTAACTTCCTGATTATTTGAAGTTATACATTTTGAATAAAACAACCAAGAGCAGTGGGAGTGGCTTTGTTTTTATAAATAAAAGCTATATAACAGAGATTTTTATTAAAAAAAAGTTTACTGCTCCTTTAAGCACAATTCTAATGAACATGTCATCAGATCCCAATAACAGTCCTTCAACCACTGCCAAAAATGCAATATGCTTTCACAGTTCAGGCTTGGTTCATATGAGTTACATTAATGCGGTGCTGATGTCTGTACAATGTCACCTGTGCATAACAATACATTGTGTTCAGCTGGGATGTTTACATGGATGAATAGTGTTTCTTGAACGCAGCCCAATTTCACTGTGTTCAAAGTAGAAGGCAAGAAAGTTGCACCAGGGTTGATTTTCATGGTGGCCTATGGATTACCTTTCAGGTTGTTCACACTGATAACTTTAGAGGCTGGTAACAGCAACCTCCAATGAACGGTCAGCTAATGACTGATGCCAATATGAGACAGCCATTGGTCATATGCCTCACTCCAGTTACAGGATAGCTGGGAAAATGAAGGGCAGTGCAGGTAAGTAACATGAGCAATTGGAATGTGGCAACAATGCTGCATGCACTGCAGTTGGCAGTGTGTCCAGAGCCTTAATGTTTTACACGTACACTGAAGTTTAGCATATTTATCCATACTGCAGGAATAACACTGTCCAATGAAACACCGGCCATTATCTATGGGAGTTGGTACAGAGTTTCACTGGACAACAATGCAGTGACACAGAGATAGTGGGCAGAGGAGGAACAGCAAAGCTCATGCTGCATCACTCTGTCCCATCTGCGGATTTGTTTGGTGCTATCTGATGAGTGGGAGCAGCAGAAGCACAAAGTCTAGGACACACCAGTCCAATGTGGGCAAGTCTTACCAATTAACGCACACCCACTCAATATGTGTCATTTAGACTTGCCAGCTCCAGGGACATCAGAAAAAGAACATTCTGAGGAATATTTTCCAGTAATGGTCCAATAAAAGCATAGGGCACAACAACACAACAGGGCCAGGATTAGCATTGGTGCTAACTCCTGGCAGCCTGCTCTCTAATATGAAGTGCTCACTGTGTGACAGTGCCTCTGACAAGTCACCCTCAGACAGTCACTGGACTCATGTGCTCCTATGTAACAGACAGATATAAAATAAAGTTCCCTCCAGGACACCTATACCATACTTTAAAATTCCAGGAGAACAGACTCTTAAGGTCCCCAGAAAAAGGACATGCCCTGGAGAATCCAGTAGTCAGTTGTTGGATGTTCACCTTTTTGGGACCTGCAACTTCCATCATCTCCATTGAGAGGGCAATTTACTACTCTAATCCTGTCCAAACTTTGCGTAATCCATATAGTATAGATCAATTTAGTATGTAAACTGATCCTAAGTATATGGAGAAAAACAGAAGAATTACAGAGTCAGTGCAAAGTATGCAATTTACTTTCACTGGGAATGTTCTAGAGCTTCACTGGAGACTCCAGTTTTTAGAGTTATTTACTGGGTCTCCAGGGATAGAGACTGATTCTCCGGCTCTCTTGACTTTACTGGGTAAATCCACCCGCTTCTTATAACCTGGGCATTTTTCTTATCTCTGCTTCTCCCACTGCCCTGTCATTTACACATGCCCAGTAGCAGCCCATGAGCTCTCTCTGGGGATCCACAGAAGAGTGTTCCTGGACATGCTAACTCAACAGGCTAAAGTGGAGCAATTTTAGGGCAATCCAACTGCACCATAGTGGAAAAAAATATTATTCCTCAAATCCCCATTGATTGAAATGGGGCTTTTAAGTCTTTGAATGTTAGAAAGGTCTCAAACACATTGCAACGTTATGTGTTGGAGACCTCTTTAGCATGCAAGTGGTTTGTAATCCAATTTGAAACACAGGGAGTTGTCATTTGTCCCCTATGGTTAGCTGGTTTGCCCTATAATTGCACCCCCTGTAACCTGCAGCATTAGGTCCTTATTTCCCTGCTGAGAGCTGTTGGATTTACAGTTCTGTCATTATCTACATTCTGTTTCCTCATTCTTAGACAGAATCTGGTTTTAATTCTTGAAAACGCGCCTGCCGGCAGCTCCTTGGCAGCAGTGCAAAAAAGGGAGGGACCAGAACTTTTTTTCATGACAATTGACGTCAATGGCATAACTGGAATACTTACTGGCCAGCATGAATCCGGCTCTGTGGAGTGCGTGTTTTAGACAAGCATGAAAATGTGAAGCACAATAAAGCTCCTCACTGAACCACAATAGTGTGTGCGATTAAGGGAGGAATTCATTGTGTAGGACTGAATTTCACATAGCACTAAATATTAGGTAGCACTGCAGTCCAAATCCTATTAATACTTTCTAAGTCTGATGTAATAAAGGAAAGGGAGAGATTTTAGAATTTACTGCACCATAGGGGACACCATAAAAATTCTCAAAATCCCCTTTGATTTAAATGGGGCTTTTAACCCCTTGAATGCTCAAGAGGTCTCCTCTCCAACACATTTGTCCTGTATAGTGCAGTTGGTTTGACCCAAAATTAAGGATATAATTTTTTTTTTATATAGGGGCATATGTATCAAAGTTTAATTACGTCAAAATATGTTAAAAATTTAATTGTGACTGATTTGTGCCTACTTATTAAACACAGTCGTGATAGAAAAGAAAAATTAGCCAATCATAAGACAGATCAGACGTGAACTTCCAGAAAATCTAGTGAAAATCTAGCAGTGGTGCCAGGAAGCAAGACATAATAGATACCATAGAAAAGCAGCTCTCAATCCTGACATGCAATCTAGTTTTTTTGGGGAAACCCTAAAATGTTACATGTCATTTGTCATATAAAAACAAATATAGTTATTCTTAGGTCTGAAAATCAACATAATGAAAACAAACATATTGTACATAATTGTCCATAAATATTAATTAGAAATTCAACATTCATATTTTTATCAATATCTATATAAAGTCAAGGGTACCCTAAGTGGATGTTTGAGGCGCTTCAAAATGCCACAGCGCTCTGATGGAGAATCATTGCTATAGAAAATGATTCAGTACCTTAATATCACAATAGTCTACTGAACAGTGATTTGTAGAGAACAATATTATTATTATTCTTTATTTATATAGTGCCAACAAATTCTGCAGCGCTTTACAATTGGGAATAGACATAAAGAGGTATTAAGTAGTACAATCAAATGTGGAGACAGAAGGATCAGAGGATCCCGCTCGTGACAGCTTACAGTCTAGAGGAAGGTGGGTTTGACACAGAAGGTGTAAGTGCTATTGGGTGTAAGTGCCTCCTGCCACATGAACTGGCAGTCAGTGGGTGGGAGTGAGAAGTACTGGTGAGTGCAGTGGTCCAGGCAAGGGGTGATTCTTGGTGATAGTGTTTATGGAGGCAGTAGATAGGCTTCCCTGAAGAGGTGAGTTTTGATACATGTTTCTGATGTATATTTCACAATCTCAAATGGGCTTTATTTGCAATTTACAAATAGTTTTTAATGTCTCTTTTTAAGAATGACACATATGGATGTTGTTATCGCAGATGGAGATCTTTTTTATTCCGATAATTTGTGAACGTTTTGTAACAATGATATATATGCCTCATAATACCCTAAGTATTGGCATCAATGCAATCAGAAGGCCACTACCAGTACTACTACCACTATACTAAGAAGTATAAGAACATTTTTAGAAACATGGAGTACAGATAAAAATTCCGGAAATCTCCATTGATTTAAATGGGGGTTTTAACCCTTGAATGCCAGAGAGGGCTCCAACGCATTGCTCCGCAATGGTTTGAGGACCTCCCTAGCATTCAAGGGGTTAAAAGTCCCATTTAAACAATGTGAATGTATAGCTGTCTCCTATGGTGCAGTTGGTTTGCCCCAGAAGTTCGCCGGTTTTAACACATCAGTTTTTCTGTTTCAGAGTTTAACCTCTTGGGGTTGTATGTTCAAAGAAGTAGAAAAATCGCTTTTGTCGTCTTTAACAACATTTCAAAGTGCAGTGTCGTTGGGCTCAGTAATATTTTCAGAGAGTGTGGGTTGGGATCAGAAATATGTAGTTGAAGTATGATTCCTGACTGAATTTGTTGTATGTAGCAACAAAAATGTGACATTTCCTCCACTTTTTTCTTAACGTACAAATTCTAGCATTTGCACAACAATTTTTTTGTCATTGTATACAACAAATTCTCTTTACCCTTATACAATATTGGTGAATAGTTTAACCACGGCCTTGCCCCATACCTTGCAATTCTAGTGTTGTGTTGTACACAACAGATATTACTAGTTTTTTGTTGTATATTCTTTAGAAAATATGTCGTTTATGCATATACTTACTTATTTTTGTCGATCATACAACATTTTTTTGTCGTTATGCCTTTGAACATATGACCCTTAGGTGCTAAAGATAACTCCAACGAATTGCAAAGCAACACCCCTGTGAAATCTCTAGCTTCCAAAGGGTTAAACTGCTTATTTTAGAGAAGGGAATTAATACTATAGTATCATTACTATCTTTCAAAGCAGAAGAGATGTCTGTAAAAAGTGCATTAATACAAGCAATAGATTTTTAATTCAAACCTCATGTACCAGTCAGTCTGCTCTGTCACTACTTGTTTCAAACCCCCAAAACCTTATTTGATCCTTGGTCTGTGGGTTAAAATGATGTCAGACATTACTAAAGGTAGGCTTTTTTTCTACTTATGCGGTGATGAAAATAATTATTAGTACATGGCACATAACAAGGCTGATTTACTAAGAATATTTGGAGCAATCCTGGCATTCAAGGAATTAAAAACCCCATCCAGGGGTATAACTACAGAAGGTTCAGAGGTACAGCTGTGATGGAGCCCAATAACCAAGGGGCCCCAGGGCCCAATAGGTTATAGTTATGCCCCTGGCATACCTGAGTACTTTTAAAAAGAGCGGACCCTGCAAACTTTTAAATATTAACCCTTAAAGACCCATGGAAAGTAGATACTAAATGAGGTTACAATTTGTTCTAAACCAGAGGTGCTAAATCAGTTCGCAATGAACCTTTAACATGATAGAAGTTTTGAGATCTCACTGCCTGAACACACACAAGACAATCAGGACTTCTCTCGTCATTCATGAAAAATGGCACCAATTTGGAGACAAAAGAAGCAGTTATTTGGTGCATATTATGTATCAAATAACTATGAACTCCCTCAATTTGAGAATTTGGTTCTTCACTCTGAGATTTGGGTCAAAGGTTCACAGGTATGAGTGTAATATGTTCACAGGTATGAGTGTATATATGTTATGGGGCCCAAAAAATGTTGGCACTGGGGCACTCCAATGACAGCCACTAAAAAGTCTCACACATTGTCTTTACAACAGGTGCCATTGTGAAAGGGTCTGCCATTCAAGGGGGCCTATTGGCTCAGCACTGTACTATGACCTCTTGTATAGAGACCAGTTACCTATCTTAGGAGGTGGCTGCAGACATCATCACACATGACTGCTGCTGGCCAATAAGGTAAGGTCAGTCATTTGAGCACTTGAGAAATGTCCAATGAATTGTGTGTGTGTGTGTCAGCCTCAAATTCTGCACCCCAGACCCAGTAGTATCTAGATACACCCCATTTCCCATTTAAGTCAATAGGGCATGTTAGGAATTGCTGTTCTTCCCCTATAGAGTAATTGTTTTGCTCCAGAAAAGCTCCAGCCCCCCTTATCACATCATTTACCTCACTATGTCACTGCAGAAGAATAGTTCATATTTATTGGCTCCTGCAGCCTCAAAGAGGTGACTAAAGTCTTGGAGAAAATGCACGCTGATGTGAAGCTGTAATTCATTAGAACTTACACAGGGTCAAGAACAAAGAGAGGCATGTACCTCTGTAGCTTAAAGTAAAAACAGTGGACATTATATTTAACCTTTTCAGTGCCAGAGAGGCATGCAACACATTTCTCTGCTGCATGTTGCTGATCCCTCTGGCATTTGATGGGTTAACCCAGGTAAACTGGAGCAATTCTGGAGTAAACCATTTGTATCGGAGGAGGGGATTTAACAACAAACAGGACAATAGGACAGAGATAATTGCTCTGAGATCAGAATACATTCCTTTCACTTCATACAGACTTGTATCATCCGTTAGGAGCTTGCATAAGGAAACAGATGTCAAATCATTATGCAGAGTTGCTTACTTCAATATCAATAGAGGAGACAGCTTATCAAATATGTTAGGGTTTATGCACTTAAGACATTTTTACAAACACTGGCTAGGAATACACAACATTTAAAGTATGTTAATGCTCAATTTTTTTAACCCTTTGAGTGCTAGAGCTGGACATGTTGAGGCGGTTGTCTCTAGGGTTGAACTCTAAGTCACATTCATGAAGAGGGGCTATTCTCAGACAGAGATTTCTCTTTCTTTAACCCCTTAAGGACTGGTTGCGCACGCACGCGGCCGTCACTTAAGGACCACAGGCCATTTTTTTTTCCCCTTTCTTGAATAACTGATAAGCTAACCAATGGCTGTAATCCACAACAGGTGGAGGGCCTCAGATTGCCCAACTCTGTTCTATGGAGCAGAAATAAAAGTGGTAGGCTTTGTACAGAAATTTTGGGTGGGACAGGGGACAATACTTGATACTTAACAACATAGTTTTTTTATCTTTGAAAAGAAAATAAAGATACTTATGGGATAATCTATATTATTTTTATTCTTGGATAAAAGGTGCCATGCTGTGTATCTCCACATACCCCACCAAAAAGGCACTGATTTTTTGTTAACATGAGATGAATACACGGCCTTGGTAACTAGTTTCATTGCTGTGGCTCTCTATAGCCCAAAAACTGTGGTTCAAGATTCAGATTTATCCAAAGATTAATCACAAGTAACCACGTCCCTCCACATATCTCATAAATCTAGGTCTTGCAGTCTACAGCTGGACAGAGCCCCTAGTTAGAATAGCACCACCGATACTTCAAGAGTAGCAAATGGAGATTCAGAAAGCACAAAACCCCTTTTCTTGTATTTGGAAGCAGGTGCTTAAAAGAGACAGAGGGCTCCAATGTCTACAAAGAGTACATATGTAGTCACAGACCAAAATTCTGATCAGCTGCAGTCACTTCTATTGTGGGTGATTTGTGAGTTTGATTTTAGGCCACATTTTGGGCACCAACTGCCCTACTGATGACCTGAGGCTGGTACTCTAAACACTGCTTAAAGTTACCCTCACTGGTCTTTTACATTAAGGGCTGTATGTTCAAAAGAAAAGTGGTGTTCCAGGGCAAACCATTTGCACTGTAGGGAACTAAAATTCCCATTGATTTAAATAGGGATTTTAGCCCATTGAATGTAGAGAGGTCTCTGGCACATTGCTTTGCAATCTTAGTTTAGTTGAAATGGAAGTGGATTAGCTCTAAATGTAGCACCCATTGCTAGGCCTACACTGACTGAACAGTGAGACATTACAAAAAACAGACAATAAACCTCTCTAAATCCCATCTTTTGCTATTGGGCATGCTTTACACAAAAAATCCCCTTTTTTTGCGATTCATATTTTTTGTATGTGTGTTTCTTATGTAAGATTAGCTTTTTTTTTGTTTGATTGTAATCTTGGTGTAATCAGGACTAAAGACAGGTGGTTTTAGGGAGACCAGAGGGATGAAAGGGTATATTAAGGAACTGTAGGGTTGGGAGGGTAAAAGAATTGAGGACCGGCAGGGTAAAAGAATGGAGGACTGGGACAGTGTATCATAGATGGCAGAAGGAACAGAAAAGGAAACAGAATGACAGGAAGAAGCAGGGAGAGAATGAAACCCTAAAGTGGCAGTGAGTAGGTAAAGAGATACGTAGAGAGGCAGAGAGGGACAGACGGAGTGAGGGAAAGGAAGAAGCAAGGAAAGAGGTAGATAAACAGTTTAGCACTTGAACTGACAAGTGGAGAGTCTGGAGAAAATGCTCAGTGTACTGCTGCCCGCCATCCAATCGGAAAGCTCTTCCAATCATTAAGGCATACCATTAGTCAGCTATTATGTTGTGCCACAATGATTGGACAGTGAGGCACATATCTGTCTGGATATTCTTGTTTTGGTATCCAAACTTTCCTCTACTCATCCTTTCCAATGGCAGGCTTTTTATAAGTCTTATATGTAGTCTACTGATGGGATTTGTAGCAAGGAGACTGAAAACAGCTGGCAAGGTTTCCTGAAACTGCAGGAAAACTCTGACTGCAAAGCTTCAAACCGTCACTTGCACCGAGAAAATTTGAAGATTATCTTAATGACATTAACTGGTGCCTCTGAAAGAGTGGAAAAATAACACACACCATTCATTTCTAATAAACTTACTCCTGTGACTCAAAGTTTCTTAAAAATGACCTGTGCAACTATGTGACGCCAGCGTTTATTTGTTTGCAATGAGCAGTTCTAAAGGTTTTTCGAAGAAAAGAGGAAATGTATACAGCCTGACCTACTTCCCCTTTTTACTACCATTCACACCAACAGAGCTACCAGCAGTGACATTTTGTTTTTCATATACGTTTTTGCAAATGGCAAGAGTTATGGCATAAAGCCTTACCTTATCTCTTGCAGTACAGTACAATGTGTCACAGAAGAGGAGTTGCTATGTTCCAAAAAAGGCCAAGGACTTGGACCAAGCTCATGCATTATTAGCGCATCATGTAGCCCAATTTGTCTCTTATTAGTAGGGAAATTAACACCATTACATGTCCCTAGATCGTAACAAGACCTAGAGCTTTAAACATGAAACCTGGGGCTTTATCCCAGTCAGTGAGTAACTAGCAACAACCCTTGAGTCACACGAGGCTGATGTATTAGTAACATCTGGTGCAAAGCAACTGTACCACGGGGGGCAGAGCATTTCGAATGATTTTAATGGGACATTTTAACCCACGGAAGGCTAAAGAGGTCTCTAATGTACTTTATAGAAGGCTTCTACTCTCTAGAGAAAAGTATTGATGTGGACTCTGCATAAACTTTTGTTCAAATACCCTCACAAATTTGGGGTTAACCCCAACAGATGAAAAATAAACTATTTTGGGATGGTTTACAATGGTGCGAATGTCCCTTTTTTGATATAAATACTGATATGGAAAGCTCACATTGCACATGCTTCATATATATGCTACATGTTACCACTGATGTTAGCACAATCTTGTAAGCTGTATAGGATATATAGGATCTAAAGAAAGATAAAGGTAAGCTAAATCTTCAGTAAGCGAAACTTCTCCAATCCATGTTATATGGAGCCTCTTTTCAAATTGTAGAGATCTTAGCTCACCTGCATGCATAACCCAATAGGTGTCTGAGAAGGGAAGACGCATGACCTTGCTGCTCAGGCACAGTATAATCTGTGACATTGAAGATTTTGTCATGTTTAAAAACTCTACAAAATCACTAATATGATCTTTGAATAAAAAAGCTATTTATTTATTGTCATATACAGATGCATTGTTGTCATCAAGGAAGTATTTCTTTTAACTTTACAGGGCCTTTAACTTTTATGAAATATATTTAAAAATGTTTGTTGCCAGGAATATGTCAACCATTTTATCATCCTGCCCTTATGTACTTTTTTCCCATTTGCGGTTGTAAACCTGTGATCACTATTCTTCAGTAATCCATATACCTTAGTCATTGTGCTGTTTACTTGAGACTGTAATGCTTTTTTATCTCTCAAGCCAAGCATATAACATTAAAATGTTTACTGTTTTAGATACTAAAAAAGTCTCCAACACATTGCAGAATACTATATTATGGAGATCCCTTCCACCAAAAGCGTTTACCCTTTGAGGGCCAGAGAGAAATTCTTAAAGGGTTAAATACTGGATCTTGGAATTTTGGTACTGCCGCTTTGCACGAAATAGTTAATATTAGAAGAACTTTCAAAACTGACTATATTTACATTAACCTTTCTTTATCTCAAACAGATTATAAAATACTAGTGTAAAAGCCAGTGTGCACTGGCCATGGAGCAGTGAGGTAACGGCAGTACGCAGAGCAGGACCGGCCTCTTAACCCTTTGAGTGCCAGAGGGGTACGCAACGCATTGCAAAGCAATGCGTTGCGTACCCCTCTGGTACTCAAAGGGTTAACATTACCCATACCTGCTCTGGGTACTGCCGTTACATCACAGTTCCACGTGATGCAATCCTGCTCAGGGCAGTCTCTACTGTGTATGACTGCATTGTGACAAACTTTCTGGCCTTTTATTATATAGGATTTTGCTACATTTGTCAGTTTTATACAAATTAGACAGTACTGGTCAGCATGCCTCTCAAACACTAACATTCCACACTGCTCTCTATCCCAACTGCCACTCTCGTAAATCAGTACTAGCTCATATGAATACACTGATAAATAAATAAAGGGTACATCTCATTAACTGTTGTTTGAAATAAAAAGGGTTAACACACACAGACGATTTAGAAAGCATGTATTTGTTACAAAGTAACAACTCTGCTTTGTATCTTATCCATATATAGATCCTTTCCTGTTCCAACCTCGGACGTAAGGATCACACATTATTTATTCAATAGGCCTGTATGCCCATGACATGCCTTCCTGTTTACATTTTCCTCTGATTCTCAAAAATGACCCTTAGTCAGCCAAATATCAGAATTCTATTATTCCCTATTTTGAATGACTGAATCACCACACTTCTGGTTTCTTTTGGGACATGATACAACATTAACAATAACAGCCACCTGTCCGATACAAATGTCTGTTCAAAGTATGATGTTGTTTCCTGTTTCCCTGTTGATGGGGACTTCCGCCTACTCTGAAGACACAGAAAAGACTCAGGCAACAATGCGCTCCTTGCAATCTGCTTGTCAATCAATTTAACACAAAAAGATGAAATTCCAACATAGCATCAAGACACTGGAAGGTACAACATCTTAACAGACTCCTTTCAAAGTGGACCTTGTAACAGAATTATAGACATAACGAATCTGATCTGTAGAAAACAGTACTCCGTGTTCCATACTCCGTGTTTCATGTAGAACACTGGAATGGTATGTTGCATTGTACAAGTCATGCCCAGTCTGACAAGTATTAGTTACTTTTAATTAGATGATGGGAAGACTCAGTATCAAGTGGTTCTTTTTAGCACTCATAATCTACAGACTAAAGAGGTGCCATTCTGCACTATTAACATGGGAGACCATATGCCCACTGATTTAATGGGACTTTTAACCCCTTGAGTGCTTGAGAGGTATCCAATGCATTGAAAAGGCCTCTCTAGCATTCAAATGATTAAAAGCCCCAGTTAAATGAATGGGAAGTTTGGGAATTTTCATTTGTCCTCTATGGTGCAGGTGGTTTGCTCCAGAATTCACCATCCTTATCTTTCTGAACATGGCCCTAAGATTCTAGTAATGGGAATGGATATCAGTTAACCCTTTGCGTGCCAGAGGGGTACGCAACGCATTGCTTTGCAATGCTTTGCGTACCCCGCTGGCACTCAAAGGGTTAATGTTATTTTCATACAGAGGAACTGTGGATCATATTGTCAAAAGCAAAACTAATTGCACCATTGCAAACAAGGATCATTTCCCCAAATTCCTATTGCTTTAAAATGGGTGTTTTTAACTCCTTGAATGTTAGAGGTCTCCAGCACTTCAGGTACACTACATCAGATAAATAAATATAGCAGAAGTTCAATGTGTGCTAATTTCTCTGGTAAACTACTTTTTAGCTGTCAAGGTATCAATTCTAATTCACTAGAACTAGAATCTTTTGTCTGGATCAGGAGGACTTGGATTGCTCCATCCACACCCACAACTCCATAAACAGGGAGGGGGATGCACAAACATGGCTCAGAGACTTGGGACCGTTTGGGATACTTTTACATCACCTCATGAAATTTCCCCAAAGTCCAGCAGGCTGCAGCTGTACTGTATTCCCTCAGGGATGCAGTGAGGCTGCAGGAAGCAAGGTCTCAAATCATCTAGTTTTTACAAAGTGAAAGTTCTACTTTACCCCCTTAAAGAGATAGTAATACTTCAATGTATCTTTATTTTATTTTGTAGGCATTAAAAAAACATGAAGAACGATATAAGTCTTATCTCTCAAACCTTTATGGTTTGAGATCTATTCACAAGCAAAGTTTTCCCTCCCGTCCCTTTTACCTAGTGTAAGCCATCTCTTCTCAGATGTGGAATGCAGTCCATAGACCAGACAGATAACAGAAGGGGACAATCTTCTTCCTATGAGAACAATGAAAGCACTGCACCCCGTGACATGTTTTTCAGGTTTTTCCCTTATCTTAATTGAAGATTGTCCCTTCCTGCAATCTACCTGGGCACCTCCTTTCTGCTCTGGCTGAGCAGTTTTACATCAGTAAAAGGGGCGGGAGGGGGACACTTTGCCATTGAATTACTCTTGAACTACAACTCTGACAGAATTTAAATAACACGCTCCAAAGTCCAATTACTATGGTGATTAATTAGAGCTGCTTTTATTATTAAACATTACTATCCCTTTAAGAACAGTGTGCAAGCATGAAATGTTAAGAGATTAAGCATGAGACCTTAGGTGGTTAGTCATGAGACCTGTAGTTTTAATCACCTCAAACAGTATATAGCAACACCCCTGACTAAGGTGTTGTGCACCAAAATGCATTAAG
Source organism: Rhinophrynus dorsalis (assembly GCA_037306005.1). Classification (NCBI taxonomy): domain Eukaryota; kingdom Metazoa; phylum Chordata; class Amphibia; order Anura; family Rhinophrynidae; genus Rhinophrynus; species Rhinophrynus dorsalis. The sequence goes on from CM074722.1 coordinate 238,450,722, forward strand.
GCAGAGGTAGTCAAATGTTAGACCTCCAGCTGTTGGGAACTACAACTCCTATTAACCCCAACCAGCCATTGGGTGGCTGGGGTTGATGAAAGTTGTAGTCCCTAACAGCTGGAGGTCCAGCAATTGACTATCCCTGTATTAAGGCATCTGTACATAAGCACAGGAGCAGACACTTCTTTAGTGTGCTTATATAAGGACACACAATAAACTTTGCAATCTTAACTTCTACATCCCCCTTAAGGTGTTCTTTGTTTCCCATCTCCCTTGCCTTCCTAAAACACCCCTGTGCATTTCCCTTACTCATTCAGTAAACAGTAGGAGAAAGCCCAGGAACATCACAGAACATCTGGCTGTGCGGAGTCCAGCTAAAAGGTTAGATCAAAATACTGCCACACAGGGTGAGAAGCCTTGATGTGGCTTGTTCATGAGAAGTGCCAAAATAATCTCTACAAGCCATAATTCCTCTCTGGTGCATATTAACTCCTTAGATAGTAGAGACAACACAATATCTGTAGTATCAAGGCATTTTCCCCCCTCTCCATAACAATAACACTTGTATTTGCTATATGACTACACTACATTACTATACATCAAAGGCACATTTAAAAAGAAAATATTGGAGTCATTTTACAGTAAACCATCAGCACTGTATGGACAAATAAACATTCACAAGATTTATGTTGATATAAATAAGATGTTTAACCCCTTGAATGCTAGAGAGGTCTCTAATGCATCATGAAACAATTTGTTGGAGATTTGTCTAGCATTCACAGGGTTGAAAGGCCAATTTAAATCAATTTGGTCCACTGGGGTGCATTTGCTGCAGAATGTCTCCACTTTTGTTTTGTGTATGTGGCCTTAAGGTTTTATAGCAAATAATGAATTCCATAATAGGCTTCCATTAATAACAGTGATCTGCCTTTAGGCCTCCTGCTTCCGCTGTTCATGCTAGATTTCTTGTTGATCCAGATGAGGTGTGAGCGGCACTCCCAGGCTATAAGCGCACCACCTCAAAATATCTAATCTTCCAGATGTATGCTCTGGGGTCAAACCAGGACCCTACACTGAGGCTCATGTACTGTGTAAAGGCGGGGAAATTCTGGGCCAAGCTAATTGCACCACAGTGAACAAATAAACATTTTGATTTAAATCACTCTCTTAACCTCTTGAATGCTAGAAAGGTCTCCTCTCTAGCATTCAAGAGGTTAAAAAACAAGGGCATTTATGTGCCCCGTATGTTGCAGCTGGTTGCTCCAGAATTGCTCCACTTTCTTAGTAAATCAGCCCCATTGCTTGCCTTTCCCATCCTCTGTCAGCGTGTTATTGCAAAGCAATGTGATTCGTACTCCTCTGGCACACAAAGGGTTAATCCTTTGAGTACCAGAGTGCGTTGGATGCCCCTCTGCCACTCAAAGGGATAAGGTAATTAAGGCCAACTTAATGTTTGCAGTATATTATTGCTTTATCACGTGGAAAATAGTCTGCATTATGACTACTCCCACAGCCAAAAACCTTGTTAAATGTAATTCAAGAAGGAATCTCACGTTTCAAGCGGCAGAATTCACTTTTGGGCAGAGTTTGTTTAGTGACATCTACTTGCAGTCATGCTGAAAGCTACTGATCCAGTCAGGACTTGTAAATAAATTTCACAAGTGTGGTTAGTGTGTGACTGAAACATTATTCCCCATTGTGCTCTTTGTTAACCCTTTGGAGTCTAGAGACACCCCCAGTGCATTTCCCAAGGGATTAATCAGAAGAAACATGGTAATATGAACAATAAAAAATGATATTTCTCATTTTCTTCAGTTATGCAATTTCCATCTTATAATCAGAAAATCACTCAATAGTCATTTGAATTAGTCACCTTGGAGCAACAGTGAGTATTCTGTGGCTCATCAGCTATTGCTCGACTACAAAACCCAATAGCTTATTGAGTATGACAGGAGTTATAGTCCAGCAACACACAGAAAATCACTGATTGCTCACCCCTCACCTAGATATTTGTTGGCTTTAAACCCTTTCTCCCAAAAAACAGAGAAATATGGATAAAGGAAAAAGTACAAAAATTCTTAAGCAAACCAAGAGTACCATAAGGAACAAACACAAATACACGTCCCCACTGATATAATTAGGGCATTTAACCCCTTGAATGCTGGAGAGGTCTTTGACTCTCAGTGATATGATTAATTGGAGACATCTATAGCATTGGAGTTAAAGTCCAGTTTAAATCACTGAGAAGTTCTGGAATTTTTATTGGCTCCCTATGGTACATTTAGTTTGTCAAACTTTACCCTTATACGTATGACTCAACCCTGGACATTTTTTACCCAAATAAATAATAAATCTCATTCTTAAAAAAAAAAAAAAAAAAAAAAAGTATTATTTACCACAAACATATAAAGAAGTATTGACAGTTACCTGGAATTCTAACAGCCTACAAACCTTTCAACACATGAGATGTGTAATAATCTAATATTTTAAGGGACATGCTTATGAAAAATACATACTGCAGGTGTGTGTGTGGGGGGGGTGCTGTTTAAAACACCGTATGTTATTTGGGGAGCTCTTGAGTTGTGACAAAACTCTTTGGGGAAATGTACGAATTTGCCAGACCTTGACTAAAAAGGATGTGCCTGCACATCAAGGTATGAACTAGCAATTATTATTGTTTTTATGCAGAATGGTCTACAAACTGCCATTGTTAAGTCTTTAGAGCAAGTCCCAACCATCACCACTGTAGCAAGTACAGGCCAATCAATTAATTGTAGGAGGAGTTTAATATTGAGAAACAAGTCACATAGGAACAGAACACCTCAAAATGGCTATATACTCCTACATTATCCTCCCCCCCCACACACACACACACACTTGGTAAAAAGGCTAAAGAGGAGAGTCTTCAGAGTAAACAGCTTAGTAAATAAGTTTTAGACAGGGGACGATTACAAACAAATTATTTCCAATGCCTGTTTTAGTGTGGAAATGCATTAGTACATCATCCCCAGCTGAGAAGGGGTTCCCAACTGCCCAGAAACCCCACTGGACTCACTTACACCATCTCTTTGGGGGAAAGACAATATTGGAAAATATTCTTCATGTGCTGGATGGTATGCAAGAGATGGTTCTAGCATCCAAGGGGTTAAAAGCTCACTGTACAGCTGACGTAAAGAACAGCTTTAAGTTACAATGAATATAAGAGACAGAGTGCATCTGTTGAGACTATGTTATCCTCAAGTTTCAGCCCTGCAGTCTGAGGAATTCCCAAAGCGACTACTCTAAGTTCAGTGCAAACAACTATTGTCTTCTACTGCCTCCTGTAAATCTTCTCATTTCCCTTAATCAGTAACAAAAGATTGTCTAGGGACACCCAGTCTGTGGTGTGTCAGAAGCAACGTGCAAGATATAATAAAAGCATTTATACTAACAGGATCTGGGTTGCTCTCATTGTGTGTGCAGGTGAGGTACTTGCATGGGCATGACAGAATTTGTGTTTCCGCCAAGCCCTGGGATGACAGTTAATAGAACACCCTCCCTGTTGTTGATCTGCTGGGAGATGCTCTCAATGTCCACGTGAGTGCATAAAGGGCATTAAAGGAGAACTAACACTTCCTAAACATAGGACCCCACTTCGTTTACGATGACCAGAAAATTCTAATGGCCCCTATCAATTGTGCAGTTGTGTCCTTGGTTCAAGAGGTAACCTCTTCTATCAGTCCTCGATGTCATGTCCATGGAGGGAGCTATGTAGGGTGACCAAATTTCAATTCTGCCATTCAGGGACACTGCGGATACGAGTGCACCACCGAGTACTAAAAATTAGAGGGAGAACTGCCTATTTGCTGTGACAGAAAGTAATGTATGTGGTGGGCCACAAGATAATGTACATCATACCCAAAGCCATAGACTAATATTACACTACAACAAAAATGCACTGTCGCTTCTAGGGTTGCCACCCGGCCAGTATTATACCGGCACAGCTGGTAATTAGGACCTTAGAGCCGGTGCTGGTATATCTACTATACCAGCAAATGAAAAGCCGGTATTTGTTTGTGCTACGCGTCCAGAGTCAGTCTCCTCCACTCAGCCCTATCTGCCAGCTGCTCATGTGGCTCGCTTAAAGTCGTCAGCATCCACGCACCATCATCAGCCAATGAGTGGAGAGTATTTGGACATCAATGGTCCTCATTGACTGGCTGGTGTGTCACGCTCGCCTGGTGTATGTGTTTGAGTCTTGTGACTCACAATGGGGAGTCAGGGATCGTGGCAAAATGCAGGCACTGTGAGAGTGTCAGTGCTCAGAGACTGTGGTGCACTGTGCACAGGAGGCAGTCTGGTCGGAATCCACTGGACCACTCCATGTCTGCGGCCTACACGGTTCAGCTCATCCTGGGTCTCTCCTGCTCCCCGGCTCCAGCCCTGGTGAACTTGGAAGTAAACACAGCACTGCCCGCAGCACGCACACACTTCCAGGTATGACGTGACAGAGGTCGGTGGAAGGCCAGAAGAAGCAGGCCTAGTGTTAATAATCCCTTATTGGTAGGCACTCAGTTGTCCTTGGCCAAGTGTAGGCAACCTACAGCTCTTCAGCTATAGCTGACTGGTGGAGAGGATGGGAGCCATTTTTTAACAAAGTTAAACCATCCCCAAATATGTATTTACAACTTTAAAAAGTGCTACAGCCCATCTGCGAAAAACGTAAAAAAAAAAATACAATACAAATATTACAGTATGTAACCGATGACCTTTACGATGGTCGCTCTGCTTTATTTTAAAAAGATACATATGGTTACTGAGACAGTTCAGGGCATTTCTGTGATGAATCTTAGCAATAACAGATAATGTCACCACTACAATTGTCTTAATGGGATGTAGATAGTTGTGTATTTAAGATCTTAGTGACTTGTACAGGTAACACAATGTGCATCTGTGTCACACCTGTAGTACACATGTACTGAGCGAGAAAAGTAAGTAAATGTTGTGTCCTGTCTGTGTACAAACACTGGGCCTTATATATACAGGCAAAGTAGATCCGTTCTGGGCAAACCATCTGCACTATAGGGGAAAAATAGGGCCTTCAATGCAGTGCAATGTATTCCAGTAGTCAAGCAACTTGACTAGGCTTAATTGGCTCAAAGGCTTAACTGGGAGGTCTGATCACCTTTGTGTGTAGGGGATCCTTCACCACTCTGGCCTGGGAGAGCTTAGTTTGAGAGAGAGAGAGAGTGCTTAGTGTGAGAGAGTGAGTGCTTAATCTGAGAGAGAGAGAGTGCTTAATCTGAGAGAGAGAGAGCTTAGTCTGAGAGACAGACAGTGCTTAGTCTGAGAGACAGAGAGTGCTTAGTCAAAGAGAGACAGAGAGTGCTTAGTCTGAGAGTGAGTGAGTGCTTAGTCTGAGAGAGAGTGAGAGTGCTTAGTCTGAGATAGAGTGAGTGCTTAGTCTGAGAGAGAGTGAGAGTGCTTAGTCTGAGAGAGAGAGAGAGAGAGAGAGTGCTTAGTCTGAGAGAGAGAGTGAGTGCTTAGTGTGAGAAAGAGAGTGCTTAGTCTGAGAGAGAGTGAGTGCTTAGTCTGAGAGAGAGTGAGTGCTTAGTCAGAGAGAGTGAGTGCTTAGTCTGAGAGAGAGTGAGTGCTTAGTCAGAGAGAGTGAGTGCTTAGTCTGAGAGAGAGTGAGTGCTTAGTCTGAGAGAGTGCTTAGTTTGAGAGAGTGAGTGCTTAGTCTGAGTGAGAATGTGTGCTTAGTCTGAAAGAGAGTGAGTGCTTAGCCTGAGTGAGAGTGCTTAGTCTGAGAGTGGTCATGCAACATTGAGTGGTTCTGCCCCTTTTGTGGCTCCTCCATTTTGTGGCTCCTCCCTCACACAGCTATGGCCGGTATTTTTTTTAAGGAAAAGGTGGCAACCCTAGTTGCTTCTGTTTGATGTCAGGATCCAGGCTCAGTTCTCATTCTAGTGTTTAGAGTTCTGTCTGGAAGCCATTTTCTTGTAGCTCAACAGAGGCATTATTTCCTGTCACAGAATGCAATGGGCAGTTGTAAGAAGTAGGAGCCATCTTAACAGCAGTTCTCCTTATAGTGTTTAGACCTCTGTGCTCTGGAGTCTGGATTTTGTATTGTCCCTGCAAGAGGCTGCCCGAGGTCAGGTAGGCGCATTTACTTGGCCTGCTTCAAGCTGAAGCAGGCCAAATGAATGTGCCTACCTGACCCTGTAAGATAGGAGGAGTGTGTAATGCATTGTGAAGCAATGAGTTGCAAATCCCCCTGGTCCTTAAAGGTTTAAGACTACCATATGCGGTGAGCAGAGTATGAGGCCCTGCTGGCATCTGTCATGTCTCCTCCATGCAAGCAACATCCAGGACTGATTGAATAGGTTATCTCTTGAAAAAAGGCAAAATTCATAGGGGTCATTAGGATTTTCTGGCCATGCTAAGGTAAATGGGGTGGTATTAGGAGGTGCTGGATCTGTTTTAATTCACATAGTTAAAGGGATAGTAATACTTTGTTTTAAAAATTTCTAATATTGTAGATATTGACAATAGAAGTAGAATAACCTACCTCCCATCTCTCAACCTTTATAGTTTGAGCAAAGTCCCCTGCTCCCCCCCTTTCAGAGATGTCAGTCCTCTATGGGACAGAAGCGGATCCTGGTCATTTGGTCAGCAGAGCCGAGATAGCACTATTTAGAATGAAATACTTCTTAGGAAAGGTCTACATAGTGTCCCTGGTTTGCAAGCACACTTTCTAGACCGTTCTAATGACATATTTCATTCTAAATAGCGCTACCTCGGCTCTGATGAAGAACCGCCGGATGGTCAAATGACCAGGATCCACTTCTGTTCCATACAGTGCTGACATCTCTGAAAGGGGCGGGAGAGGGGGACTTTAAATGCTACAAACTCTCAAACTGTAAAGGTTTCAGAGATGGGAGGTAGGTTATTCTATTTCTGTTGTTAATATCTACAGTATTAGAATTTTGTAAAACAAAGTAATACTATCCCTTTAAAGAGGAACATTTCTAGAGCAAACCAACTGCACCATAGGGGACAAATACAAAATTTCCCACAATGCCCAATGATTTAACTCTTTGAGTGTCCTTTGAGTGAATACTATACTGGCCTCTAATCTTTTTGAATAAATGCAGAGATACCTCTATAGAATTCGAAGGGTTAAAAGTCCCAATGCACTGAATGGGATTTATTCGTTTGTAAATACCCATTAAACCACAGGAAATGTTCATTTGTTCCCTATGGTGCAACTGGTTTGTGCTACAATTGCTCCTCTATCTTCCTGAATACAGCCCTTGGTTATCAGAAGAAAATGAGAACCACGATAATCATATCATATAGGCAGGAAGTAATATATACATTACGTACATGTGTACACAAATACATATCCATGTTAGTTGGTCAGTCAGCTATTATTATAGGTCAACTCAATAGAGTTGTGCAGAGAATCTACAGTCATATATGGTTAAAGGAATGACTTAGCACGCCCAGAAGCAGTCTATAAACAGTGTTATTGCAAATAAAATGTCTGTCTGCACTCTAGTTTTTCCTGAAAACAATTGCCATGTCATGCCATGAAACCTGATTAAATACATTGTCCCTGGGCTTCTGTTTTAACCCTTTGGATGCTGGCAAAGTCACCAACGCAAATACCTCCCAAGAATCCCTCTTTAGTAGGGAGAGTCTCTCTTTGAGACCCAAATCCCTCTGTCCCTCTTTCCCACCCTGGGGTCCCTCTTTTTAGGAGATCAGATTGTGTGGTGTGTATATAAGTGTATCACATTGCTCCACAGCATTAATGCTTGTATAGACTTCAGTATAGGTGTTTATACATTAGTCTGTGCAAATACTTTGTTCCTGCTCTAAATAATTTATTCAGTTATACAAAGAGGTGTCACTAGATCATGAAATAACCTAAAAATTCTCAATAATGCCCCACCTAACAGCCACTCCCCCAGTAGCACCCCCTAAAACACAAGTGTCCCTCTTTGGCCATTTGAAATGTTGGGAGGTATGCCACTGTATTGCTCTTCAATGAGTTGGTGGCATTTCTTGCATTCATGGTTGCATTCTGATATCTAAACTCAAACTTCTGAACAGCCAGCCACTGTAAATCTGTCTCCAGAACTCTGCCGTTAACCATATAAAGATAATTTCCCAGACAGGACTACTAAACTACTAAGCTCCTCTTTTTTCAGGGACTGGGTCCAGCTAATTTAAACCCTTTAAAGGGATAGTAATACTTACAGCAGGGCTTAAAATTTGAAGTCCTTTGCTACAAGCCAGACTTGAAAAGTTACTCACCACTGCAAGCCATAGGATACCCACCAGGGCTGAATTTGTACTCGCCAGGGCTAAATTTTCACTTGCCATTGGCTAGTGGCGAGTGGAAATTTTGAGCCCTGCTTATAATGTAAAAAACAAATATTGTAGGGTTTATCACCTGAGTAAAACAAGGGTACTCCCACTGCTGAAAGGTGTTTTATTCAAAAGTTATTACAGCTCAACCTTGAATTTTTTGGTGCTGTATCACAGTGGCCTGAAAATATACAGTGGCACTGTTGCTACACCATCCTATGGATAGAGTTGGTATGTTACCCATATCTCCCCATACAATGGTGTAGCAACAGCGCCACTGTACAATTCAGGACAATGTGATACTGCACCTAAAATATTCAAGTTTGAGCTGTAATAGCTTTTAAATAAAACACCTTTCAGCAGTGGGAGCAAAAAAGAGGGAAAGGGGGAAGAAGAGGGGTACCTCATAGGGTAATATAGCCTTATAAATTGGATCCTCAACCAGTTCCTATACCAGGGTACTCACATAGACCAGTAGTCTACTGCACACGTATGTGTGGAATAGACAAAACAAACGGATAGAAGATATTTTTGGCCCACTCCCACTTGGATCTGTTCCTCTAGAATTTCTCAGCTGCTCCAATAGACCACCAGGTATCAAGTGAAGTGATATCCTCGAAGGCTTCAGAAGAGAGAAGAAGAAAAGGCAGTGCAAGCTAGCAAGCTTGATGTTTTAGAGTGCTCTAATTATAAATTCATGAGAAGACAATACTTACGGAGCTGAATATACCGGTGTTAAGCTTACACCGGATTCGCATGCAGGGGGAATTTGCTTGTCCTTGCTCAAGCTTCAGTGGTTCTGGTAGATATTCCAAATATTCAACAGCAAATTTCTACCTCAGGCAACATGGTCAGGATAATAAAAACAAATATAAAAACTAATAACGTGCTTAATATATAAAAACCCCCACATTTATTAAAAGATATATAAATCTATACATAAAAAGAAGACAAATGATCTTTAAAAACTTCAAATAATAGATATGTTCTAAGCTCGTATATTATGTAGTGCATTTTGTAATGATAGATTGTTACTTTTTCAAACAACTATGAGCTAAATCTCTAAATGACTAACAGATAGCACGCTATTCTTTTAAAACCTCTTATTTCCTCCTAATTTAAACTGACCACTAATACAATCTCAATGACATAACCTATCAGAAACACTGTTTCAGTCTTAAAAATAAAGACCTATCAGCAACATTGTTTCAAACATTTAGATGTCCGTACACTTATTAACCCCTTTTGGTGTTTAAACTAATAATCCTCACCACTGCTCATCCGTACGACAGGATCCCACGCTGATTTTACAAGGCAATCAATAAAATACAGATAATCAGAAATCAGCAACATACAGATTATAATAACAATGGGTTCATTATTAAAACTATACCTACCAGATGCGGGCATATAATATTAGATCAAATATCCTCTTTAGTAAAGTATATTAATATTTCATTTCTTAAAGTGATCCATATCAATAAAATTCAAGATTGCCTCAATCCGATCAATATCAAGGAAGCACAAGAAAGAAGCTACCCTCTGGACTATAGAACGACAGAAAAATGTATATATAAATTCTCCATCAGTGTGCTTCAAAAACATAACCTGAATCTATATCTAAATACAGAGACACAGGACATTTAAGATCAAGCAGCGCATACCACAAAGAAACTTACCCAGTGTCATCAGGCACAATCAAACTTACCCGATAACATCCGGCATTGCACCGCACGATCCCATCCTAACATTCAACCAAAAAGCATGAAAAATCAAATCATATGACTCAACTCCATGTGAAGATCGTAATTTTAAAGCATACACAATACTCTTCACACCAACTTACATTTATTCTTCAAATTATACAGTACCCACAAATTAGGATCAACCAAAAAGAGGGGGAAAGTATATCCTTCATAGATGGTATCCTATCTGGTTCCCTCTATTGTTTAATTTAATTCCCACGGTATCAATGTACTCATTTTAAATATCCAATAGGACTCACAATTAATTAATCTGTGAGTCCTATTGTAAGTCGCAGAGGGTTTTATATGTTCAGTTGGGGTTACTTTCAAAGAGGATCACACTTGTGCATTGCGGCACAATGTCGACAAACACTATGAAGGTTAGAGTAATTTTCCACATTTCTTCTATGCTGCCTAAACCTGGTTCGAAGTTCTTGCGTGATTCTCCCAATATATTGGGCACCACACTTGCTGTCTATTAAATAAAAAACAAAAGCAGTGTCACATGTCATATGTTGTTTAATAATAAGTTTTTCACCACTAGAATTAGAAGAATAATTAACCCTATAATGACTGATGTTCCTACAAGTCAGACATCTATCATGTCCATACCTGAAAGAACCCAGCTTATTAAAAAACATACCGTTTTTCTTATTACTTAAATCTATAGCCCTTAACCTACTAGGCGCCACACTGTTTCTCAAAGTTCTTGATCGTGTAAAAATTATTATAGGTTTCTTGGGGAGAGATTGTTGTAAAAAAGGATATCTTTGTAATATATGCCAATGTGTTTCTAAAATGGTTCTAATTTCTTTATATGCAATATTATACTGGGTTATAAAACGACATTTATTCATATTATTCTTATTTTTAAATTTATTGTTTTCTCCAGATCTCATATTCACACTTTGGTTTTTAATAATCATATCTCTACACTTATTCCTAGCCTTATTATAAGAATTGTTAATTAATCCTCTGGGGTAACCCCTTTCCTCAAACCTCTCCGTTAAGATCCGACTCTGAAGATCAAAATCGGCAATCTCAGAACAATTTGTACGCAATCGTAAAAACTGACTGTAGGATACATTGTTCAACCACTGTTTATAATGGGAACTCCGGTAGTCTAAAAAAATATTAGTATCCACTTGTCTGAAATGCATACTAGTGAGGATATTATTATTCAAACCTACCTTCAATTTTAGGTCTAAATAGATTACTTTTGTTGGGCTAAAACAAGACGTGAATTGTATACCCCATGGATTACTATTAATATAATCTACAAACAAATCAATAGTGGCCTCATCTCCCTTTCAAATAATAATCAATTCATCAATGAAGTGGCGATAGAGGAAGAGATTTGCACCAAATGATCAATCATGCCCTAAAAATAAAAATTCAAAATAACCCATAAACAAATTAGCATAACTTGGTGCAAATTTCGTCCCCCATCGCCACTCCCTTGATTTGTCTGTAAAAAGTGTCCATAAATAAAAAATAATTGTGTTCTAAAATAAATAGAATAGAAACAATAATAAATTTACGCTGTGATGTGGGTATAAAAATATCCAAACTTAAAAAGTGTTCAACGGCTTTAACGCCAACATCATGTGGTATACTAGAATAAAGTACCATCATGTCGAGTATAGCTGAACAGAAGTCATCCTGCCAAACAAAGTCTTTCAAAAGATCCAACAAATGTCCTGTATCTCAGATAAGAACCCAATCCTGTCACAAATTTTTGTAACCAAAAATCCACATATTCAGAGATGTCAAACTGTCTATGCCCGATATAATAGGGCGCCCTGGTAGGTCCGAGAGGGGCTTATGTATTTTTGGTAAATGATAGTAAATAGCACTTTTAGGGTGCTCAACAGACACAAAGTCCTTCTCGGATTTAGACAGAATACCCTCTAAATATGCGTCCTCCACTAAACAACTAAATTAACCTAAGTATTTATTAATCGGATCACCTCTTAAAACTTTGTACTGTGTTTCATCACCAAGAATACGTAAAGTTTCCTTTATGTAATGTGTTCTGTCAAAAATAACAACCCCAACCCCTTATCTGCACTCTTGATGACAATTTGAGTATTAGACTGTAAGCTCTTAATTGCATCAAATTCCTCTTTACTCAAATTAGGCTTTAAATCAGTATGGGATTCTCCCGTAAATGATCTAAAGTTTTCTAACACCAAAGAATGAAAAGTTTCAATATATTTTCCCTTAATACTAGTAGGATAACATTTTGATTTCGGCTTAAATGGGGTATGAGTGTAACTGCACAAAATGTTATCAACATCATCTTCAATATTTGTTTCCTCAATCGGCAAACTTATTTCTATTAGATCCCTCTTATTAATTTTTCCATCTCCTTGGTCTTTTAACTCTTTAAAATTATTGATATTTTTATTTTTATTAAAATGTCTTTCTAGAGTCAATTTCCTAATATACTTATCCATATCTAAATATAGGTCAAATAAAGTAGGACTTTTGACGGACAAAACACCAAACCTTTTTCAAGTACTAACTTTTCAGCTCTATTTAAACTATATGAAGATAAGTTATATATTTTTATAGTTAGGTGCTCAGTAGACCTCTGCTTTTCTTCTAATTCTACTGGTGAAAAACTTATTATTAAACAACATATGACGTGCGACACTGCTTTTGTTGTTTATGTAATAGACTGCAAGTGTGGTGCCCAATATACTGGGAGAACCACACAAATACTTCAAACCAAGTTTGGGCAGCATAGAAGAAATGTGGAAAATGGCTAATACCTTCACAGTGTTTCTCGACATTGTGTCGCAATGCACAATTGTGATTGTTCCTCTTTGAAAGTAACCCCAATTGAACATATAAAACCCTCTACAACTTACAATAGGACTCACAGATTAATTAATCGTGAGTCCCATTGGATATTTAAAATGAGTACATTGATACCGTGGGGATTAAATGAAACAATAGAGGGAACACGATAGGATACCATCTATGAAGGATATACTTTCCCCCTCTTTTTGGTTGATCCTAATTTGTGGGTACTGTATAAATTGAAGAATAAATGTAAGTTGGGGTGAAGATTATTCATGTATGCTTTAAAATTACGATCCTCACATGGAGTTGAGTCATATGATTGGATTTTTCATGCTTTTTGGTTGAATGTTAGGATGGGATCTTGCGGTGCAATGACATTCTTTGGTTGCCCGATGTTATCGGGTAAGTTGGATTGTGCCTGATGACACCGGGTAAGTTGCATTGTGTATGCACTGCTTGGTCTCAAATGTCCTGTGTCTCTGTATTTAGATATAGATTCAGGTTATGTTTTTGAAGCACACTGATGGAGAATTTATATATATACATTTTTCTATCATTCTATAGTCCAGAGGGTAGCTTCTTTCTTGTGTTTCCATTGACTTGATATTGATCGAATTGAGGCAATCTTGAATTTTATTGATATGGATCACTTTAAGAAATTAAATATTAATATGCTTTACTAAAGAGGATATTTGATCTAATATTATATGCCCGCATCTGGTAGGTATAGTTTTAACCCCTTAACGACCGGCTGCTCAGGCGCTTTGCGGTCACTAAAGGACCACAGAGCATTTTTTTTTGTTTTGGCGATTCGGATTTCAGATTCCCCAAACGGCTTGCAGCAACTGGGGGAGCCCGGAATCACATGACAGTCATAATATAGGAGGTTTTAAAAGAATAGCATGCTATCTGTTAGTCATTTAGAGAGTCAGCTCATAGTTGTTTGAAAAAGTAAAGGTCTATCGTTACGAAACGCGTTACATAATATACGAGCTTAGAACATATCTATTATTTGGAGTTTTTAAAGATCATTTGTCTTCTTTTTATGTAAATATATAGATTTATATATCGTTATATATATTAAGCACGTTATTAGTTTTTATATTTATTTTTATTATCCTGACCACGTTGTCTGAGATGGAAATTGCCTTTGAATATTTGGACTCTCTATCAGAGCCCCTGAAGCTTAAGCAGGGACAAGCAAGTTCCCCCTGCATTCGAATCCAGTGTAAGCTTAACACCGGTATAATCAGCTCCCTGAGTATTGACTTCTCATGAATTTATAATTAGAGCACTCTAAAACATCAAGCTTGCTAGCTTGCACTGCCTTTTCTTCTTCTCTCTTCAGCAGTGGGAGTACCCTTGTTTTACTCAGGGGGGTGTATCCTACAACATATTTTAAGCATTACTATACCTTTAACCCTTTGAATGCCAGAGGGGTGCGCAACGCATTTGCAATGCGTTGCGTACCCCTCTAGCACTCAAAGGGTTAAAGACTAGAGAAGCGTGCAAACACATTGAAGATCAATGAGTTGTGCTTCCCTCTGGTCCTTAAAAGGTTAACATAGAAATTCTGAGGCATATACGTACTAGAGCAGTTCTGGGGCATACAGACTGCACCTTAGGGAACAAATAAAAACGTCCATTGATTAAAATGGGGATTTAAACCCCTGAATGCTAGAGACATCTGAAACATATTGCAAAGGTTAAAGGGGGCTAAAAGAAAACAAATGGATAAATAGAGCTAAGGGACTATGGGCAGAATGCAAGAAATGTGTGCAGTCTCTATTTACAATGTGTGTTATTGATGGAATAATGATTAGCACCAAAATGTTACTGCATTGTGCTTGTTTTTTTGGTTTTTAATAAATTAGCAAACGTGTATTTTTTTTCTGCAAGTGCATTTCAAATAATGGGCGTGGCTAAAACATCTGCCAGTAAATCAGTTCGCTAGATGTATGAAAAGGTTTGCTAACTGCTGGGAGGAGCATGCGCTATTCAGCATCAAGGTGTTAGTATGTTTCCTGCATCAAGAACAAACCAACTTCACTACAGGGGAGAAATAAACATTGCCAAAATGCTCATTGATTTATATGGTGCTTTTAACCCCCTTGATTGCTGCAGATCCCACCCAACAAAATGTGTTGGAGACCTCTCTAGCATTCAAGAGGTTCAAAGCATCATTTAGCTTAACCACTTAATGACCGGGCTTGCGATACTCATCCTAGCGGTGACCCCTGAATTCCATGGAGTGCCAGGACCGTCACTGGTCCTTAAGTGCAGACGGTCCTGGCATGTAAAGTCTATTGATAATAAAAGCTAATGTTGTAGCTATTAACCCTTTGAGTGCCAGAGGTGTACAGAATGCATTGCTCCACAATGCGTTCCGTACACCTCTGGCACTCAAAGGGTTAACCCCTTAATGACCCTTGACAGTCGTAGTACATCATGGGTCGATCCGAGTTAACAACCCATGACGTACTATGACTGTCATGGAATTCTGGGCTCCCCCCCGCGGCTGCACGCCATTCGGGGAGTCCGGAGTCGAAATTAAAAAAAAAAAAAAAAAAAAAAAAAGCTCAATGATGAAAGTCCTATCTCTCAAACCTTTATGGTTTGAGAGATATAGGAAGATAAAAGTCCCCCTCCCCCTTCTGTGACGTGACCTGTAAAGCCGGTTGCAGGATATCCTGGTCCCAGGACCAGATGGAGGCTCTTCAGCAGAGCCGAAATAGCATGCTCGTGAAACAAGTACTTCATTGGAACGGTTTACAAAGTGTGCCTGGTTTGCAGGCACACTTTGTAGACCATTCCAACTAAGTATTTGTTTCACAACCACACTATTTTGGCTCTGCTGAAGAGCCGTGTCTGGTCACACAACCAGAATCTTGGGCTGACAGCTTTACTGCTCATATCACAGTAGGGGGAGGGAGGGGAAACTTTACCTTCCTATATCACTCAAACCATAAAGGTTTGCGAGATAGGACTTACATAGTTTAGTTTATTATTTTAATAGCTACATTAGCTTTTATTATCAATAGACATTACTATCCCTTTAAAGGGAATGTTTATTTACTCGCTATGCTGCAAATCTTTATGCGCTTCAAATAGATGTAAATGCAGTGGATTAGTAATCCTACTAGACTAGAAAAGAACAACACGGCACTAAGTAACATACACACAAGTCTATGATCAGATGGGATATAATTTACAATGAAGAGCATGTGCCAATGGGGATGATTAGTGAGCAAAATGTGAGTCTCATGTGTCTTCACTTCAAATATTGGTGTATATTTCTAATCTCAAATCAATTAGCCATCTCTTTTCTCAACCGTGTTATTGACCTCCACAGCTCTCTGTACACTTTCATCTTCAATAACAGATATTCAAAATAAAATATACGGTACAAACAATAACAATGTTTGGGCACCCCTGCCCAAATTACATTTTTGTTGATTTTCTAAGTGAAAATATATTAACTTCTTCAGCGAACAAACCAGGGGACACCAGTTGAGATTAGAGGAAAGGAGGTTTAGACTTCAGCAGAGGAAGGGTTTTTTTTTACAGTAAGGTCTGTTAAATTGTGGAATTTCGTGCCCAAGGAGGTGGTTATGGCAGATACATTTAAGAGAAGATTAGATACATTTCTTTCAAAAGGGAACATACAGAGTTATACTGTTTATTAGTAGGCAGATCAGGAAGGTCTGATAAAGACTAACTTATTTGGTAGCAGGAGAGCTATAAAATTCTCAGTCACTGGGGGATGAGGCGAAAGTTGAACTTGATGGACTTGTGTCTTTATTCAACCTAATTTACTAAAAAAAAATGTTACTATGTAAAACAGAAAGGGGGAGATGCACTAAAGGTTGGTGCTTTGGTGATATGATTTTGTTGATGTGTTCAAAGCACTTTGACTTGGCAATGTAGAAACACATCGCCATATGCACTACAATGTACGTATGCAAGAGTGGGGGGGGGGAGAAGGTCCCCAATAGCATACAGGATTGTTGAAATGCTGTTGATGTGGAATTGATGCCCTCCCTCATGCATCACCAGCAGTAGGACAACCCTGAGTTGGAGAGAATTCTCTCTGCTTCCCATCTTGGCCAGTAGGGGAGGGGAGAGGATACTTTCAGCACAACAAGCCTCATCACTTCCTTAACACCGAGTGCCATAGGGATATATACATTACAATTTATATTTTGACATTTTCCCTCAACACAGCACGGAAGTGTAAAATGTCTTGCTGGGAACTCCATGAAGCCATCAGAGTGGCTAGAACAATGAAGTCTCTTCCATGCTGGCATCATCTAAATTTGTAAATTTAATTTCCCCATCTATAATCACAAACTACCTAGGCTGGAAATCCATTAATGTTATAGAGCCAAGTGGAGAATGAGCCAAGTAATGCTTTGCTCAGGGCAAATGCCAAAATATGAACAAGAAGAGGATTGTGTACAATACATACAGGATTTTTTTCCTCACACATCTTCTGCCACACAGTGCCCCTTCATTGCTAAGACCATTGCTGGATCTCAAATGAGTGAAAATTTGTAAAACTGTTGAAGGCATGTCGGATTGATGTCGATGTGGGCAGATTTTTGTTGTATTGATGGGGATGTGATGTTGAAGACACTTTAGAGCATACTGTCGATGTGCCTTCGACCAATGCATATCTTGGCCAAAATGTTGCTGTTTTTACTATTTGTTGTGTAAGTTTTTGTCTTACAAGAAAGTGTGCATTTTATAAGGGGCTAAAGTATTGATGACCATTTTTATGTACTGGGCACACTGGTAAAAGCAGGATAACTATCCAAGGATGCTGATTATCAAAGTAAATTCATCAGAGACATAGATCAGACACTGCACCAGTTAGAGAGATTGCTATAAAGTCCACACAAAACAAATGTAAAGAATGCTACACTACAGGAAGCATATCTGTTTCATAAGCACTGGTTGTTGAGGGCCACAACAATAGACATGGTTGGACAAATATAACCATTTCCATGTGGTGACAGATGCTTACTATTGAAACATCGCTCTTGTTGAAACAGCGTCTTAAAAATGTTGCCGACATGAGAGCTCTTCAAAGATGTCACCTTTAAGGCGTTGCAATGTAACATAACCTAACCACTGATCTAAACCACCCCCAAGCCTAATAGAGACATACCCTAACAGACACTGACCCTAATCTGATAGTAGACACTAAAGATGAGCGAGCACCCCGATGCTCGGGTGCTCGGGTGCTCTGACCGAGCACCCCCTGATGCTCGAGTGCTCGGCCGAGCACCCGAGCCCCATTCAAATGAATGGGAGCACTCGAGCATTAAACCAGGCACCCCCTGCTCTGATGAGCGGAGGGTGCCTGGTCAATGTCCCCCTTCATCTCCGCTATGCCCCTCTTCCACAATGTCCCCCTTCATCTCCTATGCCATAGCGGAGATGAAGGGGGACATTGTGGAAGAGGGGCATAGCGGAGATGAAGGGGGACATTGTGGAAGAGGGGCATAGACTCTATGCCCCTCTTCCACAATGTCCCCCTTCATCTCCGCTATGCCCCTCTTCCACAATGTCCCCCTTCATCTCCTCTATGGCATAGGAGATGAAGGGGGACATTGTGGAAGAGGGGCATAGCGGAGATGAAGGGGCACATTGTGGAAGACGGGCATAGCGGAGATGAAGGGGGACATTGTGGAAGAGGGGCATAGAGTCTATGCCCCTCTTCCATAATGTCCCCCTTCATCTCCGCAATGCCCCCTTCATCTCCGCAATGCCCCCGTACCTCCATTCCCTGGTGGTCCAGCGGAGCGTCTTCGGATCTGTGCCTCTTCCGGCACAGATCCTCTTCACCCGAGCATGTCGGGCGAGCACATGGCGGTACTCGTACGAGTACCGCCATGTGCAGAGCAGAGCGATGCTCGAGCCGATCCGAGCATCGGCCGAGCACGCTCGCTCAACACTAGTAGACACTGATACTAACCTTAACATATACTAACCTAACTGATCTTAACTTAACAGAGAGTAACCTAACTGACCCTAACCTAACCGATACTAACCTACCTGAGCCTAACCTAACCGAAAGTAACCTAACTGACCCTAACCTAATCAATACTAACATAACTGACTCTAACCTAACTGAGAGTACCCCAACTGACCCTAACCTAACCAAAATTTATATAACGTGCCCAACCTGAGAGTAACCTGACTCTCACCTAATAGATACTAAATAACCCAAACATACAAATCTAACAGATATTCACCTGGCTACATTCTGAAAGGTGATATGCTGCGGGTGCAATTTTTATACTTGCGACATTGTAAGTATGCCCTAATGATGTTCGTCATGTAGGCTGCGCCAGTTGAATAGGATCCCCTTATTGGACATGTATGGATATGTTGTGTAAATATTTTAGGTGCGGAGTGTTTTTCTGTGGACCTTGATAACTTTTTGATCACCATATTACTATCTCTGAAAAGTGAACACAGAAGACTGGTAGAAATATTGCTCAGATGAATATTTAAAATAAAAATAAGGAGATTGTGAGTAAAAGAAAAACTGATACCTCTTAAGGGTCAGGTGATACATCTGTGATAAGTCTGCTAATGCAAGCATTGCATAAGTACATCAAGTATTACGTGTTTTGTTGTGGACCACCTTGCTGCGATATATGTTGTTATTTTCTTCCCCAACCCCCATTATCTTTTGAAGATGAACACGGTATAAACAAAGAGGATATAAGAGAGATTGAGTCACTGAGATAAGAGCGGATGTGACTATGAAGAGTGTGAGTGCCCACTTTGCAGTGTGTTAGCTTGGGGGACCTAATAACGTTACACTATTTTTGTTCCTTTTCTGTTTACATAGGAGGAAAATAGGGCGATTATGGAAAAAAGGGTAAAATGACACTGCACATTTTTGAGGAGGATATCTTTGAGGCTGAGTGCTTCTGAGACCATAAGAGTGATCATAGGCATGCTCTTTATTGATACTTTAATGTAAGGTGGATACTGGAGTGGGGAGGCACTGATCTTTTTTCAGATAGCACTGCTATTTGTGCATAGTATTTTGCTTCGTATAACTTTTCTGTAGGAATAAATTGGACAGAAAAATGTGCCAATCGATAACAAAGTTGGTAGAAGAGATGGCTGTTTGGCATGAGATTAGAAATACAGGCCTGTATTTGAAGAGAAGAGAGGGTACTATATCCTTGGGACTGAACATTTCTGAGGAAAGAAACGGAATACAAACACTACTGCCCATGGGAACTGGACATTGGAGTAATTTTTTAGGCAGGGATTATCCCCTTTGGCAAGTGAGTTGTGACCCATTATGATTATGGGCCTTTTGTTTGTGTTAATGAAGGAGTTAAAAAAACCTAATTTAAATCAATCAGAAATGTCCAAGTTTGTATTTTACGGGGTGGTAGCTTTACTCCAGAATTACTCCAGATCTTATTACAACAGCTCCACTATGTACTGTAACAGCACATGATGTTTATTTGTTTCTAAACACAAAATGGTGGCAATGATTATTCTGTTTGTACAACCCAGAGGGTAAAGACAGTACGAGAGGTTTTTAAACAGTATATTATAGTATTAGGCATTTCCTGGCACTATTCTGATTTTATAAGTAACTAGGATAAATGATCTGATGTTGCCGGTAACATGAACAAAATTGTATAGACCCCCCACAGAGTCAGTCCTAGTCTGTCTCCCTGAGGCTGATATATTAAGAAAGTGGGACAATTCAGAGTTAAACCAGCTTCACTATAAAACAGTCCAATTTATTTCAATGCTACAGATGTCTCCAGCACATGGCTTCTCTAACATTCAAGAGGTTAAAGTGGAACGACCACATTAGGTAAAGTTACCCTGCAATAATTAAGCAAGTAGGGACTAGCTTAATAATAATTATATTACCTCTCAAAAGTAGCTGATTGTAAAGAAATCCTTAATCTTCCGAGACTGGAAGCCAGGCATCAGCGCAGATATCTTGTCTGTGCGCCTGCACCGTCAGTTCCGGTTTCCATTAAAAAGCATTGCACTGGCCTGAAAGGCACCGGAAGGCACTGACAGCGTAGGCACACAGACTGCACTAACCTGGACGTCAGTCTCTGAAGAGTAAGGATTACTTTACAATCTGCTACTGTAAAGTTTTGTTCAACACACAGACACAGTAGGTCTGCATAAAACACACTTTTATTAAACAATAAAGATCACAATAAACTTCACAGGTCCTGTAATATATACATAATATAGTACAACCACTAGACAGGTTACACAGAGGTAAGCCCACACTGGTCCAGTATAAGTAGAGAGTCCTTAGAACAATATACTGACACAGGTCAGGCAGATCGTTTGCGAGTCCCAGTTTTTCAGTACTGCATGGGTTAATAGTAGGCAGCAAATGTTGACAGGCCCTAGTGTAGCAAAGCCTATTAAGAAGCTCAAACAGAGGTGAGAGATTTAATTCGAGTAACGCCATAGATAATGGATACCAGACAATTGTGGACTGCCGTAGCAGTAGCGGAGACTGAGCAACTCGAGCACGGCCGTAGCAGTAACGGTGACTAAGCAACTTGAACACTGCTGTAGCAGTAACGGAGACCAGGCAACTTGAGCACTGCCGTAGCAGTAACGGAAACTGAGCCACGTGAGCACTGCCGTAGCAGTAACGGAGACTAGGCAACTGGACACTACTGTAGCATTAACGGAGACTAAGCAACTGAAGCGCTGCCGTAGCAGTAAAGGAGACTGAGCAATAGGAGCACTGCCGTAGCAGTAGCGGAGACTGAACACTTGAGCACTGCCGTAGCAGTAACGGAGACTAGGCAACTGGATACTGCCGTAGCAGTAACGGAGACTTGAGCAGCTTGTGTACTGCCGTAGCAGTAACAGAATCTGGTCAGCGTGGGCACTGCCGTAGCAGAAATGGAAAACTGAGCAATTCGCCCTGAGAGGCACCAACCCTGGAACGGCTCGTAAGGCAGACCAATAGGAATGTCGCCGGGGCGACATGGAGGCAACCGAGACCAATCTGCAGAGCTGTCCAGAGACAGCGAGAGACAAGCACTACCCTTAACCGGAGACCGGCCAGAGCATGCAGAGAAGGCAGCAGCCCAACCGGGCGGGATACACACAGCAGAGAAACGTAGAACAGTCCAAGTCGGTACACGGAGCAGGAACCTCAGCCAATCTAAGTCAGTACACGGAGCAGGAACATCAGCCAATCCAAGTCAGTACACGGAGCAGGAACGTCAGCCAAGCCAATTCGGTACACGGAGCAGGAACATCAGCAAGCCGGGTCAGTACACAGGAGATGAGAAGCAGAATGGTCAGGCAGTCCGGGTCGGTGCACAGGCAGGAAACAAGATGCAGAGTAGTCAGGTAGGCCAGGTCGATACACTGAGAGACTGAGAGCACACAAGAATAAGGAACAAGCGCTGGTACTGGAACACCATGAAAGGGCACCGGAGATGTGCCAGAACCCAGTATTTAAGGACAATACTGAGCGGGACAATCACAGTGCAGCCAATAGGTGTTAGGCAGGAGTGGAAACTGACAGAATGTCGCCGAATAGCACGGGCACCGTGATAGCCACTTTTGAGACAAGTTTTTCAGGTTTTTCCCTTATCTTAACTGAAGATTGTCCCTCTTTGCAGTTTACCTGGGCACCTCCCTTCTGCTCTGGCTGAACAGTGTTACATCAGTAAAAGGGGCAGGAGGGGGACACTTTGTCATTGAATTACTACTGAACTACAACTCTGACAGAATTGAAATAACACTCTCCAAAGTCCAAATACTATGATGATTAATTAGAGCTGCTTTCATTATGAAACATTACTATCCCTTTAATGAAGGGCAACTTTACCTAGCGTGGTAGTTCCACTTTAAAAGTCCCATTTAGATGTATGTGATTTCTGAGTATCTTTAGTCATTCTTTACGGTGTTTGTTTACTCCAGATTTGCACAATTTTTCTTAGTACATCAGACCACTCTGTCAGACTTGTCTCTCACTTTCTGTCTCTGCCTCTGCTTTCTCACTCATTTTGACCTGTGACTTTCTAGATGATCTTCGACTCCAGCTACCATGACATACCTCCCAATATTTCAGTTGGCCAAAGAGGGACACTTTTGCTTTAGATGGTGTTGCTGGAGGCGTGGCTGGTGGGTGGGGCATTACCAAGAATTTGTAGGTTATTTCATGATCTACTGACACCTCTTTGTTTAAACGAATAAGTGATTTAGAATAAGACCAACATTTTTATTTACGCAGACTAATTTATAAATACATATACTGAAGTATAACTCTTTGAGTGTGAGTAGGGTATAGCCAAGATACCCTCTGGCACACAAAGGGTCAAACAAAAATTAATATGTGTTTTACGGCTGTGGAGCAATGTGATACACTTTTATACACACCACAAAGTCTGATCTCCTAAAAAGAGGGATACCAGGGTGGGAAAGAGGGGCAGATGGATTTGGGTCTGGAAGAGGGACTGTCCCTTCCAAAGAGGAACACTTGGGAGTTATGCCATGATCTTAAACTGTCCAGTGGGCACTTTTGGTAGAAAGAAGTTGTAATCCCACAAAAGCTAGGACATGGGTTAGCTACTTTAGTCTGCTGAGACTTGTAGTTCTAATACATAAAGCACTACCTAGTAACAATGAACTGCAAATTCCAGCATTCATTACTCTATTTCCAGCCCTTGGGTTTGTCCAGCACAAAACTAGAAATCTTCTATTTTTATACATATAGCATAACTGCGTTCTTATCACTAGACTGTACATCAACCTTAAGGCAAAAACTTAATAAAAATGGCCTTCATTAGCTCCATGAATATACATTTATTTGGTGGGCATTTACTATGGGGCAAATGACCCTTTTAACCATGTTAGGCCATCTCTTTTATTTTTCATCTTTTGCATCTATGGTCTGGTTTGGAGTATTTTATAGGCAGCAGATAATCCCATTGAAACGAATGGGAGAACTTTAGGCACAAAATGAGTGATATGGTATGCTATTCATTTTCCCTGCAATGAAACAAATATGTTTACTTCTTCCCATTTTGTTAACCTCTTGGGTTCTAGAGGCGTCTCCATAGCATTACTTTGAATACATCCCTGTCACCAAATAGGTTGATATCAGAAATCTGCACTGACACTTTAGCAAGTAAATGCACAAGTCTGATTTAGCTACTTATTAAAGGACTACTAACACATGCTAATAATAACTCCTTCACTTACTTTACTATAGCCAAAAAATCTTAATGACCTATGTGGTTTTTCATTATTGCTCTTTTATTCAAGAGATACCATCTTGAACCAGTTCTGGATGTCCTATACATATGTGGAAACTCAGGGTGAAGGGCCAAATCACATTGAGAGATAGTCCAGTATCTCCACCAGTGTATTGCTTCTTTAGACTCTAAATTGGTGCTACTTCTATCTGAAAGGCATAGAGAAAGTCCTGTTTGTCCTGTTCAACCACTGAGATCACTTAACTGGAGCATGTTCTAGGTTTATTGAAGACTACCTGGAGTGCCTCTGGGTTACAGCAAGCAAGTACATTTCCCCTAAATTCGTTCTATTCAGATTTCCTTGTCATAGGAATATATATATATGTGGGGGATTAATATTAGGCATTGTTAGTTCACCTTTAAAGCTATCGCTTTATCTGCAATGTCATCACAAAAGATATAGGGACATATATATGAGGCAGAAATTCAGTAAGTGACGAGCAAAATAGTCACATCTTATGTAACATATGGTTAAACCGGAGTTTTTCTGTAACCATTTGAGTTCCAGATAGGTATCCAATGCATTGCACTCAATGGTTAAATTCAAACTGACAAACAAAACAAAACTGTTAAACAAAAGGGTGCAACTCTTGTTCAGCATTTTCTTAAAGGGGAACGTTCACCTGATAAAAATGTTTCCCATATGTTCAAACACATAAGTAGTATCAGGAAACGTTATGCTTAGATTTTATTTTTACCTACTATTAAAGATATTTGATTTCTAAGATGAGAACTTTCGCATTCAGTGGCACAGTGCATCTTCGGCACAGCTCTCAGGACTTCCCAGCGCTATTACAGCCTCCTCCCTCCAAGCTGCCCCAGTGAGCGTGTTCACGTTTCACTTCGGTGTGGTGTGAACGGCTCCTACCATTACAGCAAGCAACAATTGGCATTATACTGAGGTTGCAACCTCATTTTTTTATCAGGTGAAAGTTCCCCTTTAAGCCTTTTGCCTTGATACATATGTACCAGTAGGATTTATTACTGCTTAAGATAGCATCTCTGTGATCATTCCCTGTTCCCTGCATCACAGAAGCATTATGGAAATCTAAATGAGTCCACATTTTCAGGGAAAAGAATCTATGGCACTTCTGTCAAACAAAATGTGTTCTAAATTGAGAAGACCAAACTTTGGGTATAATATCAGCTTAAATCATCATGGTTGTTTAGACGATTTAACATTGTTGTACAAAAACACTGAATTTTCTTGTTGTTATCACATTGTCTTAGGCCCAGACGAGCCATAATGCCATACCGTGCGTTGCATGAGAACATATAAGCGCTAACTCCTGTTGACGTCAATGGGAAATATTGTGTCTGCGATGCTTGGCATCTCACTTTAAAAAAATCCTGGCTGTATGCATTCGTGTCTTACTGAACAGACGATTGCTGCTTTACATTCAGTTGGAGTACTTTACATATGGCACTTTGACTAATAGTCTTTCATATAATCTTTAAACAATTCCATCATGTGCTTAACTTAACTGCAGATGCAGGAACACATCTGCAAAGAAAAAGTTGTGCAATTTCCATTGTTTAAATGGGACTTTTAACCCGTTTAATAAATTGGAGACTTCTCTAGCTTTTGTGGGTATGTGTGTGAAAATCTACATTTAACATAGGAATATAGTTGATGAGGCTGAAAAAAGACATGCATCTAACAAGTTCAGCCCATGCCAGCTCACCCCAAATGATCCAGAGAAAGGCAAAAAAAAACCATTGAAGCATTTCCAATTAATCCCCAAGTGGGTAAAACAATTCATTCCTGACTCCAAATGGCAGTGAGATATTTGCCTGGATCAGCATACTATCTGCTTTGATTTTATCAGTGGAAATGTTTAAAGGGATAGTAATATTTCACATTAAAAGCAGCTTCAATTATTCTTCATAGTATTTGGGTCATGGAGAGTGTTATTTCAATACTGTCAGAGTTGTAGTTCAAGAGTAATTGAATAATAAAGTATCCCCCTCCCGCCCCTTTTACAGATGTAAAACTGCTCACCTCAGAGCAGCAAGACTATCCGCATGGATCGCACAGAAGGAAAAACCTGAAAAATTTGTCAAGGTGGGCAGGGTTTTCCTTATGCTCATAGTAAGTAGACTGTCCCTTGCTGTGAGCTGTCTGGCCTGTGGATCAGATTCCACATCTGAGGGGAGGTGGCTTACACTAGGTAAATGGGGTGGGATGGGGATAATTTATCAATTACCCTTGAACTACAACTCTGACAATATTGAAATAACACTCTCCATGGCCCAAATATTGTGAAGATTCATTTGAGCTGCTGTTTTTGCGAAGCATTACTTTCCCTTTAATGATTCTATGATGACAGTCTTTGTAATAAGATCAGAACTACACCTTGCAACCCTAAAATGGCTCATATAAGCCATTCAGGGGTTGTAACAAAACTTATATCCTCATCTTGAATACAACTCCAAAGCATGGGTCTCTCAACCACAGACATCAGGGTTGTGTGTGCACACTCACTCTGTAGATCATGTGTGTCCAGTGATGTAACAATAGGGGTCGCACCTGCGACCAGGCCCGTCACTCTCAGGGGCCCGGCTGCCTCCTGCAACACCCTCGCCACGCGCACGCAGCACAGCTGATCTCCCGGTAGCCGGGTCTAGTGGTGTGAGATGACAGATCTGTGCCTCATTCGGCACAGACCTCTGTCTGAAACTCAAGCTACCGCGCGGTTCTTAGTAATGCAGAACGCTGGGAGATTATGTCATCTCCCAGCACTCTGCATTACTAGCGCACCGGCTACCGGGAGATCAGCTGTGCTGCGGGCGCGTGGCGAGGGTGTTGCAGGGGGCGGCCGGGCCCCTGAGAGTGACAGGCCTGGGTGCGGGGCGACCCCTATTGTTACACCACTGTGTGTGTCAGACTTTCAAGCACAAAGCAGAGAGCCTATGGGAGCTGTTCACACTGGAAAGGAGACTGAACTGCAAGACTTCAGTCCTTTATTTCGGTCTTTTTTCTCAAAAACACAACTAGGGAGCTCCAGACCAGATAGCTATTCCTATAAAGTTGCTGGTTTCCTTTTTTTTTTTTTTTTTGTCTTGTGCCTATGGCTTTCAGCTACAAAGGTTTCTGTTACGCTCAAAAACTTTATAACCTTAAAATTCATTATTACTAGTTTGTTAAGATACCAATAGTGAATGGGAATCTGGTATCCCCTTGCAGTTGCATGTCTAACCTTTTCTGTTCTTACTGTATTGTAAACAAATGAACAGTTCAGACACTGTAATTAGATTTGTTTTTCTAATAAAATGTTTGTGGACACTTCTCTTTTCATAATGAGAGGATAAACTACAGATGACTACTAATCGCAATTATACCAATAATACTGAAAGTCATGCAGCTATTCCATATGGGGATTCACTAAAACTTAAATATGCACTGTTTAAAGCTATGTAGTCAGTCTTTAGACCTCCAGCTGTTGGACACTTCGAAGATGTTTTCCCCAAGATGGAGGTTAAATGACTGACAAACCCTGGATTAAAGGATTATTTTCTTGTGATAGTTCCTGACATCTCACCAAACCTTTAAAATAGGAACACAAGGAAAAGCCTCCACTGCACAGCACAAACAACAAAAATAAGGGACTTATTAACGTGCACTACAAAAATATAGGGCCTGATCAGTATTATAACTATTATCTAGAGATTGTGGGTGGGACTATTCACCACAATGTATCTCTACTTAAAATTAAATTATACCTGTAGAAATAAGTGGCTCTAAATCTGTTTCCAGACCTGATTCTGTACTTAAGTATGGAATTTTTGTCTGAGAAGGCTTTGATCGTTCTGTAGCAGTAATCTAAAAAGAAGTGCAAGAAGATACCATCTAAAAGTAGAGTATGCTTTATTTAGACACGCTCTCAATAAAAAACACACTTACAAGATCAAATATAAAACGGAACTATACTCTTTCCCATTTTCACTTGTTCTTCCTCCGTCCAATGATGGGCTGCCACAAACCAAGTATGTTCTATAACAATAATCGGTACTGCTCCAAATCTCCCATATCAATACTGCACAATGTGAATCACACATAAGCACCCTGCACTGGGGTTACTCACAGGTCCTTAAGGATTACAGCAGCACGGGGTTCTGATGTTCAATTCTAAGCACTGTTCAGTCGCGTCACTATTATTCCACTAAGGATCCAACCGGGAGAGACCTTGGTTTCAAAACCACTCAGATTAGCCCAACGTGTATCGCGGACACTAAGTTCCACTTCCTTAGGGTTTACAGGGGTCGCTGGCACAAATGGAATATATCTATCAACTAATTAACTATATTATATTACTAATAACTGAATTAAATATATAAAAAAATCTTATATATCCCTATTAGTTCTTAATGAACCTCTCTCCTATCCTATATCTAAAGAATACTACAAATAAAAAAATATATATACATAAAAAATATGCATATATATAAAAATATACATCAAATATGTAAAAAATACCCATATATAAAGAACATAAAACACAAATTACAGGTTGGACTACCAAATATAAGTATAAAAAGGGACCCACCCCCTAAATATCAAATAAAGGCTGCCAGATCTAATTCCATATTCAGTCCCAATGGATGTAATGTCCTTAATTGATGGATCCAGAATGTTTCTCTTTTTCTTAATTTTAGCAGTTTATCACCACCTCTCCTATCCAGCGCTATTCGTTCAATTTCTAAGATAGTAATGTTATCAGACTTACACTCCTGGTGATCAATAAAGTGTTGAGGTACAATATGTTTATCCATCTTTTTTTTAATATTCCTAAGATGTTCCCCAAATCTCACTCGGAGTTTGCGTGTAGTACGACCCACGTACTGCATGCCACACTGGCACGTGAGTAAATAAACTGCAAACTCAGAGTTACAATTCAGAAACTGTTTCAAGGAATAGGTTTTGCCTGTACTAGTAGACATAAAATACTATTTTCTGCTCCTCTTTTGAAAGGATAATGTAAGCAAAACCTACACCCCTTTCTACCACATTTATACATTCCATTGGCCGCAGCCAAGAAATTATTCTGTTTCACCTCTGGCTCTCTTAATCTCTCAGTTTTCTTAAATATATCACTCGGGGCAATCATTTCTTCAACGCTCCTATTCCGCCAGAATGAAACTCTTGGCAGGTCCCAAAATCAGGTACTCCATGAGGACATGCCAATGTTTCCTCAGAATATTCTCAGTTTTATAGGAACTTTCATTATAAGTAGTTGTAAAAAATGGCATTGAGTCACTAGTCTTCTCTTGCTTATCTTTATAATTAATAAGTTGGTCCCTAGGGATCCACCTAACTTTTTCCTCAGCAGCGTCTAATAATTCTACCGGGTAACCCTTTTCTAAAAACGTCTTTCTGATCACCAGGGCTTCTACTTCAAAGTCTTCCTCCTTAGTACAATTGCGCTTAATCCTCTGCAACTGTCCTAATGGAATATTCTGTTTCCATCTCTTATGATGACCACTAGAACAATGTAGATATCCGTTACTATCTACCTTCTTGCGAAAGTTTCTAGTAAAGACCTTATCTCCTTCATGAAATAGAATTAGATCTAGAAATTCTATACTCGCCTCATCCATTTTAGTGGTAAACTTCAAATTAAAACTATTTATATAGTCCACAAATTGTTCTGCCACTTCTCCTGAACCATCCCAAATAATGAGGACGTCATCAATATATCGCCTATAATAGACAACATTCTCCTTAAAGGGATTATTAACCCAGATGGACATAGATTCCAACTTTCCCATATCCAATTGGCGAACGATGGGGCGAACGCACAACCCATAGCTGTACCAGTCCTCTGGCTATACAGTCTGTCCTGGAACCAAAAATAAATATGCTCCAGGACAAACATGACCGCATCCACCAGAAACTGGTGGCATCACCCCATCGTTCGCCAAAAAACTCCTAATGGCATTAACCCCCTTCTTGGTGGGGTATCGTAGTGTAGAGAGCTGACACATCACAGGACAACCACCTGTATGTGTCTTTCCACACCACTTTTTCTAAACTATTAATGACCTGCAGGCTGTCTTTTAGGTAGAAGGGCAACAAAAGTAATGAATTTCTAGATCTAATTCTATATCATGAAGGAGATAAGGTCCTTACTAGAAACTTTCGTATGAAGGTAGATAGTAATGGATATCTACTTTGTTCTAGTGGTCATCATAAGAGATGGAAACAGAATAGTACTTTACTCTTGCAATTTATTCTTACATGTCTCTAAATGATTTGAATGTGAATCCTGTTTTGCTTTGTTTTTTTTGTCATCTTTAGTTACAAAATTGAGTTGTTCATCTCTGTTACTGCCTGTTGTAGAGCTTAATTTAGGAAAGATATATATGACAGCAAGTCAATGATCTAGGCCAACATAAAGTGGTAATGAAGAGACTTGTTATTGAAGTGATCCTGTCTGTACACTGAATGGAAAAAAATGCAGGTTTAATAAAGTTCAGTTTCTTCAGTTGATTAACAGCTTTGGTTGTTTTTCCTCAAGTTCCATATGAACCCAATTACCAAATACAACACAGGTGGACACAGTTGTTGAGGACTACAATTTCCATTATCGCCTGCCAGCCAATGGCTGACTGTGGATGAAGGGAATTGTAGTACTCAACAACTGGAGGACTAAAGCCCCCATTATCAAACAGTTAGTGGGCATTAGGTTTCCCAAGTAGAATAATAGTAAACATTTAACCTTATGAGTGCCAGAGTGATGGCCATTCCTCTGGCACTTAACCCTTTAAGGACCAGAGTGGTGTGTAACACATTGCTTCGTAAAATGTTGTGCACCACTCTGGTCCTAAAATAGTTAATGGCTTAAACTTAATTAATCGAAAACCGATCTTTTGGCCAAAAAAGAAAAAAAAATTAAAAAGGTTTTGTTACAATTTGTTATTAGTGTTATATTACCAATGTACTATCCATATTTGTCTATGGGGTTAGCACATTTGCTTAGCATTTAAAAAAAGGATCCTCCCTGCTCCACGTATACTTACAAACAGGACAATTAGTTGAACTAATTAACACCAGCGAGTTGTAGATGAGGTGTTTTACACTTTTCACAACAGGATATAAGTCATTTCACCAATGACAAATGAACAATGTGATCAGTGTTGTGTTTCCTGACAGCCTGACGTCAATGCACAATGATAAATCCTTGAATCAAAGTGTTACGGCTGCTCTTGGCAGGAGTCTGTAATCTGACTACCTAGCCTCAGCAATGAAGAAATGCTGCTAGTCTCAGGGGCAGTCCAAAAGCTGAGAAACTATTTGTTTGCTACACCTCCAGGATAGAAGGGCCGAAAACTTTTTAGTTGTTAACGTAAAAGGAAATTACTGAAACTTTACCTACAGGTGTTCTTACGTTGTCATGCTTTCATTGATAGATTCCAATGTCACTTTTTACATTTAAAATATTTTAACCTCTTGTGGACCAGCGGAATTTGCAGTTCATTGTTTTGCAATGCAGTTCATACCCATCTGGCACTCAATGAGATAAACAGTTAATATGTCTGTATGAATAATCTACAATATATTCCTTGACTAATTTAACACTTACAGTACCAGAAGATTTCTAAAAAGAAAAAGCAGCTCATTCTGTAATGGTTTACTGGTAGCATTTAAGGATGTATTGCTCTGGGGGAGACATATAATGATATATTTTTCTGCTGGCACCATGTATGGCATGTAATGATATATAGCCCTGCTGGCGGCATGTAATGGTGTATTGTCTTGCTGGTGGCAATTAATGGTATATTTTCTTGCTGTTGGCATGTAAGAGCATATTCATGTGGTGGTGACATGTAAAGGTGTATTGTCCTGCTGGTTCCATGGAATGATGTATTTCCCTGCTGGTAGTATGTAATAGTGTGTTGCTGTGCTGGTGGTATATAATTGCCTATAGCCTTCCTGGTGTCATGTCATTTTATATTGCACTTCTGGTGGCATGTAAAGGTATATTTCTTTGATGGTGGCATGTAATGGTGTATTGCCCTGCTTGTGACATGTAATGTAATGATAAATTGTCTTACTGTTAGCATGCAATGGCATATTGCCCATTACTGGTACGTAAAGGTGTTTTGCTGTGTTGGTGACATGTAATGGTGTATTGTCCTACTGGTGCCATGTAATGACAAATTGCTCTGCTGGTGGCATGATATGATGTATTATACTGCTGGTGGCAAGTAATGGTGTATTGCCGTGGTGGTGGTGACATGTACTTGTGTATTGCTGTGCCAAGGGTGAGCAGTAGACATAGCTTATCTAGATTTCAGTAAAGCATTTGACACTGTCTCTCATAGAAGACTCATTAATTAATTGCAGAGTTTGGGTCTGTATATATAAATAGTTAAATGGATAAAGCAAAGGCTGAGTGACAGGAGACTGAGGGTGGTAGTCAATGGAGAATATTTGGACGAAAGGAGTGTTCCTAGTGGGGTACCTCAGGGATCTGTACTGGTGTCCATTGTTTTTAATATTTTTATTGCAAGTGAAATTGCAAGAGGTCTTCAAGGTAAGGTATGGCTTTTTGCAGATGATACAAAGATCTGCAATAGGGTAGACATTTCAGGGGGAATAAGCCAAATGACAAATGATTTAGGTAAATTAGAAGAATGGACAAGAGTGTGGCAGCTGCAGTTTAATGTTGATAAATATAAAATAATGCACTTGGGACATAACAATCCCAAGGAAAAATATACTATTAAGGGTACTGTGCTGTCAGAGACAACAGAAGAAAGTGATTTGGGAGTAATTATTTCTAATGACTTAAAGGTAGGCAGTCAATGTAATAAAGCGGTGGGGAATGCAAGCAGGGTGCTGGGTTGTATAGCTAGGGGCATTAGTAGCAGAAAAAGGGAAGTGGTCATGCCACTCTACAGATCTTTAGTTAGACCTCACCTAAAATGGTGACTGGTTTACAGGAAAAGAAATATCAGGATAGACTAAATGATCTGAACATGTATAGATTGGAAGAGAGAAGAAAGAGAAAGGGATTCAACAAAGTGCAGGAGAGAAGTACATTTTAAAGGAGTAAAAATGTTAGGACAAGAGGCTATAGTGTAAAACTAGAGGGATACAGGTTTAGATGTAATGTAAGAAAGTTTTACTTCACTGAGAGGGTAGTAGATAAGTGGAATAGCCTGCCAGCAGAAGTGGTAGAAGTTAATATAGTGACAGAATTTAAGCATGCATGGGACAAGCATAAGGATGTTCTTAACATAAGAAAAGACCAAGGACCAAATAAAGTGTGAGGTTTTTACAGTAGGAAAATGGGCAGATTAGATGGGCCGAATGGTTCTTATCTGACGTCAAATTCTATGTTTCTATGATGTCATGTAATGGTGTAGTGCTCTGCTGGTGAAATATAATGATTTATTTTACTGCTGTTGGCATGTAATGTTACCATATTGTACTGCTGGTGGCATGTAACGTTGAGAGGTATTGCCATTCTGTTGAAATATAGTAATGAATTGCTTGCTGGCCCCGCACTCTGGAATAAGTTAGTGCTATATAAAAATAATAATAATAATGAAACACTATGGAAAAAGATACTAGGTCATTGATCTGGCATGGCCTTACATGATATGGCTTAAAATGAACTATTCAGAAAATGAATTTATTGTGCACAGAGCAAAGAGTGACACACAAAGGGTTAACAGTCATAAATGATCTCTCTAGCATTCAGTGAGTTAAAAGTACCATTTAAATAAATGGAAATCTGGAGATTTTTATTTGATTTGTTTTAATGTCTCCCCTATGGTTTAAATGTTTTGCCCCAGAATTACTTCTTTTAACATGACACATTGACCCCTTAGTTATAAAACCCAAGCAGAACAATTTTGGAGGAAACAAACTGCACCATAGGAGACAATTATACATTCCCAAAACTACAATTGGTTCATATAGCATATTTGTACCTCCACGATGCTAGAGAGCTGCAAAGGAAAACATTGAAGACCTCTCTAGCATTCAAGAGGGGAGATTCACTAAGCGGTGATAAAGAGGTGATAGAGTGGAGATGACTTCTCCAGTGATATCACTTCTTCAGTTCTTATGTTATTCTATGGAGCCTATACAGTAAGATCTCCAACGTTGAAGAGATCTTAGTGCATTGGCTCCATAGAATAACATGAGAACTGGAGAAGTGATAAACTGGAGAAGTCATCTCAACCTTATCACCTCTTTATCACTGCTTAGTGAATCTCCCCCAAAGCAGTTAAAAGGCTCTTTTAAAGGGTTAGTAATGCTCATATTTAAGTTTATTCAATATGTATATGTTAAAAAAATAAAGTATATGAAGAAAGTCCTATCTCTCAAACACTCTACTGACAGCAGGAGATCCCGGTCTTGGGGCCAGCCAGCGGCTCTTCAGCAGAGCTGAAATAATGATCTTTAAAAATAATTACTTCATTGGAATGGTCTACAAACTGTGCCTGGTTTGCAAGCACACTTTGTAGACTGTTCCAATTAAGTAGTTCTTTTTAAAGGGATAGTAATACTTAAATTTTACTATCCCCCATCTTGTAGACCTTAAAAAACTGAATTAAACGAGCCAAGCGGCATCTCTCAAACCTTCATGGTTTGAGAGATATCTGCTTTCAAGGTTCCCTCTCCCCTGACATCAGAGTTCTAGCTGACAGCAGGGGAATCTGGTCCCTGAGCAAGCGGAGGCTCTTCAGCAGAGCAGAGATCGCATTATGGAAGAAGAAATCCTTAATTGAACTGGTCTTCTTCGTGTGCTTAGTTTGCAAGAACACGTAGAAAACCATTTTTTTTTACAACTGACATGAGGGAGTGGGAACTTTAGCGGCGAATATCTCTCAAACCATAAAGGTTTGAGAGATGGAACTTTCTCCATATACTTTATTTTTTTAACATCTACAATATTGAATAAACTTAAATGTTGGCATTATTAACCCTTTAAATCAATTTGTCCCCTACAGTGCAGTTGCTTTTCTCCAGAATTCTCCACTTTACCTTTACACAGAAGGACCCAATGTGTTGACATTAGGATAGCACCCCTAGATGTGTACATCTGAGTAAGATTTGAGTTGAAAATAATGCTTCTCTGAAGGACAGTAATAAATTGTTTTTTTCCATGTGTTGTGATACACTTATTTGGAATCCGTCTAATATTTCCATATGCTTCTAAATTCAACAATAGAAACAAGATGGGGCCGGGCATGGGATAGAACTGACATTTTTAACCTATAAAAACATGCACAAAGACCAACTGTATTATATGGAACAAATACAGTTCCCCACATTTTCACTGAATTTACAGGATTATTTAACCCCCTTAAATATATGTCTGCAATGCATTATTCCCAATACTTTGGAGACCTTTCTAGCATTCCAGGGGTTAATGCGTACAGTACCGGATTTCCCAGGAGGCAGAGAAGGCAGCTTCCACAGCTTCAAATTTTGAGGGGTACCTCAGCTGTGCTGGCCACACCCACATTCTGAATTGTGGGTGTGGCCAGTGCCTCTCTCAATGCCTCTGCACCAGATCTCCAAAGCAAAGCATATGAGGTCTCTCAAGCAACCATGGCGTTAAAGCTTTTTTTATTTTACCCTATTCTGTGCCAGAGAGTTATCCAACGTATTGCGCTGCAATGCATTGGATACCCCTCTAGCACTGAAAGGGTTAATCTTTGCTTGTTATAGACCAAGGGTATTTTCCATGACAGGAAATATAGATGGGACTGGGGGCAGTGTCAAGTGAGGAGTGGGGGTGTCGCCATGGGTGGAACTAAATTCACAAAGAGTGTCTTGACTAGGGGTGCCTAGGATATAATCCAGCCCTGCATGGAAACCCATCACCTTCTATCCAGCTTGCATATCAGAAACTTCATTAAAAACTGCCTATATATAATTTTAGGTAAAAGATCAGCATATGCATAGTTTAGGAGATAAACTTTTTTTCTTTATGGGGAGCTCTTTGACTATAGCACCACATGTTAATGTATGCAAATGAAGCTTGAAGTAAGTTGCCCTTTTTTAAGCATGGATTGTTCTGGTCTTAATGCTTTTTTATGATCACTGAAGGACAACTAATGCAAAATATGGTAAACGAATAAACAAATGCTACTATTACTTTCTACTAATAAAACAATCATATATTAATGCCCAGTCTTCTACTAGTTAATCACCACTTCTCCTGATTCTGGGAGCAGCAGTGTTATAAATTTACAGTACTCAGTGAAATCTGCTCTAATCTTCTTATCCCATGACTTGAAAGAGATAGCGCTGTCAGCGGAAGCCTCATTCCTACCAGGGATAACTACCCTGGAATTTTTTTTTTTACTGTGCTTGCTAGAAAATTATGTTTACATTTTTTTTTTACAAACCTCTTTCTTTGACCTGACCCAACTGACTGTCAGAAAATGCACTGGTGTTTGGCAACCCTGCTTCCCATTGGGTGCATTGGTGGGTGTGACATCACAGCATCCAATAGGAATTATCAGCTGGAATTCACATCAGCAGCTTTGGGGAGGAGGTGTAGCAGCAATTTCCTAATAGAAGACCGTGCTTTAACATATGCGTTTAATTTTTTTTTCTATTACACACTTAAAGAGATAGTAATTTTTCACAATAAAAGGAGCTCCAATTAATCTTCATAGTATTTAGACCATGGAGAGTGTAATTTCAATATTGTCAGAGTTGTAGTTCAAGAGTCATTGAATGATAAAATATCTCCATGCCACCCTTTTTACTGATGTAACACTGCTTACCTCAGAGCAGCAAGACTGTCCAGATGGATCTCAGAGAGGGACAATCTTCAATTAGCATAAGGGAAAAACCTGAAAAACCTGTCAAGGGAGGCAGGGTTTTCCTTATGTTCACAGTAAGAAGACTGTCCCTTGCTGTGAGCTGTCTGGTCAAGAGACCAGATTCCACATCTGAGGGGAGGTGGCTTACGGCAGGTAAAAGGGTCGGGAGAGGGAAACTTTATCATTCAATTACTCTTGAACTACAACTCTGACAGTATTGAAATAACACTCTCTATGGCTCAAATACTAAGAAGATTAATTGGAGCTGCTGTTTTTGTGAAACATTATTATTCCTTTAAAATAATAAAAGAAAGATAATTAAAAGATTACTAAAAATAAAACTGTTACATACACCTCAAAGTCACAGCTTAGATATTTACCACATAAACATGGTTGCAAATTGCATCATCTTGTGCCCATTTTTGCATCTGCGGGGGGGGGCTTATATTATTGGTAAACAACAATAGTGATGTTTTATACACTGCAAAGCAGTGATAAAAACCTGAGGCCCACCAGCTGTTGGGTGGCTGGAGATGGAGGGAGTTGTAGTCCTTAACAGCTGGAGGGTCCCAAATTGACCATCTGGAATAAAGCTTTTATGCAAACCAACGCAAAATAACCATGCCCAGTCCTACATCAGAAAATAAGTAAAATGCCTCAGCCATGCAAAGCTGAAATAAACACAGACTCATGTGATAAATGATATTGTTAAATGTGATACGTGGCCATAGTATATTTCTTCCCATCAGTCATTAATAGCATGGTTCCTTTTCTAACAGGAGTGTGTTTTTTTGTTTCACCAAGTTTAGTGTCTCACCTCTTGCAAAATAATTTGCTAATGAGCAGATGGGTATGCAACGCAATGCTTTGTAATATGTTATACACCACTCTTGTCCATGAAGGGTGAAGTAACATTGATATTGATTTGATTCAAACACAAAACATTTCCAAAAAAATGCTCATCTACTCTGTCATCAGTTTCTGGCATTTCAGCTTATTTCAGCAGTCCACTTCAGGGCTGACTGGCCCCATAGAACCTTGTAGAAAATGGCCAGTTCAGCAATTACATTGCAGCTGAATGAGACTGTCAAGTATCAAATTCTACTCTCAAACTGACAATTTATGTTTGAACAACTTCAGAATGTTGAAGTGACTTGATATAACTGATTGGGACTCAGGAGCTAAATTTTAGTTTCATTATAGGTTGGCACCCATTTGACTTCATTGTATAGTTAACCCTCCTCCCAACATTTCAAATGGCCAAGGAGGGATACTTTTCTTTTACGTGGTGTTTCTGGGGGGAGTGGCTAGTGGGCAGGGCACTATCAATATTTTTTAGGTTATTTCATGACCTGTTCACACCTCTTTGGTCTTGCTCTAAATAATTTATTCAGTTACACAAAGTATTTTATTTACACAGATTAATTTATAAACACATATGCTAAAGATTAACTAAACATTTATGCACGTTTTATTGCTGTGGTGCAATGTAATACACACACTACTCATTCTGATTGCCTAACAAGAAAGACAAAGGTGTAGAAAAGAGGGAAAGAGCGATTTGGGTCTCAAATAGGGACTGTCTCTCCTAAAGAGGGACACTTGGAAGGTATGATAACCCACATAGACATTACAAGGCTTACAGCACATTACTGATTCACATCAACCAAATTTGCAGGCTTACACCATTAAAAATTAAATCTTGGGGTCTTTCTGGAATGTTTTTAAGCTAAAAATACAACTATACTTGGAGACAGAAGAGCATTTATCATAGCACAGATCTTATAATAATTATCTATCTTG
The DNA here is from genome assembly GCA_037306005.1 of Rhinophrynus dorsalis. Lineage (NCBI taxonomy): Eukaryota > Metazoa > Chordata > Amphibia > Anura > Rhinophrynidae > Rhinophrynus > Rhinophrynus dorsalis. Next base: position 238,489,528 of record CM074722.1, read on the forward strand.
ATGCTGATCTAGATGTTCAAATGCATCATTTACTCAGATGTGCATAACTGTGTAATCAATCAAAATCTTATACTGCAACATTCCTTAAATCAAAAATGCTGTATCAGGAGACAAACCTGGCTTAAATGGAATCCAGGCCATTGTTATTATTATAGGGGTTGTAAAACATAGTATTTTCCAGCTACCTGCCACCACTGTTTTAGTACAAAATCTGTAAAATAGATTTAATGGCTAATCCATGATTCTTCCAATAGTAGCACTGACAGATGTTGCTGTGTCAGTGCCATAGTAGGTACTATGTAAACAGGAATAGGTTATGAACTCAGTTTTTGCAATGCACCTGATTAACATCTCCATACAAAGCTTTGTGTGTGATAAAATGGCCTCTTAAAGCAGCAGTAAACTTTTGTTATATAGCTTTTCCTGCGGAGTAATACAAGGGTACCCCCACTGCTGTCAATTGTTTTATTCAAAATCTAGTTGAACAGCCTGTGTACATGGGCCACAGTGCCAGACAGCAACGGCCGCAGTGCAGTCATACACAGTAGAGACTGCCCGAGCCGCAGCTGATAACGGAGCAGGGTGCTCTGAATTCAGACCATAGTCCTCTCTGCGCACCGAGAGGACTACAGTCTGAAGTCGGAGTGCCCTGCTCAGTTATCAGCCGTGGTACAGGTAGTCTATACTGCGCATGACTGCAGTGTGCACAGCCGTCTGTACTGCGCATGACAGCTTCTGACAAACATACATTAGCAAATTATTATATAGGATTATAACAGTTCAAATAATCAGGAAGTGACTTTACTGTGTGTTTACTTTCTGAAAGTTCTAAATGACAGCATGACTCGGTGGTTTCTATTATATTCTACTAGTTGAAAATCCCGTTTACACGGGCCACAGTGCCACCGCTGCAGTCATGCGCAGTAGAGACTGCCTGCGTTCCCAGGAAGGTGTGCAGAGAGGACTCCGGTCTGAATTTGGAGTGCCCCTCTCCAGATCAGCTGCGGCGCGGGCAGTCTCTACTGCGCATGACTACAATGCGCGCAGCCGTCTGTACTGCGCATGACGGCTTCTGACAAACAACCTTAGCAAATTATTATATAGGATGAAGAACTGTTTGTCAGTGACTTTTCCTTCAAATAAAACATAACAGAATAACTAATTGGTATCTGATGACTAGAGGGCACAGGAAATGTAAAAAAAAAACAAAAAAACCAAACAAAAATAACATGGGTTTCAACTGTAATAACACTGGAAATATCATACCCCCCAAGTGCCCCTCTTTAGGAGGGACTGTCCTTCTTTGAAACCCAAATCCCTATGTCCCTCTTTCACATACTGGTGTCCCGCTTTTCAGGAGATCAGAATGTGTAGTGTGTAAATAAGTGTATCACATTGCTGTATCATCGTAATAATGTTAATTTACACTACAGTATATGTTTAAACTTATGTATCTGTAAATTAAATAATTTAGTCTTATTCTAAATAATATATTACATTATGAAAAAGAGCTGTCTTTAGACTGAGAAGTAACCTAAAAATTCTTGGTAATGCCTTACCTACCAGTCATGTCCCCAGCCACACCTCTTAAAACAAAAGTGTCCCTCTTTGGACATTTGAAATGTTGGGAGGTATAAAATATGCATCTGTCTGCAGTGTGAGCACCCTTATTTTATTCAACTGGAAAAGTCCTACATTATATATTTTTCTATAACAAAAGTTTACTGCTCCTTTAAGCTGGAGCCAAGGGTACATAGTGTGGGAGTAAATGGACACATTGGGGGACATTGGGCCTTGGGAACAAAGAAAGAGGAGCAATTCTGGGCCAAAACAACCCTAGGGGACAAAGTAACATTACTAATATTCTCAGTGACTTAAAAAGGGCTTTTAACCCCTTGAATACTAGAGAGGTATCCAGTGTATTGATAGAAGCACCAAATAAATCAGAGGAATGTTATTTGCACCCATGGTGCCATTAGTGTGCTACAGAATTACCCGAGTTCTTCTTAGTACATACAAACAGATTTTGACGGTAGATGAGAGCCAACTGGCCCTTCCGGTCTACACATTTTTCTATCCAGATAAGACAGTCTGAACCAGACAGTTTTAAAATCCTTTACTGTATTATCCCCTACCACTTCTGCTGGGAGGCTGTGCAATTAATCTATCCTCCTTTTGTAAAGAAGTACCTGCAGTGTAGTAGAAGTGTAGTGAAAGGGAAGCATGTCTGGGGGGGCACTGAATGCGTAGCATCGGATTGACTGGAAGGTAATGTTTAAGTGAGCACAGGGGTTGGGCTCAAGCAGCCTTGAGCAATGGGCAACATCTCGCCCTCTCCCCCCTTTTTTGTTGGGTTGTTTATATTGGTTTAATTGTCACAGCTTGGGCGATGGTTCCTTGCCAAGCGAGTAAAGTTAATGGATAGATATATATACCAGAGATGAGTATTGGGTCATTGGCCTTATGGGAGGTTTCCCCCGGTTTTGCTGCAGGCTATTTTTCCATATCCATTGGGCTTGTTTGCTGGCCGGTCAGATACTGGGAATTTTGGTTGGCTAACATTAAAAAGTTATAGACCAGATTTTGGACAAGCTTACCCTAAAGCTGGCAAGGGGGGTTGTCTCCATACAAGTTTGTGAATTTATGGTTGAAAATAAAGCTGAGATGTGTAATATCCTGAATACCAGGTACAAGAAGTATGTTTGAATCTGTAACTTTAGGTCATGCCCTATTGTTCTAGTGTTTGCATTGGTCTAAAAAATGCTGCTCTTCAGATCTTCATTAAATCCTTTAATATATTTAAAGGTCTCTATCATACCCCCCACCTTTCCCTCCTATGTTCCCATCTGTACATATCAATGTTTTTGAGTACATCCTGGTTAGTTGAATTATATAGCCTTGCACCATTTTAATTGTTCTTCTTTGAACTGCCTTCAGCTTATTAATGTCCTTATGGGGATGTGGTCTTCAGAACTGTACATCAACCTCACATATGTGTAACCCCATGAAGATGGGAGTGGTATCATTAAAAGGGTTACAAGCCCAATTTAAATCAGTGGAGACTGGGGGATTTTATTTGTCTCCCATGGTGTAGTTGGCTTTCTCCAGAAGTGCAACGGCCACCTCAGGAAGGAAATTCGCTATCATATGACTGGGAAAAGAACCTCAATATACAGACAAGTGACAAGGAAGTAGAGAACAGAATTACATATCTAAATGTGTAGGAGAATATCGTTCTATGATTACATGTCTGAGAGCGCTGCAGGTACAAAAGGAACTAAGGTCACCATGACCTTAAAAATGTCTGAAGCAATTATAACAGAGAAATATGAGCACTTTTATACTGAGATGGCGTCATTATATTTAGTGAGCCTGGCTCTAAAGCAAATCTATCACACACAAATATGTGTGTTTCTCAGACGAAGTAAATTTTTTCGATTATGGGAATTATGTAGACATCAGAAATATTGATGGAATTTGGAAAGGCTTCTTAGCAGCTCCACATTCTCTGCCAGCAAACAGACCATGCTCAGTGTCTCAAGGGTCTAGGTTGTATCTATAAAAAAAGAAAAGGCCATCTTGCCTTGCTTTGCATCACTGCATCAAGAACAAGGAAAGGACACATTCCTGGAATATGCATGTACTCCTTTTCTGAGCAGCTGTGGGAATAAACCTTATTGGTAACAATATGCAGTCTTAGCACTAGATTAAAATGTAAATAAAACTGTTAAAACACTTGGTGTATTAAGTATTAACACGAATAGGAAGTATAGTACTGACTTGCCCATTATTTTATGATAAAGTGTCTCTTATAGATCTGTATGACCCGATGGTTAAACTGTCATTCTATCAGTGCCCAAAGAGGCTGATTTAATGTGGACCTTCCACCTCAAGACAAGCTTAGTTGGTTACAACCAAAATGTATTTCTTCCTATACATTGTAAGAGCTGTAAAATAGGTTTTGAGAAATTAACCATTATGTTTTGGTGACACTTTATGCAAATTCCCCACAGAGTATGCTAACTAGTTATATTTGAGGCAAAACTGGTCTTGTGCTGTGTTATTAGAAATGCCCTGGTGAGCTGCAGGGCAATTGGAAATAGGTTTTAACCCTCTGAGTGCCAGAGGGGTATGCAACGCATTGCTTTGCAATGCGTTGCATACCCCTCTGGCACTCAAAGGGTTATGCTATTGGAACTCTGTTGCCTTAGTGGTCAAGGACACTACATACAATTAGGCAGGCCTTTACACTGACCCTTTACTACCATTTTGAATCAATGTGAATTCTGGGGCATTTTATTTCTTTCCCTCATGGTGCAGTTTGTTAATTACCAAATTACTCTAGTTTGTATGTACAAATCAATTACTAATTTGATAGAAAACCGGTTTGGGTGTATTTATTCCACAGAGACTTTCACTGCCTCATTTTCTAGCTCTTAATTTACCCAACAAACATACTTTGAACCTTGAAGCTGCTTCAATAGTTAGGCCAGAGATGGACGTCATGAGGCCCTAAGTAACAACACACTAATACACGTAGAAATATATCTTTTAATAAACAAAAACGTGTAACTGTAAGCTCATGGCTGCATAATTCAAGATCTAAATAACTTGTAGCCTGGACTTATTGGTTATGTTTAGTGGCCTGTGAATAGAAGAACTGTACATGGAATTGAAAAGCAAAGGATTAAGGCCTTGATTCAAATGTTTGCGTTAAAAAAGCTGGTAGGGGAAAATGGATACTGACTGATTAAAGAAAATGTCTAAGCACCGATCATTAAACGATGTGTGTTATACTTACCTGTCATCCATTGTCTGTCTCCTTCTGTCTTCATTCTATATTCTCTTCTTCTTCTGTCTTGTATCTTCTTTCTTCTCTTCAATCTTCTTGTTGTCTGCTGTAAAGCCAGAGGGATATGCAACGCATTGCAAAGCAATGCATTGCGTAGTCTGAGGCTCAAATGGTTAAACTTTGTATTACTGTCCAGGTGAATATAAATATGCCACCAATTATTAACATTTTTCAAACTTGGTCCAAAGAAATATTCCAAAATGTTGTTATGAAATACTTAGCTTAGTAATCTGTCTCTGCCGCTGGGTGCCATAGCCCCTCCTATCCTGTCCCTCACGGGCCGATGCCCCTTCCACACTGACGGAATTTGAACAGAGACTGCCTTTACATATGGGCAGTCTCTGTTCAAATTCCTTCAGAGCCATACTTACGCACATCCCAGCCAAACAGTTTAAAGCACAGCCAGCATGAAGCTGATTGGCTGGGATGTACATAAGCAAGTGCAAGCTTTCAGGACACTAACACCCCTTCTTCAGGCATGGGTTAACAAATAAAGCTAGAATAACACTGCATTTATATTTACAGAGGATGACACAGATTTGTTAATCCATGCCTGAAGAAGGGGCCTTAGTGTCCTGAAAGCTCACACTTGCTATATCCTCAGTTAGCCATTAAAAGCTATTACCTTTATATCACTCTTCTGAGTTTTTTGCTACACTGAATCCTATCTACTCTACTGGCTAACATGGTACCATGTTTTTATCTGGATAACCATTTTAGAATATTTCTTTTGACCAAGTTTTAAAAATGTTAGTAATTGGAGGTATATTTATATTCACCCAGACATTAATGCACAGTATACAGATACAAAGGGGAGAAAAAGAGACACAGGAGGCACCCCTTGTGTTGAATCAAACAGACCAATTTGACCTCCACCAATCATCCAAGTGAGTGATACTCACAAAATTAAATGCTGTCAACACACTTATGTGGGAGATCAAGATACACAGGAGTGTCGTCAGGCCAGGTCATACACCAACAGAGAAACAGCAGTAACTAGCACAAGGTTCAGGTACACAACGAAAGGATGCCTGACTAACGACATGACAGGGTATAAAAGGGCTGGCCCTGGGTGGAGTCAGGTCCTGGGACCAATAAGAATCCAGCATCGGAAACAAGGAAGTAGTAATGTTCCCACACTGCAACAAGGATCACGAGCACCATGATAGTATGTTCCCACTTATGCACACAGCATTTTGAGGTATTTAGGATAATTCTTCTTTGCTACCTTCTCACAATACCAGACCCCTCAGATACAGTGATAACAGCCCGATCAGGAACTTGGATCACAGGTGCCTGTATCTACTCTTGTCACACAAAATGTGGGGGTATTTGTGGTAAACCTTCTTTGCTCCCTTCTCACACTCCCAGACTCCCCTAGCACAGAGGTAACACCTAGAACAGAAAGGAAACATTTATCATGGCTGCCTGTGTCTCTCTCAAACACAGAATGGCATGATGTGAGTACCTTATACCCTTTTCCTGCGGGGAAAAAAGGGAAACTTGCCACATTGTGGGGAGAAATTCTGTCTTCACATTAATTTCAATGCAATTGCACTTTTCACGAAAAATGTACTGCTGAGCGAAATGTGCTGTTTTTCTCCTGTTTCTCTTTTGAGGTGAAGACTTTCGCCCATCCCTAGTAAAGGGTACACATAGGGCAGGACATTGGGTGTGTCCACTGGTAAGTAGGTGTGACCCACTACTCCAAAATATTTGATATAGGAGATGTTTTATATTGGTCATTTTGACATAAATTGATGCAGCAACAGAACTTTTAAATATTATATGTTGATTTTTTTAATATAATAAATGTATATGTTGCAATTCCATTTCTATAGTGTCCACACATCATTAAAAATGTAGGTGCTTTAAATTGTTTTGTAATTTATAGTTTCATTTTTAAATATCCAAAATGGAGGAGCAATAGTTTATTATTAATAGTCTTTTTATTCCCATATTTCCCTTCCTTTCTTATTTCAGGGTGCCTGAAACAGGGGGTATTTATTTCTTTATTTTCAATTTGTTGTGAATGTGTGCAAGAGTGCGAGTATGCATAAATGGAAATGAGTGAATGAATTAATTAGTTAAACAAATGTGTGTGTGTGTGTGTACAAAAATGTTGAGTGTGTCATACATGTTTCTAGAATTGTATGTCCCTTGTCATTTGATTCTTAATTAAACCCAAATGTCACAAAAAATGTAAGTGCAAATTTTTTCATTCATTCCGAAACGAATACACTAGAGAAAAGTGTGGCTGAAAATACTACCTTTACCTCTGGGCATTAACTGTTTGAGTGCCAGAGAGGAATTAAACTCATTACAATGCATTGTCTACCTCTGTGGCACTTAAAGGGTTGAGGTTAATGCTAAATTAAAACACATGCTTCATGTACAAATTGTAATTATTATTAATGTAGTCTAAGTATGCATAAATATATGTGATAAATGAATGTGTAGATGGACACATTCCAATCAGTTCATATAATTCAAACTTCGGATAAATACATTTACAATAAATAACAGGGGGTGGAGACTGTGTTAGGTAAAATGGACAGGAAGAAGATATGGAATATAAATGTGGGAGAGGATGAACAAATCCACCCCACATTAATCAAGGCGTACTACACCCACTAATCATTACCTCTCATAGCAACTACTGTAACAACTTTTATATTAGACTAGAATGAAGTAAAAGAATGGCATAAGTGCCCCTTGGTCAAAAATATGGCTTTTGTTTTATTAACCCTTTGAGTACCACTCTGGCACTCAAAGGGTTAATATCCAGTTGTTACATTAGAGGACAAATTCAAGGCAAGTAGAATACTTAAGGTAATAGCCTGATATATATAAACAGTATAAAACTTTAACCCCTTAGGGACCCTTGACGTACCAGGACCGTCAAGGGTAAATTTGCTCGAAAGACCCTTGACGGTCCTGGTACGTGACGTACTTTTTACTTACAGCGCTCTACCGGGAGCGCTGTAAGTAAAAATAGGGCATGAAATAGACCGCTCCAAGATCGGAGCGATCTGTTTCAAGCCCCATAGTGACGCTCCGATACACGTGACAGGTCACGTGTACCGGCTCGTCAAAGTGCCACTATGCGGTCGTTATGGGACGGAAATGTCCCATAACCTCCGGTCCTTAAGGGGTTAAGGATTAGTAATGTTGTTATATAGAAAAGTTAATATTTCAACTATTACAAAAAATAAACTAAACAATTCCAGTCTCATAAAGGTTTGAAAGATATAAGGTGCTAAAGTTCCCCCCCTGCCTCCGCTTTCCCTGGTGTCCGCTGTAAAGCTGTCAGCAGGAGATTTGTGTCAGCTGACTCGACCGTTCCAATTAAGTATTTATTTTTACATTGTGCTATTTCGGCTCTGCTGAAGAGCTGCCTGCTTGTCCCAGGACCAGGATCAGCTTACAGCTGATGTCAGTAAAAGGGGAGGGAGGGAGGGGAGGATTTTAGCATCGTATATAAGCAATGCGTTTCATACCTCTCTGGGGCTCAAAGGGTTATACTGTGCATTAAGAAACAAAAAGAAGAACTAGAAGGGCACCAATAGTGTAGTATGGACTTTAAGGATAATGTATATCTAAAAGAAAAAATTGGTACTCACAATTTAGAATTGTCAGCTCTAGATTAACTGACTACTGAGCTTTCAGAGAAATACCTCTACTTCTACCACTGATCAGAGACTGATTTGAGACATCAGTCTCTGATCAGTGGTGGAAGTAGAGGTTGCTTCTCCTTAGTATTGAAAATATACTGGTGGATCGGGTGTTCAATGGGGTCACTAAGCTCTAGAAACAAGTGGACCCTTGTTAACAGAGGGATTTTCCTAGCCGTGCCAAGTGTCCTGCGTTCGAGTGCTTCCCAAGCGGAGACTGGTATTTCTCCAAATCCACAGCAGTCAGTTAATCTAGAGCTGACAATTCCAAATTGTGAGTACCAAATTTTTCTTTTATATATACATTGTCCTTAAAGTCAATACTACACTATTGGGCACCCTTCTTGTTCTTCTTTGTGTTTCCATATGGTTAATCACTCTGGGGAGAGCTTTGGAAGAAGACCCTACCAGCAGGTACTTGCCTCCACCCTACCCTAGCATTCTAGGGTTCCTGCTGTCTGTCTCTCTAGTCTGGTGCATTGTTTCGTAATACTGTTTCCTACCTCACCTGTGAAAGTTGTGGGAAGAACCTGTACTGTCTCCATCTGGGCTTGTGTGGGTTGGGAAAATATTCTATCATTGATTGTTTCTTTATTTTCAATAAAATCATTTTAACCTTACAGTATTTGTCTGAGTGTTCTTCCAAAACTGTGACACATACACATTCAGGCGTGATCCAAGTTTCTTCCCGATCTGGCTGTTATTTCTATTCTAGAGGAGTCTGGGGTGTGAGAAGGGAGCAAAGGAGGTTTACCCAAATACCCCAAAATTTCACGTGACACAGACAACTGTGATTGCATCCTGCTGGAATATCCCAAGCCACAGTTATTTTTCAAGGATAGCTGTGCCAGTGTTACTTAAGCAGGAAGTTAGTGTTGTGGGCAAAGGACAAAGACACTCAGCCTGCTAACATTTTTTTCAAGGCATATGTTGCTGTAGGACTCAGAACTTTTACTTTCAGCTGTTTATTTCTACATTGAAGTCCTCAGAAGAAGTAATATTGTGGTGGGAAATCTTACAGTCATAGAAAACAATCTAATAATGGTCATGTTCTCATGAAAAATGTATTGGCAGTGGTGAAAAGGAAGACATTTTATGTATTTTCTTTAGACAGGAATGTTCGCAAAAAAGCAAGAAATTGTTATTTTTCCACAGGAAATTTTTCTCCATTTTCGCCCATTCCATATCTGTAACCACACCACTAAAATATAAATACAAGCCTTCAATGAATACTTTAATAAATACACAAAACCCTCTGCATAATGATATAAATATGTCAACAAAACAAAATTTACTTTAAACCCTTAAGGACCAGGAAAATCTGAGGTGGATTTCACTTAAGGACAGGAGCAATTCTGACCTTTTTGACTATGTCTTTGTTCAACAGTGTTTTCCCTCAAAGTACTTTATTTCACCCAAGAAAATTATATACCGTTTCTTTACGCACAAATAGGGCTTTCTTTTGATACCACACTTTTATGGATAGCCCAGAATTTATTTTAGTAAAATTAAAGAAAACGGTAAAAAAAAAATGTAAAAAAACGCCATATTTTTTTCTTCTCTTGGGATCATTTGGGCGCAATGGGTTAAATTTTCATGGAAACTGCAAAATGGGCATTTTTAAGTGGGCACTGTCCCCCTGGGTGAAAATCCCCATGTCTGTTTTTCCCACTTTTATTATTGATTAAATTTGGCGGTGTATATACATGTATTACGAGGCTCCACAACAATCACATTTCCACTTTTGGTAACTGACATATTGTTTTTTTTTTTAAATAAATGTTTTTCTTACAAAAAAAAAATTGTGTTGTGTCTTTTTAAAAAAAACAAACAAAAAACAAAAACCAAAAGTTGATTTTAGCAGGTCAAAAATTGACCTGCTAACAGCCAGTCTCCAGCACAACAGTGAAGGGGTTAATACCCCCCCAGCTGCTGATTTTTTTTTAGACCAGTAGGTGTCTCCTCTCTGCTTCTCTGTCCCTTTCTTTGCTGGTAAGGGACAGACGGGTAGAGGAGAGACTCAGAGACAGTGTGCGAATCGCACGGTCTCATTCACTGAGAATGCCGGTACTTGTGATCACTGCTTCAGCAATCACATGACCCGGCACAACTGAGAAGGGCTGAGACTGACACAATGGTGCTTTATAATAAATAAAAAATATTAATAAATAATATAGGTATTGCACTCAAGTGTATTAATGGTTGAGACACTGGCAGACACCAGCTCCCAATGATTTAAGCAGACTGAGATCACAAGCCCGTCTCCGCTCTGAGCTTTTTTGTCTATTCAGTGTTTTATCTTACACAATACATTTGAAAAAGTGGCATTTTCCCAAAGGAACAGCATTTTTACTATTTGTAGCTATACACCTACACCTGGAAGATCCAATGGAGGAATCCCGAGCGGAGACGGGTTTGTGATCTCCACCTGTCTGTATCATTGGAAGCTGGTATATGCCAGCTTCTCAACCAGCAATACAAGTGAGTGCAGTACCTATAATATTGATTAATATTTTTTATTTATGATAAAGCACCATTGGCGCCCCTTCTGTTTTTCCTTTTTTCCATATATCTTGATCTGTGAGGTGTCTTGTGAAAGGTATCCTTTGAATGGTCGCCCGCAGAAGAGCGTGCGACCATTTAACTGTTTCACCATGTCGCCTGTTTAAAAATAGTGATGTGTCAATCTTGCAGTGCATGACAGAGCGAGAATGTCACATCACCTACTCAATGGGCACTTTTAATAGTAATATGGCATTACTTTGATCAATAACACTTAAAATGGCAGACAAATAAGGACTCATTTCCATTCTCCTTTTCTTTACTTACACATATACTGTATTGGCCTAGTCAATAACATAGTCTTTAAGGCTGTTCCTACTCATTCCAATATAATGGCTAGAACAATTATAATGATCCACTGTAGTTCTTAATAGATCACTCCCATTGGTCTCCATTCCATAACACTTCTGAGAAGGATTTGGGAACACAACTCTTTGCATCAAACTCCACTGTACCTTCTGTGCACTGCCCAGAAATACATACAATAATCTTCATTACTCATTAAACTGTTGCAACTTATTATACAAAATGCCTATAGCTTTTCCTTGAACAAAACATATCTGCCAGGAACAGGATCTTTTCAGTTTCCAACAATAACAGACAGTAAAGTGAATAAACATTGTCTACTATTATAATGTAAGAAAAAAATGAAGAGCTGTTCATAAGCCGCATAATGGGCAACATATATTAAAGCAAAAGGTAAGCAATTGTGAGATGAACCAACTGCCCCACAGGGAATATATAAAACTTCCAGTTGATTTAAAGGGATAGTAATACTTAAAATGTAAAAAAAAAAAAAAAAAAAAAATATGTAGTAGGGTTTATCCCCCCCCGAGTAAATTATTCAAAAGTTATTACAGCTCAAAGTTGAATTTTTTAGGTGCAATATTACAGTGGCCTGAAATTGTAGCAACAGCGCCACTGTACACCATCCTATGGGGATTTATGGGCCCTGGGACCAGAGCTGTCCATAGGATGGTGTAGCAACAGCGCCACTGTACAATTACAGGCCACTGTGATATTGCACTAAAAATTCAACTTTGAGCTGTAATAACTTTTGAATAAAGCACCTTTCAGCAGTGGAAGTACCCTTGTTTTACTCAGGGGGATACACCCTACAACATACTTTTTTTTACATTTTAAGTATTAGTATCCCTTTAAAGTGGACTTGTCACCCTTAGGCAGTCAAAGGGTTAATTTCTCAAAAAGTATTTATTTTCCTGAAAAATGTCTAGTAAAAGTATAGGCCAATTTTAATTATCTGTAAAACAACCTAAATTTGCCTAATTATAACAGATAGTAGTGTAAAAGCCTGTGTACATGGGCCGTGGAGCAGTGAGGTAACGGCAGTACGCAGAGCAGGACCAGCCTCTTAACCCTTTGAGTGCCAGAGGGTTACGCCCCTCTGGCACTCAAAGGGTTAACATTACCCAGACCTGCTCTACATACTGCCGTTACCTCAATGCTCAAGGCGATGCAATCATGAACAGTAGAGACTGGCCGAACACGGACAGTCTCTACTGTGCATGACTGCATCGTGATAAACTCTCTGGCCTTTTATTATGTAGGATACTTTAACTCACTGAGTGCCACAGGATTATGCAAAGCATTTTGCCCCTCTGACACTCAAAGGGTTAAATCAAGTTTGTAAAGGAATAGTAACCCTTTATTTTGATTTCGCACATTCTGCAAGTACATACTATGAACATTCAAGTTGCCTATACTTTAATTTTCTTTGGCCAATGCAGACAGTTCTATACACCTCATGAGTAGAAATATTTGTACATAACACTATTCTAGGTAAATAATTTATGCTAAATTATAAATCAACTTCAATTTGATTTTAGAATAAGGATATTAATTTATTTGTAATTATTTATTATTATTTGGTTATGAACAATCCTGGGTCATACCAAGTGCACCACAGGGAAGATCTAAAAATTCCATAACTCTTTGCAAAGTAGTGTTGGGATCTCCCTAGCATTCAGGGGTTAAAAAGACAATTTAACACTTTGAGTGCCAGAGAGGAAGCAAGCACAATCAAAGAGTTAAATCAATGGCTATTATTATTTTTCCCTGTGGTTCAGATGGTTTATCTAAGAATTTCAATATATTGTATATGTGTATATGTACTAATCAGACCTGAAAAGTTACTCACCGCTGCAAGCCATAACATACCAACCATTGGAAATGTTGAGCCATATATATATATAAATAAAACTCGTCTTGAGGAAGGCCAGCCTAGCCTGTCTGAAACGTAGATTTGAATATACGATAATGTTTTTCCTTAAAAAAGTCCTGCGAGTGCTGCAGTCCTGCAGATGTGTAACTAGCCTCACAATAGCACCCAGGCATTCAAGAACCCTTTAACTATGAATGCTTTGATCCACTATATGTGTATATTACTTATATTGAAAGTCCCATTTTCAGTTTCCATGTATTGTTGTTAGACATATTAACACCTTAAAGGGACATTATTGCCTAGGATTAAACATGTTAATTTCATGTTCTACAAAAAAGCTCTTGTAAAAAGGCATATAACCACCAAAATACAAACATGATCTTCCTCTACAAATGAAGGCAGTGATGCATGACCATTTGACCTCACATTGTATATAAAAGCGATAAGGGTAATATATGGCACGATATAGGTACACAAATAAATAAAAGATAAGAGTTTCAGTAAACCGGTGAGTTTGTTCTAAACTCAAATCAATACCCTTAAAAATGTTATACCAGAGAAAGAAATAGTGTAATGCACCGCAAGCCTAATTTATATTGTACACTACATAAAGGAGAAGAATACCATTGCAGTAATGTATATCTGGTTAAAAATGAATCCAGACAATACTTACTGCAATGAAGAAGGCTAGTTCGGTGCTGGAGGAATATCCTGTTATTAGTAGTGATCCAAGGCATAAAATGTTCCTTTAAAGGGATAGTAATGTTTCATAATAAAAGCAGCTGTAATTAATCATCATAGTATTTGGACTTTGGAGAGTGTTATTTCAATTCTGTCAGAGTTGTAGTTCTAGAGTAATTCAATGACAAAGTTTCCCCCTCCTGCCCCTTTTACTGATGTAACACTGCTCAGCCAGAGCAGAAGGGAGGTGCCCAGGTAGACTGCAGAGAGGGACAATCTTCAGTTAAGATAAAGGAAAAACCTGAAAAACTTGTCTAGGGGGGCAGGGCTTTTATTGTTTTCATAGGAATAAGAGTGTTCCCTTCTGTTATCTGTCTGGTCTATGGACTGCATTCCACATCTGAGAAGAGATGGCTTACACTAGGTAAAAGGGGCGGGAGGGGAAACTTTTTTTGTGACTATCTCTTAAACCATAAAGGTTTGAGAGATAAGACTTATATCGTTCTTCATTAATTTTTAATGCCTACAAAATAAAATAAAGTTAAAACTAAGTATTACTATCCCTTTAAGGACCAGAGAGGCTAATCTCTGCCAGATTTCTGTGTATGCTAATTTAGAGTATTATGAAATTCAATTGCCAAAATAAAGGCGAGTCACTGTCAGCCCTGTACGTCAATGGGTATTCCCCGTATTGTTGATTTTCTCCCATAAACAAACCTGATAATTACACACAAAATGTCATGTATACAGGAAATCATGTATACCTCAAAATACATTGTTTTTTCCTCCCTGTCCAAAATCTGTAATTACAGATTAATTAGTATAGATGTGTATAACAGTACACAAAAATAAATTACCATGTATAACATTAGTTAGACAATAAAATATTGTATATATAAACTTACAATAGTATGCGATAGTGTGTGTTTTTGTCCTGGCAGAAAGGAATGTAAGAAACTATACTTTGTTGAGTGGTTTCATTATGTGGCTGGTTTGATGTTGTAACACAGGCAAAATACACACGTAATAGCACTGAGAATGTTCCATCATGTCTCCCTCAGACAGTGTATTCCATAAGTAGTAATAACTACTCACTGTATTCAGAAAACCAAATATGAGTAGATCTGGAGATACAAACTGCACCTTAGGAAACACCTTGCCTTAACCCTTTGTGTGCCGTAGGGATACAGCAATGCGTTGCATACATGTCTAGCACTCAGAGGGTTAAATGAGACTTTTCACCAGTCCTGAATAATAGAGTAGACTCCAGCTCACTGAGAAGCAATGCACTGGAGAGTACTTTACTATTTAATGGATTTAAACTGACATTTTTGTGTGTCCCCTATGGGGCAGTTTTACTCCAGAATTGCTCCTCTCGCTTTATCAGTAATACCATATACTTTTCTTAAATGTAATTAACCTGATATTTATTACTTATTTTGGATTAGACTAACCTATTGAATGCTAGAGGATTCTCCAACCCAGTATAAAAAAGTGTTAGATATGAATCTAGCATCTAAGGGGTTAAAATGTATTTTATTTTGAGCTATCAATAAGTTACAGTTTAGATTTTAGGTTTATAGGGATACTATATTCTTGAATTAAGTGGTTCTTATTTTTTAATAGACAAATTTACTTTGGAATGTATCAGTCTGTTATTTTTGCATATACATGATATCTAGCCATAGTATAACCCCCGAATGTGAAAATTACACAATCCTTTCGACTTCAAGATGGGTGTTATGAACTCTACTGTAGTCTATAAGTGAACAGCAGTTTTCTACTTTGAGAAGGTTTTCATGTCCTATTAAAATCATGGGTGGTGCTTTCATTATATAGCTAATCTCAAGTCAGACTGATAAAGTTTATTGTGCCGAGGTGAAAACTAAATACAGACCCAAAATGGTACATAAAAATACAGGCAACTGCATACAATATGAATGCATGTAAATAAATATCAATATCTATCTAAAACATCGCTGCATGAGGAACTCCTGTCTAGATTTAGAGACACACTTAGTCCTACCCATATGCCTCCCCTGTAACAGTAACTGTACAGGTACAAAGGCTCCTGCTCAGTCAAAGCAAAAAAAGAATAAAACAGGCTGTAAGTTAATTAAATCAGGCTCTTATGGAGAAGAAGGCAGTGAGGCAAACTGCCCTTTACTGCTAAGTAAACCCCAAGTCTTTGATGACAACATGAATGAGGTTAACAGCAGACTACTGTCAAATTGTATCATCATAGCTCTGGTGTGGTGTCAATTAGGGTGACCACGTGTCCCGGAATGCCCGGGACTGTCCCTTAATTTAGTGGTGTGTCCCGCGTCCCGAATGATACCCTACCGGGACAATAAAGAGTCCTGGAATCAATAAAGTCACTCACTGTCAGGTCAGCCCTGTTCTTTTCGGTGCTGCAGGCCAGCTGGTTCAGTCATCACAGTGGCAGCCTACTCTGTAAGTAACGACAATCACGCACCACCACCAGCCTATGAAGAGAGTATTTGCACAATATTCCTCTCCTCATTGGCTGGCTGGTCTGCATGTGCATGTGATTTGATACGCTGACGCATGCCATGTGATTGTGTGATTGTGAGTGAGGCAGCACTGAGCAAGACTGCAAGAAGAATGAGCTGAGCAGTGACTGACTCAAAGACTGAGCAATGAGGCAGCTGAAGTGCAGACGCGGCAGAGAAAGGAACTTGGAGGAAGACAGGAAGAAAGTTTCAGAGAGAGGAGAGGGCTGGAATGAATAACAGAACACCACACGCTGCAGCAGAGACAGAGTCCCATGGCTGAGTAGGCAGTGACTTCCTGACTTAGTCTCTTTAGTCCCGAGTCCTTCCTGAATCCTGACACTGTCAAGTAAGAGTAAGTTAACAATTGGGGGCACCCAATAATGTAACACAGTGACAAACTGGATGTGTAAATAAATGAAAATACACTCAAATATTCCGGTGGTCAGCCAAAGGGTATCCAGAGCTGACTGAGACAGCATCTCCACTCGGTGTTTCAATCCCAGGCCTGCAAACAATCTTGTGAAAAATAGGAACTGGAGATCTTCCAAAGTCAGTCGATTTATTTAAATAAAAAATCTAAAATTTTGTTTCAAGAAGTGATAGACAAGACACTTTTTGATACATGTTTTTAGATTTTTTATTTTAATAAATCGACTTTGACTTTGGAAGGCATCCAGGTCTTGTTTTACCCAGCATGCTTTGCAGTCTTGGGATCGAAACACCGAGTAGAGATAGTGTAATTTCTCCACATGCTGTCTCAGTCAGCTCTGGATATCCCTTTGGCTGACCATCGGAATATGCAAGTGTATTTTCATTTATTTATACAGCTAATTTGTCATTGTGTTAAACTATTGGGCCCCCCTCCCCTTTGTGTCTTGTTCTGCATGTGGTATGGGGAGAGCGGATTCAGAAGGGGTGGCCCGTTGTACAGCATCACAAGTCTGGGTCAAGTTTATAACCCATAAGTGCCTTATTTGTTGCCCATCACACATGTGATCTGACATCATATTTGTTTGTGGAGGACTACGATCTTCTAGATATAATATAATACACTAGGGCACAACCATATCTGTTACCTTTTCCTTTGTGTATTTACATAGATTAATCATGTTATTCATCATAAGCCCCAAATATACTATACAAAGTTTCATTATCAGTTTAATATCATTATTAAATTATGACTAATTAGTAAACTTTTTGTTCCATTTAACCCCTTGAGTGCCAGAGGGGTACGCAAAGCATTGCATACCCCTCTGGCACTCAAAGGGTTAACACAGTATGCATTTATACATCAAACATGTATACTGTGTGAATGTTATTATCTATCATACAAATGAATAGTAAAGTATTGCATGAAATGTGTTATGCATATGACCATATAGACCTTTTGTGAATAAAGCCCAAAGGTTACGTTTTACTGATGTTTTTGTATGGCTGTCTACTCAGTGCTGTAATATGGCTGTATTCACAGTGCAGTAACAGGGCTATACTGAGAGTACAGTAACACTCAGGGCTGTAATTAGAGTGTAGTAGCAGGGCTACATTCACAGTGCAGTAATATGGCTGTACTTAGAGTGCAACAACAGGGCTGTACTCAGATTGCTGTAACAGGGATGTACTCAAAGTGCTGTAACAGGACTGTAATATGGCTATATTCAGAGTGCTGTAATAAGGCTGTACTCATAATGCAGTAATGGTATGCAACGCATTGCTTTGCAATGCGTTGCGTACCACTCTGCCACTCAAAGGGTTAAGTGTCCCTGATTGGCAGAAAGTAAATGTGGTCACCCTAGTGTCAATAAGATTAACACTTTGAGTGACAGAGATATCCAATGCATTGCGTTGCCATGCGTTGGATACCTTTCTGAGCAGATTGAATAATGGCACATCAGATTTCAGGAAGAATGAGAATTATAATGCTACTAGTGTAAAAGCCTGTGTACACAGGCCAAGGTCCGGGTGATGTTAAGAGGCCGGTCCTGCTCTGCGTCCTGCCGCCGACACAGTCAAGCACTGTAGAGACTGTCCGAAAGCACAGAATGCTCCCAGCACAGAACTCCCAGCATTCTGTGTGTTTGGGCAGTCTCTACTGCGCATGATGGCTTCTGAAAAACATCCTAGTGAATTATTATATAGGATATGCCCTTTGATGATGCTGGGTCTCTAACGCATTGCTTAGAAATGCTTTGGGTACCGGTCTAGCAGAAAAAAAATAAGACCTTTGAAAGGGAAGTTTCTTAATGCATTGCACACCCCTCTAGTCCTCCAGGGGTTAAATCAGCCCATGATTATTAACACTACTTATTAACACTATTATGATACTCAACTCGTTGAGTCAGAGGGGTTTTCAATGCTTTACAATACGTTGTGTATCTCTCTGTTCCTAAAGGGGTTACAATAAGATAAGGTTGTTCTGGCAGATAATGCAGGTAATGCAGGAGGCCCCCTCCCCCTACTCCTCCTTCTAATTTACATAAAGTATATAAACATACCTTCCAACATTTCAAATGGCCAGAGAGGGACACGTGTTTTATTGGGTGTTGCTGGGGACGTGGCAGTTGGGTGGGGCATTATAGGTAACTAGTGTAAAAGCCTGTGTACACGAGCCAAGGTCCAGTGAGGTAATGAGGTCAGTCCTGCTCTCCATACTACCGCTGCCTCGCTGGCGTTGCATGCAGTGCAGTCATGCAGAGTAGAGACTGCCCAAAAGCACAGAATGCTCCCAGCATTCCTACACCTCCCAGCACTCTGTGCGTTCGGGCCATCTCTACTGCACATGACTGCATCGGACAAACATTCTGGCCTTTTATATTATAAGATTTTTAGGTTATTTCATGGCCAATTGACTCCTCTTGGTGTAACTGAATAAATGATTAGAACAAGACCAAACTCTTTTATCTCCAAATACTGAACTGACTGTGGTGCAGGAGTCCTAGAATGTCTGCCCTTGTCTGAATGTTCAAAGGCGAGGTCACAACACAAAGCAGATCTGAGCTGGAAATTAGTTCAAAATGTGACCTTTATCAATGTAATTGTTGGGATGTATGCATGATGAAAGCATTTAGTATTTTTGAATACGTCAGTGAAACAAGGAAATTAACAGCACAGGAAGTACAGGAGGAAAATGGCAACAGAATGAGACATAAAAAGTGAGAAAAGACAGCAGATCAGGATAAGCAGTAAAAGGCAATTTGTTGATCAAGTCTGAAAAAGATGTACAGACAACGCCGAACTGCATTATTTTCTTTGATGAATGCAGGTGTTTTAACCGGCAGCGTCCATGGTAGTTTCATGATAACTCCTAGGGCCGTATGTTTAAAACAAAATTGGAGGAATTCGGAGGCAAAACAACCGCACTATTGAGGAAAACTAAAAATCCCCATTGCGTTAAATGGGGATTTTAACACTTTGAAATGTTAGATATGTCTTCAATCCATTGCAAAGTAATGTGTTGGAGACCTTTCTAGCATTCTAGGGGTTAAATACCCATCTAAAACAATGGGAACTTGGGGAATTGTTATATCACCTCACTAGTGCACCTGGTTTGAGACAGAATGCTTCCACTTTACTTTAGAACATATGACCCCTAGACCACTAGATTGGAGAACATTCATTTTTAACCCTTTGAGTGCCAGTGGGGTATGCAAAGCATTGCTTTGCAATGCGTTGCGTATAGGGTGACCACATTTCCATTCTGCCATTCAGGGACAATGCAGGGATGAGAGCAGTAGAGTACGTGTCCTCGGCTCTAGTGCAGCTACGAGGTAGGGTTCACTATACATCACTGGACATCAGTGAGCAAAACTCTTTCTCAGGCGCACCACAGATTTCTATACACTAGAGGGAGAACTGACCATTAACGGCTGTGACAAAAAGCGATGCCTGTTGCAGGCTACATCACGCCCAAAGCCTTAGACTACCATTACACTGCAACAAAATTGCACTGCAGCTCCCGTTTGATGTCAGGATGAAGGCTCAGTTCTCTCTAGTGTTTAGAGCTCTGTCTGGAAGCCATTTCCATGTAGCCCAGCAGAAGTATCACTTTCTGTCACAGTAGGCAATGGGTAGTTCTCGTGATTAGAACTCTGTCCTCTGGAATCTAAAGGAGGCTGCCAGGGACATGGGACACATATTTCAAATCAGGGACTGTCCCTGGCAATCAGGGACACGTGGTCACCCTAGTTACGTACCCCTCTGACACTCAAAGGGTTAAAGTGGAACTTTCACCCTCAGGACCAGGGGTGGCAGAAAAGTAAAAAAAAAAAAAAATGTTTGTTGTTATCAGTATTGACTTGCATTATGCTGCAGAGGTATGGGAAACACTGGCCTACTCACACACAAGTAAAATGAGAGCAATTCTGGAGAAAAGTAACAGCAACATAAGGATGAAATAAAAATCACCCATTGATTTAAATGGGACTTTTAACCCCTTCAATGCAAGCAAGATCAACAATGGTCAACAATGACTGTTTCACAGGAAGTCTGAGACCTCTCTACTATGAAGAATGGCCAGCTCATTGCAAAGCAATGTGCTGGGGACCCCTCTGGTATTCAACAGGTTAACCCTTTGAGTGCCAGAGAAGTACGCATTGCAAAGAAATGCCTTGCATACCCCTCTAGCACTCATAAGGTTAAAAGCTCTATTTAAAACAATGGGAATTTTATCACTTCTCTGTGTGAAACATTTGATTTACCTTAAAATTGCTTCACTTTTGGCTTTGTGCACAGGTCCCATTGTTTTATGAGAAAAAATATTTACATTTCAGTGCACTCTAGCAAACAAAGTGTTAAATGTTACGGTCACGGAAAATGTGTGGTAGGAAAATGATGCTGTTTTACGTATATAATTATGGTGGGGCATCCAAATGTGCACAGGAGAGAGACAGCCAGTCTAGCATTGTCCAGGAAATGGAGTGTGTGTGGATATCACAGAGGAAAGGTAGATGTGACTCTGCACTAAATAAACATGTAAGTCACCACTGCACAGTAAGAAACTTCCCTGCTTGGAGCAGATAAAGCATTACTATATATTCTGCAGCTATTACGGAAGCAGAATAATAGAACACACAGACAGATGAAATTAAAAACAAGTACTAAATCTGCATGGACTGTGGCTAATATACTTACACACAGTTAGCCCCTTTGTGGCCATATTTTAGAAAAGCTTAAATGAAGTGTATGGCACTCAAAATTTTTAAACAAAAATAGGGGACACCTTCAACCACTATAAAAATGAGGAAACTTAATTATGGGGTTCTGTGAGGGAGGGTATCAGCCAGGGTTGCTTCTGGCCCATCTGGGTCAAAAGAATTTATAAGCCTTTTGGCAACAGGAGACAGATGATAGAGGTGCCTCAATTAGCCTGTGTGGAATGTCTGAACCAGGCCCAACAATTTCTTCTAAGAATGGGGAACAGGGATTCATTGAGCAACTGCAAATGACAAGCGTAGAGTCCTCTTTAAGGAAGGTGATATTGCCATGTGATGTGCAGTCCATGGCTAGAGAACTGCTGGAGAATGGGACTTTCACCCTCACATTCTGGAAAGCCCTTTTGGGACACTGCCCTTGGCCTCACTCTCCATAGAACACATTTGCTTAATTACCTCAGACTCATGAGATTATCTTATTAGCTCAAACTCAGATTTATATTATGAGACATAACTGGAAGATTGAACAGGATATACCAGTTGGATTGGCTATATGTAATATCTCACAATAGTCAAATATTTCCAGAAAATCTGTCAGCCATGATCTGTGCACAGGTTGGCCATTTGCCTTCCCACCAACCCCTAAAAGATACATTTGGGCACACCCCAATCTCCTCACAGATGTTAAGGTTGGGGGCCACCACCTTACTTTCACCTCTCTCCTCTCCATTTTCTATAGCATGAAGGCATGTAAAGTGCGTGTTATGGGCTATGCTGTTATGACATTGGGATTATATGATATCAAGTGGTTACCTTATGTATATGCTTAATTAAACTAACAAAATGAATTTAAAAAGTATTGGATCCTGGAGATGTTCATTCAAAGTTTTTTCAATAAATATCCTTTTCATGCATGAGAACCCCTGTCACCCGATGTAAGTAGATTATGCACTGCGCACACACACGTCTAGCTAGATCCACACCTTGGACAGTTAGTGAGCAGGAGACTACACCTGATAATGTACACCTGGGGGGGGCAGTGTTCACATACACCCCTGGGGCTGGGATTCAGAAGTTTCCAGACACCCCTTATTGGTAAAGGTGATACACACACATAGTTGATGAGACAAAGACAAAAGTCTGTCAGATTTATGCTCTGCAAGATCTCATTTGTTGATACAAATTGTATTGAACAGCATTCTTTTTGTGCTCATAAATGGCAGTTAGCATTATGTTACTAAGGCCACCAAGGAAAATAGTAAGGTAATGGGCAGGGGAGCCTATCCTTCCCAGGCCAGCCCCAAGAGCCCGAGGGAATGGTTATGCAGGGTAAAATAAATGTACTCCCACTGCCGAGAGATTTATATTTCCAGAGTTATTACAGTTTAAACTCATATTTTTTTACATTAGCAGTGCCCTCTAGTGGTCAAATTCTAATTCATTTTTCTGTTAGATTCTAATGGTGAGAAAAAGTCAGGAAAGTCCGAGACATACAGTTCTCCCTAGAATGTGATAGAAACTGCCTGTCACTTCCTGTCAGTTAGAACTATCAGGAAGTAAAGCACAGTAATTTCACAGTAAATTCACTTCCTGATTATTTGAACTGCTATAAATTTTGAATAAGACACCTGACAGCGATGGGAGTGACCTTGTTTTATTCAGCAGAAAAAGCTCTATAAAATATGTTTTCATTAAAAAAAAAGTTTACGTCTCCTCTAAGGACTTGGCTATTTTCACATTTATGACAGTAAAGCATTTCAGGTTTCTAGCATGTGTCGGTAAGACACTGCTCACTATTTTATTATGACGTGCACCCATTCAAACTATATATTTATTTTTGTACTATGTAAATATGTATCCCCTAATTATATATAGGTAATATGCAGAAATATGAAAAAAAGTAATATAACATGTTTTTTTCATTATTCTGTCATAAAATTGTTTGCACACAGTTGATGCAGTTGTCATAGAATGGCCCTAATTAATTCCACTAACTCTGTCATTTACAGAATCGGTCTGTGTGTGTCACTGTTTGGCAGAATTTAAAAAATATGGGGTTAAAGCTACAGTGTATCATTTATGGTGAGTAAATGATAAAAAAAAAAATAATAGTTGCTTTTTATAAGGGGTACTAGTTGAACAGCCCGTTACACGGGCCACAGTGCCACTGCCACCCAGTCGCGGGCCAGTCACTCGTAGTAGAGACTTCCCCTTGCCACGAATGATACTTCAGTGCGCCCAGCTCTGTATCAGCCGCGGCGTGGGCAGTCTCTACTGCGCATGACTGCAGCACTCGCAGCAGTGTCTACTGCGCATGTTGCGGTGTTACACACGATTTAGCGAATTATTATATAGGATGGGTTGTAACAACAGCCTGCCCTCTTAGTCCAGGACATGTACATAAGTGTGTCCCTGTCCCTTTAACTATACACATAAAGGTCTTACACTTTCCCACCCTCTTGCTGAGCTACTTTCCATTGGTGCACTCTCTTGTCTGCCCATTTTATTCCTTGCCCACGTTGCCTCCCTCCTGCTGCTCCGCTCTCCTTCCCTCCCTCCAGTTCCCTTGCCGCTTACTCATCCTCCAGCTAATCTGCAAGCCTTCCCTCTTACTGGCTGCTTCTCTACCTCCTGCCAGCCTAATGTTAATCTGACCACGTTGCAGCCGCAAGAGCAAAGATATGACCAACAAACAGGGAGTCCTCTTACTAAGCCCCTCTGTCAATCCAATCCATCAGAATTAGGGTGACCACATTTCCATTCTGTCATTCAGGGATGCTGTCGAGATAAGAGCAGCAGAATCACGTGTCCTCAGCTCTAGGGCAACTATAGGGGAGGTCTAAACACTGCTGTGATAATATCTGATGCTTGTTTTAGGCTACAAGAAAATGTACATCATACCCAAAGCCTTAGACTAGCATTACACTGCAGCACAATTGCCCAACTTCTCCTGTTGATGTCAGGTACAAGGCTGGGGTCTGCCTCTAGTGTTTAGATCTCTGTCTGCAGGCCATTTTCTTGTAGCCCAGCAGAGGCCTCACTTTCTGTCAGAGTAGGCAATGGGCAGTGCTGTGCTCTGGAGTCTTCATTCTGGGACTTTGTATTGTCCCTGAAGGGGGCTGCCAGGGACATGGGACACATGTTTAAAATCAGGGACTGTCCTGGACAATCAGGGACATGTGGTCACCCTACTCAGAATCCTCCCTCTGACTCTCACACACA
Source organism: Rhinophrynus dorsalis (assembly GCA_037306005.1). NCBI lineage: Eukaryota > Metazoa > Chordata > Amphibia > Anura > Rhinophrynidae > Rhinophrynus > Rhinophrynus dorsalis. The sequence goes on from CM074722.1 coordinate 238,514,364, forward strand.
CACATATACATATATGTATATATAAAAGGTTAAAGTGCCCTAAAATTATACTTTTATTTATAGTATTAAAAAACATGTTTGGGTGGCAAATAAAATGTGCCAAATAGCATTTAGTAGGATACTGCACGTGTTTATACCTCTAGTGCTAATTTTTTTTAACCCTTTGAGTGCCAGAGGGGTACACAACGCATTGCGTTGCAATGCGTTGCATACCTCTCTGGCACTCAAAGGGTTAATAAAGGTGTATGCAGTATTGGGATGGAGACATTGATTCCAAAAACGGTGTATATTCTTTTGACTCCGCACTGTGAGGCTGAAATACTAACAAAACAGGAGCAATTCTGGAACAAACAGCTGCATCACACAGAGCAAATAAAATGCGTTGGGGGCCTCTCTAGCATGGAGGGGGTTAAAAAGCCCCTTTAAATCAAATTTTCTTTTATTTGTTCCATATGGTGCTTTTGGCTTGCCCCAGTATTGTGCCACTTTTCTTAGTGCATAAGCCTTACTGTTGTGAAGTCCGTTCTCTGGAGAAGGAAGAACATACTTGGGTCTGGTTGGCTGGGATGTGAAGAACATCCCAGCCAATGGCAGTGAGGGCAGTGTGTTACGGGCATCGGCCCGTACACAGCTGATGAGGAGCGTCGTGGGACATTTGTGTCTCCTCCGCTGCCGCCCTCACGGCCGCTCCAAGCGGCGGAGACACCAAATCAAAGCAAAGTGACATATTGGGCATGTATGAATGACATTGATTGATGCATATATGGACCTTTTTATTCATGGGCATGTATTTTTAGGGGCATTACATGGAGGCATATGTGACTATATCTATGGAGCACTAAAATTACACCCTTTGAGTGACAGTGAGGTACCCCTCTGCCACTCAAAGGTTTCTGGAATTTATTTGTTCATGCTTAATGTTAATATATTTCTTTTATTTCACAGGGAGAAGGCGGAAGACTGAAGAAAGAGGACAGAAGGATGAGAAGACAGAAGGACAGTGGATGACAGGTAAGTGTAACATGGATCGGTTAACGATCAGTGCTTGGCAGTATGTCAAACACCGATAGTTAAATTGTTTTTCACTGTTCAGTTCCCAATATCGCTGCTTTTAGCAGCGTTTTGGGAGCTAAATGCACCAAACGGACGTTCATTCACAAGACTGTTTTTGTGGCTTAACGTCCTTTGGAGTTCTAGCTGGTAGGGCCTTTAAATACCGTGTTAAACATGTTAGTTTAACAGCCGGTATTCGCTTTGGCCCTACCAGCTATGTTAACGGCTGGCTTTAAATCTAGCCCCTAGGGCCCCATGGGTCTATAATCTGGCTCTACTCACAAAGTAGGAATTCAGGACAGTAAGTAATCCCTGTCCACTATAATCTGGACACTGGGACAGGTTCCCCAAAACTGGCACTGCCAGGGGAAAAATCAGGCCTTAAAGGGATAGTAATACTTAAGTATTACTAATCCCTATAGTAAAGTCCTACTAAAAATAAATGTATTGCTCCCAGTGTCATCTCTCAAACCTTTATGGTTTGAGAGATGATCGCTCCTAAAGTTGCCCTCTCCCTCCCCCTTCCCCGAAGTCAGCGTCGTAGCTGACTGAAGGGAAATCCGGTCATAGATCATCAGATGGCTCTTTCACTAAAACAAAATCATCAGGCGGCTCTTTCACTAAAATGGTCTTCTACGTGTGCTTGCAAACCAAGCACACGTAGAAGACCATTTCAGTGAAAGTTTTCTTTTTTAGTAACACGATCGCGGCTGTCCTGGAGGGCCGCCTGAAAGTCGTACGACTAGCTTCCCTGCAGTCAGTTAGAACGCTTACTACGGGGAAGGGGGAGGGAGAGGGCAACTTTAGGAGCGATCATCTCTCAAACCATAAAGGTTTAAGGTTAAGTATTACTATGCCTTTAATGAAGCCCTTAGTGAGCAAATTAGGTCACAGTAATGTTACCAAAATATTGCTAGATACTAGGTAGTGAACTGTATGTAATTTTAGAAAAAGGAATATACACAACAGAAACAGTTTCTTAATATATGCCACAGGGCTGTTTTCAGGAAGCAAAGAAGAGCATTTGTGGAAAATACCAACTGCACAATAGGTGACAATAAAACTTTCCAGTGATCTAATTGGGGCTTTTAACCCAGTAAATGGTAGAGAAGTCTCCGATATATTGCAGATCAAGTATCTTTTGGCTTCTATGGCGCAGCTGGTTTGCCTCAGAATGCTCTTATTCAGCTTCACAAATACAGACCATAATGTCCAATTTATTTATTTTTTTCTTTTTTTTATCAACAAAAAAGCTGTTCAGCACTTCTAAGTGATTGGCTGAATGAGCAAAGAAATAATCTGATTTCCTTGTGTATTCGCATATTAATCAACATACCTGGGAATGTCCTTGCCTTGAGAGGGCTCATGTGCTGACAATCAGGGGATGTAAATGATGCAGTTTTTTTCATGAAAGTGGTGGGGATCAATCACAGGTGGGGCTTACCATTCTTGTGTCATAAAGTGGGCGGGAATTGGGCAAAACAGGGTGGGAAGGAGGAAAGTAGGCAGAATTTCAGAACAAACTCACCACCAATGGAGAATCAGCCTCTATCCCCGAAGACTGGGTAATTATTTGTAAAAAAACTGAGTTTTCAAGGCAGATCTGGAGAGTACTAGATAAAATTGCCATTCCCATCAGCTTGGCACTGGTAGGGGGATCCCATAGCACTGTACTCATATGCCTGTGTATTCTAATGGGGTTATTTACTCCATAATTTTCTTGTATTTCTCTGCCTCGTTTATGGAAGGAAGGAAAACATGATAAATAGTTTGTACCTGAACATTGTGAAAAGCAGTTTACTGAATACATGGTTTCTTCTCATACCTTGATGAATTCTACCCATAATCTGCTATGCTTACTAGTGTGGAGGTGTTGGACACTCAAAGATGCACTGGTTATTGTGAGATATCAAATTAATTGCTGTATCCTTACTCCCAACACTGTATAACGGTACTTGCAACACACGTTTTATTAACCCCTGCAGGACCAGGGGGTGTGCAACACATTACTCTGCAATGCATTGTGCACCCCTTCTGGTCCTGAAGGAGTTCAAGAATATAAGTTTTTACTGCTGGGAAATATTAAAGTCTGGAAACTATGGACAAGTTGGAAAATGCAACAAAAAGATATATAATTTTTTATTGTATAACGATACCAACCAGACACTTTTATCATAGACAAAATGTCTCTTCCTTTACAGTTCTTGAACTTGTGCACATTTTATGCAAACAAAAAGATCTTCATTCCTGGAAATGTAATAATTGTATCTATAAAGTCTAGCTTTGCCTTTTGAGTGTAGAATAAGGTTACTTATTGCATATGTCTTTCAGTTTCTTCCATTGTGAAGCTAATGTCAGGGCCACTAGACAGTGTTGATGTCAAGGCCATTAATAGAGTGATGCTTTAAGGATTATGACTGTATTGAGTCAAAATGAAGTGTCAGTAATGCTAAAAGAACTATATAAAGGTTTCAAGTTGCTGCAATTTTCCTTTTCTAAAGAATGTAATGGTGCTCCAACCACTGTGTACTAGAAGGGCTGCATAATGACATACAAGTTTCTTTGCTGGTATGTACAGATCAGCTGACACAGTCAAATAATTCATAGGAATGTAATATTATAAGTAAAGAGACATTAGAATTAGACTCAAATTTTATATTCACAGCTTAGTAAACAAGATAATTGTATGGATCACATAGTCAAAGACAAAACTGGTGCATGAACCCCCCCCAAAAAAAATATTCAATGATTTGAAGGAGCAGTAAACTCTTCTATATGCTGTGACAAGCAAGGTAATCCCATTGCTGGGAGATTTTTCATTCACAGCTCAAACCTCTTTTTCAGTCTTACTGCCAGCATCATATTGTTTTTCAGTGTACTCTATATAAAGACTTGCATCATAGACTATAGTTCTCCATAGTAAGCAATAGGAACAGTATCATCAGGTGACCACAAGTGAAAATTGCAGTTTAATTAAAAAGAACAACACAAAACAAGATTGAGCTGTAACAACATTTAAATAAAAATCTTCCAGTGGTAACAGTACCCTTGTGTTAATTGGCAGTACAAAAATTTAATCAAATGTTTATTCCTCTTGTAAATGGGACTTTAACCCTCTGCAATGCTGGGTATTGCTTGACAATGACCCACCCCAAGGCACTACTTCTGCATCCCACCTTCCTTCCTCAAGACTGTAAACTTTCATGAGCAGGACTCTCTGATCCTTTTATTTTCTGTGTTCCATGTGTACTAGTTAATGTCTCATTATGTTTATTCCCTATTGTACAGCCCTGCAGAATAAGTTGGAGCTATATAAATAAAGAATAATAAATACATGAATGGGTAACTTGCAGAAACATCATTGTGCGTTCAATCACGAGCACATAGATATATGAAACCCAAATAACTATTTATTCGCCAAACTTCTTCTGTTGGCATCAGTGATGCTTTGCTTCTCAATGTGCTGCACAGTCCTCTTACAGCAAAGGGCTATGGGAAATACTTTGCCCTAGCACAAAAGCAGACATATAGCAATCATGATAAAAACACACTTCCTAAATTGATTTAAATGGGGTTTCTAACCAATTGAATGCAGTCAAAGTCTTCAATATATTGCTTTCCAAGCTGTCGGATACATCTCTATCATTCAAGGGATTAAACAACCCATATAACCCTTTAAAGACCACTTAACAGCTGTGCTCCCCAGCTCTGCTCTCTGCTATCATCAGTACAAGATTAGTGCAACAGTTTAGAGACAGCCACAATAACAATGGTAAATTGTTGTGGTTTGATGGCATTGAGAGTGTTTTCTGTTCACCCATAGGAGTCAATCGTGAAAATGATCTAAATGGTTCATTAGATTGAAAGATATGGGCCCTCTGGGGTTAAATGACAATTATTTATTTCCATTTTTGCAGTGATTGTTAATCAATTTCATCATTTCTTCACACACACACACACACACACACACACACACACATACATACATATATATATATATATATATATATATATATATATATATATATACCAAAAAAACATTAGAGGAGAGAAATTCTGGAGCAAGACAGTTGCATAAATGAAAATCTCCAATGATTAATATTTGGATTTGTGAGAGATATGTGTTTCGTTGTCCCAGCTGAATCGCTGAAGAGCCAAGCCTCTTTATCTTATGGCCCTTGGTGCATAGGATTCATGAACAACATATAGATTGGAGCGTTTCTGTCACCTTTTTAACACCAAAGTGCGCAGCCTACCAGAAATATTTATTATTGTATTTGTTGTAATGAAAAAAGTTTATCCAGTACTGCAGCTTTGCATGCCAGGGGGGTACGCAATGTATTGAAAAGCAATGCATTGTGTTCCCCTCTGGCACTCTAAGGGTTGATCCCTTGGATACTAGAGACTTCTCTATGCATTTCATCACAACGAACTGGAGATATCCCTGCTATCCAAGGGATTAGTAGAGATAGATTTTGTCTTGAGATAATGACCAGGATAGAATCCCAGAATTACTCTAAAAACTACAAAATAGGGGAGTACAGTGGTTTCTAGCACAAATACTGAGCAATCTCCAATACATCAGTCATATTTTCAAGAACATTGTCACATGAACACAGCTTAGTTGCTGTCAGTCGCTAGTCACATTACACGATTCACTCCTGCTCAAACAAAGAGCTCAGTAAAACTACATTTCCAGAGGTTATTGAGAGCTATACCTGGAACCATGCCTCCCAACATTTCACATGGCCAAAGAGGGACACTTTAGTTTCAGGAGGTGTTACTGAGGGTGTGGCTGGTGGGTGGGGCATTATGAGCATGTTTGGGTTATTTCATGACCTACTGACAACTGACCCAAGTATTTTATGTACACAGACTAATTTATTAAAAGATATCCTGATGTTTAAATAAACAAACAAAAAACAATGTAAGTTTTATTGCTGTGTAGCATGCCCTTATATACACCACACAGTCTGATATCCTATATAGAGGGACATCAGTGTGAGAAAGAGGGACAGAAGGATTTGGGCCTCAAAAAGGCACTGTGCCTCCTAAAGAGGGACACTTGGGAGCAGGCCCGGATTTACCAATAGGCCGACTAGGCACTGGCCTAGGGCGCCCAATTTTCTGGCGTGCCCAGCAGTGGCCCAGTCACGCCCCTTTTTAAAAAAAATTATTAATATTATTATATTTATGTTGCACAGATTGATTACAGCGGTAAAAGGGGTACCGCCCTTTGTAAAGTCCGCCATAGACAGTGGTGGTGCCTCTTATGCCGGCCAGCCCACCCAGTGTCCCACAATTCACATCTTGCTGCCAGCCGGCATTTCTAGCCCCCAGCCGCAATGCCTTAGATGTGGGAGATGTGGAAGCGACTTCACATGACGTCAACGTTGTGAATGACCGAGAAAGAGTGGGCTAGCTATTGGGGCAGGTGGGACGACGGCATTACCAGCTATGCATAATTAGTTTGCAGTGTGTGTAGCGTAGCTGGATGTTGGCTGTGGCTGGGTTTGGCTGGAGTGGTCTGTTTGGAGTTGGACAGTGGAGCGAGGGGGGCAACTTGGGCAGCCAAGGAACTGGAGAATAAGCCAGGAGGAGGAGTCAAGCAGCAGAGGCTGAGGCAGAGCCAAGGAGAATCAGGCAAGTGTTTTGTATAATTATTATTATTATTATCATCATCATCATGTTATTCAGTGTTGCTGGCCTGCTGCCGTTGCCAATGCATGCTACACATTGCACAGTTGATTGAACTTGAAGTGAACACTTTAATAGGGTGGACTGGACTGGACATACATATATTTATTTTATAAAGTAATAACCACAGCTGATAAATGACATATTTCAAAGGCATCTGGATGTGTTTCAAATAATATATATAATATAGTTCATAAATGACATTTCAAAGGCAACTGGCTGTGTGTGTGTAAAATTTTATATATGATGTATATACAGAGATAAAGGTGGAAAGCACTCACTGTTCAGAAGGTATCGAAGTGACCTGGGTGCTCATCAATGGTGAAGCGATATTCATAGAATGTTGTATGTGTTGAAAGCACTCAGGAACATTTTTCATTGAAAAAATAGGTGGTTTATTCAATCAACGTTTCGGTCAGCACTCGTGGCCTTTATCAAGATGTCACCACAGCGTACACACAGACTTTTTATAAAACCACATTAAGAATTGGTGCCCAGGTAGCGTTCTGCACGCAAAACCTGACAGCATCAGTGAGAAGACAGTACCTTAGAATATGCATATGTTAACAAAATAAAGAAGAAACATATACAGTGTACTGTATATATAACATTTTACACACACAGCCTGTTGCCTTTGAGATGTCATTTATGAACTATATATATATATATATATATATATATATATATATATATATATATATATATAATTAAAAAAAAGGGGTGTGACCATGAGGGTGTGGTTAATGGAGGGTGTGGCTAAGTGAGGGGAATGGTTGGGGTGGGACAAAGGTGGGGCTAGGGGCACTGGAGGGTGTTGTGCCTAGGGGCACCTGAGATGTAAATCCGGCTCTGCTTGGGAGAAATGGGAACTCCCCAGAGAGGACATGGGGGGTGGGGGTTTCTAAAGTGTGATAAAGAGTGAAGTGGAGATGTCTTCTCCTGTATGATAAACTCTTCAGTTCCTATGGTATTCTACAGGCAAATGCACTAAGGTATCTTCAACTTGAGGTCTCTTAGTGCATAGGGAGAGTTTATAACGTTGGAGAAGTCATCTTTGAGTTATCACCTATTTATCACTCTTTATCACACCTTAGTGTACAACCCCTGTGCTTTTTTTGGGGGCAGGGTATGCTCCTCTTCTACCTATTTTTAAACTACAAGTCCCATTATCCTCACCCAAACAGTACCTGGAGGGCCACTATTGTGCAGCACTGCTCTAAAGGCAATGATGCTGATGTACTAAGATGAACAGAATTAATTTTAGAACAAACCAACTGCACCATAGGGGAACAATGCTACATCCCTTTGAATGAACAGGGGGTTTGAATCCCTTGAATGCTAGTGAGATTTCCATTGATTTGCTTCACTAAGCATTAACTCCATAACGTTCATCGGTCCTGGAGTGGGATCCACCTTAACGACCACATCAATGTCACTCAGTGAGCTGACACACATGACTGATCACATGTACCAGGTCGCCGAACGAGACTTTAACCCCATCCCGACAATGGGCGTAAATGTACGTCCCGCAGAATCTGTCAATTAGTGACAGAGGACGTACATGTACATCCAGGAAGTCGTTCAAAACAATGGGGAAAAAAAAGTTCGGCGGGCGGTAAGTGCCGGCCACGTGCACTCACGGCCGGTAACTAAGGGGTTAACTGGCCCTTCCTGTCCTGGAGCAGTCAGTTTCAAACTCACCTACTACTCACAGTGCTCCCGCAGGAGTGCAATGATTGCAAAACCCATGATGTGCCAGGACTACCACTGGTTCGGTACAGACACCGTGTCTGTACCGAACCAGTTAACAATGGTTAAAGAGAACTCTGGCATTCAAGGGGGTTAGAATCCCCAGGTAAATTGATGGCAGTTTTGGGAATTCCTATCTGTATCCTATGCTGCAGTTTCTGTGACCCATAATTAATCACTTTTCTTTTAATCATAGGGACCTAAAGCTGGGTGAGTGCCTAGCTTGTCACAGCTGCTACACACATAGGGCTATCTGAAATCCTGGGCAGTATTTTGATGTTACTTTCAATTAAATGGTTGATAAACAGGATTTTCATTAGACTTATTCTGTCTAGGGGAGTTTCCCCAGTCTTTAACTTGTCACTTAACAATGAGTCATGGGGATTGATTTGCCACAGGCAAGGATGTGACATATGCATAAAACGAATGCCAAATATTTTACGATCAACAACAAACCCAAAATGACATCTTGTTTGACAGATGGTATTGAACATTGACACCTACACCAAAAGAAAAAACCTTGTAACCTTTTGAATAACAGAGGATTGTGCAATTCATTGTGGTTAGGGATGAGTGAAATGATTCTGCAAATTCAGTATTAAAAAAAAAAACATGCTGTATCACAAAAGCTGAAAAAAGGTTTTTCATTTTAGCATTTTTTTGCCATTTCACCCAATCCAGTAGCATGAAAAGCAACCATGTGATGTCCAGAAAACATCCTTCAGACATCGTTCATGGTAGCTCCTTGTCTAGGTCACTTGTCTGAATAAGGTTGGAGAGCAGCTTTGGTTAGACCTGCTTGACTTCTGTCCCACTATCTCCCATTTTATCCATTCCCTCCCCTCTCCTTCTCCATACTTATTCTCTCCATTGCTGGAACAATTCTAAGCTGCTTCTCTCTCTCTCTCTCTCTCTCTCTCTCTCCCACACTACTTGCCCCAGGCACCCTCTGTCTTTTCTGTGCTCCCCTACTCTCACATCCTCTCTAAATCTTATGCTCTTTAACATCTGCCCTCTCACACTATCTACAGCTCCCCTACTCCCACACACTCTCTCTTCCGCCATTCCCTTATCCCTCCTTCCCCCCTGTAACTGCACAATTATTGAACTCCCCTGAATCAATCCACAAAAGAATAAATATGAAGGTTTCACTTATCTGTGTTTGCAAATCAATGTATTGCTCATCTATCTGGCACTTAGTAGTTTAACCCCGAACTCTGCCTTGCTCACACCTCTGGCACTTAAAGAGTTAAATCATCACTCATCTTCCCACGAAATGCAAGAAATGAGATAAGTTATATTAGCATTTGCACAGCCAGCTGTATCTGGGCAAGAACAAGATTACCTTTGCTTTTTGACCTAAAGAATGTAAAAAGTAAACATCTGCTTTTCAGCACAGGTCAAGATCTGAGTATTTGAATAACAGCTTACGTATATAACAAGGACCAATCAGTGGCAAAGAAACTTGCCTTACCCACTATGGTAAAAAAAAAATAAATAAAAAGTATATGCTAGACTGTGGTAGAGAATTGTTTGTACTGTAGGGGAAACTCATTGTAACTCACCTGGTAGGTTTACTCTGGAGATTTGAGGCTGACTGCCCATAGGTGACCTCCTACAGGGAAACAAAAAATGTATGTCAGTGACAAGAAAATTCTCATTAAACAATGTGTCACACAGTGGTCATGTGGCTTATGTTTGCGATATTGCAATGTAATCATAATGGCAATAAATCCTTGAAGCACATTGAATAATATAATAACTAGATACACTGATAACCCATGAATGTTAGAGACATCTCCAATGCATTGCAAAGCAATGCATTGGAGATATTGCTAGCAACCATATGGTTAATGGTCAAATGGATCCTTTATGTGCAAAATGAGGTGGGGGGGATTTATTTTTCCTATTTCCCAACATCTATTCACTTTATCCACTTAATCACATGTAGAGATACATTTTTACAGATTAACATCTCTGCTACACCAGGCACTATGCTCAAAAAGTTAATTATGCCAAACAGAGCTGCACTGAAAAGAGTAGTCCTAATTTGCTTGTTTAGAGCTCTCCAGGGAGCGTAGCGCAGTGGAGACATGTAAAAGGGGAGAGTTAAGAAATGAAGTATTTTGGGGTGGGGACATTAATGGGAATATAGGTAGACAGACAGGAAGCGTTTACCATTCACAGGTTAAATTGGGGAAGAGGAAGCATTTCATTGCGTCTTTGGTACTTTGGTTACCTGGCCTGCCTTGTGTCTCCCATAGGTTGATATGTCTGGTCTGAATGAGCTGCTGGAGGAGATAGAGGATAGTGGCTGTGCACTCAACTGGAGCAGAGGCGGGCCACCTCAGGGCCAACTACAAGTGCTGAGGCCTGCTCCTTGTTAGTGGATATCAGGCCAGTGAGAAGCACTAGAGCTAGAGAGGCTGAGACCGGGTGATCGTAGGATGAGGATGAGGAGCCAAATTCTCTTGATGTCAGTCCCAGGCTGAAGGAGGTTTGGGGGAGGGGAAGTGCAGATGGGAGAGACAGAGTTGGAGGCCTGTATGGGCAGTGGAAGGGGATCCTGGGCAGCGCGAAGTGGAGTGGAGTCCCAGTGGTGAAGATAGGAGACCTTTAGCTAGTGGAGCTTCCCTAATGGAGAGCAGGAGGCCGAATGGCACGATGGCACCTCCAGGGGCAGAAGCTACATCCTTGGCACAGCAGGTGAACATGGAGCAAGGGGCTGGTGCCAATGTGGGGAGCAGGAGTGAGGGAGCTCAAGGCAGTGTTGTTGTTTTTGGAGATCCCAGTGCTTTGCGACTGGCTACAGGCTCTTCATTGGTGGCAGGCGATGTTCATAGGAGGAGCGTTGGATCGCAATCTCAGAGGCCAGATCCTGTTGGCATGGGTCTCACTGGCAACACCCGGAAGGTGGTGGTCCCCAGACATGGGTCACATGCTGTGGATAGAGGGCAGGGAATGCTGCATGGAGGATCCTCATGTGTCTTCTTCTCTCCTCCTTCAGGCATTGGCAAGGGTTCCTCCCCCTGCTGTGAAGTTGTCCGGTGTGTCTCGCCCGTGGTAAGGAATCAGATAGCGTCTAGATATGGGAGTGCACACATGTGGGAGGTACGTCTGTTGGGGTTGTGCCTTTGGAGGATGAGGAGTTTACGACAGTTGTTCTCTAGCAAGGGCAGGGGTTGCAGTCTTCTTTATCGGAGAGGGCTGTTGGTTAAAGGGCTGCTCATCTGGGGCCAGATTCTATTACAGGTGCTAAATGTTAACATCCATTTTATCAAAAATGTTCCTATTGAAGTCTATGGGGAAAACTGGAGATAGAAGCAGAGACAGTATTAGCACCTGTAATAGAATCTAGCCCCTGGGCTCTGGGGGAGGGGTGGGTTGAGCTTTCAGACATGGCTCTACTGTTACTGCTAGTTTTTGATCCCCCTCCATCCCTTCCCCTTTGCTTAGCACCCCTTCTGCCGGTCTGTCTGCGGGTGGATTTGGAGTTCTAGGTTGCTGGGTTTGGTCCCTCTGCCTTCCAACCATTCAGAAGGTGTTTCTGGTGGTGGATGACCTGCGGGACCTTCCTCCGGGGTGGTGCAGGGTTGTCAGTTCCTAATGGGGCGTCTGAAGTGGCTTGTGGTGTGTCATATTTATGTTGGTCAGGCCCCCTAGGCTTACACCTAAAGTTAGATGTTAAAGAAAAGATATGGAGGAATGAATGTTGAAATTTACACTCTGCTGCTGTTAGAGGACACTCAGCCAGAGGACTACGGCAAGCAGGAGGAGAGTGAGAGGAAGCCCAGAAGTGCTACAGAAAGATCCCTAAGATCTCTGGAAATTGGGTGGTAGCATTTGCGATACTGGCTGGCATCATTGGTGAGTGGTATGCCCAGGAGTGCTCTGTATTATTTGCTACCAGGATACCATATGGAATGCCTGTCACATTTATCGTGGTTCACCTGTTGTTCACCTGGGAACAAATGGATATTGCCTTGTGTCGTTTCAGGCTGGCTGCTAGAAAGCCGGGTTGTTGCTGAAAGTTTAATGAAAACTACTGCAAATTTGGGCAGTCATGCCATTTTTGACACAAGTGCTCTGGGTGCGGAGGTCAACACTCCTTCTCCAAATGTATCCGTAGGTGGTCTGGAGAAAAAGCTGGTGCCGCAGGAGATAAAGGGGGAGATTCCAGTACTGTTTCATCACATGCCCCCTTGACTTGCTCGTTACCTTAATAAGAGAGTGGCAGAGGTTCTGTTTTGGGACCCCCCATTCTTGAGAAGGATGTGGGGCAATTTGTGGGTCATTTGAAAATGTCTAGGGTTCTCCCTTTGGTGGTTCAAGAAAAGTAGGATAAGAAGGTGGCCCTTGGTAGAATGAAGGGCCACTTTTCCACCATTTTGGAATTTGCGGGTCTCACCTTTGGGGGCTGTCCCCAAAAAGGAGTCTGGGAAATTCAGGATGATTCCACATTTGTTGTTTCCCTCTGGAGGTTCGGTAAATGATGATATTGATAGGGACCTTAAAAGGTTTACCTATGCATCTTTTGACAGGGCAGTAGGTTTGATGGCTCAAGCCAGTCATGGAGCGCTCTTGGCAAAGACAGATGTGGAATCTGCCTTCTAGCTTTTGCCTGTAAAGGTGACTGATCTCCCCTTCTGCCCAGTCACTCTTTTGCAGGCCCCCTGCTGGTTCACCCTTCTGGGCTTCCAGTTACTCATTATTGGTTTGTCCAGGTGTTTCGGATGGGGCTACAAGTGCTGGGTGATCCGTCAGGGGATTTTGGTGGACACACTTTCCGTATTGGGGTGGCCACCGAGGTGGCCAATTTGGGCCTGTCCGCTGAGGAAGTCCAGAGGATAGGCTGCTGGGAGTCCACCTGGTTTCAATTATAAATCCAGCCAGAGAGGGTGCTTCCTGTTTAGGGTTGTTACATGAGCCAAAAAAAAAAAAAAACACAGCATAATAAGAAATCAATTATTAAAAAATACATACAAAGTAAAACCAAAAACAGAATTATCATTACTTCAGTCTTGGCTTTTGGTTGTCCATTTCTTGCACTGATGGGTGGTTGGTTGTCGGTCGGAATGTCTCCTTTTATGTTTTGCTTTCCGTTGCAGGTCACTTTCCATGAGAATCTGGATTATCAGTCATTCCTATGTCTATTGGGTGAGTAGAAGATCGCTGGTGCGTACGAATGGCTTTCAGCTTTGTTTTACACATGGATGAAGTGGAGGTTTCATGGTTCGGGCTTAGGAGCATGAAGTGGGTGCAGCTGATCCAAAATATGGTCAAGTGTGCTAAGGTACATGGGCGAGCCCTCATGTATTGGCAGTTCACCTTGGGGGCTATGATTTGGGGACGATTCCTATGTGGGGATTGGAAGATAACATTAAGATGGATATTGGTAGGCTGCTTGTCTTGTTCCCTGATCTAGACTCGGTGTGGTCTAAGGTGGTGGTGGCACGGAGGATTTGTAGATGGGTTAGGGATCCGAAAGCTTTAGACAGATGTAGGATTTGTTTGAAAAGATGGGTATATGGTTTTATGATGGGGATTGGTCGGGTGGCCATTAGGCACAGGGATTTTAAGGACTAGGAGCAACGGTTATACAGGGATGAGGGGTCCATCTGAACAAGATTGGATTGGACTTCTTTAACCCTGAATTGAGCAGGCCATTGCTCTTTTGAGGGGGCAAGGGCATGCTTCCTAAAGCTTTGATCAGCATGTCCTTTTGTGGGGCTCCTTCCTTGGTGGTGGGTTATGTTTTAAGTGATAACAAAATAAAGGAGGATGGCTCCCTAGGGTGAAGAACCCTAGGGAAATGATTCCCCCGGGCTTAGGTCGCAAGTGGTGACATTGGAACTGGCTTGGTCTGGCCCAGTTGGTATAATTGGTTAATCCGTTATAGGAATTATAAGAATTATTAGAAATTGTAACCATTTTTAAGCAGGAACCCGGTTGATTAGGCCATGCTGGGACATCCATAATATGGATTTGTTTTATTATTATTATTTATTATTGTCAAAATTGTAGTGTCATGTTCTGTATGTTGTTTATATATCAATAAAGCAATTACCTGTTCTTACCCAACATTTTGTGTACGTGTATTCCTTATACCTTATGCTTTTACGAGAACTCCCCAGAGAGCGTAGTGGGGGAGACATGTAAAAGGGGAGGGTTAGGAAAGGAGGTCTTTTAGGGTGGGGACGTTAGTGGGAAATATAGGTAGGCAAAGTTTTCAGCATTCGCAGGCTAAAGTGGGGGAAGAGGAAGCATCCCTCCTGCCCAGCTTGTTCAAGGGGTGGTCTTTGCTTTGGGAGTTCTTGTCTTGGTGGTGGGTTATGTTTTAAGTGGTAACAAAATAACTGAGGATCGTTCCCTAGGGAGAAGAACTCTAGGGAAGGATTCCCCCGGACTTAGGTCGTTGGTGGTGACATTGCCTGTTGGAACTGGCTTGGTATGGCCCAGCTGGTGTAATTGATTAATCCTTTATAGGAATTCTTTGGAATTGTAACAGTTTTAAAGCATGAGCCCGGTTTGACTTGACCATGCTGGGATATCCATAATATGGATAAGTTTTATTATTCGTCAGGTTTGCCGACCTTTTGGTGTCATGTTCAATAAAGTGATGGCCTTTTCTTACCCAGCATTTGGTGTATGTGTATTCCTTATATCCTATGCCTTTTACATGGTCTTCATGTAGAAGTAGTGCACATTAGTAAAATTAAGATTTTTTTTGAGGTTTTCAGGCAGAAGGACTGTGAAGTGTAATTCTGGAGCAAACCAATCAAACCAGAGGGGAACAAATAAAAATTCACCAAATTACACATTATTTAAATGGGGATTTAACTCATTGAATCCTAGAGGAGTCTCCAACACATTGCTTTGCAATCAAGGAACAGAAATAATAGAAGTAGATGTGACCAGGTTGAGGCCAAATGTGAGCTTCAGCTGGAAAAGCTTCATCTTTTTAAACTGTTCACTATTCACTCATCCTATATAATAATTCGCTAAATCGTGTGTAACACCGCGACATGTGCAGTAGACACTGCTGCGTGTGCTGCAGTCATTCGCAGTAGAGACTGCCCGCGCAGTCGTGGCGCGGGCAGTCTCTTATTTCTTGTGTAAATAAACTTTCTGCGACTGGTTCTTGCAATATATATGCTACAGCAGGGTTGTCCAAGTTCAGTCCTCAAGGGCCACCAACAGTACAGGATTTCCATGCTTAAGCACAGGTGAGTGACTCAAAATGAAGAAGCCACTGATTAACTCACCTGTGCTTAGACAGGTAAATCATTAAATCCTGACCTGTTTGCAGCCCTTGAGGACTGAACTTAGACAGCCCTGCTGTAGCATATATATTGCAGGATCCAGTCTCAGAAAGTTGAAACCCACAAGAATTACAAGCAGAGACAGTAAAGGAAGCATTGCTGCCTCTCGGGTTACCCCCTTCCTGGATCTAGATGTGATCTATAGAGAGAGAGAAACAGATATTCCACCCAAAGATAGAGTTATAATAACATAAAAGACAAAGGAAATGAAAGCCCACTATATGAGGGGCAGATGACATTGTGTCTACCTGTCAAAGTAACATGCCTGCCTGATTTGCCATATCTGATGGGACTGTCCCAAAGATGAAGCATTTTGGTGTCTCTCTCAACATTCCCAGTCATGCGAGAGACAAGTAGCTGAATTAAAACTCTCTAACAAGATGAAGTCAAAGGCATAAACTGAGCTTCCAGGGCAGTACCTTGTCCTCCAAAGAAGGCAAAGGAAAACCACCAAATCAATAGTAGCCACACTGATCTGAGGTCTGAACAAATACATTAAAAAATAAGTTATAAACAGATAAAATCAGATACAAGCAAGTGATAAACAAGTCATCAAGTAGATAGAAAAATAAAAACAGACCCAAATGCAAATGTGAGACCACCAAAAGTATGCAGTGCAAATATTTTTAATGGCATGATAATTTGATCCACTTGTTCTGTAGTCACTGAAACCATTTGAGAACCTGTTTTCTAACACATTCCCTGAATGCAGTGCAACTACTTTATGTCTTGCATCTTTAGAGTAGCACAATGCTAATCTGCCTCTGTCTTGACTTTTCACAGAAAGTTTTCAAGTCTTCATAGCTTCAAATCTTCTCTTCTTCAGTGACTAAGTTTAGGCCCATACTTTGTCCTGGGAACCCTCCAGCTAAACCAGGAAATAACCTACTGAGATCAGGGCCTCTTAGTCCCCAGACTCCCCATGTAACAAAGAGCAGAAGAAGACAGTCAGGATTGCCATATAAAATATAAAAATAAAGATAAAAAACAAATAAAAAACAGTTTCCATTAGGAAAAGAACACCCTGATGCTCCTGGGGATACTTAAACAGTGAAACTTTCTGGCTGTGGGGAGGGCTATAAAGGGCAGAATGTAGTTTCAGTTTCACAACTGATTACCCTTCATTCTGGAGAAGGTCTCATTACCCCATTAGTCCGTGCATCTCTCAATTAATGCTAGAGAAATATTTTTAGCAAATGTTGTTTAGGAGAAGTACATGATATTTCAATGGAATATAAAGAATATTCGTTTTGGGGGATATACTATACTTCTAAAGGGGAAATATTTGTTAAAACAAATTGAACCTTAATTTATCAGAAAGATTTACCTAGGTGAGTATCAAAAGGCAATTATTTATGTTTACTGTCTTATTTGCATGTGATCTCTGATAATTGTTTCTACTGATTCGGTTTACAATGTGATACAGACTGGTGTCCCTTGCAAGTCTTTAAGATTTACTGCAGCCCAGTGTTTGCTGTGAGGTGTGATGTAGAGACTTTAACAGAGATCAGTATATGCAGGAAAATCATGCAAAATTATATAGAGCTAACAATAACTTACTGCTGTATGAAGAGCACCCACTTAGGCAAGTCAGTGAGAGGTATGTAATAAGAATAGGTGGATTTAGCCTGGGTGTATTGATGTGCTTGTTCAAAGCATCGTACCCCTCTTTGTACTTATGTACAAGTGAAATCAATGGATGGGTTAAGTACAGTAAACGTTTGTGGTGGTGGGGGGATATGTATATTTTTAGACACTGGGGATAAGGGTTTTAGGCAACAAGAAGAGTTGTGCCCTGTTTCAATGTGCTTCTTCTATATGAAATGAGTCCAAAGCTTATAGCAGGTAAACATAATAAAACTTTAATAACAGTGCTGTAACATGGCTGCACTCACTGCCTGTGCCACTTACTTTCACTTTCCTTATCTGCAGCCTGCCACTTCCTAATAGTTCCAGTGTCCCACTATAAGTGCTCCCACTGGAAACTACAGCTAACATTTATAGTTCCACACATATTGTTACATCTTTTCCCTTTTGAAAGTCTTTTATGGATGAGTGGATGCTCAAAGTTCAAATATAACAGCTCCCCCTTTACTAATACATAACACATCCCTGTAAAAGAAACCTTTGCTGACACTTAACAGTTAGGTTTTAAGATTCAACATAATCACGTAAATAACCAGGTTTTTTAACTAGACGACCTCTTCTTGTATGTAGTGCTCCAGGTGCTTGTGGTTGCTCTGTAGGAGCTGCACTGTCCCCTGTTGGCTGGTGAGCCTCAGTTGCCTCTGTACTTGCTGCTTCTTGTTCCTGGCTTTGGCTGATGTCTGTTGGTATTTGTGGTGTATTTGCAGTTTTATCTGTGTCATAGATATCTGACACATTGCTCCTTGTTTGTTCCACTCCATGAGGCATTTGGTGTGCTGTATCCATAACAACATCATAAGACCTTACTCCTGCAGGAGCTAGAACGTTTGCTTTACACCATTCCTTCCCATGCTGTGCATGGGGCTGGACCCACACTCGTTCACCCCTAAACAAAGGCCGTAGGTCTTTAGTTCCCCTGTTATACTGAACAGCCTGTAGTTCTTGTTGCTTCAATTTCAGTGTTTGGTGTTCAGCACTCATTAGATGATCCTGTTGTAGTAGGCTTCCTCTCATTGGAAGCAATGTTTTGGTTCTGCGACCCATTAATCTTTGAGCTGGACTACATGACAACCCCTGAGGAGGGGTATTGCGATGGTCCAACATTGCAAGGTAGGGATCTGATCCAGATGAAACTGCCTTTTGCAATATTCTCTTTGCTGTCTTGACAGCTGACTCCACTTTCCCATTGCTCTGGGGATATCCTGGTGATGAGGTGACATGCTCAAAGTCCCAGTGTCTACTGAATTCCTTAAACTCTGTTGATGTGTACTGTGGACCATTGTCAGAACACACAGTATCTGGTATGCTATACCTGGCAAAATGAGACTTCAGTTTTCTGATGATCGTCGAAGACCTAGTATCTTGCAGACTGTCAACCTCCCAAAAAGTAGAATCATAATCGACAGTGATGAGGTATTCTTTTGCTTGAAATGTGAACAAATCTGTTCCTACCTTTTCCCATGGCCTTGTTGGTAATTCATGAGGATGCAATGTTTCCTTCTGCTGTCTGGTATCAAATGTACGGCATATCTCACACTGCTCAATGTATGTTTTCAGTTGTGCATTCATGCCTGGCCAATAAACACACTCTCTAGCTCTGCGCAGGCATCCTTCCACTCCCAAATGTGATGAATGGATCCTTGCCATGATATCTTGTCTTAGATCTGACGGAATAACTACACGCTCCCCTTTGAATAAAATACCATCCTGTAGACTGAGCTCATCACGTATGTGGTAGAATGGGGATGCATCTATGGGTACCTGGTGCTTGTCATGGGGCCATCCCTTTAAGATAATTTGTTTTACCACTTGCAGTACCTTGTCTTGCTCTGTGCTTTGCTGTATAGCCATAAGTCGCCCACTTGAAATAGGTAGGAGTTGTAACATGTTTACTGCCTCAATCTGTTGTTCAACAGAACCCTCTGTGGTGCTTTCCTGTAGATACGCTCTACTTAATGTATCAGCCAATGTCAGTGATTTTCCTGGATAGTAATGGATAGACACATTATACCTTTGTAGCCTTAGCATCATGCGCTGAAGATGTTTGGGTGCTTTAAGCAAGGGTTTTTTCATGATGCTTTCTAGTGGCTTGTGATCCGACTGTACCATTATTTCCTGACCATAAGTAAACTGATGAAATTTCTCCATTCCAAAGAGGACAGCAAGCAACTCCTTTTCTATCTGGGCATATCCTTGCTCTGTTTCAGTCATTGCCCGACTTGCAAAAGCTATTGGTTGTTTTGCTTGCATCAGTGCTGCTCCTAAACCTTTTTCTGATGCATCACATTGCAGCTCTAATGGTTCTGCTGGGTCATAATACTTTAGTATTGGTGTACTGCTTATTCTGGCCTTAAGCTGTTTAAATGCTTCCTCATGAGCATCAGTCCAATCCCACACAGCATCTTTCTGGGTTAGTTGTCGCAATGCTTCACCCGCTTCTGAAAGATTCTTACAAAACCTAGAGAGGTAGTTGACCATCCCTAGAAATCTTTGGACTCCTTTGACATCAGTTGGTCTAGGCATTTCCTTAATGGCCTTCACTTTACTGGGGTCTGCTCGAAGTCCATCAGCTGCCAATATATGTCCAATATATGGAACCTCCTTTTTCTTTAACTAGAATTTTTCAGGGTTTAGCTTAATATTCCTTTCCCTACATCGGTCTAGCAACTTCCTTAGTTTGATATCATGATCCTGACTGGCTTCTTCCTCTGTGTTACCTTCTCCTACAATCAGGATGTCATCAGCAATGATTTTAACACCTGGTAAGTTTTCCAGCTCCTGGTTTAGTTTGCGTTGGAACACTTCTGGTGCTGGACTGATACCCATGGGCATATGAACCCAGCGGTATCGGCCAAATGGAGTTGCAAAGGTTGTTAGCAAACTGGATTCTTCCTCTAACTCTATGTGCCAAAATCCGCTCTTTACATCACACACAGTAAATACCTTTGCTCTTGTCAATTCTGGCAAGATATCATCAATCGTTGGCAATGGATAATGGCTTCGCTTTAGTGCTCGGTTCAAGGGTTTTGGGTCAATGCAAATTCGTAATTGCCCAGACGGCTTCTTTACTATTACCATACTGCTAATCCAGTCTGTGCTACTCTCCACTGGTGCTATTATACCTTGGCTTTCTAAACTGGCCAGTTCTGACTTAAGTGGATTCAGCAAAGAAACAGGCACTTTCCTTTTTGGAAGCCTTACTGGCTGTATTAAGGGGTCCACTTCTAATTTCAGCTTCTCTTTCAGACAGCCAACCCCTTGAAACACATCTGCATATTCTTTATGTATCTCTGACCAGCCCCACTCAGTAGCTGCTCCTGTGTGGCTGCTTCCATGTTCCACCTGTAAAATATTTTGATGCTGTACAGTTATGAGATTCATGGCTTGTATTGCTCTACTTCCCAGGAGTGGCTGGCACTCCTCTTTGTCAATGACAACAAACTCTGCTTGATATAGCTTATTATTTTTGGGATTTCTTATTTTCAGTTTGCATTGTCCCACTGGTATTAATGTGCTTTTGTTATACATCCGTAGCACCTTATCACATTTCTGTAGGCATGTTATGTCCTTTAGCAACTTTACTGGTAGGACATTACAATCTGCTCCACAATCTAGCTGGAATTTTACAGGGCTCTTGTCCAGTAGCATGGTTGCAAAAAGGGCTGTCTTCAACTTGTGCACTTTCTCCCCTACAGCATAGACATTAAGTGCTGGTTCTAGAGTTATACTCAGAATATCATCATATTCTTCCCCTGATTCATTAGAAACAGTGTGTAAAGCTGGTGTCAGCTGCTGAGGATTTGAACGGCACTGGCTCTTGAAATGGTTAGGTTTACCACATCCCTTGCACTGCTGCCCAAATGCAGGGCATTTCTCTTTCAGTCTCTCATGGAGTTTCCCACAGTATAAGCATTGCACCATACTTCTTGGGTTCAGTGGCTTTCTACTTTGCCTTGTTGCCACCCTATGGACAGGTAATACACTTGTGCTAGGACCCTCTAGCATTTTAATTCTTTCTTTCGACAATTCTGCAGCACGCCCAATCTGTATACATTTTTCCAGTGATAAGTCTACCTCTCTCAGGAGACGCTCTCTTAGCTGAGAATCTTTGGTGCCACACACAATTCTGTCCCTGATAAGTGAGTCTCTGATGTTTCCAAAATTGCATGTTGCTGCTAGTGTTCTAAGTTCTGTGGTGTATGCATCAATCCCTTCTTCTTCCTTTTGATTTCTTGTGAAGAAATGGTATCTCTCTACTGTCTCATTCTGTTTAGGCTCACAGTAGTCATCTAGCACCTTAATAAGCTGTGCAAGTGAAGGAGTTGCAGCTTCTGGGAGAAGTGTGCCTTTAACCTCTCTGCCTTTTTCCCCCAGTAAGTACAGAAACAGCTTTACCTTCATGTCTTCTCCTTTATCAGCCATAGTTAGTTGAATGTATAGCATTAGTTCCTCCTTCCATTTCTTCCAGGCTTGAGACAGATTCTTTGCTTGGAAATCCAGCTGCCCAGGTGGTTTTAAACCTTCCATTGTATTACTTCTTAACACAGTGTTTGTTTACTTCACTGATATCTTTAATACTGTTTTGCTAAGACCGCTGCCACCATGTTTCAATGTGCTTCTTCTATATGAAATGAGTCCAAAGCTTATAGCAGGTAAACATAATAAAACTTTAATAACAGTGCTGTAACATGGCTGCACTCACAGCCTGTGCCACTTACTTTCATTTTCCTTATCTGCAGCCTGCCACTTCCTAATAGTTCCAGTGTCCCACTATAAGTGCTCCCACTGGAAACTACTGCTAACATTTATAGTTCCAAACATATTGTTACATGCCCTTCTCCAATTGTGCTTAACTGACCTAGGTACAGGCCCGCATTTACATCACAGATGCCCTTAGGCACAACACCTTGTGGCACCTGTAGCCCCACCTTTGTCCCGCCCCTAACCTCACTCTCTCCTAAATAAACACACCCACTTTTGTGGCCACAGCTATCAGATCTATTCACAGTAATGTGGTCAATTTTCAAATGAAATGCACCACTTTTCTTAAAGTAGTGCAATTTTGGAGCAAACCATCTGCACCACCGGTACCAAACAAAAAGTCATGTAGCTTGTAATGTTTTTTTTTTTAACCCACTGAATGCCAGAGAGGTCACAAAGTGGGACAATGTAGATCAGTCAGTGACTACTATGGCAACAGTGTAAGTTAGAATTTGTGAGAGAACTTAATTGGTGAGGGATGAGATCTTAAAAACAGGACAATTCCATCAATCATCATAACCTAAATAACCCTACCTACATTAACATGCCCTCTACTGAGCATGTGCACAAATTATTTTATGGCCATAGGTTTTCTTGGTTTTTAAATGTAAACCCTAATATGTCTGGTTCTAATGTTCCAATTTACTGGATTTTTAAAAAGCCAGCAGTACTCATCAGGGCCCTTTTCATGCCAATTTTGGTGAAAATCCAAAAACTAGTTTGGGCTGTAGGTCTAAAGTCTCTTAGAGCACCAAATGGGAAAATGTATTTTTAAAGCAGTCTGGACACTTGCACTTTGATGGTACTGTCAATCGGAACTAGAATTCAACATTTCAACCAATTTCATGGCCAAATAAACATATCAGTGGTGACACTTAATTATAGAAGCCCTATTTGGCTTCCATAATATACACTCAAAGGGAATGATATTGATGTTAAACACAGTTATTATGTAGACATGCCTGTTATATGTAGGACTCTTATGAAGGAAAGTAATTTTGCTACAAACAGTAATTACATAGAAATAAGCAGGACTCCTAAATGATTCTGTTACACACAGTAATTATATAGATACACCTGACTGTTGTATGATAGGCTCCTACCTAGGCAAGTCCTTCTGTTAAACACAGTAATTAAATAGATATACCTAACTGCTGTTTACAGAACTCCTACCTAGGTAAGTGCTTCTGTTATACAATCAGTAATTATACAGAAATACCTGACTACCGAATGATGGGCTCTAAATAGGTAAGTCCAAGGGAACTCTTTCTATATGCAACAGAAGAACTATGGATTCCATCATTGCAGTCAGATGTATCGATATAATTACTGTGTGTAACAAAAGGACTTACCTAGTCAGGAATACTTCATACAACAGTAAGGTATATCTATACATTTTCTGTGTGTAACAGGACTTGCCTAGGTAGGAGACCATCATACAGTAGTCAGGCAAAATGACATAATTACTGTGTGTAACACGAGGACTTACCTTGGTAGGTGTCCATCATACAGCAGTCAAGTGTATTTATGTAATTAAGTATGTGTATCAGAAACACTTATCGAGATAGGAGCTCATTATATTGCAGTCAGGTATACCTTGCTTTCTCTCCCTCTCCCACGCATGTGACTCCCCATTCCTCAAGTCTCTCTACCACTGGGCAGACCTTTTCTTCCTCTCCAGCCAGGTCCCCCCCAACCACCAGATATGAAAGTCAGGTCTTGACAGATATATCTTTATTAGCACATGTGTGAGACACTTACCTAGGTAGGCGTATTTCATACAGGAGCCAGATATAAGCTATATCACCTTCCAACAGATCTATAGCCATCCCCACAAGTTTCTACAAACCAACATGTCTAACAAATCTTACAGGGCTCAATCTCTCCCTTAGGTATATCTCACTTTCTCTTGCAGTCAGATCCCTCCCCTCAGATCAGGTATCATAGAAGCCTCTCTACTGACCCTTGCCCACCCAGAGGTCTCCAACAAATACCCCAGTGATATATGACACACACACATGCCAGATTTCTCTCCTCTCATCAAATTTGTCTTCTCATCCCCCTATTTTTCTCCCTGTCCACCGCCTCCACCCATGTCTCCCCCCATCCCATTTTTTTCTTTCTAGATTTTTCTCTTCCTAAGGTAGGTCTCACCCCTTCCATCCAAATGTCTGTGTTTCTCTCTACTTCTGACTGTACCTAGGCTTATTCTTCCTTCTCATGTACCAACAAGCACATTTTTCCATTATCATCCTCCACAGGTCCAGCCAAACCACAACACAGATGAATATACACCCAATAGATTCCTCACACACACAGCGCTCACCCACACATAGAGAAGCCACTGCCACATGGTCTTTCCCCACAGACACACAGATCTATTCCTCATCCCTTCTTTCTCCCTGTCTTGCTGCTGTGTTTTCAACCTAAACTGACAGGAAGTTTAACTCACCTTCTTGTCAGTGGCTGTCCACGACTTGACAGTGTTCGTCTGACTTTGCAATGCAGGTAGGCACCGATGGATGCAGCATGCACTCTCTTTACTGCCTCATGAATATAAGCAGCCTCGCAAGCTATGCGTAGTGTGCGGCTGCATATTACCACATTGCCCTGCAAGACTTCAAAAGGAGTGAGCAATGACGAAAACATGGAAGCTGACTTGCAGAGTGGGGAGCGCACCAAGCGCACTCACCTCACAGCATTTTCTGGGGACCCCCAAGTGTGCGGGCCAGTAGGTGTGACAGGCCATTGCCAGGCACCCATAAAATCTGGCGGCCTAGGCAGGTGCCTTGTCTGCCTATTGATAAATAAGGCTCTGCCTAGGTATAGTGACACAGACATACTGATTGCCTTTTTTTTCTGCACTCTCAGCACTGCACCTGAGTGCAGACACATGATGACATTAGGTTACCTAAACATGCCTACCTGTCCATCTCAAGTGCACAGGCAACAATTTCTAGCATATTGTGAGAGGATCTCCTTGGTACAGGAACAACGCAAGTATAGCCTGTTTTGTGCCAAAGTGTAGTCAAGTCCACCAGAAAAAAATCCATAGTACAAGCTCCCACAGTGTGTTAATCAAAGTTAGAGCCACTTATACCTAGGATATAGTTATTCTTTGACAAGACTTACTTTTTTCCCCCTAACAAAGATTAGTTTGGACTTCCTGTACTGGTAAAAATTGCCAGTTTCTAAAGGAGTTCCTGTGTCCTATGACTAATGGCTATATTTGTGTACACTGATCAAGGTCCTACACAGCTATAGCACTGTAGTTCTTGTTCGCCAGAAAAAGTTTTCATAATAATAGTAATGACTGAGTTGAGATGAAATTAGGAATCACTGTTACTAGCTAATAAAGTCAATGTCTGTATACAGGAGACCAGGGATAAAATCATCTGATCTCCTGATTGCTAAAACAGGTCATAAAAAATATTGAGCACCAGCAAATGAATGACAAGATAAAGACTACTTTATAACTTGAAATGCTGTGATGAAAACTGTGCAAGTCATAAAGGGTCGTATTTAGTAAAAATACAAATAAGCAATTGTGGATCAAGCCAGCTGCATCATAGGAGACTAGTGATGAGCGAGCACCCCAATGCTCGGGTGTTCGGGTGCTCTGACCGAGCACCCCCTGAGGCTCGAGTGCTCGGCCGAGCACCCGAGCCCCATTGAAGTCAATGGGAGGACTCGAGCATTACACCAGGCACCCCCTGCTCTGATGAGGGGAGGGTGCCTGGTCCATAGGAAAAGGGCAGAAAAAGATGGAAACACTACAGAAATGGTTCAGGGACAGCATAGGGAGGATGTCTGGATGCATCTTGGACTCCAACATTGCTGCTGGGAACGATCTTTCGCCCGTAGTACGCCATTTTTACAGACTGACCATAAAACACACAAAAAGGAAAATAAAAACGACTTTAGGCGAAAAATTGTTACCAAACAATATTTGCTGTATATTTACTTGTATATCATCTGCAAATTCTCCCAAAAATTTCCTTGATTTTCAGAACTGAGGCCATGATTAAGAGGGAAACGTGCGCAGAGGCAAATTCTCCCAAAAATTTCCTTGATTTTCAGAACTGAGGCCATGATTAAGAGGGAAACGTGCGCAGAGGCAAATTCTCCCAAAAATTTCCTTGATTTTCAGAACTGAGGCCATGATTAAGAGGGAAACGTGCGCAGAGGCAAATTCTCCCAAAAATTTCCTTGATTTTCAGAACTGAGGCCATGATTAAGAGGGAAACGTGCACAGAGGCAAATTCTCCCAAAAATTTCCTTGATTTTCAGAACTGAGGCCATGATTAAGAGGGAAACGTGCACAGAGGCAAATTCTCCCAAAAATTTCCTTGATTTTATTGAACTGAGGCCATGATTAAGAGGGAAACGTGCGCTGAGCTGACCATCTAAAACATTATGGGTGAGGGTCTGCTGCAGAGCTGACCATCCTAAACATTATATGCGAAGGCCCGCTAGTGAGCTGACGCTATAAAACATTATATGAGAGGGCCCACTAGAGAGCTGACCCAATAAAACATTATATGAGAAGGCCCGCTGGTGAGCTGACCTATATAAAAATTGGCAAACAGGGCCCGCTGGTGAGCTGACCCTATATAAAAATTATATCACAGGGCCCGCTGGTGAGCTGGCCCTATATAAAAATTATAGCACAGGGCATATGGAAGAGGAGGAGGAGGATGAGAAGATTAAGAGTCAACCATATACCTGTTTTTTGGGTGGAAGGGGTGAATGGGAATACAGAGTATTCCCATCATTGTAAATAATATATGTAAAGTGAGTTTATGTTCCCCCGGGGCTTTCCTCCAGTGGAGTGGAGAAGTCAGGGGAAATCCAGGCCTTGTTCATTTTTATAAGTGTCAACCTATCAGCATTGTCGGTGGAAAGGCGGATACGCTTATCTGTTATGATGCCACCAGCAGCACTAAATACCCGCTCAGACAGAACGCTGGCGGCAGGGCAGGCCAGCACCTCCAAGGCGTAGAGTGCCAGTTCATACCACGTGTCCAGCTTGGACACCCAGTAGTTGTAAGGCACAGAGGGATCATTGAGGACGCTGACACGGTCTGCTACGTACTCCTTCACCATCTTCCAAAACTTTTTCCTCCTTGTGACACTAGGCTGCGCATCAGGGTGAGGGTGCTGGCGGGGTGTCATGAAGGTGTCCCACGCCTTGGAGAGTGTTGCCCTGCCTTTCTCGGAACTGCTGTGTGCTCCCCTTTTCTCCCCTTCTCGGTTGGCCAAGGTAGCACGTACTCTGCCGCCAGCGTTGTCAGATGGAAAATTTTGGAGCAATTTTTCGACAAGAACCTTCTGGTATTGCACCATTTTGCTTGTCCTCTCCACCGGAGGAATGAGAGATGAGAAATTCTCTTTGTAGCGGGGGTCCAGAAGGGTGAACACCCAGTAATCCGTGTTGTTTAAAATGCGTATAACGCGTGGGTCACGGGAAAGGCAGCCTAACATAAAGTCAGCCATGTGTGCCAGAGTACCAACAGTCAAGATTTCGCTGTCCTCACCAGGAGGATGACTCTCAATATCCTCATCCTCTTCCTCCTCTTCTGCCCACCCACGCTGAAGAGATGGAACTAAAGTTCCATGGCTACCCTCTGTAGCGGAGGCAACCGTGTCTTCCTCCTCCTCCTCCTCCTCCTCCTCCTCCGCCTCCTCCAATTGTCGCTGAGAAGACGAAGTGAGGGTGCTCTGGCTATCACCTTGTGTAAGCTCTTCCTCCCCCATTTCCACCTCTTCCACATGCAAAGCGTCGGTTTTAATTGTGAGCAGCGAGCGTTTCAGTAGACACAGAAGTGGGATGGTTACACTGATAATAGCGTTATCGCCGCTCACCATCTGTGTCGATTCCTCAAAATTGCGTAAAACCTCGCAGAGGTCTGACATCCATTCCCACTCCTCACTTCTGATTACAGGAAGTTGAACGGAGAGGCGACGACCGTGTAACAGCTGGTACTCCACTACTGCCCTCTGCTGCTCACAAAGCCGGGCCAACATGTGGAAGGTGGAGTTCCAGCGCGTGCTCACGTCACACAGCAGCCGGTGAGCTGGCAATTGTAAGCGCTGCTGCAGCTTCAACAGGCCGGCCGAAGCTGTAGATGACTTACGGAAATGTGCACACACGCGGCGCACCTTGGTCAAGAGATCATGCACATTGGGGTAGGTTTTTAGAAATCGCTGCACCACTAAATTAAATACATGCGCTAGGCATGGTACGTGTGTGAGCTTGCCGAGCTCCAAAGCCGCCACCAAGTTACGCCCATTATCACACACAACCATGCCTGGTTGCAGGTTGAGTGGCGAGAGCCACTGCTCGGTCTGGTGACTAATCCCCTGCAACAGCTCTGAGGCCGTGTGCTGTTTGTCCCCAAGGCAGATCAGCTTCAGCACGGCCTGTTGACGCTTCCCCACTGCAGTGCTACACTGCTTCCAGCTACTGGCTGATGGGGGAGTGGCGCTGCGTGTAGATAATTCGGAGGTGGAAACGGAGGAGGAGGAGCCAATAACGTAGGTGCTGGTGGAAACCCTGATGGAGGTAGGGCCCGCAATCCTCGGCGTGGGTAGCACCCGTGCCATCCCAGGGTCCGAGTCGCTCCCAGCCTCCACGACATTCACCCAGTGTGCCGTCAGGGAAATGTAGCGTCCCTGGCCACAAGCACTTGTCCATGTGTCAGTCGTTAAGTGGACCTTCCCAGTAACTGCGTTGGTCAGGGCACGGGTGATGTTACGGGACACATGGTGGTGTAATGCGGGGATGGCACACCGGGAAAAGTAGTGGCGGCTGGGGACCGCGTACCGATTGACAGCTGCTGCCATCAGGCTGCGGAAGGACTCAGTGTCCACAAGCCTAAATGGCAGCATTTCGATGGCCAGTAATTTGGAAAGGTGTGAGGTTAGTGCTATGGCCTGTGGGTGGGTGGCTGGGTACTTTCTCTTGCGCTCAAATGCCTGGGGTAACGACATTTGGACGCTGTGCTGGGACAGGGAAGTGGATGTGGTCGCTGATGGTGCTTCAGATGCTACAGGTGCAGGGCGGGAGGTATGCGGGCCTGCGCCTTCGACAGGCGATTGGCCGGCACCGAAAACAGGGGAAGAGGAGGCAGTGGTGTGGCCTGCAGACACAGATGGGCGATCCAGGCGTTCCTCCCACTTACTACGGTGCTTGGATGCCATGTGTCGGATCATGCTGGTGGTGGTGAGGTTTCTAGTGTTCATGCCTCGGCTCATTCTGGTGTGGCACAGGTTGCAAACTACAATTCTTTTGTCGTCCGCACTTTCCTTAAAAAAACGCCATACCGCGGAACACCTACCCTTTGGCAAGGTAGATTTACGCAAGGGGGTGCTCCGTGGAACATTTGCGGGCCGGTTTGGTGCGGTCCTCCTTCTTTCTGTAGCCACACCACTGCCTCTTCCAGCCTGTTGCGGTGCTGCAGATGGCTCACCCTCAGGACTGCTGACATCGCTCGGCTCTACACCTTCCCAGGTGGGGTCAGTCACCTCATCGTCCACCAAGTCCTCCTCCACTTCCTCACTCTGATCATCCTCCTCAAGTCTTGATCCCACCACATACTCAGTCATTGACAACTGTATAACATTCTCCTCAACAAGGTCTTGAGACGGAAATAGTGGTTGATTTAATGGCAACTGTGTCTCATCATCATCATCATCATCCACTACTTCCTTTGACCTTAAATGCCGTTCACATCTGTCATCTTCTTGTGATTGGGTAGCCTCTAGAGGTTGTGAATCAGGGCACAAGATGTCATGTTCCTCTGCAAGCGTGCTTGGAGAGAGGGTCAAATGAAGGATTGGTGATGAGACGAGCTCCTCACTATATCCCAGTGTGGGATCACTTCTTTGACCAGACCGTGTATGGTGGGAGGAAGGATGATCAGAGTGAGGATTATGTTGACCAGACTCTTGGCTACTGAGAGTGGACTTGGTGGAAGACAGGGTGGTGCTTAACCGACTGGAAGCAGTATCAGCTGTCATCCAACCGACCACCTGTTCGCAGTGGTCGGACCTCGAGAGTGATGTCCTGCGACGCCCTGTAAAATTACACATGAAGCTAGGTATGGTGGATGTCTTTCTTTCTTGTGCTCTGGCACCAGGCACAGTTTCTCCGCGTCCTGACCCGCGCCCTGAACTTTCAGGATCACGTCCACTTCCCCGTCCCTTTTTACCCGCCTTCTTCATCTTACACAGAATATGTGACTTTAATATTTGAGTTTGAAAACTTAACAGTATTTCTTATTATTCTGCAACTGTACAGAGTACACAGAATAGGCTGCTAAACTGCGGTGAAACACACTGAATGGAATATGTGACTTTAATATTTGAGTTTGAAAACTTAACAGTATTTCTTACTATTCTGCAACTGTGCAGAGTACACAGAATAGGCTGCTAAACGGCGGTGATACACACTGAATGGAATATGTGACTTTGATATTTGAGTTTGAAAACTTAACAGTATTTCTTCCTATTCTGCAACTCTGCACAGTACACAGAATGTGCTGCTAAACTGCGGCGAAGCACACTGAATGGAATATGTGACTTTGATATTTGAGTTTGAAAACTTAACACTATTTCTTACTATTCTGCAACTCTGCAGAGTACACAGAATAGGCTGCTAAACGGCGGTGAAACACACTGAATGGAATATGTGACTTTAATATTTGAGTTTGAAAACTTAACAGTATTTCTTACTATTCTGCAACTGTGCAGAGTACACAGAATAGGCTGCTAAACGGCGGTGAAACACACTGAATGGAATATGTGACTTTAATATTTGAGTTTGAAAACTTAACAGTATTTCTTACTATTCTGCAACTGTGCAGAGTACACAGAATAGGCTGCTAAACGGCGGTGAAACACACTGAATGGAATATGTGACTTTAATATTTGAGTTTGAAAACTTAACAGTATTTCTTACTATTCTGCAACTGTGCAGAGTACACAGAATAGGCTGCTAAACGGCGGTGAAACACACTGAATGGAATATGTGACTTTAATATTTGAGTTTGAAAACTTAACAGTATTTCTTCCTATTCTGCAACTCTGCACAGTACACAGAATGTGCTGCTAAACTGCGGCGAAGCACACTGAATGGAATATGTGACTTTGATATTTTAGTTTGAAGACTTAACAGTATTTCTTCCTATTCTGCAACTCTGCACAGTACACAGAATGTGCTGCTAAACTGCGGCGAAGCACACTGAATGGAATATGTGACTTTGATATTTTAGTTTGAAGACTTAACAGTATTTATTCCTATTCTGCAACTCTGCACAGTACACAGAATGTGCTGCTAAACTGCGGCGAAGCACACTGAATGGAATATGTGACTTTGATATTTTAGTTTGAAGACTTAACAGTATTTCTTCCTATTCTGCAACTCTGCACAGTACACAGAATGTGCTGCTAAACTGCGGCGACGCACACTGAATGGAATATGTGACTTTGATATTTTAGTTGAAGACTTAACAGAATGTGCTCTAATCTGCAACTTTGCACACTAAACAGAATGTGCTCTAATCTGCAACTTTGCACACTAAACAGAATGTGCTCTAATCTGCAACTGTGCACACTAAACAGAATGTGCTCTAATCTGCAACTTTTCACACTAAACAGAATATTTTTTTTTTGTTTTTTTTTGTTTTTTTCCCCCCACACAAAATAACCTGCTGCCCCCACACACAGTAGTCCTAAAAAGGACTTTTGGTTCTTTTTTTGCACAATTTTTGTTTTTTTCCTCCCTACACTGCCTTTCCCTTCCTATCCTCAGCTCTCCCTGGCTCAGACTGAGCCGAACTCGATGGTCAGGTGCTATACAGCACCCGACCACGGGTTCTGGCCAGCCAATCAGTGTAATGCCAGCAGCCAACATGGCTGCTGGCATTACACCGATGTCAGAGCCTCCCTGCACGTTTATTGGCTGCGCAGCAGCCGCAAAACGTGCGGGGAGGAGACCCGAACATGGCGGGCGAGCACATGCGGTACTCGTACGAGTACCGCCATGTGCCGAGCAGAGCGATGCTCGAGCCGATCCGAGCATCGGCCGAGCATGCTCGCTCAACACTATAGGAGACAAATAAAAATTCCAATAAATTTTTAAGAGAAATTTAACTCCTTGAATGCCAGAATGCTCTCCAACATTCAACGGGTTAGTAGCCCTATTTAAGCCATTGTAACATCATTATTTGTCCCATTTGGTGCAGTTGGATTGCCCCAGAATTGCACTTCTTTCGTTTCCTGAATACAGCCCATAGTTCCATTGGTTGTTTGCAAGATTAGACACAGCTCTGCTTAAAACCACCCCACACTCCCCCTGGGTCCATTCATGGGCAGTAAATATTATTTAAACAGGCATAAAATCACACGTAGTACAGAGATGAATGGAGCCCTTAATTATTCTGACCATCAACAGTTCAATTGATGCCAAAACAAATTATAAGGATCTCAACATACATTCCTGACATGCATCTGTCTTGTGTTCAGGTCTTCATTGGTTACTGAGGTGATGGCATATATACTGTAAATCTGAGATGTGGAGGCGTCCGATGATTTCTGGATGGTTTAAAATGAAGGCTAGGGGTGGAAATTTTAGGACAAGGCTCCAAATTATTCCAAAGTTATTTGAATGTGTGTTTGAATGCATCATACTGAACATTTCATGACTTGGGTCTAGTGAGGTCAAAGAATGCCAATCATTCATGCTTACATTTTAGGGAAGGATTTCAATGTATATGCAGTTCCTTCGAAGCAAGATACTTGAGAACCATGACACACTGACCATAAATATTTCAGATAAGTAAATAGTAAGACACACTGGGGGGATATAAAAATCTCTCAGCAGAGCATATATATATTACTGTGTGTCTGTATCTATGCTTATGTATGGCTGCTTTAATGCATAATGTTGCACACAACATCTCCAGAATTTATACATTAAAGGGGAAGTAATAGCTCTCTGTATTAACACTCCACTTACCTTAACAGTGGGTTTAAAATCTTAAAAGGATAGTAATGGTTAATTTTACCTTGATGCAATATTGTAGGCATTAAAAAAGATGAAGATCAATGTAAGTCTTATCACTCAAACCTTTATGGTTTGAGAGATATCGCTTGGTAAAGTTACCTCTTCCTGTCTGTTTTAGTCAAGTTAGCTCTCTATGGGATAGCTGCAGATTCCGGTCATTTGACCGGATGGAGGCTCTTCAGCAGAGCCAAAATTGCGCTATTTATAAATAAATATTTAATTGGAATGGTCTACAAAGTGTGCTTGCAAACCAGTCACACTTTGTAGACCATTCCAATGAAGTATTTATTTCTAAATAGCGTGATTTCAGCTCTGCTGAAGAGCCTCCGTCTGGTCAAATGACTGGAATCTGCAGCTGTCAGCTAGATGGCAGACTTCACTGATACAGACAGGAAGAGGTAACTTTACCAAGCGATATCTCTCAAGCCATAAAGGTTTGAGAATTAAGAATTACATCGATCTTCATCTTTTTTAATGCCAACAATATTACATCAAGGTAAAAGTAACTATTGCTATTCCTTTAATGGCTCATGTGGAGTTTTTCCTTGTGTCTCTATCCAAGAGAACATCTTCAGTCAGACATGCCACAGAGGCAGGCATGACAGTTGCTTGTGGTTTTTTTTTTTTTATTCCAACCTGAAGCAGGCACAGTGCATGAGCCTACTTAAGCCTTTAACTTAAGCCTTTAACCCTTTGAGTGCCAGAGGAGTATCCAGCGCATTGCTCTGCAATGCTTTTGATATTCCTCTGGCACTCAAAGGGATAAGGACCAGAGGAATACCCCACTCATTGTAAAGCAATGCGGTTCACACCAATCTGGTCCCTAAAGAGTTAAGATTAGTGGGTGGAGTTTGTGTCCTGTGGTCCTGTTAACAACTTTCATGTCCAGTAAAGGACTGATTGACGATGTTATCTCTTAAAAAATGTTCAAGGTCAAGATTCATATGGGGCCAATAGGATTTTCTGGCTATAGTAATATAAGTGGGTGGATAGTATTCAGAGGTTTTGGTTCTCCTTTATTGTAAACAGACCCAAATACCACCACTTTAGTATGTACAGTGCAACTTAATTTTATAGCAGTTTCTTCTGCTTAGTAAATGGAGAGAAACTAAGTACAGAGGAATGTTCCAAAATGGCTGCACATGCCCACACTTCCCTACTCTTGGTGCAAGAGGCATAAATAATACAATAGCTTAGTACAGTGGCATTAGGTATGTGAAACACACAGAAAACAGATCTTGCAAATGGTTTAGAGTGCGTTCATCTATAACAAGAAGTGCCATATGTTTAAAAAAAAAAAAAAAAAAAAAAAAAAAAGGCAAACCATTAGCACTAGAGGGGAGAACTAAAAATTCTCATTGATCTGAATGGAGATTTGATCCCTTTGAATGTTAGAGAGGACCTTTCTAGCACTCAAAGGGTTAAAATCCACATTTAACTCAATGGGAATTTTAGGAACTTTTGCAAAATATCAGCAATTCTGGAGCAGATGTTATATCAGGATGCTGTTGCACTTTGACGTGACAGCGACATCTGCTTACGGTTCCCCTTGTTTTCTAAAAGATTTTCATACAAACTTGAAAGTTGTGTTTCAAATGTATATTTATAGACGTTTCTATGCACAATGCGTTTGGGTTTTTGTGCTTCTGATTGTGAGATCTAAGAATACCTCTATATTTCTTATCTGTGCCCTTCTTAACCCTTTGATTGCTAGAATGGCACGCATAGCATTAGTTTGCAAAGCGTTGCATATCCGTCTAGTATTTATACGGTTAACATGCTTGGGAAATGGCATAAAATATTACAGGAGCCTCTGAAAATCGAGATTATGTGTTGGATACCCTGAGCAAAAAAGCTGGAGAACCACTATGTTATATAAATAAAAAAATATATATTTATTTACTTTTGCCAAGCCGCACTGTGTTAATCCTTTGAGCCAGACAGTTAGCCAACATATTGCCTTGCAATGCATTGGATACCTCTCTGTTACTCAAAGGTGTTTTCAAAAACAATCTGTGGAAATCGAATAATTAATATTAAACTGACCATAATATAGACACAATACATCTACTTTCAATGGAATTCTAGACTATTATAAGGCCACCTTCAGTATACAGATCTGATTTTACTTTTTGCTAGGAACTTTGGGCTCTATTCAGTGAGCTAGATCAGAAGGTACAATTCTATAACAAACCAACTGCTCCCCTGGGGATAAATGTAAATTCCCAAAGACTGAAATGGGCCTTTTTTATATTCTAAATATTTATTAAGACTTAAACGGATAGCAATGTCTCCCAAAATATATTGAGCATTTTATAGGGCTTAAAAAGTTATCTGAATGCAAAAACCGTATCTCTCAAACCTCTATGGTTTGAGAGATATCTACATTCAAAGTTTGATATTTCCTGTTGTCAGCTGTAAAACTGTCAGCAGGAGATCCGTATTGGCCAACATGGAGGCTCTTCAGCAGAGCTGCAATCACATTTTTTAAAAAGTATGATTGTACTGGAATGGTCTACAACGTGTGCCTAGCTTGTAAGCACACATTGTAGACCATTCCAATGCAGTAATTCTTTAAAAAAATGTGATTGCAGCTGTGCTTAAGAGCCTCCGTGTCGGCCGACACGGATCTCCTGCTGACAGCTTTACAGCTGACAACAGGAAACGTCAAACTTTGAATGCAGATATCTCTCAAACCATAGCTGTTTGAGAGATACATTTTTTTGCATTCAGTTAAACTTTTTAAGTCCTACAAAATGCTCAATATTTGTTTGGGGACATTACTATCCCTTTAACAGGTTTACAGGCAGAAAATACTTGACAAATAGAATCAAATATATACAAACAATAAAAACCAGGTTATGCATACACTGAGCTTACAATACCAGCTAACCTTTAAACATCAGCAGCCTGTCTTGCTTAACCCATTGAAAAGTAACTCATTAGAAAGAAAGAGATGAAAAACAAAACACAAGAAATAAAGTGAAGACAGAAGGAAACAAGTAAATTCCTCCTAACCTAAGTACACCCTATGCTGGTGGCAGAGTTCTGGAGTCTCCCTTGTTCCCATACCAATGCATAGACAGAACACTCCTAAACTCTTTCAGTAACTTTGCCCCAATTGATTTGTCTGTTTTCACCTTAGTTAAAGTAGAACTTCTGTTCTGTAAACATGAATTTTTCACATCACTCAATTTTTTTTTTCTAACAGAGGTCCCTTCCCTTTACTTTCCTCTGCAAAAACAGAACAGAACTATTCATTGAGGCTCTCGGCTAGACCTCTAGCCACATTTACAAATCTCCCATGTATTATCCTCAATTTAACTATTCAGTTTTTCATTTTTCTCCTTTCACTTATATAGCTAAAATATTTTGCCCTTTGTATTTATTGACTGGGTAACTTTGTGTTATCTCTGTGCTTAATGGGATAGATTTTGCATGATAAAGAGACTAGATACATTGAAAGAGCAGCAGAAAGCCTAAATACATAACTGCACATGGCATTGTTCCTATAAATAAAATGCTCAGTTGGCCCAGGAAATCTTGGTTTGAATGTTTTAGTGAAATGATGGTCTCCAAAGGATATATGACATTTGACACCATATTCAGGATAAGACAAGATATTGTGACTGTATCCACACTTACTGCAGGTATAGAACCCCCCCCCCGGTGAAAATAGCAAAGGGGGACATGAAGAAGGGGAGGGTTAGGAAGTGAGACAGCGGGGGGTGGGGGGAGGTTAGCATAGGTGTAGAAAGGTGGGAGTGTGGGGAGGACATGAAGTACTGGTCTCTTTCTGGTGGACTGGAGAGGTGAGCTCCCACTCTGGAGGTAGGATGATAGGGCTTGGCGGTGTGTTCCTTGCTTGTTGTTAAGATATTTAAGTATTAAATTGGAAATAATTAATGATTGTTCCTTAAGGAGTAAACCCTAGGGACACATGTCCAGGACTTTGTTGCAGGTTGAGATAGTGCTTCACATGACATACCTACTACTAGTAAGCATGCACAAGAACAACACTGCCCATGTATTCTTTTGTGGATGTGGAGAGGTTGGATCTTCTATCCGCATCTAATGGACATGCAAGATGCTGATGCAACTATGGAAAAAGACAGAGCATCTCAACAAGGAGCTGCTCAATGTTACTTGCTTCTCCTTCGACCACTGGACAGCACTCTTAGGCAGAAAATTGGAATGCCTGTCAAGGCATGAGATTCAGTTAATTAAATACATCCCCATAGCCAATCAATTTACAAAAGCTTTAAATGGCTCCACCCACATCAGAAGTGGAAAGATTTACTGCTCTGTCTATATAAAACATTTCACATGTAAAGGCTGTGTGTCTTGACAAAATATTTAACCCTTTGAGTGCCAGAGGAGTATGCAACACATTGCCAATCAATGAGTTGCGTACCCCTCTGGCACTCAAAGGGTTAACAGAATTATTCTATCAGTCAC
Organism: Rhinophrynus dorsalis; assembly: GCA_037306005.1. Classification (NCBI taxonomy): domain Eukaryota; kingdom Metazoa; phylum Chordata; class Amphibia; order Anura; family Rhinophrynidae; genus Rhinophrynus; species Rhinophrynus dorsalis. The sequence goes on from CM074722.1 coordinate 238,552,119, forward strand.
CGTTGACAGGAGCAGTTCCAGAAGATTGGATGTTAGCAAATGTAATACCACACCACCAAAAAGGTAGCAAGGAAGAGTCTGGTAAGTCTTATGTCAGTAGTAGAAAAAATAATGAAAACCATGTTAAAGTAACAGATTGTTAAATATCTGAATATAAGTGTTTTTTTGAGGTCTTATACAGAACATGTTTACTGCAGGGAGATCTTGTCCAACTAATGTCATAGATTTTTTCACTGGGTAAATAAAATAATAGACGGGGGGTGGGAGCAGTGGATATATCTTATCTATATTTCAGTATAGCATTTGGGTCTGGATGTAAAAATAGTTGAATGGATTAGGCAATGTCTGAGTGACAGGAGACAGAGGATTGTAGTTAATAGATAATATTCAGAGGAAGGGCATGTTACTAGTGTGGCATCTCAGGGATTGGTACTAAAGCCCGTTCTTTTTAATATTTGTTTTAGTGAAATTACAAAAGGTCTTCAAGGTAAGGTGTGCATTTTTATGTAGGTTAATTAGAAGAATGGATGCCAGTATAGAAGGTACAGTTTAATGTTGATAAATCATATGTAAAATAATCTACTTGGGATATAAACATCAAAATGCAAAATATAGTATTAAATGTACCAAGCTTTCAGGGACAACAGAAGAAGGTAACTTGGGAATAGTTATTTCTTCATTCTTAAAAGTACACAGGCAATGTAACAAAGCAATGGGGAATGTGAGCAGGGTGCTTGGTTGTATACCTAGATGCATTAGTAGAAGTAAAAAGGAGGTGGTCACTCTACAGATCTCAGGTCAGACCTCACTTAGAGTGCTTTGCGCAGTACTGGAGACCCCATCTCCAGAAGTATTTTGATATTCTGAAGAGAGTTCAGTGACAGTCTACTAAAATGGTGAATGGAATGGTTTACCACATAAAAAATGTTTCTAGACAGAGTAAAGAATCTAAATGTGTAGTTCTGAGGAAATATGAGAGAGGGGATATGATAGAAACATTCAAAAACATGATGTGTAGGAGGGAGTAGAAATGCTAGGAAAAGAGTTCATAGACTAAAACTAGAAGAATGGAGGCTAAATGTAATGTAAGAAAGTGTAACTTCACTGAGAGGGTGGCAGATAAGTGGAATAACCTACCAGCAGAAGAGGAAGAGGTTTATACAGTTACAGAATTTAATTTAAGCATGCATGAGCTGGGCATCCTGCTATCCTGAACATAAAACAAGACCAAGGATCAAATAAAGCTTGAGGTTTTCACAGCAGGGTAAATGGGGAGACTATATATGCCGAAAGGTTCTTAAATGAAGTAAAAGTATGTGTTTCTTTGATGTCTATGCTCTAGGACACATCTCAGGCAGGGGAGTAACTACTGGGGTGTGAAGTGTCAGCTGAGATGGGACCCAGCATCCAAGAATGCCTTTCAGCTTTGCATAATTCTGCAACCTCGTATAATCAGACCAGTTTCCTATCTTAGCATTCAGTTTTTAACATCGTCACACATGTCTTCTCAAGATAGTAAGCCCAAAGTAATATTGGTGAGCCCCTCTGCATTTCTTCATTAACCTTTTGAGCACCAGAGGTGTGTTCAACGGGTTGAAAAGTACCCTGTTGGTACATGTTACTCAAACATGTGCCAAGACATGAGTGCGTGTTGGAGGCCCAGCCTCTAATGTTGGCACAGAGCCCAGTATGTTCTAATTTTTCCCAGTCAGTAGGTCTATGTAGACTAACAAGTGCAGTACCTCCAGTCATGGGCATTGCCAGGATGAAGTGGCTTAGCCCAAGGTGTCATGTTGTAAAGCAATGTGTTGCACACCCCTCTGGTCCTTAATTGGCTAGGAGGTATTACAGAAAGTTTAATCTGAGACCCAAGTCTCTTGAAAAATTAGCAACGCCCCTGAGGTTCACAAGTGCCTGGTTCATATAGAAAAATCTTGCACATACATAGGAAAATAAACTTTACTTTGGAAAGTCTGGAAGCAGCAGCTGATATTTATAACTTGTGCTAATTCAATTCCTGGGCCAACCACATGATAATAACGGAGAAAACAATGGTTTTGCCTTCATCCAGTAGATGTTAACTAAACCAGTAAAAGTATTTCTCTGCCCCAACTGCAGAGGATGTGCAACAAAATCTACCGGAGATGTATATTAGCATTCTAGGGCAGAATAATGAGTACTAACAAGTGAAAATGGATAAAATAATCCAACAAATTCAATTAAACACAGAAAGGTATTTCTGCAAAGAAGGAGTGTTTTGTTGTCATTGAGGGAGTACACATTATAGCAGGGGACATGATAATTGACAGAGCTACAGGAGAGAAGCATGTTGTCATTCTTTAATGTACCTGAATATATATTGCCAGCGACATGTAACAAAGAAAATTGTAACGCTTGTTTGACAGTGCTAAATACATAGGCCACATCCTACCAAAAGAACAAGTTTAACCAGATGTTGCTGAAGTCATCTGCAAAATGACAGTATCTGTGGACAAGAAATTCTATTGGAATTTTTAGATTCATTTCAGAACAAGAATGGAAACAGCTGTGACAAACCTGACGTATTAAGCTTTTACATTTCAAGTAAACAGTGGTATTTTTCATTTGTATTTTTAGCCACAAAGCAGTTTTTATTTAGATTTGTTTGAGGACTATTTCCACATCATTCTAAAGAGTGGCATTACGTTCATAGCCGTGGAGACATTATCCTTTCCAGGCTCCTTTACTATGGTTTTGCATAGATTAATAGCATGCAAGCCCGTGTACATGGGCCAAGGTTCGTGTATATTAAGAGGCCGCTACCTCACTGCTCTACGTCATGCAGACTTGCGTTACCTCACTCGCATGATGCAATCATGCGCAGTAGAGAATGCCCAAACGCGGGCAGTCTCTACTGTACATGACTGCATTGTGACAAACATCATAGCGAATTATTATATAGGATGATCTCACATCATTATCATTCTTTATTGTCTATTCAGATCTTGTACTATACTGAATGACCCTTCTTTTCTAATTCTTTCTGTAAATTTTTGCTGGTCCAGAATTACTGAAGAATACATTTAAAGTTTATCTTTATCAATTCAACAACTGCACTCTTGCCATCTTTTTTCACTTTGTACTTTTTTTTAAGGATATTGTCATTGATGCCAACCTTAAAACTATAGATAAGACAGCACAGTTGTTACCATGGCTTAACCCTTTGAGTTCCCGAAGGCTATCTAATCCATAGCCCTCTTGCACTCAAAGGGTTTAAGGCTGACAGTAACATTTATTATTTTCATGAAAATTCCTATTTTCTAGTATAAAACTATTTCACTAGTATCTACAGATCATGTATCTTTTTGGTAAGACACCCAGCACAGTAGCTGAAAGTTGTGTTTACACACTAATTCCTAAGATGTTGGTAAGCAATTATGTACATTTTGCCAGCATTTTGTTAACTAGTGACATATAAATAAGGTTTATTCACTTGAAGGGATAGTAATACTTTGTTTTATCTTTATTTTATTTTGTAGGCATTAAAAAAACATGAAGAACGATATGTCTTATCTCTCAAACCTTTATGGTTTAAGAGATATTCACAAGCAAAGTACCGCCCCCATTCAGCCAGATCAGAAGGGAGGTGCCCAGGTAGACTGCAGAGAGGGACAATCTTCAATTAAGATAAGGGAAAAAGCTGAAAAACTTGTCAAGGGGGTAAGGGCTTTCATTGTTTTCATACAAAGAAGTTTGTCCCCTTCTGTTATCTGTCTGGTCTTACAACCAGATTCACATCTGAGAAGAGATGGTTTACACTAGGTAAAAGGGGAGGGAGGGGAAACTTTGCTTGTGAATATCTCTTAAACCATAAAGGTTTGAGAGATAAGACTTATATCGTTCTTCATGTTTTTTTAACCCCTTCGCGTCCTGTGATGTACCCGGACCGTCACGCTGGTCTGGCACTTAAGGACCAGTGACGGTCCTGGTACGTCACGTACTTTTACTCACCGCGCTCCTGCAGGTAATACAAGTAATACAGTGGACTGAAAATGATCGCTCCAAGACCGGAGTGATCTCTTTCAGTCCTCCTTTTGATGTGCCGCCCCACCTGATCAGTCACGTGGGACGGCACGTCGAACGCGTCTATCTGGTCCTTAAAGGACCAGACACCGTGGGATCGTCGGACCCTAAGGGGTTAATGCCTACAAAATAAAATAAAGATAAAACGAAGTATTACTATCCCTTTAAGCCCTGGCTACCCTCACTCTGTACAAATAGAGTGCATGGTTGAAATGTACTGGGAAAATAAGAAAACAATAATCACAAGCAGTGATGGTACACTTAGGAGAAACCAGAGGGACTTGAAGTACGCATTTCATTTCTTCCGAATTACTACCTCAGTTCACCAGCTACTTGACAACTCAGACACTCCATTAGAGGATCTGGCCAATAAGTCAGACTCTCCATCATCATTATTTTCAAGATCTGGAATGAGCTACTGTAACTAGAAGTGGGTGTGAAATGGCTACCTTATAAGTTTTAAAATTACGGTCCACTAGTGCACAAAGTATAACAATGTTTTACTTGTGTTCTAGATATTAAAGCAGAACTAATGTCCACTAATAAGTAGCCTCCACTTACCATACTATGACCAGAAAGTTCTAATGGTAACTTTTTCCTGTCTTCATAAAAACCCCCTAGAAGCCCTGCATATGTGAATCTACCATCAGTGAGATTCTATGAACAGAGGAAAAAGATCCCATGAGCACTGAGTCACACAGCTTTGAAGTAACGGTAATCTGCAGAGCATACTGGCAGGAGACGGGTGAATTTTGAGCTATTTGAACAATAGCTCTGAGGGCACTGGAATGGGTTAAAAAGATCTTATATTTGACCATATACTGCCCGTTTAACCACTTCAGTACTAGGGAGGTCTAAAACTCATCTCCCTTGACCATGGGCGAAGAAAGTTAAAGTAGACATCTCATGCTAAGACAAGTTTAATTTGTTTTACAGCAAAATAAAGGGATAGCAACACTTAATATGTAAAAAATATATATATACTGTACAGTTTATCCTTCTGAGTAAAACAAGGGTACACCGTTGCCAAGAGGTGTTTTATTCAATAGTTATTGCAGCTAAAACTTGCATTTTTTTAGGTGCAATTTCGCAATGGCCTAAATGTTACAGTAGCGCTGCTGCTACACCATCCTATGGAGTTTTATGGTCAACTGTCCAGAGGTGCCCATTGGATAGTTTAGCAACAGCGCCACTGTACAATTTCACGCCATTGAGATATTGCACCTAAATAGTTTGAGCTGCAATAACTTCAATAAACACCTCTCAACAGTGGAAGTAAACTTCTTTTACTCAGAAGGATAAATCCTATAATACATATTTTTATCACTTAAAAATCTGCTTATATGTTGTACTCACCATTATTTCTGTAAATATTTCTGTGAATACTTTTAGAGAAATTAACCTTTATGTTTAGGTGACATTGGGTGGCATTTTATGCACCTTATGCTATTAGTTCTGTTCAAGAACGAAAGTATCACTTGTTGTGCTATTAGAAATGCCCCCAGTATTTGGGCTCTGCATCGATTCATTCATAGAGCAGGGTGTAAAAAAGCTGGTATACCTATAAAGTCTCCGGATCTTCCCTGGAGGCTTTTTTTTTTTAGAGTTAATTGCCGGGTCTCCAGGGACAAAGGCTGATTAACCGGAGGTTGTGAGTTTCCTGTGAAATTCTGCCCACCTCTTCTCCTTCCCATCCAGTTAGGCTCCGCCCCCTTTAGGACATGAATCACATAATTTACATGACAGTTTTTCAAACTGAGGCAGGAAGGGTACATGATCCTACTTAACACTTCAAGAAGGGTTCACATTACACTTTCCATTGAGAAGCATTTGAGGTCCTGCAATCCTGATAACAACTGTGATGTCTGCCTCCATGGACATGATGTCCAGGTCCAATTGAAGATGTCTTTTTCTTGAAGCAAGGGCAAAATTCCTAGCGGCCATAATAAGGTAAGTGGGGGTTATTATTAGCAAGTGTTAGTTCTCCTTTAAAGGCAATCTTATGTTTTGGTTTTTTGCTTGTTTTGTTATATAACTTTAAATGTGTGGCTATAAGTGATGCATTTTGTCTTTGAAAGAGTTTGTATCTGCTCTTATGAAATGGCAACAATTCATAAAGCTCAATTCACACTGATTTTCTGTGAGTGTTGTGAAAATCCAGTGAGAGACCAATAAATACTCTTTGGAAGCAAAGTGATATTTTTATACTATAATAGATTAGTTGCAAAACAACAATTAAATAAAAAAAACAGTCTGATGGAGGAATAAAACAACTATTTCTCACACAATGTAGTCAGAAGATCAAGTCATTAAATTTGAAATAAGAGAGCCAAAGACCCGTGTCAACTACCTATTAGTCCACCATGCAGGTAAAGTGATTATTTCCTAGCAGTTATGACATCATATGCCAATGATGAGGGAGCGGTCAGTTTTCCTGAAAGCAGAAGAAGGAAAGGTAGGGGACTGCTGAGACTCTTTAGATCTGATACACTAAACATGAGAGAGAGAGAAGAGGAGCACACCAATGATGATGCTCTGTGCTAGCTATCATGTCCTCTCCCAAGTCTCACATTCAGGACTGGACACCCTGAAGACCTTTTGCTGTCATGGATGCCCATTATCCCCAGCTTGTGAATATCTGGAGGTCATTAGGTTACTGATGTTTGATGCTCAGTGGGGTGGAGAATGACCTTGAGTGTGGATGTGCTCAAAAGGGTATTCCAACTTTGCCATATATTCATCTATGTAATATTTTTGATGATGAGATCATTTGGATGTGGTGAACAGTTTTACAATCACTGATTTGACTAACAAGATGTGATAAAATTATTGCTACACTCATTGAAAGCCTTGTGTCAAATACAAACTGCTTAATAGTTTAACTATGAAACATGGAATAAGTCTGTACTTTGAAATGCAAAGTATATGTTATAAGATGTACACACGCATTTAGAAAATTCTCTTGTAAAGAACTGCTGAAATATTTTACAAGTAAAACTGCACCATCTAGTGGACAAAAGCATTTAGTACAGTAGGAATATACATTTTTCTCTGCAGTTATTTTTTTACAGATACCTTACTTTGTTTAAAATATGTAAATTTATAAACTTACTTATTTGGTGCTCCATGTATATTGGTCAGTACAGAAAAATTATTCCGTACACTGCGCAAACTTGCTAACACCTGAAAAAAAGAAAGGTACATTAATTTAACTCTTTAAATTTAAAATCAAATTGCTTATTTATTTAACAAGTTAATGTTACTGACAAGGAACCATCTGAATTTTTTTTTATGAAAGCTTTCTGTCTGCGACTGGAAAAGCAAAAAATAAGAAAAAAAAGCAAAGCAATATATAAAAGTCAGTCACTAGTGCTGCAGAAAGACTGCAGCACTGTATAAATATCCCTGTTTTCACAGTCCCCGATTAAAAGCTCTCTGGAAATAGGGACATAGAAGTGAAAAAAAATAGTGATGATGAAAAAAAATATAGACAATTTGACTTTATATATTATGCATTTGCAGAACATGCTAAGTCAAAAAAGGAAGTTGATGGACTCTTTAAAAACCCTATTGCAGTAGACACATCCTTACATCATATTTAAGTTGCTTATTTGCCAATGTGATGAACATACTTGGTGTTGTTGTTTTTTTTTTTTTTTTTTTTTAATAGCAAGAATGAACATTACACTTCGGACCACCAGCAGATGTCCAGAAACTGATCAAAGTTGTTCCTGGCCACTTGGGGGGGGGGGGTTAATTCACACATTTTATGTGGTTTTCTATAGAGGAACATGTAGAATGTGCTGTGTGTCTGTGGCTCTAGCATAATTTTTGGTTGAAAATACAATAATGAAAAAGTCAATACACATTGACATATTCATAGTTTACTTTTTAAAAATAATTGATTTTGCAAGTTTATTTTGGTATTATAACATGGTTGGTGAATCTGTGACCTGTCAATTTATATCATTCACAGCTGACAAATAGCCAGATGGTTATGATGGGAGGCTTACAGATTATCTTATTCCATGTAGAACACGTGAACCATGGGGTAAAGTATCCTCCTGCAGAATGGCAGGGCACTTGCTTTTAAAGGTTCTCTGGAAGTGGAGACATGCTCCCTTTTAACAAAGATCGAAGATAAAAAAATACTAATAAAAGAAGCAAGACAGGAAGGGGCCACCTGAACCACAGACCCCCAAAGACCCCCTGCCTAGAAAGTAAACAAATCATTTTCTGCTTATTGGTAACTTCAAAAATATCCCCCTCATCTCTTTTGTCCAGTGTGGAACACAGGAACCATGGGAATATACCAAAGATATCCACCAAGATTCCAGGAAGGGAAAGAGATAAAACTCCTCAATGTACAGACCAGTTCTAACAGAGAAAGTGGTAAAGATACAACCTCAGGTGTCAATGGACACTTGCAAACCAAATCAAGTAACAGGAAAAAACACAAGCTACTGGAGGAAAAGAAAAAAAAGGATACCTAAACAGGCCCAACAGTATGTAGAACCTTCTGTCCAAAACTAGCTTCAGCTGAAGCCAGAACATTGACACTGTACTGTTCAATAGATGTATGAACAGATGCACATATGCTCCACAAAGACCTGGATTTTGGAGATCCAGGAAGCACCCACCACTTTCATGGATTGAACTGTAACCCTAAGGGGACAGACCTGTTTTCTGATGACATGGGCCTGACAAATGGTTTAATTTACCTAGGAACCCACTCTCACCTGAGACACTACTAGACCAGCACAAGGGCCCTCTGGAATGGCAAAAAGCAAGTCTGAATTGTAAGGCTTTGTATGAGGAATATAGCACTACAAACACTCAACTATTTCTAAACAATGAAGCTCCTGCTCCTGTACGTTACGTTAGAAAGAGCAGGACAAGGAGAAAGGAGAACAAAATCCTGGATAATGAGTACCTCAGAAACAACCTAAGGGGGAAACCTCAATGAATTCTGAAAAGTTAATACATTAGAGGGGTTTCTACAAATCCCAAAGTTTAATAATAACTTTGTTTAGGATAAAAGCCTCTGCATATTTTCAGTTTGGAAACTGATGTACACCTGTATTTGTCCAAACCATTTGACAGAAATATTCACATATAGCTTTACAATAAATGAGACAAGTAGATGAATATGTTTTGTAAGGTATTTTTATATATCTGCCCTACTTTTGTGCAGACAGACTGGGACAGAATCATGATAAAATGATTTTTTCTTCCAATTTTATGCACAATATATGAGTAAAGATATGGGATGAATATTTAGTTGTGTAAACTTTGGATGACCTCCCTACTGTCTGTACTCTACTGACATGTTGGACTCCCTATCGCAACTTATTGGTTGACTCCTGTATGTAATATTTAATTATAAAGGTTCATTTAAATAGTATGTGCTGTACATGTGTTCAGCATTCCTGCCAACACAGCGTACTTGGTAGTCCAACCGATATCCAAAGCACTGAGGTGATCCAAAGTCCAAACTTTAAAAGTTAAAATTAAAGAAAGCAGTGGAATGTAGGAAAAAATGCACAATGAATAGTTATCTTATTGTTAATTAATAACAATTTTTTCCAACTGACAGGTCCACTTTAAGATGCAAAGTCCTCTCATAATCCAAATGCTAACATACAAAAATATTTGGCGGCTGAGAAATCTACAACATTAATACTAAAGTTAATTTTGTAGAACGTATTAATTGGAACATACCTGGGCAAAAGGTGTAACTATCAAGTCATCTCCATGCCTAGAAGGAAACAAAATATGCATTTAGTGAAAACGTTCATTACTACTTGATATAAGAAGTGCCAGTGCTTAAACTACTCACAGTAGAATGCATACAATTATAAAATATATTTATTAAAATAAACATTTATATGAAAAAACAGCATAAAACAAAAATAAACTACTATAATTGATACCGGTACCCTAAAATCTTTGTGCCCAAAAAATATACTAAGAAAGCAAAGGGAGTTCCAGTAGTCCTCATAGGTAATACAGTAGTTTGATCTTCTCAGCTAAATAAGTGTAAGCCCTATATTAATGAGTTAATTTCTGTAATTTTGATCACATACCTAATGTCCAGTGCAATATAGATTAAATCCTGAATAAATCTCCATAGTTGTTATAATTATTCCATATATGCAACCGGACAATGATGATGAAAATAAGATGATGTCTAAAGTTGTATCAATGAGTAAAGCAGGAACTACAACACTGCCAATGCTTTCACATGCACTCAGTATACTCATCCAGAGTGTAATGGGAATTGAGATGGCATATGACATGGTTTAAGTTCATAAGTACACATAACAGAGAAGATGCTAACTTGCTGTATGCCAAACAAAAATCTTGGTCAATAAAGCAGTAAGCGTTCCAAGTATTCATGGTCTGAGCATATCTATACCCTCTATCACCTATCATTTCACTCCTCATTAAATTTCAGATGAACATATTGAATGCAAAGAAGATCATTTGGTGTGCAACAGTCATTTGTGAATCAGATGTTATGTGGCCTTGGCGGGGGACTGTGCATGTTATAATTCTTTGTGTTCCATGGGGGGGTGGGGGTGGGGTGGAGTGTGTGTGTGCGTGTGTGTGTGTGTAGCGCATCCCTTTTGCACTCAAAGGGTTAACCCTTTAGAGAGATAGTAATGTTTTATTTTAAGTTTCTTTAATATTGTAGGCATTAAAAAAAGAATTACATCAATGTAAGTCTTCTCTCTGAAGCCTTTATGGTTTGAGAGATATAACTGGCTAAAGTTCCCCCCTCCAGGCTGTTTCAGAGAAGTCTGCCCTCTAGCTGACAGCAGGAGATTCCGGTCTCGGACAGGCCAGCGGCTCTTTAGCAGAGCCAAAATTGCGCTATTTAGAAATAAATACTTCATTGGACAGGTCTACAAAGTGTGCCTGGTCTGCAAGCACACTTTGTAGACCATTCCAATTAAGTATTTATTTCTAAACTAGTTGAACAGCCTATTACACGGGCCACAGTGCCACTGCCACCCGGTCGCGGGGCAGTCACGCGCAGTAGAGACTGCCCACACCACTGCTGATACAGAGCTGGAAGCTCCTTCGGAGCGCCCAGCTCTGTATCAGCCGTGGCGTGGGCAGTCTCTACTGCGCATGACTGCAGCAAGCGCAGCAGTGTCTACTGAGCATGTCACGGTGTTACACACGTTTTAGCGAATTATTATATTGGATAGCGCAATCTCGGCTCTGCTGTAGAGTCGCCGTCCGGTCAAATGACCGGAATCTGCTCCTATCAACTAGAGAGCTGACTTCTATGAAACAGCCTGGAGGGAGGAACTTATGGTTTGAGAGATAAGACTTACATCAATGTAATTATTTTTTTAATGCCTTCAATATTAAATGGATAGTAAACTCGGGAAAAAAAATACAGCGAAATGATAGGAACAATTAAAAAATACTCATTCCCATCTCTCAAACCGTTATGGTTTGAGAGCTATAAGAAAATAAAGTCCTCCGCTCCCTTCCCTTTCTGCCTGACAAGCTGTAAATCTGTCAGAGGCAGAATCCAGTCGCTCGACTTTAGGCGGCTCTTCAGGAGTGCTGACATCAGACTATCTAACTATAATTACTTCATCGGAATGATCTACAACGTGTGCTTGCAAGCCAGGCACACATTGTAGACCGTACCAATGAAGTAATTATAGCTATATATCTCGATGACAGTGCTCCTGAAGAGCCGCCATCTGGTCCCGGAAGCAGGAACTCATGATGTCCGCTATACAGCGGACGCATGAGAAGTGGGAGGGAGCGGAGGGCTTTATTTTCTTATCTCTCTCAAACCATAGCGGTTTGAGAGATGGGAATGAGGGCAGTAAGTATTTTTAATGGTTCCTATCATTTCTCCTGTACTTTTAAGTGGAGATATTAGCCCTTCAAAATTGGGCACTTCTGCATTCAGCGGGACTGTATGTCCCACATGATGCCTCAAGACTTCCCAGCTGCCCCAGGGAGTGTGTTCACACTCCTCCCTTCGAAGCTGGATTTCTGTGGTGTAGCGTTACAGCAAACTCCGTTTACAATGCTACTGAGGTTGCAACCTCAGTAGCATTGTAAACGGAGTTTGCTGTAACGCTACACCACAGAAATCTAGCTATGAATGGAGCGTGAACGCGCTCCCTGGGTCAGCTGGGAAGTCCTGAGATGGTACAGGGTCCCGTAGAATGCGGAAGTGCCCAATTTTGAAGGGCTAATATCTCCACTTATAGGCAATTTCAAAACAAAATACACACAGCTCTTATGTTGGGTTAAACATTTAAACCCACTGTAAAACTTTGATTTCTGGTAATAGTTCCACTTTAATATATATTTTATAATCAATTGCATGTATTTTTCTTTGACTAGTTTAAGTGCCAGGACTTTATATTCAGTCTTGTATTTAATATCATAGGAGGATATTTATACATAGCAGCTGAACTCATTTCTTTGGTCATCCAAGCAGCTATATTGTAAAATAAATAACATATGCAAATGTAAATCTTTAATCTTATATGTGAGGAGGGAATAATCTAATGACAATAAAGAGGTGCATACAGGGTAATAAATTTAACAAAAAGGAACGAAAAACAGATATTCCTGCAGTACTCAGGACTCTCTACTATTGTCATATATTAACTTCAATTCTCTCTGGAATATTAGAGAAAATTATCATAAAACAACTTTTAATACATATATAATTGAAAACTCAGGTGAATTCCATAAAAGAGCAAATTGTGAGAAAGATCTGTACCCTCAATATTCTGTTAGCTGGGGCAAAAAGAAACCGGCTTGCCACTAGCATCAAACAACATGTTACTTAGCTGACAATATGATAATCTAGTGATTAGAATACTCATAAGCAATATATTTGCTCAGCATCTCTTAGAGTCTTACAAAACAAAATAAAAAAGATACAGGACTTACAAAAGAAAGTACCGGTCAAAAAGGAAATTATCGATTACCAGCTCTAAAAACGGACTAAAAAACAGTAATGCAAAATCAAATTGCAAAAAGAAAAAATGTCAAGTATTCAAAATATATAAACAGCCCTTGAAAGGGCTTTTGGTTACCAGCCTTAAAAAGGGTTATTGTGACATTAATTTATTTTAATTAGGTGTGTAATTGAGAGAGGGTATAAAAAGATTGTGGCTCAAATAATTTTTAAATTCATTATCATTGTAACATAGTGCACAGAGTATTCCAGAAAAGTTCAGGAAATAATTAAAAAATAGACACTCATTTGTCAGTGTCTGTATCAGTCTGATTCCCATTTTTTTGCCTTGTGGCTTGCTCATAGTCTATCTATCAGCATCCCAAGAAAAATGGTACTTCACTTGTTTGGGTTGACATACCATATCAGGTGCCAGAAGCACAAACCTACACTTGCCACTTTCCTTTCTGAAATTACCTGCCGGCACTAAAATGGTGAAAACCATTACAGATATGAAGAAAATGTATGGAGGGCATACCATTTTGGAAAGCAGTAATTCACCTCCATCAAATGACGATTAACTTGGCTATTTTTTTCGTCTAGGCTGGTGTGTGCAAATGTTTCTGGTGCTATCGGAGAAAATAGAGCTATCTTACCTTTCTTCTCCTTCAAAGATATGGATAGTTTTGAAAAACATGGAATTTCTAATCTCATTTAGTATCTAGTGCCAGCCACATAAAAATTGTATCTCATTTGTATGGACTCACATATCATAGGGGGTATCAGAAACACAAAACTATGTCAATTACAATCCCTTATTTTTCTCACATTTTTCTAATATGACGTGTCTGTACTAAAATGTTATTTTCAACTATAATTGAAGAAAAGGTAGACAATTTAGGAAAATAGATAACCAGCTGCATCAAATGAGGGATTAGTGCCTTTCTAACCCATGGCTACTTTGCACAACTATATCCAGCATGTGGTGCTATAGGAAAAAAAACACACATGCTTTCTAAAGTTCACTTGCTTCAAATATATTATAAGTCTTGCAACACCATGGGATTTCCTGCTACATACAGTATATAGTTCTGGTCTGAGAAAAATGGTAACCCACCGATATGGTTTGACATACCATAGGCAGTACCAGGAGTATTGCTACCAGTGGAACAAGGCTGGGGTGTCAGGAAGTGTATGTGTGATTCTGTGGTTAGCACTGGAAAAGACTGGGCAAGCACACAGTAGAACTGGACTGGAGAGTCAGATGGTGTATGTGAGGTTCTGTGGCTAGCGGTGGACAACGGAACAAGACTGGCGTTTCAGAGAGTGTGTGTGTATGATTCTGTGACTTCCAGTGGACTGTGGTACAAGTCTGGGGTGTCATAATTGTGTGGTTCTGTGGCTATTAGTGGGCCAAGACTGGTGAAGCTGACAGAATATGTGTGGTTCTATAGCTACCAGTGTGACAGCTGAACAAGGCTGGGGAAGCAGACAGTGTTTTGTGGACCTCTGGCTACCAGTAGTACAAGGCTGGGATGTCGAACAATGTATGTTAAACAAGGCTGGAAAAGTAGACAGTGTAGAAAGTGGACATGTGTGAGTGCCAGAGGGGTATCCAACATATTGCAAAACAATGCATTGGATACCCCCTGGCAAAAATGTAATAAAAAGTTTGGGAAAGGTGACATAGCCAGAGTTTTCTGTGGATATATTCCATTCATGCTTGCAGACTACTGAAGCATTTCTCTCCCTTCAACCCTTTACATGCCAGAGCAGTGCACAATAAATAATAAAGCACACTCAAGTATAAAATCCTCAATGTAATCCAGTTTTAATTTACTGCTGGCAAAAATGTAATAAAAAGTTTGGGAAAGGTGACATAGCCAGACTTTTCTGTGGATATGTTCCATTCATGCTTGCTGACTACTGAAGCATTTCTCTCTCTTCAACCCTTTACATGCCAGTGCAGTGTGCAATAAATAATAAAGCACACTCAAGTATAAAATCCTCAATTTAATCCAGTTTTCACTTACTGCTCACTTGCAGCTGAGGAGTTCCTGGACATAGTCTTTGGTGACAGATCATAGTCACTATCTGACCTGTAGAGGAAGGATTCCCTCCGTTGGTTGTGACTTGCAAAGTTGGTGTGTAGGACAAGGCCAGAACCAGGGCTGGCTTGGGGATCCAGTGGGCTACGACCTGGGGTTGGGCCATTTTCAACATCAAAGCTGTAAGAAATCAAAGGAAAATAAAATGGTCAAAGATGGAATAGTAGATTAGCTATATGAAAAATTAAAATAACGATTCTGCCATATTGAGAACCTAGGTTGAGGCACTCAATTTCACATGTTAAAGATGAAGTAAACAAAAAGAAAAAGTTCTAGGTATTTTCCTGCTGAGTAAAACAAGGCAAAATTAATCCCACTACTGTTTTTTTTTCTGCTGTGGGCCCTAAGTGTCAATGTTCTTACTACTTACTATGGAGAGCTCTCCCACTGAGTGCAATATAGAAAAAATGGTTTTTGAAAATCAATTGATGTTGCTCACAATTTGAGCTGCAATAACTTTTCAAGAAATCTCTCCAGGCAATGGGGATATCCTTCTTTTACACAGCAGGAAAAGCCTTACAACATATTTTTCATTAAAAAAAAAAAAGTTTACTGCATTAAAAATTCTATTCATACACATTTTAACAAAAATTGTCTTAACACAGTCAGCTTTTTTTTTTTTTTTATATGACCTGTTCACTGTACACTACTTAAACTTTCATGGACCCCTTGGATGCTAGAGATTTCCCCAAAAAGTTGCTTTGCAATGTGTTGGAAACATCTCTAGCATGCATGTGATTAAACAAATGTATTTCAAATCGATCAAATTAAGTCATTTTTATTCTCTTTAATTTTACCTATTTGTTGTACTAGATATTTGCTTATAATATAATTTGTTTTGAAAAAATTACCCTTTACTTGTTGGTGGCATCTAGTGGCACTTCATGCAAATTAGCTTGTGCTCGGCCAATATTATCACACAATATGTTATGAATGAATCTAGGCAGAACCCACATAGCAAAGTGACCAGTACATTTTGTCTTGAACTAAACTAATTAGCATGACAAGTAGTGATGGAGGCTTCATATTATGGTTTACTTTCTTTACTGACCTCCCTCAGCAGCAAAGAAAACTTTATTTTGCAACATAAAGATAAACTTGATAGTTAGTGAACATTCCCCTTCAGCCAGGCAACATTCTCCATCCCCTTAAAACTGTACTTCTACAAATGCCACTGTCTCTTTCTTTGCTGCTACCTCAGGGATAAGCATTATATATTGGTTTAAATTGTATGTTTTTTAATTGTATGTGTAAAATGTATTTCTTTATATAATATATATGCTGCTTTTGGTTATTTATGCAGCTTGTTTACTTGCTTGTTTTCTTTTCAGAAGAATCTTTGTGCGCTCTCTTATTATTTAATTAGCATTCAGAGACAGAAGAGAGTGATCTGGGCAACTTTTGCAGAGACAGGTCTGTATCCATATTTGTAATTACCCTGATTTTGGAGACAGTGTCATTGCACTTCAGGTTATTGCCTAGTATTTAGCAACCAGTTCACCCACTAATGTTTTCAGCTGCATATTAAATCTAGTTCAGTTACCTAAGATCCTTTGCTGTGACTATTTGGTGAACCTGCAATGTATTTCTGGCTATTCATTTTCTTTATCCTTTAAACATAGAGAAGACTAATTTCATCACAGGAAATTACTCTCATTCATCTCTATCTGTTAAAAAATATATAAGTCCTTGCCCAATGGGGTAAATTATTATTTCATTTTGTTTCCAGTTGAGGAGGAACAAGTCTTTCCTCTCAACCCTCAAGAAAAACATTTTTAACATATTATGAAATTATCAGTTAATACATCAGTCAGCTACCATGATAGAATCAATATCTACAGTCCTACAAAATAAGACCCCTTCTATGGGAAGTAATAGGGTTAGATCCCCTTTTCAGTGTGATACATTTTGGTCAGTGGAAGGATCACAGTATGAAGGGGAGGATATCAATTACAAACAAGGAGAAAAAAGGGCTACAAAAACAAACATGTTACTATCAAAAGATCAGTTAAACAAATCAGGGAAATAAAATAATTTTCTCCCTTAGATATTCTAACATCCTGAACCCTCTCTTCAGGAGGAGGTGTGAATGAGGGTAAGAAGTCAAAATAGGGATGAACAGGAGGCAGCAACACAGACTACAGAATAATCTGACTTAGATTTAGAATCTGATAATAACAAAAAACTAAAGAACATAAAGATCCTAACAAGATCATAGATGAACAGGGTAAACCACTCTTAAACTCTGATGAAATAAAACACCCAAGGTCTTCTGAATGGTCTCTGGTAAATCATGTGCCTAAATAGTTAGAGTGCTGGGGGAGAAAACATGTGTATAAAATGATCAGAAACAGGTTAAGGGCAGAATGTCCAAGACCATCTATCCCCAACAAAGCTGCTGATACCACATAGATGGATCCCGGAATTATTAAATTACAGAGCAAGTCAGGGAAGTATCTAAGAAAGGATCTACATAGATCACTTAAATCAGTGATTCTTAAACAGATTTCCGTGGCACGTTCGTGTGTCATGGGCATCTACTTTGGGTGTCCCCCCTTTTCTATAAAGACTTTGAGTTAAATGTAAATGCTGAGTTTCAAGTGAATATTTATGTATATTTTTCTCCACAATATGTTTGTTTCTGTTATTCTGATTGTATCCTCCATTACGCGCTTGACAAACTACCTATAACATGTTAGGTGTGACCCGAATATTCACTCTGCATGTTAGGGGTGCGTTGAACAAAAAAGGTTGAGAACCACTGACTTAAATTGGGCTAAGACAAATTATTAGATGTAGTTGGGCCCTTAACAAGAATATTCTAACTTACAGAAGATGTTTTATCAAGTAATGCACCAGTTGATACTCATATCTTGAGAGGATGGGTTCAAAGAGCCATCTATTGGGAAACGCCAATGAATTTATATAATCTGAAAGGCATAGAGCAATTCTGTTAAAATAGATCCTAAGTAGTGTTGAGCGAGCGTGCTCGGCCGATGCGCGGATCGGCTCGAGCATCGCTCTGCTCGGCACATGGCGGTACTCGTCGAGTACCGCCATGTGCTCGCCCGCCATGTTCGGGTGGCGGGGATCTGTGCCGGAGGAGGCACAGATCAGAAGACGCTCCGCTGGACCACCAGGGACTGGAGGTACGGGGGCATTGCGGAGATGAAGGGGGCATTGCGGAGATGAAGGGGGACATTGTGGAAGAGGGGCATAGCGGAGATGAAGGGGGACATTGTGGAAGAGGGGCATAGACTCTATGCCCCTCTTCCACAATGTCCCCCTTCATCTCCGCTATGCCCCTCTTCCACAATGTCCCCCTTCATCTCCGCTATGCCCCTCTTCCACAATGTCCCCCTTCATCTCCTCTATGCCCCTCTTCCACAATGAAGGGGGACATTGTGGAAGAGGGGCATAGCGGAGATGAAGGGGGACATTGTGGAAGAGGGGCATAGAGGAGATGAAGGGGGACATTGCAGAGATGAAGGGGGACATTGCGGAGATGAAGGGGGGCATTGACCAGGCACCCTCCCCTCATCAGAGCAGGGGGTGCCTGGTGTAATGCTCGTGTCGCCCCATTGTATTCAATGGGGCTCGGGTGCTCGGCCGAGCACTCGAGCCTCAGGGGGTGCTCGGTCAGAGCACCCGAGCACCCGAGCATCGGGGTGCTCGCTCAACACTAATCCTAAGTTAGATGCTATGGCAAACTCAGAACCTGGTCCTTCAGCCCATGGCCAACATTAAAAGAATTAGGGAAGTTGCCAAACAGAATTCTACTTAACTTCACTTGAAAAAATTACTCCCTATTATTTCCAATTTTCAAACACAGACAAGAATATAAGTCTTATGAACTTCAACAAAAAAGGAGCCTTAAAACAGGTTCCAAAGATTCACCAGATTTTGTAAGAAATGTATTCATGATTGGAAATAAAGAATCAGAGTTACACTCTGAGATACATTTCTGTATGATAAATTAATGTATCCAGTACAAACATTTCAAGATGGAAGGTATTCATTAACTAAGATCTTCTGTTACCAGACAAATGGATATTAAAGATTGACCTCAAGCATGCATACCTAATGGTACCGATGTTACTCCTACATCAATCGTTGCTCCATTTCCTTTGGGGAGGAAGCAAATGGCAATTTACATGTCTCCCTTTCGATTTTTCCTCAACCCCATGGTTTTCACAAAATTGATGAAACCAGGAGTCAACTTCTATGATGCAGGGGTGTTTGGATAATTATTTACCTAGACTATATGTTAATTATGTCCTAAGACGAACAGATGAATCGGTTATTGGCGGACCTTGGATTCCTTATAAGTTGGGAAAAATGTATTCTGAAAACTTCCAAATGCCTGAAATGCTTAGGTTTTGTGATAGATTCAATCTGATCCTCACTCTACCTGCTCAGAGAATGAATTCACAAAAAGACTGACGGTTCTCCACAAAGTTCTAATTTTATTGAGAATACTAGATCCTATCAAGAATCAAGTCACCACATATATTGATTGGAACATTTTTATCCCTCCTATTCGATGAAATCAGTCTTCTATTTCTGCAGGCCATCTAGGATATGAAGGAATTCCTATGGACAAACATTCTTTGCTTTGTAGACTTATGATAGGCATTTATTTTTCTAGACCTCTAAGACCAGAGATAGACTTCACTGTGGAACGTCATGATGTCCTAAAGTTACTTGAGTACATTTTTCTATAACTAGAAGACCATAAACTCAGTGGAAATCAGTATTTTATCATCCCCCCCCCCCTTAAAAATGCCAAGTTGTGCATCGTTCAATGTTTTTGTGTGTATGAAAATTGGACAGCTAGTCTATGACATTCCAAGTGTCTACAATATCTAATTTTCTTTTACAAACCTAAGTTTCCAGTAATGTTGGCCTATTTGGCGAGCTGGGTATGATGTATTATGCAAAGGGGAGATATTTATATAAATTCGTTTGGAGCCCATCCTTCTAGAGTTTTGATGTCTTCTAATATGTTTTACTTGAATGGTAGATTGGAATATATTCTCGGAGCTAAAGATTGGTCTAGTGAGTCCAGTTTTGAGTTCAGTTTGAAAATGTCTATGTTCTTCATAACATGATCAAGAGGGTTTGTTTGAATTTAAATGTTTTATGTTTATGGATTTAATATGGTTGCAATATGAAAGAGTGTTGGTCACAGTTCCAAAGAAAGAAGAAGTGGCAGCTGGAGTAGTACAGTTTTAAGGGGATGGAGAGTTCTGATTGGGTGAAGGGGGCTGTTCACTATAAAGCTTATCTTTACTTTATCTTGTAAAATAAAGTTTCCTTGACTCTTGAGGGGGTTAGTAAATAAAATCCTGACTTTCCATCACAAAAGTTCAACATTCACCAAAATTTAAAAGTTGACTTCTCAAAAACATTTTATTTGACATAAAAATGGCTTGTACAACTTATAAGCAGTTTGTAATTCTTTGTAGAACAAACTAAAAACATCTCAGGGTGACAGGTCTACTTCTTGTAGGAGTGTTTCATTTTTTGTCAGCCTTGCAGTAATTGCCTTAAAGTATTTCATCACCCATAAGTACATAACATGCCACTGAGATACATATTAATGTTAGATTACATATTTCCATTCCATCCATCACTTCTTTACAAAGGCACGACTACTTGCTCTAACACTTCTTCAGGTTAAACTGATGATGGACACTTACAAGATGGCATTTACAGGTCTTTATATTCCCATGCATTTTCCACTGTACTACAAATGTGCAGTTCTAATGGACATGAATAATTCAAGGCATACGCATGATGAAGAAATGTTATATGTAATTATCATTACCTCTGATATCTGCAAATCTTAATCAGACAGTTTTTATTAAAATGCAATGAGTATAACCATAATAAACTATAAGTAAAGGGAATGTAACACATATAAGTGTAACCCTTGGAGTGCAGGAGGGGAACGCAATGCATATTTTTGCTATTCTGTTCTATTGAGCCTATGCAGTTGCATTAAGATATTGCTATCCTGATATATCTTAAAGGTACAGTATTGCTTCACAAAAAGCAGCTCAGATTAATCTTCATAGTATTTGGGCCGTGGAGAGGATAATTTCAATACTGTACGAGTTGTAGTTCAAGAGTAAATGAATGATAAAGTATCCCCCTCCCACCCCTTTTACTGATGTAACACTGCCCACCTCAGAGCAGCAAGACTGTCCAGATGGATCTCAGAGAGGGACAATCTTCAGTGAGTATAACGAAAAACCTGTAAAACCTGTCAAGGAGGGCAGGGTTTTCCTTATGCTTACAGTAAGAAGATTGTCCCTTGCTGTGAGCTGTCTGGTCAAGTGACCAGATTCCACATCTGAGGGTAGGTGGCTTACACTAGGTAAAAGGGTCGGGAGGAGGATATTTTATCATTCGCTTACTCTTTAACTACAACTCTGACAGTATTTAAATAACACTCTCCAGGGCCCAAATACTATGAAGATTAATCTGAGCTGCTTTTTTGTGAAATATTACTATCCCTTTAATGCTCAGGCTCCTACAAATAAGTACTGGAGCGTTTGTCTTACTGGAATGTTTCTCTCACCTTATTCACACATAATTGCATTTCGCCCCAGTTGAATTTAGAGGACCTGACAAACACGGATAATTTAAATTATTAAAGTCCAACTATACATTTTTAATGTTTGTAGGAGTACTTTGGTGTGTCATATTTATTTACTTATTTAGAAAATATCTATATATACACACACACACACACACACACATTAAAAATGTTATATACAGTTGCATATTGTTTGTAGACATAAAGAAGCTGTTATTTTCAGGTGTTTAGACTGGGAGAAGATCTGATTTTTTTCAGATTATTCCAGACATTCGGAGCTCTGAACTTCTTGTAATGTGGAATACTCAGGGAATACTCAGCCCCTGATGTAACACTGCTTGGATCAGAGCAGCAGGGTGGCATCCAGGTGGATTGCAGAGAGGGACAATCTTCAATTAAGATAAGGGAAAAACCTGTCAATGGGGGCAGGGATTTCATTGTTCTCACAGTAAGAAGATTGTCCCTTGCTGTGAGCGGTCTGGTTTGTGGACCAGATTCCACATCTGAGGGGTGGTGGCTTACACTAGGTAAAAGGGGCGGGAGAGGGAAACTTTATCATTCAAGTACTCTTGAACTACAACTCAGTATTGAAATAACACTCTCTATGGCTCAAATACTATGAAGATTAATTGGAGCTGCTGTTTTTGTGAAACATTATTTGTTTCTAAACAGAGCACCTATTTTGGGATAAAGCTTGGATGATAGCTTGTCAATATGAAGACCAAAAGTGAGGTTGGGGTCAAGCCACATACCAAGAGGAGTCCACTGGGGCCAGTTTACGATTAGACTCTGTTACAATGGATAGATTGGTATTGCAGAGTTTGCGTAGTTTATGCTTTGTATCAAATAACATTGTCATCGTTTTGTCAGTGTTTAAGAACAGTTTGTTCTTTGCTATCCATCTTTCAGCTTCAGAGAAATCGTGCTGTAATATGTCCTCAAGTTGTGATACGTTTGAATTTTTAGCATATATTATAGTGTCATCTGCATACATGTGTAAAGAAGATGCTTTGCAAACCTTGGGTAGATCATTTATAAATAGAGAAAATAGAAGAGGGCCAAGGATGGAGCCTTGGGGAACCCCACTTGTTACTTTGAGCTGAAGGGAAGTATTGTCAGCAACAGACACATATTGCATTCTGTCTGATAAATAAGATCGGAACCAGTTGAAAGAATGATTACCCAGTCCTGAACTTTGGAGTTTACTTATCAGAGTGCTATGGTCTACTGTATCAAAGGCCTTTGCAAAATCTAGGAAAATAGCTCCAGTGAGTTCACCATTTTCCATGCCAGTCTGGATTTCACTGGCTACTTTTAGGAGGGCAGTGATTGTGGAGTGATTTGAAAGAAAGTCTGATTGAAGGTGGGTGGAAAAAATTGGTCAGTGATAAATGTCAACGTGTTGAAAAACAATACAATAGTGGTGAATACTCACTACACCCAATACTGATAAAAAGTGACTATTTACAGTACGTGGGATTTATTGCAATGTGAAAGATAGCTGGGAAAAAAACTTTATATAGTAATAAGTGGTTACGTTTTGCAGAGAACCAATTCTTCTGCACATTTTATTTTGGGACTCACATTGCTACCGTTTGTTTATGTTTTCACAGTGCAATAAGTCACACTTTGCAGCAGTACAGGGTAAAATGGGTAATCATCACTAGGAAGCTCTCCTATTATCTCTTTCAGTAGTATGATAGATATTGGCTAGCACATACTGATGACTAAATAGATACGTTTTGGTTGCACATTCAAAATCTTCACATTTTTTGTTGCTGTCTTGCTGGTGTCTTCTGTTAACCCTTTGAGTACCAAAGGGGTAGGCAACACATTGCTCCGCAATGCATTAGCTTCCCCTCTGGCAGTCAAAGGATTAAGGTATTTATTCTCATTCATTCTGGTTGTCTTGTTGCCAATAAATGTGTTTTTTTTTGTATGATAAATATGCATAACATATACTGAAAATCATCTCTATCTTTTAGGATAGATAGATAGATAGATAGATAGATAGATAGATAGATAGATAGATAGATAGATAGATAGCTGATGGCTACACCAATACAAACGATGACCTGGGTGCTGGGCCCTGTTACAATTCCACCTTCTGCACCCCCTATAGTTAGCACCTGATAAGGACTCAATGGATGCTAGGGATATCTGAGAGTATTTGATAGCAATGTACTGAAAAGGGCTCATTCATTGGATTAATACACTTTAACCTTTTAATGATGTGAACATAGACCTGTTCTCATAGCATTCACATAGCCTGGATATCTAAGATAGTAGTTTGGTATACACCTTCCAGAGTAGGCTTAGCTGATTTGCTGTAAAAGCTGTGTGTGCTATTCACAACACACTTCATCATAAGTGAATGAAAATACCCCATCACATTTCTCCTACTTCCCAACACTTCAAAAAAAATTCTAAGGACACTTTTCCCCTAGTTGGTCATACAACAAAGTAACTGAGGATCCATAGGGCCTTATGTATAAAGGTAAAGTGGAGCTATTCTTGGTCAAACCAACTCAATTGTAGGGAACAAATACAAATATGAAATCAATTATTATTGACTCCATTGAGGCCTTTACCTTCTTGAAAGCTTGAATGCATTGGCATACCTGGGAACTTCCATCTGTGGTATCCCAGGAGAGGGCTTATGTTAATGAGGGTGATTTTCACCACAAAGTGGGTGGGGCTTATTAGGATGAATGGGACTTAACCAGGATTTGTCTGACCCGTGGGTGGTAAGTAGAAGTGGGCTGAGCTACTAAGGAAACTCACCACATCCAGAGAATCAGTCCAGGTCTCCAGAGACCAGATAATTAACATTAAAAGCCAGCGTGTCCAGCGCAGATTCAGGGAGTTGTCAGGTATGTTAGTGGGACATTTTAATTGTCCTCTATAGTGCAGTTGGTTTGCTGTGAAATTTGCACCACTCTGTTTTTGTATGTAAGGCCCATAGTATTATGTTTTGAGACTCCAACAGAAAACCTCATACATGACACTTAGAACCTTATATATCAAGTCAAAGAGGTGCAGTTCTGGGAAAACCAACAATACCATGGACAGAAATTAAATTCCCATTCAGTAAATGGGGATTTTACCCTCTGAATACTAGAGAAGTCTCAAAAAGCATTGCTGGAGACCGATAACACTCAAGGAGTTAAAACTTTCTTTCAATAAATGATAATGTGATAATATTCATTTCTCCCTAAGATGCAGTTAGTTTGCTGCAGAATTGCACCTTTGTAGGTTGATAGTTTTGCACTTTCACAGTAGCATAGACATTACCCATATCCTATATAATAATTAGTTAAATGTGTGTTTGTCAGAAGCCGTCATGCTCAGTAGAGATGGTTGCGCTCGCTGCAGCCATGCGCACTACAGACTGCCCGCGCCGTGGGCTGATAATGGAGCAGGGCTATAAATTCAGACTGTAGTCCTCTCTGAGCACTGAACAGCAGCGGCATGGGCAGTCTCTACAATGCATGACTGCACCACGGCCGAGGCTGGGTGGCACTGTGGCCGTGTACAAGGGCTCTTCAACTAGTACCTATATAAAACATGAAATCAGATAAGTAATATTAACAAGGGGGATGCTTATTATCTAATAAAATTTTAAATGAAATTTCCATAGAATTTAGGGTTAAATTCATTATAAGGGAGAGACAAAAGTACACAGGGACAGGAAGTTAAAACCACGGACTCTCCCTGTAAATCTGGCCACTGGCAGGTATCATTTCATAATGAGTGGTGTTACTTTTGTAAGTGAAACACATTTTGGCATTATTTTATGGAATTTCATTTTTGGGATAAAAATACCATATAGGATAATATAATTTATCTTTGGAAAAAAGATGTAGTTGCTAAATCATCATGCATACCCACAAAAATAAATAAAAATTAACCAGAGTTATCTGGGGACTGCACCTTTAAATATGTGATGCAGTTGTATGCATTGTCA
The DNA here is from genome assembly GCA_037306005.1 of Rhinophrynus dorsalis. Taxonomy (NCBI): domain Eukaryota; kingdom Metazoa; phylum Chordata; class Amphibia; order Anura; family Rhinophrynidae; genus Rhinophrynus; species Rhinophrynus dorsalis. The sequence goes on from CM074722.1 coordinate 238,577,810, forward strand.
CATATTATTCCATGAACATTAGTTAGGATGCACATCTGTAACTGGGCTGGTTAGTGCAGGAGACTGGGTTATTAGTAGGATAGGAACTAGGTACGCATGTCTATTCCTAATGCCATGCCAGAAATATGAACTGAAACTCAATTAAACCTTTAAGGAAAAAGGGGATGTGCAACATTAATTTAAATGTTAACATGTATATACCGAGACAAAAAGGTATTGTGCTCATTTTAAATGTAGTGTTCATAATTCCCATAATCTCTAAACCCTCTGTTTTGCCAGTGCTATTCTTTCTGCCACAGTTGAAGTTTATACAGCATACTAGCAGTAGATGGCGCTCCAGCATTAGAAATAATGTATCACCACCATAGAAAAATATTTAAACCAGTGTGTAATAGTTTCACATGCGCTGGCAAATTCTAATGTACTTTTATTAGTTCACTAACATTGCAAAGAATTCAGGTGTTTTTATTTAGAGCTGAAAAAGCTAATTTGCTAGACTGTACTGAACTTATATTACCAAGAAGGAACATTTACAGAATGCTGGAAATCCCTGCTGTTGTGTGACATGGCATAATGCACTACAAAATGATCTGTACACTGATTCTAAGTACATTAACCCTTTGAGTGCCAGAGGGGATGCAACACAATGCACTCAAAGGGTTAACATATGTTGGTGGGATGGGTTCCATAAAATAGATGATGGATGTGATATAATGAAAGCTATCGTTATCTGCAATACATAGGTGGCCAAAAGCTTCCTGAGGGCCTCATGTGACTTTAAATACATCAACTGCATCAAGTTTATGCCTTCATCCTTTGATTGCACTGAAAGTCTCTATAAAGGTCCTTAATTATCAAAACAAAAAGGAGCCGATCTGGAGTAAACCAACTGTATTATAGTGTTGAAGAACAAATTCTGAAACTTCAGTTGATTTAAATGGGACTTTTAACTGCTCAAAAGCTAGAGAGATCTCCAATGTATTGCAAAGAAATGCATTCAAGACCTTTGAAGCATTTAAAGAGATAGTAATACTTTATTTTAAGAAGCGTTAATATTGTTCTAATTAAATAAAGCAAATGATTTTACTCGTTTTCATAACTTGTATAGTTTTCGTGGAATATTGATCTAAAGTTTACCCCTCCCGCCCCTTTTACCCACGTTAGCGCTCTAGCTGGCAAACTTAGATTCTGGACCAAGGACCGGACGGCTTGTATACAGAACGAAATAACATGGTATACAAACAGAATCTTCATGAGAACTGTCTACAACGTGTGCCTGGTTTGAGATAAGCACACTTTGTAGACCTTTCTCATAAAGATTTGCTGTGTATGCCATGTTATTTCGGCTCTGTAGACAAGCAGCTAAAATGTGTGCTGCTGTTCATCTAACAACACCCTTCTAATTTCCCACCTGTGTGTTGATAGGTGCACAGCGGCATGCATTTTAGGTTACATATGTTTATAATCTGGCTTTACATTTCCTTTAACCCCTTAAGGACCAGCGGTCCCGGGGCGTGCCGTCCCTTAAGGACCACATAGGAAACTTTGACGTGCCATCCCGCGTGACTGATCACGTGGGGCGGCACGTCAAACGGGGCACTGGAAGAGATCGCTCCGGTCTTGGAGCGATCAACTTCAGTGCCCGGTATTACTCACTGCACTCCTACAGGAGCGCGGTGAGTAAAAGTACGTGACGTGCCAGGACCGTCACTGGTCCTTAAAGGGATAGTAATACTTCGTTTTAACTTTATTTTATTTTGTAGGCATTAAAAAAACATGAAGAATGATATAAATCTTATCTCTCAAACGTTTATGGTTTATGAGATACTAGTTGAACAGCCCATTACACGGGCCACAGTGCCACTGCCACCCGGTCGCGGGGCAGTCACGCGCAGTACAGACTGCCCGCACCACGGCTGATATAGAGCTGGACGCTCCTTCGGAGCACCCAGCTCTATATCAGCTGCGGCGCGGGCAGTCTGTACTGCGCATGACTGCAGCTCACGCAGCAGTGTCTACTGCGCATGTCGCGGCGTTACACCCGTTTTAGTGAATTATTATATAGGATTCACAAGCAAAGTTTCCCCTCCCCGCCCCTTTTTCCTAGTGTAAGACATCTCTTCTCAGATGTGAATCTAGTTGTTTGACCAGACAGATAACAGAAGGGGACAATTTTCTTTGCATGAAAACAATGAAATCCCTTCCCCCCTTGACAAGTTTTTCAGCTTTTTCCCTTATCTTAATTGAAGATTGTCTCTCTCTGCAGTCTACCTGGGCACCTCCCTTCTGATCTGGTTGAACAGGGAAGGGATACTTTGTTTGTGAATATCTCTTAAACCATAAAGGTTTGAGAAATAAGACTTATATCACTCTTCATGTTTTTTTAATGCCTACAAAATAAAATAAAGTTAAAACGAAGTATTACTATCCCTTTAAGTGCCGGACCAGCGTGACGGTCCTGCCACGTCAATGGTCCTTAAGGGTTTAAGGATTACCCTGCTTGAGCATGAATACAGGTCTGTTAATCAAAATGATTGAACTTTTGATTACCTCACTCTCAAGCAGTGAACTCCTTAAGTCCAGACCTGTTACCGGTTTTTGAGAACAAGTTTATGAGCCAGTGCCCTGGGGTGTATCAACAGACAGCTGTCATGTGTGGCTCTGATGAGATAACTTCATATCTGCCCTCCAGTGTGAGTCTTGCAAAGGAGCTATTAAACAACCATAGCAAAACAAGCAGAAACACTTAAGAAGGTAAATATCTTAAGGGGATCCTGGGGATATATTCAGGCTCTTCTAAACTGTAACCCTGTGAGTGTCAGAGACCAGAGCAAATCAAGATGTGGTTTCTACTTTCCCTAAACCCTCCCCTCCCCTTGTACTTTGTTTGTCCTTATCACAGAGAGACAAAAGCATTAGCAACCTAAAAATTAAACTTATTACATTTTTGTTCATAAGTCTTTTTCAGGGTTGATTTAATTCCAGCTATTGTTGAACTTTAACTTTCATCATCCTCAGCGGGCCATTGGCTAAGTGAGAATTGTGGGAATTGTAGTCCAACAACAACTGGAAGAGGGTTGCAGGATGCCCAAATCTGGTGTATGCTTGGGTAGCTATTTTAGTTAAGGCATGCAAAAATACAAATAACTTAGGATTTTTGCAAATTTATGTGTTTATGAATTAGTCCATGTAAATAAAATATTTTGGTCTAGCTCTAAACTATTTATTCAGTTACACAAAGAGGTTTCAATAGGTCATAAAATAATCTAAAAATTCTCAGTAATGGCCTGCCCACCAGCACCACCTAAAGCAAATGTGTCCCTCTTTGGCCATTTGAAATGTTGGGAGGTATGGTGTCCAATGCATGACAAACTTGTCTTCAATGCTACCTTACTTAACCCAGTGCGTTTCAATGCATTGTATACTCACACCTCTGGTCCTCAAGAGGTTACTTTCAATTGGTCATATTTTTAAAATAAGCCTTTCCTTTGTTCCTTTGCAGCATAAATCCCTTTCAGGACAGAGTACAACGACAAGCAGGAGTCTGGCTCTCTTTGTTCAGGAACAATCACACTACTTATTTTCATACACTTTCCTCTTACTCTGCATAAAAGGTAATGATAATGAGCATGTGGATCTTTAAATTGGGCCTGTAGGAAATGAAATAAAAAGGCCATAGAACATCCAAGTCAAAGACAGTTAAATTCCACAGTTCATTTACTGGATATGAAAGAAAATAGTGGGATCATCATATGTAATTTTCAAGGTAATTAGCCAGACCTGAAACAATGGATAGAAGAATAAAGGTGTTTTCAATCTGAAAATTAACTTCTTGGTGCTAGAAAGGCCTGCAACACATAGCTTCTCATGGGCTATACATGTACGGCTAAATCAGTGATTCTCAGATAGGGTGCCATGATACTGTGTGTGCCTCTGACATCCACGCACTATAAAAACTGTGATTAAAAAAGTGATTACATATTTATGTTCATTTTTGTGCACAATAAGTTGATTTTGTCATACTGATTGTGAGATCTAAGAATAAATATATTACTTATTTAACACCCTTGACAAATATATAACATTTTAGGACAAAAAAAAAAAGTTTTAATCTTTTGAGTGCCAGAGAGGTATCCAATGCATTGTATTGAATACCTCTCTGGCACTGAAATGGTTAACCCTTTGATTGCTAGAGAGTTGTCCAACACATTGTACTGGTTACGGTACAATGAGATTGCTCTGGCCACACTCATAATTCAGAATGTGGGTGTGGCTTGCATAGCTGAGACACCCATCAAAATTTGGAGATCTATGCACTTGCCTACTCTCAACCGCTCAACGTTTTTTTTTCTTTATGTTTAATTAATCTTGAGATTTGTGTTGTGGTAGCATCTAGTCATAACTGAAATGTGAGCTGCCAAGATTTGGCAATGTAACATTCTTACTTATTTTATATTATTTTTTTTTTACAAAGGTACTGAAAAGAAGAATAGACACAATACTTAACGTGGCATAGCCTAAAGAACAAGCAGGCTTCAGGGGTGTTTTCAGCACAGTGGACCATATGCAGACAGAGCAAAAGTTCTAGAGCGGCATAATGAATACAACCTTCCATTATGCATAGCCTTCATTGTCTACAGCAGGGCTGTCCATATTCAGTCCTCAAGGGCCACCAACAGGCCAGGAATTAAGGAGTTCCCTGATTAAGCACAGGTGAGTTAGTCACAATGAATGAGCACTGATTAACTCACCTGTGCTTAATCATGGTAATCCTTAAATCCTGGTCTGTTGGTGGCCCTTGAACACTGAACTTGGACAGCCCTGGTCTACAGCAAGGACTTTGACTAAGAGAAAAATCAAGCAATAATTGATTCCCTGATCAACCAATGAATATATAGAGCTTACATAAATATCTTCCAGTAAATATATGATAAAGTCCAGATCAACAAAAAGGAGTCGAACAAGGAGACACAATCTCCTCAAAACTATTTTCTGCTTGTGTAGAAGAAATTTGCAGCAAACTAAATCAGGATGCAAAGGGACTTAAGATCAATGGAGACTACCTACATCACTTACATTTTACAGATGATATTATAGTCTTTGCCAGTAGTCCTGAAGAACTGCAAGAACGCATTGAAGAGCTACATCAGGAGAGCAAAAATGTTGGTCTGAACATGAATACACACAAAAAGTTATGCTTAACAAATTTGCCATACCAAGAAAATTCACAGTAGATGGGCAAGAACTAGAAGAAGTTGACAAGTATGTTTATCTTGGAAAGGAAATGTCAGCAGATACAAACACCATGATGAAAATTGAGCTACAAATAAAATTGGGCTGGCAAGCATTTGGAAAACTTAGTTGAACTGTCTTTAAGACAATTAACCATTCTGCCTCATGCAAAAGATTTTTGACCAATGTGTCCTCCTAGTACTTACGTATGCCTGTGAAACATGGGCACAATGCCAAAGCCATACAAAAAATGTAAGTTTACACAGAGAACTAGGGAGAGGCAAATTCTGAACATAACAAAAAGAGAGAGAAAATCGTGTGCATGGATTCTTCAGCAAAGGTCTACAACATAATTGAAAGAGTAAAGCTCCAGAAATGGAAATGGGCAGGCCACATAACCAGAGACACAATGGGTAGATGAAATTACCAAATTTGTTGTTATACAGTGGTAAGAAAAGACACAGGGCTGAAGTTGTGGGAGGCTTGCACGCACACAAATAGTATAGTTTCAATAGCCTTTGTATATACGTTGCCTGCTCTGCCTACTGAGAAATCTGGCCCTGATTGGAATCATTTAGTTCCAAATGAAATATCAGTGAAACTGTAACAATGAAATCCTTTAACATCTTGAATGCTAGGAGGTTTCTAATGCTTTGCTAGCATTCAAGGGATATCTATATGTGTTTCGGATTGCTAGTTGGCACTGGTACCTAAAAAGAGCAGTAAATGTTATGAAAAATACATATGGTAATTATCTTCTCAAGAGCACTGCCAATGCTGGGATATATTCATTAAACTTTTATTACAGGTTAACCCTTTGAGTGCCCGATAGGTATCCAACAAATTGTGTTGCCATACTTCTCAAAGGGTTAACTTTTTTTTTTTTTTTTTTTTAATTAAACTGCAATGTTCTATTGTGGTCACCAGATGGTACTGCTGCAAACACTTATGGAGAACCATAGTCTTATGCTCAAACTCTCCCATAGTGTATAATAAAAAACAAAATGCCAACAGTTTGAATAGAAAAAGTTTGAGATTATTAACTTTTTGAATGAAATATCCCCAAGCAGCGGTAGTACCTTTGTTTTACCCAGCAGGGAAGTACTATAACAATACTTTAAATTCTAATTCTCCTGTAAGACAACATGAGGGTATAAGGTCACAGTTTATTTGTTAAGATACAAGGGGGTAGATGCACTAAACCATTATAAAGAAGTGATAAAATGGAGATGACGTCTCCAGTGATATCACTTCTCCAGTTCCTATGTTATTCTATGGAGCCAATGCACTAAGATTTCTCCAACATTGGATATCTTAGTGCATAGGCTCTACCGAATAACAGAAATTGGAGAAGTCATATCACTGGAGAAGTCTTCTCCACTTTATCACCTCTGTATCACGCCTTAATGCATAAACCCCAAGGTCTTTCTGTGCAATCTTGGGTTATAGTTGCTTATCACAGGAGAACTCTTAGATAAAACTATTTTGCAGTGTCTTAAATGTGTCAGACTTCCCCTTGTCCACTGGCAGTCAGAGAACCAAATACAATGAGCCAAATGTACTAAGAAGAACTTATACAATTATGGGAAAACCCAACTGCACCATAGGGAGCAAACACAATGTTTCCAAATTTCCATTATTTTAAATGGTCATTTTTATTTGTCTCCAATGGTGCAGTTGGTTTGCTCCATTTAGTCTCAATATGTTAACCTTCCTTCCCAGTACTGTACCACTGTCTACTATTATTTATATTTGCTCCACAGAATACCTTCGGTCTTCACACAATCACAGGTTTTCATGGAACACAGTGTGACAACCACTGCTATAGTGTAGATCAGTTTTTTTGTATAGATGATCTCAGTGGAGTTGTCTGGTAAATAATTTTATCCTATATAATAAAAGGCCAGAAAGTTTGTCACAATGCAGTCATGCGCAGTAGACTTGCTGCGTTTGGCCAGTCTCTACTGCGCATGATTGCATCGCGTGAAGCAGTGAGGTAACGGCAGTACACAGAGCAGGTCTGGGTAATGTTAACCCTTTGAGTGCCAGAGGGGTACCCCTCTGGCACTCAAAGTTTTAAGAGACCAGTCCTGCTCTGCGTACTGCCATAACGTCACTGTTACATGGCCCATGCACACAGGCTTTTACACTAGTATGAAATATACTATGACATCTATTGTGTTTTTGGCTATGATGTGAGTGATAGTGTTTTTAGCTGTTAAGATAAAAATTGGCAGCTTATCCCCTTAAGCACCAGCAACTGTCATGTCATGTCACATACTTTTTACCAGGAGTGCCATAAGTTTGACCACTCCAAGACCAGAGCGGTCTCTCTCACACCCCTGCTCGGAACACTGGTACACGAAACAGGTCATGTGTGCCGGACTGTCAGCATGGATCAAAGCAGTCCATAAGGAAGGTAACTTCCCTGGACTGCTGGTCCTTAAGAGGTCAATTCCATTCAGAGCTGAATTTTACAGCATCTTTCCCATCTTCCTTTTCACCTTTAGTTCCTGGATGGGAACAAGACAGTGGCTGGTCCATACCATCAGGCACTTGCACTTTTTTCTATCATACCACCTTATTTCATTATATCCTCTTTAGAGTCCAAGACAGGAGTGGAAAATCTGATGGACTACAGCTCCTATAATCCTCAGCCTGACATCAACTGACTGAAAATAACAGATGACATTTTGGGTCATTAATAGCTGGAGAAAAACATATTGATTATCTCTGCTGTGAGGGTGGCCCTCAGAAAGTGCTTCAAACGTACAGAATTTTATTTTGATTTTATATCACATGATAACATGAGGTCATTCATGGTAAGCCAGCAGTACCACTAACTCTTTGAATGCCAGAAAGGTATCCAACACATTGCGTTGCAATCCTTTGGATACATCTTTGGCATTCAAAGTATTATGGTGATGAAATTCATGGAGACTCCTGGGCTACCCTATCCTGATACCTGGGAACTCTCTGTATCTGTTCTGGAGTCTCTGGTTTTCAGACTGAATTACAAGGTCCCTGGGGACAGAGGCTAATTCTTCGTTGGTGATGAGTTTATCCTGCTTCCCACCCTGTTCCTCCCACTTCCCACCCACTTCATGCCACAAACCTGATTAAGTCCTACCCACCTGATTAACGCATGCCCCTTTATGATGCAAATCACGTTATTGACATCTTGCTGGTCGGCAGCACGAGTCCTCTCTGGGGGACTCAAGATCAGGAAGTCCCCAGGTATGACTACCCTCATTTTAAATCAGGGGACTATATATAAAACAAAACATGAACAATTCTGGGGCAAGCCACCTGCACCATAACAGCCAAAAATGTTCATGTCTATTTTAAGGTGACCAGATTTTTAAAATGAAATCCGGGGACATTTTTTTCCTCCATACCCTGTCCACACCATATCCACCTCCACACCCTGTCCACTCACTGCCCACACCATGTCCACCCTCACACCCTGCCACACACTTCTCACTCTCTGTCCACCCTCACACCCTGCCACACACTGCTCACTCTGTCCACCAACACCACACACTGCCCACACTGTGTCCACCCTCACAACCTGTCCACCATCACCACACACTGCCCACACCCTGTCCACCCTCACACCTTGTCCACCCGTCAACACCCTGTTCACCCCTCACACTCTATCCACACTGCCCACCATCACACACTGCCCACCCTGTCCTCCACACACTGCCTACCTTCACACATACTGTCCACACCGCACCCCTCCACACTGCCCACCCCATCCTACTCCACAAACTTTCTACCCTGTCCTCCTCCACACACTGCCCATCCTGTCTACCTCCACATGGCCCACCTCCACACTACCCACATTTTCTACCTCAACAATGCCCCTCCCACACACTGTTCACCCCACATTTCCCACACTGTCAAACTCCACATTGCCCACCTCCACACATTGTCCACCTCAACACTGCCCAGCTTTACATTGTCCACCTCCACACACTGTCCACCTGAACACTGCCCAACTTTACATTGTCCACCTCCACACTGCCCAACTTTACATTGTCCACCTCCACACTGCCCACCCTTTCCAACTTCACATTGTTCACCTCTGCACTGCCTGCCCTGTCCTCCAGGGACGTGCACAGACATTTTGGAGGGCAGGGGCTCAAATGAAAAAAAGCGGAACTTCTCATAATTTATTTATTTATTTTTTGTTAAAAGGGCACGAGGGCACTTTGGACAAAAAGGGCAGGTGCTCAAGCCCCCCTTGGTGTCTATGTGTGCATGTGCCTGCTGTCCTCCTCCACACACTGCCCACCTCATCATGTTTTAAAATTCTCACCTTGGGCCTCATTTTAATCAGGTTGTCGTAGTCATGGTGTTGTGTTAGAAGGTATAGGACATTAATACTGAAGTGTAGAAACTTTTGCAGTATCAGGGTGAATAGTCCAATAAGGCATTCTAATGGTTCCTTTTAAATATATTGCCAATTTTTAACTTTAGTCCCCACGTTTGGTGAATTCAGGAATGCTGATGGGAAGAATGTGATATGGGTTTCTGAGGCAAGCATAAACATTTGTCTCATGAACCATAGCACCTTAAAAATTAATGAGATGAAGGATGCAACATCAAACTGCATAACTCCAACTGCTGTAATATCATTCTTTTAAGAAGAAAAAAACTGGAACAGTTATTACCCCATGACAAACCAGCCCCATACCCTGTAATGCTAGCTTTGTTGGGTTAAACCTCTACTGCCTTGCTGATGGTTCAGCAGTCAACAGATGCATCAGTTACAGTGTCACTAATTCCATCCTGATCAAAACAAACCCAGAACAATTTCTGCCTGGATCAGATAAAAAGAGCATGGCATGTGCCCGGTCAGCAGTATATGTCTGTTTGTCATTAAAATTGTTTGTTTGTTTTTTAAAAAGCTTATTGTTAAGGAGGAAGCAAAGAGAACCCAGAAAATAAAAGTAAAGATAATACTGCACAATGATTACAAACCTCTGGCACTTTTACAGTCATTTTCTGTAGTGAGTGGATAACCCAGAGCCGGATTAACACTCCACGGGGCTCTAGGCAAGGTATCAATTTGGGGTCCCCCTCCCCCCATATAATAGCCCCCCATACCTCTCTAACTTTGGCTACCTACACATTGTTTAGTTTACACTGCAATTTCGTGGGCACAGGCACTCAAAGGGTTATAGTACAGTTTTGTGGGCACTAGCACTCAAAGGATTATCCAATGACTGGATAACCCATTGAGTGCCTGTGCCCGCAAAACTGTAGTGTAAACTAAATACAGTGTAGGTAGTCAGGGTTAGGGAGGAAACCCACGATACATTACTTAATTCATTTGTGTCCTCTCTCTGCCCCCTGGGCCAGTCTGCAGTCTACCCCTGGTCTGGAGATGCCTGTAAGAAATGTCCCCCACCAGCTCCAACTTGCCCCCACCAGCTCCACTTTGCTACCATCAGTGCCAACTTGTCCCTATCAGCTCCACTTTGCCCCACCAGCTCCAACTTGCCCCCCACCAGCTCCACTTTGCCTCCATCAGCTCCACTGTGCCCCTATCAGCTCCACTGTGCCCCCTATCAGCTCCACTGTGCCCCCTATCAGCTCCAACTTGCCCCCACCAGCTACAGCGTGCCCCCCACCAGCTCCAACTTGCCTCCATCAGCTCCAACTTGCCTCCATCAGCTCCACTGTGCCCCCTATCAGCTCCAACTTGCCCTCACCAGCTCCACTTTGCCCCACCAGCCCCAACTTGCCCCCACCAGCTCCAAAGTGCCCCCCACCAGCTCCAACTTGCCTCCATCAGCTCCACTTTGCTCCCTATCAGCTCCACTGTGCCCCTTATCAGCTCCACTGTGCCTCCTATCAGCTCCACTTTGCTAGCATCAGCTCCAACTTGCCCCCATCAGCTCCACTTTGCCCCACCAGCTCCACTTTGCCTCCATCAGCTCCAACTTGCCCCCACCAGCTCCATCTTGCCCCCCGCCAGCTCCACTTTGCCTTCATCAGCTCCAACTTGCCTCCATCAGCTCCAACTTGTCCCACCAGCTCCATTTTGCCTCCTATCAGCTCCACTTTGCCACCCATCAGCTCCAACTTGCCCCCCACCAGCTCCACTTTGCCTCCACCAGCTCCAACTTGCCCCCACCAGCTCCAACTTGCCTCCATCAGCTCCACTGTGCTCCCTATCAGCTCCACTGTGCCCCTTATCAGCTCCACTTTGCCCCACCAGCTCCAACTTGTCCCCACCAGCTCCAACTTGTCCCCACCAGCTCCACTTTGCCTTCATCAGCTCCAACTTGTCCCACCAGCTCCAATTTGCCCTCTACCAGCTCCACTTTGCCACCCATCAGCTCCAACTTGCCCCCCACCAGCTCCACTTTGCCTCCATCAGCTCCAACTTGCCCCCCACCAGCTCCACTTTGCCTCCATCAGCTCCAACTTGCCCCCTACCAGCTCCACTTTGCCTCCAGCAGCTCCACTTTGATCCCTATCAGCTCCACTTTGATCCCTATCAGCTCCACTTTGCCCTCTATCGGCTCCATCTTGCCCCCACCAGCTCCAATAACCTGAGGGCACTGCTGCCGCAGGCCCGCAATGACGTCCCTTTAAGATTGTGCAGTGGAGCAGTTCCACAGGTTCCTTCATTACAATATACTTCGGGATTACAACCTGGCGGTATCTTGCAAAGAGGGAGCCAATGAAACTGCTCCACTGCGCAATCTCTAAGGGCGGTCATCACGGCAGCAGCGCCCTCAGGTTATCCAGTCACTACAGGAATGTTCCCAGTCAGTTCGGGGCCTTTCGGAAGTCACTGAACGGCAGATGCAGCTGAGGTAATGCCGTTCATGACATCCGAATGATAAAGCAGCTGCATTTTTGATCCGGGGATAGATCCGGGGACACATTCTGCCCAGGGACAGTGCCCTCAATCCGGGGACTGTCCCCTGAATCCGGGGACGTCTGGTCACCCTAGTCTATTTAAATGAGGATGGTATCCCCTTGAATGCTAGAGAGGTCTCCAATACATTACAATTAATGCAATGTGATCTCTCTCTAGGATTCAAAGGTATTTAAACCCCATTTTAGTCAATGGGAATTTTTATTTGTCCCTCACAGTGCAATTGGTTTGCTCCAGAATTTTCTTAATATGTAATGTCCAGCCTGTTTAACCCCTTAAGGACCCATGATGTTCCAGGACAGTCATGCCGGCCCAGGCACTTAAGGACCAGTGACTGTTCTGGCACGTCATGGAATTCTGGGATGGCAGCACGGCTGCACGCCGGTCTGCCATCCCTGAATTCAGTTCACAAAAAAAAAGCTCTGTGGTCATTAACTGCTGCCCACCTGCCGGATCAGGGGTTAACTGTAATGTCACAAGTTTACCACATTGTACATTGCAGTGGAATGCGTTGGTGCTTTACACTAATGATGTACAGGATTAAAATACCGTACAGGAAAAAAACAGCAGGAAAAGCCCTGCAACATAAGTGTTGTTTTGTTCCATAACAAAGCTTTACTGATCCTTTTACTTCATAGACTGTTGTGTGATCACAAAGATTCAGGCAATGCTAAACATTTGTATCTACAGTAACTGGCACACACGCATCTTCATGCAGTGCTGAATTCTATCAGCTGGATTCGCACAATGATCACACTGTATTGTATCCACCAGATCATTGGAGAGACAGAGACCCAAGGGGATTAATGACCAGAAAATCCTAATGGCCATATTAAATTTAATTTTCAGTCAAAGATATAACATCTTCAATTAGTCCTGGATGTGATGTCCATGGCGGCAGACATGACAGTTCATAACAGCATCACATGACATCAAACTGTACTCACTGTTTATGGTAATATTAAGACTTTAAAGACCAGATAGATTTGTAACACACTGGGTTAAGTAGGCTCATGTGCTCTCTCTGCTCCAGACTGAAAAAACTTGCAGCAACTGGACATGGCACCCAGAATCAGTTCAAGATATTAGCTCTTGATTGAACAAAGGCACAACGGTAAAATTCTAAGGGCCATTAGGATTTTCTGTCCATAGTAAGGTAAACAAGGGGAGTTGTTATTAGGATGTGTTTTTCTTTTAAACAGCCCTGCATTGTACCCTACCATCAGGGCCGGCGCCACCTATAGGCGAGGTAGGCGCTGGCCTAGGGCGCACATTCTCTGGGGGCGCATCGGGGAGCACCCCCACCCTGCTCACCACTTACTGCCCAAGTAAAAAAAAGTATGTTTCAGTGCCCTCCCTTGGCTGGCTATTTTGTAATGTAGCACAGCGATACCCTTTTCTCTCTCCCCCTCTGCTCCTTCAGTCCTGGACCAGGACTGAAGGAGCGGAGGGGGAGAGAGAAACGGGCATCGTTGTGCTACATTAAAAAAATAGTCAGCCAAGGGAGAGCACCGAAACATACTCACGGGGGGGAGGGGGGAGACGTGCACCGGCAAGAGTAAGTGGAAGGGGTGTCAAGAGGGGATAAAGAGTCAGACGGGGGAAGAAAGTGTCAAAGGGGGAAATAACAGTCAAGAGGGGATCAAGAGTCAGACGGGGGAGAGAGAGAGTCAAAGGGGGGATCAACAGTCAAGGGTGGGGTCAAGAGTCAGACGGGGAGAGAGAGAGTCAAAGGGGGGATCAACAGTCAAGAGGGGGAGAGAGTCAAAGGGGGAGAGAGTCACATATAGAGAACATACACTCTGACACACTGATACGCATATAGAGAAGCACACACACACACATACTTTCACATGGATATCCTTACAGAGTCTCACATACACTGACACACTTTTATACATACAGGGAACACATACTGACACACACATACACATATAGAGAACACACACACACAAACTGACACTTATACACATATAGGGAACACACAAACACACTGACACTTAAACACATACAGGGCTGGCATGAAGGGCTAGGACACAAGGGATGGAGCCAAGGGGCAACAAAATTAGGTTTTGCCTAAGGTGGAAAAAATCCTTGCACCAGCCCTGCCTACCATGCAATACATTGTCTCACTTACTGTATTATTAATACACAGAGTGCCAGTTGGTGTACAACAAATACCCTTAAAGAGACAATCAACCTTTTTATTTATATATCCTGCTGGTGCAAAATATGTTTAAAGTCTAATTGTATTTTTCCATTTTCACGTCTTTGCTTACATTACACATTTATGTCCCCAACAATGCTCTTCCTGGATTACTGTTTCCAGACAGCTAGCATTCAGGGAGTATGAGATTTATACTGTGGTGCAGTCTCTTTGTAGATCTGACTTATTACATTGATGCTCTCTCTACTTTCACAGTCCCACACAGGAAACTTCCTGAAAACAAACTCAGGTAGCATCCTGTAAGGGACATGTAATACCTGAATGTGAAAGATCAATATGGGATGGAGCAAAAGGATCATATGAGACCATCAGTAATGCAGAAGGTGATCTAACAATTAGACTGCTTAGATATGCATAGTGGCAATGTTAACTCCCAGATATGAAATAGTATAATGTATATGTTAGGCAGGCATGACTTTACAGGCGAATGCAGTCGCATAATTAGTCATGGAAAGACAGCATGTAAACATCTTCCTGAGGAATACATAGACCCTATTAAGCCATGGAGCCGATGCGTCAAAAGCAGATATGCCTGAACACTTAATCCTCTGAGTGCCAAAGCGGTATCCAATGCATTGCGAAGCAGTGCGTTGGATACCCCTCTGGCACTCAAAGGGTAAAAGACTAGTTAGCTCACGTCTCAAATCATTAACCCTTTGAGTGCCAGAGGGGCGCTCAACGCTTTGTTCTGCAATGTGTTGCATGCCGCGCTGGCATTACTCTGCAATATTACTGGGATGGGAACCTCTCTCAGCTGGACTGCACAATACACACAATAGGACTTATGTATAAAGAGTATGGGGAACATTTTTTGGAGTGGGCCAGCCATACTGTAGGGGTCAAATTAAAATTCCCCAAATTCCCATTGACAATCAGGGTTTTAACCCCTTGAATATTAGAGAGAGATCTGTAATACAGTAAGAAGAAATGTACTGGTGGTTAAACATTCCATTTAAATCAATAGGAATTTTTATGTCTCTCCTATGTTGCAGTTAGTTTGCTGTAGAATCTGCCTATTTTGTCTTTATACACAAATCCCAGTTGGACTTACATTTAACCCCTTAAGGACCAGTGACGTGTCAGGACCGTCACTGGTGTCCTTGCCTAAAGGACCAATAACAATCCTGGCAAAACATATTTTGTGCTCACAGCGCTCCTCGGGGGTCTGAAATTGACGACTTCAAGACCAGAGTGGTCACTATGGAACCCCCATTCAGCGCCCTGGCACACAGAATCAGTCACGTGTGCCAATGTGCTGAATGTCATCTATGTGGTCCTTTTGGGGAATCCAACCCCAGGATCACTGGTCCTTAAGGGGTTAAAAGAAAAAAGTTGCAATTTTTAGGTATACCAACAGCAGCATAGGGGACAAATATAATTCCCCAAATTCCCATTGATTTAAAATTAACTTTTAGCACCTTCTCACACGTATTGGAAGGGCAGGAAAAGAGGATTTTAGTCTTACCTGTTAAATCCTTTTCTCTTAGTCCATACAGGTTACTGGTAACTTTGGGTAGGTGATCCGCCCCTTTAAGTAGGCAGGAACAATTCTAGAAATTACTGCAGGGGGTGGAGCCTACCTTTCCTCCTTGGCTGCAGCTAGCCAACCAGCTCCAGAAAGATTTGAGATACTAACTATGACTAGATAGTGGAAGGAAAGAAGACTTCTGTGAGGGTGACCCCGAAGGACCACCACGGTCTGCCACAGGAGAGCCAAGCATGGTCTCTTGACAGGGTGAGAGACCAGTAACCTGTATGGACTAAGAGAAAAGAATTTAACAGGTAAGACTAAAATCCTCTTTTCTCTGTCGTCCAATACAGGTTACTGGTAATTTTGGGGGTCCAACCATTGAGTTTCCCAGAGGTGGGAAGTAAGGCAAGTATCAGGGGCAAGGCCCCCAAAGTCAATAGCGCATAAATGAACCATCGGATCAGAGATAGCCCAAAAACAATAAAGTGTCAACGGACACTGAACAGGGGTAACAACACCCCAAACTGTTACACAGCACACTGAACTAGAGCCAACAGGGCTCAAAAGAGAAGGAAGCACCAAGAACCGAAGAAGATCCTAGACAGGCAAAACTGCCTCCAGGATTTTCCTCCCAAAGCTGGCATCAGCCGATGCCAACACATCAACACGGTAGTGCTTCGAAAAGGTGTGCACAGATGATCAGGTGGCAGCCGTGCACAACTGATCAGCAGAGGCATGATTCTTGTAAGCCCAAGAGGCCCCAGTAGATGGAGTAGAATGAGCCGTGACCCTGAAAGGGACAGGCTTTTTCCTCAGCTCATAAGCCTTACGAATAGTGGACTTGATCCAAGATGCAATAGTCACTTTGGATGCAGGTCTTCCTGCCCTGGGACCCTCAGAATGATGAACAGTGCGTCTGATTGCCTGTGCGATGTACATAAAACTTGAGACAACGCACCACATCTAACAAGTGAAGATCCCTCCCCCAGAGGTGGGGTCAGGGCAGAAAGAGGGCACCACAATCTCCTGATTGATGTGGAACTCCAAAATCACCTTGGGAAGGAACTCCTGAGAGGCGAGAAGCACCGACTTGTCCTTGTGAAACACCAAAAATGGTGGTCTACAGGACAGAGCATGCAACTCCGTGACACGGCGAACAGACACGATCGCCAGGAGAAAGGCCATTTTTTACGTCAGAAGGCGTAGAGGAATAGTAACCAAGGACTCAAAGGGAGGGGGCTGAAGGACACCCAGAACCAGATTAAGATCCCACTGAGGAGCAGGAGCCTTAAAGACAGGGCGAGTATGAGCAACACCCTGGAAAAACACCTTGACATCAGGAAGGATAGCAATGCGCCTATGAAAGAAAACAGAGTGCAGAAGTCTGAACCTTAAGGGAACTCAAACTGAGGCCCTTATCCACACCATCCTGCAAGAAGGCCAAGACCATGGGCAGATCAAATTCCTGAGACAAGTCCCTATCGGCACACCAAGATATGAAAGTTGACCAGACACAGTGGTATGCCTTTGAAGAAACTGGCTTGCGAGCAGTAAGCATGGTAGCCACCACACTGGAAGAGAAACCTTTCTTTGTCAATATTGAGGATTCAAAGCTAGACGATGAACGTCCTCTTTCCACAGGTAACCCTGGAGGAGACGATCTGGACGAGAGGGGAGTGGGAACGGCTCCGCCACTGACAGATCCAGAAGCTCCGGAAACCAAACTTGTCAAGGCCAGTACGGAGCAACCAGAATGACTGGGCAACGCTCCAGTCGCAATTTCCATAACACCCTGTGCAACATAGGAAGGGGAGGGAAGATGTAAGCCAGAGGAAATAACCAAGGAATGGACATGGCATCCACCACTAGAGCTAGAGGATCCCTCCAGTGAGAGCAGAACATCGTAACCTTCCGGTTGTATCTTGTCGCCATCAGATCAATGCAAGGAAGACCCCACTTCTGAACAACAAGGTTGACCACCTCTGGATGCAGTTCCCACTCTCCGCTGTCCACTGTGTGTCGACTGAGGAAGTCCGACATGACGGTGTCTACACCTGGAATGTGCACTGCGGATATGGCAGGAACGTGTTCTTCTACCCAGGACAAAATAGCCTTGACCGCTAACTAAGCAGCGAGACTTCTTGTTCCGTCATGCTTGTTGATGTAAGCCACAGCCATGGCGTTGTCGGACTGAACCCGGACCGGGTATTCTTCCAGCTGGGGCGTCCACTGAAGGGCATGAAATATTGCCCGAAGTTCCAATAGGTTGATGGGAAGGACAGATTCCTCCGGAGACCACCATCCCTGAGCACTCAGGCGACTCAGGACTGCTCCATAGCCGGAGAGGCTGGCATCCATCGTCACCGTGGTCCAGAAAGATATCAGGAAGGACTTGCACTTCAGGAGATTGGAGAAGTTGATGATCCACCCATGATGGGTGAGAGCGTGAATGCAGTCCTGAACCTGCTGTTCCGCAGAGGGGGCCTTCAGAAGCAGGTCGTCCATATATGGAGTAACTCTGATGTCGTCCCGGTGGAGGATGGACACTAAGGCTCCCAGGACATGGTTGAAGATCTGAGGTGCTGTAGTCAGACCAAAGGGAAGAGCAGAGAACTGACAATGCCCTTGGTCGCAGGCAAATCTGAGATACTGCTGGCTCTCTGGATGAATGGCAATATGTAAATACGCGTCCTGAAGGTCAAGAGAAGCAAGAAATTCCCCAGGATTCATAGCAGCAATCACCATCCTCAGGTATTCCTGGTGATAATGACACCGAATCACAAAGGAATTGACGACAACTGCCAGCCTTCTTGGACACTACGAAGAGGTTTGAGTAAAAACCGTACCTCTGTCCTGAATTGGAACAGGTTCTAGAACATCCTTGTCCAGAAAAGACTGGATAGCGCTGTTGAAGAGATGGCGTTTTTCTACACCCTGGGGCCTATGAGAGGGGAAAAAGTGAAAAGGAGGAAGACAGGCGAAAGGGATCCTGTACCCTTCCGCCACTACTTGTAAAACCCACGGGTTCACCACTGAATCCTCCCAAATGCTGTGATAGTGACGAAGATGACCACCCACAGCTGAATGGGGACCAGGGTTCGGCGAGTCATGCCGGAGAAGTCTTGCAAGCCTTGGGTTTGGAGGAGACCTTGGGTTTCCATTGCTGTTTGTGCTTGGAGGAGGCACGTGGAGCTGAGGGAACTGCCTGGTTCGCCAGACGTGTCTCAGTCTGAAAGGGACGAAAAAACCTGTTATGCTTGAAAGGAGGTTTCTTCCTGGGGACCAACGGCAGATGAGTACTTTTACCCCCAGTGGCCTCACTGATCAGATCCTGAAGATCTGGCCCAAATAAAGATGTTCCCTGAAAGGGCAAGGACAGCAAGGCTCTCTTAGAAGCGGTGTCAGCAGCCCAGATCTTAAGCCAAAGAGCTCGTCTGGCAACCACAGACATGGTGGAAACCATTGCCACCAGATGGATAGCATCAAATAAGGCAGCAGAAACATAGTGCTGGGCCTCAGATATGTTGGCAAGAAGCCGCAACATATCTGAAGAAGAATCACCCTGACGTACAGCTAGGGTGAGTTGTTCAGTCCAGACCGCAATGGCCCGGTTAACCCATGCCACAGCGAATGTTGGATGCATGGCAGTACCACCAGTGGCAAAAAATGGACTTGAGGGAAACCTCAAGCTTCTTGTCAGTCCAGTCTTTCAGAGAGGACGCATCAGAAACTGGCAAGCCGGTAGACTTAGATAGCCTTGAGACAGGAACGTCCACCTTAGGGGGATGAACCCATTGAGCAAGAGCCGCCTCAGAAAAGGGGTAAAGCTTAGCAAACTTCTTGGAGACAGAAGGCTTTCTGTCTGGAGATTTACACTCTCAGCCACTAGGCGGTCCAGAGTGGGGTTAGGTGGAAAACAAGTATGGGGCTTTATAGGCTCCTGGAATACATCAGAGGAATCTGAGGAAACCTCCTGAACTGGGGGAATGTTTAGCATGTTTAAGATGTCCCTGAGGGTTCTGGATCAACCTCAAAAGGATCCCCAAAAAATTGAGAGGAGCCCACAGCAGAACATTCCTCAACATCTGAATCCACCAAGAGTTCCTCTTCAGAGTAATCTGAAAGGTAAGGTACTCCTTGCGGTTTGGGCAGGGAAGACCTGACTGAGGAAGGGGTCTGCCAGGAATGGAAGACCCCCTGTAACTGGGATGGAAAGAGTTGCAACGTAGACCTGAGGTCCCTGGTAGCAGCCTTGAACTCTTGCACCCAAACTGGCACTAATGCATGGTGGGAGCTCCCTGGGATAGATTCGGGGACATCAGAATATGCTGGGCATAAATGACTTGAGAATTCTCTAGGCAACCCTGTATGACATGAGGAACAATGCGCAATGGGGGATACAGAGACCCCAGCGTCCTTAGTCTTAGGCCTCGCCCCAAGTTCCAATGGAGTAGACATTCTCACAGTGTCAACAACGTTCAGATTAATCACCCAATTTACAGTGTGTAAGATTAAAATTTCACCCCAGAAATCACTAAAAAACACTTATCTGGCAGGCGAAGGGTTAATCTGCAAAGGAGAGAAGGCGAGTCCAAGCCCTGTGTAGGATACTCGTTCTGTAAAGCTCACAAGATGGCTGCTGCAGCAGGAGCCAATCAGAAACGAGAGCGCGAAGCAAGCGCTCATGGGAAACATAGTTTGCCCAGAAAAAGTACCCCAAGAGTGCCCGAAGTCCTCTGAGCCCCCCAACACACTTGCAATGTGAACTGGATGATAGAGCAAGGTCAGACAATTAAAATGAGTCATCTCTGAAGTCGCTAGGTTGAGCAGTTGCAGAGATATGTCCCAAACTGTACAGTCCCATAGAAGTGAATGGAGCAATGGCGTCTAAGTGGACCTTTAACTCAATTTTGTCAAAGTTATAACTGAGAATTAAAAATGCATGAAACATCACTAGAACATGTAATCAGACCCAGAAAACACTGAACCCAGGAGGGAAAGTGCCAATAACTACCCCAAAAGATGCCAACCAGCAGTTAAAGGGTTAATTTACCACAAAGTTGCTCCAAACACTGACTGACATAACAGAAAGACCCGGTGAGTGCAGGAGTGTGCAATAAGAACTCCCAGGAATAACCCCTGTGCGGAGGGGCACTGTGGGATAAGTGGACCTGCAGCACTCAAAGGGTTGCTCACCTTTCCTGCAGATCTTCTGTCTTCAGGTTACCATGTAGTAAGAAGTAACCTCAGTGGGTAACTCCTGGGGAAGCACTTGGAATCAAGATTTTCCCCCTCAGGGCTTAAGGGCCACAAAAATCACCTGGATACTGAGCTAGCCACATCTAAGGGCATTGTCAGTTATGGTAATCCGCCTAATGGTGGTTTTCCATATCTAACAGAAAAATACAAAAGTTTCTAAAACTATAGCAGAACTGTTCTCTTGCCTGTGTTATCTTCACCAAGGAACAAATCTTTCTGGAGCTGGTTGGCTAGCTGCAGCCAAGGAGGGAAGGTAGGCTCCACCCCCTGAAGTCATTTCTAGAATTGTTCCTGCCTACTTAAAGGAGCGGATTGCCTACCCAAAGTTACTAGTAACCTGTATTGGATGACAGAGAAAACTTGGTAGTTTACTGTCTGGATGACTTGTAGAACTGAACTGCGGCAGTTGTTGCTGAACAGCTTTGGAAGGAAAAATCTGTCAACTACCATTGTCCTTTTTTACAGTGACCCTGTGCAGCATCATAAATCAGAATGGTGAATGACCAAAAATCCGAAGCAGCTGCTGGCTATCCATAGCCTCATTGCCACCCATACAAAATGGTTGGCACTGCTTAGAAAATGACTATTGCTGCTTTTGACCCTCCTTGCCACTTAAAGGGATAGTAATGTTTCACAAAAAAGCAATTCAGATTTATCTTCATTGTACTTGGGCAGTGGAGAGCATTATTTCAACATTGTCAGAGTTGTAGTTCAAGAGTAACTGAATGATAAAGTATCCCCCTCCCACCCCTTCTACTGATGTAACACTGCTCTCCTCAGAGCAGCAAGACTGTCCAGATGGATTGCAGTGAGCATAAGGAAAAACCTCCCCTCCTTTGTCAAAGGAAGAAGGTTTTTTTTCCTTCTGATCACAGAAAGAAGATGGTCTTTCGCTGCAAGCTGTCTGGTCAAGTGACCAGATTCCACATCTGAGGGGAGGCGGCTTACACTAGGAAAAGGGGCGGGAGGGGGATACTTTATTCAATTACTCTTGAACTACAACTCTGACAGTATTGAAACAACACTCTCCATGGCCCAAATACTATAAAGATTAAATTAATCTGCTTATTTGGTTAAACATTACAATCCCTTTAAAAGCAATGCATATAAATAAATAAAATTGCCTTTTGCTTCATCCCCCCACCCCCAAGTGTTAAAAGGGTGCCCAACACATTGTTCTGCAAAAATAAGCTACTCCTCTGGTGCTCAGAGGGTTAATGCCTGTATGTGCCAAGTGATCAATTACTTTCATAAATAAAAAACTCAGAATTAGCTGAATAATTTATTAGCCTTTGGGTCATCAGTGCAGATAGTGGAATATATCTTCTTCACAGACATCACTATTACTAAACTGTAGTCTAAAAAAAACCAAAAAAGTAAATATGGAAATGTTTTCAATTGGCAGAGTGACAATCTCGCAGTCACCAAGGCTCAAACATATTCTGTCCAGTGCAGGGCAGCCTGTAGAAATGTCCAGCAATAGGAAGTAAGAAAGTCACTGTGACCTTGTATAACTTACAGCAGTAAAATCCTTCAGTATCAAATGACAAAACACTATCCTGAAGAGAGAGTATTTTCATTTTCAAAAGAGCTAAAATAGCCCACTCGTTAAGAAGGCCCATGTAAATGAGACCTGAGGCTACTTTGGTAGTAGAACAGC
The DNA here is from genome assembly GCA_037306005.1 of Rhinophrynus dorsalis. Lineage (NCBI taxonomy): Eukaryota > Metazoa > Chordata > Amphibia > Anura > Rhinophrynidae > Rhinophrynus > Rhinophrynus dorsalis. The sequence continues at coordinate 238,600,560 of CM074722.1, forward strand.
CTGTTTCTACATCAGTGGTTAATGATATTAAACCTCTAAGCCTTCCTTTGTGCCAGGCACTAGCAAATTTCCTTCAGATCTGGTAGCTATGAATGTAACAGCCAGTACAAACAATCCTAAATCACTTGTGTATTGATTTGCCTGTGAGCATGAAAAAATTGTGTTAAAAGTATGTGTGAAAAATTTAGTAAGAAGTTGAGAATAAAAATGAGATTCAGAAGTCAATTAGGCTTTTCTTCCTGAAGAAGCGTGAGTGCCTTGCAGGGTCATCAGGGAGCAAGTTTTGTCTCCATGGTGATTTGTGACTGGATTTTGTCTTGGCCTACTCTTAACATATGCAAATTGTAAGAAGATTTTTTTGCTCTAGGGTAAGGCTATTAAACTATGGTTTTCCAGCAGTTTTGAACTGAAATGCCCATGATCCTCAATTGGTCACTGCTATATTTTTTAAAACAGGGATGATAGAAGTTGTAATTAAAAAACAGCTGCAAGGCCAACCATAATCTAAAACTGATGGTAAAATGTACAGTATTCCTTCCTTGTGAGAGAAACAACAGTACATTTCTTATGCCTCCTCTGACAGTTTAGGAATCAGCATTTTTACTAAAACAAAACCAGTGATTTATTTTTTTGAAAAGAGAGGAAGAAGATGAAAAGTGAAAAACAGGAGAAAACAGAGTAATGGAAAACCAGGGAGAATGGAGTATGATGGGAGAAAAAAGTAATAGAGAGGGAGATAAAATAATGTGTGATCTTTTTTGCACCATAGGTTATAGTCTAATAACCTGTAAGACAGAGCAAAAAAGACAATATAGTAATGGAGTCTGACAAAGTGGGCCAACAAGTTCAAGAGATAGGATATAGCTTTTGAAGAATCTTGGAGGTATGAATGAGAGGAGATTATGATGGAAGAGGAAAGCAGGAGATTGTTGGCAGAACAGTGATTCGGTGTAAACTTGGAAAATAAGCTGGCTATGTGATGGGGAGCAGATTTGTGAAGGGCTTTTTTGGAAAGTGTATGTATTTTATGTTTGGTCTTTGAGGTCATTGGGAACCAGTGCAGGTATTGACAGAGTGGGACAACAGAAGCATACTGGTTAGCGAGATGAATGAGCCTGGAAGTAGTATTTCAAGATAGACTGGAGTGGTGTCAATTTCTGGAGGGGAAAGCTAATTAGTAGTGAGTTACGGTATCCAAGGCATGATGTTTTGAGCAAACCAGTGTCTTGGTGGCATCTTTTGTGAGGGAAGGACAATTTTGGAGGTTTATTATAGAAAAACAACATGATTTTGTGAGTGATGGTATGTGAGGAAAGAATTATAGGGTGGAGTCAAAGGTGACATGAGGAAGTATGCCTGAGAGGCTGGTGTTATGATGGAGTTGTTGATATTAAGAGAGATATCAGGTAAAGGAGCAGTAGCAGGTGGAGTTTGGCCTTCCCATGGGCGTCTGCAAGGAGGGGCATATTGCCCTTTTAAAAGGGCCCGGTCGGATGAGGGGGCCTGGCGGAAACCTCATCCCTGCTCTGCTCCAGGTGCTCCCCATCCTCCCCCTAACTCTACTCAGGCAGCACATCCCATCATTGAAAGTGTGCATGTGTCAGGACTTCCTGTTTTCCCGGCACATGCGCATATGAGGAGGGATATGCAACACACTGGTCACATTATAAAATAGAAGAGGTCCCGCCCGCTTGATCATTTTAGAGGTAACTTCTGGAGTGGCAGGTACTCTGGCTCTGCTGACATTAGGGATCAATCATCGGGGGCAGCAGGCAGTGAGGCTGCATGCGCACACTCTAAGGGCCAGTCACAGATGCTGCCACAGACATATTATTATACATAAAGTTGAGGAGGTAAAGTTGAGTGCAATACAAAAAATAAAGAAAAGAACAAAAGTATAGGATCTATTTAGGCACTCATCTTCCATATCTCTATAATTAAAAACATACTAAATGTAAAAAAAAAATCTATAATTTACTAGTAGACTGAAAAAGATTTCAAATATACAACACAAAATCAAGGTAAAGAACACACAGTGTGTCCAACTCCATATACTCCACATGTCAAAAAAGTGAAGGGACATACAATGAATACCCATACATATAAATCCACTCTCACATATATTTTTCCATCAGTGACTTTAATTTGGATGTGCTTTTGCTCTTTATATAGCCAGCAAATAACCACACAGTGTTTTTTCACTATGTTTATCTGTGGATCCACAATTTTTCTCTAGATACTTACTGACGCCAGTGTTAGTTTTGGTTTTATTTACATATATGTTAAAATTATGCCCCTCCGGTAAAATTTCTGCAGACATCCATGGGCCTTCCATGAAGAAATTGCCTTTTGGGACATGTACTAGTAAAGACGAGGGTAGATGAGGGGAGGAAAGGTATAGTGACATATCATCAGCACAGAGGTGGCACTGAAGTCCAAAGGAATTGCTTAGACTACCAAGGGAGAAAGTAAGGCTAGAGAACAGCAATGGTCCAAAGTCTGGGCCTTGTGGTACCACATCAAAAATGTGTGTGTGTGTGTGGGGGAAGTAGTGTTAGTAAAGGATACACTGAAAGAATGATCTGAAAGGTATTATGACAACTAGGCCAGGGCTATGTCAGAGGTCAAAGGAGTTAAGCTGGTGGGTAACTGTGTTAAACACAACAGAAAGGTCAAGAAGAATTAACATGTAGAAGTGTCCCTTGGATGTAGCTGTGAGTAGGTCATTTTGTCAGTTCAGTCTCAGTATAGTTTTGGAAGCTAAAGCGTGATTGTATGCAAGAGCACTCTTGGAGAGAAACTAGGTTTAACATATGTATCTTATCACTTTAGCTGACATTTAAACCTGTTAAACAGAGCATTATAAATTATAGACATAAGAAGATAAGAGAATGGGGCTTCTTAATCCCCCCTGAATGCTAGAGAGGTCTTCCAACAGAATCAAAGTATTACAAACCTTTCTAGCATCCAAAGGGCTAAACATGATTTAAAGTTTCATACAGTACAGTTAATGAACACTTAATGATCAGATAAAACTGCCTGGAGGTGCTAGAAATAACCTAAGACATGCAACAGGTTAATTAGCTCTGGTCTTGATTAGAATGATAAAGAGCAACAAATAGCAACCATGTTTAAGTAGGCAATGGGGAACATAACCTTGAAATGCTAATATACGTTTGCATGCTTAGAAAACATTTTCATTTTTCTAATTGTGAACTAATCAGTAGAAACTGTCCACAAAGATTCTGCATTTAATTTCTAGACAAACATTAAAGGGATAGTAATGTCACGTAAAAAGTAATTGCTATATCAGCTATAATAAAAAGAGATTACGTGAAGTTATTAATATCTCTCAAACCTTTATGTTTTGAGAGATATATACGAAAATAAAGTTCTCCGCTCAGGTCTCTGCTTCTTTTACATTACTGGAAAAAACAAGGGTAATTTTACATACAAGGTGTATGTATTATAGTTGTGGGAAATGTAAAACAATCTATTTCATTTTTTGTTACTTTCAATATATATAATCTGTTCTAGCCATATGTTAATTATTTTATTATTATTATATTTATTATCTTATTTTATATATATATATATATATATATATATATATATATATATATATATTAATATATATATCATGTTAACGTGAACCATAATTAGGTGAAAAAAGACAGAGCTGAGTTAATCACAGGTCGATGATCAAATACCTTTTTATCTGGGGTTACATGTGGTCAGCAGATAAAAACACAATTAAATTTCACCAGCAGTGTAGACCACTAGTGCATGCCTCTGGCAAGGCAATATAACTTTACACGTCACCAGCAAAGCAATGCACCATTACATACTACCCGAAGGGTAATACAGCATTACATGCCACCAGAAGGGCAATATATTATTAAAGAATAAAATGATCTGGTACTTTTCATTTTAGAAAATCCCATTTGAGAAAAGCCAGTTGAAGGACAACAACTTAAATAGAGATGGATGAATTAGAGTTGGAAATAAGGCAACAAAAAAAGAGTTATTAATAAAAAAAGAGTTAAGATTTCCAGTAAAAAGACCCTTGTATACTAAAAGATGCTTCAAACACATTGCAAAGTGATAGATCAGTGGTGGTTGTTAGAAGGTGGCAGGGTAGAATTCAGGAGTGAGAGATGGCAAGGTTTTTACAGTTGGTTGTGATGGGCGACAGTCGTCGCTGTGTTCCCATGAGAAATTTTGCGAAAACCATGTTGTTATCCGCTTTTTAGCTGGAAAATCCGCTTTAAAACTAGCAGTTAAAATTGTCGCATCTTTTGGCCATTGGCCAAAATCTTTCACCATTTTTTCAATGGGTAGAAAGTTTTCACCCATTGATTTACATTGTTTTCACACTTCCACTATATAAACGTGATGTTTTTCGCCAAACACAGACAATAGAAGCAGCTACGGAGTGAGATAGACATGCTGTGCTGTTCTGCTGTGATATTTTTCAAAAATTGAGGCAGGAGAGGCTCATAGTGACTGCTATCACTATGAGCAGCAAAAAGAGGAACTAGAAGAACCTTTATTATGTGTCCACTGAGTTGGAGGAGGAAGTGACTGAATCAATGCTGTCCAGTCCCCCTAAATCATCCCAAAGGATTTTTGGGAATTTAATGAGAAGGAAGGAAGAAAAGGGAATGGGAAGGAAGGAAGAAAAGGGAATGGGAAGGGAGGGAGAAAAGGCTAGTACTATTAAGAGCAGGACAGGTCAGCTGCCTGTGCCTGCTTCAAGACGTGCTGCCCCTGCTGCCAGTGCCACCATTGCTGTTCCTACAGCCACTAGTGTTGTACCTGCTGCCAGACATGCTGTCCCTGCTGCCAGTGCCACCACTGCTGTACCTGCAGCCACTAGTGTTGTACCTGCTGCCAGACGTGCTGTCCCTGCTGCCAGTGCCACCTTTGCTGTACCTGCAGCCACTAGTGTTGTACCTGCTGCCAGACATGCTGCCCCTGCTGCCAGTGCCACCACTGCTGTACCTGCAGCCACTAGTGTTGTACCTACTGCCAGACATACTGCCCATGCTACCACCAGCATTGTACCTGCTGCCAGTGCTCAATCTGCTGCTAGTGCTGAACCTGCTGCCACCAATACTTTGCCTTCTGCTAGTGTTTCTTGCAGTACTCCAGGTGGAACATGATTCTGAAGAGGCGAGAACTGGTGTTGGGGGAGGTCAGAATTAATACCACCACCACCAGCAGCAGTAGCACAGATCAACTACCTGTGCCTGCTGCTACTGACTGCTAGTCTGCCTTCTTCTTCAGGTCTAAAGGAAATGGCAAGTGTGACATTAGGGGAACCCTCTGTCACATTGCTTGTCACCTCCTCCAAGCAGCAGTGAGATGTCTGGAATAGAGCAGCAGCAAAAACAGCATGTAGGGACTAGTGGTGGTGATGATGATGATGATGATTCTGGAGAAGCTGGGGTGGAAGAGACATTGATGGCCTTTTTAGCAGAAACTGAGAAGGAATGGGAGACAGGGATGAGGATGGGCATCACCACTACCACTAGCAATGATATTTTGGAAACACAGGAATTTGTAACTGCTCTAATTCCTTCTGATGCTGATATACAAGGGCAGCAGGATGCCGAGGAGCAGGCTAGTGTGCCACAGACCACCGTGGACACAGTGGGAATGGGGTCAACAAGTGATGCGGGACTAGGACAGGTTCCACTTGCCAGCACTAGCAATACTCCTGATCCTAGTTGCAGTGCCGAATCTGAGGCAGTAGCAGCAACAGCAGCAACATTATCCGCTGCCACAGACAATGAAGGGCAATGTGGAGGACAAGAAGAAAGAGGCCATTCTTCTCCAGCTGTTCCCTTCCCCCTGAAGTCATCATGGGTGTGGGACTATTTTTCTGTTGGGGCAGGGACAGTGCAGTCATCAACAATGGCACTGTGCACAATTTGTGACAAGTCAGTGAAAAGAGGAAAGGAGGGAACACACCTTGGCATAAGCACCCTGATATCACACATGAAACACAGACACCATGACATTTACTCCAAACATGTTAAAGACAAACACCCACCACAGATATCAAGCACTGCTTTTGCTGTCCCTGACTCTTCAGAAAGGCAACAAGAGGCGAGGTGGAGATCAAAGAGGAGGAGGTATAGAACAACCCAGGCAGAGACTGGAAGTTCCAGGATGAGTGAAACAACTAGCTCAACATCACCTTCTAGGGTAACTACATCTTCTGCCAATACACCTCATTCATTACCTCCCCTGCCAAATGATAGCCACTCTGTTTATGTTAGGATGTGGCAGTTCGTCCCTACCCATTGCATACTGTGTGGTGCATTGACCGCACATGCCTGTGTGGTGGAGGAGAATCGCAATCAGTGCATCAAGTGGCATCTGAGGAGATTCCATCCTGCAGAATATGCTAAGATGGTGGCAGGGAGGGTTCATCATCAGCAAGTTGTCATGTGTCCTTAGCGGGTCTGGAAAAGGGGTACAGTGACAGAGGCAATACTTGGTTTCAGGTGTCATGGTTTTTGGATACAGTTGTGCCCCCAGGTGTTATTTACCACACACACTGTGCACATTGCAGTTGCTGATGAGACCTGCTGTTCCTGCTCTCAAGGGAAAAAAATATTCTAATAACAACACACCCATGATGATTTTGGAGGGGAAGGTGGAGAAGATTTGATGGCCAACTTCTTCTTTTCTCCACATATACTGGGGGCTACTAATTGTACTGCTACTGCCTCAGGCACGTCACTGGAGCCAGGCGTGGCAAGTGGAAGCTTCATCATCCATCTTCCATGTTACTGCTATTGTTGATCCCATTCCCTTTCAGCTGCCTAATCATCCTGCTGCTTAAACAACTCAGCAGCATCAATATGAACAGCAGTTGCAAATCCGGACTCAAGGACATTTCACAGTGGCCAATGGCCAACATGAACTGCTGGCATTAGGCCAGTAGGGCATTTTTATTTTTTTCTCAGTTCTCAGGGCTTGTGTTTTGAAAAAAAAATAAAAATAAAAAAAAATAAATAAACAAGTTTTTTTTCTAACAAGCCTACAAATCCATATTTCTTCAGGACTTGGGCCTCTAATAAGTCTAAGTCTAAGTCTGACAAAGACCTCTAACAAAAAATCAAACAAATCATCGTCTACAAAATACTCTATCAAGTCAAGTATCAGTCGACCCCAGTGGCAGCTTATGTCAGGGGGTCCCTGTCTTTATCACTTTACATACAAATGTCTTATTTTATTGATTTATTTTTTTATTAACTGCCCCCCCAATAGCAGTCAAGAAACCCCCCCCAAATCAAATTCCCTGTTCAAATGATTCATTCATTCACCAACACAGGCACCCTCCTCAGACCCCATTACACCATGTCTTATGGTTTCTATTTTATTTTATTTAGGATTTATTTTTTATTAACTGCCCCCCAACCCCAGTAAACAACCTCGTAAAAATCATCCCCTGTTCAACTGATTCTTTCCCCATGCCCCAGCAGCACAGGCACCCTCATGCCCCTTTTATGCCTTTGAGAAATAAAATAATATTTTTCGCCAAGCGGAAAGTGCCATTTTTCACCGATTTCAGTTTTCACCCATCCTTAATCACACCCTTGTATAAAACTCATCAGTGCAAAATAAATGGTGTCATGTGTGACTACTCAAAAGGAACCCACTGCGCACCAGGCTCTTTTCTCAGAAACTCAGTTAATACTGTTTCATCATATTACAATTATTACCATATACATTTTTCTTATGCAACAAAAAAAAGCAATGTCAAAGAGTGCCTACCTATCACCATTAAAGAGGAGGAGTACAGTGTGCAAATACAAAATAAAAAACAGGAACACTCAGATGCCTTACCCACAGGTTTTGAAAGATAGAGTTATGTTCTTTTTTTGTTACTTGTTATTAACTTTCTATACCATCGGGCCATAACAAAAATGACTATTCTCATCTAAATTTAAAGTCCGTTTTAGTCTCACTTTTGTTTATACCAGAATGTTCAGAAGCACAATATTACCTTTTTAAAAAATGATGGTATTAGAACAGTTTTGTTAGAAAATAGTGAAATTACATATATAGCCAAAAGTATATGGACACCTACTTGTCGAACATATCATTCCAAAATTGTGGGCATTAATATGGAGTTGGTCCCCCCATTCCTGGTATAACAGACTCTTCTGGGAAGGCTTTCCACCATATGATGGAACATTGCTTAGGGATTTGCTTCCATTCAATCACAAGAGCATTATTGAGGTTGGATCAAACAGAACGTTTCTGTTCTTAAACAGGCATTTTGTAAATACTCAATGTTTGCCTCTGAAGAACCCTAATATGTGGGCGAAACACGTTCGCATTTAACCCCTTCAGTGCCAGAGGCTTGGGCCATTGCCTGTACCCTGCAGGCCAGACACTTTTTCAGCATTTTTGCTATCCTTCCTTTTAGGCTTGATTTGCTCTGGGGATTTTTACTTAAATATAGAAAACTATATATTGTTTTTTTCAGAACGAATTGAGCTTTCTTGTGGTACCTTACATGAAGAGAATTTTACATCGTGCAAAAAGCTATGATGTCATAATGACAAAAAAAAGTGAAAATTTACTCATTTTGCTAAAATCACATACTATGTATCAAAAACATTTACCTTGATTGAAAAAGTTTCAATTATTTGAAAAAGCCCAGAGTCCCCAGAGTAAAAAAAATACCAAATTTGTATAGTTTTACCTACGTCCAAGGCTAGCATAGAGCCCTAATCACCAGCAGCGCAAAATGACATTTTCAACTTTATAAACTAAAATGCACATTCTAGGGTTTTTGTGGTAAAACTACCCTAAAACAGTGGAAGAACTATATAAAACTATATATTTCTGAAAAGTAGACAACCTGCCGCATCTAATGAGGGGTAACTTGCCTTCTTGCCCCAAGCCTGTGGTGCCCAAATGCTTCCAGAAGGTGGCACTATAGGAAAAAAATGGCATTTTCTTACATTTCTGCCCCTTCAACTGTACTGAAATCTGTGAAAACCATGGAATTTACAACTGTATTCATTAGCTAGTGCTCTTGGGAGAAAAATGACACCCCATTGGTTTGGGTTCACCTACCACAGGGGATGCTAGAAGTGCAAAAAGACACCTACTACAACCTCTACATTTTCTAACATTTTCTCAAACATTACTTGTCTATACAAAAATGGTTATAACAACTAGAGAATTAAAGAAAGACTACACAAACCATACCATTTTGGAAAGAAGACAACCTGCCGCATCTAATGAGGGGTAAATTGCCTTCTTACCCCAAGCCTGTTGTGCCCAAATGCTTCCAGAATGTGGCACTATAGAAAAAAAATGGCATTTTCTTACATTTCTGCCACTTCAACAGTACTGAAATCTGTGAAAACCATGGAATTTACAACTATATTGATTAGCTAGTACTCTTGGGAGAAAAATGACACCCCATTGGTATGGGTTCACCTACCACAGGGGATGCTAGAAGTGCAAAAAGACACCTACTACAACCTCTACATTTTCTAACATTTTTTCAAACATTACTTGTCTATACAAAAATGGTTATAACAACTAGAGAAGTAAATAAAGGCTACACAAACCATACCATTTTGGAAAGAAGACAACCTGCCGCATCTAATGAGGGGTGAATTGCCTTCTTACCCCAAGCCTGTTGTGCCCAAATGCTTCCAGAAGGTGGCACTATAGGAAAAAAATGGCATTTTCTTACATTTCTGCCCCTTCATTTATATGGAAATCTGTGAAAACCATGGAATTTCCAACTGTATTCATTAGCTAGTGCTCTTAGGAGAAAAATGACACCCCACTGGAATGAATCGACATACTTTAGGGGTGCCAGAAACGCATAACTACACCTACCTGTTTGCTTCTTCGAAAATGGCTGCTTGTACTAAAATGTTCATAACTGTTAGAGACATGATGGAAAGGTTTAAAAGGTATACCATTTTGGAAAGTAGACATTCTCCCACATCAAATGAGGGGTCACTTGCCTTTCTACCCCCTGGGCTGAAGTGCACAAATATTTCCGCTATGGGAATAAATACATGTTTTTTTTACATTTCCACCACTTCAAAGATACTAAAATCTTTGAAAACCATAACATTTCCTGCTGTATTCAGTACCTGCTACCAACATGAGAAAAATGGTAGCCCATTTGTGTGGGTTAACATACAATATGTGGGTGCTAGGAACACGTACGTAAACCTGACACTTTTATTTCTTAAATAGTGTTGAGCGAGCGTGCTCGGCCGATGCTCGGATCGGCTCGAGCATCGCTCTGCTCGGCACATGGCGGTACTCGTCGAGTACCGCCATGTGCTCGCCCGCCATGTTCGGGTGGCGGGGATCTGTGCCGGAAGAGGCACAGATCTGAAGACGCTCCGCTGGACCACCAGGGACTGGAGGTACGGGGGCATTGCGGAGATGAAGGGGGCATTGCGGAGATGAAGGGGGACATTGTGGAAGAGGGGCATAGACTCTATGCCCCTCTTCCACAATGTCCCCCTTCATCTCCGCTATGCCCGTCTTCCACAATGTCCCCCTTCATCTCCGCTATGCCCCTCTTCCACAATGTGCCCCTTCATCTCCGCTATGCCCCTCTTCCACAATGTCCCCCTTCATCTCCTCTATGCCATAGAGGAGATGAAGGGGGACATTGTGGAAGAGGGGCATAGCGGAGATGAAGGGGCACATTGTGGAAGAGGGGCATAGCGGAGATGAAGGGGGACATTGTGGAAGAGGGGCATAGCGGAGATGAAGGGGGCATAGCGGAGATGAAGGGGGACATTGCGGAGATGAAGGGGGCATTCGGAGATGAAGGGGGCATAGCGGAGATGAAGGGGGGCATTGACCAGGCACCCTCCCCTCATCAGAGCAGGGGGTGCCTGGTGTAATGCTCGTGTCGCCCCATTATATACAATGGGGCTCGGGTGCTCGGCCAAGCACTCGAGCCTCAGGGGGTGCTCGGTCAGAGCACCCGAGCATCGGGGTGCTCGCTCAACACTATTCTTAAATTATCTGCTTGCACTAAAATGGTTATAACCATAATAGATATGCAGGAAAGGTAGAAAACAATGCCATTTTGGAAAGAAAACAACCTGCCGCATCTAATGAGGGGTCACTTGCCTTCATACCCAAAGGCTGGTATGCACAAATGCTTCCAGGATGTGGCGCTAATGAAAAAAAAGGCATTTTCTTACATTTCTGCCCCTTCAAATGTATGGAGCTCTGTGAAAACCATGGAATTTTCAACTGCATTCGTTAGCTAGTGCTCTTAGGAGTCAAACGACACCCCATTGGTATGAGCTGAACTACCTTAGGGAGTGCTAGAAGTAGAAAACTACGCCTACTACAAACTGATGTTTCTAACATTTTCTCAAACCTGACTTGCCTCTATGAAAATGGCTATAACACCTTCAGAAGTGAAGAAAAGGTAGATAAACTATACCATTTTGGAAAGAAGACAACATGCCGCATCTAATGAGGGGTCACTTGCCTTTTTACCCCTAAGTTAGTTGGCACAACTATTTCCAGAATGTGGTGCTACAGGAAAACAAACAAACATTTCTTTTAGACTTCAGTCACTTCAAAGATACTAAAATGGTTCAATGGCGTGGGATTTCCTAGGAGGACTTCTTGCCAGCCTAAGAAAAATGGTACTCAACTGCTGTGGGTTGACATACCAATTTGAGTGACAGGAGCGTAGCTACCAGTGAAATAGGAATGGGAAAGCAAACAGTGTATGTGTGATTTTATGGCTAACAGATGAAAGAAGCTAGGGCGTCAGCCAGTGTACGCGCGGACCTGTGACTACCAGTGTAACAGTGTGGGAGGGTGAGGGATTAGGCAGTGTGTGTGGGTATGAGCAGAGGAGCAAGGATGGTGGAGATGGTGGGGCAGTGTCTGAGAGTGTGTATGGGAGATCTGTGACTACCAGTGTGCACTGTATGTCCCCCTCATACAAAGTTTGATTCCCAGCCTGAATCTAGTGCATACTGGTACTTTTAGTCTACCAATAGGCAGTGGAAACAGGCTGTGGGTCAGGCTGGGGAATGGGACTGCCAGTTGGCTGTGGAACCAGGCAGGGGAATACGGTACGTGTGTGTGTGTGGGGGGGAATCGGAGGCATTTTTTGTGCATGCCACAAGGGTGCCCAATGCACTGCAAAGCAATGCATTGGACCCTCTGTTGCACACAAGAGTTTTTTTTTTTAATTATTATTTTGTATTCGTACCTCGTTGGGGAGGCGGTGTCAGGAACATTCCTGGTGTCCCCCATCCAGGTCTAAAAACAGAATAATGAAAAAAAAAGTGTGTGTGTGTGTTACAGGGGGTCCAACGTATTGCAAAGCACTGCGTTGGACCCCCCCTGTGGCACGTGCATTTTTTGGGGCTTTTCCCCCAATATTTTTGTGTAGACCTCGTTGGGGGCATCAGAACCCATACAATGAGGTCTAAATAAAAAATAAAAGGGGAAAAAAAAATAATCCTTTGGGTGCCACAGGGGTGTCCAGTGGATTGCAAAGCAATGCATTGGGCCCCTGTGGCACACAAAGGGTTAATTTTTTTTATTGTTATTTTGTATTCAGATGGCCACCAAACAAGCTCTGATCACAAAGTAATGATAAAAAGTCCTGTGTGTGTGCCACAGGAAGGGGGTCTGCATTGAACCCCTCTCCCAGTGGCACACACAGGGTTAATTTTTTTTTTATTTATTTTTTTTTATTATATACCTCATTGAGGGGCACCAGGACCCCCTGATCCCTCCCCAATGAGGTCTTAGTAAAAAAAAATATATATGTCCACAAACGGAGTGACCCTGTGAGTTACACAGGGGTCTCCAGCACATTGCAAAGCAATGCATTGGATCCTTGTGGCAATCAGAGGGTTAATTTTTTTTCAGTCATTACTTGGTAATCAGAGCTTGTTGGGGGGCCATCAGGACCAATCCTGATGACCCCCCCAACAATCTCTGATAACAAAGTAATGATAAAAGCCCTGTGTGTGCCGCAGAAGGGGGGCTGCATTGCCCCCCCCCCCCGTGGCACACACAGGGTTAATTTTTTTTTTTATTTACTTTTTTTTTATTATAGACCTCATTGAGGGGTATACGAACCCCCCTGATCCCCCCAATGAGGTCTTACCAAAAAAAAGTTATCAAAAAACTGTCCCTGTGAGTGCCACAGGGGTCTCCAGCGCATTGCAAAGCAATGCATTGGACCCTTGTGGCACTCAGAGGGTTAATTTTTTTTATCATTACTTTGTAATCAGAGCTTGTTGGGGGGCCATCAGGAGCAATCCTGATGGCCCCCCAACAGTCGCTGGTAACAAAATAATGATAAAAGCCCTGTGTGTGCCACAGGAGGGGGGGGGGTGCATTGGACCCCCCCCTGTGGCACACACAGGGTTACATTTTTTTTTTTTTTTTTTTTGCAATTATAGACCTCATTGAGGGGCATCAGGATCCCCCCTGATCCCCCCAATGAGGTCTTTAAAAAAAAAAAAATCCCCCCCCAAAGAATTGACCCTTTGAGTGCAACAGGGGTCTCCAGCACATTGCTTTGCAATGTGCTGGGGACCCTGTGGCACTCACAGGGTTACTTTTATTTTATTTATTTATTTATTTACTTTTTTTTAAAAAAAAAACCTTTTCAGACCTCGTGGGGGACATCAGGACCCCTCCTGGTGTCCCCTCCGTCATTGATCTCCCAGCCGATAGGGAGATCAATGAGGCGACCGCAGGAGAGCAAGAGCTCTCCTGCCCTTCTCTCCTACCACCGGTAGGAGTGAACAGGACTGGGGAAACTACCCTAACGTAATCGGTGACCATGTCACCGATGACGTTTGGAGGATTCCCCCGGTCCCGCCCACTCCTACCCGGAAGTTCGGGTAGGAGAGAGGGGGAAGGAGAAACTCTGTTTCTCCTTTGTGTTTATTGATCTCCCAGCCCGATCGGCTGGGAGATCAATAACTGGGGAGGCATGAGGAGTGATCCTCATGCCTCCCCACGAGTGCCAGGGTTTGTTTTTTTTTTAATGCGGCCACTGCATGCCTGTTATACCGGCTCATGCAGTGACCACATTTCACTCTTACGCCGTACGAGCGTGGCACAGCAGGTACAGCTGTGTCCACTCGTACGGCGTAAGTAGCTGGCACTCTAGGGGTTAATATAATAACTAGTATGAAAGCCCATAATATACACGGGCTAAAGGGCCACTCAGCGGCCTCGACTGCTGCCCCGGAGCCGGGAGCCCAGACAGGTGGTGAGCCTTCTGGAGCTCCCCGCTCCGGATCAGCACATTCACCCAGTCTCTACTGCTCATGACTGCATCGTTCCTGCAGTCTCTACTGAGCATGTGCGGTTACGCACACAGGGAGCTTCCAGGCTAGTGCTTTATACATATAGATGTGTACCCAAATCTTCAAAGGGAATGTTTGTGCTTTTGCCAATTTTGAGATGTGGTGTGTATGTTAGGGTTATTTAGGATCATTATTGCAGTGAGAATGCCAGTAGGGATGGGTGAAAACGTTCGCCTCAAACCAAAATTTGCAAAAAATGCCACATTCCTCTGTAAAAAAATTACTGCAAAAAATGCCATTTTCCTGCTTTTTTCTCCTAGCTCATTGCTTTGAAATCAATGGGAACAAATAATTTTCCCCACCACATGAAAGTTTTCTCTTCTATTCTACAGCCATATAAAAGGCTGTCAGGCTCTCACAGCATACCATTCTGTGTTTGTAAGAGGAGAGAGCAGCATGTTTTTGAGCAAATAAAGGGGAATTGAAGCTTAGTTTAGGGAGTCTTTTAGGTGGGAGACTATGTATTAGGGGACTCTGGGGGCACTATGGGGGAGAAGAAGGGAGGAGGGAGGTTGTTCCCAAATACCCACAAATTTGGTGTGACTGACTGGCAAGGCATAGGCAGCTGGGGTCCAAATCACTTGCTGATTTTGCTTTTATTGTCTATGTGCTGGGGAAGTCTGGGGAAAGAAGTTGTTGATTTTGTTTTTTAGTTATATATATTTTTTGACTGACTGTAATAATATAGGGAGGAAACTTAAAAAAAAAAAATAAAACATTTAAAAAATTAATACATAAATAATTAAATATATTAGGTGACAGAAAGCTGACTGGGAGCCTGAGCTTTTTGAATGAGGCAGACTTGACAGCAGACAACATTGAGAATGTTGTTGAGGGCCAAGGCAAGACATCACACTCTATCAGTTGTGTACTGTAGAGAGTAAAACACACAAGGTAGTTGAGTACTGTCCAGCAAATGCACAAGCCTGAGGGAGAAAGGTGGAGCAGTGCAGGGATGTGGGGGTAAAGTAGTAGTTCAAAAACTGACTGCAGCAATGGTTACTGCAGCATGTGCAATAAATGATGATGATCCCTCTCCTCCTGGGGTGGATGCGGTTTGTTTTGTCAAGGTCCCACCAATCACACCATGCCAGTCCCCCACCACCACTACCATACACATCTGCCACATTGTAGGTTGTACTTTATTTTTTTATCACTTGACATCATCATGAATATGTGCCAGTGTTACTTAAGCAGGAGGTTAGTGTTGAGGGCAAAGGACAAAGGCATTCTGCATGCTAACATTTTTCAAGGTATAAGTTGCTGTAGGACTCACAACTTTGACTTCCAGCTACTTATTTCTCCACTGCAGCCCTCATAAGAAGTAATACTGTGCTGGGAAATGTTGCACCATAGGAAACATAGGCTAAAATGTGTTGGAACAGGAGAAACATGTGTTAGAATAGGCGAAAAATGTGTTAGACTCGGCAAAACATTTACTGGAATAGGCTAAAAAGAGGAAGATTTTGCATTGGAGAAAAAAAGAAAACTTTCACAAAAAAAGTGAAAAATCGTCAGTTTTTCATGAGAAGTCGTGAAGGAATTTTTTCTCACTTTTCATCTACACCCTAAATGCCAACACCATAAGTCTGTCCACAGTGTAAATTGGGATTTTCTGGTATCCACTAGAAATAGGATGCAGTGACTTTAGTGGTTCTGGTTGCTTTTGTTTTCAGGGACCAGTTTACATAGGTTACAAAGCTGAAGTTGTGATTCCATTATGTAGGATCAATAAAGCCAACGGAGGGGATTTCCCCCAGTGTTAGGCTGTAACACTCTGATAACTGATATTGCATCCTTGAACTTAGCTATCTATGTTTATGTAGTGTTATATTAGATCCATATTGAACTGTTTATGTCACTATCATGTTAAACATTTTGAAAGAATAGTTGCCTCAATTACACGTTTAGTGGTGTTTGGATCATATATAAGATCAGAGGGCTTATTAGTATTCTCTATAAGCAAGACCATATTTGCCAACACAGAGGGCTGACTTTAATTCTTTCGGTGCCAGAGGGGTGTCAAACACAATATCACTTTGGCACTGAAGGGGTTAATTCAAAGCTTATATATTCCTCATATGATATCTATTTATGAGTGCCCTTTCTCCACAATAGTGACCAACACTATTTTCGTTATACACTGTTTTCATAGATTTTGGGTACATTTAGTTTACAATTTTATGCTCTTTTAAATCTTTTCTTTTTAACCCTTTGAGTGCCAGAGGGGTACGCAATGCATTGCAAAGCAATGCATTGCGTATCCCTCTGGCACTCAAAAAGTTAAGTTTCCAATAAAAGTTATGCTTTATCTGGATAATTAATGTCAAAATGCAATATAATTCTTGAAATGTGGATTATGTATATATGCCTGTCAAGTGCCAAGTAGTTTCTCTCCTAATATTGTAATTATTGAGGTCGGGCACTGTTTTGGGATGATTTGTCCTGGCTTGCAGTCGATGTTCCAGTTCATCCCACAGGTGTTCAGTGGGGTTGAGGGCAGGGCTCTCTGCAGTCCAGTCAAATTTTTTTTGACAAACCATTTCTGTATGGACTTTGCTTTGTAAACAGGGGCATTTCATGCTGAAACAAGAAAGGGCTTTCCCCAAACTGTTGCCGCAAAGTCAGAAGCACAGACCATTATTCCTCTTCCTTCACCAAACTTTACAATTGGCACAATACGGTTTTCCTGGCATCTGACAAACTCACAGACATACATCAGAAGGTCAGATGGTGAAGCATAATTAATCACTTCAGAGGATGTATTTTCACTGCTGCAGAGTCAAATGGTAGCAAGCTTTACACCACTCCAACAGATGCTTGGCAACCAATGGTGATCTTAGGCTTCTGTGCAGCTGCTCAGCCATGGAAACCCATTTCATGAAGCTCCTGACAAACAGTTCTTGTGCTGACATTGTGTCCAGAGGCAGTTTGTAACTCAGTAGTGAGTGTTGCAACTGAAGGCAGATGAATTTTACATACTATGTGCTTCAACACTCAATGGTACCTTTCTGTGAGCTTATGTGGCGTATCACTTAGCTGTTTTCATGCCTAGATGTTTCCACTTCACAATAACAGCATTTACAGTTGACCAGGACAGCTCTTGCAGGGCAGAAATTTATTGGGTGAATGAACAAACCAAACAACCTCTGCTTTCAGAGCTTAGAGTAGTGGTGGGCAACATGCATAACTGTTGCTGGGCTACACCTTCATCATTTGAATAGTAGTCCAACAATAGCACAGGCTGGAAATCCTTGGATACAGGGAACCTTGGCTCTGTGTGAGTCATAAAGTTGGCGAAGGCATCTTCCTCATTCCACACACCTTTCTGATTCTTGTGTAACCTATTTATAAGACCTGATGATTGCACTGAAATATACAGGAATCTCACTATAAAAAGTTAAAAAGAAAAAACAGCTTGATGTGCAGAAGGATCCTTTTGCAGATGAATTGCTGCCAGGAGTGGTGACACCACTAGCCACCCAGAACTATAATCAGTGGGTGTGCAGGAGCCAATGACAATCTCCAACAGCAAGTGAGAATCAGCAGAGTATATTAATAGATTGTTTTACAGGGCTGTCAAGATTTCTACATCATCACATACACTAATTAAGCAATTAAATACTACAAGCCATGCAATTATTGAAATTTATTATGCTTCAGGTGAACTTGTATAGCAGTAAAGGAAACATTCTTCATTAGAACTTTCTACAAAAAGTGTGCCTGCCTCAAACCAGGCACACTTTGTAGACCATGCTAATGAAGAATGTTTTTGTATACAATGCTATTTCGGCTGTGCAGAAGAGCTGTACGGTCCCAAGACCAGGATATCAGTCTGTCAGCTAGAGAGCTGATGTGCGCAAAAGGGGTGGGAGGGGGGAACTTTAGAACAATATAACTCTAAAACTTACAGTAAAGGGATTTATATAATTTACTTTATTTTAATATGTGCAATATTAAAGAAGCTTAAAATAAAGTATTACTATCCTTTTAATGGACATAATGTATGAAGTATGTGCAATTACTTTTTAACTTGATGGTATTCCTCAAATTACTAAAGCCTGGATGTAATTGAAACAAAGCATTTGCATACTTAACAATAATTGTACAGAACATATCTATACATGTGTCTGATAGCTCACGTTCCTTTACTCTGCCTAATATGACTCTGCTATGACAATCATAGTAGGCAAAGTGATTGAATGTGATTTTACCACATACACAGGAGGCTTCATATTTTGCATTACTTTCTTTACTTTAAACTCCATAGCAGCACAGAAGATGTAAACAAAACTGACAAATCAGCAGACAAGGATAAGGTGATATAAGGTCCAGTCTCACCAAACCCCACCTCTTTCTTTGCTGCTCCAAGCAGGACAGGTCAGGATATTTGTTTTCCTACTGTTTTAACTTCTGGTTCATTGTATGCATAACTTAACAGGGTAGATTATTATTTCCTAAAGGTTATGTTTGTGTTACCTACTTTATGTTAGATTTATGCTTAGGTTTCTGTTGTTTTCATTGTGGACTGGGTAAGAAGAACGTGTTTCAAACCCACTGTTACCATAGGGAGGTTAGGCTGTCTGTCTACTGTGGGCTAGGGTCAGGTACCTGGTCCTCTGCATCTCTGTTTTGGTTCAGTGTGGATTTTATTGCAGGGGGTGGTTGGGTGCATTTGGCGTTGCAGTGTTTGGAGGTTTAGTTCACTGCGGCGCCAGCACTCAACGGCACCTTCTGTCTCTTTATCTCACAATCCGGTGTGGGGTTGCAGAGTGCTCGGTGGGGCTGTTTTTCTTTTAGGTTGTGTTTTTTGCTTGGTACGAGTGGTGTGTTGGGCCCGTGGGAGTTTGTCCCGTTGGATCTGCAATGCGGCGGCCATCCTGGATCTCGCCTCTCGGCGACCATCTTAGTTTTGGGCTATCCTCTGTGTATCTTGCACTTGTGGTCACTGGGTACCTTTGTGGGGCCGGTAATCGCAGCTGTGAGCTCCGGGTGATGCCTTTTGCCTTTCTCATATTGCCTGTACTGTGTTGAACTTGGGGTGAGCCCCCTACTATAACAATTGGGGCGACCCAGTTTTTAGTGCTGGCGCAGTTTTCTCTGCATATCAAAATAAATAATAATAAATAAAATAATAGCCCCATTATTATATTTAAACACACTGGTGTTACCATATGTTTATGGTTACGTCACTCTTGAGGGTGACCGTGGTTGTAGGGGTGAGCCCCTCCCTCTTTATGGTTTTTCTGGGGTGAGCCCCCTTGCACACACTGAAATAGTTTGGTTGTCTGGCTCCTCATAAAGGGGCAGCAGGCAAATTTTCTAATTAAAAAAAAAATTATAATAACGAAACAATAAAATAATTATTATACCAACAACCATACAATCTTCTACAGCCTTTCATATGCTGGTTTGTATTGGGCGCCAATCCCATACGTTTTTTTTGGGGTCTGATTCTTGTACCCCGTGCTGGGTGAGCCCCAGTTGTGTTGGTGGTTGACTTCACCGACACCACAGTTATTTTACTCTGATTGTGGGTTTCTCCTTCCGCGAATGGTTTAAGAGTGTCCTACTATATTACAAGTTTCCGAGAACCATGGGTGACTCTCCTGAACACTCACCGGATTTTTATGCCATGATCAACGCTGCGGTGGCAGCATCGGTGGAGAAAGCTTTGGCTAGGGTTCTCAATCCACGCACACTTGATCCGTCTTCTCCTTGGACTGAGTCTTTGTGGGATGTGGCTGACCATTCACCTGGGGAATGCAGTGTTGCTGTCGCTTCCACCACTAAGCGGCACTGGAAGGGCACCTCGGCTGGTGGTGGTCGCACTGGCAAGGCTCCTCTTAAGCGACCTAGATTGGGAGCGGAAATGGAGATACCGTTTTCTGGCACCTATTCTTCAGAGGAAGAGGACTTTTCTTCTCCTCCTCCATTGCAGGTGATGGACGAGTGGCAGACGGGGAGCTCCGCTTCAGACGATGACATTGGGTGGAAGGATTCTCATCAGGTGGATCCTTGTTCCACTAGAGCAGGTGTCACATTAATGATGTCATATGATTGTGTCGGAATGTGATGAGTCTTCCAAATGATTAATACATAGGGGGACTTTAAGGCAAGTCTCAGTGCTCAATTTTAACCCCTTCCGTGCTACAGCCAAAAAAACATCCTTGTAGATTTACTTAACAGCTTTAGGTATTTGCTGAGAATGCCTACATCAACATCCTTAGCAGTGAAGTGGTTAATAGTCTTAATCCTATGAGTACCAGAAGCCTGTCCAGCACAGTGCAATTCCCCCGACACGCAAAGGTCACGAGCTCCCCAATCAGTGCACCAAATTTTGTTGTGAACACTGACCATTATCCCTATCCCTAATATCACATTTATACTTCATAAAGGGAAAGTGATGATTGATATGGAAAACATATAATAAATATATATCAGTCATCATCTTCAGCTGTTGTCAATCCACTACAGGATGAAGGCATTCTCAGCTAGTTTCAAAAAGTTCAGTCTTGTGCTTTTTGTTGCCACTGTGTGTCAACAAATTTATAAATGACCAGCTGAAAGAGCTGAGTTGGTTAATGCACCAGCTGTGGATAATCTGCTCAAACCGCAAGGTAGAAGGCTCTAGTCCCTGGCAGGGTCATATACCTGCCAACCCAACAGTGTGGCAGATAATGGTCCATACCCTCAGTTTGCTGAGGAGGCCTTCATACTGCAGCGGATTGACAATGACTGCAGATATATATGGGTCACTGGTTCTAGTTGCCAGCAAGGTGAACCTGAAACAACTTGGACCAGCATGATAGATTATGGTCCACATCCTCAGTCTGGGTTGCTGTGAGCGCCTTCATCTCTCAGTGGATTGACAATGGCTGCACAGCTGAGAGATGTTTTCAAATATCTGTGCTACTACAACTGAGAGATGTTTGCAAATGTTATTGCAGCTCATTCTTGAATTTTTTTGGGTGCAGTACTTCCATGGCTTGAAAATTTATGGTGACTCTCTTGCTACAGCTGTCCATGGACAGCTCTCATCAGTTGACCATAAATCTCCATATACTTCTGTAACAACATTGCCACTGTCAGGAGGATACAGATGTACTGCACCCGAAAAAATGCAAGACTGAGTTGCAACAACATATGACTAAAACATCTCTCAGTAGTAGGAGTCCCATGTTTTACTCACCAGGATAAACCTTGCAATATATATATATATATATATATATATATATATATATATCAATATTAAGCATTACTATCCCTTTTAATCCTTACCTTTGATAGAAATACTTATGTGCACTGATGTGGAAGAGACAGAGGTCTACTACAATCTTGATAGATTTTACACTCTAGGTTAGAACAATTTAGAAATTACCTTTGTAAATTAGGCTGACCAGATCTCACCTTAACCAGGGACACATAGGAAATAGCCATTTTTCAGTACTTCACTGAAATCAAAGCAGTCCTACAGTATGCATTTTTCCTATGCATCCCTGGTTAAAGGTGAGTTCTGGTCAGCCTATTGTAAATGTTTTGCAAATACACCTTCGATGTTTAAGAACATATAATATTGTGTTTTTTAGCAGAGAAAATATTTTACATTGCAAATAAAAAGCAAAATGCATTCTGCACTGTGCTAAGGCTGTAACACTGATCTGGGCTTGGTATTTCCCCTTCCTCAGTCCTCAAGCTATTTGGATATGGAATTAATTTACTAATTATTATTTTTACAGCTGGCATGTAGAAACACACCTTATTTATTTACATCTGAATTAAATGCCACTGCCAGATAAAGGCACACATTTCCATGGAGTTAGCAATGCACAGGGTCTAATGTAGATACATTGAGCTTTATGCATCAAAACAAACTGGAGCAATTCTGGGGTAAACCATCTGGGGTGCACCATCAATATATAAATAATCACATCCCAGTCATGTACCTGGCAAAGAAAATGCCCTTGGCCTATAAAAGGCAAGAATGAAACAGGATTTAACTTCTTGGTTGCTTTTTGTGGGAGATCTCTACAGAACCAAGGAGTTAAACAACAGCTTGCAAAGGGGCATAAAACTGGTGCACGGACATTGAGATTGCTCTGGCCACACCCACAATTCCAAATGTGGGTGTGACTAGCATTGCTGAGGCTCCCCTCAAAATTTGGAGCTCTAAACATTTGCCTACTTTTCCAGTTGGGAAATCTGTCCCTACTGTGGAGATTTCTATAGCATTCAAGAGATTAACACTCTTATTCCCATCAGTGGGAATTGTTATATTTTATTTGTTCCCATGGTGCAGTTGATTTGATACAGAAGTGCCCTTCTTTTCATGTGTGGCCCCAATTAATTTGTATTCTATGCAACAAATTTAATTTTGAATTGTAAATAACAGACATCCTAGCTTTCTCCCAGAATATCTGAAAAATCCAATTTTGTTTAACATAACTGCACTAAAACTATCTGACTCTTCAGTTTCTACTGTGTGCACAACAAATCTGGCGTAGATACAAGTTCATTGTTTAAATTATATATGTTTACATAAGTGTTATCCTTAACAGTTGCAACTGTGCTGTTGCTTAGAAATTTGTATTTTTTTTGTTTATGAGATTTACCATAGAGGATTTGGCATGATTCCTCCCCCATTTAACTATGATATAAAACATTATGGCAAGAATTATATAGCAGGAGCACACAGAAAAGACATCTTTGGCACCGCTAGCTATGGTCACACCCAATTCTGAACATGCCCCACCCCCTATCCCATGGGAAACAAACAAACAAACAAACAAAAAAACTTTAAATTTGAAACCTTTGACTGTTAGAGGCCACCCCCACACTGCATGGTGATGCTTTGGTTACCAATCTAGCACTTAAGAGGTTGAATAATAGCCAATGTAAAGGTCCATTAACTGGTAAATTAATTGCTTACGATAAATCAAGAGGGCATGGGAGTCTGCAGATGTTTTTCTTGGGAGGTAGGGAGGCAAAGCCATCAGGGTATGTTCTAAAGCAGCAGTTATGTGCTGGCCTTGGACAAGCGTGTGTATGTGTAGGAGTGGGGGAAGACATGCAAAAGGGGCAGAGGCTTTGGAATTGCTCAGATCCATTCATTCGGTTTACTCCAGAATAATGCCAGCTTGCTTTTATAAATATGGGCCAGTGGGCCTTATTTATCAAGCTAAAGAGGTACAGTTCTGGTGCAAACCAACTGGACCATAGGAGACAAAAAAACCCTATATTTGCATTGATATAAATTAGTAGTTTTCACCCTTTGAGTGCCAGAGAAGTATGCAACGCATTTCAAAGCAATGCATTGCATACCTCCCTGGCACTCAAAGGGTTAACTTCTTGAATGTTAGATAGGTATCCAATGCATTGTGAAACAATATGTTGGAGATCCACTAGCATTTAAAGGGTAAATTACCTATTTATAGTAATGGAAATTTGTATTTATCCCCTCCAGTGCTATTCATTTGCCTCAGAATTGCTCCATTTTGGCATGATACATAAAGACCAAAATGTGACTTTTGTCAGTACAGCCGAGGCTCCCCTCAAACACTGACAATATAGGTTTTTTTTACCTAGTCTGTCTAATGCACATGGATATGTAAATGCATTCCAGTTGTTTTACAGGAGATTCTGACAGCTTAATATCCTGGAAAATTATACAAGATCGATAATACAACACATCATTAGGAAGCATATAAAAAAAAAAGAAATCAACTGCAGTTCAGTTAATTTGCAATGCAATGCAATGCGTTGTGTACTCCTCTGGCACTCAAAGGGTTAAATCATGATGTATAAACTCCTCCTTTGCCCTCTGGTAAGCCTTATAGATAACAATAATATGAAATGCTGGATATCAGTGCCAAATGAGATGCTCATGGGAGATTGCACTCCTCTCTATACAATTCAATAGAAGCCCTGGGTTTGCAAATCCACGATCAATGGGCATCTATGCAGAAAATAACATTCTCCCATGAGTGCCTCACTCAGTGCTGTCCTCACCAAGATGAGGAGTTTTATGATATGGGAACTTTGTTCCTGTAGCTCTTGGGGCACAGACTGGCATTTAAAATGGTCTTATATAGACTTCAAATTGCCCTTTTAAAGGAGCAGTAAACGTTTTTAATGAAAAAATATATATTGTAAGGATTTTCCTATTGAGTAAAAGAACGCACTTTCCTCTTGGCAAAAAATTTCCCGCGAAAAGTGCAGTTTTTTCACTTTTTTCCACCTTTTCCGCCCAATGAAATTAATGGGAAGAAATATTTCTACACCACACAAAAGTTTTCTACTGCCATATAAAAGGCCGTCAGGCTCTCACAGCAGCCATTCTGTGTTTGTGAGAGGAGAGAGCAGCATGTTTTTGAGCTAGAGGAGATAGGCAAATAAAGGGGAATTGAAGCTTAGTTTAGGAAGTCATTTAGGTAGGACATTTGTTCTCTGTATTAGGGGAGTCTGGGGACACTCTAGCGGATAAGAAGGGAGGAAGGAGGTTGTCCCCCAAATACTCCAAAATTCCATGGGACTGACAGGCAAGACACAGTAGGGTGGAGCAGTGGAGCAGTGTAGGGACGTGAGAGTAAAGTAGAAGTCCAAAAACCTTCTACAGCAATGGTTGTTGCAGCGTGTACAATCAGTGATGATGATCCCTTTACACCAAGTGAGGATGCAGTTTGTCAAGGTCCCAGCAAAACTAGGTCCAGCAACACCAGTGCCAGTAGAAATATTGAACCATATAAGAATAACACTGAAGACGACAACAAGTCACATTCAAGTGTTGATGATGCTGGCAACAGCATAATAGAGGAAGGTGTATCAGCTGAGCCGCCTGCTGCATCAGACAGTGAGACACCAAAACACCTGTCCTCAAAGTAGTAGTGAATTTTGTTATAGTAAAAGTAAAAAGAAATTGTTTGAGACCTCCAAAAGCTTAGAAGAATATAAGGGCAGTAGTGGGCAACAACTGTCAGGTGATGCTGATGCTGCTGAGGATGACCTAATGATGACTGATGATGATGCAGATCTAGAATATATCCCTCAAGCATCCTTCTTTTGTTCAGATACAGATGAAGTTGAGAGTGAGAATGATGACAGGGCTATAAGGTTAGCAGAAAGTCAAAGTGTTACAGCTTACCTTAGTTTCAGCATCATCTAAAGGCACGAGGCTTCAAGCATGCAGCAGGCCTCTGTTTTATGTGTTTGCTTCCTGTAGTCTCCTCCTACCTACCTCCTATCTACTTCCTCCCTTCCTTCTTGCTCCGCCCACCTACTTCCTGTGGAGGGGTTTAAAAGGCAGACTGAATCCTGACTCAGTTGCACTTGTGTTGTTGTTCATAGCAGTTCTGTTACCTTGGGCTCCGTGTATGACCTGGCTAGTCTTCCATGCATTCTAGTGCTGACCTGTGGCTCTGTCTGACTATTCTTTTGCCTAACCCCTAATAGTGGGCATCCAATCTGGTGCTGACTTGTGGCTCTGTCTATTCTTTTGTCTTTTCCCCTGGTGATCATACACCCAATCCAGTGAGGGCCTGGGGCACTGGTAGACTTGCATAGCTAACTGCAGGCATGAGTCAGTTTTCACCTTACTTCTACTGACTGCAGGTGTGAGTTAGTATTCGCTCCTACTGACTGCAGGAGTGAGTCAGTATTCACTCCTACCGACTGCAGGCGTGAGTCAGTATTCACCCTTACTGGCTCCAGGTGTGAGTCAGTGATATTTCCTTCTGACTGCAGGCTGAGTCAGACCTCATTCCTTATTGGATCAAGATCCTGGGTTCCTGTTCCAGGTTCCAGCTGAGACTTCCAGTGGCCAAGGCCTAGTCTCCAGCACAGTGGTTTAGAATTGCAACCTATTATTGCTGATAGCACTATTGCTGGCTATTACCCTGTGCTTATTCCTATTGTATATATTGTATATATCCTCTTTATGTCATTTGTTAATAAACCGCATTAACTAAACCGTACTGACTCCTGAGCTTCTCTGGGTAAACGTGACACAAAGGCTGTATCTTCCGCCACTTTTAAGGAGCACTGTGCGTGTCTATAAACTGTTTGAGAAAGCCATTGGAAAGTCTGACCCTGGACAAGTACAGATGTCAAAAAGCACACAGTCACCCTATCAGTCATCCTCAGCATCACTGCCTCTTCAAAATCCAAGTCCCACTCAGCCACACACACCTGTTTTGAGTACCCAGCAACACAGGTTGTGTTTGATATGACGAGTACCTCTGGTGCTGCTGCTATAAGTGCTGCACCTTTGACACCTAGTAGTAGTGGCAGTAGAATTATATCAACATCCAGCTCCAGTAGTTGTAGTAGTAGCAGAAACCACACATGACAGACAAAGCCAGGACAAATATATTAACAGCAGCACAGATGAGGAGTTGGACGACGGATGTGAAGAAGGGTTGCCCCTATCTACCCCATTTGGGACCACTGCTATGGCCGATAAGTAATATGTGTCAATAATCTGAGAAGGAGGATAGAGTATGACAATGGCAAATATACATACACAAATCACACCATGCCAGTCCCTACCCCCACCACCACTACAATACATATCTACCACATTGTAGGCTGTACTTTATTTATTTATTTTTTTTAATTACTTGATATCATCCTGAATATGTGCCAGTGTCACTTAAGCAGGAAGTCTGTGTTGTCGGCAAAGGACAAATGCATTCTGCATGCTAACACATTTTTCAAGCCATATTTTGCTGTAGGACTCACAGCTTTGACTTTCAGCCTCTTATTTCTAAACTTCAGCCCTCTGATGAAGTAATATTACAGTGGGAAATGTAGTACCTATAGGAAATATAGGCGAAAAATGTGTTAAAATAGGCGGAAAATGTGTTAAAATAGGCGAAAAGGAGGAAATTTTTGCACAGACGGAAAGGTGAAATTTTTCACGGGAAAAGAGAAAAATTGGCATGTTTTCGCAAAAATTCACACTTTTCACCCACCTCTACTCCCACTGCCGAGAGATTTATATTTCCAGACTTATTACATTTTTTTTTTACATTAGCAGTGCCCTCTAGTGGTCAAATTCCAATTAGTTTTTCCAGTTACATTCTAATGGAGAGGCTAGTCAGTGACTTACAGTTCTCCATAGAATGTGATAGAAACTGCCTGTCACTTCCTGTCAGTTAGAACTTTCAGGAAGTAAACTGTAAATTAACTTCCTGTTCATCTGAACTGCTATAAATTTTGAATAAAACATCTGGGAGTGACCTTGTTTTATTCAGCAGGAAATGCTCTATAAAATATGTGTTTTAAAAAAAAAAAAGTTTACTGTTCCTTTAAACCATGGCCTGTATATCCCTTGAGGACAGGTTTGAACTCTCCTTATTTAAAGATTGAAAGGCAAAAAGGGATACAACATAAATACTTGCTGTAACCATTTACTACCTCTTTGTGATATCTCTGCTTAAAAATTTTTGTAAAATATAATTCATCCCAATACAATTTACTAAAGTGTAAAGTGAAAGTGTGTAATTGAAACCCGTGAATGAATACCGTAACATAGAATTTGATGACAGATAGAAGAACCATTCAGTCCATCTAGTCTGCCCATTTTTCCTACTGTAAACCCTCAAACCTAATTTGTTCACCTATATTATGATCACCAACTTCCCCATACTCTCCAGCTACGTGATATAAGGTTTGTTGAGGTAGGGTGTTGGAGGTGCTGGCTCAAGGAGTATAAGCTGTAAAAGTGATAAAGACAACCAGCCTAGGCCCCTGCCACATGTGAGCACCTGTCTGTGGGAAAGAGTGTGGACTATAATCTAAGAAATGTGATTACGCTACTAAACTCATAGAATGTTTGCACTGTCCATGTTTTCTCTATTTTCTGCAGTTATCTGTGTATTAGTTCAACTGTAAACCAGTGGGACGAGCAGCAACACTCTCAGGAGACTAGAAGAGGACTTTTTCTTCTTCTAAATGACTAAGTGGCTTGAAAAGACATAATATTGAGGAGTTAGGTGCATATATATATATATATATATATATATATATATATATATATATATATATATATATATATATATATATATGTTTTTACTTTATTCCTATCCCATACATGCTTACATTCCGTTACTGTATTCACTTTTGCTAGTAAGCTATTCCACTTATCTACCACTGTCTCCATGAAGTAAAGCTTCCTTACATGACATCTAAGCTTCTGACTACCTACTTTTAGGCTATGATCTATTGTCCTAACATGTCTACCCCCTTGAAATATACTTCCTTCCTATACTTTATTGAATCTCTTCATATCTGGATATTTCTATCATATCCCCTTTCTCCCTTCACTCCTCCAGACTGTACATGTTCAGATCCTTGGATCATTTTTATCCCATTAACCATTCACCATTTTATTAGCCCTTCTCTGATAATGTATCTATCTATAATTTATATATATATCTCCTTCTGAAGATGGGGTCTCCCGCGCTATACTGTATGTGAGGTCTAACCAAAGATCTGTAGAGCTGCATGACCACATCCCTTCTGTCTGCTACTAATGCTTCTAGCTATACAACCCAGCACCCTGCTTGCCTTGCTCCACTTCCTTTTCTTTTGTTGTCGCTGACAGGACGGTACCCTTAATAATATATTCTGTCTTTATATTTTTTCATCTCAAGTGCATTATTTTGAATTTATCAAAATTAAACTGCAGTTGCCACACTCATCTGTTCATTTAATTTACCTAAATAATTTGGAATTTGGCTTATTCCATTTAACATGTTGCAAATCTTTGTATTTTAAGCAAAAAATGCATTTCTTACTTTGAAGACCTTTTGTAATATAAATAATAAAAATATTAAAGAATGGGCTGCAGTACAGATCTTACCCTACTAGTAACATGACCTTCCACTGAATATTATCTATTAACTACAATATTCTGCCTCCTGTTACTCAGCTGTTGCCTTATCCATTCAAGTGTTTTTACATCCAAACCCAAGCCCTGCATTTTATTGATGAGTCTTCTCTGAGTGACAAATGCCTTGCTGAAATCTAGATAAGCTACATTGACTGCTCACCCTGGGTCCATTATTTTAGGTGCCTAGTCAAAAAATCTATGACATTCGTTTGATCTCCCTGCGCACACTCTCAGTTATACAAAAAGGGCCACATGCTGAAAGAAAAGAAGAGCAATTCTGAAACAAACCAGCTGCTCAAAAAGAAACAAGTATATTCCTTTTGACTTAACCCTTTGATTGCCTAGGAAATGACCAATGCAGTGCTTTGCAATGCATTGTATACCCCTCTGGCACTCAAAGCGTTAACCACTGGAATGCTTAAAAGGTT
Source organism: Rhinophrynus dorsalis (assembly GCA_037306005.1). Classification (NCBI taxonomy): domain Eukaryota; kingdom Metazoa; phylum Chordata; class Amphibia; order Anura; family Rhinophrynidae; genus Rhinophrynus; species Rhinophrynus dorsalis. The sequence continues at coordinate 238,630,262 of CM074722.1, forward strand.
TTAGCACATTGCTCCACTACATACCGGCTCTCTCTTAAGCATACAAGATGTTAAAACAAAAACATATTTAAATCAATGGGAATTGTGGGATTTTTTTAATTGCCCTCAGTAATGCAGTTGGTTTAATCCAGAACTGTTCTTACTTTGCTTTCTGTATACAGGTCCAAATGAACGGGTAGTCCAGAACAGAGTCCAGTAAATGGCTATTATCGCAATCAAATGGCCTTTCAGCCTCTGCTACAAATCAACCTTAATCTGTGGTAAAACACAGATACTAAAATGCATTGGAGACAATCTGTTCCATCAGATTCCTGTTTATATTAAGCCTGGAAGGCTCTAGATAGCATGCTGTGAGCGGCAGAAAACAGAAGTTTTTTCCCCTGCCAAGATGTTTACTGTGCGGACGTGCAGTGTGTAACTGGGAATGAGTCAGACAGTAATCTACATTGGGATATGCTGATAGGAGCTGCCTGCACAGGCTGTTTATGAATTGTAATTTGTTTTTATTTTCAGAGCTTTTCAATATCACTCAAATAGGCAGCCTGCACAGACAGACTTATCTCAATGGAAAATATTCCAAATTTATGACAGGCCTAACACGGCAAGAGTGTGGAAGGAGAAAGAGAGGTTGTACTAAGGCATTGTTTCAGCTGTTGTTGGACTGCGATCCACATAATCTTTAGTCAGCCAGCTGGAGGGCCATTATTGCTCACTTTTGTGATATACTTAATACAATAACATTCCACACGGCAACAGGCTGTGGTGTACTTTCTCCTCAACCAAACACACACACATTGGCATAGGAGGAGGCATGGGGGGAAGCTCCCTTCCTCCTCAACCAGCCACTTACCTCAGGTGAAGGCAGGGGGCGCCATACTTGTCTTAGGAGGAGGCACTGTGTTAAAAAGAAGAAAAAAAAAATATTGCACTGCCCATACTCCGCAAAAAAAAAAAAAGACCTTGTCGCAGGGAATCAGGACCCCTCCTGATCCCCCTCAGCTACTGATCTCCCAGCTGATTCAGCTGAGAGATAAATAGAAGTGACGTATGAGATCAACAGGGCTCCCCTGCTTTCAGCCTACCTGAACTACCCGGTAAGAATGGGCAGGTTCGGGAAACTCTTTCACGTCAACATGGGAGGCTTTCCCTGGTTTGTTGTAGCCCTTACCTGGGGCAGCAGTGGTGCAGAGTACGCCTGCAGCTAGGGAGTTCACATGGGGCAGAGATTTTGTCAGGAGTGGCCATGGAGGCAAAGCACAGGTGAGTTAATCAGCAGCTCATTCATTTGGATTGGACCACCTGCGCTTATACAGGGAAATCCTTAACTGTTGGCATCGCTTGAGGACTGAACTTGGACACCCCTGATCTAGGTATTCATTGGTTGGTAGTGATGGGAGTCATAGTCCCTAAAAGCTGGAGACTCAACAAAGGACAACTCCTACCTTAAATGCTAGAGCAGGACTTGGTAAACGAGGATTCCAGGGGGAGATGCTTTAAAGTTTAGATGCTATGCCATGGCAATGTGTGTCTGTCATTTTGTGTATTGACAATATCGCCTTGGCAATGGAGATACACCACCAAGATTTAGGGATGCAAGGAGATGGGGAGAGACTATGATCATCAGCATATCATTCTGGTGTAAAGGTCAGTGTATTTGGAAGGGAAAAGAGGGAGCAGAGAGGATGTAGAGAGACTTCAGCACCAAGAACAGCAGTCCTCACACAACCTTTTGAGTGCCAGTGAGGTAAGCAACACATTGCAGACAAATGCATTGTTCACCCTTCTGGCACTCAAATGTTTTAATAATGAGTGCCTCAATGCATTCTGGGGGGGGGCAAAGCCATAATATGACTCCCAGGATAGCCTTCCAGCCCCTATGTTTATATGGAGAGGGAAATTACAGGGGGAGCACTACCTCCCAGCTGGATGCCTATGCCTCATGAATAAGTACACTAATTCAGTGTTTCTTCTGTGGGGTGCCATGAAAAAGCTGAATTTGCTCTGATACAAAACAAACAAAAAGAAAAACGATACATAGTTTCCCATAAAAAACTAGAAAGTTACCAGTGGAAATCATACCTAAACAGACTGACATCAAAATTACTGAAAATGCGCCTGACAGCTGGCCAGCAGGGTAGAAAAAATTTCCCCACTGGCACTGAAGGAGTTAAATGCTTTTGATCTGGGGTGTTTTAACTACAGCTTTTTATAAGCAAAATCCCTAAAATAAGGGATAGACTATGCATTAGAGACCTCTCTGGCATTCAAGGGGTTAAAAGCCTCATCCCATCCAATACAAATTTTTGGATGAACATTTTGTGTGTGTGTTTGTGTGATGTGCACTTGTTTTGCTTCAGAATTACTTCTTTTCTTCGTGCAACAGGAGCAATGACAGCAAAAGCAGTAAGCCAGAGACACATGCAATGTACTGGGATTAAAGGGTTAGTAATGTTTGATTAGACCAGCAGATAAGATCGTTCTTAGTACTGATGTTCTATGGGGTCAATGTCAATAACTGTCTAGTTACGCTGTAATTATATTGTGAAGTTTACCTCTCCTACCCCTTTTTTCCTATGTCAGTCTTCTCTGGCTCAAATCTGACAGCGGATCGCAACGAGGGACAATCTTCAGTCGAGGGAGGGGTTTTCTTTATACTGACAGAGTGTTATCTGTTCGGTACAATGACCAGTTTCCAGATCTGAGGGGAGGAGGCTTACGACCGGGAAAAGGGACGGGAGGGGTAAACTTCTTAATATAATTACAATGTAACTAGACAGTTATCTGAGCTGCTGGTCTAATCAAACATTACTAACCCTTTAATCAAGTACAAGGATAAATAGGTTCTGTTTTTGTACTATATACAGTGATCTTAAGACCTACACTTGTCAAGACCTTTAAGGGCAAGGGCCTCCAAGGTTTTTAAGTTGTGGGCCACATAACCAAAAAACCATATGGGCGAGGGCCATATTAATTTTTTTATCGATAACAATGGTGAGTATAACTTGTCAGCTATTCAATGTGTTGGCTACCCCTCTCTGTTGTTGAACTGTATGGTACTGGCAATAGGTTAAGCCTTAGAAGACTTTTGGTTCATGTGTGCTACTTAAAGGGATAGTAATACTTACAATGTAAAAAAAAATATGTTGAAAGGTGTTTCACTCAAAAGTTATTAATTTTCAAAGTTTAATTTTTTAGGTGCAATATCACAGTGGCCTGAAATTGTACAGTGGCGCTGTTGCTATACCATCCTATGGAGATTTATGGTCCTGGGACCAGAGCTGTCCATAGGATCGTGTAGCAACAGTGCCACTGTAGAATTTCAGGCCACTGTGATATTGCACCTAAAAAATTCAGCTTTGAAAATTAATAACTTTTGAATGAAATACCTTTCAGCAGTGGGAGTACTCTTGTTTTACTCAGGGGGATAAACCCTACAACATATCTTTTTTTACATTTTAAGTATTACTATCCCTTTAATTAGGTTTTTGTTAACAATCTGAGTCAGGCTGCACCCTGGAAACAGGTGGGCCGCATTTGGCCCACAGTTATATGTTAGACGCCCATGCTTTTGACTAAGCAACATAGAATGCACTTGTCCTTTAAAGGAGAAGTAACACTACCTAATATACCCCCAACATGGGGGCCAAAAAATCTGCATGGCCCCTATGAATTTTGCTCTTGTGCCTTTGTTCAAGAAATAGCATCTGTTGCTAGCAGGTCCACAGGACTCAAACACCATCCACTGCGCATAGTAATCTTTAGCTTTTAATGACCAGAGGGATGTGCACATCATTGCTTTACAATGTGTTGTACAAACATCTGGTCATAATAGGGTTAAGTAGGATCATGCACTCTGCCTGCTTCAGTTTGAAAAAACTGTCAACAACTGTCATGTCTACCTCCATGTTCATGACATCTAGGACCAACTGAATATGTTACATTTAAACAAAAGCAAGTAAGTAGTCAATGGCCTGTAGCCCACTGGTGAATGTTTGACTGCCATACATTGCTGTCTGGAACCCACTGAATCTCCTCTCCTCAGTGATCTCTGGGCACACAACAAGGACTGCAAGCCAAATGTGTGTGTGTGTGGTGGGGGGTACAAATCTGCTAATGCAGTTCATTTTCTATGCTTATACAGCTTTAAAATAATTCCTCTAGACTGTAAGCTCTCCCAAGCAGGGCCCTCTGATCCTTCTGTTCTCCACATCTGATTGTACTATTTAATACCTCTGTATGTCTATTCCCATTTGTACAGTGCTGAGGAATTAATTGGCGCTATATAAATAATAATAATGCCCCAACGCTTCTGCTTGTGTATGAAAGCATTAGTGAATGTCACCACACAGAACTACTCCAGATTTAACACTTTGATGTAATCAAACCAGATCAACCCTCCAGCATGATCAGGAAAATGGAGCAAAGATTACAGACATCCTGAATGGCCTACACAGTGCCAAGATCCCTCCCCCAGCACAACTGAGGTGAAGACAATTTTCAGCATAATTAGCTAAGTACGTAGGCAATAGGCAGAAAATAATATGGTATTCATATATTCCACGTTCTAGCTAGTATAGGTGTAAGCCCAAGATTAGATGAAGTTAATTTAATGTAAACTCAGTTTTGCATGAAGTTGTTTAAGCTCTAATTCACAGTGATGACTGTTGCAGCAAATGTGTTGCAACAACAAGTTTCACAAAAAATACACCATTCTTTTCTATGGGACAGTTCACTTCAATGACTATTTCAGCTACCATCATTTTTAATTACATTCTTGCTTCGTTTTAACATCTTGCAATAAAGTTGCTGCAATAAAAAGTCAATAGTAAGAGCTAGGCTATAAACATGAGTTTGAGTTCTCCATATTTAGCAAGAAAAGAAACAGATTGTATTTAACCCTTTGAATGCTGTTGAAGTTTCTAATACATTGCCTTTAAATGTATTTGAGACTACTCTTGCATCTAAGAGGTTCAGTTGGCCCATTACTTTATGCTTTACCCAGAGCCCTGCATTGATTGTAAAGGCCCTGGCCACCTATTATTTAACCAGGTAATCTCCCCAGAATTTGTTAAAGTCCATTTTCTTACCTGACCAGGAACTACTATCAGAGTTTTTGTTACTTATTATATTGCAAACAATCCCTCAAAATAATTGCTCAGCGGCTTTTCTCAAATCTGGTCTTGAACCACCATCAATAATGCAGGATTGAAAAGAAAATGAACCTCCCAAAATAAAATAGTTAACGTACATGTTGCCTTGACTATAGTAATGCAAATTTAACAACTAAAAACGCTTTGCTTACCAAGTCTCAAATATGATACTGCACCCATTTCTGTAAGGGGTGGTGAAAGTGGTTTCAGCACAGACAATCTTCCTCTCTGATTAAACTCTGTGTTATCACTGGACATGCAGGCAAACATACTATTCATGCATGTCTAGTAATAATACAGTGTTTGAGCAGGGGGGATAATGTCACTACTCACATGTTTAATTTGTATTTGGCAATCATCATGGAAGTGGAGATAGCATTCTCCCAACCTTGCAGGAATCCCAGAGGGATTGAATGAGCCACTATGAAAGTAAAGAGCTTTCAGATGTTCGAATAGTGTTACTGTAGCCAGAGAAGCATGTGGGAGAGGGGGTTACTATTTCTTTAAGTCACTCCTGTCCTAAGGACAAGTGAACTAATCAGAGTGAAATATGAGGAACGTGGTTGAGAAAAACTGCTATACAGGACATATATCATTGCCTATGTGATATTGCAGACTGATGTTAAGCTGAAGTGAAATTTAAGGGAGGAAGTTTACTAGGTGAAGGGGAAGTTGAATACATAACATATGTCACTATACAAATACATACCTCTAAATTCAAATCCACCACATCTTCATTCTGGTGTTATGAAACTTATGTTTATTGAATTATAAAATGAATATAGTCTATCACACACAATTAAAGACAAAAATGAAGTATTTTGTGTTAGAGGGTCTTTCCAAACAAGTAAATGGCCAATTAGGTTTCATAAGAAATACTTTGACACTTTTGAATAATATACATCAGTACTTACAGGGCTATTTTACTAATGTGACTAAGAGCTTTTACCCAAAGTTGACATAAGTCCAAATATAAAACGTATTGCCCCGAATTGAGCACTTTACATTGGTGATTATGGTCTTGTGGGACCAAGCCGGTTTCATCAAAGGAGATCTGAAGATCATTCACATGGGTGATATTAGAGAGCAAGATGCTTATTGACACCCCATGTGGGTGTCTGCAATCAAATGTAGCTGATGCTGTCACTCATGTCTCCCCTCCACTCCTTGCTAATGAAGAGACCACTGGGTATATGCGGAAGGAGGAAACTTGAATCAAGCAGCGCAGTTCAAGTCCTCCATTTGAACATAGCCTTATAAGAGTGGTCCATGGACTGCATGTTTGGAGAAAACAAGGCTCCAACCCATGAAGAAATAGAACAATCCTAGCCTACAGAATGCATTCATCCCTTTGGAAACAACAGGGGGAGATGCACTTTGGTGTGATAAAGAGGTGTTAAAGAGGGTATAATTTCTCCCGTGGTATCACTTCTCCAATTCCTGTTATTGTATGGAGCCTATGCACTAAGAATTCTCAAGTGGGAGAGATCATAGTGCATAGGCTCCACAGAAAAACAGAGACTGGGGAATTTATATCACTGGAGAGGTCATCTCCTCATTATCCCCTCTTTATCACACCTTAGTGAGCAACCCCCAAGAAGTTCAGATTTAGAATCTGTAGGTCGAAGATGTTAATTCTTAATTAGGACACAACAAGGCTGATTTACTAAGAAAAAATAGTCATTGTGGCAAACCAATTGCGTCAAATGGGGCAAATAATGTTTGAGTTCATTCAAATTGGGCCTTAAAGGAGCAGTAAACTTTTTTATGAAAAAATATATCTTGTAGGACGTTTCCTGTTCAGTATAATAAAGGTATTCCCATTCCTGCGAGATGCATATTTCCAGAGTTATTACAGATTAAACCTCTGTTATTTTACATTAGCAGAGCCATTTAATGGTCAACTTCCAGTTAGTTTTTCAGTAACATTCCAGCAGAGAGGAAGGTCAGTGACTTAAAGTTCTCCTTAAAATGTGATAGAAACTGCCCGTCACTTCCTGTCAGAACTATCAGGAAGTAAACACAGTAAATTCACTTCTGATTATTTGAACTCAGCAGAAAAAGCTCTATAACATATACATTTTTATAAAAAAGTTTACTGCTTCTTTAAACTCCTTGAATGCTGGAGACCTCTTTAGCTTTCAAGGGGTTAAAGCCACATTTGCTTCCAAATTACTCCAGTTCCACTTAGTACATCAGCCTCAATGATTTATATAATCAAATTAAGGAGAAAGTACCAATTTATTATATATAAACTGATCAGGCTGCACTTGGATTCCGTGCACATTAAGTGAATTATATTATTATATACAATGTAATGGATGAAATATTTTATTACATGCTGTTCCCTTTTAATAAAATTCTTGCAGGAAAGTATTTCTTCCTCGTGTCTGAACTCCCTTTAATTTGATTCCGAAAGTCGTATTCTGATAAATTAACAGCAATAATAATTTTGTGCTCTTCTATTTCTGATTTCTTCTAATGTTCTTTAATGTTTATGTTCTAACAAGTCATTGCCAACTGTTTTAAAGCAAGTAAGCATTTCCATATTTGAAAGGTTAAACTTTTATCTGCATGTAATGTACAATTTATACATGAATCATATACTGGGAAAAGTCTATTGTGTAGAATTCTGAGACAATTAATACATCACGCTCACAAAGAACTTGTTTCCACTAGTGACAAAACGTAAGTGGCAGAATAATTACTGACTATCAAGGAATAATCACATTCCTTTTCCCTTGAGAACATAAGGTTGTGAAATTACAAAACAAAAAAGATAAAAACTCTATGCTGTTTATTCTATACTAGTGTAAAAGCCTATGTACAAGGGCCGTGGTCCGAGTGATGTTAAGAGGCCGGTTCTGCTCTGCGTCCTGCAGCCGACGCAGTCATGCACTGTAGAGACTGGCTGAAAGCACAGAATTCTCCCAGCATTCCTACACCTCCCAGCATTCTGTGCGTTTGGGCAGTCTCTACCGCGCATGACGGCTTCTGACAAACATCCTAGTGAATTATTATAAAGGATTGTAATGTAGCGGGGGTCTCAGACTTTTGGTTGGAATGGAACCTTTTAGTTGTATATGAAATTCAAGTGGAAATCCACAAGGAAACCCTTTGAATTTGAGCATTTTTAGCTTTTGTTGTTTGAAATGTTTCAATCTTCTTCATCTGTAGTTATCTACCTGTGTCCTCAGGGTCCACTAACAGAAAGGATCTGAAGATTTCACCACTTGAGCACAGGGGAGTAAATCAGCTTAGTCATTTTGATTAACTTAGCATTACTCAATCAGGGACATCTTTAATTCCTAACCTGTTAGTAGGCCCCGAGGACATGTGTACAGAAACACTGCTCAGCATGCAACATGGTAGTTACAGAACCATGTGAATACAGGGGAGAGGGGCATGAATCTACTGATGCAGCTCTTTTGTGCTCTGGGACATTGGCCCTCTATTCATGCGTCTGGACTTCTAGGTATGAAACAGACCAGGGTGGACTTCACTGCTACACAAAGCCCTCCAGCTGTACTGGATTACAATTCTCACTACTGGGCGGCTGGGTGTGATAGTAACTGTATTCCAGGATAGCTGGTGGTCTACTGTTTCCCACCCCTGTACTAGATCATATGAACATACTGTGCTATCGTTAAAGGAAAACTGTTGTGCTTATTTTTTGTAATGGTCCATTAAACATCAGTATTAGCACCTGAATAATTAATTAATAAATTATCTTTAAATGTGAATTGACTTGTTCTTTTTCACATTATGGGGGGATGTACAAGCTCACCAGCACAGATTGTTTTTTGAGTTGGCATGCTGGCTTTCTACTCATTAACTTTAACAATGCTTTCAGTCATACTGGTACACGCTCTGCCATCTAGACTTGTGTGATTCGGTTTGGCTAATTTCGGAATTCGAATGAATAAGGCGTATTCGGCATCATTCGGACCTTCCGAAAGCCATGGTCCGCCCACACCAAAAAATCAGAATCTGAAATGGAAATTCGATGGTGCTTTCCCGTCTGAAACCATTACAATGTTGCTACATGTTACTAAAAATAGAGGGCACAGCGCTTTCCCACCTGAAACTATTACAATGTTGCTACATACTGCTAAAAATAGATCTGGTAAAACAGGCGCTTTACAGTTCATGCAAAGTGCAGATATTAACCACATAAGGACACAAGCAATTTTGCCATTTTTGCTATGTGTGTGTTCAACCATAATTCCTATCTTTCTCATTTATTGCACAAATACATATTATATACCTTTTTTAAAGGGCAGAAAGGCCTTTAATTTGATATGACATATACATATGTAAGTGTGTAGGGGTTTATAAAATAAAGAGATTTAATATTATTATTAATGTAGTTTAAATGTATTTTTTATTTTTGTTTAATTTTAATTTTTTATTGAATATTTATTTATTATTTTTTTTTTTATGTCCGGACGAATATTTTAACTATTGACGAATTTCGTCCGAGTCAAACAGGTCCCGTCTGAAATTCGGATCCTCCGAATTAAAAAAATAATTTGTCTGAAATCGAATTTTACCGAAAATGTTTGCTGTGCACAAGTCTACTGCCATCAATAAGATTAATGCCTGCAATACCCAAAAGTCTGCCCTATACCACACACAGACAAATGGAGTAATGTTCCACCACTTTCACTCTCTGAAACAAGAAGCAGAGGAAAGGAACACCCTGAATGCTGAACACTTTCTTAGTCCTCCTCTTGTTGAGAATGGCATACATTGGAACACTTTTGGTATCAGTAGCTTAGGAAATTGGTAGAAGACAGGTGTAGTACTAAAAAAAATCCAGTGCCTAATTTTGCAAGGAATCAAATTTGTGCATCCCCCTCTAAATGGTAAAAATGCATTTTCAGACTTTTACCTACATCTACACTTACTGATATTTGTTCTGTGGAATCCATTGTACTTTTTCCCAGAAACGTGGGATTCCAAATTACACTCTATACAGCTGTGTAGAGTGTTACATTTTCAGGTGCTACAGCTGTGCTGGTCATATCCACATTATGAATTGGGGGTGGGGCAATAGGAATCCAATTGCCCTGGTACCAGGCACCACATGATGGTTTATGGTGGCTGGTTTATTTACCAGTTTGCATAACCATTAGTTTGCATATCAATTTACTGGATATTATCTAACCCTTTGATGCTAGAAAGGTCCCAATACATTTGTTCCCAATTCATTGAGGACCTCTCTAGCACTCAGGGGGATGAGATCCTTGTTATGATTGTATATTAGGAGTTAATGGTATTTTCTATATCAGAGAATGTGGGGGGTTTCATAAGTGGCATCAGACAAAGGCGAGACTAAGAGTAATTCCCTGGAGGTGTCCAAGATGAAAATCAGTCCCTGGATATATTTTCTAATAGCTTATCCAACCAAGGAAGGAGTTCAGTTTTTATAATAAAGTACAGAAAACATATGTATGTGTTGGAGGACAGGGATTGGGGTGATGATTGAATGCATTAAGAGAGTTAATACAATCCAGAAGGAAATACATTTCTGAAGAAGAGAAACACTAGAACAAGAATACATGATCTGAAATAGGAGAAATAACTACTTTCTGGAAAGGCTGATGAATATTTGGAAAAGCCTCCAAGCAAAAGTGGTAGAGCCTAAATCAATAAATTAATTTAAGACGTATTGGGATAGATAGATATATATCTATTTTAAGGTTTAAATAAATCTGAGCAAAAATTAGTGGTGGGCAGCAGGCGCCCTAGGGCTGCATATTGCCCTCAGAGAATTCCCCTGCAGCCCCTAGTGTGTTCTGTTATAGTGTGGAAAGAGAAAATAATTGCAAATCATGGGCAGGACACACTGGAGGATGCTCCTACCGCTCAGAAAAGACCAGCTAAAACTTGACCCATAAAAGGGCTCTCACATCCCCATCAGGAGGTTGTCCTTCTCAACTTTGCTCCAGATTTTAATGAAGATGAGCACACCAACCTTCATACTGTCTACAGATCTTTCTAAGGAATGGAGACACTCTTGAGCATTGCTACTGTAATTTTCAGGCCCATCTAGGGGTAAAGGAGTATCCAAGAGGTCAATAGCCCACTGAATCAAACAATCCATGTTGTGGGCTTATGAGCTAGTTGATTCTGAACTTCTTTCATTTGTTTAGACTAATTGGACTGGAGGCATGGCGACCTCTTGGGAAGAGAAGGCAGATGCTTTTCAGGATCAGATTTGCAGAACAGCTACTTCAAAGATTGGTGACACCTTTTGCAGGCTTTATTGAACTGACATAATTTCAGCAGCAACATCTCCTTTGGTGTTAAGGTTCTTCATGCAGAAGAGTCTTAACTCTTATCTGTGGTATGTGCTACCTGGAAAGGCAAAGAAAAAGTGAATTCCTACTTATGGAGTAGTTCCTTTACCTTTGTATATCACAAAGCAGCACACAGGTCTTTCCACTTGATTAAAATTTCTTGTGCATTCTATTAGTGTCTTTTGTCTTTTCTTGGTTATGCAGCGCTGTGTGATGGTGGATGAGAAGGCCCTTAAATGGGGCGAGTTTTAACTGTGCTATACTGTCCTGAGGGCAAGAAGCATCTTCTTCTGTGTGTTTCCTTGGGATTTACATGGAAAAGGAATTCCCAGGAAAGCGGGAATTCATCATTTTCCTCTACCACATTGCATACAAAATATTCACCTAAAAGCATACACTCTATTTTTCCCCAGAATACACCTCCCTTTAGCTTGAACTGTTCCACCTTAACTCATTGGGTGCTAGAGAGTTCTTCAATGCTTTACCAAGCAAATCATTGGAAATCCCTCTATTATCCAAGGGGTTAATCCACTTTTTTCAACCCTTGTTTAATATTTTTAGCGTTTGGTGCTTTAGTAAACTTGAGTACCACATATGCAGCACTTGGGATTAATCTGCTTGTCTGTCACTTGACTAGATGGTCCAATTGGTTCTGATCTGCTGTTAAATGTTATTTTCTATGTTCCAAAGAATAAATAACTATACCAGTGTAAACAGAGCAAAGTGTTTTAACAGTTCCTACAATAAAGATATATTTTGCTTTGTACTACTCAGAAATTGATATTGATCCAGTCTATTCACAGATATTGAGCCCTTGATGGCCTGTATTGTGTCTTGCACAGTTCTGAGATATTTCATGTTTCTGGATACACGTTTTCTCCAAAATATTTTAATTCTGCTGCCTCTTGTTTTACATAAATTCTCTAGAGTAGGGGTGGGAAATCTTTTTTTCTCCGGCTGTTTTTGGAAGGCAGCCTCCATCGTCATCATCAGCAGCCTTCAGTCCATTGGCCCCCTTGTCTCTGGTAAACCATTATGATGATAAACTTGGGGGTAGGAAACGGAGGGGGCGAGGAGATTAATTCCCTGCCCCAGATACTAGCTGTACCACTTTCCCTGATATACATTTTTTTTTTGTCATTCTCACCTGTTCGCATTGAACGAGTTACAGGAGCAGAGCACTGGAGTGTGAGATCCAGGGGTTATGCTCTGTGCATGCTGGGACATATTGTGTAGCTAGAGGGACACAGTTTCACATTTCTTCTGAGCCTGATGCTAGCATGTAGTACAGGGGATTTAAGTGTATATAATCCTAGTTGTTCTTAGGTATTAGTGTTTCCCAGAATGCAGATTCTATGTGATATGTCCCTGTTTGTTCTAATCAGTTCTCAATAAAAATAGAACATTCTACAACTTAGAGGTGTCACTGGTAGCATAGAGGGGTATGCAAAGCATTGCAAGGTAATGAGCTGCATAGCCCTCTGGCACTCAAAGGGTTAATATTCTGTAAGCCACCCCTTCAAATCTTGGGCTCATACACCTATGATGATAAAGTTGTCCTGGGTAATTAGCACACAAGTATCATTTTGATATGTCACCCACTATTGGGCAACCAACAAAATATCGTCCATAGGATTACTATTAAAATGTGCAACGTTTAAGCATGCAACATAAGGATCTCAACCTTTTGATGTGGGCGAGATTCTGATGTTGCTCTTTTCATGCCGGTGACATGTTTAATGCACCATTTTGTTTGTCGCCCAATAATGGGTGACAGTTTGAAACTGAACCCTCATATACAATGTGGGTGGTTAACCATTTGATTAATAAGCAGAAATTGAAGAATTCTGTTTCGAACCAGTTTTGCCAGATCTATTTATTTAAATGAGGATTTTATCCCCCAACGTTGCCGATCTCTCTTACATTCATGAGGTTTAAAAAAATCAATAGGATTTTATCAATTATTGTTTGCCCAGAATAGCCCTAGTTCTTCTGTGTGAAACACATTGCATCACAAGCCATCGCACACCTGTCTGGCATTTAAAGGGTCTAAGAGGTTGCATAAATGAAGCTGTAATACAGATCTTACTTCGGGCTATATTTATATAACTGAGGCACTAGAATAAAACTGCAGTAACTGCTATGACTGTGACATTTTTAGAAAAACTTTAATTGGGTGAAATCCTCTAGAAACTCTCCAAAGTTCTAAAACAGAATAATCCCTGATTGCCTGTGTGACAACATGATAATTGCTTCTCAGTACAGAACTTCCATAAAAATGGCATTTAAATATTCAACCCATTGAATACTAGTTGGAGACCTCTCTAACACTGAAGGGGTTACAAGATCAGGGGGTAATAAGAATGTGCCTATTATAAAGGATATGAGAAAAACAAAAAAAGCAACACCCTCCAAGTCTCTGAGAACCCAAGGGTTGTGAATCAGTCTGTTCTCTTCCTTCATTTCATCTGTGTGCAGGTTTACTAGACACACTGGCCTGATTTGAAACCTCACAATGACGTCAATAAGGCAGAGAAATTAGAAGTGAGCTAGACAGCTGCAGCGCTCCCAGCCTACTGAGATTTTTATTCTTTTCTCTCAGGGTGACATCCGAGACAGATACTATCAATCAAGCCATTCTGGCACAGAACCACAGTAGACCTACTTTATCATTCATACAGTGTAGATGCAATTAGATGCCCTGCTCTGCTCACCACACCAAAAGTACAGCTAAAATACAATTAAAACCTTACAGAAATTCAGATTGCTGAAGCGCATTAAGCACTGAGTTTTTCCTGTCACAGCACATCTCTTGCAAGCACAGATATTAAATTATCCTTATTAAGAATCAGAAAGTCAAATCTTTATTAGACTTATTAACCCTTTGAGTGTCAGGGGTGTGTATAACGCATTGCGTTGCAACACCCCTTTGGCATTCATAAGATTAATGCGATTTCTTAGATATACATTTTGAAAACTTTAATCACTCTGGGGCTGATGGGGCTGATGTACTATGAAGTAAAATCCCATAACGCTAACTGCATCATGGGGGATAAATAAAAAAATGACATTGATTTATATGGAGTGTTTTAACCCCTTGAATGCTAGAGAGGTCACCAACATGTTGCTTTTTTTCTACATCCATAATATTGTATGGGAAAAATTCTTGCATGTATATACTATAGATGCAATAATATTTACTTTGCTGGATACGAAAAGCTCCACCTTCTGCTAGGATTGCATTGAATAATGTTCTATTTTATAACCTGAATCTGATGAAGTAGTCAAGAGACTATGAAACGTTGTTTAGCCAGCCTTTGTTTTTACAATTTGTGATATATGTTTTTAAGACATAATTTTAGATTATGTTATATATCATTTTAAAATAAATAATACAAAAAACAAGATTTTTGAGAAACAAGCAGCATCCTGTGGATCTCATACTCCAGTCCAGTGTTACCTGAACAGAGACAGGTTAAATTCTCTGGAAGCCTGGTCTGTTGTGTTTGGGCATATGCTCTTCCAAAACAATCATACTTTTGAGTACATTTCAAATTTTTCCATGTTCATTGTATCATAAAGATAATAGGCTCTATTGGGCAACCTCTTTGTGTTTTTATTGTATGTTTTACACTTCCGGAGAGTTGTTTTGAGGAGCAATCTGCAAGATCTACAAATCCATACTGTTGGGGGACAGTGTTAACATACCCCCAAGCGATATTATCAGCAGTCACATATATGTTAAGCTGATCACTATATATTGTGAGTACATTTCTTAAACCAGTGATGGGGTGGTGAAACAGTGAATCATTGACGGTATTGCACCAGGAGCGCCTTCCTATTTTTTGTCTTCCAGGTTGAGAGGAATTGCCCGAAAATGGTAAACATCATTTACAATGTAACAGGGGAAAAGTGTAATCACTAAAGATAAAACTAATAAGCTAAAAAGGTGCAATTCTGGAGAAAACCAGTTGCATCATAAGGGCAATACACATTTTCCAAAGTCAAATGGGTTTAAATGTGGCTTTTCACTCCTTACATGCTAAATAAGTCTCCAATGGATTGCTTTGCAATGCGTTGCGTACCCCTCTGGCACTCAAAGGGTTAAGAATTCACTACTTTGAAATATAGGAACAGAATTTGATGGCAGATAAGAACCATTTGGCCCATCTAGGGCTGGATTCTATTACAAGTGCTAATTTTATCACTGCTTTTATCTACAGGTTTCCCTATATACTTCAATAGCAAAATATTTGATAAAATGGGATGTAACATTTATCTCCTGCAATAGAATCTAGCCCCTAGTCTGCCCATTTTTCCTAGTTTAAAAAGCTCAGACCTTATTTGGTCCTTGGTCTTGTCTTATGTTCAAAATAGCTTTATGCCTATCCCATGATTGCTTAAACTCTATCACTCTATGAACCTGTACCACCTTTGCCAGTAGGCTATTCCACTTTTTCTACCACCCTCCTGTGGGAGCGCTGTAAGCACAAACGGTGTCTTGACCTCTTCAAGACTGGTGCTGTCTCTCTCAGACCCCCATTCAGTGCACCAGTACACGTTATCAGTCACGTGTGCTGGAGAGCCAAAGTGATCCTTAAGGGAACTTCCCAGTACCGCTGGTCGGTAAGCGGTTAACGAATGCCGATTTGGAGTGAGCAGCCATTAAGGGCCATGGCACTTTTTTCGCAATGAATTCTAGGATGGCAGAGAGGCATGCAGCCACCCTGCCATCCCACAATTCCATGAAGTGCCAGGACCATCACAGGTCCTTAACGTCCGGACAGGCATGACAGTCCTGGTACTTTACCAGACATTAAGGTGTTAAGGTGACTTATATTATGGGTATTTATTTATATCATGCAAGAAACTATATATTGATAATATCAAGTATTGAGCAAATGCTGCTACATGTAGAATGGTAATATACAAATTCAAAATAATGCAAGTGTAAATATATATTATTCTATATTGCAATAGCAGTTACTCATTGTGTGAGTTACAGGAAAGTATTTATCAAAACAATATTCTGACTGAGAAACATGAATCCACATAACGTACAAATACCCATATTGGAGTTATTCTGGAGTAAACCAGCTGCACCACAAGGGACAAATTAAAATCCCTAAATTCACATACATTGGGGACCTCTCTAGCATTCAAAAGGTT
The DNA here is from genome assembly GCA_037306005.1 of Rhinophrynus dorsalis. NCBI lineage: Eukaryota > Metazoa > Chordata > Amphibia > Anura > Rhinophrynidae > Rhinophrynus > Rhinophrynus dorsalis. Next base: position 238,646,886 of record CM074722.1, read on the forward strand.
AAAAGCCCATTTTAACCCTTTCAGTGCCACGTTGTAATGCATTGGCTACATCTCTAGCATTCAAAGGTTCAATTAAACAGGGATTTTTATTTGTCCCCTATGGTGCAATTATTTTACCCCAGAATAATTCCAGTTTACTTTTATAAATATGAGCCACTGTACCCTGTTAAGCCACTACGGACCAGAAGGGCATGCAATGCATTGCTTCGAATTGCTTTGCTCGTCTCTCTGATCCTTAAAGGGATAGTAATACTTAAAATGTTAAAAACAAACCAAACCGAAACAAAAAAAACCCCTCAGATTTGAAAATTTTAGGTGGCCTGAAATAGTACAGTGGAACTACTGCTACACCATACTATGGACAGATCTGGTCAACTGATCATAAATCTCCATAGGATGGTGTAGCAACGGTGCCACTGTACAATTTCAGGCCACTATGATATTGCAGCTCAATAACTTTTTAGTTGCAGTAACTTTTGAAAAAAACGCCTCTCAGCAGTAGAGGTACCCTTGTTTTACTCAGGAGAATAAACCCTACAATAAATATTTTACATATTAAGCATTACTATGCCTTTAAGGGGTTAACAAACATACCACAAAAGCTAAATCATTTAGCACTTTGAGGGCCAGAGAGGTATACAATACATTGCAGCTCAATGGGCTGGATACCTCTCTGGAACTCAAAGGGTTAAAAAAATAGCACCTTCAATGCAAAAAAATTGGAGACCTTCCAGCATTCATGGGGTTAAAACCGTACTAACTCTATGGAAAGGTTTATTTGTTAGATGTTGTGCATTTGTTTTGCCCCAGAATTGCTCCACTTATGTGCTTTTACATATTCCCCAATGTAACTGAAAACAAGCAATACAGCATGCCTAGATTACTAACATGTAATAGAGCCACTACTTAAACGGATAGTAATGATTCACAATAAAAGCAGCTCCAGTTAATCTTCATAGCAGTTTGGCCATGGAGTGTTATTTCAATACTGTCAGAGTTGCAATTCAAGAGTAATTAAATGATAAAGTATCCCCCTCCTGCCCCTTCTACTGATGTAACACTTCTTACCTCAGAGCAGCAAGACTGTCCGGATGGATCACAGAGAGGGACAATCTTCAGTGAGCATAAGGAAAAACCTGTCAAGAGGGGCAGGGTTTTCCTTATGTTCACAGTAAGAAGAATGTCCCTTGCTAAGAGCTATCTGGTCAAGAGACCAGAGGGTGGATTCTATTGCAGGTGCTAATGTTTTACTGATTTTTTCTCCAGTTTTCCCTGTAGACTTCAATAGGAAAATGGTTGATAAAACACATCTGAGGGGAGGTGGCTTACACTAGGTAAAAGAGGTGGGAATGGTATAATTTATCATTCAATTACTCTTGAACTACAACTCTGATGGTATTGAAATAACACTATACTATGAAGACTAACTGGGATTACTATCCCTTTAACTATGGAATTTATAGTGTAGACTCTGAATTACATGATAAAATACATAACAGGTCTGATACATTACAAAATATGATTTATTCATCTGAGAAAAGTATCCAGCACTGAATTGGTAAAATTCAATTTTCCACAGCTATAGTTGCATTATTGTACAGAAATCAATTGGAAAGGTCACTTGCAAACTGTTGCTGATTGCTAGTGTGTCTCTTTCACAAGCAGCTCTACTCTTTAGGCTCACTAGAGCTGTGATTGTTGACTTAACAAAGACAATATTTGGCAAGCCCTCATCTGTTGCAAATGAACATCCATTTACATAAATTTCTATGGTGCACATTTATCAATCCTGTGCTCACTGATAAAAAAAATCATTAGCAGTTATCTTAATAGGTTTTTCATTTATATTTATCAAAGTAAATCACATTTTGTTTAGCAATCTTGTGGTCAATGCATATTTTTCTAAATGATCTATAATTTAAGAACATTCGTAAATACAAGTGTAATATTTATATATAATAATTCGCTATGATGTTTGTCAGAATCCATCATGCACTGCAGAGACTGCCCGAATGCAGAGAATGCTGGGAATTTTGTGCTGGGAGCATTCTATGCTTTTGGGAAGTCTCTGCAGTGCATGACTGGGATAGTGGCAGGACGCAGAGCAGGACCGGCCTCAACCCTTTGAGTGCCAGAGGGGTAAGCAACGCAAAGAGTTAACCTCACCCAGACCTTGGCCCGTGTACACGGGCTTTTACATTAGTTTATATATAAAAAAACAAGTGATGGTAAATGGGAAAATGAATGATTAGCAGCATTTTTTACCATCAGCAAAAGCTCATCCTCAAATAAATGTCATAATAATTACCCCATAGTATCTATATTACTAATATGCCTGATTGCCTATGCTATATGTGAATTATATTTCATATGAGATCAACTATATTTTAAGTATAAAATAAATAATAAAACATATTTTACACATGTAATATAATGTATCAGTAAAGCACAGAACACTTATTAGGTGTTACTATTTTTTAAATAACACATTTACCTGTGATCAGATAAAATTGTTTTATTTTACAACAACTAAACCTTATTGTTCATTTTCTATAAATTTAGATTATATTTATTTTAATAATCACATTTCAAATGCAGTATTTAATCTTAGTCTTATGATTTGTCAATATTGTAATAATAATATTTTGCTACTTTTTACTTAAATATGTATGGCTAGTTTTAAAGCCCATATACACGGGCCAACAATGGCAGCGCTGCAGTCATGTGCAGTACTGATTGCCTGAACGCGCCACGGCTGATATGGAGCGGGATGCTCCGAATACAGACTGGAGTCCTTTCTGCGCACCTTCCAGTGTGCAGAGAGGAATCCGGTCTGAATTTGGGGCACCCCACTCTGTATAAGCTACGGCTCAGGCAGTCAGTACTGTGCATAACTGCAGTGAGCGCAGACGTCTCTGCTGAGCATGACGGCTTCTGACAAACATACTTAGCGAATTATAATATAGGATAATCACAACATAGCTATTTTGTAACTATGCATAAATAATGTATTAATTGTAAATAATTAAATTTAGAGATAAGTATATTCACCATATTGGCAGACCTTCTTTTGTTCTTGCTAGTATATGTTCAATAATTATTGTTACTGGTCAATTCTGGTGTCCACACCATGTGAAATGTATCAGGTTATTTATATCATGGATGGCAATGTGACGTCCTTCATCTGCTATTGTACCACAGCTTCCATCATTTGATGGATGTTGTAGTCTAGCAGCAGCTAGAGAGCCTCACTTTGCCCTCCATTGATGTATGTGAATCTCTCACCCTAAAAAAATGTAATAATTTTCCAGAGAATAAAAACTGTTTCACGAACCGTTTTATTAAGTCAGGGGTAGGCAATTATTTTGGTTTGAGTGCCACATCCCACATCCTGAAACTCGAGTGAAAAAATCCTGAGTTTTAAGTCTTGTTGTTCCTACTACTTCTGGTCATATTAACAGCTGTGTAGACAATGTATCAATTCTGTCTCTCTGCACTGTTACAATGATACATTTTACAACAAACCACAACTTTCATACAACGTATTATTCTTCCTGCAGAGAAAGGTAGAAGTGAAATTTTCTCGGTATAGCAGCGCTGTTTTATGTGTACAGCCAGTCAGACTAATGTTCCAAATAAATCGGGATATTTGAGATTTGAGAGACCCAGATTCACACCGAGATCCAGAAGGAGGATCTTAAAACCAAATTTTAAAACTATAGATCAATTCTCTGGCAATTCATCTGACTCAGATCACATACCCACCCCAGTAGCCCCTAAAGAGACTTTTTTAGGGGTGACAACCAGATCAGCAGTCCTCTCAAAAGACGCTACACCAGACAGGGCAACTTCAAACAAAAAAAATCACAGCCAAACCCTCCCTTAAGAAACCATAGTATTTAACTTAAGTTCCCACCCCCTTACCTCATCTGAAACAAGTGTACTCTCAAAAGGGCTTTCCTTTGTCCCTCTCACTAAACAAAGTGATTTTGATAAAAGTGTGTATCTCTTTAGGTTTAAGAGAAATCTGAAACTGAGAGAGTTCTTCAAAAACTCCAATACAGAAAAAATACAGAAATTTCATCCTAAAAGTACATTTGATCCACCTATGATTAATCCCTCTATCAATAGTTTCATGAGGATAGTGGAACAGGAATCTAAGGTAAAACCCACTTCTACACCACACAACAATCTGACTAGACAAGAACAAGCAGCCTTAAAGAATCTAGCACAAAATGCCACTGTCATTCGCCCAGCAGATGAAGGTGGTGCAGTAGTTATCATGGACTACACATATTACCAAACAGAAATTTTGCAACAACTCAATGATTCTAATGTGTACTCCGACTTACTTCTGACCCTCTTTCCCGTCACAAGTGCATTATTGATCACTCTCTTAATAACGCCTTACAACATGGTTGGGTAGATGAACAAGCGCATAAATTCCTCACGGTAAAATACCCAGTGTGTCCACTTTTTTATACCTTGCCAAAAATACATAAAGACAGCAGCAAACCCCCTGGACGCCCAATTGTGTTTACGGTAGGCTCACTGCTACAACCGATTGCCCAATTTCTTGATTTTTGGCTACAACCCTTGGTGCAAAACTTACCATCATACATTCGTGACACCGGTGATGTCATTAAAAATATTCATAACATGAGTGATTTAGGCGAGGACACTCTACTTGCAACCATGGATGTCAAGTCCTTATACACGGTTATCCCCATCCATGAGGGTATCCGTGCTGTAGCCTCAGCACTTTTAGGATCACCAAAATTAGTGTCGCATCCGCCCATTGGCTTCCTTTTGGAGATGTTGGAGTACTGTTTAACTCTTAATTATTTAAGATTTGAAAAATACTTCTATTTACAAACAGACATCTGGGACATCAATGGCACCCACATTCGCCAACCTCTATATGGCACAGTTTGAGTCCAAATACATTAACCCACTATTGCCCAACAAAATTATTTTTATCATCACTACATTGACAATTTGTTCCTTATTTGGAAAGGAGATATCAATACATTTACTGAGTTCGTTGATTGTCTTAATCAAATGGACTAGCCCATCAAAGTTTCACACTGTGCAGTTCACAGAGTGTTAATTTTTTGGATCTGACAGTGTTCCATGTAGGTGACCATTTAGGTACCACCAATTACCATAAAAATTACGGATCACAACACATTGTTGCACTTTCAAAGTTTTCACCCCCAACATTTAAAACAAGAGGTACCTTACGCGCATTTTTTTCCGCATCATCAGGAATAAATCGGATCTGGATAATTCCAACACTCAATTGAAAGATCTGTATGACCGATTCACTCAGAGAGGCTATAAGTCAGACATTCTACAACAGGCCCTCACCAGGGCCATAAACGTACCCCAGGGGGTTCCTAAGCACAACAATAAGGAGGTTGACCGATTAACATTCATTTCCACTTATTCCACACCTAGTCCCTTAATGAAATCATCCATTAAGAGGTATTGGGACATCTTAGCCACAGACAAAGCTTTACCACCTGTATTTAAAACCACCCACAGGTTCTGTCACAAGAGAGGCCGGAACCTTAGAGACATTTTGGTACATACAGACCCACACCATTGTTATACTGGATTATATTCCACCTGGCTACCAGCAGCTAAGAAAGGCTGCTTTAAATGCATGGGATGCACAACCTGTAAATATTTGCTTACTGGTTCCAGTTTCCCACACCCACATTCTGGAAAATTGATCAATATCAAATATAGATTAACTTGTACCACCAATTTTGTGATATATTTTATTAAATGCCCGTGCAGTTTACTTTATATAGGGAAGACAGTCACAAGCTTCTGTGAGCGAATGGCGAATCATAGCTCAAGTATACGGGAAGCCCTTTCTGAACACAAAAGTGAAAAACAAATTGCCAGACACTTTTTTGAGGCCAAACATAGCATGGCTGACTTACGCTACATGATCATTGATTACCAACCTGAACTCCCCAGAGGCAGAGACAGAAGCAGATGTCTTTTACAAAAGGAGGAAAAATGGATTTACTCTCTGGACACCCTGCACCCCAAGGGGTTAAATGATAGAGCCCAGTGGGCATGCTTCCTGTAACATCACCACTAGTCACATCATTATTGCAGTGGTGATAGTATACCCTCTGAAAAATTAGAGTTGTAGAATCGTTTGTCACACTGCAGGGGTAAGAGTCCCTCCAGGTGGGGTTGGGCTCAACCCCCGAATTAGTATTCTGCATGTTCAGGTCTAGTCTCCCCATACAACTCAATTTATATTTGTACAGTTGTGATAGTATACCCTCTGCCACTTTAGGGGTTCAGAATCATTTTATCACACTGTAGTGGTATAAGTCCCTCCAGGTGGTGATGGGCATAGAACCCTGATTAGCAGGGCATTGCTACCAACATCCCACCATCCTAGGACTGGACATTATCCCGAATTAGGTATCATGGTAACACTCGGGAACATTCTTGAACCCGTAATTGCCGCAACTAAGCTTCACTCATCTAGCAACATCCACTATATATCCATAGCTTTCCTAATAACAATTCATCTAGTTGATTGGTGGCACATTCGTGGTACTAGTATTCATTCCTTCATTTGACTACCACACATAACATTATAAATGTACCCGGTATAACCGATACATTATACCACTAGGGTAATCATAACCGAATTGAATACATACGCATATAGGATCTGTATATCTGGGCTGTATGTACTATTACCATTGGGTTGGAGCAATACACTAGGATCCCCTGCGACATCTGAACTTACCTGTTGATATAGACATAGAAGTGGATTTTGGATGTTATATGTGGAATAACTCTCTATTAATGAACTTTCTGGTGTCATTTCTGCAAAACATTATTTTGTTATGGGTGCTAAACATCCCTACGTAATGGCTCAGGCATGACTTTATGAACTCTGGGAGCTGGGTCTCCGTGACATTGCACAGCTCACCATATATGGCACATGTTCCATCATCTAGCCCACACTGTGGGAGGACACGAGCTACATGCAGCTACTTTCACATTTCTGTGATCGAGTTACAGTGTAGCTCTGTCATGTACCACGGATGACACTAGAGGATCTACTGACTGTACATTCTTTATTATGGTTCTTTATTACCGATTGGGTTATTCGCCTTTTACTATGTTCCCACACTTACATTATTGATATTTTGATATTAATACAATCTTTGGGCAGTTAATACCTTTGAGTTTAGTCACCAGTGAAGCATGACCAATGAGGGACGTCCATCCGCCACTGTCCTATGAACAGTTTTCTGGATGATGACGTCATTGGTGACACGAGCAACGCTGAGGACTCTAGGTACTTAACACATGCCATTTCACACGTGCATTGTCTTGAGAAAGGTCTCTGAGGGGGACAGAAACGTTAACCAAGTTTTTTACCCTATTGCATAAATAAAGCAACTTTATGGGTGCTGCCCTCTTCTATTTTTTGTTACTGCCTATAATAGGGGATTGTGTACCTGGGCAAGAAAGTCTTTAAGAGTGAGTGCTTTCATCCAAAAATATTCTCTCTCTCTCTCTATATATATATATATATATATATATATATATATATATATATATATATATATATATATATATATATATATATAGAGAGAGAGAGAGAGAGAGAGAGAGAGAGAGAGAGAGATAGATATATTTAGATATATATATATTTTTTTTTTGTTAAATGATTTTTTTTTAAGAAATGAGGACTGTAAGTGGCAGTATTGGCTTGGCATAGATACTAAACAACATATAATGCTGGGCATTAACATAAAATACTGCACTGTGACAGAAAAAAATTTCAATTTGCCTCTTCAATGTCTATTTAAATAAAATGTCATAGGATGGCAGATCCACTTAAACTACGCCCAGCAGTGAACTAAATGTATTCAACTTATACCTCTGAGCTTCAGAGCGGAGCTCATCTCTCTGGTACATTTAAAACCAATAATCCATGAAACTGAAATACTCATACAGGCAGCTATATAAATTCATCTCCTTACATTATGTTTAACCTGTCTTTTCCATCTAAATGCTTTGTCAATAGACATTCTTGAAAATGAGAGAAATCTCAATGTATTTTTCCTGGTTCTATACAATTTTCCAAAAGGACACAGAACTTAGTTGGAAAAAAATATACTAGTATTGTTATACAGAAAAATAGCTATGCTGCGACCAGGCTTGCTATTACAGGGTGGGTAACCTTCACCTAGCCAGTTACTGGTGGACTGCAGCTCACATAATACTCAGAGGGCCATGCATAGAACTCATTGATGAATAAGTATCATGGGTGATGTACTCCAAAAAACAGAAGGGCCAAAGATTAATGCCAAGGTGAAAATCTTAGCTGTGTCTTATTTACCCTTTCAGTGCCGTAAAGGTATCCAACACACTGCATTGCAATGAATTAGGTACCTCTCTGGCACTCAAAGGGTTTAAGGATGGGAAATAAAAAATAGCAAAAAAACAAGTAGGTATTCTGAGTCAGTAAGATAGCAAACACAAAAGAAATTAAAATGTTTTGTACTCCTTAGATTCTAGAGATAGTTTCTAAAGATTGTTTTGCAATATGTTGGAGACTACTTTCTCATCCAAGGGGTCAATGACTATAGACTACATAACAATATAAGGCAATTAAAGGTATAGAGACACAATATAATTATATTTCCTTTAAATCATACAAGCTATATCTGTTGACTGCCTCAATTGTTTGAATAGATCTTTCACATTAATGCCATACCACAACAAGCCATTCATTAGCTGAGGCATGTGAAACAGTAGGAAAACACTCAATGTGACATGATTCCTCATAATAGGACTTACTGAATATAATGTATTTAGGTCAAGTTCCAAGGGTAATATTTGCCAAAATTCAAACTTGCTCGGACTACGGAAATGTTAATGCCTTTTTATTCTCAGTTAAAATGTTTAAAACTGCCTTGCTTTTATTTAAATTAAACATGGTGATATACCTTATTCTGGGGCATTCTTTTATCACTATTATAAAGAGTACTGTGATGCTTTAGATGAGGCTAATAGAAATCTAAATGAATTCATGAAGCTGTTCACTATAGTCTAGACTAGTGGTTCCAAATGTACATAACAGGCCATGCCATTAAGATTTCCCTGAATGTGCATATAAGAGACTCAGACATTTACCTTACTGGTGCACAAGAAGGGAAATCCTTAAGATATGTCCTGTTAGGCATCCCTAAAGCTAGGATTGGGAACCATTGGCTTAGACCAGTCTAAGCCATTGCCTCCCTTTCCAGTCTCCCACAACCCACAAGTTTCCACCAAGGTACATAGGTATCATTGGCATCCGTAGTGATAGAGAAGTACAGCTGGTCAGCAGTGAGGCTGATGAACTTCCCTGCTCCTTTGATCCTGTTTAATCCCTTATATGCTAGGGCTGTCTCTAAAGCATTGCTTCACAGTTTGTTGGATACATCTCTAGCATCCAAGGGGCTAAGAATGAAACACCATTGTTTGGAGATTCAGTCTGCATATTTGCACCCTATATATATGGTCTAAGCCAGCTGGAAACTACATTCTTATACATTCCCCCTTACACTTGTGATAAGTTTGAAGAACAAAGGGTGTCACCAGCCTGGGGAAACATAACATGCAGTGCAAGCTGATCATATTGGGGGTCTGGAGAAGCCTCCAATATATGTGAGTAGACTACAAGAGGGAGTGAAGTCGATCATTTATTGTACCATCTACTACTGTGCTTAAAGGCTTGTCTGGCACTGTTTTTTTCTTCTCTTTTAAATTCTTTGCATGGTGACATGGGTTGCAAGCTGTGATACCCACATGATACGCCAGCACCTAGTGACTTCACTCATGGATCAAGCACCTAATAAGTATTCCTATTTCAAGAATAACAACAGCCAAAAGTACAAAATCCTGCACAAATCCTCACTCGTATTAAACAGAGAAAATGTCTGCCAATCAGAGAATTCCTTCTCTTTATCACATTCTGCTTATATCACATAACCAAGAAAGAGAGTGAGAGATGTGAGGGGGTGACTACAGAGGTGAAGAGCTTAAAGAATCCACAGTGACATCAGACAAAAGTGAGTAGCCAGGGGGATCTGAACTATTCTACTTGTCAGATATAGGTAAAATTAAGTAGAGAGAGGTCAATTGCTTATTATACTTTTGACCTAAGGCTGGCTGGGATTCATAGAAACTGCAGAGCTGAACAGCTGGGTTGTGCTTTAATGCCTTAGATACTAAGACCTCTTCAATGCTTTTGGAAGAAGCAATGCATTAAAGACATCTTAAGGGCACAGTAATGTTTAAAAAAATAAAACAAATTTTATATATAAAAACTTTCCTGCTGTAGGTGTAGGATCATGTAGAGGTTTAGCATCACCTGATCATAGCTGTCCATAAACTGCTGTAGCAACAGCACCACCATAATATTTCTGGCCATAGAAGTATTGCACATAAAAAATAAAATTTTGAGATACAGTATCTATCTATCTATCTATCTAATTTCCAATATTAAGCACATAATAAATGCAAGTTTGAGATACAGTATCCATCTATCTCTATATATTTCAATCTATTATATATATATATATATATATATATATATATATATATATATATATATATATATATAATTAAGGATGCACTCTTGATAAGCAGATCTAATGCCTGGGTGCCGTATATGTAAATTGATATCATATGAGGAATCAGCACTCACAGGAATCTTTTTCAAAATGCAACAAAGTTTAATATAGATGATCAACGTTTCAATCCCAGCAGGGATCTTTGTCAAGATAACAAACCACCACAAACACGTCTACTTATGTAATATATTTTATGAAGTGTCCCTGTTCCTTACTTTACATTGGGAAAGCCATTACATCTATATGGGAAAGTATGGCCAATCACAGGAAAACTATAAGAGAACATCCTTACAATATATGATCATTGATCAGGAGCAGATACATCCAAGAGGAGGAGACCGGGAGAGGAAATCGTTACAAAGGGAGCTCAGGTGGATTAAGAAACCGGACACACTTGTGCCCAATGGGCTGAATGAAAACATGTCTTATGCATGTTATTTATAATACAGTGGACGCCGCTCTAATCCATGGAACAATGGAGGCGGTTCAATACACATACTGTCTAAGTGTAAGGAATAGCTACTCTAATCCAACAACGGGTGGGGGTAGCTGGAGTCACATCGTCACAAGAGGTGAGGGGCCACTCTAACCCATTAGATGGTGGGGGTGGCTGACATTTGGTACGATTTTATACCCCAGGACAGGGCTCAAAATTTCCACTCACCACTAGCCAATGGTGAGTGAAAATTTAGCCCTGGCGAGTAGAAATTCAGCCCTGATGGGTATGTTATGGCTTGCAGTGGCGAGTAACTTTTCAGGTCTGGCTAGTAGCAAAGGACTTCAAATTTTAAGCCCTGCCCCAGGATATATAGGTACCGATCTTACAAAAATCAGGTAAGCCAGCAGATAGGCTGGACTGTGACTATGATTACATATGATTGGGAGGGCCGCTCTTTGAAGACGGAACCAGAGACCCATTGGAATACTAGATCTCTGTTCCATCAGGAGACTTGGCCATTCTATCTGTGTACAACTGTGGAGTAAAGGTACCTGTCAATATATGGCAATGGGGGACACCATTAGGGACCATTGTCTTCCTCATCATGACATTCCTTCAGTCTGTCCACTAACAGGATTTATGATCTTAATCTACCGGTTCACTGAAACTTTGATTTTCTCCCACAGAATTCTGTTCATATTAGACTTATGTGGAATCATATGGTACACTGGATCTAATTGAATTATGTCCTTATGTATTATAAAAGAATAATTTATAGGTTTGATTTGATGCTGGAATGACTTTGAGCTGGGATCAAACCGTTGATCATCTATATTAAACTTTGTTGCATTTTGAAAAAAATACCTGTGAGTGCTGATTCCTCATATGATTATATATATATATATATATATATATATATATATATATATATATATATATATATATATAATTTCCAATATTAAGCATTACAATCACTTCGAGCATCCAAAGAGTTAACAGTGCTAGCATTCTGAACAAACAACTTATCCAAAAGGTGGTTTTCAAGATAAGCAGTGACATCCATCTTATAATAGCCCTCACTGTTAACAAAACAACCTTATCTATAAAAACTGTGCATCTGGGAGGTATGCAGAGATCTTTTGAAGGAAAGCTTGTCACATCATTAGCAGGACAGGTACAATGAGATCAGCAGCCAAAATAGAAAACAAGCCGGCCCAAATGAATTCTGATATGAATATCTATCATGTGTTTGCATATTACTAGGTGTTATTCTGTAATACTAGAATTGCAACAAGTGCAATTATGGAGTAAACCAGCTGCACTCATGGAATTTAACCCTTTCAGTGCCAGAAAGGTATCCAACACATTGTTATGACTGTCGAGGGCTCCACAATTTACCCTGTGGACAAGTCACACTGCCTTGGGGTAACTTGGACTCTTCTCTTTCCTTCAAACCCACATAATTAAAGTAAAAAAACCCTGTTACTTCTTTCTTCGAAATATAGCAGAAAATCCACCCATTACTTTCTCGATCTACATCTGAAACTCTAATGCATGCTCTTATCCTTTCCTGCCTGAATTATTGCAACTGTTTACTTACTGGTTTACCTGCTACCTATATCTCTCATCTGCAATCTATTCTTAACTCAGCCACCAGAATACTCTACCTCCCCAGAGACTCTGGGTTAATTAATTACCAAGTTTTCAGAGACAGAGGCTGATTCTCCATTGGTGAGGCGTTTCTTATGAAAGTCTGTTCACATCTCCTCCTTCCTGCCCACATCTCCTCCTTCCCACCCTGTTCCTTCCCCTTCCCGCCCACATCTCCTCCTTCCCACCCTGTTTCTCCTCCTTCCAGCCCACAGCATCCCTTTCCCACCCTGTTCCTCCTCCTTCCAGCCCACAACTTCTCCTTCCCATCCTGTTACTCTTCCTTCCAATCCATATTTCCTCCTTCCCACCCTGTTCTGCCCACTTCCCACCCACTTTATGACACAGGCTGTTAAGCCCTGCCCCCAGCCACAATTAAGCCCACAACTCCTCCATCCCATCCTGTTCCTCTTTCTTCCAGCCCACATCTCCTCCATCTCATCCTGTTATTCATCCTTCCAGTCCACTTTTCCCCCCTTCCCACCCTGTTTCTCCTCCTTTCAGCACACATTTCCTCCTTCCCATCCTGTTACGCTTCATTCCAGTCCACTTTCCCCCCTTCCCACCCTGTTCCTCCTCCTTCCAGCCCACATCTCCTCCTTCCCATCCTGTTACTCTTCCTTCCAGTCCACTTTTCCCCCCTTCCCATCCTGTTCATCCTCCTTCCAGCCCACATCATCCCCTTCCTACTCTGTTCCTCCTCCTTCCAGCCCACATCTTCTCCTTCTCATCCTGTTACTCTTCCTTCCAGTCCACATTTCCTCCTTCCCACCCTGTTCTGCCTACTTCCCACCCACTTTATGACACAGGCTGTTAAGCCCTGCCCCCAGCCACAATTAAGCCCTGTCCCCTTGTGACACAAATCACAACATTTATATCCTCCAGTGGCACCACATGAGCCCTCTCTGGGGGATCAAGAAGACAAAGTTACCAGGTATGAATTTAGAGTATTTGTGTCCTAAGGTGAGGTCAGTTTGCCCCTTGACTACAGCCTCAAGGCATTATGCACAAAGAGTGCGAAGCAATTCTGGGGAAATCCAGCTGTACCACAGGGGACAAATAAAACTTACCATTGATTTAAATCTTTAGATCTTTTAACCACTTGAATGCTACAGGTATCCAGTACATTGCAAAGAAATTTGATGGAGACCTCTCTAGAATTCAAAAGTTTGATATAAATGTTTGGAAGTTTGTAGAAGTTTTATTTCTCCCCTTCGGTGCAATTGGTTTGCCCTAGAATTTCTCCTATTTTCTTTTGTGCATAAGGGGTATCCCTTTGAGTACCAGAGGTCTGTATACCCCACTAGCACTCAGAGGGTTAAAGACTTTCACTTAATCCAGTAGAAGGTTTTAGTGGACTGCAGACTCAATAAATAATAGTTGTACTCACCAGTATTAACTCCTTAAAGGGATAGTAATGTTTCATAATAAAAGCAGCCCTAATTAATCATCATAGTATTTGGACTTTGGAGAGTGTTATTTCAATTCTGTCAGAGTTGTAGCTCAAGAGTAATTCAGTGACAAAATATCCCCCTCTCACCCCTTTTACTGATGTCACACTGTTCAGCCAGATCAGAAGGGAGGTGCCCAGGTAGACTGCAGAGAGGGACAATCTTCAATTAAGATAAGGGAAAAAACCTGAAAAACTTGTCAAGGGGGGCAGGGCTTTCATTGTTCTCATAGGAAGAAGACTGTCTCTTGCTGTTATCTGTATGGTCTATGGACTGAATTCCACATCTGAGAAGAGATGGCTTACACTAGGTAAAAGGGGCGAGAGGGGAAACTTTGCTTGTGAATATCTCTCAAACCATAAAGACTTATATCGTTCTTCATGTTTTTTTTAATGCCTACAAAATAAAATAAAGATAAAACGAAGTATTACTATCCCTTTAACGGAGCAGTACACTTTTTAAAATTGAGTTCTACTTTTTAAGTGAAACTCTGCCTAACTGGAGAATTATTTTTTTTATGTACACATTACAACAATTCAAATTAACTTTTTATTAAATTAAACTGCAATTTCCCATTTTGTCATCAGGTGGTTGTGTTCATATCACCTACCATAGTCTGTGACTCTTGTTCTACTATAAACTGCATTATAAAGAAAAAAAAATGCCTTTCAGACACTAGATTGCACTGTTGGTATAAAAAAAACATAGTTATTATTGAATGAGAAAAATCACAGCAGTGGGATTACCCTGGTTTACACAGCAGCATGACCCAGATAATATTTACATATGTTTCCATACTAACAGTTTACTGCTCTTTTAAAGACTGATGCATGGAAGGAAGGGGGGATTAAGGGGGCTATTCTGCTGTCAGTGATAACAAAAGATAGACACTTGATAGTAATTATTTCTGATTATTTAACGTTTGGCAGGCAACAAAGTAAAGCAGTGGGAAATGCAAACAGGGTGCTTGGTTATATTACTAGAGGCATTAGTAGCAGAAAATAGGAAGTGGTCATGCCACACTATATATGGTCTAACCAGATATCTGTAGAGTATTGTGTACCGTAGTGGAGAACCCATCTCGAGAAGAATATATCTATTCTTAGAGAAGGGCTGCAAAGCTGGTGAATGGTTTATAAGATAAAAAGTATCAGGAAATACTAAAGAATTTGAATATATAGCTTGGATGAGAGAAGAGAGAGAGGGAATATGATAGAAACATTCAAATACATAAAGGGGTATTCAAATGCATAAGAAACATTCAACAAAGTACAGGAGGGAAGTACAATTCAAAAGAGTAGCAATATTAGGACAAGGGGTCATAGTCTAAAACTAGAGGGATAGAGGCTTAGATGTAATGTAAGCATAAAAATACATCATTAAGAGCTTGGAGGAAGTTAACACAATGAGAGAATTTAAGCATGCATGGGAATAGGCATAAGACTATCCTGAACATAACACAAGACCAAGGACCAAACAGTTTTGAAGTTTTTATAGCAGGAAAAATGGGCAGACGAGATGGGTCAAATTGTTATTATCTACTGTCAAATTCTATGTTTCTATTATCAAGTAATTACATATTTATAAAGTTAGGGAATTTTAGACATGTTTTGAAAATGTACAAACATTCAGAATTAACAGCAGAACACACCACACAAAGTTAGCTTAACCCTTTGAATTTCAGTGAGGTATCTAAATGCATTGCAGCTCGATGCATTAGATACCTTACTGGCACTCAAAAGTTAAGCAACAATACACATATGGAATATGAATGGCACAGATCTCATGAGCCCACGGATACCTGATATGTTTAGGTGCACATAGGCCTGTTACTCTCACTAAACACTAAATATGGTTTGGAATGAATACCCCAAAACAGCAATATAACCACATAAACACATGCTTACTCTTAACGACCATTGTGCACTGAATGTTTTTGCATTTGATGCTCATATATTGAAAAAAATAGCTTTCAGTCTATAGACCTGACACATAGAGCTTGATATTTTCGAACCATCAGTGCTTGCAGTCATCAAGAAAACTAAGGGGTTCTGCACTAAGGTGTAATAAAGAGGTAATAAAGTTGAAATTACTTCTCCAGTGTTATCACTTCTCCAGTTCCTATGTTATTCTATAGAGCCTATGCATTAAGATCTCCAAAGCTGAAGAACTCTTAGGGCCATATGTTCAAATAAGTAGCTTTTGTCATTTTTAATGACTTTTCAAAGTACAGTGTCGTTGGGGACATTAATATTTTCAGAGACTGTTGGTTGTGATCAGAAATACGTCGTTTGTCTTGACTGAAATTGTCTTATGTAAAGGCAAACATGTAAAAAATGTCTTAACCAACGACAAAAATGTCTTAAGTGAAGACAAAAATTCTCGCGTTCAGAATTTCACATGCCCTCCGCTTTTTTTCTTAACGTACAAATTTTGTCTTTTTTAAGACACTTTTTTGTTGTTAGTTACGACAAATTTTCTTTTCCTCTATACGACACTGGATAATAGTTTAGCCATGCCCTTGCCCAGTCCCTTCACCTGGAAATTCTGGAGTTGTGTCATACACAATGGACATTACTAGTTTTTTTGTCGTATACACTATAGAAAATATGTCATTCAAGCATATAATTAATTATTTTTGTCTTTCATAGGACTTTTTTTTTGTCGTTATCCCATTGAACATACAGCCCTAAGTACATTGGTTCTATAGAATAATATAGGACTTGGAGATGGAGAAGTCATCTCCGCTTTACACCTCTTTATCACACCTTAGTGCATCTCTTACTATGTCAAATAGACAGGAGCAGGAAGAATAGTGTTCGGCCCAAAACACATTCTCCTTTTCTCCCTTCATGTCCAGGTCGGTGTAGGCAACTCATACTGCATTTGGTAACCCAAATGATGTAGTGATTATTGCAGACTGGCACTGGAATTTGTCCTCTCATACAGTGCCTAGGTGAAAGAGTCTGATTAAGTGAATTTTGGAATACAGTTGATATGATTCTTGATGCATTTTTCTAATTGAAGGACTTTAGACAAAACGTTAACTGTACAGGTAGAGGACTTCTAGTGCAAAATGGCTTGTTTGTGCAGCTAGACTCAAGCTGGTTAGTACACATTTTGGTTGATGGGAATTATATACTTGCTTTGTGAATTCTTTTTGAGTGTCTATTAAAATACTGGTTACTATTTTGGGTGTTCTGGGTCATGGTTGTTTCAGTTTTGATATGCCACTTGACATTCACTCAGTAGAAATGGACTCTGAGAACTCAAATTAATGAAACTCAACTTCATAGGTTTCATTCAAAAGCAAACTAACCTAAAGAGCTTGTGACTGAGTGTACGAAAGAAGCGTGTCTAGAGCATTACTTTGCAACCACAGGATTAAGTGTCTCCTGTTAATTGAAATTATAACTTGATTACGGACCTTGCAAGGGGTGGGGTAGAAAAGTCTTCTCATTTCTTCCACTCTCACTACTAATTGTTTACCAGAATGGTAGTTGATCAATAGAGGTGACTGGCAAGCACATACTGCTTTGCTTATTCTCTGTGCACAGTCTAGAGTCCCTGATTGTGTAAGATGCTCCTAGAAGCTTATGGCATAAACAATAAACAGTTTTCTGGTTTCTCCTGATCCTCCCATACAACCTGGGCATTTGAGCAACTGTGCTTTGTGTGAAAGGAGAAGGAAGGAAGAGATTGTCTTCTGGTCTACCTTACGGATTGCCTACCATGATCAACATGGGAGGGCATCAAGAAGGTCCTGAAGCCACCAACGTGGTATAAAAAAGATATACCTGTGGGAGGGGGGAGCATTGAGTACAATCCCATCTGTTATGGGGTTTAACCCTTTGAGTGCCAGAGGGGTGTCCAACATATTTCTCATCAATGTGTTACATACCCTTCTGGCACTCAAAGGGTTCATGAAAGAAAACATATCTCAGCTGAATTAATGTTTGAATGAAAAATAACTTTTTCATAAGAAAATTCATGGGATAAATTTAAAATGAAACTGCAAGTTACTGATCAAATAAGCCTGTGGGCAGAGATCTCTGTTACTACCGATGGGCTTCCCCGACTGTTTAAAAACATCCTATATAATCATTCGCTAAATTGTTGTCAGAAGCCGTCATGCGCAGTAGAGATGGCTGCGTGTGCTGCAGTCATGCTCACTACAGACTGCCCGCACCGCGGCTGATAACGGAGCGGGGCTCCGAATTCAGACCATAGTCCTCGACTACTGTCTGAATTTGGAGCGCTCCTCTCCATATCAGCCGTGATGCGGGCAGTCTCTACTGTGCATGACTGCAACACGGCTGTTGCTGGGTGGCACTGTGGCCTGTGTACACGGGCTCTTCAACTAGTCCTATATAATAATCCGCTAGGATGTTTGTCAGAAGCCATCATGCTCAGTACAGACTGCGCACATTCAGGCAGTCTCTACTGCGCACAATTGCTTCCCATGGAGCAGTGACGTAGTGTCCGCTTAACCCTTTGAGTGTCAGAGGGGTACGCAACGCACTGTAAACCACTCAAAGGGTTAACATTGTGTGTACACGGGCTTTTACACTAGTTAAAATATAATTATATTATATATATATATATATATATAATCATTTTACATTTATAGATGACACATGGTTGATAAGAGTTTAAAGGCATAGTAAACACTTATTAAAAATAATATAAATGTAAGGGATTTTCAAACTGAGTAAAATGAGGGTTATTTCTATTACTAGGAGATGCTTTGCTCCAGCATTGTTATAGAACAATGTCAGGAAATAGAACTTTACATAAACTGCAATAGCAACAATGTTCCTATATAAAAATAAAAAAGAGACAAATAGAACGTATTAGGGGTGTCTGTGTGTATCATACACCCAACTATCATGATTACAGTGGAAGAGTATAAATACAGGGACAAAGAAATGTGTGCGGTCGCTATTTACAATGTAATTTTGATGGCAAAATGATCCCCACCAAAATGTTACTGAATTGCTTTTTCCAGAATTAGCAAATGTTTCCAATTTTTTTGAGAATGCATTTCAAAAAGTGGGCATGACTAAAATGGCTTGTACTTTGTGAGAGGATTAGCAATTGCGCTTAATTCATCAAAGCAATTATCACACATTTTCATGCATCTGGCTAACTTTGCTGTTAATACAGGAGCACATGCTATTCAGCATAAAAATGTTAATATACTTCTTGCATCAAAACGTGAGCAATCTCAAAATAGCACATAAATTTATGGCTTTCAAAAAATAGTGAATGTTCCACTTTCTTGCATTCTGCCCAAAGTCCCAGTGTCCAAGCTTCTGTTTATTTTGGGAGTGATGGGACTAGTGGAATGAGAAGTGTTATCTGATTTGACACCTCCCAATTCAATCATAGGTTAGATTACTGACTAAAGCTGGTTAGGTGGCTTGGCGATTTAAAGACTGATTTAAAATCAGCAGTGAAAATGACCATCAAAACTCCTAATTCTTAGTAGAACTGACCCACAGAGTTTACACTGTAAACAGTGCTGGTTGGTTTAACTATAGATTACATGATCTAACAGTTCAGTGTCACTGCTGACTAAGATTTTGTCATTCAGTCAGTATCTGTACTGCACATGGTTATTCAGTTCTACAAAAGATTTCAAGATATGATAGTTTATATTCTCTGTTGACCAAACAGCTTGCAATCAACAGGGAAACTGAACAGCTGGAGCTTGCAATCTATAGAAGAAGACAACTATAGTGTACAATAAAGATGCAGACTGAATTACAATCTATTGGTAAAACAAAAAATAGTAAAAATGATACATGCAAACTGAATCAACAGTGCTTACAGTCTATAGGAGATCATAACTAATGTGCAAAATAAAGATGCATGCAATCAGTAGGAGAATTAACCATTTGCAAAACAGATGCAAACTGGACAGATGAATTTATAATCCAGTCTATATAATATAAACTCTGCTGGTCAATTCTACTATAATTTACATGCAAGAGGCTTCAGTCTTTTTGTTGATTTTAAGCCCTGAGATTCAGTCTATGTTTGTATTGTAAATTATGTGCGATTCAGTTTTTAAACAGACAAAGCTCTGAGGGTTCAGTTTCCCTGTGGATTCCAATAGATGAGATTCAGTCTATATCTATACTGTACACTAAGTCAGTCTGTTTTT
Source organism: Rhinophrynus dorsalis (assembly GCA_037306005.1). Taxonomy (NCBI): domain Eukaryota; kingdom Metazoa; phylum Chordata; class Amphibia; order Anura; family Rhinophrynidae; genus Rhinophrynus; species Rhinophrynus dorsalis. Next base: position 238,667,271 of record CM074722.1, read on the forward strand.
TTGATTGTAAGTTCTGATGGTCAGTGTAACTGAGGACTGCAATTGCTATTATAAAAAAGGATCAAATCAGTATATCTCCATTTGTGTGCCAGGGAGTATCCAACGCATTGGAAAGCAATGAGTTGGATACCCCTTTGACACTCAAATGGTTATATATATATAAATATACATATTTATTTACATACAGCTATTTATATTTTTATACAATAGTAAATTATAATAGGTTTATAAAAATCAATGTGACAAATATAAAAACACAATACATTATGGCAGATAATGTATAAAATGTATTTATAAAACAAAAAAGTTCATGTCTATAGATTCATCAAACATATAGAAATTATGAAGAAAAACTACCCATACAATTTTACATTTTCAGAACAATGCAATGATCAAGCTACAGTACAAAATTAAAACAAATGCATTTTAATTACAGAATCAGGAAGAGCTACTTTATATATATATATATATATATATACTAGTTGAACAGCCCGTTACACGGGCCACAGTGCGTCTGGCAGCCGGTCGCGGGGCAGTCACACGCAGTGGAGACTGCCCGCACCTCAGCTGATACAGAGCTGGACGCTCCTTCGGAGTGCCCAGCTCTGTATCAGCCGCTGCGCGGGCAGTCTCCACTGCGTGTGACTGCCGCTCGCGCAGCGGTGTCTACTGCGCATGTCCGGCGTTACACACAACTTAGCGAATTATTATATAGGATATATATATATATATATATATATATATAAAACCAAACCAAACAACCCATAGGTAATAAATGGCATCTTCTCGGTATTGCTTCTCTATCAAATTCAGCAGTCATAACATGCAGAGTGAATTCCCAGTGCTTAGTGTACATAATGAGGCTGATTTAATAAGAGGATTTGGAGCAAGTTTGGATTAAACCAACTGCGCCATAGCAGACAAATAAAATATCCAAGAATTCACATTTTTAAAATGGGGCTTTTAACCCTTGAATGCTAGAGGGGTCTTTCCAACACATTTGTGAGAATGTAATGGAGAACTGAACTATTTAGCATTCAGGGGGTGTACTTGTCCCCTGTGGCACAGTTATTTGCCCCAGAGATGCTTCAGTTCTGTTTATTAACCCTTTGAGTGACAGGGAGGTATACCTTGGATACCTCTGACATTCAAAGGGTTAGCCTCTACAAGACATCCCCAATTTAGAAGCATTATCTATTTGAATGCTAGATATGTCTGCATTCAATTGCTCTGCAATGTATTTGAGAAGTTTCAAGTATTCAAATTGTTAAAGAACATTCAATGAGTATATAATTATATGAAATATTTTGATTATTAGCTTCAGAAAGCTTCTCAAATCAGTTTTGTTTAAACAGGAATACACAAAAACCTACCATATCCATGAATGACGCCGACTTGGAAATTCTTTAATACTCAACATGACTGCTCTGTGCAATGCTCTCTCAGTACCTGTTTAACTTGTTTAAGACTTTATCTCCACACAAAGTTGATATTTGTCTTATATTCTGCTACAGGGATTATAATTCTTTTCCAATTCCAAGCCGATAGACATTCCCCATTTAAGATCTACATTGGAACCGTCTTCATTCACACACAGTATACACACGTAAATTGAAATTCCTTTTCTTGTCCACATTTACTTAGTTATAGCAGAAAAAGGTTTTCCCAGACACGGCTATAATCTGTCCAGCACAAATCCTTTCACGTTGACTACTAAGAAGTTTAAAAAGAATTCAGTCTCTGTTTCCTAACAGAGCCTTTGTTTCTTTTTCCAGGTACAAGCCTTAAAAGTAAAGAACAGACACATTTTGAGGTAATCTGCCAAAGTCCACATCACTAAGATTAATCAAGTTGAATTCCATTTCTACGTTTCACTTCGTGTTGGTAGCTGTAGTGGCTCCTGTTAGACTAGTTCTACATTGTTTAACCTATTGAATGAACGCTCAGGAACACCTTACACACAGGATCAAATTTCCTGAATGACAAACTTATAGCACAACAAATGTAAACGCCATGGTTGTGTGGCTACCGTCATTGCTTAAGGAGAAAAGAAATGAGTGACAGAGAAAAGAAAACTAGCTTTTGAAATTTAAATAGGCATTGCAAAACATATTTAAATTAATGTACTTTCACTTAACTCCTTGCATACCAGGGATTTCTGGCGCCTTCTAAAATCCCATAAGTAACTCTATAATTCTGAAATAATCTAATCTATAAAGTACTAATGAATGTGAGTCTGATGTCCTAAGAACAACTGGAGTAATTCTATAAGAAACCAATTGTACTCTAGGGACAAAAAACATTCCCATTAATTTAAACAGGGTTGTCAAACACTTGGACACTTTGCTTTACATTGCACTGGAGACCTTGGCAGCATTCAGGGAGTTAAAAGATCTGTTTAACCCATCAAGTGCCAGAGAGCTATCCAACACATTGTGCTGCAACGCATTGGATGCCTCTCTGGCACTCAAAGGGTTAAATCAGTGGGGAATCTGTGGATATTTACTTGTCCACCTAAAGTGCATTTAGCTTACTTCAGAATACTTAGGACCATGGTGTGCCAGGACTGTCACAGGTAAACTTGCATTAAGGACACATAACGGTCCTGGTACATCATGAAATTCAGGCTTCCCCGTGCGGCTGCACACTGCTTAGGGGTCCCTGAATCCATTTAGCAAAAAAATGAAGAAAAAATAAAATAAAAGCTCCATGGTCCTTAACTGCTGACAGTGGGACCGGTTGTTAACCCTTTGAGTGCCAGAAAGATACACAACACATTGCAAAGCAATGTGTTGCTTACCCCTCTGGCACTAAAAGAGATAAGGGGTTAAGTTCTTCTTAGTACACCACCTTGCATGTGTTCATTTAACCCCTTGAGGACCAGAGGGGATGCGAACTGCATTGATGAAGGGTAATAATTCTGGACTTGAACAACTGCACCATATGGGACTTATAAAGACTTTCAACATTAATTTTCTGATTGCACACCACCTGCAAGATGGGGGGACAAATAACATTTCCTATGGATTTAATTCGGACCTTTAACACTTATTTTGATAAGTGATTAGTGGAAGATCTCTGTCATTCAAGGGATCTAAAGCCCCATTTAGATCAATGGGAACTTTTTGTGTCACCCCATAGTGCTGTTGGTGTCCAGTCAGAATTACTCCTAAAGTTCAATGCAATGGAGAAGTGTGTCTCACCATGGAAAATACAACACACTTCGATATGTGTTAAGAATTATCTATGTAATCATTAGCATTTAAAGGTATAGTAATATTTAAAATCAGCTCTAATTAATCTTCATAGAGTTTGGGCCTTGGAGAGCGTTATTTCAATTCTGTCAGAGTTGTAGTTCAAGAGTAATTGAATGATAAAGTATCACCCTCCCGCCCCTTCTACTGATGTAACACTGCTCACCTCAGAGTAGAAAGGTGGTGTTCAGATGGCTTGCAGAGAGGGACAATGTTCAGTTAGCATAAGGGAAAAACCTGTCAAGGGGGGCAGGATTTTCATTGTTCTCACAGTAAGAAGATTGTCCATTGCTGTGAGCTGTCTGGTCTATGGACCAGATTCCACATCTGAGGGGAGGTGGCGTACATCAGGTGAAAGGGGCAGGAGGGGGAACTTTATCATTCAATTATTATTGAACGACAACTCTGACAGTAATGAAATAGCACTTTCAATGGCTCATATACTATGAAGATTAATTGGAGCTGCTGTTTTTGTGAAACATTACTATCCCTTTAAGGTTGGCTTAATGCTGGCAATGTGTTAGGAAGGGCAAGTGAGTTGGTAGAGAGAATGCTCTCTGTTTTCAGCAACAAGAACTTCAGCAGCCCTCCCTTAACACTTTTAAGGCCTTTGGGATGTGAATTACTCTACAATACATTGCACACCCCTGTGGCACTCAATTAATTGTAACAAACAATACACTGCCCACTCAATATTCAAATACATACAAAACCGACAGAACAGATGTTATCTGTAACAGCTTCTCTGCCAGGTCTGTCTTTACCTGAACCATCTGATCAACTGTTTCAAGTCCACAGTGGACTACCATTCACAGTGCTTTATGAAATGTCAGAGAGTCTTCTGTTTATGTGAATCAGCTGATCAGATAGTTTCATGTGAACTTGAAAAAGTCCAAAGGTTCTGGTAAACACAAAACGGGCAAAGCATCTGTTACATGTAACAGCTGATCTGCCCTTACCATGTGTATCTAAATAATCTGTTAAACTGGACACAGGTTTCTTTATTTTATAACCTTTGAGTGCTGCAGAGTTGTGTAACAAATTACAGAACAAGGCTTTGCACATCCCTATGTCACTCAGAGGGTTAAGGCAGGACAGCTGCTGTCTTTGTTCTCCAGTAGCAACATGGATTTCTCCTCTGTGGCTCGACAGAAAGCTATGGGAAGATCGTAACTTCATCATCTCAGATTGGCAAATTTGGAACAGTGAACTGTAGCCATAGGTACTTAGCCAGCTAACTGAGCTTACTGCATGTGGCAAATAAAACACATATAAACACACCCACTGGAATATGACAACGGCTCATTAAGCTGCATTTCATCATGCAGATGAGCAATTGTCGACTTAAACATTGCAGGATCTTAAAGGGATAGTAATGTTTCACAAAAACAGCAGCTCCCATTAATCTTCATAGTATTTGAGCCATAGAGAGTGTTATTTCAATTCTGTAGTTCAAGAGTAATTGAATGATAATGCCCCTTTTACCTAGAGTAAGCCACCTCCCCTCAGATGTGGAATCTGGTCCATATACTCACAGCAAGGGACAATCTTCTTACTGCGAGAACAATGAAAACCCTGCCCCGTTGACAAGCTTTTCAGCCTTTTCCCCTTATCTTACTTGAAGATAGTCCCTCTCTGTGATCCATCCGGACAGTCTTGCTTCTCTGAGGTGAGCAGTGTTACATCAGAAAAAGGAACGGGAGGAGGATACTTTATCATTCAATTACTGTTGATCTACAATTCTGACAGTATTGAAATAATACTCTCCAAGGCCCAAATTCTATGATGATTAATTAGAGCTGCTTTATTATGAAACATTACTATCCCTTTAAACTTGATGAAGGCCTGGTGAAAGCATGGAGAATTATGTGTGGTGTATTCACAGGGGTATGATAATGAAGACATCCTAGTGCATATGACCAGATGGAATCACTGCAAATACTCCACAATATTGCCAACCTGACCCTTACTGAATCTTATTGCTCCCCCCCACACTGGTTCTTCTTAATAGAACAGACTTAACGTGTGTATTCCTTTAAGTAAAACAACACTAATCTTCTAAAATCTCCTGTCTTCACCTCAGCATTAAGGAAACATTATTAGCTAATAAGAAATCAAAACATCTTAATCTGGGCAGAAAATCCTTATGGCCACTATGGATAAACTTTACAAAGAATGATTCTCCAAATTAATATTTAATTAGTTTTAGATATCATGTTAATGGAGGAAGGCATGATTGTTTGTTTCATAATTCCAGGATCCCAAATTCTTTAATAATAATAATAATAATAATAATAATAATAATAATAATAATAATAATTTTTAAATCACACATGGAAACTTTTGGAAAATAATCACCCTAATAAAGCAATACATATTAGTTAAATTGAGTAAATATATATCAGTTATCCACCACAAAGGTCAGTTTTTCTTATTCATGTATTACTATTTAGAATAATTATTTTGTTAAACTCAACAAAAAATAGACTACATCCTTATTTCTATTTAGAAATGTGGAACTACAGGACTCTCAATGCAATGCATTGCATGAGAGACCCCTATAGCATTCAAAGGGCTCTGTAGTTCTCGTTGGATGTTGAAGCCTTCTAATTTTTACCTGCTATATTTAATTACTAACATTATTTATTATAAATATATGTTGCATAATCTTAAGGATTTGTTTTATGTATTTATGTATGTAGATCACCCAAGTGTTGCAAAATTAGTTTTACTTCTGCAATAGGGTGTCTAACAATATATGTCACTGTGCTTTGTATCATAATAAGCAGTTTTCCTGTAAAGTGATAGAAAATCCAGCATTTTCAAATGTTGTTGTATACATTTAGTTTGAAGATAGCAATTTGGTGAAACAGAATAACAAAAACGTAAAAGAAGACTGACACACAACTGAGGTTCTCACAGATACATACCTTTAAGTCGTAAAAGCTACAATGTGTCACAGCTTGCAGCTATCTAGATAACAGAATGGACTATAATTACTAGGCTGTCTGTTGTTAAAAGACACCTTAGCTCATTTAAGGAATGCTTTTTTTTTTTTTTTTTTTTTTTTTTTTTTTTAACGTCTTGGGCACCAAAATGGTTTTAAATGTATTTTAGCAAAAAGTATTGCAAAGCTAAGTGGTGGTTATTAAGGATGCCCCCTTGTATAGCTGTGTTACCCATTCTCTGAAATGACCTGGCTGGTGATTACCATGCGGGTCAGCCATTCAATTGATAACATAAAGATAACATTAGATTCCCCAACTACTAAATAAAAAATCTCTACAACTGTTAGCAAACAAAAAAGCACATGTTAAAGGCCGTTTAAAAAAAATAATGAGAATAAATCCTATGTTGGTAAGAGTTTCTCTTTAACCCTTTGAGTGCCAGAGGGGTACACACCGCATTGCTTTGTAATGCGTTGCGTACCCCTCTACCACTCAAAGGGTTAAATTATGGACTACAGCTCTCTCTATACTCGCTGATCATTGAGTGACTGAGTAAAATGGGAGTTGTAGTTCAACAACATGTGGAGAGCACAGTTTGCACACAATTATCTTAGTAACATAGTAACTTAGTTGACGAGGCTGAAAAAAGACATGCGTCCATCAAGCTCAGCCCATGCCAATCATTCCTGTTAATCCGGAGAAAAAACAAACAAACATTGAAGCCATTTCAAATAAAGTCTGAAGGGAATAAAACAACTCCATCCTGACTCCAAATGGCAGCCATATATTTCCCTGGATCAACACCCTATTATCTTTTGAACCCAACGGGCATAGAATAGTTTTCTATGCTACACAGGTAACAATTACGTTTTTGAAAGCTGTTACAGTATCTGCAAGCACAGCATCCCAAGGCAAAGAATTCCTTAAATTTACTGCCCTTACTGTAAAAAAATCCATGCCTTTGGTTTAATCGAAAGCACCTTTCCTCTAGTCTTAATGGATGGCCTATTGTTCTTTGCTCAGCTCTCTGAGTATATAATTAATTGGAGTGTTCTTTGTATTGACCTCGAGTTTATTTGTAAACAGTAATCATATCACCCTTAGATGTCTTTTCTCTAATGTAAACAAACCCTGTTTGGCCAATCTCTCTTTATAACTCTGATTCTCCAATCACTTTATTAGTTTTGTTACACATCTCTACACTTTTTGCAGTTCAATAATGTCCTGCTGCCCAAAACTGTACATACTCTAGATGAGGCCTCATCACGTATTTATATAGAGGTAGAATTATAACTTACCTTTTTTGTTAAATGCAAGTAATTTAGTCTGACATGATCTATTCTTCATAAAACCATGCTGGCTCCTACTAATAACAACAAGCTCACAGGCCTATAATTTCCTTGGCCACTTTTTGAACATTTGTACTACTTCAGCTTTCCACCAATCACAGGGCACTATGCCTGATGAAAGAAAATCAATACATATTAAGTATAATGATCTTGCTATTACTGAACTAAATTCCTTAAACACAAGGACCAGGGGATTTGTGCACCGGAGGACCATGGCCAATTTGTTTTACAGTGCTGGCATATGTGAGCAATCACATGAACTGGCCCGACCAAGCAAGAGGCTGAAACTGACTGCTCTGATCTAGGAGCGGTCAGTTTCAGCCTCCCGGCATGCTCACAGTGCATCCTCAGGAGGGCTGTGATCAATAATCTCATGATGTGCCAGGACCGTTACTGGTCCTTAATGGACCGAAAGTTGTGATGGTCCTGGCATGTCCATGGTCCTTAATGGGTTAAGTACCCTTGGTTGTGTACCATCTTAAGTGATCAATAGTGCTTACATTGTACCCATAAATAAATACGGAGTTAGCAAACCCAGAACGATTATTAAACTGAAAGTTAGCAACTGATGCAGACAGTAAAAAAAAACAAAAGCAAAAACCGTGGTCATGCCTAAAGATAGGGCGTAACATGCCAATTCAGAAGCAGTGATTGACAAATCCGATTCATGAGAGGTTATTGCAGCTGTAGGCTTTATTCATAGGTCCCTATGGAGACATGTTTGTCCTCCCCTGGCATAGACCATTACATAGGAAAATAACCTTTATTTTGAGATATAATTATTCCGTTAACCGAATTCTTCATTACTAGCTACCATAAAAACTTGGTGCTGGGGCTTATAGGAAATACGCATATTCATTCTCACCTACAGATGGTCTTATTGCTGTACTAATCACAATTCCCATCAACAGCCTGACAGTTCTGTAAACACGTCAGATGTGAACTACCGCTTATTAACCCTTTGAGTGTTACAGGGGTATGCAACACATTGCTTTGCAATGCATTGCTTACCCCTCTGGCACTCAAAGGGTTAAGTGCAAGAGAGGTATCCAATGCATTGCTTTGCAATACATTGTATACCTCTCTTGCAGTCAAATGGTTAAGTAGCAGGGGGGTTTAAGTGCATTGCACATCTCACTGATCCCTGCAGGGTTAAAACACAGGATCTTTTTACACAGAATACAAACTGGTTTAACATTTCTCAGCAAATGTGGAAATGTAATGGAAACAATGCAAAACACCCAGTAGACATTTTGCTGGACATGCAAATGGTCCTCATAGATCATATTCAAATATCATAATAAAGGTTTCTCTGTATTTAACCCATTTGTTGTAGATTAGTGGTGCTCTACACCAAAAAAGAAACTTTTTTATAGATACATTCTGGGGCACTCTAGTGGTAAAGTAATTCTACTCGAGTAGACATAGTGATATACAGAGCTTGCGGTGAAAGTATTAAAACTTAACCTTTAATAAACAAACAATTTTTAAAATTTATTTAAAATACAAAAATAGCTGAGAACCATACAATGAACCCAATTATTATTATTTTGTATTAGTAGGCACATGAATTGGTGTCCACGAGTAATTGAAACACTCAATCCAAACTGCCCATATATAGTATGAATATGTGTATTTAAATCAAACTATCCTAACAAGACACTGATACAGCCATGATAGGCAGGAAGGATAGCTCGTGAAATCGATTTTATTATAAAATAGCTGTAAACCCGCTTGGACCACTAGTGAACTTGAAATCTAGATGCAAAACCCTTGTACTGAGGCAACAATTGAGGGACCTATTTAGGTATTTACTGATCAACCTTTTAGGGCTGAATCAAAGCTTAGGAGAGTTGCCTACAGTAATAAATTAGTTTGTTTTTTTTTTATCAGAGGCTTTTGCACTGAACCCAAAGATAAAGTAGATTTTTTGCAACTTGTTTTTGAATTATCAACAAGATACATGGATAGATGTATTCAGTGTCTTGTTAGGATAGTTTGATTTAAAGGAGCAGTAAACTTTTTTTATGAAAAAATATAATATTGTAGGGATTTTCCTATTGAGTAATATAAGGGTACTCCCACTGCTGTGACATTTATATTTCCAGAGTTATTACAGTTTAAACCCATGTTTTTTCACATCAGCAGTGCCCTCTAGTGGTCAAATTCTAATTAGATTTCCTGTTAGATTCTAATGGAGAGAAAAGTCAAGACATACAGTTCTCCACAGAATGTGATAGAAACTGCCTGTCACTTCCTGTCAGTTACAACTATCAGGAAGTAAACACAGTAAATTCTCTTCCTGATTATTTAAACTGCTTTAAATTTTGAATAAAACATCTGTCAGCGGTGGGAGTACACTTATTTTATTCAGCAGGAAATGCTCTATAAAATATGTGTTTTCATAAAAAAAGTTTACTGCTCCTTTAAATACACATATTCATACTATATATGGGCAGTTTGGACTGAGTGTTTCAATTACTCGTGGACACCAAATCATGTGCCTATTAATACAAAAGAATAATAATTGGGTTCATTGTATGGTTCTCAGCTATTTTTGCATTTTAAATAAATTTTAAGAATTGTTTGTTTATTAAAGGTTAAATTTTAATGCTTTCACCGCAAGCTCTTTATATCACTATGTCTACTCGATCAGAATTACTTTACCACTAGAGTACCCCAGAAAGTAGCTATAAAAAGTGTATTTTTTTCTTTTTTGGTGTAGATTATCAGTTTTTAGATATGGGTGCACGGCGGTACACCACTTAGTGTGGTCGACTCTGTCAGTGCTCCAGTTCTACTAGATTTTTAATTTGTAAGAGATTAGTGGTGCTGCACTAAATGGTCTTTTTCTGAAGCCCCATCTAATTGGACAAGGTATTCAGTAGAGAAAATCTATAGTTACCAATAAGTAATGCTGGATTTATATTTCAGTTGTTCCTAGTCAAAGAACTTAGGTACATTTTGCCCTACCCATGGCCCCGTTGGTTACATGACCTTCCTACCACCATATCCACTTTAAAGCATGAAAAATACCCTTAAACTATAGGAGGGTCGGGTAACTTTAAACTCTCCAACATTTATGGACTACAACTCCCATCAACCCAAGGAGAGACCTCTGAAATAGGAGCTCCCGGAGTACGTCCATGAATTAAAATGCCCCTGCATGTGTGGGGGAAAGCAAATTCTATTGATTTAATCCTGTGACTGCCAGAGAGGTATTCTATGCATTGGAAACCTCTCAGGCACTGAAAGGTTTAAATGGGGTTTTAACCCCTTGAATGTTAAAGAGGTCTCCTGAATTCAGTGTGATAAAAGCCCCAATTTAAATCAATGGGATTTGTATATATATTACCTATGGTCAGTCGGTACTCTGCAGAACTGCACCTTTTTCTGCATATGGCCCATAGCTTTGTAATTATAAAAGTTTTAGAGCAGTTGATCTGAAGACGTGTAGCATATTATTATAAAAGTGTATGTATGGAAAGGAAGGAAACAGAGTTTGTGTGTGTGCACATACAGTTGGGGGCATATGCATAGTGACACAAGTGGAAAAATTCTGGTGCAAACCAAGTGTTACATATGAAACAAATAGCAACTTCCTTTGATTAAACAGAACATTTTCACCCATTGGTTGCTAGAGAGGGCTTAAATTCAATGTATGCACCAATTTTTCTGTAAACACTTTAACCCTCAGTAATAAGTCATCACCTTGAATGTGTAATGAATATGTAGTGCACTTTTGGGCAAAAATGATATTCTAGAACTGGAGAGAGTAAAGAGAAGAGGACCAAATGAATTAAGTGAGGATTTGAAGTATGAGGAACGTCTAGACAAACCTGGTTTATTTACTCTAGAAAAAAGAACTCCAAGAGGGGATCTTGTTACACTGTATATGCAAGATCAATACAAGGATCTACCTAGTGAGCTTTTCATTCCACAGCCAGATGAAATAACTAGGGACCACTCATCATTATTAGAGGAAAAGAGGTTTCAACTTCAGCAGGTGAAGGGGTTTTTAAGTAGTCTGATAAGTTGTGGAATTCTTTGCCCAAGGATGTGGTAATGGCAGATACAGTGGATACATTTAAGAAAAGATAGATGTATTTAATTCAAGAGGGAATGCACAGGGTTATATTAATTGGTGTATTAGTAGATGAAACAGGAAGTTCTGGCAAATAGACTAATACTCATTTTGGAGGCAGGAAGGCTCATTCTGAGTTATGAGGCAAGGTTTACACTTGATGAACCTGTGTGTTTTTCAACCTAGTTTACTATGTTACTAGTCTTGCTAGAGCGGTTATTCTCAGCTCCAGTCCTCTAGGCACAACTGATCAGTTTTTAAGGATATTCTTAAAGGGATAGTAATGTTTCACAAAAACAGAAGCTCCAATTAATCTTCATAGTATTTGAGCCACAGACAGTGTTATTTCAATACTGTCAGAGTTGTAGTTCAAGAGAATTGAATGATAAAGTATCCCCCTTCTGCCCTTTTGCCTAGTGTAACACTGCTCACCTCAGATGTGGAATCTGGTTGCTTGACCAGACAGAAAACAGCAGGGGACAATCTTCTTACTGTGAGAACAATGAAAATCCTGCCCCCCTTGACAGGTTTTTCAGCTTTTTCCCTTATCTTAATTGAAGATTGTCCCTCTCTGCAATCTACCTGGGCACCTCCCTGCTGCTCTGAGCTGAACAATATATAAGTAAAAGGGGCGGGAGGGAGATACTTTATCATTCAATTACTTTTGAACTACAACTCTTACAGTATTGAAATAACACTCTCCAAGGTCCAAATACTATGATGATTAATTACAGCTGCTTTTATTATGAAACATTACTATCCCTTTAATTGTGCACAGACAACTCAGTCACAATGACTGGGTCACGGATTACTCCCCGGTAATTGAGAATATTTTTACACTTAGAAATATGGCATTAAAGTCAATTATGTCCCCACAGCTTACATCAGCTGTATTCCTAGAGACAGTACAGGTCTAGGGTTTTGAATGAAATTACTATGCAATAAAAAAGTCTGCATAAGATAACTGCGCAAACAATAAGTACTTTGTCTTGGCCCTCTACAAAATTGCAGACTGGTGATAGAGGAAAACTTGACAGTTCTTTTGAATGCAATATATACCCGTAAACTCACTTCTACTCAATAAACATGAATAATAGAGACAGAGACTGAAAACATTTTATCATTTCAAAAATGAGCTAAAAAAGGATACAGAATTTTCAGAAAAGATTATATCAGTTGCACTTCACATCAAATGAACTTCACCCATAAAAGAATGTTCCCACTGTTAGCGGATCTCAAAAGCTCAGATAAAGGTCACATGTGGTAGCCATATCCTTGGGCTCATTAACACTTGCACAAGGTTTAAACATTAATTATGGAGATTATAGAAATTTTAATTCCCCTTGAGCCTTGGGGTACTTCACACAGTAAAACAGATTGCATGATTCTAGTGGCCGGGAGATGTTTATTAGCATAGGATTGACGTAAGCCACCCGACAAAATATAGTGTATGTTTAGATTGTATGATGTATTACATATCCAGTATGTCAGAAAAAAACAACAAGTTCCTAGGAAAAAAGGCCTTATGGTATGCGTTTAACCCCTTGAATGCTATACATATCTGCATTGCCTCTAAATACATTAGAGATGTCTCTAGAATCCAAGAAGCTGGTAAAGAAATTCAGCCTTCATTTAGGACAGTGGTTCACAAGATTGTTTTTTTTAAATTTAGTTCACCAGTAACATGGAATCCATTTTCCGGGCGACCCCTAACACTTTATATGCCATTTGTCAAGGAAGTTAAGAAAGACAATAAGTAATATATAATTATTCTTAGGTCTCACAATCAGATTAACAAAATCTTTTGTGCATAAAAGTGTACATAAACACTTGAAACTCATCTTTATAGAAAACAAGGGGCAGCCTAAGTGGAAAACCGTGACATTCCAAATGGTCACTGCACCTTGGTTGAGAATCAAGTCAACAATCTTTTGAAGAGCAACTACCTCCAGGATAGCACCGCAATGCCCCCTCCCTGGTCCGTGAGAAGAAACTGAACTATGAGACTGACTGTTCTGTTCAATGCTGTTCCCATAGACCTGCTATATCAGGCTTGATATTCAGACACAAAATTTATTGGGACTGCACATGCAACCCGCAAAGCTTGCAGCAGAGTACTGCATACTTCTGGGTTGCGATCCAGCTGAGGGAGTCCACCTCCTAATCCTCTGAGCATATGCTAGGAGCCATTTAGTGCTGTATAGAGAAGCCCCTGGCTTTTTACTAAGTCTGCTTCCATAGGAGCAGACTTAAAAAAAAAAAAATATAAGAACCTCCCTGTTTACTCACAGTAAATTATTGTACATGTAATTTTGCTTCTGTTTGCAGTAAGAAAATCAAAATGTTTGTTGCCCACCTTGGTTCACACTGTGCAGATTACAACAGAGTCCCTACAGCTAAAATCCCCCTCCCAGTATATCCTATATAATAATTCGCTAAGTTGTGTGTAACGCCCGACATGAGCAGTACACACTGCTTTGCATGCGGCAGTCATGCGCAGTAGAGACTGCCCGCGCCGCGGCTGATACATCTGTATCAGCCGAGGTGCAGGCAGTCTCCACTGTGCGTGACTGCCCCGTGACCGGCTGCCAGAGGCACTGTGGCCCATGTAACGGGCTGTTCAACTAGTCTGATATAAATCAGAGCACTATATAGCAGGCCCATACAACACTGAAGGGGTTAGTATCACAAAGTATATAGTCAGTAAAGAAACAATCAGAATATTTCATAAGCATTACTTATTTTGAAAAACAAATGTTTAACCCTTTAAGGACCAGAGAGGAGTGCAATGCATTCATTGTTCACCCCTTTAGTCCTTAAAGGGTAAAAAAAACAAAACAAAAACTAAATACCAAAACAAAATGTACTGAACATTAAAATAATATTCAAGTTATACACAATGTTTTGGTAGAAATAAAAACAGGTTAGTCTAGGAGTGGTTTTCCAGTTATAGTCTAACAGCAAGTGAGTCACAGGTTCCCCATCCCTGTTTTAAACAGTCCCCCAAAAAATTAAATACTAAAAGACCAGCCACAATGTTAAAAAGAACATTGCATTATGCCAGTGGTAATTTAGGCCTAGTGGTGCAATTTCAAACAGATTAGGAAAATGGATGCCTGCAGAGAGCAAGCAGAGCTTTAGAAAATTATTTCAACGGTGATATTTCTAATACAATGCACAATTTACTTACAGAAGAATTTTAACACTTGTATGAAAAAAACTATTAAAATCTCACCTATTGTACAAGTCCAAAATTACATGGCCAAAAATTAGTGCTATTACTAAAAACACTTTGTATAGAAACGGATTATGTACAAAGATATTAAAATCCCAATTTCCAGGGAGAATCGTGACTTACGTTAATTCAAAGCCTGTGTGAGCCTAGCACACAGGAACATATTTAACACTGCACATTTAACAATGGTCAAAGGGCCTATGAGGCTAACAGATGTTCTTATTTTAACCTCTTGGATACTTCAGATTTTACCAAAGCATTGCTTCTTAATGCATTTGTAGATGTAGCTAGTATTAAAGGGGTTAAAGAAAAAATGAACTAAATTTGTATATAGGACTTCAATTACATTTAAAGCAATTGTTTGTGATACATTTTGCTTTGTCAAATCTGGCAGGCCTTGCCACACTGCTCTCCAACCCAACTACTACTTCCTTCCAGGAAGTATCAGTTTATTTACATGAACTGAAATGTAATAAAGTTAAATATCAAACTATAGTTTTAAATGAAAAATGTAGGTGTTTTTGAAAGCTATAATAAAGAATATTAGGTTGTGCAGAGATGGCGAATGGGATATCAGTCTGTGAGATAGAAAGCAGATGGTGCAAGGGGAGGGGGAATTTTGTAAGCTGATATCTCTCAAACCATAAAGGTTTGAGAGATCGGACACGGCGCAATTAATTCACTTTTTTACTAGTTACATTATTAAAAGGAATTATATCAATGTATTACTATCCCTTTAATGATATCCTTTACTGAGCACAGGCAAATTAGTCTGAATGAAGTTGCCATGTTCAGCCATGTGCTGTAGTAGGGATATCCTAGAGACAAGCACTATTAGGTTTACTTGATGACTGGTCGAGAAACTCTGATCTAAGGGGACAGTCACATTCAACACAACCTGTTTTATTTTATAAGGATAGTAATACTTACATTTAATAGTTTTTAATATTGTAGAGATTAAAAATATGAATACGATGAGGTATGTCCTATCTCTCAAACTTTTATAGTTTGAGAGATAGAAGCATGTAAATATCCTGTTTTACAGAAGTCTGCCATCTAACGGAGAAAAGTAGATTCTGGTCCCGGAAGACCAGAGATGAGCCAATAAAGCCTCTAATCAAGAGCCATATCTACATGTAATATGTTTACCAGCATGCAGATTGTGATCTCTTCCATTTGCCGGAGTGCAACACAGCAGGCTGCAGGTCCATATATCGCAACGCATGGCTTATGGGTTATCATGCTCCTCGCTGAGGAGATCCCATCATTGAGATGCTGCATAATGAGTGTATGGTGATTGATGGCTTGCCACTTCAAGGTGGCCATATATGCTTCAATCTCTCAAACTGTAAAAGTTTGAGAGATGGGACATACCTCATCATATTGATATTTCTCATCTCTACAATATTAAAAATAGTTACATTTAGGTATTACTATCCCTTTAAGATGACAGAAATCTACCCTTTAATGCAGGGCTACTATATACGGAAGACCCCTGGAGCCAACAAAAAATAAAAAAATTCTAATTTTGACTTTTAAAGTCAGAATTTGAAAGTCAGAATTTTGTTTTTTAAAGTAAAAATTTGGACTTTTAAAGTCAAACTTCTGACTTTAAAAGTCAAAATTTGATTTGTTGTCCCCAGGGCTCTTCCGTAATAACGAAACAAATACACCGTAGCATAAAACTAGTTCCTTTGCAGAGCTTCAGAAGAATATTTTAATAAATGTCCTGCATTAAAATCCTTTGAGTGCCAGAGAGGTATTCAACTCATTGGAAGACAATGGTTTGGAAACCTCTCTGGCACTTAAAGAGTTAAAGGGAATATCTGATCACCTTAAATTAATATGGTTGCTAGACATCTATGTGACATTAAAGTTTTGAGAATTATTTAAGAATTCATCAGTTTATTGCACACTATGCAAAAAAAAAAAAAAAAAAAAACCTTTACAAAATTAAAGAGATAGTATCACCTAATATGGTAAAATATTTGCTGCAGAGAGAGGTTGTATTCAAATGTTTTTGCGGTTCAAACATTTATTTTTGGGGGCAGTACTTCCATGGTCTAAAATGTTATGGTAGCACCATTTTATTGCAGTCTATGACCATAGCTGGGAACTCTCCAGATTTGCCCCGGAGACTCCAGTTTGACTCCGGGGCAGAGCCCGATTTTCTGGGTTGTGGGCAGTTTCTTAAGAAACTCTGCCCATTTGTTTTCCTTCCTTATCTGTTCCACCCACTCCCTGCCCACTTCTCCTCCTTCCCCGGCCTATTCCCCTATATTTTTGCAAGTTTCTGAAGCCCTGCCTCCAGTCATGATTAAGCCCTGCCCCATTTCAACACAGTTTGTGTCATTTGTCTCCCTCAATGGCACCAAAGGCCTCCCCCTCTGGGGTAGCCAGAAGAAAGAGTTCCCAGATATGTCTATGACAGTATCACTCCATAGCCTGCTGTAGAAACAGCACCACTAAACTCTGAAATATATATTTTTTCCATATATAACACAATAGTCTCCCTTTAACCCACTGGATAATAAAAAGATCGCCAATTAATTGCTTCACTACGCACTGGAGACGTCTCCATTACATAAGTTGTTAACGTGTATTTAGATGCACCTTATAACAAAAATTAAGAATTCAACATCATTGACAATACAACTTACCTGAAGAGACCTGAGGAAGATGTTATTGATCTAGTAAAAATAAATCACAAACTACAGCAAATCTGCTTTGAATAGTTTTAATTCTTAACATGACATTAGATCAATTCATGTAACCTTTCTTTAAAGGCTGTTAAATCCCATGACTCACTAAACACGATAGCTCTTATACAACTGTACGTCTGAACACATAAAACTAGTGAACTTAAGTAAACACTGGCACTGAGCCTAGGAGGGCAGGACTTGTATATATTACAGGTTCAGGTAAAAGTTTAGTTTCTTGGCATTTGAACAATTGTCATTTCTTGTGACACTTGAATTGCCATAGAATTTCACACTTTCCTACTTGTTAAGTCATATTTGAAGTCAGTAAATTTCTATGTACATACTTTACATCAAGACTGTCAACTGTGGGACCTCCAGCTGTAGAGTAATACAGCTTCCATCATCCTAAACCAGTCAAAAGTTGGTTGATGGGAGTTGTAGTTCACAGAAGCTGGAGGTCCAACAATTGATTAACCCTGCCTTAACCCTTTGAGTGCCAGTCAATTTTCTGTTTAAAGTGATACTAATGTTTCACAAAAAAAAAGCAGCTCCAATTAATCTTCATAGTATTTGGGCCACAGAGAGTGTTATTTCAATACTGTCACAGTTGTAGTTCAAGAGTATTAAATGATTAATCAGGGCCGGACTGGCCTACCGGTATACCAGGAAAATTCCCGGTAGGCAGCCTGCACTGGGCTATCCTGGGGCTGCTTAAAATCCAGAAGAACAGCAAATGCAATCCGCAGTTGCAAGGTGACAGGACCCCGCGGCCGAGAGATCTGTTGGACAGCCTGCCGCGTCTCGTATCAAATGAGGCAGGCTGGCCCGGCTGGGTCTAGATCCAGTGATGTCAGACTGCACTGCAGTCACAGAGAGAGAGCTGAGTCTGAGTGGGAGCAGCTGAGTCAGCAGATGTGTAGTCAAGACATGTCTCAAGTGTTTTTCCAGCCACACAGGCAAGTAGAGGTATGATCCGTACTGGTTGGAATAGTGCATATAAGGAAATGAAATCAGTGCAAATATTCCACAATATTGCCTGTCTGGCCTCTTATCAAACCATAGTGCATCTCCTCCCAGGACTTAATGTATAGAGTGAAGAATAGAAGGGAGAAGGGGGGGCTTGATTAATAAATTCCTTTATATGTTAGATTTCAAAGTTCAAGAGGCATCAATTCTTAGAATAAAATTAATATTAGTACATGAGGCCATCTCCTAAAATTGAAGGGTTGGGAAAAAGGAGAAATGTAAGAAAAAACTACTTTACAGGATGAATGAAAGAAAAGTAGAAAAGCTTCCCGGTGGAGGTGGCATTGGCAAAATAGTAAATGAATGGAAGATAAAATAATATTTTTAAATTGATTGTTAAATAAATAGAGTCTGCTCAGCAGTCAAATGATATGTTTCAGTCAGTTTAAGGCCAATATACTTTGACTGAACATGTTTATATAGTGCACAGGTGTACTCTGTGCTTTACAATAAGCAACACTGGTGCAGTTGTGGGTCAACCAAATGTATAGGGGACAAATAAAATTGGTCAATTGATTAATACTGACCTTTTAATTGTCTTGTTGATCTTAACCCTTTGAGTGCCAGAGGGGATCGCAACGCATTGCAAAGCAATGCGTTGTGTACCCTTCTGGCACTCAATGGGTTAAATATATTGCTTTACAATGCTTTAGAGAGCTCTTCCTAGTATTCTAGTGGTTAATATCCCCATTTACATCCACTGGAATTTTAATATTTATTTTTTCCCATAAAGAGCAGTTTGTTTGCTCAAGAATGGCAGCACCTTTCTTAGTACAGCAACATGTATCTTAGCTGTGATTGGTTTCTCTTTTCCCCTCTTTACCAATAACAGGGCATTATGCACTAAGGTGTTATAAAGAGGTAATAATGTGACTTCTCCCGTGATAGGACATCTCCAGTTCCTATGTTATTCTATAGAGCTTAAGAACTAAGATTTTCAAAGATGGAGAAATCTTAGTGCATTAGATTCATAGAATAACATAGGAACTGGAGAAGTCATATCCACTTTATCACCTCTTCAGTGCACCAACATGAAGAAGAGTTGCCTAATATATTTCATGGACTGGCTGCTTATCTACATGCATCATAGTGTAACTTTTTTTGGCAAAATCTTATCTTCCATTTATCTCATACTTTGCTTCATGTTACAGCCAGGGACATAAATCACTTGGTTACTGGAACATGCACAGATTTACACAGCAAATGTGGGAATGAGAACACTTCAACGTTTGACTCAGACACTCTGCAACAAGTAGAAAATATTCTTTAGCAGCTCCCAAACTATGGTTTGGCTCAATTCCACTCAATAAAATGAATGGCATTAAATTTTATCTAACATCTGCTGATATGTACTGCATCATCTTCATAACAAAATAAATTGTGATTAATAACACAAAGCACAGCTTAAAGTCCTATCTATTTGTTATAAGGATTCAAATTACATCAGTATCTGAAGTTTGGATGACCTGATGAAGTCAAGGAATTGATGATCACTACATAGGGCATTAACGCCTGAAAAGAGGGCAGGTGGTCTCTTGGAGGGAGATCATTTCATAATATGTTCTTAACTGATGATGTCATCAGACTGTAAAATGTTTTAGCGTTATTCATACTAAGATGTCTTTCACTGGAAGCAGTGGATAATGACTTGCACAAGACTGCTTAATTTTTTTGATAATAGTTTTTTTTTTTTTTTTTTTTTTTTTTTAAACTCTGCAGTCTGTAGTAAAGCATTTTTCCATCAAAAATATGTACAGTTAATAGCCATGTAATGTTATAGACCATGAGGTTTAAACAGTTTGGTTTGCTTATATAGATCATATGATGCAATCAGATATAGAAATATAAATATTATTATATATATATGTTATACATACACTAGCAAAGAAGCATGGAATTGTCTGTGGAAGAAGGGACAGGAGGATGGGAGAGATATTCCACTTTCCACTGTAGTGACTAGACTTGTGCAATCATTTTGGAACAAATGCAAATTTTAATGAAAATTGCATGTTTTGTGTGATTCAGATTACAATAGCAAAAGAATTTCACATAAAACACAATTTCAAAAACATGAATGGCACATTCAGTTAATTCATTCAAATCCATTTCTTCATTTGGTTTGTTCATTCATTCATTCACATGCTTACACCATTCATAACAAGTATCACACTTACCTGGATGTCAGAGGTCCAGTGTGTCTGTAACTCCTGTATCTTCTGTCAAGAAACTAAAACCCCACCTTCACTGCCCCCTGCCTATACAAGTCCAAGCCAGAATGAGATAAAAATGAGACTTTGTTCAAATTAGTTTGCATGCTCTCATTGGCTGGGATTGTGAGGTTACAAGTTCCATGCCCTCAAGTGACATTACCTGTGCAGGAGTCACAGATTAGCATAACAACACTCCTCCAGATAGCCAATGATTGGCTATCCCTGTTCAATCCCACAATCCTAGCCGACACTGGCATAAGCAAAATTAAAGAGATGGGGATATTTTAGATTTTGTAAGTGGCAGGGATAGTGGGAGCAGGTTGTTATTTTTTTTTTTTAATGTTTATTTGTTCTTGGACAGAAGATGTAGGAGGACCAGCACATTGAGGACACCACTGGACCTCCCGTATTACTGTAAGTGTTATGACTGGGAGGGACAAAAATCTTCAGAAATTCTGACTAACCAAAATGGGGGTGGGGGAAATAAACAAAATTTGTTTCATCCAAAGAGATAAAAAAATGTTACCTCATCATTTGGACAAAAACAATGAGAGAAATGTGGAGAAAACAGAAATGATTTGCATTGCATAAAAATGGCAACTCACTCCTACTTACTAGGCATTTTGGGGAATTATCCCAAGTGTCTTGAAGCATTCCTGTCTCTTACACTTGAATAGGAGCTTATCAAGTTGCTCCATATGATCCTTTGCCTGCCTAGACCACATTCCTATGTACTGAAGCAGCGTATAAGAAAGTAGTATGGGTTGGCATCAGATTGTGAACCGGTAGATGCAGCTTGATTATGTACTTTCAAAGGGTAAGTGGTAGGAAGATTGTCCTGACCTGTTTCTTGACCCCCAGGCCTCCCTCATGTTCTCTGATCCTCTCTAGCCCATGCTTCATGTACAGCAGCAGGCGGTCTAGATCGTTATAAAGAGAAAGTCAAGGAAAAGTCAGGCCTGACGGCTTAAATGTCATCCACACAGGCCCTAGGTTGCCTAGGCCAGAAACCTGTTTAAAGCTTTCTTTTCATAATATAAAGCATGCCTCAAATTTACATACAATTTGTCTGTTCCAGTAAAACAACTTTCATGTAGCTGTATTACAAAACACTCAATAGTCTTTTCTTTTGGTTGGGTTAACATAGGTCTCCTGAAGTTGGAAAAAAGCCAGTATATGACTGCCACTTCCTAAACCTGTCCTAAATGTACTGATTTTTTTGAAACTGTCAGCATTGTTTGTGCAGATGCACCCTGGATTGATGATGGAGAAAATGGAGAAAAATCAAAGATCAATAAAATTGATATACTGTTCAAAATCTAGTAAAAACAAAGCTTTCCATAATATAAACATGATGTTAAAATAATTACAGAGTTGCATAAGCTGCTGTCCAATACATTTTTGGATTAACCATAAAAATATATATGTTTTGTCTGTTTTGTTATAGTTGCAAATGCCATCCTTAAGAGATTTACCAAGCAGCTATATCAAAACACTGATTGCCAGTATTATGTAACACATGGATATCCTACATGTGGCGAGTCTAACCCTGGAGTGTGGCCACCCTCAGATTTTTTGATGAAAAATATATGTTTTTTACCAAATTAGCTAGCACATACATGGACTAGTAGGCCAATAGAGGCAAACCACTTTGCCTGTTGTGTAACTGACACCCCATATTTATCAGAAAGAGTAGTAACCCTTTACTGGGGCAGAATAAATGAAATCTAATTGTCTATACTTATTTGTTTATTGAAGCTTAATCCACTTTTTTCTACTTTTATAACTGAGTGATTGCAGGGGACTTCTGTATCAGTACACCATGAACTCTCTCTTTAAATACCAGCATTCTTATTGACTAGTACTAGACCAATGTGCACATATAGTTAACCCTTTTAGGAGGAGAGGACGATGTGCAACTCATTGTGTGCACACCCCCTTCTGGTCCTTAAAGAGTTTATAAAAATTCAAGTAATTATAGTCCACAATATTTTACCAATTCTTACAACCCCTCAAAATGGATTACGGATGACGTGGCCCACAGCTGAAAAAACTTGGATGCGGCTGATGTTAAGCCAGTTTTAGTGTATGCATGTCAGCTCTGGAGTGACCAAGTACAATAAGCTATAATGGACAACACCCTTTATAAATTAAGGGTAAGAGTACTCTTTGGGAACCTGTGGCGCAGTGCAAGAAACGTTCGCATCGTATAAAGGCATTTTTGTGAGCAGATAGATTTTGCGCATAATCTAATCCAGGAAGTTAAATACCGAACGATTCTTGAATTGCGCATAAAGAATTCCATTTTACGACAGCAGTTCACAGACATATAAATTCATTCGCAACAGCAGTTCTTGTATTAGGCGCATTTGCTATTGCATTTACACACATTCATTAATCTTAGCCATGCCCACAAAAAATAAATATACTCAGCCGTTCGCTAATCTTGATTTTTTTCATGCACAATTCAACAAAATCACGTGCAAACCTATTCCCTAGTGGTTTTCACACGGGAAATAGCGATTGCGCACGTTTCCTGCATCACGCCACTAGTACCCTCTCGATCAAAGTAGACATCTGTCTAAGGCGGGTTGGATGGACCCTCAGTCAAGGACATGAGAATTTGGATCTCTGTGTATCTCTCTCTCCCTGATGATCACAGCACTGGCTGCTGAAAGTGTGAAGCCAGGTGAGAAAACCTTGTATAAAGATGAGTGTGAGACTCCAGAATTAGTCAAGCTGCTGGGCAAAGCTTAGTTCAAAATTATACTAAGCTAGTAAAGAAAAACTAACTTTTATCAGATGTGATTATGGTGTAACCCCTTGGATTCAATTCACTGGAGACCTTGCTAGCACATTAAATTTGCAATCTGCCTAATATATACTGGCTTAAGGGGATGTCAGTCTCTACTTTGTACTTTTTCAAATGCCCAGCAGTGCCTTAAATCTAAGGATCACGGACGTGCCAGGACTCTCACAACAGGACTGTTAAGGACCAGTAACGGTCCGTTACATCACAGTGTGCCTGCTGGGTAACTGAAAGCTGTTCTCCAAGACTGGAGCAATCAGTTTCAGCTTCTCTCTCTGAAAAACAGTACATGGGATCGCCCACATGTGCCGGCTCTGCAAATAAAATGGTCCTGGTCAGGGCTTAAACTGGCCCTGACAGATTCATGTATTGGAGCTGAATTCCATGTTGTGAATGTTAAAACTATGTCTCACAATATTTACATGGGACTATATTAAAAAAAATGCTTACTCCACAAACTGATTCACTTTTACTGGAATATAAGGTGCATATATTAAATACAGGAAGGTGATAATAGAAGATTATATAGGTCTAGTCCTCCAGAGGTGCAAGTGGCCAGGATTTAAGAGTATCCCTGCATGATTACAGAGGGGTTAGTCCGGACCATTATAGTCATTCTTGGATTTATCGTGTACATCTGGCCTGTTTTCTCCTGCTGTTGATCATATCTGGCCAATATAACTGCACTGAATAGTCAAACCAAAGATAAACATCCAAGAAATGGAGATCTGAGGGTTTGATCAACACCTCATTTATGATACAGATCTAACCATTTAGAATATTGTTAGTTGAAAACAATCTTTCCCTACTGATGATGTTATATATCACTATTCAAGAAAAAGTCCCAGTCTTAGTCCAGGTGAAATCCTCCTCCCTTCCAGCTTGTGTCACCATGTTCTCTCTAAAGATACTGCATCTGCTTCCTCCCAGATCTAGAGTCTCTCTTCTTCATTCCCTCATTTTGTATTCCATTCTTGTTTCCATTTTTTGTTTCTTTTCTTCTTTAATGCTTCTGAAGTTGCATTTCTTATTGTGTGAGAAAAAAGCAGCTCATACTAGTTAACCCTTTGACTGCCAAAGGGGTGTCCAAAGCATTGCAAATCAATGCGTTGGAGATCCCTTTAACACTCAATGGGTTAGTGGCAGGGTTCTCTCTGAGGTGAGCAGGAATGAGTACCCTAGCACTGAGAGTTAAACAAGCAATTAAAATGTAGCATCTACAAGGGCATCTGTTATTCAATGTAGCTCAGCAGAAACACTCACTTTTAACTGTTTCAGGGGTGAGTTGTTCACCTGTTCACACATTAGAGGGAACACTGGTTAGTGAATTCCTACAATGGCACTCAGTAAGATCTGTAACTGGGTATTGAGTAACAGTAGCATACATTTGGCCTACTGTATCAAAGCAAAGTGACAATTTTGGGGTAAACCAGCTGCAAAATAGTGGGGGAAATAATTATCACAGTTTCCATTGATTTAAATGGGGCTTAATGCCTTTGCTGTAAGAGAGGTGTCCAGTGCATTGCTTCTTAATATGTCTGAGTCTTCTTTCACATTGAAGGAATTAAAGTCCCCATTTGAATCAAAAGCAGAAACATTCAATCCATTTAGCATGTATACACATATGTCTTTTATTATCATGTTCTGTAGGCCGGTCAGTACTGAAGTATAAACCTGTGGGATATACTTTTCCTGTGCCCCACTTCAGAGCCAAAGGTATCTGCAGAGAGGCTGGATATCTCCTATTGCTGCAAGCATGTTTGTACTTTGGTCCTGACAATATATGTGAGTAAAAAATATATGTTTATCTGTGTTATTTGGATTAAAGGTAACATCCCTGTTTCTGTTATTGGATATTTGTGGCTGGTTCATTTGTCTTTTTCTAGAGAAGATCAACCCCATGTAGGGGAGCAGCTGATTGGAAGATTTGTGTAGTCTGCGAGGAAGCAAGTTTAATATCCTCCATGTGTATCTTGAGCAATGGCACAAAGAAAAACTGTGGCGATGGGTGTAACTAACTAAAATGTATTTTCTTTTCATGCTAGATTCCCTACATGTTTTTCAAGACACGACACCCACCTATGGATTATGCTGATGAAGCAGGTAATGTTTCCTATAGGAGTGGCCTGAAATAGTTGTCTGACTTGTCAAGTCTGAAGAATGCAATACATGAGTGAGCATGAAAAGGTAGATCAACCAAAAGCAGAAATGGACAATAAGCAGTAAGAGATTTTCTGAATACCAAGAACATGATGCATATGATGCTATGCAGTTGACAATTTTCATACTGACCCCAATACTATAACTTACAGAAAAACTTTTATCCAGCACTTAAAGAGTTTATAAGGCCCTGCTGTTTATGGACTAAGCAAGATAGGTTTTTAGTTTTAGTGATGACACTTAAAAGTTTAGAAAATAGACATGACCCCTATCTAAGGCAGTTTTACTAGTCTGAGAAGCAAATGAGGTCCAGGTCACTTTAATGTTATTTTTTCAGTAAATATTGAAAGTACTAAAATGTAGGGATTTCATTATGTTATACTAAGAGCTAGAGCAGTCCTGGAACAAACCAACTGCACCCACAGGATGCTAATAAACATTCTCCAAATCCCCACACATTTAAATTAGGTTTTTACCGCACTGAATGCTAAACATACAGTTAATTGACCCCCACTGTGTACTCATATATTTTGTTTCAAATGTATGTCATACTCTGTAAATATAAATGCAGTGTTATTCTAGCTTTGTTTATTAACCAATGCCTGAAGAAGGGACCTTAGTGTAAAGCTTGCACTTTTTATGTCCTCAGATAGCCATTAAAAGGTATCACCTTTATACCACTCTTGTGAGTTTTTTACTACACTGAATCCTATCTACTCCACTAGCTAACACGGTACCATCTTTTTTTCTCATCCTGTAAAGTTAATTTACAACAAGAACCTGACAGTTTTAAGGCTGGTTAGCCACTCAATCTTCACATAGATGTGCAAAGTGTTTTCAAGTTGGGAATGTCAAACTGCATTCTAGAAAATACAGATTATTATAAAAGGCGAGGTTTTAGATACATCTGTTACTTGTTTTTCACTATTATTTACCCTTTACCTTCTGACCTTCAGAATGTCACGGAAGAACCAGTGTCTAACAGGAATACAACTTACTAGCAATGCTTGTGATGTACTGCTTGCCACTTTGCTCATAATTTGGTTAAAGTTGAGCTGTATTATAATAATTTATTATAGTTTTTTTTTTTTTTTTTTAAGTATCCTAAAGATAAATCCTAAAATACATCTTAATATATTTAACAAATTTACTTTCGTAAAAAAAGCATATGTATTTTCCTTTATTGTTTATAAGTAACTCAATTTCATCACCATTTTCTAATACAAACTGCACCCATTTCCTCCATTTCTTTATACACTACTAGTGTAAAAGCCCGTGTACACGGCCAGGGTCTGGGTGATGTTAACCCTTTGAGTGCCAGAGGGGTACACAACACCCTCTGGCACTCAAAAGGTTAAGAGGCTGGACCTGCTCTGCGTCCTGCCAGCGACGCAGTCATGCACTGTAGAGACTGCCCGAAAGCACGGAATGCTCCCAGCACAGAACTCCCAGCATTCCTACACCTCCCAGCATTCTGTGCGTTCAGGCAGTCTACTGCTCATGACATCTTCTGACAAACATCCTAGAGAATTATTATATAGGACGGTCATTGTTCAGAACATTCTGTCCTTCGGTATAAATTGATATGTCAGACTCTGATACAGACTGGTATGACAGAATTGGAGGTGATGTTGCGCTGAAAGGGTGAAGCTTTGATGGCAGCTTTAAACAAAGCATAAAATGTAATTTTTTGTTTTAGAACATTATACTTAATTTAGCCATATAGCTTGTTCCTACATGATAAAGTACATAATAGTGACAGATTTAACCCTTTGATTGCTAGTGGGTTACGCTACTCATTGTTTGCAATGCGTTGAGTACCTGTCTGGCACTCAAAGGGTTAGTAGAAAAACAGAACAAATGCTTATAAAGGTGTCCTTTTCATTTTAACACTTTAGGGGATTAAGCATGTTCTCTACATATATGCATCGCAATGCTTTCAAAATGTTTGCTTTCACTCAGATTTTTGACTTGTCATACAACTTTGTTGATTTGCAATTGGAAAAGCCCACACACATAATCAGAACCAATGACAAGAGTACTCGTAGTTACAAATCAATATAACAAAATATATGTAACTTTACTAAAATGATTTGTGAAAATATAAGAAAATAAAAGATGACTATTAAAAAATAAAAATAAAATAAATAGATGAAAGACAATGCCTTGCTTGTTGCAACATCACCCAGGTGAGGCTGTCTTATGGAGTTTTCTTAAAGGAAAACATTTCGTGCAATGCAAGTAGAATGCATTTGTTTCCTTGGTAACAAGTCCCTTTCACCTTCATTGCACAGATTCTTAAGCAAAATGAAAATCTGTAGCTGGGTCTATGAATCGTCTATTTTAAGACATTAAATTGTTGAGCAGATTCTGCGTTTAACTAGATAACATAACATTTAAACAAAAGAGGAAAACAAAATGAGATGCAAAAATAAAACGCAACAAGCTGATTACTGAAAAGATAATTATGAATATAAAATGATGTTTGGCAATAGCCAAATGAAATGCCTAACAGTAATAGAGAATGTCCCTAATTTCACATCTAAATATCTGTTATAAAAGCTGCCTATAATTATGTTCATGCTTTACAGTAGAAACAAAATCCCAAAACCGAGAATATCACATCAGAACGTGCAATAAAGCAAAGGAATAATGAATATTGTTATTGCCCAATTAGAACCTATTTTTCTTTTTTTTTTTTTGTCTTTAGTGAGTCACACCCAAATTATTTGGACACCCCTTCTGGCATACAAGCAGTTAAACCTTTGAAAGAAAGAGTTATACAACACATCTCCGTCAGAGACCCACTGCATCCGTGTCAAATGTTTTTAATTATAACCTGCTAAAATGTTCACAGTAAGCAGAATGTATGCATGGGCGAACCCTGGATTTGCAAAAAATGTTGTGAAAACACAAACTAATAACACTGAAAACATACTAAAGGGCTTTATGTAGAAAGCAAAAAGATGAGCTAGACAGGATCATTCCATTTGAGACCATAGGTTACAAATATAAATTTCCATTGATTTAATTGAGCTTTTAACCCTCTGAAAGCCAGGAAAGCCTTCAGCACAATTTTTTTCTGCAATGCATTAGTGATATCTACCATTCAATGGGTTAAATAATCCATCTAAATTAGGAGGAATGGCTATTCGACTGCTATGGCATAGATGGTGTACTCCGGAATTGCTCCTCTCTTTTTCTGCATATTGTCTTGTGTGTGCAAGTGTTAAACCAGTAAAGAGATGCACTAAGGACCCAAATCCATCTTGTGGAACGCATAAAGGTGTCTTCACCAGCTCATTCCTGTGATTACACCTCAAATAGGCCTACACTGACATGCTTTCATCAGGTTTACAGTGTTGGATTGTCTTCTCTTCACTAATGAATAATTTACATATTGAAATTTAGCTTAATGGGCCATTTTCGTTTTTCTGTCGATGTGTTTCTATGTTGATGTGGCTATTCATCACATGTACTAAGCGCCAATAGCTGGCTATGCAGTCAGAGATAAAAGAAACTAATTTGCATCCCTAAAGATGGTAAAATTGGGAACTTTCCATAGTTTTCCATGCAACCAGAGAGGATAGTTTTCTATGTTTCTTCTTTTGAGCAAAGACAGCAACAGTCTTCACTTAACCCTTTGAGTGCTATAAGGATGTGCAATGATTTGCTCTGCAATGTGTTGCATATCTCTGTGACACTCAAAAGATTATAACATACTCAGTCCTAGGCCCTGGCCTCCTAACAGCTGATTCAGGTAAAGAGAACCCTCAGATCATCTGTTACATGTAAAGATAATCCTACCTGCTCCTCCACTTGCCCTCCCCAACAGATCGCCAGATTTACACCAACCTAATCCTATATAATAATTTGCTAAGGATGATTGTCAGAAGCCATCATGCTCAGTAAAGACTGCCTGCGCCACGGCTGATACAGAGCGGGGCGCTACGAATTCAGACAGGAGTCCTCTTTGTGCACCTTCCTGTGCGCAGAGAGGACTATGGGCTGAATTTGGAGCATCCCGCTCCGTATCAGCCGTGTCGCGGGCAGTTTCTATTGTGCATGACTGCACTGCGGCCCGTGTGAACGGGCTCTTCAACTAGTATAGTAATGATCAAGTATCTCCCCTCCCCTTGCAAAGTAATTGTGAGTGCATATGGTGAAGTGCGTTGTATCATCCATGGCAAAGTGATATCCATACATTGCCAGACACACTTCAAAATCACGACATTTAGCACATCTTCCTCTTTCATTTATGATGAGCATTTTAATTGAAAAAACACTGGATGCCTTCAGGTTAAATAGACATATGTAAAAAGGCATGATTCATTTCTCATTATTGGGGAGATAAATATTTTTCTCTGATCTGATAATTGCAAAAGTAGGCAATTGGGTTTAATTGCAAATGGAAACTCTTATGAGGTTATTATTTACCAATTGCATCCAATATACCTGTATCAGTCAAAGTATTAAATATAATCTGTTTCTAACACCATATTTAGTTGCACTTTGCTGTTGCAGTTGTCAACACTCAAGGCTAATGTGCAGTACTAAAATGGTAGCAACAGGGACATTTTAATTTATTGTTGTACCCAGCGTTCATTGGGGTCTCCTGTTTTAGGTAGGATGGAACGTCCCACAACTCTTAGATGCCTGCGTCCTATGATGATAAAGCAGACAGAGCTCAGTGTCCCATAGTCTGCAGCTGCACTCTCCCCCGTCCATGTGTAGAATCAATCAGCAGATGTAGGTCAATAGATGTTAAAGCTGACTAATAGCAAGTACTTGTATAGGATTCCCTCCCGACTGTATACAGTGCGTTGCAAAAGTATTCACCTCCCCCTTGGCATTTTTCCTATTTTGTTGCATTACAACCTGGAATTAAAATTGATTTTAATTTGGATTTCATGTAACGGACATACACAAAATAGCCCAAGTTGGTGAAATGAAGACAATAACTTGTTTTAAAAAATTCTAAAAAATAAAAGATGGAAAAGTGGTACATGCATATGTATTGCTATGAAGCCCCTAAATAAGATCTGGTGCAACCAATTACCTTCAGAAGTCACATAATTACTGTAGTTAAATAAAGTCTACCTGTGTGTCTAAGTGTCACATGATCTGTCACATGATCTCAGTATTTATACACCTGTTCTGAAAGGCCCAAGAGTCTGCAACACCACCAAGCAAGCGGCAAGCAAGTACAAATCAGGATTGGGTTACAAAAAAATATCCCAAACTTTGATCATCCAACTGAGCACCATTAAAATCCATTATTAAAAAATAGAAAGAATATGGTACTACAACAAATCTGCCAAGAGAGGACGCCCACCAAAACTCACAGAATAAACAAGGAGGGCATTAATCAGAGAGGCAACAAACAGACCAAAGGTAACCCTGATGGGGCTGCAAAGCTCCACAGCTGAGACTGGAGTATCTGTCCATAGGACTACTTTAAGCTGTAAACGCCACAGAGCTGGGCTTCAAAGAAGAGTGGCCAGAAGAAAGCCATTGCTTAAAGAAAAAATGTGGAAGAAGGTACTCTGGTCAGACGAGACTAAACAAAAGATTTTTGGCCATCAAGGAAAACGCTATGCCTGGCACAAACCCAAAACCTGTCATCACCTCAAGAACACCATCTTCACAGTGAAGCATGGTAGTGGTGGCAGCATCATGCTGTGGGGATGTTTTTCATTGGTAGGGACTGTGAAACTAGTCAGAATTGAAGGAATGATGGATGGCGCTAAATACAGGGAAATTATTGAGGGAAACCTGTTTCAGTCTTCCAGAGATTTGAGACTGGGACGGAGGTTCATCTTCCAGCAGGACAATGACCCTAAGCATACTGCTAAAGCGACACTGAGTGGTTTAAGGGGAAACATTTAAATGTCTTAGAATGGCCTAATCAAAGTCCAGACCTCAATCCAATTGAGAATCTGTGGTATGACTTAAAGATTGCTGTACACCAGCGGAACCCATCCAACTTGTAGGAGCTGGAGCAATTTTCCTTTGAAGAATGGGCAAAAATCCCAGTGGCTAGATGTGCCAAGCTTAGAGAGACGTACCCCAAGAGACTTGTAGCTGTAATTGCTGCAAAAAGATGGCTCTACAAAGTATTGACTTGGGGGGGGGGTGAATAGTTATGCACTCTCAAGTGTTCTGTTTTTTGTCTTACTTCTTGTTTATTTCACAATAAAAAATATTTTGCATCTTCAAAGTGGTAGGCATGTTGTGTAAATCAATTGATACAAATCCCCCCAAAATCCATTTTAATTCCAGGTTGTAATGCAACAAAATACAAAAAATAGCAAGGGGGGTCCAATGTGGATCGTGAGAACTTCTAAATAGGAAAACTTCCAAATATCACTCAAAATAAATGAATAAAAAAAAAATATTTGGCTAAAGCTCCTACGGATTTCGTATCACTATGATACTTCTTCATGGATCAAGTACTACTGGTCAGCTTTAACCTATTACCCACATCAAAGGAGGCTCAACCTGCAGACTGGTACATCATCATTAATCGTGAGCATACCATTTTTTTTTATTTCTCTCTCGTAACTTCATAAATTTTTATATATTTTTGGAACATCACATTTATATTTTTTATTATGGTACCATAATTAGGATGTTTAGTACATTACATAGGTTTTATTTCTGTAATATATATGATTATTGTAACGAGACATAGGCCATTACTGGGAGACCTCCTAAGGCCTATCATACTTTCAAAGACAAAGGATGAGATTCATGGACTTAGAACCACTCCTGGGAGGCAGGGATACAAGGGACACTGTCGCCTTAATTTTGAATAGGCAGTGCTCCCTGGATTAGCTGCCTAGAGCTATGACATAACCGGCAGTCTGAATTGCATTGTAAAGGTGTATCGGACAGGTAGGTGATTATCTGATTGGTCGCCAACTGTCCCTTGGTTGTTGCTCTGCCAACTGGAAAACCACATGTTGGCAGTTATGATGTAAGCTCTGTACAGCACTGTGGCCATGAGATGACCATATAAAGGCACTGTTTGTAAAAGTTAGAAACCATGCCCAGTTGTGAGCAAACTCACTGTAATTGGTTTTCTAGTGTGCTTCTACTGTATTGCAAAATCAGACTTAGCAATGCCTTTCCAGTCTAATCCTTTGAGGTCCTAGAGGGTTGCTCTGCGTACCTCTCTGGCACTCAAAGGGTTAAATTAAATCTGGCAGAACAAATAACTTACTATTTTAAGATTTTTTTTTTATAATAAATAAGTTGTTGAGCTTCAAAAATAAAAGATTAATACACAATGAAAAAAATATATAACTTTGAACACATTATACTGGAAAGAGGCTAATTTAACCCCTTGTATGCTTGAGATGTTTCCATTTCATTGTGAAACAATACATTGTAGATTTTTCTATCTTCCAAGGGGATAAATATTTTGCAAGGGAAAACTATTCTTTATGGCTAAAACAATCCTTGCTTCATTTTAGACTTGAACAATAGAACCTCAAATCAAAGACCTGTAAAATAAAGTCATAAAGATAATTGGCGAGTAATAGAATTTCATTAGCATTGCAACAGTTTGGCAGCAGGCTGCTGAGTGCTCATGGTGATAACGTATCTATGGTAACTATAAAGGGCCGGGTTAAGTGAGCACCACGAAAGAACTATAACACTTGACATACATGGAATCATTGATCCCAGAATCTTAAAGTACAATATTCAGGACTGGATTTAAATTTAGATGCACTAAGCAGTGATAAAGAGGTAATAAAGTGGCAATGACTTCTCCAGTGATATCACTTCTCCAATTCCTATGTTATTCTATGGAGTCAATGCACTAAGATTGCCAAGTGGCAGAGATCTTAGTGCATAGGCACCATAGAATTTTATAGAAATTGGAGAAGTGACATCAGTGGAGAAGTCATCTGCATTTTATCTCCTGTTTATCACCCCTTAGTGCATCTACCCCCAGATTTTCCTAGGCAAGGCCCCCAAGTGCCCTTAGCTCTGCCCATGGTCATACACCCACTCCTTACATGGTCTCACCCACAGTGTCATCCACAGAAAATACCCTTAGACCAGTGTTTCTTAATGTTAGTCCTCAGGGCACACCAACAGTGCAGGTTTTCAGGTTGTTCCTGCTTAATCACAGGTGAGTAATCAGTGGCTCAGTCATTGTGATTGATTCACCTGTGATTAATTAGGGATCTCTTGATAACGTGTCCTGTTGGTGTGCCCCGAGGCCTGGAGCTGAGAATCACTGCCTTAGACTGCAACAAGCAGGAACTAAAAGTTTTGAACCCTTTGGTTGCTAGAGAGAGCTCCAAACTGTTTTGCAGGTACAAGGTATAAGAACTGGTGCAATGATAATGGGATTGCAATGACCACACCCACAACTCACAATGGGGGTTGTAGCCAGCACAGCTGAGTCACCCCTTAATGTTTGAAACTCTAGTCAGTTGCCTACTCTGCCTAATGGGAAATCTGGCCCTGACTATACTCAGTCTGTATTAGAATAGATGTATAATATGTGATCAAATTAAAGGAGTAATACTCATTCCCATCACAGGAAGATTGTTCAATCAGAATTTACTACAGCTCAAATTTATTTTTGTTTTCAATCAAACGGACACTGTTAGCAGCAGTGCTAACTGGTCCCAGCATGAGAGAGCTTGAGTCATAGAGCACAGCTCTGTACAGTGGGTGATAGAAACAGCACCAGCTGGTGATCCCAATAGAAAATGGCAGTTTCAATAAAAAAATAATAAGTAGCAAGTCTGAGCATGTAGTCACTTTGAATGAAAATATGATATGTTTCACAGCTTTAGGGATATATATTAAGGTAATAAACTGAGGGCGCTAAATCTTAATGAAATAAGAACATAGATTTATTTATTCAAGCATATAAATAATAACAATAGCGGATGTAAAGAACACCCTTGTATAATATACTATATAGTGCTATATATAAAATTAGAGAACTAAATGTGAATTCACAAAAAGGTTAAAAATATATATATAAAACAAATGCTTCAAATAGGTTGGATATCAACTAAAGGGACTATAGTAGATGAGCTATTTAGCAGGTAGGTGTATTGGTGCAAATTGACCGCAATATAAATGTCTCTCCGGTCCCTCCCCTTTCTGCTTGACTAACTGTAAAGCTGTCAGAAGCAGATTCTGGTTTCTGGATCAGACGGCGGCTCTTCAGCAGCGCTGACATAGCGATACCTAAAAATAAATACTTAATCGGAATGGTCTACAACGTGTGCCTGGGTTGCAAGCACACGTTGTAGACCATTCAGATGAAGTATTTATCTTTAGATGTCGTTATTTTGGCGCTGCTGAAGAGCCACGTCTGGTCAAGCGACCAGGATCTGCTTCTGACAGCTTTACAGTTCGTCAAGCAGAAAGGGGAGGGACCGGAGAACATTATTTTCCTATATCTCTCAAACCATAATGGTTTGAGAGATACGAATAAGTGCAAGTACTCTCTTTTAATTGTATCTACCATATAGTTAATACTTTTTTCTGACATTACTATCCCTTTAACCCTTTGCGTACCAGAGAGGTACGGAATGCATTGCTTCGCAATACGTTCTGTACCTCTCTGGCACTCAAAGAGTTAAGAATGGAAACCTCCATAGCATTCAAAGGGTTGTAAAAATCTCTTTCTAAATAAATGGGAATATGGGTATTTTTTTAGTGTCCCTTATTATGCAGTTGGCCTGCTTCAGAATTGCATCTCTTTAGATTAACCCCTTCGCGTCCAATGACGTACCCGGACCGTCACGCTGGTCCGGCACTTAAGGACCAGTGACGGTCCTGGTACATCATGTACTTTTACTCACTGCGCTCCTGCAGGAGTGCAGTGAGTAATACCGGGGACTGAAGTTGATCGCTCCAAGACTGGAGCAATCTCTTTCAGTCCCCCATTTGGAATGCTGGCACACGTGATCAGTCACGTGTGGCGGCACATCGAACTTCCGTATCTGGTCCTTAAAGGACCACACACCCCAGGACCGCTGGTCCTTAAGGGGTTAACAAACATGTTCCCCCTTACCAAAAGGGTGGAGCAGTAAAGTTTTTTTTTTTAATTAAACATAAACAAATAAAATAGAAGCAGCTGTAGGGCTTTTTCCTGTTAAAAAGGCAAGGGTACTTCCACTACTGGGCAAAGAGTCTTTCAAAGTTATTGAAATTTAAACTGTTGGTTATTTAAATTAACAGTGAACTCTAGTGGCGAGATTTCAGATAGGTATTGTGGGAGAAAAATAAAGTTTAATTCTCATTTAATCCCTTGAATCCTGAAGACGTCTCCAGCATCTCTCCAGTGCATTATGAAGCAATCTATAGCATCCATGAGGTTAAACAAAAAGATGTATAGATGTCATTCATAACTCCAATTGAGCTAGATGTTGATTGTCTTATTTCTCTTTCCTGGTGTCTCCCTGATTTACCACTTTCTCACTCTCTTTTTAGTGGCATAGTCTACCAACAGAAGTTGCAGCACACAATACAGTTAGGGAGTTTAAGCAAACATGGGAGAGGTATAAATATATCCTGAACATAAGACAAGACCAGTGACAAAATAAGATTTGAGGTTTTTACAGTAGGAAAAATGGACTGACTAGATGGGCCAAATTCTATGTTTTTATGGTTATGAAAGGGATAGTAATACTTCGTTTTATCATTATTTTATTTTGTAGGCATTAAAAAAACATGGTTTGAGAGATATTCACAAGCAAAGTTTCCCCTCCCGCCCCTTTTACCTAGTGTAAGCCATTTCTTCTCAGATGTGGAATTCAGTCCATAGACCAGACAGATAACAGCAGGGGACAGTCTTCTTCCTATGAGAACAATGAAAGCCCTGCCTCCCTTGACAAGTTGTTCAGCTTTTTCCCTTATCTTAATTGAAGATTGTCCCCCTCAGCAATCTACCTGGGCACCTCTCTTCTGCTCTGGCAGAACAGTGTTACATCAATAAAAGGGGTGGGAGGGGGATACTTTGTCACTGAATTACTCTTGAACTACAACTCTGACAGAATTGAAATAACACTCTCCATAGTCCAAATACTATGATGATTAATTGTAGCTGTTTTTATTATGAATCATTACTATCCCTTTAACTCTCTGAGTGGCAGAGGAGTGAGTAGGGAATTCTGAAAAAATTACTCACCTACCTAACACTCGAAGGGCAAAGCCTTGAATAAATATATGCCTAAAGCACCTTTTATAGTCCGAGTTTAATGATCATTTAATGATCATTGACTCTTATACTTAATTCTGTCTTACATGGTAACATTGCTTAGTAAACAGATACACTGTGATCTTGACCATGTGCCTGTTTTTCTGGTTTGGCCTTACTTCATTTCATCAAAACAGTGTCTCTTTTCCTTGCCCAGCTTTGCTAGGCTTGATAAACCAGTATTTATGCACACATAAGACTAGTTTTTTGTGCATAGACATACAATTTATTATATCAACACTAAGCAGATGTTCCTAAGCATGAAGAGTGTAATTTATTTAATCTGACAATCTTATACCTAAATCAGTAATAGTGATTTAGGGCCTTATTTGTCATGCTAAATAGATGCAATTCCAGAGCAAAACAACAGTATCATGTTGGGGGTGGAGAGAAATTAAAAAATGTATTTATTCTAACAGGGATTTACACCTCTTGAATGCAAGATAGGTCTCCAATGTAAAGCAAAGAATTGTGTTGAAGAACTCTTCAGCATTCAAGGAGTTAAAGGCCCTATTTAAATTACTGAGGATTTGTGGAGCTTTCATTTATCAGCTATGGTCACACCTGGGAACTTGCTTATTTTGAGCCTCCGAGAGAGGGCTCATGTGCTGCCGACAAAAGGAAGTCGATGATGCAATTCATGTCAAAGGAGGGTGGGCAGGGCTTATGCATGTTTGCATCATAAAGTAGGTGGGAAGTGGGTGGAACAGGGTGGGAAGGAGAATAAGTGGGTGGGTAATTCAGGCAGATTCAGGCAGATTCAGAGAGATCCCCAGCTATGCCTATTGGGCAGCTGATTTGCTCCAGAAGTGTACCTCTTTAGCATGATGAATAAGGCCCTTAGTCTAGCTCAAAATGAATCAGAGAGAATTCAAATTCCACTAACATATTAGAAATAGTACAGTATTCAGATACTTTTCTTTGTGCCTGCCATAAACCATTATAAAGCCATGTAGGAGAGCTTATCAATAAGCTCACACAAGCAACTTTGTTGTTAGATGTTGCAGCAATACAAGGTTGCCACTGAAAAAGGATTTTAGCTGTAAAAGTCATCCATATGAATTACTGTTGCTGTAGAAAAATAACCCATGTGAACTAGACCCAAGGCATCTCCCAGGATAGTTGTAATTATACTGCATTTAAAAGCAAATAGATTAACATATACATGCATATTGACTGTTGCAAAATTAAATCAGAGTTTCCAGTACTGAGACGAGAACTACATATAGAGAGAAAAAAAATCTGCAGCAAAACCAGAATTTAATCATATTAATAAAATGAATCCCTTGGATACTAGAAATACCTCCAAGGGGTTAAAAGTCCCATTTGAGGAAACAGGAATATTATTTGTTATAGATGGGGCAGTTGTTTTGAAACACTTTGAATCACTCGTTATACATATGGCCCAGCAATGTGTCTGCACCATGCCAGCTTTTACCCTACTCAACACACTGAGAATCATGTAAGCAAGGACGTGACACAACTAATGTGCACATGGATCAATTAAAGGCTCTGGTGAGTGTTCTTACTTGAGATGAGTCATAGTTGTTGAAGCTCCTAAGAGTCACAAGAGCATCTCAAGTGAAACAGATGGTTCATTATATTTAAACAGATAGAAACATTATCAGAATCTTCAAATCCATGAATATATATGTAGAACAATATGCAGAGATAGAACATTATCACATTATGGGTCTTGCGATAGAAAACAAGGGAAAGAAACCTTTACTGTGAATCAATGTTTTTCAAGTACTGTTGTTCAATGGAGTCTATTTTATATAGTTGACATTGGCATTGAATGGTTTCTTTCACTGTAGACGTTTCCTGGTTCATAGTGTGGGGGTAGTCCATCTTTGGGATTCTACCTGTTGGGAATTACAACTCACATCATCCGCAGTCATTAAATGGAAGAGGATGGTAAGAGTTCTTCATCAGCTGAAGGTCTGAAGAGTATTACCCCTGGCATAGTGCATACCTATAGAGCAATAACCTAATAATAAAAACATAAGTGATGTGAATACTCCTCTCCCACATAAAGCATACACTTAAATACAGCTTGCCTGTCCCTTCCAGCCTGCAAAAGCTTTGGGTAAGCTTATATCATTATGCCTACCTCTACTCATTGTACCCAAGGACATACATTCAACCGATCCCATAAAAATCTGTAAAGTATCTTTATTTTTTTTTAATTTAGATTTTATTCATTATGTAATTAATTCAGGGAGAGAGACAGAAAAAGAAGAGCGTATAAAAGGAAGGAGAAAGACTGTCAGATAACGTGATTTTCAAAGAGCATTAATCACTCAGTTCATAATATATAAAAAAAACACACAGATAATATAAGTTAGAGTCCCTCTACTGTGCTGTGAGGTCATGATGTGTAATACTTAGGGCTCCCATCCTTTACCAAGGGATCTGAGGGTCCCATTAGAGATGTTAATCTATCGATTTCATGTGTTACCCATATTATCCAGTCACTCTAGCAAGAGTTTTGTAGGGTAACACAGATTTAGAAGTAGATTCCCAGATCTCACACCAATTCCTCTGGTGCTATAGGTTAACATGATCTCTTTCAAAAGCTGTCATATAAGTAAACCTCAGGCTACCAAGTTCATGAATGGTGGAATTATAGATACATGAAATAAACCAATGAAAATCTATGGAGCTGTATACTTAAAGAAATCCCTTGGTGACATGTATGGTCACAGTTAGATCATCAAAAGGGATTAATGAGCCTTGTCTAAATATTTATATTTTGGAAAAGCTTTATTCCAAATAAAGGGTGTCATTGAAGAAGGTATGGAGGCTAGAGTTCATTTTAAAAAAAAGTTGGTCCTAAAGTTTCAGAGAGCGAAGGATGGGGACAGGGGCAATTTGATTCCAGAGGTGACATATCCTCATGAGGAACCCAGACCAGATCAAATTCCAGATCCAGCAAATGTTTAGTCATAAGTGACCATGCAACAATAAATATTTTGATTGTAATGAAGAGGGTTATAAAGAGGTGGTAAACAGTATTGGGGACAGCAGACAACACTTACAGTTGTTATTGGAAGGACAAACAAGGTAGATGAGCTATATAAAAATCTGTTTACAGTTTGGAGAGACTTCCCCAGAAAAAAAGTCAAGTGTGTATTAAAGGAAAGGCCAAAGTACTCGATCAAACTCCTTCTCAGCACCAATTAAGAAGATGTAGGAGTCTCTGTCAGTAAGAGTAAAGTAACAGTAAATTGATAGTGCTGAGAATAGTATCTACATTAAGAACACTAGAAAGCCTCATTATTGTCTCTTTGAATACCATTTTGAGGAACTGACAAACCCATTATAGGTTGTCTGCAAAAAGATAAACAAAAACAATTGTGGAACAAACCAACTGCATTCTAGTGGAGGGAATTGTGAAGCAATGCGTTGCAGATTTGTCTAGCATTCAAGAGATTAAGAGCTATATTTAGATTTTTTTGGAATTGTATTGGTTGTCTATGGTGTAGTTGGTTTGCTCCATAATTGCTCCACTTTAGATTTCCGCATATGGCCATATATACTACATGAACTTCAAGTTAAATAGGAGGTTATTTGTCAAGAGAAAAACTGGAGCATTTTTAGGTAAAATACATTTCTCCATATTTATTGAAACCAAAGGATTGTTTCTTTGGGTAAATATATGGTGTTCCCTGAATTTCTCCACCTTTGATTTGATAAATATGGGCCATGATGTAGAAATTAAAGGAACCGTACATGTAAAAACATCTTTGGTGATTTTGAAGGAGTTTTCAAAATCCCATATGTTGTACTAGCCATGGTAAAGGAGTAATTTACATTTAGAGATTATGTTAATTAGGATATGTCTGCAGGGCATGCCATGCCTTAGCCCTAACCTTACCTCTTTCTCTCAGCAATGCACTATCCGCTAAAGGAGCTAAGTGTCAGAGTTTGGCTTAGACTGGCAGTGCCTGTATGGTATGCCTTATTAAGGTGGCAGAAGTTCATGTTCCAGACATCCCTAGCATATATCCACAGCAGAACCTTATCAGAGCCCACTGCAAATACCCCCTCATACTCCATAGATCACATGACTTACTTGTTATGCTGAAAGAAGATCATTGCAACACTTCACCAGGAATTCAACAGTGTAAAGCTTAGAGCTAACAAAGGTATTCTCTACTTTAAATAGCCCTGGGCAAGAACAAACCATCAAGTGCATTGTTGGTTTTAAACCAACGAACTATGAATAGTAGATTTTCTAGCTGAATTCACTCCTATATGTACATGTGTTCAACAACAATGTTGCATAGAGACATGCAAAAGGAGAGAAATTAACTGGAGACCTAACTTGCTCTCAAGGGGTAAACAACCCCAGTTACATCAATGTAAATTTTATGGCGTTCTCTATGGGGCAGCTGTTTTTTCCTGAATTGTTCAACTTCTTCTTTTATATATGTCCCATTATTTATTTCTCTTTTAACCCATTGATTGCTAAATACATCTCCTATGCATATCAATGAGTTGGAGAGGTCTCTAGCATCCAAGTGGTTAAAATTGTTTCTATCTCAGTTTCTGCTTTAGTTTTAGGACTGCTTTTGAGGAAGTAAATCTAAATAGCTATACATTTTGTAACCCAAGAAGCGGCAGGACACTTGGTTGCTAGGTTACAGGCAAGTTTCCTTGGATGCAGGAAACTACTGTAAGCAATGGCTGAATAGACGATCCTTATAGAAGATGAGGAGTTGGTAAACTTACAAACAGAATACTGCCTTTGTTGACAGGTAAATGCAGCATAACCCTTAACCAATAACAATGTAACAAGAGAACTGCTCCACAATGAAGATTTATTTAACCTTAATCTTTTAGACCAAGATTGTTTTGTGTGGATTAAATGAAAATAGTACAAGAACACTCAATTCAGTGATGAATGTTGAAACCTGAAACACAAACATTTAGGGTAAGGAGCTACTGATCCAAAGGGGTTAGAATC
Organism: Rhinophrynus dorsalis; assembly: GCA_037306005.1. NCBI lineage: Eukaryota > Metazoa > Chordata > Amphibia > Anura > Rhinophrynidae > Rhinophrynus > Rhinophrynus dorsalis. The sequence goes on from CM074722.1 coordinate 238,709,259, forward strand.
CAAATGTGATATACTGGTAGAAGGCACCCGTTTCATTGTAAACTGGAGCAGTATGCAGAAATAAACTTTTCCAAGACAAGACATTATTATAAACAGTGTTAGTTGTCCCATTGGTTAATACATATATGGAATGAGTATGATGGAGACCCCTGTAGCATTCCAAGGGTTAACACACTGAGTAGCAGAGGGATATCCAACACACTGCACTGTTAATTCTCTGGCACTCAACAGTAACCCTTTGAGTGCCAGAGGGGTACGCAATGCATTGCACTCATGGTGTTAAATCAACGAGAACTTGTAGAACTGTTGGTTTGTCCCCTATAATTTTTTGCTGCAATTCTACTAAGTACATCAGCCTCTGTATTTGAAATGTTTCAGTTCCCTGTACAAAGCTTTATTAATTTGTGATGGTTAAACAATGACAACTGATGAATTAAAAACTAGTGTTTGCTGTAGATGGTATGGGGAACTTCTCAAATTCAGTGGCTAACATTTATCAAAATGAGAATGGCGGACACACAGAGAAACACATTCAGATTTCCTTTGTCTTACCACTTATGGATTTATTGATATACTAGTATGAAAGCCTGTATACACGGGCTAAAGTGCCCCTAGCGGCCCCGGCTGCTGCCCCGGAGCAGGGAGCAGAGACAGGACAGGAGCCGTCCGGAGCAGGGCAGCACATTTGGCGAGTCTCTACTGCGCATGACTGCAGTCCTGCACAGCAGAGACTCACCAAACGCGCTGCTCCTTAACGCTTTGAGTGCCAGAGTGGTAAGCAACGCATTTCTTTGCAATGCGTTGCGTACCACTCTGGCACTCAAAAAGTTAACGGGGAGCTCTAGACAGCTCACAGCGGAGCTCCCTGTGTGCAAAACCACACATGCACAGTAGAGAGTCTACTGTGCATGTGCGGTTACACTCACAGTGAGCAACGCATTCTGCCACTTTATGTTATAGAATGAATGTGATGATTTATAAAAGAGTATAAAGCCAAGCCATACCATTACACAATTTCCATACACCAAAGTGTGGCTTGTGTAATCCAACAAAACCTTTGGGGGTGCAGGCCTATGAATAAAGCATATGTGTAGGCTCACGTATAAGCAGCAAAATGCATATGCACACAAGGAGACCACAATAGACCTCAGACTTACAGAAAAGTGTTAATTTTATATGTTGTGGGGAATGGGCCATGAGATGGTGATAGTTTTAAGGGGATTAATCCTTTGAGTGTCAGAGGGGTATGCAGTGCTGTGCAATGCGCTGCTTTACCCAACTGCATTCAAAGGGTTAATTTTTGTGGGTTTAACTCATGTTTTTGGTACCGTGGATGTATTGATATGGGGCTTAGGGACCAATATCAATACATCCATGGGTCACAAATGTAAGGATCCCTAGTTGCGCATGCATGTATTGTTTTTTAACCACTGTTCAATTACACATTGATTGTTTTTAACGCACGTTAGGAACTCATCTTCTAGTTTTGCTAGGTTCTAATTTAACGCAACAAGAGAGAGTCCCTTAATGCGCGTTTCTAGCTACTGCATGTAATTGAATAGAAATTTCATCTGCTCTTTCACGGTTTTCAGTGGGTGCTAATTTAGTGTCCATTGAGCATTTTTACCTGTCAGTAGTTTGCCACAGCACAGGTAATAGAATACCAGACTGTGACTTAAAGGGATAGTAATACTTAATTTAACTTTAATTTATTTTGTAGGCATTAAAAAAACATGAAGAATGATATAAGTCTTATCTCTGAAACCTTTATGGTTTAAGAGATATTCACAAACAAAGTATCCCCCCACTGTTCAACCAGATCAGAAGGGAGATGCCCAGGTAGACTGCAGAGAGGGACAATCTTCAATTAAGATAAGGGAAAAAGCTGAAAAACTTGTCAAGGGGGGAAGGGCTTTCATTGTTTTCATACAAAGAAAATTGTCCCCTTCTGTTATCTGTCCTGTCATACAACCAGACTCACATCTGAGAAGAGATGGCTTACACTAGGTAAAAGGGGCGGGAGGGGAACTTTGCTTGTGTATATCTCATAAACCATAAAGGTTTGAGAGATAAGACTTATATCATTCTTCATGTTTTTTTAATGCCTACAAAATAAAATAAAGTTAAAACAAAGTATTACTATCCCTTTAAAACTATGGACTGTAGTTTGAGTTAACCAAAAGAGGTAATAGAATCTAGCAGCTGATAAATGAACAATCTAGCTATAGCCCCCTGATAATGAGACATATTTGTTGCATATGTCTATGTCACAAGTGGGTAGCCTGCAGCTCTCCAGTTGCCTAACTACAACTCCCATCATTCTCACCTATCAGATGGAGGGTTAGCAGTTTTCCCACCCCTTGTCTATGTTCAGCTTTCAAAACTGAATTATGTAACACCAATTCAATTCTTATTGTGTACTTAGTTTAGTTTTTTGGAAACTTCCCTGGAAATCCTGGGTTTGCCTGAGCAAATACCCTCAAGGTATTTATGAATAACCCCTGCCAATTAGCAGCTGATATCAGATTATGCAGCTCTCCTTGTGCATAATATTGTTGGGGATTAATGGAGAAAAGGAAACCCAGTCTGCCCATCTGTCAGAGTCACGGACGTTAAGTTATTTAACTGGATAGAAATTGGATGCTTGTTACACAAGGCCATATAATATGTGCTCTAACCTTTGCATACTAAAGGCATCTGGCATCAGAGGGGTTGATACAAAAGTGTTTATATAGTGCATGTCCCTTTAATTAATCTCCACTTTTAGATGCTTCTGTTTCAAAAGGAAATGACATTTTGAAGCAGAAAAAAATGTAATATAAATAGTAAAACCAAAAACTTAACAAGAATATGCTGAAATATAACAACACATGTGAACACTCAAGGCTTTAGCCCTAAGCCTCAGGGTCTTGATCCAATTCATAAGTTCACAGGGTGAGGGGTCAAGTTTTCAGGGTGAGAATCTAGAGCTCACTACTGTATTATCTGCACCAACTATTACTTTGGTTTCTAAATTGGTGCCATTTCTACTAGAAAGGCAGAGTGAGAAGTGCTGTTTCTCTTGTCTAGGCAGTGATCCTTGCAGTATATCAATACTTTAAATGTCAGATAGACAATACATTATTATTATTCTTTATTTATATACCGCCAACGTATTCTGCAGAGCTGTACGATAGGGAATAGACATACAGAGATATTAAATAGTACAAATGGAACATGGAAAACAAAAGGATCAGAGGACCCTGCTCATGACAGCTTCCAGTCTAGAGGAAGGTAGGTTGGACACAGAAGGAGTGAGTGCCTCCTGCCACATGAAATGCCAGTCAGTGGGTGGGAGAAAGAAGTGCTTTTTAGAGCAGTTGTGTAAGCAAGAATTTTATCTGTTTGGGAGAAAAAGATTAAGAACAACGAGGTTGTGATGGGGTTGTAGGTGGGAGAGTGAATGAGAGTCAGTAGAAGATGGACAGGCTGTTGGTCTGTCCTTTCTCATAACTGTTATGGGGGTAGTTGATAGTCTTCCCCGCAGAGGTGAGTTTTCAAGGAGTGTCTGAAGATCTGAAGGCTGGGGGAGAGTCTGATGGGACAGAAAAGGTTGAATTCTAGAGATATTGGGGAGGCGGCATGAGTTGAAGATTGACTGAATGTGGGGAAAGAAGTATAGGGTGGAGTTGAATGTGACCCCAGGCAGCATGATCTAGAGGTTGGTGTGATGGACAAGTTCAGGACCTTTCCGTCTGTGAGATAGTCAAGGTAATGAGTGGTCATGCACTATGGCAGCATCCTTGAACACATAAGCAGAAATATCATTAACAAGATCCACATGACCACTTATTACTTCGATAAACTCATGATGGAAAAGGTCCTGAAATTATCCATGTATCAGAAAATAACTTTTTCACAAATAGAAAATGCCAGTGGGTGTGTGATGCAATAGCACATATCACCATTAAAGTTCTATATATTTTGAAATTATTTGATCAGTTCATCGGAAGATCTTGGAGTATCCCAAGCAGAGACGGGGTTATATTCCCTGCTTGTCCTGTTAGGTTAACCACTACCTGAATCACTGGTGAGAGTAGTCATTTCTGATTCATATGTTTATACAGTCAGTAATTGAGTCCCCTTTTTTCTGTTGTTTCTTTGAATAGCTGATACAAATGATGCTTGAAGGAGGCAAGCTGATATGGTGGAAGTCTGGACAAGATCTGTTGAGCTAGAATGGCTTTTGGAGGTCAGATGATATTGGGGCATTGTATTGGGTGGCATATTAGGATATAATTATACCTGGGAACTCTCTGAATCTCACCTGGAGATATTGGTTTTTATACTTAATTACTGGGTCTCTTGGGAGAGCGGCCTATTCTCAGGGCTGAGAGAGATCCCTTGTTACACTGCCTACAACAGTGCCAGGTCCATACACTCTCCACCCTGTTATGCCCACTCTTCCCATTTTAAGGGCAAACCCCACCTGCCCTCCTCCCAGTCCTTCCCATCCAAATTAAGCCCACTTTATGATGAGAGATGCATCATTTGGGCATTCCACCTCCAAGTCCTTAGGGAATCTTGGGAGAAGAAGGTTCCCAGATATGAATATAATGTGATTATTTAGGATTCACTCTTAGCATTTAGTAAGTAAATAATAGGTTTGAATTCCACCATGTAAGTCCTCTGCTGGGACAGAGGACTTTAAACATTAAACAGAAACATCCTAAAACTGCTATAGGAACTAGCAATGGAGCTGCTCTAGGACAAACCAACAGCACTGGAGTTTTTAAACCCCCAGAATGCTAGAGAACAATGCAACACATTGCAATGTGTTGAATATCTCTCTGTTACTCAAAGGTTAAAGATAAAATGTAACCCCCTTAAGCAATGTCAAAGTCCATGCATAAAAATGTATTACAAGTCTGCTTTAAGAAGTATTCGGTTGTTATGCAAAAGCTGCATGTATAAACTGCTTGCATGCCAGCGGAGACAGTAATGTATTGTTTCACCTGAAAGACTGTAAAGGAGGTATGACCTCAGCCATTTGTAATGTTCAAGTCATTTGGATATTTAACATTTAGGTTACAGCAACAATGATGTTTTACATGGTTTATTACAATCAACATACAAGTCCATCAAGTTCAACCTTTGCCATACAGAGTAAAGGAAGCAAAAACAAATCCTTCCTAGAATATATTTAACCCCTTGTCTGCTAGACATCTCCAGCTAATTGTAAAGCAATGCATTGGAAAAAACGCCAGGATCCAAAGGGATAACTTATTTGCAGGAGTGTTCTAAATATAAAATTTATAGCATTTAACCCCTTGAGGATCAGAAGGGTATGTATTTTGGTCATCCTCAAGGGGATGACTGAAATGCCACATTTGTAGTGTTGTGTGCCTCATTAGACTGACAAGAATCTAGCATTACAGCAATGGCTTTTATAGCAGCTAGCAACAGATTTTTAGATAAGCAGAACATTTCTACAGCAGCAAAGGGTTAATCCTCTCACAGCTGACTCCACACTGACAGATTTTATGCTAAAGTAACCACAGCATGAAAAATCCTTATCCACTCATTTATATGTACAAATTACCTCTAAGCAGCTGTTAGTAAGTCACGATTAACCAAAAAATTGAACAATTTGTAGCCACAAAAATAATAATAAAACTGTAACTGTTTCACTGCTCTACAGCCAAATATTTTTGCAAAATAGCATATAAGCACAAAATGCCCAGTGATGGCCTATTTGTATGTGTGGGGAAATGCTGTTTCTATTAAGCGGCTTGAGGAGTGATAATAAGACATACATATTTCATATCAGCCTTAACAAATGTAGACACAGTCCAGAGGTGTGTGTGTGTGTGTCTGTGCTTCTCCCACTGTCCAGGAATGGAAGTGTGTTTGTGCCTTTCCCACAGTTCAGGCACGTGTGTGTGCGCCTCTCCCACAGTCCAGGCATGTATGTGTGCCTCTCCCACAGTCCAGGAATGTGTGTGTGGTGTGTTTGCGTGTGTGCCTTTCCCACAATCTAGGCATGTGTTTGCCTCTCCCACAGTCCGTGTGTGTGTCTGTCTCTCCCACAGTCCATGTATATGTGTGTGTGTCTCTCCCACAGCCCAGGTGTGTGCACGTGCATTCCTCTCCAACAGTCTAGGCATATATGTGTGTGACTCTCCAACAGTCCGTGTGTGTGTGTGTGTGTGTGTGAACCTCTCTCACAGTCCGTGTGTGTGTGAACCTCTCTCACAGTCCGTGTGTGTGTGTGTGTTTGCCTCTCTCACAGTCCGTGTGTGTGTATGTGTTTGCCTCTCCCACAGTCCGTGTGTGTGTGTGATTGGCTCACAGTTCCAATGTGTTTGTGTGCTCACCTTGTAATTCCCCTCTGTGTGTTCCCCTGCCTCGCAGTTCCCTCTGTTTGTGTGTCTACCTGTGTCACAGTCCTTCTGTGTATGCTTGCCTCTGTGTTTGTGTGTGTTAGTGGGCATGTGCTTGCCTTGTAGTCCCTCTGTGTGTGTGCGCGCACCTGCCTTGCAGTCCCTGTGTGTGTGTGTGTGTGTGTGTGTGTGTGCCTGCCTCGCAGTCCCTGTGTGTGTGCCTTCTTCACAGTCCCTGTGTGTGTGTGTGTGTGTGTGTGTGTGCCTCGCAGTTCCCTCTGTGTGTACCTACTAGCCCCACAATCCTTGTGTGCATACTTGCCTCTGTGTTTGTGCTTGTGTGTGTGCATTTGCTTGCCTTGTAGTCCTTGTGTGTGTGTCTGTGTGTTTTCATGTCTGTTTGTGCCTGCTTCACAGTTCCTCTCTGTGTATGTGTGCCTGCCTTGCAGTCCCTGAGTGTGTGTGTGTGTGTGTTTGCAATCCCTATATATGTCTGTGTGTCTGCCTTGCAGTCCCTCTGTGTGTGCAACTGTCTCACAGTCCCAGTATGCACATGCTTTCCATCTATATGTAACCCAATGTGTCCTTCCAAAGATTTCATTATTCACATATATAGGCCTTTTAAAAAGCAAAAAAAAATAATATAAATACACACATCTGAATGCCATATGTAGAACATGTGTTATGATAAATCACTATTAACTTCTTGTTTCTTAAGCACAATAAGTAGCTATTAAACTCCGCTTCTTCATTAAACTCCTGAGATACAATTGTTCTTAGCATATAAATATAATATACTTCTCTTCTTCTGCTAATACTGTACGAAGAAACACTTTCTAGTTCTTTTACTTCTAAATTTCCCAAACCACCCTGTTAACACATTTAATGATTGTATACCCTGCGATCCGTATCTGCTTTATTTATCTTTTGCCAGTGTTCACCTACTCTTTCCCTTAAAGGGATGGTAACATTTAGTATGTTAAAAGATAACTATTGCAGGGTTTATCTTCCTGAGTAAAACAAAAGTACTCCCAATGCTGAAAGGTGTTTTATTCAAAGGTTACTGCAGCTCAATGGCCTGAAATTTTACAGTAGTGCTGTTATTACACCACCCTTTGTACAGCTCTGGTCAGCTGACCATAAATCTCCATAGGATGGTGTAGCAACAGCGCTACTGTAAAATTTCAGGCAATTGAGATATTGCACCTAAAAGATTCAAGCTTCAGCTACAATAAGTAACAAGTAAAATACCTCTCAGCAGTGGGAGTATCCTTAGTTTACTTAGGCGTATAAGTCCTACAATATGTATTTTTATACATATTAATTGTTACTATCCCTTTAAAGTGTGGATTGTTCGTCCCATGTAGCTTTGCGATAGAGGCGGCAGCTCTGTTTCTTTTTGTCTTTCCATGTGTTTGCTTTGGAGAGTGTCTGACTATCCAAAGAACTAGATGGACAACCGGATCGGGGCATATAAAGGTGACCTTTGACATAATATATTGGGACTTTTTATTTTAGATATATTATTTTCTGGATAAGGTGTTCTTGATTGTTAAAATATTGTTATTTATAAATATATGTAATAATTCTTATGTTTGAGCAATAAGTCACTAAAGGTGAGTGCCTAGGTGGTTTGTTAGTTGTAATAATTTGTTGCTCAATTAATTAAACTAGTTCAACTATACTCATCTACACGCAGGCAGGTAGGCCTAAATTAGGTGTAATTGTGAAAACTAAACAAAAATGATCATCTATGTGAATTAAAATGTTAATGTATTCCTAGTTGAATCTACAAGGTTAACATAATAATTTTAGACAATGGCTTATATTTACTAAATATTAAATTGGCCCTTAGTGAGCAAATTGAGGGGGACACATTTATTTTGCTCACTCTCTGTTTCACATTATTTCCTTACATTCTCACATAGATCAAGATTTATTTGCATTTATGGGAGAATTTGTTTAAGTCTCAGCATTGATGCAGATAAACGCTTAGTGTTAAAGACATAACGGAAATGTTTAAAAAGATAGGAAAATGTGTAGGCTTGATGGGTCAGTCTTATCTGCTACCATCTGAATTGCTTCTTTACATTTCTGTGTATTACAAGTTATTGTGCAATGTAACCCATTAAAGCTTCTAGTCCAAACATTTTCTAATGGCTCATTATGGCACTAAAGAGGAGATGTGCTAAGGTTTGATCCTGTAACTGTGTGTACCTGTGTGTGGCGATGTGTGGGGCGCATAGAAAGCTACAGGGAGATCCAAACATCACTATCCTGAGGTAGGCAATGTTGGGACTTAGAACTCCTGCAGCTATCGGAGTTTAGTGCATGTGGAGAACAGCCACATTAACATATAAACACACCCTCATGCATAGAACAATAGCCCATTGTCCTGAATTTCCATATGGAGGGGCTCAATAGCCTGCAAATGGAAATGAGCCATTGTCGATGTATTGAGTCCCAGATCATAAACATGTCGAAAGTATGGCAAATTGGTGGCAGATTGAAGGTGGACATGATGGGGCAGACACGTTAGTGCATACTGGCGATGTGCCTTTGGCACAGATCTGACAGGACATTGCCATCTGGGGCCCTCATCTAACCGCAGTGAATCTTGGCCCATATCATAATCTATGATCTATAAAACATGGTCATGTGTATCTAAATATGGGTATATTATGATATCAAATCCCTGTTATATGATAAAAAAAATTAGCACCAGGAACATTTTATTCAATGCAATCAGATAGCAAAGAATATTTTGCTTGGTAGTTCTGGACTTATCACTAAAAACAGGTTACTTAGTGTGGAACTGACACAACAAAGATGATTTTGAAAGAACTTTTAAAATCAATTATATTTATGTTAGCCACGTTTGTTTATTTCAATCAGTAGTACAAATATAGTGTTTGAGGGGCTATTTAAACATAAAAGTGTGCCTATTATAACATTTATGATGACATTAGAGAACAGGGCTGAATTATGGAAGCCAGTGATGTCAAAAGCAAGTCAGTGATCCAGAAATAACAGATCATGTAACTTGTCTTTTCTCCAGTTTCATCAGAAATAATATCCAGTATTCATTTTGGCCATCACAAACATAAATGTTTAATAAAGTGATACATTACCAGTAAAACATGGAATGCTGTGAATAGAGGGCAAGGTCTGCCTGGATTACATACATATGAACATGGTTTACAGCAAACATTTTCTCCTATCCCTAGTCTGAGGAACTGGGTCTTTCCTTGTGGGCACAAGAACCATAGATGTAAGCAGATTTTGGCACTCTAGTAGCATTATTTTAAATCACTGTTGCGTGACTAATTTTCCCATGGATATTTCCGTGCAGTAGGAGCCCTGTTTCCACGGAAGTAACCGTATGAATGAAAATTAACAAGGAAACAAAGTTAATAGTATGCCCAGAAATGATCAGTAGAGCATTAGAACTTAATTCAAAAATCACATATAAGTTATGTTAACCATTTTTATTTAAAATATTAGTTTTATTTATTTGATAGTTTATGCAAATTTAACAGACCTGGTCTCCCTCACAACTGCCATTCCCTCAAGCTCTGATATTTAAATGTTTTTTTATTTGTTTGTTTTTACTGTGGAGAGTTGTCTTATAACTCCCTTTTCTCCAGCTGGAGAGAGAAAGAAAGAATATGAGAGGAGTGGCATTTGGGGGGAGACCATTGTGAAATGTTAATATCTAGGACACAGCTGTGATAGTCAGTACTGTATATCTTGAATGAGCTGAAAAAATAAAAAAGCTGATTTATAAGCTATTAGCTTAAAGGTATAGTAATGTTTCAAAATAAAAGCATCTCCAATTAATCTTCATAGTATTTGGGCCATGGAGAGTGTTATTTCAATATTGTCAGAGTTTTAGTTCAAGAGTAATTGAATTATAAAGTATCCCCCTCCCGCCCCTTTTACCTAGTGTAAGCCACTTCCCCGCAGATGTGGAATCTGGTCCACAGACCAGACAGCTCACAGCAAGGGATAATCTTCTTACTGTGAGAACAATGAAAATCCTGCCCCCTTAGCAGGTTTTTGCCTTATGTTAATTAAAGATTGTCCTTCTCTGCAAGCCATCTGGACATTCTGTTCTGAGATGAGCAGTGTTATATTAGTAAAAGGGGCGGGAGGGGGATATTTTATCATTCAATTACTCTTGAATTACAACTCTCTCAGTATTGAAATAACACTCTCCATGACCCAAAAACTATACAGATTAATTGGAGCTGCTTTTATTTTGAAACATTACTATCCATTTAAATAAAAATGGCCAAGGTAACATATAGGTGATTTTGAAAGCTCTATCAAATGAACCTAAGTTGTCAAAAGTTGTTAGTTCCACTTTAAGCCCATGGATTCAGAGAACTAAAAGCCTAATGTAAATCAATGGAATTTTCATTTCCCATCTATAGTACAGTTGGTTTGGTTCAGAATTGCACTTCTGTGACTTGATGACTAAAGCCCTAGGGGTCCTAGGTACAAAATGGAGTACAAAATAGTGGAGTGATTCTGGGGCAAATCAGCTGCATGATAGGGGAAGAAATAAAACCCTTTTATTTATTGAAAAGGGGCTTTGCATGTTGGGTACCACTCTGGCACTCAAAGGGTTAAATCCAATGAATGCTAGGGAGGACTCCAATGTATTCATTTGCTAGAGAGGTCTTCAACATATTAGTTTGCAACACATCAGCTACCATTAACCCTATGAGTGCCAGAGGGGTACGGTACGGAATGCATTGCTTTGCAATGCATTCCATACCCCTATGGCATTCAAAGGGTTAAGGGGTTGAAAGCCGAATTCAACCTTTTCACTGCCAGAAAGGTATCCAACGCAATGCATTGCATTTACTACCTCCCTGGCACTCAAAGGGATAATCAATGGCAGTTAAGAGGAATGTTTGTCCTCTACGTTGCGGTTGATTTGCTCTAGAATTCCTCCTCTTTACGTATTACAAATGCAGCAAGCTCCTCCAGGAGTCCAGAATAATTATTTCCACAAGTCATATCTAACAGATGCAATGATTCATTTTCATTTTGTACTGTTTGCAATGTAGGTGAGGAATTCTTTTTAACTATAACATTTATGACCTAAAAGCCAGTTTACTGTTTCTGTATGAATAGATTTATATGCGCAAACAATGAGTGACGTTAATTCAGATAAAAAATGACACCTTTAAGCAAATGTGTGTGTGTGTTGTTATGTATCCGGTATGTATCCGGGGTCAGACACCACGAGTGAGCAGGCATGCAGCTTCTTGGGATATAAAAGATGAAACGATTCCGTTGTGTTCCTAGATAAAAAGGGTCATTCATATTGTTCTTGTATGACAGTGACATAGATGTGAAAGGATACCAGCGTGCATTGTAAAATAATTTAGTGTACTTACAGTGCAAAGTTCTACATTTTTCAGAACAGCCAGTTAACCCTTTTAGGGCCAGAGGTGTATGCAAAACATTGCTTTGCGATGTTACACCCCCCCCCCCCCATCCTTAAAGGGTTAAAGAGAAAGTACATAATAAAGTAACAGTAACATTTCCTAACACCAGCACTTTCTATTAATAAACCCTCCATGTACTATAATTTGGGCAGAAAATCGTAGTGGGCACTCCGGGACCACCAGACTATAGGACCCCAGACTTCTCCTACTGCACTATACTTCAGTGGGATCAGTCTGAAGACCTGAGCCTTGCTACAGAGAATTATATCAGCTTCTGTGCATATGAGATCTATTACCATAGATTCATTTTAGGGCACCAATCCAAGCATAATTGTTTCATAAGGGCCATCAAGATTTTCTGCCCAGATTAGGGTAAGTAGGTGTTTAGTATTAGGAGGTGTTAGTGTTCCTTTAATAAACATAACCCTTTGAGTGGCAGAGGGGTACGCAACCCATTGCAAAGCAATGCGTTGCATACCTCACTGGCACTCAAAGGGTTAAAATAAGTATATTATTTGGCTATACTTTATTTTGTACTGTGCTTTCTGTATTTTATTAAATAAAAGGACATTTTCATGTCTGAATGGATTCTCCAATAGGAGGGAACTTCATAAGCATCAGGAGGTGCACTGAACAGCAACTATCACAGATGTTACTCCACAAGTGGACTAGGCTTCCAACGTCCTGCGTTGTCATCCCCAGAGGCAGCAACTGTCAGGTATTAACCCTTTGAGTGCTACAGGGGTATCCAACACATTTCTTTGCAAAGGCATTGAATACTCCCTCTGGCGCTCAAAGGGTTAAAAGCTTCCAGTTCTGCCTGTGGATTAAGGGTAATTTTCAGACAAAAGAGGTGCAACTTGAGGACAAGACAACTGCGTCTTAGGGGGACAAATGAAAATTACCCAAATGGGAACTTTGATTTATCCCCTATGGTGGCGTTCATGTGCTATAGAATTGCACCTTGTTATCTTGCTAAATCGTGTCCAGCCACTGAAGCCAAACTCACCCTTCTAAGCTCACATGAGCAGGGCCCTATCTTCACTTGTTTTGGTTTGTTTATGCATACCACATTGTTTGTATGTTCCCCCTGGTTGTACAGCACTAAGGCATATGTTGGCTTTTTTAAAATAAATAAATACAAATTAAAACTTATAAGTCTAGAATTTCAGGTCTATCACAGGATAGTTGAGACAGGTATGGGGGTCAGTTTTCTGACTCCTGAATGAGCTGTCAGTCTGAGGGGCTGTACAATACAGTCCTACTAGTACCACTGAAAGGAAATTACAACATAATGGTTCCTTTTTGAGTGACTTGCTGCAAGCAAATGTTTGGCCATCTGAACTATCCAGCATTACTGGTGTTATGGGGTGGAGAGAATCACATGGCAGTTATTGGAATTGCCATCCTCACTTATGATTCAAACTAATACCACCATTTAAAAAAATTAAATACAAAAAATCCCCAAATTCCTATAAATTCATTTGGGCTTTTTAAACACCTTGAATACTAGAGAGTTCACCAACACATTTCAATGCATCGTTCTTCAGGGGTTAATAGTCCAATGTAAATGAGCGGGGGTTTTATGTGTTCTTTCTGGTACAGTTGCTTTGGTCTATAATGGTCTCTTTTTCCTTGTGTATATGGACCATGAGCTCCATTGTGATCTAGTTGTTTGTAGTGAGTGTAAACTGCTGGATAATCAGGGACATAGGTTTGTTTCACAATGTGTTGGAGACCACTAGAATTCAAGGGTTTAAAATCCCCATTAAAATCATTAATCACCAGAGTGGGTTAACCCCACAGGTCTTTATACGGTTAAATCATTGGTAACTTCTATTCTCCCCTTGTGGTACAATTAGTTTTCACTGCAATTCTAGACTCTAAAGAGATGCAAACCAACTGCACCATAGAAGACAAATACAAATTCCTCAACCCTTTAACCCTGTGAATGCCAGAGGGTATGCAACACATTGCAAAGCAATGCGTTGCATACCTCACTGGCACTCAGAGGGTTAAGTGCCAGAGGAAAAAAGGTTACATTGCCACTGATTTCAGAATTGCCCCTGAATTGACCAATAACATTAAACCTGTAATACAACAACACACACATCAAGTGTAAAAATATGATCAAAAAACAAAACTATAATATTTTAAATATATAAAAGCTCTGGGTAAGATCTCCATAAAGGGTACCCATAGGTAAAAACCACCATTAAAAAGAGAACCACAGAAGCAATAAGGAAACCAGACAGGAACCAATGTCTGTGTCAGTGTTAGGAGCGGAAGTGATCTTGTTTTCAAGAATATATCCAAAATGATTCCATTTTAATTGGCTAAGATTATTACCCTTTTATCTGTAACGTCATCAGTTACTAACAGAAATATAACTCTCCAGGAAAAATCAGGGCAAGTCTGTAATGCAAGGAAGTAGAATCATTTTTTTTTTTAATTTTTTTACTTGCATTTAAGTATAAGTGCATTTAACCCTTTGAGTGCCAGAGGAGCTTTGCATACTCCTCTGGCACTCAAAGGGTTATGCTTGCTATTAGTATGCCCCACAAACAAGAGAGTTTATTTTGGAGGAAGGCAATTTTTATTTTAAACACACAACTTTTTATTGTTTAATTTTGAGCTTTATTTAAAAATAGAAACAAGTTTATACCAAGTTATGCAAATATTATTATGGGTATATGACAGAAAAAACATTTATCGGATCACTTATAAAGCACTCAACTGTAATTATAATCAGAACAATTGAAAATTCACAAGTTATTAATTAAAAAATGTATTATTCTACCAGATAACAAAGTAGCTGAATATTGGCCAACATGCCCAGATCCACCCCTCTACCCACATAAAAAGGCATCAATGCCAAAAAAACAACCAAATCCAGTGAATCAAAACCACTTACAAAAAATGAAACCTTCACAGTAAACAATGTATCAAAAATAGTCTATTTTTGATATATTTTTTGAGAAGGTTTAATTTTTCATAATTTGGTTTGATTCACTGGATTTAGTTGGATTGTTCAGCATTGATGCCTTTTTATCGGGGGGGGGGGGGGGTATAAAGGCATGTTGGCCGACATTCAGCTACTTTATTATCTGGTAGACGCATACATTTATTTTTTTAATTAATAACCTGTGAATTTTCAGTTGTTATGATTATAATTACAGTTGAGTGCTTTATAAGTGATCCAGTATTTGTCTTTTGGTAAGGTTCGGTGACATGTGAGTTATACTGTTTTTTAATATATAAAATTTGAGTGCAAACATATATATTTTTTCTCATATTTATTCATTAGAAAAACCATACTTGGCAGAACCACCCTTTTGGTGTGAACCTGGTTCTCTATTGCGGCTTCATAAATGATAATATTACTAGTTTTAAAGCCTGTGTACATGGGCCAACACTGGCGGCGCTGCAGTCATGTGCAGTACTGACTGACTGAACGCACCGCAGATGACACGGAAAGGGGCGCTCCAAATTTAGACCGTAGTCCTCTCTGCGCACCTTCTTGGGACCAAGCCGTCCCAGGAAGGTGCGCAGAGAGGACTCCGGGCTGAATTCGGAGCGCCCCGCTCCATATCAGCCGGGGCGCGGGCAGTCTGTACTGCGCATGACTGCATTGCCCCGCTCTGTATCAGACGAGGCACGGGCAGTCTCTACTGTGAATGACTGCACCACGCCGATGCTGAGTGGCGCTGTGGCCCGTGTACATGGGCTCTTCAACTAGTTTTAAATAAACCATAACAGATAAAGTTGATAGGAATCTGATTTTAACCCTTTCAGTGACAGAGTGGTATCTAAAGCAATGTGTTTGATACGTCTCTGGCACTCAAAGGGTTAAAAAACACCCAGCTTCTGGGATTAGTTGTAATTACAATAATTCACCCTTCATTACCCAATCCAGGATGGAAGAAAAGGATATTAAAAATATATATAATTAAAAAAGTTTGGTATTTGGTCACAGATGATGCAGCTTTAAGTCCAGTAGTTTCCGAAAACTTGAGTGCAAATTTTTATGAAAGTTTAAAAAGAAAACTTGCCCCTAATAACAGCTTAAAGCTGAGCAGCAAAAAATATTTTATTAACATCCTTTAACATCTCATAAATGCAATATATGCATGCACAAGTCAACACTAAGTCATGTGTCACACTATATTATTAGAAATCACACATTTCAAATCTTGGCATTTTACAACCTTGATACGAAAGAGAAATCCCACACTAAGATTTTAGACATCATTATAATGATAGCAATACAATGCATTCTTCAGACTGAATCACACCTGCCACATTTTAAACAATGAAAATAAAAAAATTCTTACACTGCACTGGGTCATAGCCTTACAAGACAAAGAATGAAGTGTTGCAAATTTCAAAAACATGTGGGAACCCTTCATCAGTACAACCCCCTTTCACATAAGATTTTCTACTCATTTTTACAAGATGAATAGCATCAAAGGATTACTCAGAACTCCAACTTCATACAAAGTTATCCCTACAAAGGTATCCCTCCCTTCATCCTCACCTTCCCCTTCCATTTGCTATTCTTCTAGGTACACTTCCACAAAGTTGGGATTTTGTAGGCATATAGTAAACAATTATACCAAACAGGAGCTAATGATCATCAATTTAATATGTAGGATGAAACACAATCATTAACTGAAACAGAAACAGTGGTGTAGGAGGACTAAAACTGGGTGAGGAACAGCCAAACTCAGCTAACAAGGTGAGGTTGCTGAAGACAGTTTAATGTTAAAAGTCACACACCATGGCAAGACTGAGCACAGCAGCAAGACACAAGGTAGTTATACTGCATCAGCAAGATATCTCCCAGGCAGAAATTTCAAGGCAGACAGGAGTTTCCAGATGTGCTGTTCAAGCTCTATTGAAAAAGTACAAAGAAACGGGCAACGTTGAGGATCGTAGATGCAGTGGTTTGCCAAGGAAACTTAGTGCTGCAGATGAAAGACATCATGCTTATTTCCCTTTGCAATCGGAAGATGTCCAGCAGTGCCATCAGCTCAGAACTGGCAGAAACAGTGGGACCCTGGTACACCCATCTACTGTCCAGAGAAGTCTGGTCAGAAGTGTTCTTCATGAAAGACCTGTGGCGAAAAAGCCATTCCTCTGGCGTGAAAACAAGGCCAAGTGACTCAAGTATGAATGAACATTCAGGATCTAGTGTGCAGGTTCTCTGGACTGATGAACCAACATCCTATATAATAATTCGTTAGGTGTTACGGTTATCAAGCAAGACAAGGAGTCAGAAGGTATAGTTAAAATCACCTTTGTTAAAATAATAGGTAGTAACGCAAATAGCTAGAATAACGAGAATAAGCAGAGGGTGACGGAAAGGCCAGATACTCTATCAGAAATAGGAGTCTGCCAATTGGTCAACCACAACTGCTGGAGACTAGGCCAAAGCCAACTAGTAGTCTCAATGTTAGTGAGTGGAGTACTGGAATGACCTGAAGTCTCCCACTAGGTAGCTACAACGGAGAACACCGACTCATGCCAGCAGTCAGTTAGGAAGAGCTCATCTCCAATAAGGGATCACAACAATGGAGACAATGACTTACGTCTGCAGTCAGTAAGGCCGGAGTCTGCCAGAGCCCCAGGTCTGCACTAGGATGGATGTCTGTGGGAAACGGCAACACAGTGGAGCGAACAGACAGAGCCACTGGACAGCACCAGTTAGGATAGTCAGACAAGCCAGGGTCATACACGGAGCGGATAGTCAGCCAGAGCCACAGGTCTGCACCAGATAGGATGTCCAATAATAGTAGGCATCACTGGGAGGATAGTTGGACAGAGTCCCAGGTCAGCACCAGTTAGGATAGTCAGACAAGCCAGGGTCATACACGGAGCAGGTAGTCAGCCAGAGCCACAGGTCTGCACCAGATATGATGTCTATAGCCAAAGGAGCACACAGGTAGAATGGTCAGACAGAGCCACAGGTCAGCACAAGAATGGATAGTCAGACAAGCTGGGATCATACACAGGATACAGGAACAACTGGAACTAGAACTGCACAGAACAACAACATAAGGGTAATGATACACAGGCCCAGAGAGGTTTATAAAGGAGAAGGAGGGACCAATTAGGTCCCCCAGGCTGGGCTTGTAACAGGCATCCAGGCAAGTGCCTGATAATGATGCCAGTAACAAGGAACCATACGCGAGCAGGGTGCAGGCAAAGAGGAAAAGAGGACACTGGAGCATCAGTCCAGAACCCTGGTCCTGGCCAAATGGAGCAGGCCGAGGTAAGGCACTGTGACACTAGGATGTTTGTCTGAAGCCATCATGCACAGTAGAGACTACCCGAACGCACAGAATGCTGGGAGCATTCTGTGCTTTCAGGGCAGTCTCTACAGTGCATGACTGCGTTGGCGGCAGGATGCAGAGCAGGACTGGCCTCTTAACCCTTTGAGTGCCAGAGGGGTATGCAAAGCACTCAAAGGGTTAGCATCACCAGGACCTTGTCTTGTGTACGCGGGCTTTTACACTAGTTTAAAATATTTGGCTGTAGCAGAAGGCAGTTTGTTCACTGAAGGCTGGAGATCGGTACAAGAATGAGTGTTTGCAGGTAACAGTGAACCATGGTGGAAGTTCCTTGCAAGTTTGGGGCTGCATTTCTGCAAATGGATTTGGAGATTTGGTCAGAATTAATGATCTCCTCAGTGCTGAGAAGTACAGGCAGATATTTATCCATCATGCAGTACCATCAGAGAGGCATTTGATTGGCCAAAAATGTATTCTGCTGCATGACAAACATACAGCCAAAGTCATTAAGAACTATCTTCAGTGTAAAGAAGAACAAAGAATCCTAAAAGTGATGGTATGGCCCCCACAGAGCCCTAATCTCAACATCATCGACTCTGTCTAGTATTTAATGAAGAGAGGGAAGCAACTGAGGCTGCCTAAATCCACACAAGAACTGTGGTTAGTTCTCCAAGATTTTGGCGCCACTTACCTGCTGAGTTCCTTAACAAACTGTGTGTAAGTGTACCTAGAAGAATTGATGCTGTTATGAAGGTAAAGGGTGGACACAAATATTGATTTGATTAAGATTTTTCTTCTGTTAACTCACTATCATTTTGTTAACTGATAAAAATAAACTATTAACATGTCTATTTTTGAAAGAATTGTTATTTACCTCATTTTTTCACACCTGCCTAAGACTTTTAGAGTGCTGTATATTTATCTTTAAGATGAAAAGTCCCACTGGTGCTTCCTTTTCTACATATTGTTAGAAAAGGATTGTGCCCTTGAGCAATACCTGCTGAGAAGTGCTTTGGATATTATACAAATAAATAACAATTTTCATGTGCTTGATATTATTAACAAACAATTATATCCTTACAAAAGCGTTATGCCACTGGAACCCCACCTGGGTCCAAATGGGTAACTACTCATGACATAAGTACGGGGGCATGCTTACAAAAGGTTGTCTCCCTAAGGAAAAAACAAACACTCAGCCATAGTTTATGAAAATAATACAACCCCTTTATAAAGGCAAGAACAGACCATAAACAGACGATCCCTCACCCTGAAACAGAATTATGGCATGCTGATCTATATTCTTTTATGAGAAGCAGACAGGTTCATCACAGGATCTGCATGTTTGCAGCCAAACTTCCCATTTCAACACTTCATAATTTTTTTCTTAATTGAAAAACTATCAAAAGAGTCATGATGTTGCAGTAAGAGAAGAGGGAAGTGGAAGGGAGAGAGTTCCTCTAGTAGTTGCAGACTCTTACAGCAGCAGTGGAAGTGTAGGACTGGAGTGCAAGATAAAATGTTTTTCCTCCTCAGAGCAATGCTTTGAGCTATTGTGCATGGGGTTCGGGTGAAAGTTATGGGAGTGGTGTGGGACAGGAGTAGCAAGTGGGAGAGAAACACTGATTATATAATACTAGTTGAACAGCCCGTTACACGGGCCACAGTGCCTCTGGCAGCCGGTCACGGCAGTCACGCGCAGTAGAGACTGCCCACGCCACTGCTGATACAGAGCTGGACGCTCCTTCGGAGCGCCCAGCTCTGTATCAGCCGAGGCGCGGGCAGTCTGTACTGCGAATGACTGCCGCACGCGCAGCAGTGTCTACTGCGCATGTCGGGCGTTACACACAACTTAGCGATTATATAAGATATATACACACATATATATATATATATATATATATATATATATATATATATATATATATATATATATATATATATAAAACCCTTTTGTATGCTAGAGGACTAAACAATGCATTGGGCAATGTGTTGTTCAGTCCTGTGGCACTAAAAATGTTAATATACTCTTTTCTTTTTTAATTTTCCTCCTATGTTGTGGGGTGCATGGAAGAGGGTGGAAATGACAGGGGTGAGACGTGCCTATGGAAAGGGGCAGTAATGTGGAGCACGGACAGGAGTTTAAGCTTCTGTGTATCACAGGAGTGAGCAATGCATTGCTTTGCTATGTTTTACTCGCCCATCTGGCACTCAGAGGGTGATATGAGATATTTTTTGTAATATTTTATGCACTGTGTGGGAGTCACAGAGGTTGTGTGTTTTAGCAGGGAGATGGCAGATGAGAATTGCTACTATGTTAGCTGTAGAAATACAGGGGGCAAATATAGTCATGCCGATACCTACCTAAACAGATCTATATCTGCCTCCTGTATCAGGGAGATGAGTGGTGGGAGACATTATTGTAACCCTTTGAGTGGCAGAGGAGTGAGCAACACATCCAAAATTTTTCAGTGTTGCACTCAGTATGTATTTTGGTTCCGTGTGTAATGAATGGGAATGTGGGAGGGGTGAACTGGAGCATGGGAAGGTGTCAAAGAGAAAGATAACCCTCCCTGCGCCCACTCCTGTCAAAATCCTACCTCATGTCTATTTGACCCCCGGAAACTCAGTGCAGAGAATTTCACAAAAATGGATGGCTGGTCCTATGAGAGTACCAGTATAGAGGAAAGTTTAATAACTCCTTCTTACTGTGCCAATGGTTGTGTGTGCCAGAGCAGCAGAATGTTATTGTAATGCTATTTGTTCATGTTTTAGTAGTATATATTAATTGATTTTATTTGATGTATTTACTTTTCTTTAATAATTATTACTTTTTTTATAGGTGCATACAATGTATCAGCTATTTCAATTCTAAGCTTTCCTCCGTGTTCAGTGAGGAAGGGGATCTACCTCTACCTGCAATACTTAAAAAAGTCTATAAATCAACAGTATTAGCAAAGGATTATAAGAACTATGTGTCTGTACCTCACACTCTATTCTCTGTCCAGCTGAACTGAGGACACAAGTCACTATAAGAAGATACAGACAGAGCATTTTTATGCCATGCAGGTAGAGGGCACGTATGTCAAAGGTGAAGGAAGAGATACAGTAAAGCAGCTCTTATGAAGTAAAACAAAATTAAAGGAGCAGTAAACTGTGTTTTATGAAAATCTATAAATTATAGGGCTTTTCTTGCAGATTAAAGCAATGGTACTCTCATTTCTTGCAGTGTTTTTTTTCACAAGTTACAGCCAGTCAGTCAGAAAGTGATTTCTAACAGTCAAAAGTGATGAAGTCACCCTATATAATAATTCGCTAAAATGTGTGTAACGACGTAGTCATGCGCAGCAGAGACTGCTGCATGTGCTGCAGTCATGTGCAGTAGAGACTGCCCGCGGCGCAGCTGATACAGAGCTGGATGTTCCTTCGGAGCGTGCAGCTCTGTATCAGCCGAGGCGCAGGCAGTCTCTACTGTGCATGATTGCCCCGCTACCGGCTGGCAGTGGCACTGTGGCCTGTGTAACGGGCTCTTCAATTAGTTACTTTATATGGGAAATTGCTGCTACTTATCTCTTCCATAAAATGCAACAGAATATCTGTCTGAACACCAGATGAACTATAGACAGTGGTGTAACAATGCACTGGAGGGCAGTGCTACAAACAATTGTTAGGTCCCTTAAGACAACAATATATTCACAAAGACATATTTAGAACACATTTTACTCCGGGGCAGATGGGCCTCCTTGGATTCTGGGCCTGACACAATTGCATCCTCTGCACCTCTTGTAGTGACTATAGATTAGAACAGTGTCCTCTAGTGGCCAGAAAATTAAATGTAAAAACAAAAAGTTTAAACTGCATTAAATCTTGAAAGAGATCACTCAACAGTGTGAGTACCACACGTTTACTTAGCAGGAAAAGCTCTGTAACATACAATATTTCCATAACGAAAAAAAAGTGTTATGCTCCATCAAAAGCAAGCCAACAGATACAATAGATTCATAGATACTACTAAAAAGTTAACATAAAACATTACTATTTCAGTTTAAAAAGAATCCGATTGTGAACCTCAGCAATGCTAAGACACCACTCTTGTATGTGCAGTTCAGGGTGTCACGAGATGTCAAGCCAAGGGGAAAAAAGGGTAATTGATCACTCAAATACATAAAAAAATAAGGTTATTACTATACATACATGTGGACTTTTTATTCTTGTTTATTGATTTAGATAAAACACATACTATTTTGATGACAGCTGGAAGCTTCCATGTCATGATGGGCCTTACTGAACAAACTAAAGAGGTACAATTCAGCAACATAGGAGGGGATATGTACTTTTAACCCCTTCAGTGCTGCGGAGGTCTCCAACACACTGCAAAACAATACATTATAAACCTCTCTAGCATTCAAGAGGTTAATAGACCCATTTAAATCAAAAGGAATTGGCTGAATGTTAATTCCAGTGCAGCTGGTTTGCTCCATATGTGCACCTCTTTAACGCCACATATATCTCACAAAGCCTCAACAGTCAGTATTTGTGACCATACTGAATCGCATACCTAGGAGGGCTGCTTGTGAGCATATTCAAGTCTCCAAGCAATCACACTAGTTAGCTAGAATCTTCCCAAACATAGAACACAACATGGATGCCAGTGTTGCCATGTTTCAGCCATGTTGTCACACAGCCAAAGAATAACATGCTGTGGAATCTTCAAAGGGAGCATCCTAAGTATGTGTGTTACATACAAATCTTCATTAGTCATAAATTAATTTTCATCTAATAAATGTACAGTATTTCAAGCATCTATACACAAAATAAGGGAAGTCTCCATGAGAAGCCTTATTATACATGAAAATACCGATGTCAACAAATGTAAAATTAACATCACTTTGGAGACATCTTGCACTCAATGTGTTTAAATCCCAGTTTATAACATTGGGATTTTTAATTTCTTCATTGTGGTGCAGTTGGTTTGCTCTAGCATTGCATCTCTTTAGTTTACTGAATTGCACCTGTGGTACAATATAGGAATTAGGAAGCTAAATAGTGTATTGCCCCATGTGAAGCAGCTGGTGTGCACCAGAATTGAAACTCTAACTTATAAAATTCAACGCTAGATGATAAAATGAACACTGAAATGCCTGCAAAGCTATAGGATTTAGCAATGCCTGAAGAATTTCTGATAAACAAGCAACAGGATGACTACCA
The DNA here is from genome assembly GCA_037306005.1 of Rhinophrynus dorsalis. Lineage (NCBI taxonomy): Eukaryota > Metazoa > Chordata > Amphibia > Anura > Rhinophrynidae > Rhinophrynus > Rhinophrynus dorsalis. The sequence goes on from CM074722.1 coordinate 238,732,581, forward strand.
AGTGACACATAATTGCTAAGCAACTCATTTTGCTGAATGGTATAGAAAGTGTTTTAATTAAATCCCAGTAATTGGCCAGTGGATGTGTTTAGGGATGCCAACACCAGACTACACTTGTAGCCTGGCCAGAATATTTTGACAATGGAAGAATAAATCCTCATGATTGGCCATTAAAACCAAGTTTAAGTTAATGCAACCTCTGTTCATTAGCTCACAGAACTTAACTTATCACAGAACAGCCAACTAGAGAATAATAATTAGAAATAGCATACTGCAAATGTACTCCACATTATTGCACAAAAGAAGCCCAGGATGAAATGTTGCACTTTGGCACTGGCACACAGCATTTTCATTGGAGCGAGGGCTAGGTGATGTGTGTGGAAATGTAGGATATTAGAGTTCCTTAGCTCTGCTTCATATAAAGGAAGGGTTCAGCTGCTGCCTAACATCTTGGTTAGCAGAGCGGTCAGTCACTGCTGTGTTTGTGAAGTTGAACTTGACTTAATAAATCTAAACAGTGATTGATAGTTGTACTTCCCCAGAGACTCTGCAGCAGAGGTTTTCTTCACTGTTCAGTCATGACATAAAGGTGACAACTAGTGATGAGCGAGCACCGTGATGCTCGGGTGCTCGGGTGCTCTGACCGAGCACCCCCTGCTGCTCGAGTGCTCGGCCGAGCACCCGAGCCCCATTGAATACAATGGGAGCACTCGAGCATCAAACCAGGCACCCCCTGCTCTGATGAGCGGAGGGTGCCTGGTCAATGTCCCCCTTCATGTCCGCTATGCCCCTCTTCCACAATGTCCCCCTTCATCTCCTCTATGCCATAGAGGAGATGAAGGGGGACATTGTGGAAGAGGGGCATAGCGGAGATGAAGGGGGACATTGTGGAAGAGGGGCATAGACTCTATGCCCCTCTTCCACAATGTCCCCCTTCATCTCCGCTATGCCCCTCTTCCACAATGTCCCCCTTCATCTCCTCTATGGCATAGAGGAGATGAAGGGGGACATTGTGGAAGAGGGGCATAGCGGACATGAAGGGGGACATTGTGTAAGACGGGCATAGCGGAGATGAAGGGGGACATTGTGGAAGAGGGGCATAGAGTCTATGCCCCTCTTCCACAATGTCCCCCTTCATGTCCGCAATGCCCCCTTCATCTCCGCAATGCCCCCGTACCTCCATTCCCTGGTGGTCCAGCGGAGCTTCTTCGGATCTGTGCCTCTTCCGGCACAGATCCTCTTCACCCGAGCTTGTCGGGCGAGCACATGGCGGTACTCGTACGAGTACCGCCATGTGCCGAGCAGAGCGATGCTCGAGCCGATCCGAGCATCGGCCGAGCACGCTCGCTCAACACTAGTGACAAGTTGTCACTAGTGTTGAGCGAGCGTGCTCGGCCGATGCTCGGATCGGCTCGAGCATCGCTCTGCTCGGCACATGGCGGTACTCGTACGAGTACCGCCATGTGCTCGCCCGACAAGCTCGGGTGAAGAGGATCTGTGCCGGAAGAGGCACAGATCCGAAGAAGCTCCGCTGGACCACCAGGGAATGGAGGTACGGGGGCATTGCGGAGATGAAGGGGGCACTGCGGACATGAAGGGGGACATTGTGGAAGAGGGGCATAGACTCTATGCCCCTCTTCCACAATGTCCCCCTTCATCTCCGCTATGCCCGTCTTACACAATGTCCCCCTTCATGTCCGCTATGCCCCTCTTCCACAATGTCCCCCTTCATCTCCTCTATGCCATAGAGGAGATGAAGGGGGACATTGTGGAAGAGGGGCATAGCGGAGATGAAGGGGGACATTGTGGAAGAGGGGCATAGAGTCTATGCCCCTCTTCCACAATGTCCCCCTTCATCTCCGCTATGCCCCTCTTCCACAATGTCCCCCTTCATCTCCTCTATGGCATAGAGGAGATGAAGGGGGACATTGTGGAAGAGGGGCATAGCGGACATGAAGGGGGACATTGACCAGGCACCCTCCGCTCATCAGAGCAGGGGGTGCCTGGTTTGATGCTCGAGTGCTCCCATTGTATTCAATGGGGCTCGGGTGCTCGGCCGAGCACTCGAGCAGCAGGGGGTGCTCGGTCAGAGCACCCGAGCACCCGAGCATCACGGTGCTCGCTCATCACTAGTGACAACATATGGTGGACCAAATCACAAGAATACTATAATACGCTCCCCTGAACCTTATTACAGTGGTTCACAAACTGGGATCTGTGGCATTATGAATCAGTCCATAGGTGCACTGGTCATAACAGATCTTTGGATAATGTGCAACTAATATATTTGCTCCTGAACCTTCACTTTTCCTAACAGAGAACTGTGCAATATGCAGTGTTCTTAGTGTGTACTCTCTCTTAAAGGGACCTGAATATTAAAGGTCTCATTTAGCTTTAATATTTGATGCAGAAGCTGTTAAACTAGAGCTACCATTTGAGACATTGTTTAGAGCGTAATAAGGTTTAATGCAGTTAATTCAATAAGATAAGTACTATCCTTTTTTGCATTACAAAAAACAGAATCTCCAAAAAAATGTTGGGGTTTTATTTGAAAATGTCCTTTGTGCATCCTAGAAAACCCTTAACCCTTTGAATGCCAGAGGGGTACGCAACGCATTGCTTTGCAATGCGTTGCGTACCTCTCTGGCACTCAAAGGGTTAAAATGCAAACTGCTAATTAAATATGCCTTAGCTGATTTTTTTTTGCTCTTTATCAATGAAAAAAAATATTTGTGTTTATGCAATCTTGCAAATAGAGTTAAAATAGAGGCATTGCTTGAGTTTGATGTAAACACTAAAAAAATGAACAATTTTGCTAATGGTTGCTCTCATTTAATAAGAATACACGAATGTAATTGATTGGTGTAATGGTAAATGTCGTCAAATGCAAATGAGCTGATTTTTTTAGTGTGACCTTCAGTAAATGTGGGCAACTGTGTGTTATGTTTTAGTCTTCATATGGAGGGGGGGTATAGGAATATAGTTCTGCTAATAAAAAGGCACAAAAATCGTCTGGTACCACGCCTGCCTAATGCCAATTTACTAAGTTACTCACAATTTTTTCTTTTCCCTTAACCCCTTAAGAACAAACCACATGGCTGGCACTTAAGGACCACAGAGCTTTTTTTTCTCTTACTGGAATCAGAGGTCCTTTACGCACGTTCTCCCCATGACGTACATGGACGTCCTTAGTCCTTAAGGGATTAATACTGTATAAGTAAGATGAGGGCTATGGGGAAATCTGAGCCTTATTTAATGGGGTAACTTTACTCCATTTTACTGCTCCTTCTGCTGAGCAGATGAAAGGAGCTTGTTGGCATTAAAGTGATAACATCTATGAAGTGTCTGCCAGTATGCACTACAGCAATCATACACTATCGTGCATACCTGGAATTACAGAAATTGACTTTGGAGGCCAATGCCAGTTTTCTTTTTTGGAACAGTAACCCTTTATTTTGACTTTACATATTCTGACAGTGCATAATATGTAAAGCCAACTTACCTATACTTTGTATAAGTTTTTTTTTTTTTTATTAACCTTAATTTTTTTTCTTCAGTAAGCATTCTGTGGGGGGCTGCAAGCAGAGATTGTTCAACAATGTAAAAAAGATACAATATAAAAAACCACAGTGAAACAATTTAGAAAAGCCCATATACAGCATAGGGATCAATCATTACTTCAGGGAGACTTCTTGCAACATTGGCTAAATATCCCTACTTCCTCTGTCGAAAGACTTCACTGTAAGGGACATAAAAGGGTGGGGGCGCAATAGTGTTTTATCCAGTGTTGATGTAAAACACAAAAACAACACAATATGTACACTCACATATGGTAATTGTTGAGAGACAAATATAAGCCTGCAATTAACTATTCAAGCATGTAAGGGTACTTTACCCACCCCTGCTTGGGTTCTTCTTCTATTCAAGATCCTCCAGGATACTTCATCCAGAAGTCTCCAAGAGCTATTGATCTCATAAAATGTATATGCCATTCCTCTAAAGATTTATTTAAAAGTCCTTTGCTTGTACCTACGGGCAAGTATGATGTGACCAGTGAGCTGCAAAATGAGTAGTCCATCAAGCTTGCACATATGTACATATTTTTCATGTTTTAAATAAATATACTTTTTTTTTTATATCCTTCGGAGGAACAAAGTGTATATTTTATGAGATCAATAGCTGTTGGAGACCTTTTGGAGGAAGCGTTTTGGAGGATCCTGAATAGACAAAGAACCCAAGAAGAGATGGGCAAAGTACGTCTGAGTACTTGAATAGTTGATTGCCGGCATATGATAGTCTCTCATGAGTTGGTGGTAAAAGAAGGACAATATTTTCAGAAGTAAATCCATCATGTTTGAAAATGTGTCATAAAGAATTTATCACGGTGCCCGTGATTCCTCTGGCGACATTGCTATGTCCGGTTTGCTTCCTGCTTATCTTTTATTGGCTGATGGGTCCTATCTCCACCCAGTTCTAGCCCTTAAATACTCAGCCCTGTCATTTCATGGGCGCCCTTTCGTGGTGGTTCAGTCTCTAGCGTTTGTTCCTGACTTCCAGGGTGTATCCTGTGTATGACCCGGACTGATTGACTACTCTGCCTGTTATCGTTCCTTCTCCCTGTACCGACCTGGCCTGGATGACATTCCTGCACTGTGTACCTAACCGGATTGGTTGACGTTCCTGCTCTGTGTACCAAACCAGATTGGCTGACATTCCTGCTCCGTGTACCGACCTGGCCTGGCTGACGTCCCTGCTCTGTGTACCGAACCAGATTGGCTGACGTTCCTGCTCTGCGTACCGAACCAGATTGGCTGACGTTCCTGCTCTGTGTACCGAACCAGATTGGCTGATGTTCCTGCTCCATGTATCTTCCTGGCCTCGCTGACGCTCCTGTTCTGTGTACCGAACCGGATTTGCTGACGTTCCTGATCTGTATTCCGTCTGGAGGGTTCACCTCCCGTGCCTGTTTACTGTCTGTCGAGACAGTCCTCCTGTTGCCTCCGTATTTGCGCTGATACTGCAGCGCTGCTATACTGTGACCCAGTCTCCGTTTCTGTGCACTATTTTGATCCTTACACTTTGGTGTTTGAGATCTCTTGGGTTACCACCCGGTACGTTTGACCTGTCCACCACATACCTCCGAGGTTGGTTTAGTCTCTGGTCACCTCGGTTAAGCTCCACGGCCTTGCAGTCGATTCCAGGTTTGAGCATCCGGTGAACCCCTCGTGGGTTGGTGCTGTTGCTCTAAAGGGTCACAGTCACTAGCGGCCTCTGGTTGGTCGGTACACCGTGATATTCAGTTGCTCTGTTTCCCACTGATTGCTCTGGAAGTCTCGGGATACCTGTCCTGGTGCTGCTTTGGCAGCCATCTATACCTATATGTTTTGAGCCAGTCTCTCTGTTGTTACTATCAGAACCCTACAGTCCAGAATCCCCGATTGGGTTGCCTGGGGTCTCTGTCAGTCTATCACTTGTCCAGGGCCTCCGGTTGTCTCATTGCTGCCTCAGTCTGATTTGACTACCCTATGTACAGGGTGTAGTGGCCTCCTACTCCTCCACCTCTGTCAGAGGCTCGTTTTCTCCTGGTGTCACTCTTTGTGTAGAGCGTCTCCGTTGGGCCTCCGTACTACTAGGGCCTGCTAGTATCCCTTGGCCTAGTAGTATCCACTGCTCTTGTAGTGGTTGTCACCTGGCAGTTATTGCTCCACTGATGGGTGTGCTCCACTGTCTCGCCAAGGATCACACGAACTGTTAACCTGACCTGCGTCAGTATTGTATCATATTGTCTATACTGGACCCGTGTGAGTTAACTTATTCCATGTATTATCAATAAACTGTGTTTTACCATAACCTCACGTGTCTGTGTGTCAGAAAAACCGTTACAGAATTAAAAATGATGATAAGAAGCTCTTGATGAATATTGTCCTTAAAAGTTTAGATGTTAAAAAATGTCTTTCATTTTGTCTTTGGAATGAAAATATTCAAGAAACAAAGACATTTTGTCTTTAAAATGACAATTTTTAAACAGACTTTTTTTTTTCATTTTACCACTTACCTTTATAGTACTGCTTCTCACTCTTCTCACTTTGTCTTCTTCAAGGTTAGACCATTTTTATTTTGTTGAGAAAAAAATTGTGTTAATCAGACAAAAAAACTGACAGTTAAAAGAATATTTTTTCTGAAAATACCTTAAAATATGACTGTAGATGAAACCATCCCACTTATAAGACTGCTTTTTTCCTTTGATGGGGATGACTGAATTGGATGCAAAAAATGACAGTAATATGTCTGCGAATTGATGGACCATGGTATAAGAAACATTTTTTCTGATTACAAACGAATTCAGTACCCACCACTTTTTGAACATTTTGCACATTGTTGATATAAAAAACAATAATAACACAATGGATAAAACACCATTGCCCCCTCCCCTTTTTTTCTTTTTTCGCTTTTGACATAATCTGGTCTTCCACTTGTGGATGTGTTTTTGGAGTGCAGCTGCCTTTATCTGATTGGAGATACCATCTATAAGAGACACTGCTTGAGAAGAGTGGTTTAAAAGATTCCTTATCATCTTTGTTGCTGATCAACACGTATGTGCTGTTTCAGCCACTATATTTGTGGTGGTGTGGTGATCCATATGCTGACTATATTACAATAGGAGCACCCCTCTTTTTTTCTTCTCTTTCTATAGAGAGCTTGCAGATGATAATCAACCTTTTGAATGCCACAAAATGTATATAATACCTCTCTAGTATTCAAAGGGTTAAATCAAAATGTAACCATTGGAAAATAAACAAAAACATACAGTAGTATTGTGTTGCATGTGATAATCATATTGCACATGCACATTTAAGCACAGCCTTATAGGCAATTCTCCCTCTTTGCCGGTTGATCAGTTGAAGATACATCTGAAAAGCAGACTATGCCCTCACAGAATCTTGACATCCACAGCAATGCCATTCATGCATGTAAATGAGAGTTTGAAAAGTGCTATAAACCCTATGAAGGTGTGAGGGAGAGACTATTGATCCTTGTACCACTGCAAAAAAAAAATACAGAGATAACCTGCAATACGTGAAATTGTGCCTCTTCCATTTAGTTCCAAAGAGGTATCCAATGTATTGAATTGAAATGTGTAGATACCTCTCTGACACTCAAAGTTTAAAAGGTGAAGATCATTAGGATAGTGCCCAGTGGCTGATCCGCTCTACTGGGAATAGACCTGCCTATGAACATCGGTCTAAATTTTAATCCCCGGAGACCAATGGGGGCACATACTGGGGTCCTGAAAGAGCCACCAGGAGCTCCCTCATTTATCCCATGAGAAGAGACTGAACAGTAAGACTGAAGTCTCTCAGTTCAAGTCTCTTAACCTGTGCGATGCAGTCTCTACTGACCCTTGAATGTCCAATGCAGGGGGTCTATGAGTGTACAAAATCAGTGAAGTTTGGGGCTGAGAGCCACATACTTCCAAGTTGCATGCCAGCTGAGGGGATGAGTTTTATGACCTTCCCTAAGTGGCTGATAAAAGCAGTTTTGGGGCTGCATGGTACAGTACTAGACTTTGTTCTCCCCAGAGAGCAGATGAGGTATACATCATAAAGCATTATAATTTCCCTATAACTCCATGAGGAGAATGATTTGTGTTTAGAATAATAAGGCACTAGTGCACAAAACAAACAGCAGCAATTCTGGAACAAACCAACTATACTGTCGGGAACAAATAAATATTCCCAATCTCCTGCTTAAATGGCTGTTTTAACCCTTGAATACTAGAGAGGTCTTGATTGCATATCTTCACAATGCATTAGGACCTTTCTAATATTCAAGGAGTAAACAGCCCTGTTTGACTCAACATAGAGGTGATTATCTGTACACTTATCTTGCAGATGGTCTAACCAAGAATTACTCCTCATTTATTTTGTGTATAAGGCCTAAAAGGTGCATTTCTGGAGCATATCAACTGTACCATAGGGGACACGTAAAAAAAATCGCCAAATATTCATGGATTTAAATAGCAGTTTTAAACCCTTGAATGCTAGAGAAATCTTCAACACATGGCAGACAAATGCATCAGACATTTCTCTAGTACTCAAGGGGTTAAAAGCCTCATTTAAAACAATGATCATTTTCATTTACCCTCTATGGTGAAGTTGGTTTGTCCAGAATTGCACCTTTGTAGCTTATTGAATGTGGCCCTAAGTGTCCCATAGCCATGCTAATCTGAAAGTGCTCAATCCTGTCATATAATAGTCTAGATGGGCTCAGATCTGATAAGTACCAATGTGGAAGACCATCTGTTAATGACAGGTGTGGGATTCTCTATATCAAAATGTTATTTTGTTTTCTTAAGATTTATGTTTAAATAAGACCAGTAACCTAACTCCCTTCACTTTCTAAGAAAAATGAATCACCGACAATATGTGAGTGACTAATACGTTAATTTGCCAGAAAATTTGTTGATCATTTTAGCATAGTTTAGTCGTAAAGTGAAACATGCTTAAACCATTTTCCTTTTGTATTAAATCACTTTTTTTAGAAAGACGAAATACCCTTGCAGAGAAAGTAATAGTGGATAATACAGTAAATTAATTTAAAAACTATTGAGACAGATTTATAGCTATTATGAGGATTAAGAAAGACTGAGCTTTTTAAATGGACAGAGAAATAGAATAGATTGGCCAATTTGTTCTAGTCTGCCTTATAATTGTTTGAATTTCATAAATTCATAAACTTTTATTAGCTTTTAGATGCTGTAGAAGCCATTAGAAGGAGATTATTGGTCTGGGAGAGGGATTGGAAAGGCATCAATGCACTCAGCACACCTGCTTACCCTCAGTGATGTCATTCACCAAGTACTGGTACTGAGGTGTGGTATGTTTTGTAAAAGCTTATTTCCCTAGTCTACTAGGCAGTGTAACTCCTTAGCAACCATTAAGCTATACATTGGTGCTTTTTCTGTGCCTAAATGAACAAGGCTGTTTATATAAGGCTGAGGCCTTTTAAAGACAGAAAGGGCCATTATCAGTGAGAACACTCTTGCCTGACTGCAGGAAACTCCGACAGCCTGCTTCTACTGACACTGCTGGTAACAAATATAGTTGGCTCCCTGCAGATTTATTTAACTCCTAAGGCCTTAATCATCATTATATGCCAATGCATATTTAGAGAAAACCAACTTCCCCTTAGGGCTGAATTGAATATTCCATAAATTTCCAATCATAAATGGTAGAGAGGTCTACAATGCATTGCTTTGCCTATTTTAACCCCTTAAAGCAATGCATTGTACACCCTTGTGGTACTTAATGGGTTAAGCAAATAGAGATTTTAGATTTCCCCACCATGGTAAAGTTGGATTGCCCCAGAATTGCAAATATTTAGCTTGATGAATAAGGTCATAAATCTATTGTGACTCAAGAAACAGCAATGGGAACACACTGGTAATTCTTTTCTGGGTAGGACAGCTGGGTAACTGTGGTGAATATCTTTCTGTGAACTGCAATATAACAGTATCTCAGACTTAATCAAACTTATTACAAGAGAGTATGGGATTATCATCAACAACATGCAATGAATGTATCTATCTTTCTGTAACCAAAACACAACAGCAAGGTACATACATTTTAGCCTAAGGGAAATCACTGCAAAAGAAAGATTTGTGGATATGTACAGAAATAGAACTATCTGAACAGTTTTTTAACTACAAATCCTTGACAAGACACAGAGCATTTCTTAACACTTTCTTAACTCTTTGAGGGATGAATAATGCATTTTTAAGCAATACATTGCACACCCACCCTGTTCCTCAAAAGGCTTATTGTTAATGTTTAACAACCTGCATAGTGGACATGACTCCGGTGCATTTCAAGACCTGGGGGTTAATGCATTAATGCGTGATAAAGAGGTGATAAACTGCAGATTAATTCTTCAGTGATGCCACTTCTCAAATTCCTATATTATTCTAAGGAGCCAATGCACTAAGATTTCTCAAGTGGGAGAGATCTTTCTTCATAGGCTTCATAGAAATTGGAGAAGTGATATCAATGGAAAAGTCAAGTCCACATTTTCACATCTTTATCACTCCTTAGTGCATAATCTCCAACATTTCACAGAAGCCTCTAGCATCCAATGAGTTAATATCAAATTTATGTATCATGCAATGTATCATGCAAAGTACCACATTGCCAATAAGAGGAGCAGTATGGCCAGGGTAAGGCTGGAAAGGGGGGAAGAGGGGCAATTGCCCCCTTCGCTGGTTGTGTGTCTAGGCCGGTGGGTCACTGCCTCACTCAATCTCCCACTTGCTGCTGTAAATGGAGCTACATTAATGATACCACAGAGTTTACAACTGAAATTATTCTATATACAAATTATACCACAGAGCTACAATCCAAATACAGCTACACTATTAGCTTAACCCATTTCCCTTGTAAGCTCTATGGCATTACTAGTGTAGCTTTACTTAAATTGTATGTGCTGTAGTATCACTAGTGTAACCCCATTTCAACTTTAAGCTCTGTGGTATTATTTGCCTTGCTTCACAACATTAAGGACAATTTTAAAATTAACAAAACAGGGGTGAGCGGGGACAATGAGCTCTGATGACAGTAGAAATGGGCCACTGAATTGTGTTTGCCCCCTGGGCCGTAGGTTGCTAGCCCTTCCCTGAGTATGGCAGTTGCAGCTGCCCATGATTTGGCTATCATGGAAGACCAGTCTAACACAGAGGCCTGCATAATAGCTACTGCAGAGCCTATCAGGAAACATAACTGAATGAACCAATAGACTGCCGCTCCCACTGGGTAATTCATGGGAATGTGATTTTCACAAGAGTGGCCACTCGTGAAAATCTGTGCAAAAAATGCCAGGCCTTCAGTAGATGTAGGGATATGATTTTTGACAGGAGTGGTCAAGGGGCTGAAGTACCTATGACCACTGCTGTCAAAATCTCTGCATGAAGTTTCCCTACAGATATACACCTCCAGCTGGATTACATTGGCCCCCCACCCTCACTTTCCCCACTTCATTGCCTCCCCCTCCTCTTCCTCTCCCCCTCACATCACATGAGCATCCGTCCTGGCTGCCTGTATACAAGGACACTACAACTTAATCCTATAAGGACTAGAAGGAGTGTGCAACACATTATTACTTAATGCACTGCACAACCATCTAGTCCTTAAATGGTTTAAAACCTCGTACATTAAATTGGCATGAGAAGTACGTCACGGCAGAAGGTTTCTGGTTTTGTTAAAGGGATAGTAAATACATATGAAAAATGTATATGTTGTAGGACAGTGGTTCTCCACCCTATCCACAGGGACTCATAAAAAGGCAAGATCTTAAGGAGTTACCTTCTTGTGTATATGTGTGTTAATTAAATTGTAACCTCTGATTAAATCTGCAAGCAGGGATATCCTAAAGACATGGCCTGTTAGGGGTCCCTAAAGAAAGGGCTGGAATCACTGCTCTAGGATGTTTCCTGATAAGTAAATTAATGGTACTGTCAATGCAGGGAGATGGGTCACTCAAAAGTTATTACAAGGGAATTGAGACTACTGCTGGGCCTCAAAAATCTCCTTCATGTGTGATCCTTCAAGTTGGATTCCAACTTGATCATTTTGGTTGTTCAGGCTCTGGACTGAATGGTCTCTATCAACCTAATAGATGCTTATTTTCATATGCCAGTCAATCGCACCCATCAGATGTTGCTCAGGTTTGCTCTGAATAAAGTTCTTCTGTCTTCAATTTGGGACAAATTCTTTCGCAAGAATTTTTTGCCTGTGATTATGGAGTTGAATGAACAGGGCATAAGGATTTCTTATTATCCGGACAACAACTTGATCATCTCCCAACACCAGGAAGATCTCCTTTCCCATCAGGAGTTATCTGGGATCAGGGGTGTCTGTAGAAATTTTTCTGGGGGGGGGGAGGAGGAGCCATAATATGACCCCCAGGCTAGCCCATCCAGATCCTTTGAATATGGAGGGAGTAATTGTCTGTGTGTGGGGGCAAGTGCTCCCCCTTGCCCCCCCCTTCCGGACGCCCATGTCTGGGATAGCTGATCAAACAGGACAAGAGGGTCTTATTTCCTACAAGAGTCATAACCTCATGACCTACTTGGATGCTTTATTTGATACTCAGTGCTATGGTAGCCCTTTTTTGGGATAATAAGATTCAACTGAAGAGCCATGAACAAAAGTTCACAAAAGATGTTTTGGGACAACCAGGGAGTGCATGAGTCTTTTACTGTATATAATAATATCAAGCATGACCTTGATGAAATGAGCAAGGTGGAAGATGAGACTGCTACAGCATGACATGTTTCAATAATGGAACAGCACCATCAACCTCTTGGAAAATCTATTTTGCATTCCAGCAGAGGTTTGCTCATCACTAGCTTGGTGGGAGTAAATTTATATATCTTCGCTAGGAAATCTGGAAAATCCTCTCAACAGACACCAGCAGCAAGAAAACAGCACAAGGTTTATGGCTAGAACCCTGCTCCAGAATACATCATAGCAGCTCTAATGGCAGTCAAGCATTTCTCAAATATTCTGTCTAGTTCCCCATTGAAGATATTGATGGACAATGTCACATCAGCAGTATATATAGGTAAACAAGGAGGAACAAGCTTGGGACTTTCTGTAAGAGGTGATACCGATAATGCAATGGGCAATTGCTCATGTGCCTGATCCAATCACCATTTATATCCCAGAAAGTCAACTCCCAGGTACACTTCCTGAGCCGTACAACCCTGAATCCTAGTTCTTGGGCCATGAGCCTGGATATTTCTGGGATGATTGTCTGGAAATGGGGGCCACCATCAAAAAGATCTAATGGCAGAGCCACAGAATAAGAAAATTACTAGATTTTACATAGTAACATAGTAAATTAGGTTGAATAAAGACACAAGTCCATCAAGTTCAATCTTTGCCTCATACCCCAGTGACATGAGAATTGTATAGCTTTCTTTCTACCACATAAGTTAGTCTTTATCAGACCTTCATTATTTGCCTACTAATATACAGTATAACCCTGTATGTTCCCTACTGAAAGAAATGTATCTAATCTTCTCTTAAATGTATCCATTATATCTGCCATAACCATATCCTTGGACAAGGAGTTCCATAATTTAACAGACCTTACAGTTAAAAAAAACATTCCTGGTATCCATTTGAAGTGACGCATGTAAAGTTGACCAGACGTGTGTTGCTGTGTATCCTGTTCCGTGTATGATCCGGTTTTGCCTGACCTTGCTCCGGTCTTCGCTGCCTATTCCATTGACAACCCAGTTTGCCTGACTATCGATTCTGTGTACCGATTTCGCTGTGCCTGCCTACTGCTCTCTGTGTACCGATCCAGGCTTTGGCTGACTACCACTCGCTGTGTACCGATCCAGGCTTTGGCTGACTACCGCTCGCTGTGTACTGATCCAGGTGTTGGCTGACAACCGTTCTCTGTGTTCCGATCCAGGCGTTGGCTGACAACCGCTCTCTGTGTTCCGATCCAGGCTTTGGCTGACTACCGCTCGCTGTGTACCGATCCAAGCTTTGGCTGACTACCGCTCGCTGTGTACCGATCCAGGCGTTGGCTGACAACCGTTCTCTGTGTTCCGATCCAGGCGTTGGCTGACAACCGCTCTCTGTGTTCCGATCCAGGCTTTGGCTGACTACCACTCGCTGTGTACCGATCCAGGCTTTGGCTGACTACCGCTCGCTGTGTACCGATCCAGGTGTTGGCTGACAACCGCTCTCTGTGTTCCGATCCAGGGGTTGGCTGACAACCGCTCTCTGTGTTCCGATCCAGGCTTTGGCTGACTACCGCTCGCTGTGTACCGATCCAAGCTTTGGCTGACTACCGCTCGCTGTGTACCGATCCAGGTGTTGGCTGACAACCGTTCTCTGTGTTCCGATCCAGGCGTTGGCTGACAACCGCTCTCTGTGTTCCGATCCAGGCTTTGACTGACAACCGCTCTCTGTACCGATCCAGGCTTTGGCTATTACTTCCCGCTGTACTTTTACCGCATTTGCCCACTGTTGCCTCCTGTCTCGTGTTACTATAGCCTGTGCCTTTACGGTTGTCTCCGGTTGCGCTACCTATACAGCCTGTGCCTTTGCGGTTGCTACCTATACAGCCTGTGCCTTTACGGTTGCCTCTGGTTGCGCTACCTATACAGCCTGTGCCTTTGCGGTTGCTTCTGATTGCTACCTATACAGCCTGTGCCTTTACGATTGCCTCCGGTTGCGCAACCTCTACAGCCTGTGCCTTTACGGTTGCCTCCGGTTGCGCTACCTATATAGCCTGTGCCTTTGCGGTTGCTTCCGGTTGCGCTACCTATACAGCCTGTGCCTTTACCGTAGCCTCGCTTGCGTTACTTATACTGCCTGTGCCTGCTCCGGTTGCCTCTGGGCATAACCTCTGAGTGTGGGAGTCTGCACCTGCCACTTGGGCTATCCTCTGCCTAGTCTTCTGGGCAACTCCAGTTGCCCCGCTCTGTTCCCCTGTTCCACTGGGGATTTTGCCATGCAGTACTTACCTTCGCCTGTGAGCACTTCCTTGTTGGTATTGTTGAGGATAAGTCCCAGTTCCAGTTTCTGTTCCAGTTTCACCCTCTGTAATTGCATTTATTGTGTATATTGCTGCTGATTGTACCCTGACTTGTGTCAGATCCAGAAGCGCTCCATCACTGTCTGGGTCTGGACTTGTGAAGGGCATTTCTGTTCTTTATTTATTTAATAAAGGTGAATTTTACCTTAACCAAATTGTCTGAGTGTTCATTAAAACCGTGACACACCCATATTGCACTGTTATCGCATCCATATTGCACCCAATTTGCATCATTAATGCACCAATATTGCGTCCTTAATGCTGCAACACTTTAAGATGCATAACTTTAATTGCGTCACTTTAAATGATTCGGCCGAATAGATGCGTCATTTTATGACGCAAAACTTTACATGCAACACTTTGATAGTAAACCCCCTTCCTCTAGCCGAAGTCTAAACCTCCTTTCCTCTAATCTTAAGGGTTGTCCCCGGTCATTTGATCAGGCCTTGGAATGAATAGCTCACCACAGTGTTCCTTGTGTTGACCTCTCGTATACTTGTATAATGTGATATGATCTCCTCTTAGTCGTCTTTTCTCTAGAGTAAATAAACCAAGTTTGTCTAGTCGTTCAAGTCCAACATTCCCTTATTTAATTGTGTTGCTCTTCGCTGTACCCTCTCCAGTTCTAGTATATCCCTTTTCAGAACTGGTGCCCAGAACTGTACTGCATATTCGAGATGAGGTCTTACCAATGATTTGTACAATGGTAAAATTAGGTTATCCACTCTCGTTTTAATACCCATTTTTATACAAGACAGTATTTGTTTGTTTTTGCTACTGCTATTTGACACTGGTCACTCTTTCCAAGTTTGTAGTTTACAAAGGTACCCAGGTCTCTCTCTAGCAACGAGTCCCCTAAAATTATTCCATTAAGTTCATAAGTAGCATTGAGATTTTTTTTCCCAAATTTTCTCTTTCCCACATTAAACTTCATATTCCATTTATTTGCCCAATCTTCCATTTTATTTAAATCCCTCTGTAGAGAGCAAATATCCTGTTCTGAATTAATTACCCTGCAAATATTGATATTTTGCTTTCTATATCTATTTCCAGGTCATTTATAAACAGGTTTAAAAGCAGTGGACCTAATACTGAACCCTGAGGTACTCCACTCTCAACCTTAATTGTATTGGACAATTGTCCATTTACAACCACATACTGTTCCCTATCCTTCAACCAGTTTTCTATATAATTGCCCCAATTTCCTTATTTTATATCCCAGCCTTCTGTGTGGCACTGTATCAAATGCCTTTGCAAAATCTAGATATGCTACATCAACTGCCTTACCATTATCTACCATTACTTTAACATCTATCTGAAAACAGATGGAGAGAGTCAGAGATGGATGATGAAATTAACAAATATATTTCTCCCTATCCCACGGATCATAAGAACCCTATAGTAGATCAGAGCAGACAGGGTGGAAATCATCACAGTGATCCTTATCCCCTTAAGGACCCTTGACTGTCCTGGCATGTCATGGGTTGGCGAGCCATAAGGATCCATGACGTGCCAGGACCATCATGGAATTCGGCTGTACGCCGTTCAAGAAGTCCTGAATGAGATGCATGAAAAAAAAACTGTCCGTGTTCCTTAAGTGCCAGCCAGTCCTTAACCCCTTAAAGATGACCTATCGTGCATGCAATCGTCACTTAAGGGCAGTTTTTTTTAATGTTCGCTTCCGGGTCAGGGCTTCTTAAATGGTGTGCAGTCTGGCACATCATGGGTCCTTAACGCAAATCTACCCATGACGTGCCAGGACTGTCAAGGATGGTTAAGGGGTTAAATGCCAAGCAGACCATGGTCTGCACTGTTGCTTCTATGGTCAGTGGAAGAACTGTGAGAATTATACAGGTGGGATTTCTTCAGACAGGGACATATACTACATCCATCTCCATAGACTCTACACCTAGCGGCTGGGGAAAGTTAGAAGATCTGGGCCTATCAAAAACCTCCATAGCTTTTCTGCTTAAAGCAAGAAAGATATACATGATTATTACACAATCACATTTGAATTTCTGTTAGCAGTCTATCTAGAAGTTATGTACTTCCTCATGCAGGACCTAGTCCCTGCACCTTCATCTCCCAGCACTTTGCATTACTAAGAGGACCGTGCGGGAGCTCCAAGTAGGAGATGGGGGGCATTGTGGAGGGGGTGAATGTGGTCGGGGGGGGCCCATGGCACTTCTTGTACCAGGGCCCTGAGGCTTCTAGTTATGCCTCTGAGGATATGTTATACCTGATGTAAGATTTAAGCACTAAGACTGCCTTTATTTTTGTCTCAGATAATGACTTTCTTTATTGTGACAGGTTTTTTTTTACATCTTACCCACAATTCTTTTATACTGTTTTGATCACCATGGAAAACAAGATCCACCGCTCATGTCATGCCATAAACCCCAAACCACCTTCATAATAGGGGGAAATTAACATTTCCATTGATTAAACCCTTTAAGTGCCAGAGAGCGTTGGATACCTACTGGGCAATCAGAGGGTTAAATGGGGCTTTTAACACCTTGAGGTTAGTGAGGTCTCTGAATCATTGCTCAGCAATGCATTGGTGGAGACATACCTTCATTCAAGGGGTATAAACCCCTCATTTAAATCTACTGGAGTTTGTGACATTGTCTTTCACCAATTATAGTGCAGGTTATTTGCTTGATAGTTGATAGTTGATGACTAAGGCCCTCTGTGCCTATGGGTGACTGCCATGGTTAACAGCTGTTCGTGCTACTCTCTCCATAGGGGGTAAGCCCATCTATCCCTTGCAATTTATCAGAGTGAATTAACTGTCATAATACAGTGAGCCATGCAATGTGACCCAGCTCTATCTGTCAATCACCATTCTTCTCTCTCAGCACCCAGCAGTCAACTTTGTGGCAGCTGAGATGTTGCAGCTCTAGAAATTCTCCTGACTCACTGACAAACTGGTATCTGGTCCATTAGGATTAAATTATAACAAGTGTTCCAGTGTTAACCCTGAGAGAAGATAAGCACATATAAAATTATGTCAATACAGAAATTAAACCATTGCTAGGGACATCTCCATTCTCTGGTGCTTTGGAACTGTCCCTAGCATCCAAGGGGTTAATGCTGCACACATTCTCTCTGAAAAATGTAGGTATTTTATTGTGATTTGAAGGAGGAAAGAATGAACCTTGGCACAATAGAGCTGTCATAGCTTGTGGTTCCAGAGACTAGCAAAAAAACACTTGACCTTTGGTTTGCTGGAATCTCTAGCACCAGAGGGATTCAATTACATATTGTATATTCTACTGAATCCCTGCTGATATACACGACTATACAGCAAAATGTAATTAAAGCCATACACAAGACATTTACTGTTCTTTATTCCAGCAGAAAGCACTGCAGTTTTCCACCTTCACCTTACATGGCACTGGCCTGTGAAGGCACTAAAGACAATCAACATGAAAAGGGAAGAAAAGCGGTTGTGACAGCACATGTAATAATGTAATCTTGTTCAGCCCTTAATTAACAATAACAGAACAAAAATAACTTTAATGTGCATCAAATGGGTTAACAGATGTAGAAATTCAATCAGAGGGAGATTTCACAAGCCCACTAAAGCACCTCACATGCTGCCCAATGGTGATTGACTTCCTATAAATGATCACATGGGGATGAGGAGGGGGGGTTAATGAAAATTTTTGAAGAAACACCAACTACAAATTCTGTATCCTAGCAGACTGAAGAAAGCAATTTGCCTTTCTAGACCAACCTTTGTAGCTAGGAGCAATGCATTGTGAATGATTGGCATTAAACATCTGAACAGGTGAATATGATTATTGACAGAAGGGAATTTTTAAATAGAAATGTGCAGGTCATCTCATTCTGTAATGGTATCACTAATTTGGATTTTAAATAAGGCTTAAATTGGTGTAAATCAGAGAGCAGGAAACAATGGACTCTCTCACCCTGAGAATTTGGCCCTTCACCCTGTGACCCCGCGATCTGGCTCAAACCCCTGAGTCTCAGGGGTGCATCTCTTCCTTGGTATTCATCTCTCCCTTGTTTGCCCAGACCTGTGAAGCAATGCAGATGTAGAACAAACCTTTACCAGGGGATTTGTGATTTTTCTGTTTCCCACACTAGCCACTAACATTCTCTTCTGTAAAACCACTGTAGACTGTAAACTCTCACATACAGGGGGCCTGAAATAGATTTTTCACATCAACTAACCCAAAATATATCACTGAGAAATAGGTTATCACTTTATTATAGAAAATAACCCATTGGATGGCTATCTGGCATTCAAAGGGTTAATGCAATTGGGTGCTTGTTCATGGGACCATGCCATAAATTTGGGTAGGGCCCAAATTATACAAACTGCACCATGCAGGTGTAGAGGCTGGGCCTGAGTTGCACTGAGGCACAGACCAAGCTCTATGTGCTGTCAAAACAACATCCCTTTCAGGTGTGAATGTCATTGTTAAACTGACACGTCTGGGTTAACACACTGCACTGAGCTGAACAAAACAGGCAATGGCAGTATATTCTAGCGATAAATCTATTGTTTAACTTAACCCTTTGAGTGTCAGAGGGGGGTATCTAATGCATTAACCTTCTGGTACTCATAGGGTTAAAACAACATCTTCTTAAGGAAGCCATAACAGTTCCCATTTTTCACATAGGAGTGGTAATAAAAAAGGGGAAATAAAAGCAATAGAATTAACGTCACAGCTATGCACTTCTTAACTGTTTGAGCACCAGAGGTGAGTTCAACACATTGCCAAGCAATGCATCGGACACTTTTGAAATTCGAAAGGTTAAAATGACTGGAGTATTTGTTTTATTACATACTGCTGTTTTAGTATAGGACACAAAGCTGAAGAGGAGCGATTTTGTAGCAAACCGACTTCACCACAGAACATGGGTGACCAGTCTTTCTGTAAGAGGCACACATTTACAGTCAGAATTTGTGCGGGCTCCAGGAGTGGTAATCAGATACACACTGGCAAATGTTTATTTATTTTTCACATGGAGGACCACTGATCTCTCTTGCATTTGAAACCCATTTAAATCAATGAGATTTTTTCTTTGCAAGATATTGTCCTCCCCTCTGGTCCTTAAGGGGTTAACATTCTAAATCAGTCTTATGCAGAGTGTTGGTACACACTGGCCTCGTGTAGGCATTATGCTAGCCTTGCAATTCAAGACTGAAATAATAACCTAGCTTGGCAGGAATTCAATGGATCGGTACCCAAGGAGAAAGAGAGATTTGCCAAAGGTCAGATATCAACCTCATTTCAAATTATGTCAAGTTGTCTCACTTAGTGCCCCATGCACATTTCCTTCTCTAAGGATTGCCACAGGCTTTAATGGAGGTATACATTAAATTATAATGACAATAATATTTAGTGCCAATTCCCAGCACTAGCAGGCAAGCTGAAATAACTGTTTATGTAATCTTGCAATGCAGTGAAGTGGAGCTACCATCTGATTCTATGGGTCAAGGGTCATGTACAAAGAAAAGTGGAGCAAGTCTGAGGCAAACCAGCTGCATCATATGGGGCAATCAGAACTGCAAATGTCTCTCTAGAATTTAAAGCCCATTTAAATCAATGGGATTTTTTCTGTTGGGCAGTTGGTTGTCTCCATTATTGGCTTTGTGTACATGTCTCCATAAGGCAAAAATAGTGCAGTTCTTGTGCAAGCCAGTGCACCATAGGGAACCAATATATTTACCTATTCATTTCAGTGAATAGGTGCCAGAGGGGTACACAATGCATTACACGCAAAGGGTTAAAAGTACCATATAAAATAATTAAAATTAACATTTTTACATAGTAACATAGTTGAAAAAAGACGTGTCCATCAAGTCCTGTCCATGCCAAATTACCCCTGCTGATCCAGAGGAAGGCAACCCCCCCAAAGAAAAAGCGAACATTGAAGCCATCTTCCATTAAGCCCCAAGTGTGTAGGGCAATTCCTTCCTGACTGTAGATGGAGTTGTCTGCAAGGCTGGTTTGCCCCAGAATCGCTCCACTTTTGATTTGATACATATGGCCCTAATGGGTTAATTCAGCAAGATAAAGTGGGACAATTCTGGAACAAATCAACTACACAGGGGACAAATGCAAACACACATTTATTGAAATAGGACTTTTAACCCCATGTACATAAATGTGAATCCAGGGAATTTTTAATGTATTTCTTGGGTTGCAGTTGGTTTGCTCCAGAACTGACCCAATCCCTTGCTGAATTAGTCCCTTAATTTGTTATTATGGAAACAGATTGTGTCATAGGCCAAGGGCTGCATGGTACAGAACTGTACTGTGACTGTTTTGTCTGTACATTGTCTGTACATTATCTGTCAGTCCTTACAGCTATCATTGAAGGCACAAAGGCTTTACTGCAGCCACAACAGCGCTATCTCATGAAAACTATGCATGAGCTAAGTATCAATGAGCTTTATGTATACAAGCAAAGTGCAATTATTCTGGGGCAAGTCAGCTGTATCATAGGAGATGAATGCAAATTCCCATTGATTTAAATGGGGCTTTTAACTCCTAGAATGCTAGAGAGGTCTACAATGCATTGTCAAGAAATGCATTGGAGACCTATCTAGTAGTTAGAAGGTTTAACCCTTTGAGTGCCAGAGGGGTGCACAACGCATTCAAATTAAAAGGAAAATGGAAAACGTTATCTGTCCCCTGAGGTACAGTTGGCTTGCCCCAGAATTGCTCAACATTACATACGTTCAATTGTGTCATATGAGGCAGCAACTAGCCCAGCTCCAACACATCTTGCTGTCCTTTCTTACAGTGGTACATTAACCCCAAAAGAGTTTGCAACACATTGAAACGCAATGCATTGCACACCCTTCTGGTTTTCAAAGGCTAAAGGCATGTACAAATTTATATTACGTTTTAATAGAATCACTATAGAATCTCTCAAATATCATAAGTAGTTGCATTTTCTGAAAGATGTTGAAAGGAAAACACCAGCTACAAAATGATATTTATAATGTGAAATTGTATCTGTTTCTTCAATTCTATTGCAACAAACTCTGTTAGTCACCCTTATGTTTCACTACACACAGATCTTTTCAATTAGTAAATCATTTTTAATTATTGACCAGATACCTAGTTGTACATCAATTAACTGGACAAAATTGAATGTAGTACAGTGTTACAGTGCAGTGTCTAACAAGAATCTGGATTCCATTGCAGGTGAACTTGGTCACTGGCTTAATCTACAAATGTTCCCACAAACTTCAGTAGGAATCTGCGAGATGAATCCAGTGATAACATAACTAGTATTATCTCCAGTTTCCCCAAAGACATCCATAGGAATATTTGAGATAAACCCATTGAAACCATTTGCTTCTTGCAATATAATCCAGTTTAAGATTTTCAAAATATGTTTTTTTACAGCCTGCAGATGTATTAGTGAATGCAGTTCTTTAAGCACCCCAAGAGCATTCAAATGGTTAAATTGACCTACTTTTCTAAAATGACAGAATGATATATATATGCTATTCAGAAGCAGAACAACGCATTGGGAGCGAGACCAGTTATAGCTATTGGTGGTAGACAGATCACATTTGTTCTCCTCCACCCAATTTGTCATTCTGTATCCCCTTAGAGAGGTTATTTGCCACACTAGAATCATCAAATGTGTAGGATGCCATGAATAGCATGTAAAATTGGGTCAACAGCATCCCACAATTGGCATAGTTGCAACACTATTAAAAATCCTGTTACTTACCCAGGGGACAGTGTGAAACCGTGCCTAAGGTGTATGAGAATTGGGATCAATAAATGTAGTTCAAACATTTTTAAACACAACTATTTTGGGAAGAAAACTGACCGTAAACTCTACATGTTGTATTATTGAGTTTATTGATCCAGCACAAACCATCAAAGAGAAAATGGACCAAAACAGTTATCAGACTCACTTGGGTGAATGTACAATACAATACAATTAGATGCTGAAATAGAGACTTCCCCCTATGGCTATTTAATGTCACCATACTCCTAAAATCTTCCCCTTAGCACCTCTTGTGCCAAGGGGAAAACAATGGGGCAATCTCTAATGTTCCTCTCCTCTATGCTGTGGTGTATATAGTGCAGGGCTTTTTTTACAGTAAGGACAGTAAAGCTATGGAATTCTTTGTCTCGGGATGTTGTACTTGCATCTAATGTAATTGTTTTCAAAAAAGCAACGGATACCTATCTAGCACAGAATAATATTGAAAATTATGACAGATGGCTTCAGTGCAGATAGGTTGTTGATCCAGGGAACTATCTGACTGCCATTTGGAGTAAGGGATGAATGTTTTTTACCCACCTGGGGCTAAATTGGAAATGGCTTCATTTTTTCTTTTTTTTTTTTTGCCTTCCTCTGGATCAAGAGGGGTGTTTTTGGCATGGGCTGGACACGTCTTTTTTTCAGCTTTGTCAGCTATGTTACTATGTATGTAGGCCAATGTCAGTGGTGATGCACTGGTGAATTCACACAATAGCCCTTTAGACTGATGTAGAAAGAACTGGAGCAAGTGTGCAAACCTGCAACTACCATAAGGGTAAAAAAAATGTTACAGTCCCCTTTGACTTGAGGATTTTACCTCTGAAGCAGGCAATGGATTGAAGACTTTGCTAGTATGCAAACAGGTAAAAGCCCCACTTAAAATCAATGGGAATTTTGAATAGTCACATATGGTGTAGCTGGTTTGCCTCAGAATCGGACCAGTTATTTTTAATACACCAGCCTCATTGGTGGGGGGAATGTACAAATGTGGCAATCCAGCTCAGCATGCATCTGCTCTGCTGGCTTTGTACTATAGCATTTGATCATTTTAGTGAATATCGCTTGCCATTGTTAAGACTAATACAAGCAACCTCAAAAGGCTCCTTAAGAGCATATGAAGGAAATTGGACTGACTTTACAGTGGTTTCCTCTGTGCTTTTTTATTACATATAGAAAAACTAAACAAAACGAGGTATAATAATAGATTTTCAGTAAAATGCAGAAGCAAATTAAGAAAACAATGGAACGTCAGAGCTTAAACAATGACTGCAACTTCCTATTTAACCCGTTGATGCTAGAGAAGTCTCAAAACTTATACAACTGCATCTGTATGTTTAATCCTTGGACTGCTCCTAAGTTTTCCAATGTATTGCAACACAATGCTTTTGGATATCTCTCTGGCACTCAAATAGTTAAAGATGTATTCCATACATAGTGAAATAGCTAGTGAAGGCGTAGGTTACAGTTTTGGTTTAACAAGGGTTTTAGTTAACATTTCTCTGTAGACTTAAATGGCAATCTATTAAGATAGCACATAATCTAGGCTGAGTATGGGGGGGGGGGGGAGTCCATCAGTTTCAACCTTTGCTAAACTGCATTTGTTAATCTATAGGACAGTGCTCAAAATTCACAGCAGCAAGCATATATTGACAGATCAGATCATGTAGGACAGACTATTGCACCAATATCTCCTTGCTTTTTCTAAGTACTGTTATTGACTGGCAAGTAGCAAATCACAACAATGGGTGTTCACATGCCATGAGGCTGCAACCCCAGACATTTAATAGTCATTGTGGACTTTAGTCCAGGCACTGGAACAGGGTCTCAAAAAGCAGAACTATGCTTGGATCACCAGGCAGGAATGTCCCATTGGACGCAAATTGGGATGTATGAAAAGTATCCTTTGTCCATGCTTTGTAAGTAATTCATTTACACACTGTATTGCTGACCTTTACTTAGCTAAAGAATAGTACATTTAGTGATGCACAGCCAACCAAGCTGAATATGAGCACATCTACATATAGAAAATAAATGAGAGACCCAGCATGAACTGGTACAACAGATATTTTTGTGGAATGTACCAGTTCATGGACTGTATTATATAACAGGCCTGCAGATTCATTAGCAAATATGGAGAAAAAGGATATTACCAATTTGTTGCTGTCATTTCTCTCTTTTTGTGATCTTTTTGGAATCATCCCTAATAAATAGTGACCATAAATGGGGCTTTTAACTCTTTTGAGTGCCAGAGGGGTACGGAACGTGCGGACAATGCATTCCGTACCACTCTGGCTCTCAAAGCGTTCACATTTTGAAGGGTATAAGAGCAGTGCATTGGAAACCTCTCTAACATTCCAGGGGTTAAAAGTACCATGCAAATCAATGGGAATATGTAGAAATTGTGTTTGTTCCCAGTGGTGAATTTGGTATGATTCAGCTCAACATTTGTCATCAGCTCTATTCCTGAAGTGCTAAGTCTGTTTTTTCTATCAATTACCTTGCCAAAACCTGGGCAGGTCAATCAGATTGATTAATGAAATGACTGATCAGCCGATACTCCAATAAAACCGTAGTAAAGGTAAAACAGAAAGAAAGATCTCTCACACTTGATGACTGGATATTCCATACTAACATGGTCTGTTCTTTGATGCACAAAGGGTTTAACTGAACACATTTAACCCTGTTAAGAAAAATACAGTAGCATATATCCATTCATATCTGACCTGGAATACTGAAATCTCCTTAATCTAATATATGTGTTCCCATAAAGTGCATGCAACTTTATCACTTAAGTCTCACTGGCTGATTTCTTACCCGCATTCACATATCCTTTGTAATGTGGTAGGAGTGTAAGGTGTTGGCACTCAAAGGGTTAAAGAAGGAGAAGAATGTTGTCTTTTTTTTTTCTGTTAAGTAAAACAAGTGTACTTTCTGCTAGATTTCTCTTTCAAGTTTTTTACAACTCCAGCTCGAAGCGGATTGGCTGGGAGTTGCGTAAGCACACATTCCAGCCAATGGCTGTGAGGTAATTGGAACAGAGACTGCCCATACATGAAGGCAGTCTCTGATCAAATTCCTTAACAATGGAAAGGGCATCGGGGGGGATGTGCTGCAACTCACTTTCTCCATCGCCGGTGGAGGTGCAAACAGCAGCAGAGAAATGCTATAAGGCCAAAATATTTCATGCTAAATGTTTTGCAATTTAATTATTAATGGCCACAATTTTATCCTGATTTGGGACATTTTATTTACCTAAGAACCCGCACAGCTAAGCATTCTTTAACCTTTGGATCTCAGAGAAGTACGCAACGTTGCATACCCCTCTGGCACTCAAGAAGTTAAACTATGAATAGATGTGCGGGGTATTTTCAGTGAACATTTACTTATGCCTATCTGATTTTTATAACTACAAGGCAAGAAGATGGAAGACAGAAAAGAGACGAAGAAGAAAGAAGACAGAAGACAAAAGAAAGAAGATAAGTGAAAGAAGGAAGATAGAAGACAGACAGTAGATGACAGACAAGTGTAACACAGATAAGTTAATGATCGGTGCTTGACAGTATGTCAAGCACTGATCGTTAGCTTTTTTTCCTTTGAGGTTCACATTACTGCCGCTATTTTGAGGTGTTTTGGGAAATTAATGACAAAATGGTCATTTGTCCACAAGACCTTTTCTGTGACCTAAAGTCTGTTGTGCTTTTAGTCAAGAGAGCAATTGATTACCGACAGACATTTTTGTGGTTGGCCGGTATCCATTTTTGCCCTACCGCGTGTTTTAGGTCAGGCAATTGAACTGAGGCCTTAATGTGTAATTTTGTATTGTAAATGTTCTCCAGTACATACTTGAAAGCAAGAGATGTCTTGGTGTATTCTTCCTGGTAAAACACTTTCTATAGATAAATAAAATGCTGGTTTGTGCACTAAATTCTTTCCA
The DNA here is from genome assembly GCA_037306005.1 of Rhinophrynus dorsalis. Taxonomy (NCBI): domain Eukaryota; kingdom Metazoa; phylum Chordata; class Amphibia; order Anura; family Rhinophrynidae; genus Rhinophrynus; species Rhinophrynus dorsalis. Next base: position 238,758,898 of record CM074722.1, read on the forward strand.
TGCACAATACATATTACATTTGCTGTTTAAGTATTTCTTTCTAACAAATAAAACAGCCAACAAAAATAAAGAACAACATGAAAAAAGCATTTTAGTTAGGAAGGATCTCCAGAGAAAATTCAGTAAATATGACAAAAGGGATTCCCTTCCAGATCTTGCCATTCAAGCTTGATAGTTACAGAATACAATAATACAGAAACGAGATGCATTTAAAAATAGCTCTTTATATCCTGCTATTACAGTTACATTATTATCACCCCAGATGACTAGAAACAATCCACATATTGTGAAATCCAGCTGACACAGCATCTGAATTTCAATGCCAACTGCTGTGTGAATTATAAGTAAAATCCTGTGTATATATATATTGTACAGGTGCTGCTCTTACAGGCAATTAAAATGCTCTCTTTTTCAAACAATTGTGATTCTATTTTAGCTTACTGAACTTTTTGAGCTGCTTACTTTTTAATTGCACAATCCCTATAAGTCTGTGTTCGGTAATGAGGTGAACTTATCGGTTGAAAGAAGTTCAGTGAGTTATAATGCAATAGTATATTTCCTTCAGGAGATTTGAGCAATTCTGGAGAAAGCCAGTATGGGATCTTCCAATTGTTTTACAAGGGAATTTTACCCCCCCTCCCAATACGAGAGAGGACTCAGGCGCATTCCAATGTTTCAGAGAAATGTTGGTTTTCAGTGGGCATTTAATTTGGGTATCTTTTGAAATGTCGCCCTCTATTGAGCGACATACATAAAGGTGCATTCTGATCTCTCTGGTTGAAAATGGAGAATGTTGCCCACATGGTATTTTTAATGCGCCTTTGTGTATGTCGCCCAAAAGAGGGCTACATTTCAATAGTGAACCTTTTATTTGTCACCTTTGATGCAGTAGTGGTTGCTCTTCATCAGTCTTAGAGAATTAAGATTATAATCCATTCAGGAAAAGAACCTAATGTATTCTGGAGCAAACCAGTTAATTTGTGGACAACTAAACTTTCAGTGTGATAGACAAGCTTATCTATCAGATCTCCAATCCACTGCTTTGTCAGTCTTAGTTATACAGTTTAACCCACTTACATTGAGAATCAATATGTTGCATGCCTTTCTGGCACCAAAAGGGTTAAGAGAACAGATATTTGGTTGTGAGGAAGGAGGGGACTGAAGGGTTTCTGATTCAGGAATCATTCATTCAGGAGATTAACACATCTAATGAAGACAAGATGGCATTAGAAGACTTCCTTCTGCTTCTATAGTAATTGTATTCCTATCTCTGGGAGTCAACCAAGGGACACCCTGATGTGCACTGTGAGTCTAATGTACTATGGAAACTGAAGCAATGCTGGAGCAAAATAAATAAATAAATCCTCAAATGTCCATTAAATTATAAAGGGGACCTTAACCCATTGAATGCTAGAGAGGTCACATCCCTGTATTCATCTGGAACATTTATAAATATAGACCAACTCACTGTAGAGGCATCAGGAAAGCAGTGCAGGAGTTAATAATGAGGAACTAGGAATTGGTGAAAAGTCCTGTTTTGTTCCTGTTTGAATGTATTTATTTTTTACACACACACACGAAAAAAAAAATTGTCCACTTTTTCCACAGGAATTCCCTCCCACAGAGAAAACCACAGATTTTCCCATAAGAACAGTCCTATTTTCCTACTATGTTTTTTGTGCTGGTGAAACTCCCTGCCTCATACTTTAAACATTTTTAACTTCCTGCCATGCAGCATGTTATAGAATAGACGTGATATTCAATGGATAACTAATATGACAAAAAATATATATGTTAAAGCTCTGTTTTATATAGTTATAATTGATTGTACTTCCATCTGTAAATGCAGAACAATCTAATGTAACTGTTGAGATATGCTCAAATATGCTTTTTGTCTTTTTTTCCTGCAAAAAGGAGAAGCTGCTAGTTGCATCAGGGATCCTGTTGGCTTCGCAAAGTGTTGATGATGCAGCCAATTCTGTGCAGGGAAATCCCAGGGAGAATTGTACCCAGAGGGTTGCAAGTTTTTAACCTTTTGAGTTCCAGAGGGGCATGCAAAACATTGCGAGGCAATGTGTTGCATACCCTTCTGGCACTCAAAGGGTTAATGCTGTTAATACCAAAAGGTAGGAGCAACATTTTATTTCTTTATCTTAGCTGCCCTTTAATTTCAGCAAATATATACATGTAAGCATGCATGAGTTAAATAAGATTCATAGTAACATAGCTGATGAGGCTGAAAAAAGACGTGTGTCCATTAAGTCCAGCCCATGCCAAAAACACCTCTGTTTATCCAGAGGAAGGGAAAAAACAAGTCCTCTGAAGCCATTTCCAATTTCCAAATTAATTCCTGACTCCAATACAGGTATTTATTTGGGTTAACAATTTGTGGACCAGAGGGTTGGGCATATCATTACGAAGCAATGTCTTGCACACCCCAGTACTCCTCTAATGGTTAATAAAGCAGAAGAAAATAAGGAATGAAGTGATAAAGTAAATTTTCTTTTATTACTGAAACAGCAGAGTTTTCTGCCTCAAGCCCTTACTGACATTAACAGTGGCTGTCATATTTATGCTTCAATATATGTTCATTGAGATATTTAAAAAAAAATTAGCTATGCTGAACAGAACCGTTTGTTAATTAACAGTTAGATATTGCTCCATTGACACTGAGAACATATCCTCATGTGAATGTCTGACTTTAACTTCTAACTCTGTAATTGTCTTGTATTGTGCTTGGCTCACAGTCGGTATTCCGCAGGAATAAAAATACACTTGTTTTTGTTTTCCAACACAAGATACTGCAGTTTTATTCCCTTTTCTACATTCCCTTAGTGGAAATGAAAATAATTGGACCCACCCACTCATCCACAGGGGATAGATACATAAAGCGGGTATAACAGCAGATAACGTTTATAGCAAAGATGTGTAAATTAGGTCAAAAGGAAATGTCGAAGGGGAAAGAATATTGTGTGTCACATGAAAGTGTTTATTGCTTGGATCAAGTCATACGTTAAACAAAGAAGCTTGTCTGGCTACTGAAACTATTTGATAGGGATAACAAACATTGCATTGTCTTGCTAAGCTATTTAGTAGTGTTGAGCGAGCGTGCTCGGCCGATGCTCGGATCGGCTCGAGCATCGCTCTGCTCGGCACATGGCGGTACTCGTACGAGTACCGCCATGTGCTCGCCCAACATGTTCGGGTGAAGAGGATCTGTGCCGGAAGAGGCACAGATCCGAAGACGCTCCGCTGGACCACCAGGGAATGGAGGTACGGGGGCATTGCGGAGATGAAGGGGGCATTGCGGAGATGAAGGGGGACATTGTGGAAGAGGGGCATAGACTCTATGCCCCTCTTCCACAATGTCCCCCTTCATCTCCGCTATGCCCGTCTTCCACAATGTGCCCCTTCATCTCCGCTATGCCCCTCTTCCACAATGTCCCCCTTCATCTCCTATGCCATAGAGGAGATGAAGGGGGACATTGTGGAAGAGGGGCATAGCGGAGATGAAGGGGGACATTGTGGAAGAGGGGCATAGACTCTATGCCCCTCTTCCACAATGTCCCCCTTCATCTCCGCTATGCCCCTCTTCCACAATGTCCCCCTTCATCTCCGCTATGGCATAGGAGATGAAGGGGGACATTGTGGAAGAGGGGCATAGCGGAGATGAAGGGGGACATTGACCAGGCACCCTCCGCTCATCAGAGCAGGGGGTGCCTGGTTTAATGCTCGAGTGCTCCCATTCATTTGAATGGGGCTCGGGTGCTCGGCCGAGCACTCGAGCATCAGGGGGTGCTCGGTCAGAGCACCCGAGCACCCGAGCATCGGGGTGCTCGCTCATCCCTACTATTTAGTATCACGGATATTCTGTGCATCACCGATAATTAAGGGGGAACTAGACATTAAGAATAATTAGCTCTTAATTTATGAGAAGGACTTGTTTTTGTCATTATTTATTTATTGAGCACCAGCGTATTCCGCAGTGCTGTATAATGGGGTGATAAACAATTAAGACAGCAACACTCATAACAATTATAGTGACAGAAAGAAGGTGGCGAGGTCCCTGCCATGAACAGTTTACGATCTAAAAGGTGTTAGATAGGTAGGTGCATTCTGACATATCTATATACTGTTTATTTTCATTTGGTCTCCATTTTAGTCTACTGCTATTTTTTCAATTTAAAATCTGAGAGACTGGTGTAACTGTAAATAATCCCATTATTTAATAAGTATGTATATTTCTGTATGTTTGTATATAATGTCTCACAATTAGTGTAAATATGTAACCTTTTACTGAAAACTATCCAGGACATACTTGAAAACGAGAGAAATCTCAATGTATTCTTCCTGGTAAAACATTTTCTAAATAAAAATAAAAAAAATAAATCCTCAGGAGTCATTCAGGTCTATTGAAGCCCATTATTTGTTGTCAGAATGTCACCTGCAAGCAGACTTCAATGGCGATCCCTATATACTGGAGACGGCAGATGTAATGCAGACCATTCTATTAACCTAGTTAGGTGTCCTTCAGACAGTAATTGTGTGTATAATATATTATATATGCACACACATCTGATTACTCCATGAATGACACCTACCTAAGTTGTTCAACATATTGACTAACTTAGGTAGGTGTCCTTCATTCAGTAATCAGGTGTGTGTGTTTGTGTGTGTGTATATATATTCTTGTACACACTAGAGAAACTGCGTCTTAGAGGGGTATGACAACAATATATATATGTTCAGGGCTTATACAAAGGGATCTCCGAAGACCTGTTCATTAACAGAACAGTACAAAGGGAAAGGGGCCACCCGCTTAGACTTTAGGAAGGGAGATTTCATCTACAGCAGCAGAAAGGTTTCTTCACTGTAAGGACAATAAAGGTATGGAATTCACTGCCTGAGGAGGTAGTGCTATTGAATACATTAGATGCCACTAAAAAGGGCCTGGATACTTATTTAAAAGAGCAGAACATAGAGGGCTATGTACGTTAGTATTGGGATTACTATTTAGTTAGTGTTACAGCTTACCTTGACTTCAGCATCCTCTGCAGGCGCCAAGCTTCAAGCATGCTGCAGGCCTCTGTTTTATCTGTTTGCTTCCTGTAGTCTCCTCCTACCTACTTCCGACTTTCTCTCTCTGAGCTGCTCCTCCTACTTCCTGTGGAGGACTTTAAAGGGCAGACTGAGGCCTGAATCAGTTGCCCTTGCGTTGTTGTTCATAGCAGTTCTGTTACCTTGGGCTCTGTGTATGACCTGGGTAGTCTTCCATCCATTCTAGTGCTGACCTGTGGCTCTGTCTGACTATTCTATTGCCTAACCCCTAATAGTGGACATCCAATCTGGTGCAGACTTGTGACTCTGGCTGACTACCTGAACTGTGTATGACCTAGCTTGTCTGACTACCCCCTCTGGTGCTGACTTGTGGCTCTGTCTGACTATTCTTTCGTCTTTTCCCCTGGTGATCAGACACCCAATATAGTGCGTGCCTGGGGCTCTGGTAGACTTGCATAGCTGACTGCAGGCATGAGTCAGTTTTCAATTCACTTCTACTGACTGCAGACGTGAGTCAGTATTCGCGCCTACTGACTGCAGGCGTGAGTCAGTATTCACCCTTACTGGCTCCAGGTGTGAGTCAGTGATATTTTCCTCATCGGATCAAGATCCTGGGTTCCTGTTCCAGCTCCTGTTCCTGGTTCCAGCTGAGACTTCCAGTGGCTAAGGCCTAGTCTCCAGCACAGTGGCTTGGCATTGCAACCTATTATTTCTGATAGCAGGCTTGCTAGCTATTACCCTGTGCTTATTCCTATTGTATATGTTGTATATATCCTCTTTATGTCATTTGTTAATAAACTGCATTAACTAAACCGTATTGACTCCTGAACTTCTCTGGGTAACTGTGACAGTTAGTGCTTGTTGATCCAAGGAGAAATCTGATTGTTATTTGGAATCAAGAAGAAAATTCCCCCCCCCATTCAAGGCAGAATTTGAAATTGCTGTATTGATGGGTTTTTTGCCTTCTTTTGGATCAACGATGGTAAACAGGAATAGGAAAAGGTTTGGACTGGATGGACGTAAGTCTTTTTTCAACCTAAATTACTAATATATATATATATATATATATATATATATATATATATATATATATATATATATATAAAACTATACACACTAACTGTCTGAAGGATACCTAACTAGCTTAACAGAATGCTTTGCATTACATCTGCAGTCTCCTGTATATGGGTTCGCCACTGAAGTCCCAATACAAATTACTTTTTCATTTAATTAATTTCAAAGTGGATCCTATGCCGGAATTTTGTATGTCCCCTTTTCACAAATTCAAATCACAGTACTGTGTTCTTCTGGGGTATACAAACTGTACGCTAAAAGACAAAAAGTTCCATTGATGTAAATGGATCTTTTTTTACCCCCTGAGTGCTGAAGAGGTCTCCAAAGCATTGAGTACAATCCTTCACTATCATTTATAGTTCCATTTAAATCAAAGAGAATTATTTTTTTGTGTGTATCACGTATGGTTCAGTTGTTTTCCCCAAAATTGCTCTAATTTTTATACAACATAATTGTATGTCTGTTTTGGTATATTGCATCATTATAAATTAATGACTCATTAATGTGACTAGATTTTGAGCTCACACAAGCACAGGCCACTTCCCACTGGTATCCTTCTGCGCATGTATGTCACAATGTATGTGTTTCCGCACTTTGTATACAGGTAAGGAATGTGTTGGTGCTTTATAAATAAAAGATAATAATGTAATTGATATTATTTTTCAAATTAACAAATGATGTCAATTTATAGTAACACTTTGTAAATTACATTAAATAGAGACTGTAATCTAACCTTCTAAGAACAAGAGGGGAGCACACTTTTCTGGTCCTTACAGGGTTTAAAATAAATACATATTCTTCTGCATTTTTAAATATTATTTTTTAAGTACACTTAGCTATAAAATGTAATAACCATTCTCTCCATATAACTGTGACCATTTGACCCATTTGCTTATCCAGCCGTCAAATATCAGACATGAAATGGATGTCGTGATTGAGGTAAACTGACAAATGAGAGATCAGAGTTTATTTCAACTCTCGCTCTCGCTCTTTAGCTTTTAACCATTTTTTTTTAAAAGCTTGAGAAAAAGTGTCAGCTAGTCTGCAAACATGTTAATAGCAGGTTTATGACAAGTTTTATAAAAAAAAATTCTCAGCACACTCATACTCAGTAAAACAATTAAAATAATTTAGAGGCTAACGGGGCAATCCAACTTACCATAGGGGGATAACGCATTTATTTCTCCCCTGTGGGGCAGCTGAATTTCACCAAAATCGCTCCACTTTTGTGTACTACATCAGACTCATTACTGGCAACATTTTATTTCCTATTCTAAATTGTACCAGACTGTGTACATTGGCTTGACAAAGTTAGGGAACAAAAAGTTGCCAACATTGTATGCGATGGTATGGAACATTAAAATCCTCTAATTGTTTCCCTGAATATCAACGTGCTGCAAATTTCTACTACATTGGAATGTAGGGAGGTGTTATTCTAAGGTTGCAAACTCAGTGGATTAATACACCAACTGTATACTTGTTCAAGCCTCAGGGTTGAGTTGGGTAATAGTGACAAATACTATCAGCTGCTGCCAGTCACTTTATCCTGCACTAATCAATTTGCCCTTTTCCCCCCACTGTAAAAACAGGATATTATCATTTAACTCTTTGCGTACCAGAGCAGCACGCAATGCATTTCAAAGCAAAGAATTGCGTACCCCTCTGGCACTCAAAGGGATATACATAATCTATCATCATTTAAAACAAATGTACACAAGAAATTATATATAAATATCTATGTTTTTCTGTTTTGTTTTTAACAAATACTAGCACAGAATACATACTATTTAAATAGATACTATCCTGTTATTTGATTGAATAATTCATGATTAGGCATCTATACTCAGAAAATGTACCATATAAATTAAGGTTCCAAAAAAAAAATTGGTATCTTAATCTTTTATTTTGCAATGGCCAGTTGAGCTAGTGGGCACACAAACAGCAAACCCCTTAGATGTTAAAGACTTCTCTAACATCCAAGAGTGTTATATCAGAATTTTAAATCCCTTCTGTACCTACTACGCCAGGGTAGTCAATTGTTGGACTCTATCTGTTGTCAGACCTTCAGCTGTTGGGGACTACAACTGCTACCATCAACCATGGCAGTTGTAATCCCCAACAGCTGAAGGTCTGACAACGGACTACAGCTACTACAGCTGTACTAAATTTTAAATGCTTTGAGAAAATTCTAGCAAGCAAGCCATAATATTTGATGCTAAAAACTGGACACACCCCTAAGTAGCTCATGAATATCTTATAACATTTATGAGAACATTATCATTAGGTTGAGATTTTAAAGCACTAAAGGAAGACATCCCACTTACTTTAGCATAGAAGCTGTTACATCCTCTTGTTAAATGATGTGAATGATTCTTACACTGCAATAATACTGAAGAGTGTCATAAATTCAGCTTGTTGTAATCTAAATTATTGAACTTCAAGGAAACATTGTAGAAAAGAAATCTAAATGGATATAATGACTTCAATTTCTAATGGGAATCAGGTTAGCAATTTACGATTAATGTGCTTCCTTTAAAATGTGTACTTGTCTTATACTTAATGATAAATCCTTTTTTCTTAGTCGATTGAAGGAAGCAGGGCACAAAATGGAAACTCCCCACACATCCTACCATAGCCAGCTAGTTAAATTTACATATAGAAAAGAGGTAAGGACACCATGACAGAGGAGCCAAGAAATGGCAGGGCACCCAAGCCCAGAATAATAATAGAAGGAGATTACTTAGGGAGAGATACCCTGTACCACTCAATCGACTAATCAATTAGCATAAAAATGTGCCAAAGCAGTCCCAACAACACAGGGAGGGACAGAAAACTAAAGAATGGCCGCTTGTCAAATTTTGCAACCAAAACGGACATTTTGGGATGGAAAAACTTTTTCTTTGTGGAATTTTGCATGAGTATGAACAGACGACCAAGTAGTCACTTTGCAGGAGCTGCAGATTCCTGATGTTTTAGAGGCCATGAAGTACTTAATGGTTACTCCTTAGTGACTGGTGATGAACTATGTCCATCCTTGGTAAATTTCCCTAAAGGTCCTCGCATGTCAAGTATTTTTTGCTCACAGCCTTCCTGCGGGAGCGCTGGGAGCACTAGCGGCATTTGAAGTGGACTGCTACAAGATTGGAGTGGTCCCGTTAGGTCATGTGTGCCAGCTCACCGAATTAGATAAAAGCGGTCCTTAAGAGGAATCCACTCCCCAAGACTACTGATGTTAAAGGGTTATGTAGAAAGGACTGTAACTCAGAATGGAGCCGATTTGAGACGGAAAGCTTGTCAAATAGTCCATCTGAACATGCAACAATATTGGTTTTAGAAGCAGATCTACCTTTTCTAGAGTCTTGAGGGAGAACAAGGTATCGGTTTACCTGAAAGAGTCAGTAGCTTCTGCATATTATTTAAGACATCTAACCATGTCCGACTAAGATAAGACTGTGTGAGTCAGGATGTAAAGAGGGAAGAACCAATTCTTGATTGATGTGCTAAAGGGGTGAAAAGTGGAGAGGACTTCTCCAGTTTATCACTTCTCCTGTTCCTATGATATTCTATAGCGTCTATAAACAAAGATCTCCAAAGCTGAAGAAACTGGAGAAGTGATATCACTATAAAAGTCATCTCCACTTTATCACCTCTTTATCACTGCTTAGTGAATCTCCCCCAGAGCATCAAGTTCACGTTGAACATAAAAGTCAAAGTAAATTCTCCAGTTTCTATGATATTTTTAGCAGACAAAAGTTTGAGACCTTTCAGCATAGTCTGTATAACCGAGTCACTGAATCCTTTGTGAGCAATATTTGAGGGAATTGAATATAGCTTGACATTCCACAATGTTGATAGGAATAAAGACATCTGTCTGGGCCACAGACCTTGAATGGCATGGCAAGCGCATCTCCCTCCCCAACTGAGTTGTCTGTTAAGGTTTTTACCCCCTTCCAGTCTAGGATTGAAAAGCTACAGCAGCTGGTCAGAACTGGAGCCATCATCCACCAATGTGGTGACTGACATGGGTCTTAGGACAAAATTACCTTCTAATGAAGATGATTAGGATCTTTGTTACAATGTTGGAGCGTATTCTGCTGTAATGGTCTCAGAAAGAACTGAGTAAATGGCTCTGCCTCCATTTTTGAGACCATTGTCACCAACAACTTCATGCAATCCCTGACAGATGGTTACAGAGTCAGCATGCTGCATTCTTTTGTCTGTAAAGACAATCTATTGTGTAAAGTCATGGAAACTGACAGCTATACTAGATCTGAGTGGCTCCATCCATGGACACAAAAGATACTTGTTGATAACTTATGTCCAGGACTGGTCAAAAACCTCCATTGTTTTTGGGCACTCTAAAATTATTTCAATAGAAGCCCTTGCACCTGTGCATCTTGGAGACCACGGCAATCACTTCCATTATTGTCAGGGACAGTGTCTCTTAAAGAAATGTGGCTGTCACTAATGGATCCTTTTGGGATTCTGGATGGGAAAAGTAAATGTAATGTGGTTAAAGATATATGTATCATTGTGTAATCACCTGAAGCACCCACTTGCTGAAGTTGAGTTATTGCGTTGTGGCATGAAGTGTTTGAGTCTTACCCCACAAATGCAGGATATAGGGGGATATCTGAATGCCTACTTTCAGGATGAAGATGGCATGGAAGCCCCTGATTTCATGATATACTTTTTGCCTGCCAACTGGGTTTTCAAGAGAACTTAGGTCTCTTCTTTGGGAATATTTCGAATGAAGGCTGAATACAAAATACATGACAGGTTATACACTCATGCAAATAATTTTTACATTTAAATTCCATGGGAAGTGAATTTCTTATAACCATTGTCTTATGTAAATCATGCCCTAGGCACCAGCAGAGTCATCCCTTTGTAGCTAGCTAAGTGCTCCAGTAAATAAGTGTGTAGAGATGCAGCCAAAGAAGCCTAAGTCTGCGGAAAGTATGGGATAACTCTCTAAGTGCCAGAATACTCTGTGTCAGATAATACAGGGTTCATTGGACCCAGGGCTGCTCAAGCCACCCTCTCCTTGGAAGTATGGATAGGATAGTTTGCCACTTGTACAACATGTTTTCTAAAGTGTTGGCAATAGAGCCTGGGAGTGTTTTGGCTAATGGCTAGCTGAGGATGATGAATGTTGCTAAAAGGTAGAGTTTCAGCAACTGATGTTTCTTCTTTTAGGGCTTCCAGCATGTAAATATGAGCCACAAAAGCGATGTCTGTCCTTTCACTGAAGAGTAAAATATATGCATTGCGAGACTTCCCTGTTATTAACACTTGGAGTGTCAGAGGGGCATCTTAAAGTGTTAGACAGGTTTTTGTAAATCTAAGGGTTAAAGGGATATTTTATCCACTTCAGCCATTAACAAAAAGCAAAGCAATAAGACTCTGAAATGGTGCATTTGCTTCTTTCTTAATACCGACATTTCAGTGAACAATAATTGGCCACCTATTTTTGTCCTTTCAGGAGGTTTGTTACATCTGTTCCACTGTATTGAAGTATCTTGTAATTTACTTCAAAATCTGCTGGCAGTGCACTCCGCAATTATCTGGCATACAATGCATGTGATTTACATTCTGTGCTGATTTGGGGGTATAATTAACATTGTTGATCGCCGAGTTGAAGCAAATTGGCCAACACTCATATGCAGTTTGAGACAAAATACAAACATTACATGAATATAAATAAAAACCTTCTGTTCTACCATTTCCCGGGTTTGGGTGGAAAACTAAATGTATTTGCAGGGTTCAAGTCTTGACAGATCAATATTTTAATGGGGGAAATGTATTCAAAGTACTATCTATTTTTAAGAATTGGTTAAAAAGAGGTTTTATTAAGAGGTGTTCAAGAGTTGTATCATGTCCTTTCATTTAAACTAGTAGGCAGATTATCATTTTAAATGATGAATGGAGACATTTGAGGGGAGGGGAGGCAGTGCTCATTATTTAAATTAGGGCTGTCCAAGTTCAGTCCTCAAGGGCCACCAACAGGCCAGGATATAAGGATTTCCCTGATAAAGTACAGGTGAGTTAATCCGTGTCTTATTCATTTTCACTGACTTATTTGTCAGGGAAATCCTTACATCCTGGCGTGTTGGTGGCCCTTGAGTACTGAACTTGGACAGCCCTGATCTAAAGCAAGACACAACCTGACACAGCATGTAACAATTGTGTAATGGTAAATTGATGTGATTGCACGTCAGGCTAGGCATCCTTATAATACATGATATAAAGAGATTCAAATTATTTTAGTGTAAAATATTTTTATTATTGGTCAAATTAATTGTGCTTATTCCTATAATACACTTTAATATAAAGATTAGTCATTCACATATGCCTATATTTTGTGTGTAGAGATTATATTTATCCTCTTTGGCATATGGGACATTAAATGTCTGCATTAACTCTTACTTTCTTAAGATTTTTGTTTTGATATTTGTAGGAAACAAATGCAGGAGAGATAAATTAAGATAAAACCTTTTATAAAATGAGTAGAAGCAGATGTGTTACTATTTTCTCCTCATGAGATCAACAGCAAGGTTGAGAAACGCTGGTAGGTATATTTTTATTGTTTGCATTCCAGTTTATATTTTTCTAAATATGTATGTTTATATTATACCACCTGATATATATGTGGTGCCTGGGGGAGATGGTTACATATGCAAGTAGGGTTGAGGATGTCCCCACAAGAGATCCATTAACCAGTCAGAGTGCTGTGGGAATACAAGTATATAAAGGTGAAACAAATATTTGATTTGTTTGCTTTTGTGGAACTATGTAAGCCCTTGTTTGTTTAATCTTGTGAAGTTTAAGGTCCTGCATTTGGAGGATTACATCTTTGCACAATGAACAGTGCTCTAAATGTTGGAAAGTGGCATAACAACCCTTTACTTGTGTACATTGTCATATACATCTATAGCGACCACCACTCTTGGTAGTACTATTCTGTTAGATTTTGATTCTGACTTGATGAAAATAATACGATAAAACAATTTGGTCTGTACCCATGCAGTCAGTACAATGGACAACACCTGCCTTATCCCCATTCTTACCTTCACAAAACACTTGAAAAAAGCATGTTTATCAGTTCTAAAACGTAACTTGTAATTTACAGACATGTTAAAATTAAATTTATACACTTTCTGCTTGGGTTACCCAATCAGCTCTTTTCTGATCTGATTTAAAGCCTTTTGAACAATGAATGAATGAATGCCCTTCTTTGCTGGGACAAACGCACCAAACAGACCCTAGCTGATCCATCATGCAATAATGTAGAGCAGGAGTGTACACCCTACACAACAACAGATGTTGGTCTACATCTCCCATCATCATCATCATCATCGTCAGGTGCCAATTGAAGCTGACAAGAATTGTAGGTCATCAAAAGCTGGATACCACAGGTTACATATCCTCGTAAAAAAAGAAAGAATACTAGCTATAAGTTTGTCAAAGATATTAGATCAATAGCTCTAGTGGCTCAAGTCCAGAGTTTTGAAATGCTTATTGGCTCTTCACATTTGGTCTGCTCTGCCTGCTGCTTGCCAAAAGTCTAATAGTGATTCAACAAGAATAATACTGGATATAAGGCAAATCAGTTTTCATCTCAACTACTAGTGTGTCAGGCAGACACATGGAAGATGGCCAGCACTGCAAAGAAATATACACAAAAACCTGGTGAGCTCCAACTAGCTAATCAATAGTGTTCAGTTAGTTACCCATATATATGGTAAATTTTTGCTTATATTTCCTTGCATGTGTTTCAGGAGGTTTTGAGGTTTTTGCTCCTCACCTGTTCTTGGTTGGTAGTCATCTGTATACAGGTCTATTAAGGAAGCTATAAATACCTCCCTTCCTTCCCCTACAAGGGTTTTGCTCACATCAGGGGTAAGAGACAGTATCAATGCTTTTTAATTGCTTTATAGCAAATACATGTTCCCTTCAGATTTTAGGCACACTGCTCAGTCTGAGGTGCCTGATGGGACAAACATGTTACTAAACCTGTTCTCCACATTTGATTGTACTGTTTAATACCTCTGTATGTCTATTACCAATTGGACAGTGCTGCAGAATTAGTTGGCGCTATATAATAATAATAAACCTCAATGTTTATTATCTGTAGTAAGTCAAAGGTTATTTATTGGTAAGTGATAGGATCTGATGCACATACCTTTTTTCTCTCTTTACATTCTTTGTATGACACTAGTTCTTACTGCGCTCCTAACCATATGAATAATATTGATAACCTAGCTAGAGCTCCCCAAGTGTTGTGCATATTTATTTCTAAGTGTTTTGGAAGGCTTTAGCTACTACATATTTCTGGACAGCCCTATGGTTACCTATATATATATTTGGTATTTTTTGTGTATATTTCTTTTATGTATTTTTGGAGTTTTGGCTCCTTACCTGTACTTGACTATATACCTATGGTAGATGCACACATGTGCTTGCTGAAATTAGGGAAGATATAAATACCTTCCTTACTTCCCTCACAAGGCTTTTAGAAGGAATCACATTTTTAAACACATTATAATAAATATATGTTCACTTCAGATTTTAGTCATATAGGGACTTGCCCGATCTGACATGCCTTGATGGGGTATGCAAGCTTCACATGGTTTGGCCATAAGCATTTCACTAATACTCCATTTTGTTACCTCACATCTCCAGCTCTGTAGATGTGAGGGACAACTCACTTACCCAAGCGGTGCTGCAGTAAAGAGACCGGGTCCTGTGCTCTGTAATTGTCCCACCCCCAAGGCTGACTTAGCTGGCCCTGCTCTGCCTGTGTGTGTCCTGAGCAGTTCATGATTAGCAGACAGAGCTTCTGAGTCCCAAATGCCTAGCAGTTTAAACTGGTATGATTTAATTCTTCCTAACTAACTGTACCCATTGTTAGAGAGGCTTAATTTATCATCTTTTAACCCTTTAAACCCCTGTATGCTTTAGGGAAGTATAAATCATCAGTTATTAACCCTTTGCATTCCAGAGAGGAGTGCAGCAATATTCTATTACTAACCCACTGGATTCCTCATATGTGCAGTATATCCCTGATTAACCCCTTGCATGCTAGTGAGGCATAATTCATCACTAACGGACCCCTTGTATGCCACAAAAGTGAATAAAGGTGTTAGTTAATGATGAATTATACCTTTTTAGCACACAAGGGGTTATTCATTGAGGTACACATTCCTGTGCAATGTGTTGTGCACCTATGAGACATTCAATGGGTTAATGGCAGAGCACATTACTGTACACCTCTCTGGCATGCAAGGGGTTTATAACTGATAATTTATTGCATACAGTAGGTTAAGGGGTTAATAGATAAGCATTTATGCCTCTTTAGCAAAGTGGCATGTGTGTGGGGGGTGTAATAGGCTGGAGCAGGAGGACTGAGTGGGGAAAAACAGTTGTATTTAACCCTCTGAGTGCCAGAGGGGTGCACGGTGGATTGCCGGCACTTGAGGAATTTTATTATATGCATATAGATTAAAATACCAGCTAGTGGGCCAGTTAAATAAAAAAAAATCCCCAGGGCTGGTACTGCACCACAATCCGCCCCTGCCTGATATTACAATTAATGTGAAAACTTCCACAATAATCTTTGCCACCAAGTCCAATTACTAGGGATAGTTTTTGACTCTGCTCTCTCCTTCACTCCTCAAGTACTGTCTCACACAATGTCCTTTCATTGTTACATCTCTAGAATTAGACCTTTTCTTACACAGGACTCTACCAAAACCATAGTCCATCATTGTTTAGCAGTGCTATTGCAAAACCCGCCTGTCGTAGATCTTATAAAACTGTCACCCCTTCGGTCCTTCAGGAATGCTACCACAAGTTTCATTCATCTCACTTGTCACATTTCTACTGTAACCCACTATGTTATTTGCTACACTGGCTCCCAGCATCCTTAATCAAATTAAAAATGTTGGCACTCACGGAGTCTCACACAAAACAGCTCCCCCCTCATCCGTAATCATCTCTAAATACATCCCAAAGTACCCCTTATGCTCAGTAAACAATTTTCAACTTGGTTCACCCTGAACACTACTTCTCACTTGGACTCCTAGATACTCCAGAGCAGCTCACTGTGTCTGGAACTCACTGTCACACTCCAGACTCTCCCCTAGATTTCATTCCTTCAAGAGTTCCCTCAAAACCAATCTATTCAAAGAAGGTTACAGCCAAAAGTGCCGCTGTAGTAACTTTACATCATCGTGGCTCTTTCCAAACAATCTAGGGGCCCAATTCTACAGTTGGCCCAAGTCTTTCCCTTCTCTCTAATGACACAGAATCCAATCTGAATATACCTTTGTATTTCACATACCCCCCCCCCTCTAGTTTGTAAGCTTTTTGTAGCAGGGCACTCTCCACCTTTTGTATCAATTTAAGTGTGTCATGTGTTTGTAATTTGTTTGTACTAAGTTCCCTAATTGTACATTGCTGCAGAATGTAATGATGGTTAATAATAATGGAACCAAAGGAAACTGAAGTTGAAAATGTTAAGTTCATGGATGTGGTAGATTTCAATCTATGCATAGAACAGTACTTTACTTATTTCAACCAATTTCCTACACTTAGTTACTAAGAAGAATTGGAGCACAAACCAGCTGCACAATAGGAGACAAATAAAAATTGCCCAAATTAATATCAACTTAAATGGGGCTTTTACATTTATGAATGCTAGGGAGGTATTTAAGCAACGAGTTGGAGACCTGGAATTCAAGAGGATTAAAGGACAATTTGAGCACTGGAGGGGTATGCAACTCATTGTTCAGTGTATTACATACTCCTATGTCTTTCAAAGTGTTGTCAGTGGAAATTTATATTTGTCTCCTTTAGTGCAGTTGGTTGCTCCAGTTCTTCTTAGTACATCTCTATGTCATCTCAAGCCTATCCAGATTCAGAAGTTTTAACTTGTTAGACATAGACCAGAAACACTATTATTTTAATGCAGCTCACCTTGTACATATCCCTCATGGAAATATTTATGTAAAAGCAAAATTACACAGAGGCTTGTATTATTGAAGAGTAACAGTTTATGAAAGAATGACAAGCCCTTTTTCTTTTACCACTGTAAGACAGGAAAGAGGAAACAAGGCAATGCATAATATTTATTCATGTACAAACTGCTTAGCTTGGAAGGAAGATGATGTATGGAAAAATAAAGGGTCTATTTATAAAACATGGAATTAAAAGTGCTGCTTTACAAAAGGAAACTGTCAGGTGGATAGTTGCCCTCTTGGCAGGTCTGCTTCTCTGGGAGAAGACACACAGAGGAAGCTGTGACTATATTGAAGCCCCTGGGAAGGCCAATTAATGTCAGCAATATGACACTCCACTATTGTCTTCACTTCCACAAGAGAAACTAAACCGCGATCTTTGCAGTCTTGCAGTTCAGCCACATGGGGTTGCAACCATAGCTCCCATATATGTTAGCGAGTGGCTATCCAACCCAACACTAGAAGTCTACTGTGAATACTTAGCCCAGCCCCCTGTCAGTCAAGGGGGTCAATTATCTAACCCCACAAAAGAATGAAAGAAGCAGTTTTGGGGCTGTACATAACAGTCTTGGAGTTTTTATTAAGTCTGCTCCCATAGGAAGAAACTTAGCATAACATGAATACTGAACTTTAGATTGATACGGGCTCACTGGTGGCAGATGAGTTATACAAGAGCATTATTTTATAAGTCTCATATTGCAAAACAATTACCACTTCTAAGTAAATACAGCGGTACAAATATACCTTAAAGGGATAGTAATACTTCATTTTAATTTTATTTTGTAGGCATTAAAAAAAACATGAAGAATGATATAAGTCTTATCTCTCAAACCTTTATGGTTTAAGAGATATTCACAAACAAAGTATCCCCCCCTGTTCAACCAGATCAGAAGGGAGGTGTCCAGGTAGACTGCAGAGAGGGACAATCTTCAATTAAGATAAGGGAAAAACCTGAAAAGCTTGTCAAGGGGGGCAGGGATTTCATTGTTTTCATAGGAATAAGAGTGTCCCCTTCTGTTATCTGCCTGGTCTATGGACTGCATTCCACATCTGAGAAGAGATGGTTTACACTAGGTAAAAGAGGCGGGGAGGGGAAACTTTGCTTGTGAATATCTCATAAACCATAAAGGTCTGAGAGATAAGACTTATATCATTCTTAATGTTTTTTAATGCCTACAAAATAAAATAAAGTTAAAACGAAGTATTACTATCCCTTTAACACAAATATACCTTAACACAAGGTATGCTAAAATGTGCCTCTCCCTCACAGTAGGGGTAAAGGTGTGTAGAGTATAAAGAATACTACCAATATGGCTCCACTTAGATTAATAAACACCGGCTTTATGCATTTCCTGTTTGCTACATGAAGTGAACCTGCACATACACAGTCTGGTCCTCTACATTTAACTTCTTGGATGCAAGAGACACCTCAGAAGAGAATCAATGTGCTGGAGCCATCTCTTGCATGACAAGCCATTTTCTCTCCAAATAATTAAATTAGACCAATATGTGGTCACAATTCTGTGTGCATTGTCTCCCAGAATTCATTTTTATATAATACCAGAAAATATGCCCAAGTGTCAGATGTGATTCTTGGTTAGTTAATTCCAGGACCCAAACTCCTACCACTTGAGTGGGAATCATTTGGAATCCTGCAACAACAAATCAGATCTACCTCTGGACATATCCAGTACTGATTGAATATTCCTATTGGGTACATAATATATATAGAAAATGAATGTTTTGTGGCCACTGGGATTTTCTGCCGAAAAAACAGAAAATGGGTGGACTATTTATTTTATTTAGAAAATGTTTTACCGGGAAGAATACATTGAGATTTCTCTCATTTTCAAGTATGTCCTGGATAGTTTTCAGCAAAGGGTTACATATTTACACAAATTGAGAAACATTATATATACATACACACAAATATACATATAAAAATATATACAGTTACATACTGTTTTTAGATCTAAAGAAGCATTTACTTTTAAAGGGGAACTTTCACCCCGCAATAACTAAATCTCCACTTACTGCTCACCTGGCGACTAGCTGCTTAGTAGCGCTAGTCGCCAGAAATCTTACCCGGTTCTCAAGATTTCGGCGTTTTACAGGAGCAGGAAGCACGGACGTCTCTTCACAGTGACGTCCGTGCGCCTGCGCTGTCAGTCCCTTGTGCACCGTATACTAAGCAGCTAGTCGCCAGGTGAGCAGTAAGTGGAGATTTAGTTATTGCGGGGTGAAAGTTCCCCTTTAAGCATTTTAGACTGGGGTAAGATCTGATTATTTCAAGCAGATTATTCCAGACATTTGGAGCTCTGAAGGAGAAGGCAGAACGTCCTGCTTCTTTCTTGTATCATGGTATACGCAGTGAGTTGTTAGTAGTGGAGCAGAGGTTATAGTTCGTATGGAAAGCGGGAGTGAGCATATTGCTCAGGTGGTCTGGTAGTTTAACAGAGAAGTGGTTGCGTACTAAGCAAGAAAGGTGAAGGGCACTTCTAGATTAGAGTGTTAACCAAATTAGTTCTTTAAAGGGATGGTAATGTTTCATAATAAAAGCAGCTCTAATTAATCATCATAGTATTTGGACTTTGGAGAGTGTTATTTCAATTCTGTCAGAGTTGTAGTTCAAGAGTAATTCAATGGCAAAGTATCCCCCTCCCGCCCATTTTACTGATGTAACACTGTTCAGCCAGATCAGAAGGGAGGTGCCCAGGTAGACTACAGAGAGGGACAATCTTAAATTAAGTTAAGGGAAAAACCTGAAAAATTTGTAAAGGGGGGCAGGGCCTTCATTGTTCTCATAGGAAGAAGATTGTCCCCTTCTGTTATCTGTCTGGTCTTACAACCAGATTCCACATCTGAGAAGAGATGGCTTACACTAGGTAAAAGGGGCGGGAGGGGAAACTTTGCTTGTGAATATCTCTCAAACCATAAAGGTTTGATAGGTAAGACTTATATCGTTCTTCATGTTTTTTTAATGCCTACAAAATAAAATAAAGATAAAACCAAGTATTACTATCCCTTTAAGCATATCACAGTGATGGGTAGTGTAATTACACTGGAGGATAAAGCGGCATAATGAATTATACAGAGTGTCAGTTTTACCAAGATGGATTTGTGGGGCAGGAGCATATACTACGTCACCATAGTCTATGACTGGCACCAACATCTGTTGTACAGTATGTTTTCTCCCCAGGGTACTTAAACATGATTTGTTTCAAAAGATAGTACTTATTTTGAGATAAAATTTAGAGGTTAATTTATCAATATGAAGACCAAAAGTGAGGTTGGGGTCAAGCCACATACCAAGATATTTGTAGGAGTCCACTAGGGCCAATTTACAATTAGACTCTGTTACGATGGATTGGTTGGTTTTGTCACGATTAAACAGTTTGCGCTTTGTACCATATATCATTGTGACTGTTTTGTTAGTGTTTAAGAGCAGTTTGTTCTTTGCTATCCATCTTTCAACTTCAGAGAAGTCATGTTGTAATATGATTTCAAGTTGTGATACATTTGAGTTTTTAGCATAGATTATGTTGTCATCTGCATACATGTACAGAAGATGATTTGCAAACCATGGGCAGATCATTTCTAAAAAGAGAAAATAGAAGAGGGCCAAGAAAGTAACCCTCGGAGCCGGGCGCAGGTAGGCAGAGAGGGACATGACTGGGGTTAGTCAGTGTAGGGATTCGGGGAAGAGGCGTGTCATGGGCGAGCGGGGGGGGGGGAGGGGAGTAGGTATAGGCTGACCTGCTTCCGCTTCCTCTCCCTTGCTGTTTCGGCGCGGAAGGAGCTGGGACGGAGCTTCTGTCGCGCCGCTGGTACAGGTAGCTGGGATGGAGGAGTTGCTGGATCGGGTTCGGGAGGAGGTTGGGCGGCGCGGGGTGGATTGGCTGCGGGCCTGTCTTGGTTCCCCCTCTGCTGCTCCGGCTGCGGTTCCTTCTGGGCCGGCCCCCCCTTTGGGGTTGCAGTCTGCCGGTTCCCCTGGGCACATTAGCCGCGCGGGTGGCTCTGGCCTGGGCGCTTCTGTAGGGGGTGCCGAACCCAGGAGGGGGAGGGCTCGCAGGTCAGCTCCTCCTGAGCGCCTTTCTCCTTCCCCACCGCGGAAGTCTGGCAGGGGGCGCAGGCGTAGCTCCAGTCCCAGGCCTCAGCGCAGTGGTGGGTCCAGGCGCGCTCAGCGGCGTCCTGCTAGCCATGGGGCTGCTGGGGAGGTGGTGGATGGTGCGGCGGGCGGCTCTGGAGTGGGAGCCCTTGGGACTTCCCTCCCCCAGGTGGCTGTGCAGGGGACGGCTGGAGGGGCTCTCCAGGCTGGGGGTGGTGGTGTCGCTGGGCTGGGGAGTGCTGCGGTGGATGCTGGGGCTCCCGCTCTCCTGAGCGGAGCTGGGGATGCTGCTGCCCCGGGCTCCTTGTCTGCTGCGGGTGGAGTTAGGGGGACGGCCCCTCACCCCCTAGGGGGTTCTGTGGGGGGGGCTTCTGTTGTGACAGGGGGCTCTGGTGGGGTTCCCTCCTCTGATGGCTTGGCGGCTGCGCTGCGGGCCTTGCTGGGGGCTCCTGTGGGGGCGGCCTCATCCGTGGCGGGTGGTGGCCTGGCGAGTGTGGGGTCTGGTTTGGGGACGGTATCCTTGGATTGGAGTACTTCTGCTGTGTCTTCTCTTTCTAGCTCGAGCTTGGTTGCTGGGAGCGGTCCTGCTGGAATGGATTCCTCGACACCTGGCGGCAGCCTCTCTGGCTCTGACACTGGTTCTACTGTGGTGGGACCTTCAACGGCTGCGGCTCTTCCTGGATCTTCTGCGGCTCCGCTTCCCTCACGGGATGCGCAGCTTACTGGTGAGCGGTCACTGCACCCACATACACGACTTCACACTTCTGTAGTTAGTGATGGGGGGTTGGGGGGCCCTTCGGTAGGGGGTGGTTCTGGGGATCCTGGGTTCCTTGGTTTTATTGCAGGTTTGCGGGCTTTGTTGCATAGTTGGGGTGGTTCGGCAGGTCCTGGGTCCTCGGGCTCTGGTGTTTGGGGCGCGGGGGGGTCGACGGGTCTGTCGGCGGCTTCGGCGGGAGCGGCGGGCGTCGGCTCGGTGGGCGCACTTCCTTCCCCTGTGGTTAGCGGGTCGGTTTCCTCGGTCCCTGGGGTTTCGGTCGGTGGGTCGCTGGTGGCGGGTTCTCCGGCTCCCGGGTCTGGGGTGCTGGTTTCCTCCTCGGTTGGG
This sequence comes from Rhinophrynus dorsalis, assembly GCA_037306005.1. Lineage (NCBI taxonomy): Eukaryota > Metazoa > Chordata > Amphibia > Anura > Rhinophrynidae > Rhinophrynus > Rhinophrynus dorsalis. The sequence continues at coordinate 238,781,261 of CM074722.1, forward strand.
GATCCTCCCAAGGGCGGGGACAAGCCTCCTCCTATTTCGGATTTCGGCCAAGGGTCAGGCTTACGTTTGCTTTGAGGGCCCTTTGGGCGCTCACTTGAAGCCTGAAGTGCGGGAAAAGGTTTGGAGGCGAGAGTATATTGATATTTTCACTTTGTTGCCTCTGGAGCGCTTTAATTTGGACAAATGGGGGAAGGGTAAGGAATGGCGTAAGGAGGAGGATGAGGATAGGAGGCGTTTTCGGCTCAATCCGCGTAATTTTGGGAATTGGCTCCAGGCGTTTTGTATTCTGGCCGGGGTGATTGGGGAGCGGACGCCGGAGCTCTGCTCGGCACTGTTCTGTTATTTGGACTCCATTTGGGAGGCACACCGGGTGTATGGCGGGATGGCTTGGCTCCAGTATGACGAGCAGTTTCGCCAGCGCATGGCGGTCCGCCCTTCCCTGCAGTGGGACCACAAAGACATCGGGCTTTGGCTTAAGGTGATGACCCCTAGTAGGCTCCCTGGGCAGTCTTCGGGGGGTGGTTCTTCCAACCCCTTTCCATCAGCCGCCGGAGGGGCGAGTTCAGCTTCCTCTTCGGCGGGATCGCGCAAGGGCTGCTGCTTTGCCTTTAACGATGGCCATTGTAAGTGGGCTTCCTCGTGCAGGTTCAAGCACGAGTGTTCTGGGTGTGGGGGTGGACACCCCTTCTCCCGCTGTTTCAAACGGGGTAAGTCAGGTGCTGGAAAAAGGGACGAGCCCAGTGAACTTGGAAAGGATGCTTCCGTGGCTAAGGATGTACAGCAATCGGGATCACGCTAAGTTGTTGGAGGAGGGGTTCCGGGTCGGTTTTCGGATCCCTTTTGTGGATGGTCCGGGGGTTTTGCGGACGCGTAATTTGAAGTTGGCACGGTCCTGGCCGGGGGTGGTTCGGGACAAGTTGGCCAAGGAGGTTGGCTTGGGACGGATGGGTGGGCCTTTTCTGGCCCCCCCTATTGGGAACTTACAGGTGTCGCCACTGGGGGTGGTTCCCAAGCGGGAGGCCGGCAAGTTCCGCTTGATCCACCATTTGTCGTTTCCAAAGGGGGGCTCGGTGAATGATGGGATCGCTGGGGACCTTTGTAGTGTTTCTTATACCTCTTTTGACGAGGTGGTGCGTTTGGCGCGGGCGGCTGGGCCTGGGGCCCTGCTGGCCAAGGCCGACGTTGAGGCGGCTTTTCGGCTCTTGCCGGTTCACCCGGAGTCGCAGCACTTGCTGGGTTGTTACTTTGAAGGGGGGTTCTATATTGACCGGTGTCTCCCCATGGGGTGCTCCATTTCTTGCGCCTATTTTGAGGCTTTCAGCTCTTTTTTGGAGTGGGTGGTGCGACAGGACACGGGGTTATCATCTGTGATTCACTATCTGGACGATTTCCTGTGTGTTGGCCCGGCTGGGTCGCGGGTGTGTGGGGTTCTTCTGGAAGCTCTTCAGCGGTGGGCTCGGGATTTTGGGGTTCCTCTGGCTCCGGACAAAACTTTGGGCCCCACGCCGGTGCTGGTCTTTTTGGGAATCGAATTGGATTCTGTGGGTATGGTTTGTCGCCTTCCGGAGGACAAGGTGGTCGAGTTGCGGGCGCTTATCAGATGGATGTTGGGCATGCGTAAGGTGACGTTACGTCAGCTCCAGTCTCTTTTGGGAAAACTTAATTTTGCCTGCCGTATCCTTCCCATGGGGCGGGTGTTCTGTCGGCGGCTGTCGCTTGCTACCGCAGGGGTTCGTTCCCCGCGTCATTTCATACGGCTCACGGCGGCCTTGAAGGCGGACCTGGAGGTTTGGCGTTCCTTCCTGTCCGATTTCAATGGTCGGACGTTGTGGCAGGAGAGGGGATGGTCCAATGTTGATTTGGATCTGTTTACGGATGCTGCAGGGTCTAAGGGTTTTGGGGGCTTCTTTCAGGGTCGTTGGTTTTCCGGCTCCTGGCCGGATTCGTGGGCGGTCTTGGGGTGGACTCGCAATTTGGTCCTCCTTGAACTTTTTCCTATCGTGGTGGCTGCCGAGGTTTGGGGTCCTTGGCTGCAGGACAAGGCTGTCACGTTCCACTGTGATAACATGGGGGTGGTGGAGGCTCTGAACGGCCTCACAGCTAACTCGTTGCCGGTGGTGGCCCTTCTGCGGCACTTGGTGTTGCGGTGCCTTCGGGGGAATGTGTGGTTTAGGGCTAAGCATGTTCCTGGTGTGCAAAATGTAATTGCGGACTCCCTGTCTCGGTTGCAGCTGGATCGTTTTCGTTCCCTGGTGCCGGGAGCGGCGGCGCGAGGGGAGCGGGTGCCGGAGCACCTTTGGACTTTGTGTTGAGCTCTGTGGCCGGTTTGGTGCGCGGCACTGTGGCGCCTGGAACGTGGGCGGCTTATGCCAAGGTCTGGGAGTCCTGGTTTCAGTTGGTTCGGTGGGCTGGTTTACGAGACGGTGGGGCGGGCAACACGGACCTGTTGCTTTGGTGTATTGGGCTGTGGAGTGCGGAAGGTATTTCCAAGGCGGCGGCGAGCCGTCGCATGGCGGCGTTGGCTTTCCTGTTTAAGCTTTTGGGTTGGCGGGATGTTACTAAGGAATTTATTGTGCGTTTGGCTTTGCGTGGCTTTCGTCGTGGGGTCTTGGTCCGGGATAGTCGTCGGCCTGTCTCTTTCCCCTTGTTGGTAAGGTTGCTCGGGGTCCTGGCGTCGGTCTGTTTTTCTGATTTTGAATGTCGGTTGTTCCGGGTGGCGTTTTCGTTCGCTTTCTTTGGGGCTTTGCGGGTGGGGGAGCTGGTGAGTGGGTCTCGGTATTCTGGGGGTGGTTTGCAGGCTTCGGATGTCGTTCTTGAGGGTGAGTCGGTCCGGTTCCTCGTTCGGCGCTCCAAGACGGATCAAGAAGGCAGGGGGTTTTCGGTGTCTTTGTTTGGGAATCCGGGCTGTTTGTCTTGTCCGGTTTCTTCCGCGCGGGAATTTTTGCTGGTTCGTCCGTCGGTCGGTGGTTCCTTTTTAGTCCATGCAGACGGTACGGCTCTTTCACGTTTTCAGTTCATTTCTGTTTTTCGGCAATCGTTGGAGGTCCTTGGCTTTCGGGCGTCGGAGTACTGTTCTCACTCTTTCCGTATCGGTGCGGCCACTCAGGCGGCGCGCTGGGGTTTGGGGGAGGAGTTTATTCGGCGGATTGGCCGTTGGGAGTCGGTTCGGTTCCGTTCTTATGTTCGGCCGGGTTTAGTTGAACTTCATTAGGGTGCTGGGGGTTGTTTTCAGTGGGGCCCCATTTTCCTGTTGTTTCTGGGAGGGGGGGGGTGTTTTAGTCTGGGTGACTGTTTTCCCTCCTCTTTTTCTTGTAGGTGGTCGGGTGTGCTCGGTCTGGATTGTGGGCCACTCGTATGTTTACTGGGCGGCTCGGAGGGCGGCTCTCCGTCCTTCTGGAAGGCAGTTGCACTTTGATCGCAATGAGGTGGAGCTGCGGTGGCTGGGGACTTCTGGGCTTCTGTGGGAGCGGGTGTTTCCGGAGATTGTGGCCTTGGCTAGGGTTACGGCCTCTCCGGACGTGGTGGTGATTCATGCGGGGGGGAATGATTTGGGCGTTTACTCTAGCAAGTACCTTATCCGTGACATCAAGAGGGATTTGTCTCGGTTGTGGGTCCTATTCCCGGGCCTCATCATTGTTTGGTCTGAAATTATCCCACGTTTTTACTGGCGTTGTGCGGTCTCGCACACCGCCATTAACCGGGCCAGGATTAAGGTCAATAGGACGGTGTCTTCGCACGTCAGGAGGCACGGGGGCCTGGTGTTGAGGCATACTGATGTGGAGGGTCAGCGGAACTTGTTCCGTTCGGATGGGGTGCATCTGACGGACATTGGTCTTGACCTTTTTAACTTGGCTGTGGAATGTTTTGTGGAACGTGCTGTTCGGGTTTGGCGGGGGTCGCAGCGTTAAGGGGTTCACGCTGCGTCCTGTGGCGGAGGGGGGGATCCTTGGCGCTTTAAAGTTGGTTGGGTGCCTGGCTTCTAAAGGGCATGGGGTCCCTGGGAAGTGGACAGGCAATTGATTATGGATACCCACTGAGCTGGTAAGGAGAGGCGGCTAGTGGGGGATGTGCCCAAGGTGGGACTGGTGGCGGCGCTAAGGATCCTCCCCTTCTATTTAATGGTTATGGTATTGTTAATACTGTTAATATGTTGTAAATTGGGATTATTTGACGTTAAAAAACTATGTTGAATTTGTAAAGGAATAAATGAAGCTGTGGCCTATTTTATCCAAAGTCACGCTTGTAGTGTGGTTTTTTATGGGGAGTTTGAGGGGTATAGGGAATGAAAAATGGTCCCTGAAAGTTGACGTTGCCTCAGTCAAGTAACCCTCGGAGCCGGGCGCAGGTAGGCAGAGAGGGACATGACTGGGGTTAGTCAGTGTAGGGATTCGGGGAAGAGGCGTGTCATGGGCGAGCGGGGGGGGGGAGGGGAGTAGGTATAGGCTGACCTGCTTCCGCTTCCTCTCCCTTGCTGTTTCGGCGCGGAAGGAGCTTCCCTCCCTCCCTCCCTACCTTTTTTGTTTGGGGCCTAGGGAGGGTTGGTGGTTCTTTGATCTCCTTGGGACTGTCACAGCGCGTGGCGGAGGGGGGGATCCTTGGCGCTTTAAAGTTGGTTGGGTGCCTGGCTTCTAAAGGGCATGGGGTCCCTGGGAAGTGGACAGGCAATTGATTATGGATACCCACTGAGCTGGTAAGGAGAGGCGGCTAGTGGGGGATGTGCCCAAGGTGGGACTGGTGGCGGCGCTAAGGATCCTCCCCTTCTATTTAATGGTTATGGTATTGTTAATACTGTTAATATGTTGTAAATTGGGATTATTTGACGTTAAAAAACTATGTTGAATTTGTAAAGGAATAAATGAAGCTGTGGCCTATTTTATCCAAAGTCACGCTTGTAGTGTGGTTTTTTATGGGGAGTTAGAGGGGTATAGGGAATGAAAAATGGTCCCGAAAGTTGACGCTGCCTCAGTCATGGAGCCTTGTGGAACTTCACTTGTTACTTTGAGTGGAAGGGTGTCATTGTCAGCAACTGACACACACTGCATTCTGTCTGATAAATAGGATCGGAACCAGTTTAGAATATTATTACGCAATCCTGAGCTTTGCAGTTGGTTTATAAGAATATTATGGTCTATTGTGTCAAAGGCCTTGGCAAAATCTAGGAAAATGGCTCCAGGGAGTTCACCATTTTCCATGCCAGTCTGGATATCATTATTAATAGGTGTTAGTGTTCCTTAAGTGTCTGCACATGCACATAATTTTTCTCTGTCATATGACAATCTTTAACAATTCATGGAGCAGACAGTTGTAGAACACATAGCTCTGCAATGCTTTGCATACCCCAGTTGCCCATGAAGGGATAAAATTGTAGTAGAGAACAAGGGAATTGCACTCTGAAGATAGGCAATGGGTAATTATAATATCCCTTCAGACACTAGAAATGCTTTACAATGTGCCAAGACATCTTAGACAGCCAAGGTAGGCATTAACCCTTTGAGTTGCAATGCATTGGATACCTCTCTGGCACTCAAAGGGTTAAAATCATTTGAGAAGAATATGCTGCTCACAGATCTAAACAAATGTAAATAAAGATGGGTAAATGGCAGTTTAAATGCAGAAAAAGCCACATTAGGCCAAAATATTCTCATTCTAGTTTCTGAAATTATAAGGTAAAAAACATGCCTATTGCAAATAAAGTAATTACAATATTCCCTCTGTGAGTATCCATCCAATAAATTCACATTAACGTTTGAAATCAGCAAGAAGAAATTGAGTATCAACACAAAGCAGCACTGGAACAATTATGCAACTTCAATTTAATTGTCGACTTGGAACTTTCTTCAACAATATTCTTAGTAACATTTGCAGAGAAAGATTTTGCAGATGCCACAAGAGTACCTTAAGATGCATTATAATTGATGTGTGAGATATTAGTAGCTGTGTTCTGTATACAAGAGAAGATAATGTAAGCAGGTGCAATAAGAGTGAAAATGTTGATCCTCTTAAAGAGGAATTGTCAGCTGTCGAAATTTGTACCTCAGTGGGATCATACATCTTGACTAAATGTGCATAATTATTCTTCACGTTAATTTGTTCCACAACTTTGATAACACAGAAGGAAGTACGAGGAAAGTTCAGGACAGATACAATTTTTCACAGAGGCTGGACCACACAGATAAGGGAGCTCAGCTCTACTGTGATTAAACTGTGCCTAAGTACTAAAACAAAAATATCTAAGACCATTACACAAACTGAAAATCAAAAAGTACAGCATATAGCCATTTTAAATTGGTAATTCTAATGAACTAAAATCTGGTGATAAAGAGTCAGCTCTTTACTTTAGTGTGTTTGTGTTGTCTCTTGCATTCAAAAGGTAAAGAAGAAAAAAAAACACAAAGTGTATCTGATGTGTGTTGATTGCTGTGTAATGAATGAATAAAGGGAGCTGTTCTACCATTTGTGGCATTTCAGGCTCATTAACATGATAATCATGTACCATCATCACCTTGATGTTAAGGTCTATCTTGTTTCTATTAGTTAGTCTTCTTTGATCTTCTGCCTCTTGCAAATGTCTTCATTTTTAATTATTAATGACATTTAGAAGGCTATTTAAGGCAGGATTAATCATTTTAAATGCAGCAGCTTTACATTAAAGGGAAATGCTTACAATATGTGTGTGCATTTATGATACAAGAGACTTTCTAGACAACAAGAGTTCCCTGCAGAGTCCTGGAGGCATGGTCAATACATGACACATTGAAGGATTTAGAGATATCATTTCTTGAGGCTGATGTAGTAAAATAAGAAATTCTATTGCAAACCATATGGGACAAATGAAGACATCTATTAATTTAAATGGGGGTTTTAAACCAATGAATGCTAGAGAAGTCACCCATACATTACGGGTTATGCACCAAGGCGTGATAAAGGGGAGATGACTTCTCCAGTGACATCACTTCTCCAGTTCCTATGTTATTCTATGGAGCCAATGCACAAAGCTGAAGAAATCTTAGTGCATAGTGTCCATAGAATAACATAGGAATTGGAGAAGTGAAATCACTGAAGAAGTTATCTCCACTTTATCACCTCTTTATCATTCCTTAGTGCATGTCCCCCATTGAGAGGTTAAGCCCTAATTAAATCAATGGGAATTTTATGAATTTGTATCTGTTCTCTATGGTGGGAATTCTTCCACAGAGCTATTGAAGTTGTTGACACAGAGTAAAACAGCCTCACATGGGTATACCGTGCTAGAAGACATTCATTGTATTAGTGCAAGCTACACCCAGGTATACAATGCATGTTAAAATGGGGGATCGGTCATAGGTTTCATACTTGAAAATATCTATTTTCTCAGAGTCAAAGACAAAAACTGTGTATACCAGAGTTGCAGAACATAGTAGCACTTTATAAATAAAAGATGATAATAACAATAATAAAAAAACAATAATAATAATAGTTTGCACTGATTTTTTTTTTCATCTATTACCCAAATGCAAGTGTTGCTCTGATTATGTTTAAGTGTGGAGGACTGAAGATTCTGTGGTATTAGACCTCACTGGGAAGGGTGATAAATGTGGAGGCTGCTGCAAATATTGTGGGATTGAATGTCTTATACAAGGGAATAATTTGTTACCCACTCCTGGCCCTCATGCACAAACTGGAAGCCTGGCTTTCACTGTGTTTACCCTGTGTGAATGGATTCTATCTGCAGAAAAGTGGTGCAGGTCTGCAAGGGATCTTAAACCATCTCCAGGGGAGTTGCTAGGTTCAGAAGATACCCATGGCTTGGGTCAACCTAAGGTTTAATTAGTACACTATGTAAACCCATTGCAGCATTACTGATTGGGAGTTTATCACCATTACAAGCTCCAAGTTGGCAACAAGACCGACCGGTTTTACCATGAGATATGAGGTTTTAGCTCACACAGCTAGTACCTAGCAAATCCCTGGGTATTTGTCTTTTCTTGCCCTGTTTGTAGCAGTCATTGCCAATGTCCCAGGATGTGGCTTGTGTTGCATACTCCAAATCCACAGAATTGTCTGTACTATAACTGCTTTGTGCATGATAGTTTCCTGCTAAATCATAGCTCTCTCTTCAAAAGCTCTGCTGATTTTCTCCTGTTTATTTGTTGGTCTGATTATGTCCAACACTGTTAAATCTGGCAACCTGAAAACTCAGATTATAAAAAGAACAGTAAACTTTTTTAAAGCAGCAGTATACTTTTGTTTTTTATGAAAAACTATATATTGTAGGGATTTTCCTGTTGACTAAAATAAGAGTACTCCCACTGCTGAGAGATGCAGATTTCCAGAGTTAATACAGTTTAAATCCATGTTTTGTTGTGGTTTCTTTTTTTTTTTTTTTTTTTTTTTACAATAGCACTGCCCTCTAGTGGTCAAATTCCAAGTAGTTATGCTGTTACATTCTCATGGGGAGGAAAGTCAGTGTCATACAGTTCTCCACAGAATGTGATAGAAACTGCCTAGTCATTTCATGACAGTTAGAACTTCCAGGAAGTAAATGAACAGTAAATTCACTTCCTGATTAAAAACAACTGACAGCAGTGGGCCTGTCTTTGTTTTACTCAAGAGGAAAAGCTCTATAAGATATACGTTTTCATAAAAAATTGTTACTGTTCCTTTAAAGGAATATAGGTTCAATGGCTTTTCCTGCTGCAAAAAACAAAGATTCTCCCACTGTTTTGAGATTTTTCATTCAAAAATTACAGCTAAAGTCTGAAATATTTTTTTAAAAACTATTTTTATTTCTAAAGAAAAGGCACATTTAAATCAAATATTTTTGTCCCCTATGTTGCAATTAGTTGGTGCCAGGATCTTTGTAGTTGTACATCAACCATACTTCATGACTCATTTTGCAGTGAGGTCCCCAGGTCAACAGGGAACATGTACTTCTCTCAGTTTTGGACTGTCGTTTAGTTCTGCCTCAGATCCCTGCTTGATAAAAAAAATAAAGAATTACCCCTTTACAAATTTATCTAGTGATGGTATTTACATCATTAGGCCCTACCCACCTTGTTATTAGGTAAGGGTGGCCAATCGTGATAATGTTTTCATTTCATAATGACAACCAAATAAACAAAGTATCATATTTACAGGATTATAGTATACCCAAACTGTAAAATAAAAAATATATTAAAAGAACAAGAAAACTACCAAACATAATTAAACTTTGAGGTACTATTATTTTGTTCAAATACTATCAATACATGATTGGATCCAGTCCCCCAAAAAAGACATGCTAGACCTGGAAAGAGTAACCAGAGATAGAAAACAAAATTAACCCCTTAACCACCAGCGGTCGCAGGGTGTGTGGTCCTTTAAGGACCCGATAGAGAATTTCGGCGTGCCACCCCACGTGACTGATCATGTGGGGCGGCACGCCGAACTGAGGGACTGAAAGAGATCGCTCCGGTCTTGGAGCGATCAAATTCAGTCCCCGGTATAACTCACCACGCTCCTGCAGGAGTGCGGTGAGTAATAGTACGTGACGTACCAGGACCGTCACTGGTCCTTAAGTGCCTGACCAGCGTGACGGTCCGGGTACGTCACCGGACGCTAAGGGGTTAAAGATGGATTTAAACACTTTAGTTATGAGTTAGTGAATTTCATATTTTTACTGCTCTTATCCTTTCCTTTTGTGAAAGGTGAAATATTTTCTCTAATCTTAGTGGATGACCTATTTTAATCTGCACAGTTCTGCTGATGAAAAGGTTTCCAGTGTATTATTTGTGTTGCCATATTTTTGTAATGACTAATAAAGTAAGTCACTAAGGTAAATCACACTACATCTGTATACAGGTGCTGCTTATTTATGATGTTTCGCTGGTATAATCAGATATATTGAAGTTTTTATTTGCAAAGCATTGCTTTAGAATACTTTTTCCTCTGGACACTATGAAATATGCTCTGAGTAGGTGTATCTTTAACTTGAAAGACCCCTAGGCAATGTTTGTAAATGGTCTATAACCTAGAAAGAAAGAAGAGTCCCAGAAATGTAGAAGCATACAATTGTGTACTTAAATGAGAGAGAGAAATAATGAATTTGGCCAAGTCGCCTAAGCTGCTGGTTCTCATTGCTGAGCATCCTCTACTACACTGCAAGTTGTACCATTGTTTGGCTTGGTATATTGGAGGACAAAAAACATGCTTCTCTTCTGTGTTCTCATCAAAATGTACAAAAGGACATTCGGATACAAATTGAATGTGTTATTCAGGTTTTCACTTTATATAAATGATCAGTATTAGGCTAGCATGAAGAATACTTAGGCTTACAAAAACCTTTTTTTCCCCCAAATACTTTATTGAAAAAGTCAGCAAAAGTACAAACAAAGCATGTATACAAATGCAGAAAAACTACAACAATAAGACATAAATAGCAAATAATCCTGCAGAAGGAACAGTGTAAGATAAAGGAAGTGCACTAGCCAAGTAAAATAACATAAAACACGGACAACAGGACCCCTAAACAAGGGGATATAGGAAGTACCTCCCCTCCTACCAAGTAAATGCTGAGAAAAACGTAAAGCAGGAGACAAAACTAGCGTCACTGAGGAAAATTTGTACAGAGAGCTCAAAGTCTTGAGAAGAACAAAAAAGAAAGAGGAGAACCAAGAAGAAATAAAAGTAGGGTAGGTATGAAGAACAGAAAGGAGAGGGAAGGTGATAAGGGGAGGGAAAGGAGGGAGAGAGGAGGGAATTCTAGAAGGTGGCGACCCCACTAAAAGGAAGGAAAGTCCATAAGCCTGACAGTCCTCTCACACATGAAACAAATCCGTTGATCAGGTTAAATGCCCCGGAGGAAGGTGTCGAATCCAGGGATCCCACAGAGTATCAAAGACCCCATAACAGCCCGTAACAACATAATGCCGTCTATGTGCAGACGAAATAGGGCCCCCAGAGTATAGAGATGTAAGGACCGCCAATTCTGGAAAGATGACGAGAGTTGTCCAGGGGGAAAAGCAGGGTTGGCCACCAGAGAGGTCCTAGGAGAGGGGTAGGATATAAGAGAGTATTTTGAGTTCATGGAGGACCAAAAGGAGAGGAGATGGCCCATAATACAGTGGGAAACACAGGCGGGGGAAAAGCAGCAGAGATGTGCCAGATCGATACCCGGGGGAAGATAGTTGAATGCAGTCTACCCATTCCTTCCGAGGATTCTGAGTGAGAACCAATAATCAGACAAAAACAGAGACATTATAATATAACAATAAGTCCGGGGCACCAAGGCCACCATCATGAGGGGCGAGACGGAGGAGAGAAAGGGGGAGACGAGGCTTTCGAAATCTCCAAATAAACAAGTTTACTATACGTTGAATCGATCTGACATAACCAAGAGGAATACGAGTGGGTAACATTAAAAAAAATATATAAGATTTTGGGTAGCAGAATCATCTTGGAAAGGTTAACTCGACCTAGCCACAAAACGAAGAGTGTTCCATCGTTCAGTGTCTTGTTGTAGTGAAGAGATAAGAGGAGGTAGATTTGCCGAGACCAGATCCTGCGTGTTAGGGGGTCAAAAGAATGCCCAGATATTTAATATTTAATGCGTCCTCCTCACTTCCTCTACATATCTTCCTGCCAAACACAGCTAGGGGAAGCGCTCCAGCACTCCAAACCTGCCCTCCGTCCCTTTGATATCACCATTGATCCCCCCTATGCCCCCAGTCCCTTCTTACTCCTGGGGATTCCATTATGATTAGATTAATTGGTCTGGCTCTGACTGACTAATTTCTAATACATTTTTACAAAAAGGTGTGCTTTGAGATCCTTCTGTTGATGGACATGGATCTAGTCTAGATTTAAGCAGAATATAAGGGAAGTACTAACGCTTGGGTTTGTGTGTGGCATGGGTGTGTAATTCATTTTAAAATAAACAAAAAAAATTAATTTATTTTAAACACTCATTCATATAATTGAAATGCATGTGGTAATTGCACATACTATGGTAGAAGGTGGATCATGCTGGCTCCCGGGGTGTGAGTGAGTGTGAGTGAGAGAGTGTGAGTGAGAGTGTGAGTGTGTATGATTGTATGTGAGCGTGTGTGTGTTTTTTGCCTGATGTGTTTGTGTCTGTGGTGTAGGAGCGAGTGGCAGCCATTTTGTTTTTTCAGTTACTTGGATAGTGGTGGGCAGGCTGCTTTGCAATGCGTTGCGTACCCCTCTGGCACTCAAAGGGTTAAGTTATGGTAACATAGCAATATAACACATTGTGACTCTTCAGTTAAGGCAGCGTAGCAATATGCTGAGAGAACAAATGTGGTGTTTGAGGCTTGCCCTCTGTAACATACAGCAAAGCATCTCTCTTCCTTTAAGGAGAAAGGGCGGGAATCAGGAAGCAGGAAGTGGAGGAGTGACAGTTGAAAACAGACAGTTAGTGAGGTTGACTGAAGAGATGAAAAGAGTTAAATAAAAGAGTTTCTATTAAGTCTATCCCTGAGTTTGTATTTTATGGAAACATTACACCCTCGTACTGACACAGAGTGTATGGAGGGTTACAATTATCTGTGGGAGGTGAAACATTGTCTTTGTGGGGTCATGATCCTGAGTGAGTGTGTGTGTGGACCAGGAGAGGTTATTGATATCACCTACTTCAAGAGCGAGTGGCAGCTATATTTTTTTTGTCAGTTGGATAGTGGTGGGTGGCCTAAAGGGGGCAGGCCAACTCCCTGTATGATAAACATGCCCCCATTGAATCACCCAGTAGGAGTTGTGTCTCCTAATGAGACATTAATTATGTAATGAGGCATTATGTTCAATGTGTGTTTGTTTTCTGAGGAGACATAAATTATGTTCTGTGTGTGTAAGGTACCATAAATTATGCAATGAGGCTTATTCATTTATATATATAGAAGATATCACATGCATGTTTTTACAGCTATCTCTGTTAACTGAGTAAACAAAATGCAAAAGTTTAACACTAGTTTTGCAAGATTCTGGACTTCTGACACAGTCCATGTGATACAAAAGACAAAATTACAGAATAATTCCCTTATTCTTTACTCTAGTGCTCAAGGGGTTTAACAACCTTTATAAATCATTGGGCATTTTCTTTTTAGTCCAAGGTATAGTTGGTTTTCTTCAGACCTACTGGAAACCTATTTAGCATTGAAGGGGTTAAATTCCCCATATCATTTTTTTTTTAATTATCCCCTCTTCTGCTAGTACATTTTTGGAAATACTGGTAATGTTAACCCCTTGAGGACCAGAGGGGTGGACAACACATTCAAAGCAGTTGCCCACCTTTCTGGTCCACAGGGGATTAAATTGAACACAACACCCTAACAAAGATTACTTCATTCAACTTCATGTTTTCTCCATCCTGCATTACAACACACAAACATAGCACCCAATGCATTGGTCATCTGAAGGTCACATTACATGTCTTTTTGCAATATTATGTAAATTAATGTACAGTGCTTTGAGAAATAAATTCACTGTCCTACAGAAACAACATTCATTTACATACTGGATGCTTCAGAGCCCTCCAGTGCATAGTAAACGTGTGTCTAAGACTTTTCCAGGGGGGTTATGTATTCAAGAAAGTCGAATACAAACATATTTGCCCTTTGGGCACTAAAGAATTGACGTTGCAGATGTCTGTGGAACACAAAGAGTTAAGAAAATGCTGGCACAGACATGACAGCTATAACAGGAATATGTTACAAGCACAACGTTGCATTTAGGAAGCGAAAGAGGAGTAATTTTGGGGCAAGCCAGTTCCACAATAAGGGACAAATAAAATTCCCATTGATTTAAAAGGGGCTTTTAACCCTTTAAAAGCTAGAAGACTCTCCAATGCATTACAAAACAATGTGTTAAGTGGTTAAAAGCCCCATCTCAGTCAGTGGGAAGTTTCATTTATTACCTGCAGTGTGGGGGTGGTTTCCTCCAGAACTGCTCATCTTCAGCTTCCTGAATACAACCTTTATTGCATTAGACAAACACACACACAAAAACCCAGATTATAAATTCCAAGAAAATGCATCACTTCTTAAAGAACATATTAACACAAAAATGAAAAAAAAAAGTATAAATTCCTAGAAAATGCATCATTGCTCAAAGAAGATATTAACAAAAACTAACAATGTGCAAAGACAGATGTCTACAGGGTGTGATCTGAAACAGTTCTTCACTAACACTGAGGCTCTCTCATTCCTTTTTAAACGCTCTCTTGTCATTAACAGAGACATTTTTATAATAATCCATTTAAACTAAATTAATATGTACAGTGGGAGGTGTATAGATACTTTCTATGATTTAGTTTGCCTTAGCACATAGTTAACCACGGTTTCATTTCATGCATACGTCAATATCCTAGGTTGCTAGGGGCATCTGGCATTTTCAGGGTATTGCTGACTGTTGCTCCTAGCAACCCAAACCAGGCTCATCCAATCACAACCGCTAATGTCTGATTTCTGTTATGAACAAATAAGCTAGCTTAACATTTATTGCAATTCTGATGTATTCCCAATGCAAGACGTTTCATACTTGGTTATATACAACTTCTTTGTTCAATAAATAACTAAGAGAAAACAGAGAATTTTTTTTTTTCTTGAGATTGGAATTTTTGGTTGAAATGAGGAGGGGGCGGGGGAGGGCATTTGGCTCCTTTTACCATTACACTGTCACACTTTCAGGAAACAACTAGATCTGAAATCTACAGGATTGCTCAACAAAGTAATACCTAGTTACCATAAAAAGTGATTGATATTAGTCACGTCACAAATCAAAGGATGACCCATGTAAATATTTAGTAAATGTTATAGTATTAAATGCATTACTTCCACTTTCACTCTTTCTAGAACCATTCCAGTCAAACAGCTAAGTTCTCATTAATTCATTATGTATATTTATTTAGATGGTACCATAAATGTGTATAGTGCTTTATAGAAACAGAAATAGTACAATACAATAATAATATAGAACACGGATAAAAGAATCAGGCTAAAGTGCCAACACTGCATTAGTAACAAGGAAAAAGTGCAGGAAAGGGAATCATACACTGAGAAGGGGACTCTGTCTCAAAGAGCTTGCAATCTAAAGCTTACATATTTCTTTTAGTTTGGTAAAAAAAAATGTCATACTATAGATCAGAGATCACCAACTTGAGGCTATCCAGCTGTTGAAGACTAAAACTCACATCATCCCCAGTCAGCATACAACTAGCTGAGGATGATGGGAATTGGGTTCCTCCATAGCTGCAAGGCCTCAAGTTGTTCACCATTGCTGTACATATTATGTTTTTCAAGGGAACATAAAACACATAAAAATGATGTGCGTTATAGTGGAGCCAGTACTTTGTGTAGTTTGATCATCAAATATATTTATTGCCACACAAGAAATGTCAATGTTTCATTCCTCTGTGGTCTTATATTAATCCACATAGGTTTGAAATGTTTGTGTTGTGTGGGGCAATAAATATAATGGGAATATTACACGGAATACCTGTCAATCTAGATAATTTGGGAGTAAGTGGAGACGTGGTTTACTGACTGATCATTTGTGGCCCGGGCAAAATGGTATCAATAACAAAACAATTGTATTTGCCTCACAACTACAACATTATTATACTTCTTATATCTCAGAAGTCATACAAAACGAATAATGAATAATTCTGCATTCTACCAGTTTTAAATATTGAATATTTTACAGTATTTTTGATAGATATTCGAGTATAGTTTGTCATAGTTGTACAATCAACAGGCTTATGTTAAAGTGGACCTGTTTAAAGATTAGTTAATTTTAAATAGAAATGCACTGGGATAATTTCTAATAACAGTAAGAGATACAGGGAACTATAAAAGTACCTCAATGCACCTCAAAAATATAAAGGTTCAATTCTCAAAAACTATTATTTGTACAGAAAACAGGCAGTACAACATACTAACAGACCGTAATCCCCTTGACTGCTAAAGGACCCCCACTCATGCCACAATGAGAATACAGGCCCAAATCCCCCCAAGAAATAAAGCACAAGGGCAACAACTTGGGAAGGAAAAAGGCCACAGCATTTATTAAATATAATAGTAATGTTATGCCTGCACTCTGGCAACCGCCAAGTGGTAAGAGGAAGGAACACCAAAACCCAAAAGTCTGCACCCCCATTTGTGTCATCAGCCTGAGAGTGGAAGACTGACTCCCCCAAACCCATGAGGGGGTTTTACAGCTCAACTGCTTCCTGTCTTGGATCCACCCCTGCATACCTAAAGATGCTGTAACTAAACAGAATAACAAAAACAGGGAGGTAGGGGGACAGCAAGACGGATTCCTGTTGAGGCTGTCCCATCAGTTTATTAAAAGTGTGCAAGCAGCCTCACCAGGAATATTTATCAACCATAACCCCAGTATAGCCCCCAACCCTAACCTAATCATTGATAGCCCATCCAAGGCAATATATTCCCAAAAGGATGGATCTGCGTCTCCGCAGTCGTGCCCATGCCATTCACTATGGGTCCACGGATGGGCTTGTAAATAACAAGCTTATCTTATTTAAGGTGCCAGAACCACTTTAAAGGGATAGTAACACTTCGTTTTAACTTTATTTTATTTTGTAGGCATTAAAAAAACATGAAGAATGATATAAGTCTTATCTCTCAATCCTTTATGGTTTATGAGATATTCACAAGCAAAGTTCCCCTCCCCGCCCCTTTTACCTAGTGTAAGCCATCTCTTCTCAGATGTGAGTCTGGTTGTATGACAGTACAGATAACAGAAGGGGACAATTTTCTTTGTATGAAAAGAATGAAAGCCCTTCCCCCCTTGACAAGTTTTTCAGCTTTTTCCATTATCTTAATTGAAGATTGTCCCTCTCTGCAGTCTACCTGGGCATCTCCCTTCTTATCTGGTTGAACAGGGGGGGGGATACTTTGTTTGTGAATATCTCTTAAACCATAAAGGTTTCAGAGATAAGACTTATATCATTCTTCATGTTTTTTTAATGCCTACAAAATAAAATAAAGTTAAAATGAAGTATTACTATCCCTTTAATTATGTACCTACAGATCTTTGTACATTTCTGATGTATCTAATGTTGATCTGAAGTAGAAAACAGACAGCTGCACCACCTTGGGTCATGTGAAAAGTGGAGAAGTTCTGGGATAAACCATAAACTATAGGGGAGAACTAAAAATTCCACATATTCCTATTGATTTAAATGGGGCTTTTAACCCCTTGAATGCTAGAGAGGTCTCCAAGGCAAACCCAATCAAAGGGGATTTTTAGTTCTCTCCTAAAGTACAAATGGTTTGCCCCAGATCTCCTCCACTTTACGTCTAAATCTACGGCCCCTTGTCTCCAAATATTTAGGGCTTTATACAAATAGCAAGCAGCAATTCGCTATCAATACAACTGCTCCTCAGGGGAAAAATAAGAATTTCCCAAACTCCTATTGATTTAACCCTATGAGTGCCAGAGGAATCTGCAATGTCTTGCAAACACCTCTGGCACTCAAAGGGTTAAATATGGCTTTTACCACAATGAATGCTAGTGAGGTCTCTGCATTACTTCACATAGGGTTGATTTATATAGGAGTATTTTAATTCCCCCTGTGGTGCAATATATAATGTCCATAGGGCCATATCCAGGAAGCTACAAAAGTGTGATTCTAGAGAAACCATCTACACCATAGGAGACAAAACAATGCACTGGAGGCATTTTTAGTATTTAAGGGGTTAAAATCCCATTTCAATCAATGGGAGTTTTATTTGTTCCTTATGATGAATTTGGTTTGGTCCAGAATTGCACCTCTTTAGCTTCTTGAATACAGACCATAGAGTGGGCTCCAATATACTGCTTCATAATGGGCTGAGAAAACTCTTAAGCAGACAAGGGGTTAACCCTTTGAGTTCCAGAGGGTTCCTCAACGCATTGCGTTGTGTACCCCTCTGATGCTCAAAGGGTTAGTAATGTTTCAATGCAAAACAAATGGGAATGAATTGAGATATAAAAGGTTAAACTTATCATGTGAGACCCAAACTCCTCTTTAAAGGGATAGTAATGTTTCAAAATAAAAGCAGCTCCAATTAATCTCCATAGTAGTTTGGCCATGGAGAGTGTTATTTCAGAGGTGTAGTTCAAGAGTAATTGAATGATAAAATATCCCCCTGCTGCCCCTTTTAATGATGTAACACTGCTCACCCCAGAACAGAAGGACTGTCCGGATGGATCACAGAGAGGGACTATCTTCAGTGAGCATAAGGGAAAAACCTGAAAAAACTGTCAAGGAGGGCATGGTTTTCCTTATGATCACAGTAACAATACTGTCTGGTCTGTGGACCAGATTCCACATCTGAGGGGAGGTGGCTTACACTAGGTAAAAGGGGCGGGAGCAGGATACTTTATCATTCAATTACTCTTGAACTACAACTCTGACAATATTGAAATAATACTCTCCATGGCCCAAATACTATGAAGATCCATTGGAGATGCTTTTATTTTGAAACATTACTATCCCTTTAAAGAGGAGTCTGGGTCTCACATGATCAGTTTAACCTCTTATATCTAAACTCATTCCCATTTGTTGTTTTGCAATACAATGGAGACATCTTTAACATCCAAAGGGTTAAATTACTCCCCCAGCCGACAACAATGTCTGTGCAATGAATATACAAACCAGCATCATAATGTTGACAGAATGATGAATGAATTTCCATAATGTTCCACAGACTCAACTGGGATTTTACCAAGGGAAGGATGGCAAATATTTGTCCTGAAATGTATAATTGCCTTCTGACCAAGCTGTAAAAACCACACGCGTAGCTAGAGACAAAACTCAAAGACAAATTTACAACTTGTACTGACAAATGCAGTGACGTCTTTACACTGGAAGGGTGGAATGTCAGTTGTAGGAAGAGATTAAAATGATCAGTTCAAACAGCATACATAAGACCAACACCGACACAACATTTTAATTTGAGTGCCAGGGAGTTATCCTATGCATTGGAACGCAATGCACTGGATACTTACCTGGCACTCAAAGGATTAACTATTCAAATGTGGTGACTATTTTGCTAGTTAGAAGCTACAGCTATAAACATAGTGGAAGTACTTTCAAGCTGAACTAACAGGCTAAGAAGAGAAAGTCAAAATAAGCTTTTAACACATCGCATGACAGAAAATCTCCTGGGTAAAAAGCAGGCAATATTTCTCTGCACTAAAATGATAACGAAACTCAAAAAGCTGAATATATTGCTGGCAAATCAAGCAGAATTGCTCAACACAAATATAGCACAACACACACACACCAGGGAGAAATATGAGAGCTGACAAAAGCAAAAATAGAACTGCAGTCCTTCCTGGTAAAGCGGGGGAGGTATGGAATATCGTTTCTTACTGCAGAAGAAGATCAAACAGTTCTGTGGTGCTTTTATTTATTTTTCCTTTAGTTATAATTGCAGGGCAATGCAAATGGAGACATTGGGGGAGGAGATAAGAACCCACCAGCAAATCTTATTTTCTGTGCAATAAGTATGCTTTGAAACCAAAGCACCTGTGTCTGTGGGTATGAATGATCGCTTTAGTACCTGCTGGACACCATTATACCATATGCAGGACATTAATGCAAATTTTGTCTGTGCCTTGTTCTGGGGTAAACCATTTGCACTGTAGATGACAACTAAAAAATCCTCATTTAAATGGGGATTTTAACCCCTTGAATTATAGAAAGGTCTCCAACGCATTGCAAAGCCTGTCTAGCATTCCCTGAGTAAAAATCACCATTTAAAACAATGGGATTTTTTTTTTAATTTTTAGTTCTCCCCTATAGCAAATGGTTTGCTCCAGAATGGCTCCACTTTTGTTTTGAACATACTGCCCATAGCATAATGGGTAGGCTGACCATACCTCACCTTTAAAAAGGGACACATAGGAAATAGGCATATTTCAGGAGTGAGCCAAAATCAAAGCAACCCTGTAGTATGCATTTTTCATGTGTGTCCCTTTTTAAAGATGAGGTATGGTCAGCCTAATAATGAGACACCCTGAAACGTTCATACACCTCCACTGCACACTTCTTAGTTTAAAGGGATGGTAATGTTTCACAATAAAAGCAACTCAAATTAATCTTCATAGTATTTGGACCATGGAGCGTGTTATTTCAATTTTGTCAGAGTTGTAGTTAAAGAGTAATTGAATGATGAAGTATCCCCCTCCCGTCCCCTTTTACTGATGTAACACTGCTCACCTCAGAGCAGCAAGACTGTCCGGATGGATCTCAGAGAGAGACAATCTTCAGCGAGCATAAGAAAAAACCTGAATAACCTGTCAATGGGGGCAGGGTTTTCCTTATTCTTACAGTAAGAAGATTGTCCATTGCTGTGAGCTGTCCTGTCAAGAGACCAGATTCCATATCTGAGGGGAGGTGGCTTACACTAGGTAAAAGAGGTGGGAGGGGGATACTTTATCATTCAATTACTCTTGAACTACAGCTCGGACAGTATTGAAATAACACTCTACATGGCCCAAATAATATAAAAATTAATTGGAGCTGCTGTTTTTGTGAAACATTATCCTTTAAGTAGCATAAAGAGCATCATTTTTGGCAGAAATAGCCTAGTTAGCAGGCATTCGGCATACTATATCAAAACCAAAAATATGGTCCCTGCTCCTATTTTAGGCCAGAATCATATTAATATGGTTCGAGCTTTAGCTCAGAATCTTATCAATACATTCCCCTCTACTGAGCCTGATACATCAGGAAAAAATGGAACAATTCTGGTTTATAGGCAGTAAATAAAAATTCCCAGGGACTATAATGGAGAGGTTTCCAATGCACTGGAGACATCTCTAACATTTATGGTGTTTAATGACCAGCTGCAGCAGTTAACCCTTTGAGTGCCAGAGGGGTATGCAACGCAATGCTTTGCAATGTGTTGCGGACCCCTCTGGCACTCAAAGAGTTAAGAACCACAGGGGCTATTTTTTTTTTATTGATTATTTGCCCAATGAATTCAGTGGTCTTCTAGCAGGGAGCCCTGAATTCCATGACATGCCAGGACATCACTGGTCCTTAAGTGCCTAACTGCCGTGACGTTCCTGGCATGTAATGGGTCCTTATGGGGTTAAAGCCCCATTTAAATTGGATCTGTTACCCAAAGGCAAGTTTATTTTGATTTACAGATAATTAATGGACATACCTCCCAACATTTTAAATTGTCAAAGAGGGACACTTGTGTTTTAGGGGGTGTTGCTGGGGGCATGGCTGGTGGGTGGGGCATTACCAATAATTTTTTGGGCTATTTCATGACCTATTGAGATCTCCTTTTGTAATCTAATAAATGACTTATAACAAGACCCAATTATTTTATTTACACAGACTACTTTCTAAACACATAGACTGACACTTAAACAAACAATAATGGGAGTTTTATTGCTGTGGAGCAATGTGATACATTTATATATACACCACACAATCTGATCTCCTAAACACAGGGACATCAGGGTGGGAAAGAGCGACAGAGGGATTTGGGTCTTTACAGAGGGACTGTCCCTCCTAAAGAGGGACACTTGGAAGCTATGATTTGGAGAATTGTTTTTTTTACCTCCTGTGGTACAGTTGGTTTGCATCAATAATTCTTATTACATCAGCAAGTCTACATGCAGTTTTCCCCACTCTGATATAATGGTTCATTGTAGCAAAAAACTCACAAGAGTGGTATAAAGGTGAAACCTTTTAATGGCTAAATTAGGACATAAAAATTGCAAGCTTTCAGGACACTAAGGCTCCTTCTTCAGGCATAAAGGTATCACCTTTATACCACACTTGTGAGTTTTTTTGCTACACTGAATCCTATCTACTCCACTAGTTAACACGGTACCATCTTTTTTTCTGGCATAATGGTTAAAATGCTTAGTAATGGTCACAAAGGTGAATACAGATTAGTCCCCAGGGGGAAGAAGGAGGCAGGTCAGAATTGAGCTTTCAAAGAAACATTGGAGCTTTCAAAGTAAAAACTAAGTTGCTCCTTTCTGTATGACTTTATGATTTGCTAAACATTTGAGTAACTATTGTTGCTGTGTTTTGTGTGGGTTAGTAAAGAAAAAGCATCATTACATCAGCATGACTTTATGCATGTTTGATGTAGTCCTGCCACCCTTTATGATAATTGGTGGTAAATTTTAGATCAAACTAAACTAATTAGCATACTGTACAAGAAATTAACATGAAATGCCACACTGTGCCGTCAAAGTATAAAAATGAATTTCTGAGAAACTATTTATGTTACAGAAACAAACGGCTAGCTCAGCCACATACTGGAATTTTTTCATTAGCTTCAAAATAAATTAAATGCATCTTAGGATGACAGGTCCACTTTAACCCTTTGATTGCAATGTGCTGGACTTCTCTCAGGCGCTCAAAGTGTTGAACTAAACGTTTTGTAATGAAATCTAATTTTCCTGTGTGCATAGAGTAACTGACTGGGTTTGTACCACTTGCCTTTTTTAAGAGAGTAGGACTCTTGAGCCTACTGTGTAATATTACCTGATACTTGTAAAGTAACAGCATTAAGTAATTATCTCAGAAACAACAGTGACTAGCACATACATTTATAATGAACATATAACACAGAGCAAACAGGATCTAGCAATGTGGTTGAAACTGTAGTTCAGATTTACAGCTGTAGTCTGGAAGCTAAATCTGAGCAATTTTGGAGAAAACCAACTGCACCATATGGGGACTTAAACATTTTCCTAAATTCCATGTGATTTATAGCTCTTTCACAAAGTGTTGGAGACGTCTAGCATTAAACAGATTAAAATCAGCATGCAAACTGAAGGGAATTACCAGTGATGCACTTGGTTTGCTCCAGAATTACACATAACTAGCTTCCTGAATACAGACCTTCGTCCTCTTTACAGGAAGTAAAACCAATATGTACAGTCACTTTTATCCTTGAATGCTAGAGACAGTTCCAGTGCACTGCTTCTCAATGTGTTAGAGGCATCTCTGACATCAGGGGTAAAAGCAATAGATTAATTATTATTTTACTTTCCTGTGCAATCTTTGCTCATTGTTTAAAGCAGCACAAATTTGTCAATGAAAGTGTAAAAGGATTTCTAGAAATTAAAGTAGCTTCCTCTCCAGCTTATGTGGTTTAGCCTAAAGATTTGTAAAATATTTGAAAATTATCTGAGGTTGCTTTTAAAAATAAGAAAGCCAGGCACAAAATAATGGGAAATGTAACCCTTTGAGTGACAGAGGGGTAAGCAACACAATGCAGAGCACACCTCTCTGGCACACAAAGTGTTAAAAAACACTGATGCCTCACAATAATAAGCCTCGGTTTACCTTAATCTGACAGAAAATCCTTTATGAATCAATTTTTGCATGGATTAGCTCCCTAAAATTATTATTTAATTAGTGCATAATAGCATGTCAATGGAGGCAGACATTTTGTTGTGGTACTCTAAGACCCCAAAGTCCTCTCTCTTTCGATTTAGAAAGGAAGGAAGATTTCAGTGGGAGGTGTTTTGGGCTCTGGAGTCCGGAAACAAAGAACCATGGCCATCCTCCATGGATATGCTATCCAGTGCTCATTAAATCCACGCAGAATTGATCCATGGTGGGCGTTAAGATTTTACACCCAGGTTTTATTACCAGGATGTGTTGGTATTTCTTTAAAGACTTTGTGTTTAAAATAAGAGTTGCTCATTATTGCACTATGTAAAAAATTAGCTGTGGCTACTTTGCATATAGCTTTGTTCAGTGGGAGAGTGTAACACCGCAATGAAAATTGTGGGCAACTTGGCTGCAAGCTGTTTAAAGTGCACATTGGTAGTTCATAGTCCTTGGCTGTCCCATTGGGCTTCACATCTGGTAGAATTTGCCACTCAGAATACGTCACCATAATTATTTTTTTCTAACAATCACTGCCAGATGCTATATGATTTATTCTGATTCTTAGTTACTGCAGATTGGAATTGTGTATCCCAACCTAAATTTTATAAATGACATAGACGTGATCTAGTAACTCATATAATTGCTCGTCAAGCCTCATATTAAGAAAATGCCACACCAGGGGATGCAGAAAAGCCAATCACAGCTTTTATACATTTCCTTTCAATACATGTAAAATGATGACCCCTGCTGGCAGTCTACTAAACATATTCAAGTTACCATTACATCTGAGTACACCACTAGATAAACTAGAACTAGTCACAGTTTTGGATCAGTTGGTGTACTTGAATTGTCATATTAAATGACCATTTCATTCATATGAATTACAATACTGTAAGTCCTTCACAGAATGATGCTAAAGGGATTTTTAATATGGCATTGTAACCATTGTTGAATGAAAAATATAACCCCAAAACAACCGGTCTTCAATAATTTAATACATGTGATGTTCAAGCTATTTGGTTCTATGGGTCTTAACTGTTATATTATGTACTCATACCTTCCAAGTGTCCCTCTTTAGGAGGGACAGTCTCTCTTTGAGATCCAAAATCCTATGTCCCTCTCTCATACCCTGGTGTCCCTATTTTTAGGGTATCAGACTGTGTGGGGTGTAAGTGTATCACATTGTTCAACAGCAATACAACTGACATTAAGGTTTGTTTAAACTTTAGTATATGTATTTATAAATTAGTATATGTATATAATATACTTTGGCCTTGTATTATATCATTTATTTAGCTACACAAAGAGGTATCAACGGGTCATGAAATGAATGAAAAATTCTTGGTAATGCCATACCCACCAGCAACTCCCCCAACAATAGCACCTAAAACAAAAGCATCCGTCTTTGGCTACTTGAATTGTTGAGAGGTATGAATACTTGCTTTTGAAAACGACCAGAGTAAACACTGGACAGGTTTCTGTTTGTTTTAATAACAAAGTCCAAGTTGAGGTAAGTGGGATAAGTTATGGTCATCATTAGCAAGATTTGAATATGAGCTGCGACACGTCTTGAGAAGGGGCTACTTATAAAAAACACACACGACAGCTTAATGGGTATGAAGAAAGGCCACACTTCTTTAAATGCCATTAACAGAAAGAACCACCAGTATGGATACAACCCCAAACCGTTTAGCCCTTGCCAGCACCTCTATTTCAAAACCCACTAGGGCAAAGTATTCTCTCTGCCCAAGCTTATCCCTTAAAGCTTAAAGATCTCCTTTCTTTAAACAAGAGATCCCCTTGTTAACACGTCCAGTACCCATTGACTGTTTCTTCTGTTCATTGGGTACGTCTGCTAGTACCAGCGGCTGGTCCGAGGGCCATATAAAAGGCTGCTGGCCATCAGGTTACCACCCACTGTAACCAATAACCCCCTTTACTCATACCTTATGCTGGCAAAAGCCCCAGAAAACCTGCTAAACTGTGATGAAGTACAAACCAAGAATAATAGGGAGAGAAGGTGAGGTGCTTACAACTGTGCTTTCTTTTACAGTAGGATGTGGCTTATGCAGGCTGCTCCTAAAGAACCCCACCACTTGCTCCCATAATCCCCCCAATTTCCAGCCCGCTCCTAGTCATGCCCTCCTCCTACAACTTCTTCCAGCTCTGGGGGTACTTATACCATACATATAAGAATGGGCTTCTTGATTTTTCTAATACCTGTACAAAAAAAGTCACCCAAATAAACTTGTGTTTTTTGAAAGATACTTTAAAGATGGCTTTACTAATCCTATGAATACCAGGGAATGGAAGTTTTAACCCCTGAATGCCAGAGAGGTCTCCGACATATTACTAGGTTTTAAAAGCCCTATTTAAAGTAGTGGCAACTTGCAGACTTTTCATTTTTCCCCTTTGGTGCAGTTGTCTGATCTAGGATGACATGTATTTTGACTGATGAATAAGGCCCATTCTCTTGTTCCTTGAAAAGATGCTATTTATAATAACATTACTTTTCCTTTCTATTCAACACTCAGTTACAATTCATGACCAGAACTGGATCTGAAGAAAAGGTAGGGCGAAGCAGCAATTTCCTGACTCCTCACTGCACTCACAGGGGCACTATTATGTTTCCATACATACCATACTCAGAACGAGGCAGCTGAGAGTGCTCCCATGTTCAGGAGGAGGCTGCTTGTCTCACTGAGTGGCTTGGAGTAATGTCTGATTTTATACCATATGACAGGGAAGCAAACATAGCATCTGTGGACATTATGTGGCCTATATGCAGAAAGAAGTAGATGAGCCATTCTGGATCAAACTAACTACACCATAAGAGACAAATGGAAAATCCCATTTAAATGGTAATTTTTAACCCAAAGAATTCTAGAGAGTGGTCTCCAGTATACTGACAATGTGGGGATTTTTTTGTGAGTTGGTTTGCTTCAGAATTGCACATCTTTTGCTTTCTTCATTCCATCGTCTGTGCTTTAAAGGCAGTATTGGAATTCCCTGGGCATAGTGAGACTAATATAATGAGGAAAACTGGAGTAATTCTTGGGCAAACAAACAGCACCACGAGGGACTAATAAATATTCCTAGAATTTTCTTTTATTCAACTGGGAATTTTAACCCCTTGAATTTTAGAGGTGTCTCCAATGCATTGCTCAACAATACCATTTAAGCCACTTTAGCATACAAGGGGTTAAAAACGCCATTTAAATCAATGGACATTTTTATTTGTCCCCTGTGGGACACTCAGTTTATTGAACCCCGAGCCTCGGTGTGTACTTCATATAAGAGACTAGAAGAGTAAAAATGATACCTTTATTGGGTAACAATGGATATAGGATGCAAGCTTTCAGAGAAACTAGGTCATTCTTATTTTGCCTGAAGAATAGCCCTAATTGTCTTGAAAGCTTGCATCTAGAGCCACTCATGGTATCATTTTTACTCTACTAGTCTCCTGCATTTTTTATGGCTAACACGGTACCATGGTTTTCCCATACCTTATCTAAGAAATCTGAGGGCATTTGTTTCATACTCTGTGTGGTCTATGTTTTTTTCTTTGTATCATAGGCATCCCCTTGCTATTGTATGAACCTTTTGTATTTCTGGGGAGTTTTCTGCCTGCCCATGAAATGACTAGCAGAGAAGCTCATCAGCTACACTGGTGTATTCATAGCAGCCTGGAGCCTTTGGACCTGGCTGCTAAGAAATATTAAGCTGTTTATTCAATGATGACCCCTCCAATAGTTAATTAACATAAGTGAATTAGCCAACTAGCACAAAACCATTTATGAACTAAACAAAAGCTCTGCACTTCAAACTCAAGGCAGATAATTAAATAATTGACAAAGCATGTACAATTTTGAATTAATATATTTTTTACTTGTTTGTGGTATTTTCCCTTTAAAATAATACTACTACAGTAATATAACAATATAAGGTAAAGGACTAAGATGTAAGTCTTGCAATTCATTAACCAAGCTAAATGAAAATGACAGCGTCAGTCTTTGGGACTCCTGGGCGGGGAAATTGAGCAAATGTGATAAACAGGATATGCCTCAAGTGTATGTTATACTATGGAGCCTGTATACTAACATCTCTCTCTCTCCATCTGGAGAAAGAGGCTGTAATAACATCAGAATCTGAGAGTTTATCACACTGGTAAAGTAGGATTCTCCTTATCATACCTTAGATGATCTTCCTCCAGCTGCTGGAGACCACAACTCCCAACATCCCTGAACCAGTCATTGATTGGTTGGGGATGATGGGAGTTGCAGCTACAACAGCTTGAGGGCCAAACGACTGACCACACCTGGTATAAGATGTGTTAATCAGCTGCCTAGGAACCCTTCTGGTTTAAAACGGGCCATATTCAAGGTTTCACTTCTGCATCTTTGATTCTTTGCTTCAGCTTTGTTTTATGTCCAGCCTCCCATGCAATCCATGATTGTGTCAGACAATTTGTGAGCAGCACACATTAATTCTATAGAGAATCCTTATTCCCAGTCCTCCCTTATCCTGAATCTAACAAAATATCACCTTTCACGTTTTGCCTTGGAATGAGAGATTTCACAGACTCACTTTTCAGTTCTTACGAAATGTGTAAAATTCCATATTCTCTAACACTTAATAATTAGTGATGAGTTTCCTCCCTTATGCATATTTTAAACAATTTACTGACTTAATACACTCCCTATTACGTTTTGATTAGTGACCACCCTGTTCTCAAAAATTGCTCCTTGTACCTGAGTCTATTCTTCAAGCCAATGCCATGTCTCCTCCTGTAGTTGGTTTAAAGATATTAAGTGTATTGACTCTTTCAAGGCAATTTGATTTTATGCAATAAACTTTGTTGGCTAAATATATAATATCTAACTACACGGAGGCCGCTATACAAAGAAAATTATAGTCGTTGTAGAGCAAATCAACTGCACCACAGGGACCACACAAAAACAGCAATTAATATAAATAGGGCTTTTAACCCCTTTGATGGAAGAAAGGTCTCCATTGCATTACTTTGTAATATATTGAGTTCCTCTCAAACATTCTTAGATGTAATAGGCACATTTAAATAAAAGGAAATTTAGTTTTTCCCTATGGTTAAATTGGTTTCCTCCAGAATTGTTCTCGGTAGATCAGTCTCATAATGTCCCTGGTTTACTAGTAGGGATGGGCGAAACTTTTCTCCTCAAAAGAGAAACAAATGAAAAATGGCACTTCCCAGCATGTGAGAAATGTTTAGGGAAAAATTGCAGATTTTCTGCTTTTTCCTGCCTTGCTCTTTGCATTAAAATCAATGAGAAGACGGAATTTCACCCACCAGTTGGCAAGTTTCCCTTCTTTTCAGTCAGGCATAGTATAAAAGGGGTGTCAGGTTCCTGCTGCATGCCATTTCTGTATTTGTAAGAGATAAGGAAAGCAACACCTTTTTGCAGCTAGGTACACTAGGCAAATAAAGTGAAATTGGAGTGTTGTTTTGGGGGTCCTGCAGGCAGGACATTTGTTCTCTATGTTATGGGCGTCTGAGTGACTGGGGGAGTGTGAAGGGAGAAGGAGATTGATCCACAATTCTCCCAAATCTTGGCTGCCTGAGACAGGCAGCTGTGATACAAGTTCTTTCTCGAACTGGTGTTATCTCAGTGTTAAGGGAGTCTGGGGAAGATTACCCCAAACCCCCCAAAATTGTGTGTGACTGACTGGGATGACACAGGCAGCCATTATCTAAGTTCCTGATCCTTCTTGATCTGGCTGTTATATCTGTGTTTGGGGAGTCTGGGAGTGTATGAAGAGAGTAAAGCAGATTTACCTAAATACCCCAAAATTTTGTGTGACTGACTAAGAACACAAAGGCAGCCATGATCCAAGTGCCTTCCGTGTCTGACTGTCCTCTGTGAGAGTTGTTTTTCTATGAAATGGGAAATTCCTGCCTCCAAAAAACAATAGTATGGGGTGGCGGTACACTGCAGGACATATCTGCCTGAAACCACCAATAGCGTGGAAATTTTCCGGCAAAAGCTTTGCAGGACTTTTCTGTGGCAAAATAGGAAAGTCATGTATTTTCACAAAATTTCAAATAGGTAAAAATAATCCAGGACTTTTTCCTCATTGCTATTTACTGGTCCACTGGATGCTACCCATCTGGATCAGCCATTCGTTTGAGGTTGCGATAAGAATGGCAAACTTCAGCATTACTTATGTGAAAGATCAAAAAGCAATGCACGGCAAGAATCTCTATCAATAAAGGTTTTAAAAGCCAATTTTAAACCAATGAGGATGTTTATTTTAATTGGTTTGCTCTAGAATTGCTTCAGTTCCTTTTAGTTCTCCAGCCTCAATATGCTTAGAGCTTGATACTTGTCTTGTGACAATTTGCTACAATAAGTCACCCTCCTGGAGTACGTAGAGTCCCCCATTTTTTCCATCTTTGTTATTGTAAATAATGCCAAAGGGAGCTGTACTGACTGTCTCAAATTCTCTACACAATGTAGAATTACTTTCAACAGATTCTTGTCAGATCTCCTTCAAAAAGAAAACACAAAGATGAGAAATATTTCCTTCTAACCATGATGTCAATAGAGAGGGATTTCTTTAAAACAAAGCATTTCCTAAAAATGCTCTTCTTTATAAAATGTAAACTATAAAGTATAATCATATAATGTTAGTATTTTATATATGTATAATATATATATATATATATATATATATATATATATATATTTTGTATTTGCTCTGTCCAGCGAAAGAACCCATATGAATTTATGAAACTGGATTAGAAGAATTAATCTATAAATGAACAAATCTGTGGTTAATATTGGAGCTGCAAGGAAATTAGCCATGCAATCTCTTGTTGCTATGAGAACCACAGAGGTTCCAGCAATGCTTACAATACTGCAATCAGCACAATAGTGGTTCATGTTGACTGACAGGTGTCAGTTGAGTTGATATAGATTATTAGGACATGCCTTTGTAAATAGATATGTAATCCATTACTTAAACCCAATTGCGGGCAGAGATCCCTGGGTTTACAGTAAAGGTCATTGCATTTAATAGGTAATGAAGAACTGAGAAGATACAGAACTAAATGTTATAGTCCTGAAGGTAACCAGGTGCACTTCTGGATCAAACTAAATGCACCATAGGGAACATATAACGCTTCTCACCGCTATTATTGATATAAATGAGGAATCCCTTGAATGCTAGAGCGGTCTCTAACACATTGTAAAGTAAAGTGTTAGAGAGCTCTAAAATTCAAGGGGTTAAAAGTCTCATTTATATCAATGAGAATGATCATCTGTTCCCCATATTGCAATTGGCTAGCTCCAGAATTGCTTGTCTTCCTAAATATGCTAATGTTCAGGAGGCATAGAAGCAGGCTAAATAGAACAATTGCCCTTTAAGTGTCCATCTACTTGGTTGCCCCTGTACTTTCTCAAACTGCCACCATTAATGCTTTAACTTTTCATTTTGATTGCATTTACTTTAAATGCCTCTTCCTGAGCAGTTACGTGTGGAATATTTGTAATTAAACACATCTATAAATTAGAAAAAACTGGGATATTATGTTTAAAACAAACTGAGTAATTTTGGGGTAAACCATCTGCACCAAAGGGGAGATATAAAAATTCCCCAAATTCCCTTAATTAAAATGGAGGATTTAACTCACTTAAT
The DNA here is from genome assembly GCA_037306005.1 of Rhinophrynus dorsalis. NCBI lineage: Eukaryota > Metazoa > Chordata > Amphibia > Anura > Rhinophrynidae > Rhinophrynus > Rhinophrynus dorsalis. The sequence continues at coordinate 238,812,291 of CM074722.1, forward strand.
GTAAAGCTATGGACTGAAAACCTCAAGCCTCCCCATTTAAATCAATTGAATGTTGGCTTGCTCGTGCATTACTTCACTTTTCTTATGAAAATAAAGCCTTAGGAGTCACACGATTTATTGCCCTTGGCTATGTTTTCTTTTTAAAAAGAAGCCTTGGTACTCATATAAATGTATTATAGAGATACAATCAGGGAGGGGGTCATATAGTAGGATATACAAAGCTGAGAGCAAAGGTCATGTGATCCTTGTGTTTACTGTATCATATTGAAGGCTTCTTGTTCTAAAACAAGAAACTGCATCTCCAAAATAGACACTAGGTAAAAAAAAAATATATATATAATTATATATATATATATATATATATATATATGTATATATATATATATATATATATATATATATACAGGGCTCAAAATTTCCACTCGCCGCTAGCCAATGGCGAGTGAAAACTTAGCCCTGGTGATTAGAAATTCAGCCCTGGTGGGTATGTTATGGCTTGCAGAGGTGAGTAACTTTTCAGGTCTGGCTAGTAGCAAAGGACTTAAAATTATAAGCCTTGTGTATATATATATTTATATATATTTATATATATATATATATATATATATATATATATATATATATATATATTAGTATAGAGTAGTTTAGTGCATTGTGGTAATTTTCTGCTTATTTATGTCAACGTTCTCTAGTCCCATTCACACTGACCTCCAGGGGCTATGGCTTTCAGTGTGGAAGATCATACCTCCCAAATGTCTCTCTTTGAGACCCAAATCCCTCTGTCCTTCTTTCCCACCCTGGTATCCCTCTGTTTAGGAGATCAGACTATGTGATGTGTATATAAGTATATCACATTGTTCCATAGCAATAAAACTCAGATTAATGTTTGTGTACACTTCACTATATGTGTTTATAAATTAGCCTGTGTAAATAAAATGCTTTGGTCTTGTTTTATATAATTTATTAATTTACACAAAGAGGTGGCAAGAGGTCCTGAAATCACCTAAACATTCTTGGTAATGCCCCACCCACCAGCCACATCCCCAGCAATGCCATCTAAAACAAAACGGTCCCTCTTTGGCCATTTGAAATGTTGGGAGGTATGGATGTTTATGAACAGCATGGCTATATATTGAGGCATTTTATGGTTTACACCAAAGGGGTAGATCCAGATACATTTACTTATTCATTTGGCAGCGAGAAAACAACAAAGCAAGTAGGAATAATATTAAGTTGTGTTAACATGGGGCACAGGTTGCAATCATAACACTTTATGAGTGGGGAAAAACAGTGAGCAAGTAAATCGGATATTAGCCACTTATGGTTGGCTGATGCTGCAGCCAAGAGGGAGTGAACACTGCAAAGTGCATCACAATGCTTCAGTTGCCCATCTGAAGATTTTTTTCAGAGTCTTCTTTGCAGACATTCTACAGACATACTGCAAGTTCTTAGAAATAAATTGCTGATCACTGGAAAGTTGTAGCACACTTTGAGCACAAATGACTGTCACTATATATTAATTCCTGTGAACAACCCCAGAAGGAGAAAGACAAGATAGTCCAGGATATCAGGGGTAGCAGAAAAGGAGTAGGAGCAGCGCAAGGATGTATTAGAAAAGTGGTAGTCCAAAAACTGACTGTGGTCACGGTCGCTGCACTATATGCAATACTCAGTGATGTCCCTTCTCCTCCTGAGGAGGCTATTTGTGTAAGTGACATATAAAGTTCTTCCATAATCATAATCGGAAACCGCAATGTCCCTCCAGCTTGTCCTGCTTCTTATTGAGGTAGCCAGAAATGAAAAAAACTTTATTTTAATTTTTATTTATTTATTTTGATATAAAATGTCCTCTCTCTCTCTCTATTCTATTCTACAACATGCGGCATGGCAGGAAGTTATGGGTTTTTTTTATATTATGGGGGCCAGAAGTTTCGATGTCATTGAAAACATAGGTGGACAATAGAACGGTTTTCACTGGAAAACCTTTGTCATTGGCAAACGGCAAGAATTCCCACTGGAAAATTGTGTTTTTTTGTTGTGAAAATTCCCTCAGGAATAAAACAGGCTTTTCTCCCAACCCTAGCTGCTACACAGTTGCCCATGTAAACATTGTCTAGAACAAAAAACTATATTATACTAAAGTTGGAGTTTAAATATATTAGTATTGTAAAATACATAATTCATAATGAAACATTACTGCTCCTTTAATTATCATACATGATTTTCCTGCTGAATAAACAAATTTTCCTTCTGGGAGATGCTTAAAGTGGAACTACCAACCCAAGTAAAGTTAAACCCCAAAAATTACCCATCTGGCGACTAGCTGAACAATAGTGCTAGTCTCCATAATAATTACCTCCTTTCAGAGAAATTCTACTGCTCCCAAGACTGACGGCCAGGCAACAGCGCTTTAAAAAGAATCTGAGCACCTGCGCCGTCAGTCCCTTCTGGTACCATACGGTACCTAGCAACATCTCACAGAGCAGACTGGGACTGACAGCGCAGGCATACAGATGTCACTATGCAAAGATGTCTGCCCTGTTTCCTGGCTGTCAGTCCTGGGAGCAGTAGAATTTCTCTGTAAGGAGGTAATTATTCTGGCGACTAGTACTATTGACCAGCTAGTCACCAGATGGTTATTTTTTGGGATTTAACTTTACTTGGGGTGGTAGTTCCATTTTAATTCAAGTGTCATTACAGCTCCTAAAATGTTTTATCCAGACTAGTGTAAGGTTCAAGCTTTCCTGTTGAGGAAATAAAAACTGCTGATAGAAACTAGGTGGTACTCTTACTTACTTAATAACTTGTAGCAAATTTTGAATTAATAAGCACTCAGTAGAGGGAGTGTCCATTCTTTAAGGTACTGAAAATATAAATATTAATATTTGTGATAAAATGTTAATGCTTCTTTAATATTAGGCACACTCTACTACTTGAAGAAAGTTCTGTAAAGCACCCATCACCTCTTTGCGGGTTCAAGTGGGAGGTCATATGTGCAATTCAGAGCAGCTCCTTTTGTAAAGAGCATATTTGTTCCATAGGGGTATATTATAGCAAACAAAGTGTCAGACAGGTACCCATAACATTGCAATGGAATGCATTGGGTACATCTCTGGAACGCAGAGAGTTAAAATATTCATTACAAAAAAAAAAAACAGTATTTCATTATTTTCACTCTGACATTAACAAAAGGATTAAGGTCCAATAAGATATGAAAGCATTGATATTTAAGAAATAAGCTTGTGTCTTAAGTAAAAATGTTAGTGCTTAAAAGTCCTCTTGACCATATAAAAACATGAATCTGGAATGCCTTGTCTTCTGTGGTGTGTCCTCAAGATTGCAATATAGCTTTTTTTTCATAAAAAACAGATATGAATGATCTGCATCATACTAGTACATGAAATGCTAATATAGTGATTCATTTTATTCATAGCACGTATGTGATATGATAGGCAGCCATTTGATTATAAAAGTAGTTTCGTAATAAATATCCATTGTGCCGTCACTGCACACCAATGAAGAGGTGCTCACAGGTTTCATGTTTTTTACATTTGTTTTAAGAACTACTGAGGACCCTGGCATTATAGAAAGAAGGCCCAAATCTCCCTATACATATCTAGGTACTCTGTTCAGTGCATCCTCTCTTAATCCTTTAAGTACCAGTGGGGTACACACCCTTCTGGTGCTTAAATCTGTGAGTACCAGAGGATGTCCAATGCATTTCACTGCAATGAGATGGATTCCCCTCTGGCACTCAATGGATTAGAGGTTTGTTTAGATCTTCCACCTCTACATCATCTTTCAGTTTGCGTTTTGTTAGTTACTAAGGAAGTTGTAGAGGTCTCAAGGAGTTGGACAACGACACTTATCACCATGGCCTGCGCACTTTTAGGAGTGCTTCTGTTATTGCTAGACTTCACGCCTCTAATGTGTTGCTGGACTTTCCTAATTAGACCTATATTGTGCTTCATGTGGGATGTCAACGAGGATCTGCTTTTCCCCTATGAATTATTGTTTTTTTCCCCACAGAACTTTTGCTTTTGGATCGCTAGTGATGTATCTTCAGACTGAAGATTTCACAAACGGAGGCATTTCAGAGGGACAACTACTACTAGGGGAATGGGATATTAGAATAGAACTAGAGGAAGGTGTAAGGGATGCTGCACTTAAAACAGCAGCAGAAGCACTCATAGGTAGGGTTACGGACGTTGACCTCTGTTGCTTCTTAGTCAATAATAGTGTGTGACTGGGTGCGGCTTGGCCTTGGAAGCGGTGACTGTGGTGATTGAGAATTTGTTGGATATAATGATAGTCGTGTTGATTTTTACTGTAATGTATATAACATAGCTGTTAGTGTTTGGAGACATGTTTTGTCTTTCTGAAAATCATGTATGATGTATTTCTCCGTTTCAAATCAAAAGTATTTTCTTTTATTTTTAAACAGTCCTTGTTACTGTTAGTTTCACTGTCTACAAATCACACCCGTACTCCCTGCAGCATCCAGAAAACTAGTTAGCACCAATACATCATAAAAAGCAACTACAGCTCCTCCTGTTTGCGAATGTCTCAATTTCAGAAGATTTTCCGCTCTCTCCTATCTCTCTCTGCAAAGTAGTACAGTGTTAATTTATACAGTACAGTATAGGATAGCAGCTTGCAATAAAGGATATAGCACACAACAGCTGGTGAAGTACCACCACCACCATGCCTCAGTATATCAAGTTGAACCTGACTGTCTTGAATGTATGATGTATTTGTATATGTTTGCTTGGTATCTATCACTCAGCAATTTTTTCCTTTTATAGGGAAAAAGGAAAAACTCACAGTGCTAAAACACCATAATATACAAAAAAGAACATAAAGAACAACATATGAAGCAGAACAAGGAATGAGGGGACCCTTCACCGTCTAAATCTTAAAAACAAAACAAAGACAATCCTGTGCTGCTTCATACAAATTGCCTGCGTTAATCCTGTGTATTGCTAATATTAAACAAATATTCATTCTCTTGTATCAAGAATAAGGGTTTTGTTTTATAGTTTGTACAAAATATGTTTAAGCTTGCTTACCATGCTAAGGTACCCCCATTTTACGAAAGTCCTATTTCATAGTTCCATCTATATAAACTGACTGGGGAACATATTCCAGTTCTTGACGTCCCCAACCACTCACTGAAGGCGATCCCTATATACATATATATTTAGGTAGTAAAGTATGTAAAAGGCAGTATGGAAATATATCAATAATAAATATGTACCTATGCTTTTCACTTTTGTGAGTATTTATTATTAATATATTTCTCCCTCCCCTCTTTCTCTGTGTTTTTTCATAAGTTGTCGTCTTAATGCGATTTACATTTTTATATACATATTCTGTACAGACATATATATTTCACCCTCACCGCACCATTTTCGCTCTCATTTTTATGCCTTTTCTTATGTCCCTTCAAGTTTTTCTTAACACAGACTTCGACTCTACATAGAGAGTGGACCTAGTGATAACCTATTGAAGCGGCCGGATAACCATTTACATGATTTGCAATGTGTTGTATACCCCTCTGGCACTCAAAGGGTTAAAGTGCGGAACTCATGGACATCATTGATCTCATATAATTTAATTGGTTCTTCTAAAATATATTTCGTCCAATAGATAGTATGGTTGTTTATCCCAAATAAGACTCTATGGACGTTCAGATATTTTCTTTTATCAAGGTTTGCAAACAATTTTCAGTTGTATATTATTTTATGGTTTTATACACAGAAAAACATAAAAAAAAGCTGTGTGTTTGAAAATATTTAAGAGTGTAGCATAGTATGGTTGCAGATACTAATTAGCAGTCTCCCCATTATGACAAGCCTATTTTAAGCTTATGTTTATTGTTACCATGGCAACTGTAGTGAATTTGGTGATATTTCACTAACAAGTCTCAGGCTGATGATGTTACTATGCCTGCAGTCAGTCATGTTATACATTTGAAATCTTCTGATTGATCAGTTTCTGCACAAAATAAATTATGCTATTGTTGTGCTATGTACTACTACAGGGCACTCACTATGAAAAGGGATGCACATTCTGCAACATCTTCTAATGTGGTCTGTTGATATAACCTTCACTAATTCTTCCAGTTGTTTTATAGTGCTAGCTTTTTACGAGTGACTGCTGTTTCCTCTTTTTTGTTGTATCCACATTTTGGACTGTCTCTATGCAGCATACAGCCATCAATGCTCTAGCTATTCAGACTTCTAACACTACTTATTACTGCTGTATTTGGATTGGCTTAACATCCTCAACATGATAGTTATAGATCCAGCAGACACATTTTGGGAGACCATCTCTAGATCTATCTAGTGTAGTTATCAGTCTTACCAGTGTTACTGCACTGCCGATTGGTGCACAGAGAGGAAGGCATAAAGTCACACCTAAGAACTGTGCACACAGCAAACTGGACCTCACTACCAGAGAGAGAGAAGTGACTGCACTAGGCAGCTGAGTTGAACAGCAAGTAACTGGGAAAACATTATAGAATTATAAAATAAATAATGAAGAGAAAAATATGTGCACAACTTTATAAAACAAGAATATTTTCCAACTTTGGGTTCAATTGGCTTAAATCGCTTCCATTTTTTTTTCTTTTTTGCTTCTCTCTGAATCAACAGGAGTGATATGGCATGGGCTGAACTTGATGGACGCATGTCTTTTTTCAGCCTCATCATATATGTTATTATGTTGCTGCTCCCTTAAGCATGCAAAAGTGATTAAATATAAAAGGAGTTCGATAAAAGATAATTGACAGCTTGCCTTTAAATGTGAAATTGAAAAGTAATATTTTTAAACAAGGTATAGATGGGTGCCAAGACCCAGGGCTGGATTTACATCTCAGGAGCCTGTAGGCACAGAAATTTGAAGCACCCCATGCCCCCCCTCCCCCCGTGGGCCATCTGCACTGGATACCTCCACAATGCTCCTAATCTCCACGTTGCCCCCCCCATCACCTCCATATTGCCCTCATATTGCCCCCACAATTGCCACATTGCCCCCCATTAGCTCCAGCTTGCCACCATCATCTCATATATCGCCCTCACATTGCCCCCATCATCTCCATATATCATATTGCCCTCGCATTGCCCCCATCAGCTCCATACTGCCCCCATCAGCTCCATATACCATACTGCCCCATCAGCTCCATATTGCCCTCACAATGCCCCCCATCAGCTCCATATTGACCCATCAGCTCCACATTGTCCCCATCAGCTCCATATTGCCCACATCATCTCCATATACCAAACTGCCCTCACACTGCCCCCCATCAGCTCCACATTGCACTCACATTGCCCCCCATCAGCTCCATATTGCCCTCACAATGCCCCCCATAAGCTCCATATTGCCGAATCAGCTCCACATTGCCCTCACAATGCCCCCCATCAGCTCCACATTGCCCCCCCACCCCATCAGCTCCAACTTGCCCCCACCATCTCCACATTGCCCTCCATCGTCTCCAACTTGCCCCCCATTAGCTCCACATTGCCTCCCCCCTTTGTCCGTTTCCTACCTCCCTATTAGGAGATCTGTATGTGCCTCCTTTGGTACAGTCTTGTACCTGATGGAGCTCCTGCGTGGTCTCCTATTCAGGAATGCAGAGCGCTGGGAGATGATGTCATCTCCCAACGCTCTGCATTCCTAAAGAGGCGACGAGGGAGATCCATCAGGTACAAGTCTGGGGTGGCGGGCAATGTGAGTGGGTGCCGCCGGCGCAGCCAGCGAGGTGGCTAGTTTTTTTTTTTTTTTAAAGAATAAAAAAAAAAATCCAAATGGCAGGCGCCCCTCATTGGCGTGCGCCTGTAGGCAGGTGCCTATTTTGCCTAATGGAAAAATCCGGCCCTGCCAAGACCAGAAGCTCCAGTGAATACAAGTTATGCCCATTTGCTCATGCACCACATGCAGCTTCTGGACATTCAAACTAAATACTCAAGCAGCAACCAGAGCTTAATTGCATGGAGAAGAGATATATGGTTTTCTAATGATAGCCATCATCTGAATGGGGGCAATATAAGGGTTGAGAGGTAGTTTCCATCTCTAGTTAATCTCACACCAAATTTTACTAAAAATGTGTTATTGCAAACAAATTATTACCAGGACTGGAATGTCCACACAAAGTACTCTGTGTGTATACATACACCCATATACACATACACACTTGGTTGCCCTTTTGCCTAAGATCTTCAGTCTTCAATCACTGAGAACTCATGTCAGTGGTTTCCAAACAATTTTCTGATAAGAATTCATGGCCCAACACATCAAAGGCATATGACAGAAAAATAAAAGGTCATAAGATAATGATATGTTAGCTGAGCAAACAGTTCAAAATGCACTAAGAGCTCTAACAGCATTGCAGAATTTAACCATTTACAGCCTGTTTATGGGTAAATATGCTTACAGTATAGTTGTCCATAATAAGAAATGGTTCTCATTAATAAGAAAAAGTAGTCTATTTGTTGGTGGCTCAGTGTGGCACTTTCTGCTAATGAGTTACCATGCCAATATTACCCCACACTATGCTATGAAAGAATAAGCCGATCCCTCACACTGGGGTCATTTTTAACAGCACATGGATAAGTTTGTCAGAGAGCAGAACAAATTAATAAACAATGTCAGATTGTACCACCAAAGCATAAAAGTTAATTTCTTAAAAACTCTTTATTTTACAAAAAAAAATGACTATACAACATATAGACCCAATTTAAGGATTTGTGTTATAAAAAATCTATCTTTAAAGGACACATCATATAATATATATATATATATATATATATATATATATACATATACATTAGTGACATGGCATTGCCCATGTGGTTAACCATTTGAGCGTCAGAGTGGTGTCAAAAGTATTGATTAACAAAATGTTGGATACTGACTGGCATTCAAAGGGTTGACCTTTTGAAGGTAGAACAGGTATTCAATGGATTATAATGTGTGGGCTAACTCTCTGGCAAGCAAACGGTTAAGTAACTCTCTGACACTCAAAACACACAAAAACCCCTCTCCTGTACTACTGAACAAGGAAACAAGGACATGCACACAATACCGTGACCAATGGTGTCAATGAGAGAGAGGGTGGAGAGCAATCACAGAAGGTATGTCAGAGAAGGGACAATGTGGTTATTATAAGAGGGAGAGTGGACAACATGGAAATCATGGCATGGAGAGGGGATAACACTGCAATCATAGAAGGGAGAGCAGAAAGGGAACAAAGCAACAATCATTGGATGAAGGGCAGAAAGAGGAGGACACAACAATCATGGGAGTGAGGGCAGACAAGGGAGAACACAGCAATCATGAAAGACAGAGTGGATGGGGAGAACACAGAGATTATAGGTGGGAGAGCAGGCTACACCATAAGAACATCAGGATCGTGGGAGGGTGGACAGGGGAGAATGAGGTGAATGGATTTAGGGAGTGGAGAGAGGACTTTGCCATTGGGAAGGAGGTGAAGGTCCTTGTTGTTCGCCGATTCTTAAAATGTCACAGTTCTATGGCTGTGCATGTAAAATAAAGGACTGACATAAGAGAGGCATAAAATTGCATGTATTATGTAAAATATAATATATGTATTCAGAGATGTAAATTGTAGCCTAGCTACAGACATTCAGTAATAAACCAATATCTTGGATACAAATAGTGGAGGTGTTTGTATTAACAGCTCCTAGCATCAACACTTAAGTTTGCTTTCATAGCATACAATTGCTCCTGAGAACAATTATGCCTAGGTGTAAACACTTTACATGCATACCCATTGTACTTTAGATTGCTTAATGAGCAGTGTAATTTACTGTTTGCCATCTTATCCACATAGTGCTTAAAATTCACTGCTGTTTTCATTAGAATACCGCTTTCCTGCTATTTTTTTAATGGAATCTAATACTTCTTAAAGTCTTCTTTCACTATAAATGAATGATTTTCATTTAAAGTCAGTTTGTTATATCATAATGAACAAGCTCTGTTCACAGAGAATAATACAAATCATTGCACAAAAAGGTAGTCATTGGGAAAAGCTTTCAATATAAATGTCTCCACCTGTCTGTACAATGTTTGTTTTGTGTGTTACAATTAAAGATTTGAACTTTCAAAGTAGGCAGTATGCAGAAGACAAAATGAGCAGATCTGGATGTAACCAATTACAACATAGAGAAAAAAATATCAAAATCCTTACTAATATAAATGGAGAATTTTAACCCACTGAATGCTAAATAGGTATCCAATTATTGCTTCTCAGTGCGTTTCATACCTCATTAACATTCAAGAGCTTAAAAGACCCATTTAAATCTATGATAATTTTGGAAAATTGTGTTTGCCTGCTCTGGTGCAATTAGAATTGTCCAGAATTGCTCATATTTTGTTTTTGTTTGATCATCTTTAGAACTACCATAATTAAGATATCACAGTGTTTTATAGTCACACGTTTTAGCCATACACTAATGCTGATCAAAACAAATTTAAAAGGCAATGGGCTTTCAAATATCAAAAACTGCTTTGGAGAAAATAGTTAAAAATAGAGTACCTCAAAAAATATAGTTCTTCAGAAAAAAAAGTCTATGTACCTTAGTGCAGAGTACATTCAAATAAGCACCTGGGAAGAGATGCACTAAGAGGCAATAAGGGGCCAAGATGGTGATATGGTCATTAAGTGGTATTGATGGCATAGCTCCAGCATGCGCAAAAGTGTCTTCCCCATCATATTTCTGTGAATCTGCAACCAATCTGATACAATATGCCAACATCACCGTAAATCCACCATGCCTTAGACTGGTTTACATTATGATCAAAAATGACTCATTTGTGTCTGGAAATGCAGGTTAATGAGCCATTATCATATTCATGTAGGTGTGTTTATATGATAATGGAACACATCACAGTATGTACTAAGCTCCAGTAGCAGCTTTTGCTGTTGAAGTTTAGTCTCAACATCACCAACCTGGTGTTGGGATCTCCCTACTCTCTATTGATCCAGATGACAGCTACTGGAGAGCAGAGACAGCAGTTGACACTATTTAACAATTTCAGTACCATAGGGATGTTCATTGCATACCCCTATGGCACTGAAAGGGATACAACATTAACAGACATTTCCAATATTCACTTATCATTGAGAGAATGGCAGAGAAGTTGTGATATGTTATAGCTTCTCTGCCATTCTCTCAACGATAAATTATGGCAATATCTGTTAATGTATAACAATGAACGTGTTAAGGAAGCAATGCTGTTTTTGTAGCTTATGTCTGAGCCATTCCTCTCCAGTTGGGGGAACAGAAAGAATGCTCTCAAACTCTGGGGTTGTTGAACTGCTGTGGATGTGTAAGGGAGGGCATCCCACACATTGCTAGCAGTTTGACAAACCTGCATGCTAATAAGTAGATTCTCCCCCTCCCTTTACATACTTAGGGCAAATGGCAATGTGTGTCTCCATTGCCACGGAGATGTGCTCACTACCTCGGCAAACACACATTGTCATAGCATTGCTGCTTAGCTCATCTCCCTCCTGAACTCCTTTGTGCAATGGAAAATAACTGGATGGAGGATGCTGAGCTCAATTAATTGTTATACTGAGAAAATGAGTCAATGATGTACAGTCCTTCATGCAGTTTGTTATCAATGGCCTTACATACCACTTGGACGATTAATTAATGTTTAGTACACAGAATAGAAAACAAGGGAGAAATAAACACTACGTATAGTGTGTTGAATAAGGTACAATATAGAAATGGATTCACTAATGCACATTCACATAGCCCACTCTATAGCCACATTACTATGTCCCTCTTCACATTGTTCATTCATTTAAATCAATGGAAATTTTAGAAATGCTTCTTTCTCCCCTGTGGTGCAGCTGGTTTGCTCTAGAATCTTTCCAGTTTACATAAGGCCCATTGTATTGCTGAAGAATGGGCCAAACACAGCCTGTACAAATTAGCCATCTCACTGTTCACTGCCTCAGACACATGGCTATGAGTTATGATGTCAGCAGACCTTGGGTAGGAACCTCACAGAGGATGTGGGATGGGACTGGCACTGGGAAACTACAAAACCAATGTATTCACGGAATCCTTCCTCTAGACAGACATCAGTAATCATTTTGTCTTGCTTCCAGTCCAATTAATTAGGACAAGTTTGCAACCATGTGTTCTTTGGAATGAACAGATTAGCTGCTGCAGTGCTTCTAAGTGACCTAAGAGATGTGACATTTGAAGTCGCGCGGTGCAACGTATGAAAAGGATACCCTTGGAAGGAACTGTCCATCTTAATTCTGCTTCTCCAGTGGCATGTGACACAATGGAGCTGAATAACAAGGGAGGCTCAGCATCAGTGATTTGTTACACAGACCATTGTGATGGGGAAATTAGCTTTTGTGGTATCTAAAATCATGACAATGGACCTGTCACTAAAAAGTTTACTGTTTATTCATCAAGCAGGTATTAGGCCAGATTTACCATAAGGCAGAATAAACAGTACCTACAGTGGAGCCTCAGCTGGGATTATATTCTGAGTTGTGGGTGTGACCATAGCAATCCCACATAGTAGACACCAACTCCACGGTTAGGGTGTCTGGTTGATTTCCCCAGTTTACATACCTTTTTACTGTCATTATTTAACTCCTTGGATGCTAGATAGATCTCCAGAGCATTGCTAAGCAATGCACTGAAGAATTCTCTATCAACTAAGGGGTAAAAGCTTTTTGATGCTTCATCTTTTAAAGGTGTGAACTATTTTCTATTTCAGATAAAACTGAAAAGGGCTGGGGATGAGGAACTGTGAGCAATGGGGGTGTGGTAATGGGGAGGTTAATGGCACTTAGGCTGCCTTGCCAAGGGACTCCCAATGTGTAAAATTGGGCTGAGTTGGTAAAATGCATTCTGCATTCAACATTACAAGATATACTTCCCCACCAATCTCTCCGCCCAGCATTTTAAGCACATAATGACTGTGGCAGGTAGAAGTCTGCCACTAAACAGAGTGATTGCATATTTCTTGTGCATCCTTGCACAGAGTATGATTTTGCAACATCTTTTTTAATGTGTTTCTGCTCTAATGTGTGACTTTGTTGTAACTGCCACCATGTCACAAAAGTGCCCGATATTAAAAGCATTGCTTGAGATTCACAGGTAGATGCTACACATAAGAGTCAAAATGAACAAGAGGATGTTGAGTACCATCTTTCTGGATGCCATTGAGACTGACACTAGGTTTGGGTTGCATGTGACCCTCAGCAGCTCAAAGTATGTTCTCATGTGTAGTAAGAGAACTTTAGCAAATATCTTCAACCTTTGCTTCAAAACATTCTCCAGTTTAAAGTCACCCTTAATACCTTGGATGCTAAGATATTCTGTGTGAAGAAATAAAATAAAAAGAAAACTATCTATAAGGTACTCACTTATATCCCTTCTAATAGAACTGCAAAAAAGTGACAATAGCTGATCTGTCTCTCAACTAGACCTCATAAGGGTATCAGTAAAAAATATTAACTGAAACTCCCAAAGAAAAACTTCCCAAAATAAAGTGGACATGTATAAAGGAAAAGAAAAACAAACAAACAAACAAAGTATTATTTAAAATCCGTAATCATATTAATCAGAACATATGATGGTATGTTTATTCTAATTAATATGATTGATCGTAGTAGGTGGATGGTCGGGAGTTAGGTCATCCTTAATAATAAGGGATGATTCCTTAGAACTAAGCCACGCGATCTACCAACTCATATCCAATAATCCACGAGTTTCACAGCAGTCTCTTTAAGGCTTGGTATATTTTTTCATCCGAGAGGGTGTTACATTTATATGATGCCACTTGTGTATTGATCCATCTATATTGCTTACCGCTATTACCAAACAGCCAATGTTTTTCTATGCTATATGGGTATGTGGAATTCATTACAGATTTTAAATAATAAAATAGGGTGTTTTTGTTTTTCTTTTCCTTTATATGTGTTCACTTTATTTTGGGAATTTATGTCCTGGACAGTAAGCTTCCTGGATTTATCCACAGACATATTTCATCAAGGGAATATAAAAGAATGTCTAGTTATACAATGTAAAATATGCAATGTAAACAAGAAAGCAAACACACCATTCAGTGCTATAGGGAGACTATAAAATTGTATTACATCCTTCTTTGAGGGTCTAGTGACTAGAAAACTGTGGTAAAGGAGATTCAGGGAGTTCACTCTCAGGGACATAACCATGGGAAAAATAGGTATAGACAGAAATAATGAAAAGCATAGGCGATTTGATTGTGCATATGCACTTGCAGAAAATGTAAAGTCAAAATAAAGGGGTCCTATTCCTTTAAGTTTAGGATTCCACTTTGCTGCTATTTTATCCAGTAAAAATTGGACTTGATTTAACAATAATATACCAGCAATACAATATCAGGGTATTTTATTTGTGTGTGTATTATATGAACACATTTCAACATTAGGCTTTGTCTCAAAATGCTACAATGCTAAAGATGCAGTGTAGATGAAATTAGGAGAAAGACCAATATTTTTCACAGGTTTATCTCTTGAATGACAGCACTGCAAACACCCTCAACAAAAGATCCTACTATGGAAACATAACTAGCGGGCATAATTATGCATTAGTCCTTCAGGACTCTGCCCGCTAAACACCCCGAAGCCTCATTAGCACTGAATGCAAGGTCTATATTGCAGCTGGAACATGACACATCCTGTCAGCTGAACTGTATTTTAACTGGCTTACCAGTTTCCTGTCTCTTGCAGACACATAGTAGCTATAGATGGAAATTATGACTATTTGGATAAGGAATGTATTCATTGAAGACCATGAACATTAAAGTAATTTCAGCTGTCTAATTTCATTACACAGGATAGTGGTGTCAGAGGCATTGGATTATCTAAAGTTTAATACATTACATGATAATACATTAAGAGGAATAGTAGTTTAGGCTCTAACATGTATTGGGGATGGTTCAGTTACTTTACTGACGAGGCTGAACATTATAGCCAATGATTGATCGTTGTGCACTGATAATGTGATCCCATTGCATGCCAACAAGAATAACCCTTTGGAAGTCTCATATACACCTCTTACAACTACAGTGATACAACTCAGGGTATAGACATAGCACTGCCCCTCAAGACTGGATACTATATCATTTTCTAAACAAACAATCCATTTACCTTTAGACATAACATACTGAATTTTTTTTCATAGTAAACCAATTTGTGTAATAATCTATTTTTGCACTTTTTGATTTGTGTTTTTATACTTTCCCATCCTATCAAATAAACCTTTTCAGATATGGCCTTTATGCACAAAACAAATGAGGAACACAACTAGAGACAACCCCCCATTATTATTGCTTTAAATTGAGTCTGTATTTAACCCCTTTGCAATGAGCTGGAGACCTGTGACATTCAAGAGGTTCAAATCAACATTTAATTTAATGGTGGTTTTTATTTGTCTCCTATAGTGCTCTTGGTTTGTGCCAGAATTGCAATTGCTTCTCGTCTTCTTTGTGAATAAGGCCGCACATGTCTTCATTTCCTTTAGCAATAGAATTTCTATATCTAGGAAAAAAAAGATGCTGAGAAACGGAACACGCCTCCTTTCTTGTCCTATCAGGAATAAGCAGATGCACACTAAATCATTTCATGGTTGTCATAACAGATTATATACAAAAATACAAAAGCTGTGGACATGCAAACCTACCTTTGCAAATATTAAAAAAGCAAATTACTATAAAATGTGGTGTATAGACTAGAGCAGAGTAGCTTAAGGCAATTCTTACAATCTCAAATGTCAGGAAATTAAATGTGTTCTAAAAAAAGAAAAAAAAAAATCAATGAATTCAATGAATCAATGTAGTCAACAAACAAGTTCCTTTCTGATTACTCTAGATGACTTCAGCCTTGGAGATCCATGTACATTTATGTGACTTCGTCTGGAATTCTTTTTCTGAAGCAATGTGAAGGAAACAGCATATGCAATGACCTTTATTTGTCATTGTTAACAATTAGATGCAAGCCAGAGACAAAGTGAACATTTTCTGGTTTATTCGTAAGAGATTAAAAACATAACATTGGCAAAAACAAAATGCATGTATGCCTTTATGAATTAAATACATACACACAGAAACACTGCTTAGCGCAAGAACAAAAATTGCACCACCAGAAAGGAGTAGATTTACACCTATGCAAGTCACTCTAAGCAACATGCTGAAGGAGGTATGTAAATGAATACAGTTTCATACTGATGAGTCAAGTGGACAATGGCTTAGATGGGTATAAAATGTGTTGGCTTTGTAGACTGGCAGCTGAGAAGATTTTTTAACACCCTTTTCTTCTTTTGGATGGTTCATGACATGTGTACGGAAAAAAGAGAGGGATTGGACTGTCAGTTCAAGCCACTGATGAACAGGTTGACCATGAACTATCCAACAATGATGGTCCTATTGGGTTTGAAAGCACCAAAGCACCCAGTATCTAATAACTGTCTCACATGTATGTACATAGTTTGTGGCACAATGTCACTGACAAATCTGTGTACTGTCTAGGATGTCCAGAGGTCCAGACAATGGCAATTTATGCATCATCCAATAGCACGCAGACCAGTTACAGGTATAAAAGTGCGGGGCAGAACCAGGCATAGCAGATGTACACCACTATTACAAATTCAGGGTACTCATAGTTCATATTGCCTTCTTTATGAGCTATTTCTTGTTGTCATTTTTAGTATTGCTATTTAGATTGCTGCAAAAGTGGTTTAAAGCACTCTGTGGGTGGCATGAGTATATGGACCATGCTTAGAGTCACAGCAATTATTCCATTAGTGTTCTATCTATAACACAACAGCCCTGCTTTGCTACTATTTGCTTTCAGCAACTGAATTTTGGATTTTAACCATACACTCAGGACCTGGCCAGTTTACCCATGTCTATCAAGTGTATTCTGGAAGTTAGATCCACCTGTTCCCAAGTAAGAGGGTCCATTCTCTGGTGTAGAGATATCCTGTGCCTCCAGGTGAAGATTTCTCACTTGACGAAGGAGAGACAGGGGATGTAGATGCAGCTGACTGTTCTCTCACCACTGAAAATTCCCTTTAGGACATCTAAAGAGTTCAGTAGAAGACTTAATTCAGGAGGTATTAGAGACCCTCCAGATCTCTGAGACCCTCTGGGGGATGTCCACTCTGGACATTTTTAAAATGAGTAAAAGTAATGCCATTCACTTCCTCTGGTATTACTCTAATGATCAAAATATCTTTGTGGAATGCACCTCACTGGACAGAAGGCATCTTTCTATCTAGGAGTTTTGCCATTCTTTACCCTATTTCCACAGCTGCAGAGCTGCTGTGGGTTGGTACTCTTGTAGTTTATCCCTCTATTTCTTGACTCTCTAAACACACAGCTCTACTGGTAGCTGATAAAGCTAGAGATCCTGGATTCTCTTCTCAAAATGAATATTTTGGCCACAGGGGCTGTGTTGTGGCCAACCTTGGCCACAGTCTGGTTAACAGGGACCATGAGACAACAACCAGAAGGGGCACAAAACCACCAATAAAAGCCTCAATGTTTAGAACGGTGATTTTAATGTGTACAGACATTAGTAGTCAATAAGTAGTTGGGAATGAACAACTGGTTCAGAGATTGCAGGGTATTTAAAAACCACCCTGCTCGGAGACGCACCTCCCGAAATTAAAAAGAATCTTGAATCGCTGTAGTTTAAAGGTATAAACCCTACTTTATTACAATACAATAATGGCAAATAGTGCAAACAGCTTTACGCTCAACGCGTTTCAAAGTGCAAAGCTTTTTCTTCAGGAGCTTTTACGGGCAATAAATAGTAATAATAATAAAAATTACAGTAAACTAAAATGTTTTTTAGTTTTAACTACAGTAGATCAATATTCCTCTTTAAAGATAAAAGAGGATTTCTGTGTACTACAGATAAATCATTTTCACTTTCTCCTTGTGGAGCACAGGACATATCTTCTGGAAGGATTTAGACTGTAAGTTCCTTGGGGCAGGGACCTCTCTCCCATTGTTTCTATGAATGTCACACTTATTTAATCCCCTCTTATTTATTGTAACATATGTCTATTGTAAGGCGCCGCGTACACTGTGTGGCGCCATATAAATAAAGATATACATACATACATACAAGGATGTCCTTTGTGTTCTCTGGCATGGGGACTGCCTTTCTGCCCTTCCTTTCTATAGTAAAACTAAGTCTGCTGCTGCTGGGCTGAGGTTAAGTGAAGCTGGAAGGACAGCTCCTGCTCCCGAGAGCTTTAGCTTGCAATTGCCCTATCTCCTAGTGGTAACTACCATGGGCGTCCGGAGGGGGGGGCAAGGGGGGCACTTGCCCCCCCCTACAATTACCCTCCTCCATATGAATAAAGGGTCTAGATGGGCTGGCCTGGGGGTCATATTATGGCTTTGCCCCCCCCTGGAAAAATGTCTACGGACACCACTGGTAACTACTGAACCCCATGGCTCCTATGTTCCACAAGGACTAAGAGAAAAGGAATTACCAGGAAGTACAAAAAAAATCCCCTCTTCAGGAATATTTATTGCCCTGGCAGTTGGCAGAGCAGCTGATCTATATAAGAACATGCAAATGCATTACCAACAACATTTGTGTAATTTTCTTTAAGCTATAAACATACCTGGGAACTCTCCGGATTTGCCCCGGAGACTCCGGTTCTGACAGAGCTTTACCGGGTCTCCGGGGCAGAGGCTGATTCCTCCGGATGTGGAGAGTTTCTATTGAAACTGTACCCACATCTGCTTTTTCTCCCGTTGTTCCTCCTTCCCCAGCCTTCTGTGTGACACCTTTAACCCTCTGAGTGCCAGACTGGTAAGGAATGCATTGCTTTGCAATGCATTCCGTACCACTCTGGCACTCAAAGGGTTAAGTCCCCCTCCCACTCGCGGCAAGCCCCGCCCCTTTTTGACACGATTATCGTCATTTTTGTCACCCCCTGGTGAACAGAGGACTACCCTCTGGGTAGCCCTCAACAGGAAGTTCCCAGGTATGGCTATAAATTACAAATGGACCAAAAGACAACTATCATTATTCAGTATGCTGTAAGTAAAATCAGTCACAACACGTTGATTTGCTACCAGACAATTCTAGACACTAACACACAATAGTTCTAGACAAATTAATTACAACAAATCAATCTACTGTAACAAAATGACTGAGTACCGCTCCCATGTGTCCTAATTTACTTTAGATAGTCAGTGATTTTATCTGCAAGTGTCTAACTAGAAAATCCTAAAAGAGATTAATAATCTTCACACCATTCTTTTACTATTGGTACATCTAAGGACAGTACAATATTAGTGGGGGACATCCCACCTTAGTATGTAAAATGGGCACATTATACCAGTTTCTCCGTGGAAATATAAGATTTGTCATATCTGAAATATGCTGTCAACTTGCCATTAGATAAAAGATATATTTTTCCACTGCAGTAGCAAGATAAACAAGAATGGTATATATATTCGGCTTAGCTACAGTTTATTTTTAAAATCAGAACAAAATATTTTATAGTATCACTTTGTGTATGTGTTTAACCAAGAAACTAACTCATTGAAAATGGAAGGTATGAAGTTCTGGCTTCTGGACAGTTCATGACTCACAGAAGAGCTTTACGTCATTATATTACATAACGCTCATAAAGTCTGACTTTCAAACTGTCTCAGCTTCTAGAGATTGTAGAGAATCCTTATTATCACAGCCTAATTTGAATTTAGCATGTCATCTTCCCAGTACAATATCTGCATATAATCTACACATTAAAAAAATTGCATGAGAGGATAGGTTTGTTATCAGTCACAAAAATACATTTTCAGTCCTCAAGACAAAATTTATTTAAATCGATAGTAACACTTAAAATGTAAAAAAAAAAAAAAAAAAAAAAAAAAAAAAGGAAACATCTCATATGTCAAAAACTGCACTTCCTCCTCTACCTGCTTTTTTCTGTATGTATCCCATCCTATACTTAGATTGTAAGCTCTACGAAGCAGGGACCTTTTATCCTAATGTATAGTCACTTGGGTTCCCCTTATGATTGTCTATATAAGCACTTAATTACTGCACTTATTGTGCTCCTTCTATACTAAATGTAAACTGTAAAGTGCCAAGTACACATGTTGACTCTATATAAATATACATATATACATGTTATAGGGTGTGTATCACCCTGAGTAAGACAAGGATGCTCCCACTGCTGAAAGGTGTTTTATTCAAACGTTATTACAGTTCAAACTTGAATTTGTTAGATACACTATCTCTGTGGCGCTGTTACTACACAGTCCTATGGACAGATCTGGTCAGTTGACTATAAATCTCCATAGGATTGTGTAACAGTGCCACTGTACAATTTCAGGCCACTGATATATTGACCTAAAAAATTCAAGTTTGAGCTGTAATAACTTTTGAATAAAACACCTTTTAGCAGTGGACTAGCCTTGTTTTACTCAGGGGGTTAAGACCTACTACAGATTTTTTTCCCCATTTTAAGTATTACTATCCCTTTAAATCTAGATATACATATGGCCATAATATAACTACTTCTAAAATGGTTATTTCTATGTCAGAAGCTAAGAATTTCATAACTATATTTTTGGCCCAATGTTTTCTGCAATAGGCAATAGCATTGGCTTTAGTTTTTGCATAACTGACTGAATGCATTGTTCACTCTTTACCAAAAATCAAGATATTTGTGTTATCTTCTAAAATAATTTTTAAATTATATCTACAACACATTAAATAGAAAGTGTGTTTGATGTCCACCTAGCATGCCAATATTCACTTCCTAATCTCAGTACTGATTTGCTCTGCTAATAGATACAATGTTATGTAGAATGACAACCTATCACAACACATCTTTTTCCATCTCCCAGATGTTAGCTGATTGTTTACGTTTCTGTTCAGAAATAAACATTTTTTATAGCAGTTTGGTTTATCAGGACATAGCCTCTAATTATTCCTGGATATACTGAGGGTGATATTCTAAGAAAGTAGAGCAATTTTGGAGCAAACTAATGTGCTTTTTAAACAGTGGATTGCTAGAGAGGTCTCCAACACATTGCTTGACAATGCTTTTGGAGAACTCTCTAGCATTCGGATTAAAGGAATAGTGATGTTTCATAATAAAAGCAGCTCCAATTAATCTTCATAGTATTTGAGCCATGGAGAGTGTTATTTCATTACTGTAAGAGTTGTAGTTCAAGAGTAATTGAATGATAAAGTATCCCCCTCCCGCCCCTTCTACCTAGTGTAAGCCACCTCCCCTAAGATCTGGAATCTGGTCACTTGACCAGACAGCTCACAGCAAGGGACAATCTTCTTACTGTTTTAGACTGTAAGCTCCTTGGGGCAGGGACCTCTCTCCCATTGTTTCTATGAATGTCGCACTTATTTCATCCCCTCTTATTTATTGTAACATATGTCTATTGTAAGGCGATGCGTACACTGTGTGGCGCCATATAAATAAAGATACATACATACATACATACATACATATTGAAATAACACTCTCCATGACCCAAATACTATGAAGATTAATTGGAGCTGCTTTTATTATGAAACATTATTATCCCTTTAATGACTCCAGTTAAATCAATGTTCATTTTGGGAATATTCTTATGTTCCATATGATGCAATTGGCTTGCTACATGTTTAATTACAACATCTACCCTGGGTTTAGTACATAAATATATAAATCAAGGGGACATATTCAATAAGATCAAGAAGTACAATTGTGTAGCAAACCAACTGTACTATAGGCGCAAATAAAAAACAAAACAAAAAAACCAAATTCCCATTGATTTAAAATGGCTCTATAAAGATCTGGAATGCTAGAAACGTCCCCAAATGCATTTCTTTGCAATGCACTGGAGGCCAGCATTCAAATGTTAAAAGCTCTATTTAAATCAATGGAAATTTCCATTTCACACCATGGTACAGTTGGGTTGCTACAGAACTTCACCTCTTTAGCTCACTGAATAAGCCTCCATGTTCATTAGGTACAACTGCTCTTTTGAATGGGTCATGAAAACTTGCACTTTTCAGGTGGTGTCTGAAAGGGTGCACTGGTGGGTTCTATTAATATCGCCAAAAAAGGAGTTACTTAAAGCCTCTACTTGAACCCATTGCATGCTAAAGATGTCTGTAGGAAGTTGTGGAGCAATGGGTTAAACATATCTAGCATTCAAGGGGATTAAACCCTTCCAGGGTTAGACAGGTGTACAACATATTGCTTTGCAATACATTATATACCCATCTGGCCCTTGGTAGGTGGGGGTTAATAATCTTATTTTCATTTGCACCATATTCACATAACTAAACTGGTTAGGTAAAGTGAAAATACTACATAATCCCAGTTTTTTACTCAAATATCTAATGTCTTATTATCATTATGGAGAATTAGTTTTTTTTTCATGAGGGGGACAACAGAGATTAACACAGTGCCTTTTAAGATAAATAGGTCTATTTAGCAACCCTTTAAAAAGTCCTTTTAGCCTTGATTAAAATAAGATGATGATGTCACTTAGAAATAAAGATCTCTATCACAGTATACTTTATGTAGTTTAAACTGAGTTTATTATACTTTGCAATGCATTGCACACCCCTCCACACCACAAGGAGGTAACCGAGTAACAGGCTCTATAAAAATGAACTTGACCTTTCACCTTTAACCCTTACAGTGCACAGGATGTATCCAAAACATTGTGTTTCAATGCACTAGATACACATCTGGTACTCAAAGGTCAACACAGTAACAAACTGGATTATATTTGGTAAAATGTCCTAGTATACCAGACTGTATTTTTCAGATTGAGAGGCTGAAGTATTTAGAAGAGGGGTTAGAATGGTTAAGCACTAAGATGTGATAAAAAGGAGATAACTTTTCCACTGTAATAAACACAAACATTTTATTCTATAGAGCCTATGCAGTAAGATTTATCCAGCTTTATAACATTGAAGATTTTGTCTCCTCTTTATCATATGTAATTATCACACCTGCTCCT
The DNA here is from genome assembly GCA_037306005.1 of Rhinophrynus dorsalis. Classification (NCBI taxonomy): domain Eukaryota; kingdom Metazoa; phylum Chordata; class Amphibia; order Anura; family Rhinophrynidae; genus Rhinophrynus; species Rhinophrynus dorsalis. Next base: position 238,835,349 of record CM074722.1, read on the forward strand.
TGCTGGAGTAGTTCTGCAGGAAATTAACCACAACATTGGATAAAAATTACAAATGTCCATTGATTTAAATGGGGCTTTTAACCCACTGAATACTAAAGAACTCACCAATACATTGTAAAGCAAGTTGCTGAATATTTTTTCCTTTAGCATTTAAGGGGAATTTTAATATCTCCTCTGTGGTACAGTTTTTTTTGCCCCAGAATTATTCCATTTCCTTTTGTCCATCAGTCTCCCTATCTTTGTAAGCTACTTTAACCTTGACATAAGGTCATATGATGTTAGCCAGCCTAGGAAGGGATGTTGGCAGATTCCTAGTTCTATTAATTCTGATTTTCTTTCAGAATGTACTTTTTCCTTTTCTAAAAACATGCTTACTTGTACAATAAATTCCTAAATATATATAGATCAACAAATGTCTTATCAGCGCCACACAGGCTCATCTAATTCTGAATGCCCAATATCTGGCTGAAGCAGATAACTGGAGGACAACAATGTTGATATTTGCAGGTCCCTTACCAGTCAGTAAAACAGTTAATTGTAAACGGTTAAACCTTTTTTTTTGCGCGTCCTTTACATTTTTAGTGATGTATGCATTTTGAGAGCCAGTAAACTACTGAAATGTAGTATAACCCTTTGAATGCCAATGAGGTGTCCAATACATTGCAGAGCACTGGGTCAGAGATCTTTCTGGCATTCAAAGGGGTAATCAAAACAAATTTATATAATTAAATTGTGCATTGTGCATGAATTTACCATGTAAAAAGGCACAATCTAGTGCTTCAAAATGAAAGCGAAATGTATTAAAATAAAATCACAATATAAAAAAGAATAATCCCAGATCACTGTACACTGGAAGGAAGTAGGCAGGTTAAACACATTGGGGAATATGCATAAAAGGAAACATTGGAGTAATTAGGGTGAAAAATCTACATCACTGGATGAAAGAAACCTTTCAACTGAAAGTCTATAACCCTTTGTGTGGCAGAGGGGTACACAACACATTGTGAAGCAAATGCACAACCCTTTGGCAATCAAAGGGTTAACCATTTTGATGCAAGAGGGGTACCCAACACAATGTGAAGCAAATACGCACACCTCTGGCACTCAAAGGGTTAACCACGTTGATGCAAAACAGGCTTCCAACACATTGCTCTGCAATGTGTTTTAGACATCTCTAGCGTCAAGAGGTTCCTTTATAAATACTGTGAACTTGCCTGCTCTAGAATTGCTCCAACTTTTGTCATTATACACTTCTCGTTGTGGTGCATCATTTTTCTCAGCCACTTAACAGAACCATGGCTTTCAGTTCCAACTAACGTATCTGTATCAAATAAATCTCTCTCATAAAAAGACATAACTATAGAAAGATCTTACCATGTATGTGCCACTGTAAAGCGGCGCCGCTGGCGGATGCTTTTATTCACAAGTAACTTTCTAAAAAAGCATGGAGAGTTCCTAGGAGAGCTGCGGGGAGAAATTTTGGGAGATGTTGTGGTCCTTTTCCCAGAAAGTCTGGGAAGTTCAAGCTCCAAGTGCATGTGTTCTTTAAAGGTCTTTATATAGATATCAGAATCAGGAGTTGCAAGTTCGTTAGAAGAATCTTTCGCTGTCATCTCTTGGATGTTGCTTCAGAATCCTTGAACAGAAAACATATCACCGAAAGCTGCGGATGGAAGAGCTGTGGAATGAAATGTGTGTGTCTGCTGTTAAGCAAACTAACATGCAGAATGTGAACCTGCCTAATGTACCATGAGGATACGCAAAGACTGATAAGGCTTCATGAGCCCATAATGCACCAAAGTCGTTTCCGTACCAGGCTCGGCTGTTGTGAATGTGGATTGTCTGCAAGCTACACACTGACAGTCACTGGATTCATTCAGCTGAATGTATCAACTCATGCAATATTCATAGGAATTTCTCATCCATCCTTATTCAGAGATATTTTTGCTACAAAAAAAAATGCCAACAAATAAAAATAATGATCACATGCATCCGTATTGAAGGGAGGAGGGATGTGAAATGCCTTTTAAATGGTGCCCTTCAGTGCAATCAGCTTGACTGGTCAGCTTCCTTGGATAGAAACCCCTCTTCATTCAGAATTCTTTACTTAGATACCTAATCCAAACAGCAGTGGCCCCACCTACTGCATGCTTATTGGATCACATTTCCTCTGACATCTCAGGCTTTTTTTCCTGGCAGTCTTTTGTCTGCTTGGTAGTAGACTTGTGAGTTATTGGATGATTTTACGTTACCTTAAAATCAAAACAATAAAAAGCCTTGTAATATGCCAGAGCTGTGAATTAAACGGGGATTTAGACCTGTTAACCCTTTTGAGTGCCAGAGGGGAGTGTAACACATTGCAAAGCACTGTGTTGCACAGCTCTCTGGAACATAAAGAGTTAGTTAACCTCTGCGTTTTCAACAAAATAGGAAAAACTGCAAACCAGCAAACTGTATACCCTCAAGGATTAAACATGATATCCAGCTACATTCCCCTGGTACTGTTATCCAGTTGGTTTCATTTGGGTGGGGAGGACATGTTTATTTAATACCAATATTTTGTGGTAGGACAATGGATGGGTAGAATATTATATGAATACTATGGAGTCAAGCAGGACTGAAGCTTGTAAAATATAAATGGGCCATCCAGCTTATCAGTGCTGCCATTGAAAATGGATCTGAATGTATTAACGCTTTTGATGCCAGACAGGTATGCAATGCATTGCGTTGCATACCTCTCTGGCACCCAAAGGGTTAAGTAAACAGTCTTTCAGAAAATGTGTTAGATGTCAGTCAAATGTAGAAAGTTACTAGGGCGGAGATAAACCAACTATTCTATCCAGTGTTAAGCAATGAACAGTACTCTGCTAAGTTTTTTAAACAAATTACAGGCCATGAATGATTGAAGTGAGAATGGCCTTTAACCCTTTGAGTTCCAGAGGTGTACGCATCGCATTGGGTTATGTACCCCTCTGGCGCTCAAAAGGTATAACGTGACCTATGGAAGCTAGTTAATTTTTTTGCTCACTTGCTTTTTGCTGTATTTACTTACTAACATAAGCTTACTTGTAACCAAACATTTTTTTTTTTTAGCAGTTTTCCACTCACATCTTGGCTATATTATTATATTATTCTTTATTTATATAGCACCAACTTAATCCGCAGCGCTGTACAATAGGGAATAGACATACATAGATATTAAATAGTACAATCATATGTGAAGAATAGAAGGATCAGAGGGCCCTGCTCGTGAGAGCTTACAGTCTAGAGGAAGGTAGGTTGGACACACAAGGTGTAAGTGCTATTGGGTGTGTCTCCTGCCACATGAGCTGCCAGTCAGTGAGTGGTAGAGAGAAGTGCTGTTGAGTGCAGTGGCCCAGGGAAGGGTGGTTCTTGGTGATAATGTTTAGGAAGGAAGGTGTTAAGCTTCCCTGAAGAGCTGAGTTTTCAGGGAGCGTCTGAAGATCTGAAGGCTAGGGGAGAGTCTGATGGGGCGGGGGAGGGAATTCCAGAGCTGAGGTGCAGCATGGAAGAAGTCCTGTAGGCGGGAGTGGGAGGAGCAGTGGAGAGGAGAAGGTCATGTGCAGAACGAAGATGGTGAGTGGGAGTGTATTTGGAAATGAGAGATGAGATATAGAGGGGTGTGGTGTTAGTAAGGGCTCTATACAAAAACTAGGTTAGCCTAAGAGAAAACGTTATATGAGCCAGAAGTTCAGTAGCAGTACTACTCATGAAATGCTATTTCCCATGTTTAGTAGCCCATTAAATGTTGCCTGACCCAATTATTATTATTTTTTTTTAGTTGCCTTAGACATGTTTAAATTCTTACTTTTAAACCTTTGGAGACCAGAAGGGTTTGCAAAGCATTGGGAAGCAATGCAATGTAAGAATGTTTTACTTCACTGAGAGGGTAGTAGATACGTGGAACAGCCTACCAGCAGAAGTGATAGAAGTTAACCCCTTAAGGACCAGATGACGTGCTATGACCGTCACAGTCCTTATACCCTTAAGGGCCGGTGACAGTCATAACACGTCACATACGTTTTACTTACAGCACTCTACCAGGGACGCTGTAAGTAAAAACAGAGCCTACAATTGACCACTCCAAGACTGGAGCGATCTCTCTCTTAGGCCCCAAAGCGGCACACCGGTACCCGTAACGGGTCAAGTGTACCGGCGCATCGGCAAGGATCAAATCAGTCCTTAAGGGAATTAACTTCCCTGGACCGCTGATCCTTAAGGGGTTAATACAATTATGGAATTTAAGCATGCATGGGATTGGCATAAGGCTGTCCTGAACATAAGACAAGACCATGGATCAAATAAGGCTTAAGGTTTTTACAGCAGGAAAAATGGGCAGACTAGAAAGGCTGAATGGTTCTTATCTGCCATCAAATTCTATGATTCTATGTCTTTAAAGGGTGAATGCATGGAGAAAAGAGAAGTACTACAATTTGTTTAAGCTATAATAGACCAGGGGACAGCTATAGGTGGATGGATGGATGGATATAGATAGATATGGACAGATTAGGATTCAAGATGATTGTAATGGTGTTTGAGATAGATCAATCAACAGATTTCTCTAGTTATTTAAAGTACATCGGTCCCAGTATTGCCATTTGTACCTGTAGCCCATGTCATACATGAACTCTTGTTTTATGAATCTTCAAGAAAATGGCTATAGTAATTGGATCAAATTGCTGCACTGCACAACAAAACAAATTAAAATACCCAAATATAAACATTCAGGCACAAAATATGCAAAACAATATCCAAAAGGGATAATTATTGTGAAAACAACATAAAAAGTGACTGAAAATGATGCTATAGTTTGTTTATAGATGGGGGACATGTGTGCATGGAAACACACACCCCTGCAGACACAACACACTGAACAAAACTCATTGGTCTTACCACTTGCCTTTTATTTGCAGATCTACTCCATGGGGAAGATGCACTAAAGGGAGATAAGGGACCAAGGTAGCAATGTGGTTGCAAAATCAAGCTGATGGCATATCGACAGCATGCACTATGTTATCTTTGCCATTGTATTTTTGTGAATCCACCAGTATTCTTCCTCAATCCGCCAACATCGATTCTCTATGAATCTGCTATGCCTTCAACAGGTTTACTATTTTCTGTGACAACAGCTCATTTGCATATTGAAATTCAGGTTAATGAGCCATTGTCATATCCATGTGGGTGAGTTTATATGTTAAGGTGGCTGTTCACCACATGCTCTAAACTCAGAAAGCAGCCTCTGCTAGTCTGCTGTGGGAATTCCAACATCGCCTGCTTCAGGCTGACAAAGTTGGGATCTCCCTGTACGTCTTTATAGAGAGAGAGAGAGGACAGTTTGTGGTCTCCACTCTGGAGAACAAAGACAGCAGCTGCCCTCCCATAGCCATTTCAGTGCCATTAGGATGTGTATTGCATACCCCTGTGGCACTGAAAGGGTTAAAAGCTGCACAACAATTCCTTTTGTATTTGCATCATGTACATGAGTACATGCATTTCCTCAAGCCGTTACTGGGGGTTTAATATGGCTTTGGGGAAAACTTGCTCTGCCCAAAAGACTGAAGTTCACTTGGCCAGCAACAGCCGGCAGGAACATTGCAGGCCGCCATGACTTTAAACGTCAGCCGGCTCCTGATTGGTCAATCGGAGTTAAAGGGCCTCCATTGACGCTGCATGGGAAAAGTAGGTGCCCCTCGGATTGGCCACAGGGTTCAAGTGGCTGAACTGTAGGCCCGCTGGATTGTGGATGAACTGCAATACATCCGACAAACAGCGGGTGGCTCCCTATCTTGGTGCCATAAACAATCGACATACTGTAGGATTGGCCATATGATTCCAGACTCAGGATTGGCCAGGGGTTGAAGCTGAATATTCAAAGATGCTTCAACCCATTGGCCATTGTGTGAAATGTGTATTCGAGTCCCTCAGCCTTTTGTCCCAGTGTTTACCCTTCATCAGTCTCTTTGTAAAGATAATGTGATCATGTCTGGAGCTTTGGGTTATGTATGCACTCTTTGTCATTGCCTTTTGTATCTTTTGTTTAGTATGCTGTCTTGGTGTGATTAACCGTGTATAAAAGAACTGAAGTTTTGTGAGATAAAGTGTTACAGTTTGGAACCTGAACTGCGTCCTGTGTCTCTGTCACTGGATGGTATCAAGGGTCTCCTTTTGATCCCCATCCTACTTGCTGTAGCCGACCTCAAGAGGGAGAAACCCGGTATGACTGCCTGACTCCATCCGCAAACTTAGGCATCTATTACACTCATTTTCCTGACTGAAAAGTAACTGGATTAACCAAAAAAAGAGAAGAAGAAAATGCTGTATAGTGGTGTAATGCAATATCCAGAAGCCGTCATGCACAGTAGAGATGGATGCGCGAGCTGCAGTCATGCGCAGTACAGACTGCCCGCACCATGGCTGATACGGAGCGGGGCGCTCCAAATTCAGACCGGAGTCTGTATTAGGAGCGATCCACTCAGTATCTGCCGCAGCGGGGGCAGTCTATACTACACGACTGCAGCACCACCAGTGTTGGCCCGTGTACACAGGCTTTAAAACTAGTTTATTATAATACAGTACAAAAGTGTTTTAGTAAGTAACTGAGCCCCTGGGAGTGTGTGTTATACAGGTCAAGAGAATTAAATCGTATCCATAACCCCAAAAAACTATGGAACGGAGAGCAATATTAATGTATCCCAGTCCCGTTATGAACATAAGATGGTTAAATGGGTAAGAATTATGGCAGTGTGTTCTTGAGCCATAAGAATGAACCAATGAGGATGACCAGACTCATATCATGATTGCCATGGAAGTCAAACATGGAACTGTCTATATAAATAAATTGCAACATGGATGTATTAAATAGTCCCCATATGGTGATATGTGTGGAATTCAATGAACAAATAAGTAATCCCAGGTCGGCTAAATGTGGTATAATAAAAAAAAATTGCAATTCTCCCTTATTCTAGGCAGCACCCTTGAATTGTATGGAATTCTGTGGGATATTCTACAACTGTGGATGGGGTCATGTATTCATGAAAGTGTAAGTGATGCAGTGAGCCAGTCACTGGAGAGGTGAGCAGATGGCAGTGGATGTTTCATCAAACAGGGTCTCCTCTGAAGCAAAGGGAACTGTTAATAGTGCAGCTTTTTACCCTCTGAGTACCACAGGGGTGCCCAATGCACATCCCTATTGCACTGAAAAGGATACAGGAGCAATGCTGTTTGTGGTGCTGAAGTCTGAGCGGATTCTCTCTACTTCCGAAGTGGACAAGTAGGGAAGCAGAGAGAATGCACTCAGACTTCAGGGTTGTCAAATTGCTGGCGATGTATAAGGGAGGGCATCTATTTCAGTTCACCAGCAGTGAGACAAGCCTCCACACTAATGAGGAGCTTCTCCCACCTGCCTCACTAATTGTTCTCCACATATTGCCAGACGCACATCGCCACAGTATTGACCTTTTGTGCATCTTGGCCCTACTGTAACCACTTTCGGGGCACCAGACAAAAAGGAGGAAGGAGTGGGGCAAGGGAACTTCATAAATACATTTGTTTAGGAGCAACTAGTGGTGTGGAATTGCAACCATCTCAGAGAGCCAGGAGCTGGCTTTGAATTATGGGAGTTGAAGTTAAATATCAACTGGAGCGCCCCATATTACCCACCACCTAATTAAATTAAATTAAATTATATAAGTTGTATTTCATTTTGACTCTGTGCATTCCTATTCTGATCCACTTGATTATATAGGGGTTTGAATGAAATGCAGTTTATCCTTGAGCGAGAAGTAGTGTTCACTGTCCCTGAGGCAGGGAGAGAAAGTCCCATCTTGCCCTCCTTTTTGGAAGCCACTGCTGAGTACCTGAGGCTTTTATTAGTGGGAGTAGGGCTCACTGGGAGATCCTTCTCACCTTCCATATTGACCTTCCCCCACCTTTCATAGCCTAGGAGCAGGTCCTCCACAGCATCGGAGATTCGCCACCAAATGCCCGTAGAAAAACAGATTATTTAAAATAATAATTGCAGCTGTGCTATGTGATCTGATTGGCTGTCAGTGGTGACCTCTGATTGATTGTTGGGCATCAGCCAACCAAGGCTGCTCCAGCTAGTAAATCAGAGTGCAGAGGAAAGCTGGGAATCATAGGGGAAACAGAACAGAGGTAAAATTATGCATGGCATTTCAATGTGCACTGAAAATTCTCAGTGAGTGGATTTTTTTGCAGTGCATGAATGTGCCTGCAAGCACCTTAAAACAGACTTTTATTAAATTCCATATCAAGGTTAATAGCTCATGGTTTGTACACACTTTTGTATAAAAACATTTCCTCTAAAGATCCTTAATTAGAAAAAAAGTCTAGTACAGACTGGGTAAAAACTGCAATTTTGTATCCATTAGTTTAGATTTGTGTCTGGGAACGTTACGAATCAAGTAGCAACCAGCCTCAATTCATGGATAAGAATGTATTGTAGCTACTCTACCATCCAGTGGGCTAAATGCAGTGTCAGTCTTCTGGAGCTGGGCTCTACATATGACAACGTAAAAGCTGTGAAATCTGATTTATTTGTTTTGGTTTTTTTACTCATGGTCCTATGCAGTGAAATGGTGAATGGACACACACCAAGGTTGATTTACTAAGAATAACTGGATTAATTCTGTTACAAACTACCTGCACTGCAGGGGACAAATAAAAGGGTTTTTCATACTTTGAACTCTAAACTGGTCTCCAACACAAACTTTCAAATACTGAAGTGGTTACAAGCCCCATTTAAAGTCAATAGGAATCTGGAGAATGTTTGTTTCTTATGTTATATATGTTTTGTCCCAGAATTACTCCAGCTCTTTTTTGTACACCAGATTCTCCAAGATACGCTCAACCTCACAGATCAATGGATTCCTGTTTAGCAGCTTTCTTTGCGAGTCATCAGGTGATTGTTGTTTACCAAGTTGCAAAGTATGTGGCTGATAAGGAGATGAGACTTGTTATTGTGTTAGCCATAGAAACATAGGAGGCAAATATTGTCAAGTTGATACCTTTTTTGGCTTACTAAGCAGATTTAGGATGCAAGCTTTCAAGGCCTCTTTCTCAGGTATGTTATACAGATAAATATAAAAAAAATATCTTATATCAAAGAACCGGGGTCTGGACTAAGCTTTCTTACCTGATTTCCATTCTAAACAATGCAATGTGTACTTGTATATAAGAGAGAAATTTTCATATTTATCTGTATAACATGCATGAGGAAGAAACGTAAGAGGTCTTGAAAGCTTGCATCCTAAAGCTGCTTAGTTAGCCAATCAAAGTATCAACTTGACTATATTTGCCTGCTGATACGGAGCACAGAGAATAGGCAACTGAATGGTCAAATAGGTGGAAGTGGTATCTTGATTTACACCTGAGAAAGAAAAGCAGTGAGCAGGACAGAAGCAATTTTGGGGCAAACCAACTGTAAGATAGGAAACCAATTAACATTCCAATTGATTTAAATGGTATTTTTAAAACATATGAATAAAAATTCATTTGAAATCAAATACAGATGATAGTACCAAAAACAATAATGTCCAAATCCAGCTGATTTAGATGGAAATACAAACAAGAAAGAATTCACAGTTCCAGCGAACTGTCCACTTTCTCCATTCAAACAGATTGGGAAATGAGATGGGGCCCAGCCCCATTCATTCACACTTATAGATGGAAATAGTTCAATACCCATGCTTGCATTTTTTTTTCTCTACAGAAAGGAATTTCTGGTACAACAGAATATGGCTAAAAAAATTGTTCTGAAAAGCCAACTGGATCCGCCAGAGGTCTTAGTGCGGTGTGAATCAATGTGTAGGTGACATCCAATGGTAAACAGTGCTGCCCTTGGGAAAGCCCGATTATTAGAATGGTGTTTGAGTAAAGTCATGTTATTAACTCCTTGGATGCTACAGATGTCTCCTATAAATTGCATCATGTTACATTGTAGACATCTCTAGCACCCAAGAGGGTAAAAAAGCAACACTTCTTGCCTGGCGCATATTTTGAAAGAAACCATGCTGACAAGGTGTGATATACATCAATGTGCTCTCCTTGGCAGAAAAGTGGTTAATGCAAACCTTGTGCATCTATGATGGTTTCATTTCAATTCGCCTGAAAGCAACATTTTAATGAAGGGGCCCAGTTTAGTACCATTAATATTACTTGGCAAAGCATAGTTCAGGATTTCAGTCAGAAAGGCACCATATTTACTATTTCCTACCATATGTACTGAAACTGCCAAGAAAAGACACATTTATGAATAAGAAATGAAAAGGAAGTGCATGCACAGTTTTATTAAAAAAATATAAGGAACATATTATTTCTAGCAAACAAATGTATACCACCTTTAACAGCATTTTTTCTGTAAAATTCACCCCATTAGAATGATTGATGCAATGTTAACATAGTGTGGCCTGACGTGTAAAATGCAATGCTAAAAAAAATCACTTTCAATTGCTATGTAAGGGGGGAAAACAGCTGTCCAAACAGAAGATGAATGACAAAGATGCTTTAAGAAAATACCGTAAATGTGTAATAAGAGTACGTATAGCAAATAAATGAAATCCAGATCTGTTTTGAAGACAGAAAATGAAGATATTGTGACTGCAGTAGGGTGGGATAATGCAGTGATAAACCAAAGATAACTTCTCCAGTTAGATCACTTCTCCAATTCCTGTGTTATTTTATGGATCCTATGCAATGTGATCTCAGACTTTAGAGATCTTAGTGTCTAGGCTTTATCACAGTTAGTGCACCTCCCCCCTGGTGTGAACCTACTCCACCATAGGGAACAAATGACAAATCCCCATTGATTTAAATTGGGGTTTTAACCCCTTGAATGTCTAGAGGATTCAGACACATTATGAAGCAAAGCGTTGGAGATTACTAGCATTCAATAGGGGAGATTCACTAAGCGGCGATAAAGAAGTTATAAAGTGGAGATGACTTCTCCAGTTTATCACTTCTCCAATTCTCCAATTATTTTATTCTATGTAGCCTATACACTAAGATTCATTTATCACCATTCAGTGAATACCCCCACAGAGTTCAATTTATCCTCCACAGAATAGATGGCTTGCCCCACAATTGCTCCAGTTCTTCTTAGCCTTGCAGGGCCTTCCGGATGGGGTAACTTTTCCACAGGGGAAAAATATAAAAATTGACTAGTTGTATCTGAATTAAGTATTAAGTCTTACTTTTAACCCCTTGAATACTAGAGAGGTCTCCAACGCACTGCTTAGAGTTACAGTTATGCCTCTGTGTTTAAGGTGGAGCCGACTTAAAGGAAATAGATCACCTGGAAATGTGTTTTTAAAAATACAGTGTTGGTCTTGAGGTGCCCTGAGACTGGTGTTGTATGCCATAGACTGTGCATTTACTAGATAAACAGGTCACCAGTTGAGCATACTACTATAGCAACAAAGAAGGAGGACAAATATCTCATCATACAAGAATGGGACAGAAGGCAGCAGGAAATTGGCTGGTTTGCATTAAAGATATTCCAGTGGCCAGTGCTCATACTTAGATGTCACTCATGCAAGGGAAGCAATAACTTGAACCATCTCACGTATCTAGCTGCTCTTAGTGTTTGGCTATTTGTTGTCTTCACTATGTATGTAAGAAAGGAACACAGTGGGGCATGTATAAAAAGCCGCCCTAGTGTATTCTTAAGAATTGTTGCTAGAATTCACAATGCCTGGTCACATTTATAAAGAAGTAAAGTCACGTTTATCAATCTGTCTATCTGAGACTATTCTGAGAAAATTTGCACCTGCGGATATATATTTGCACATATAGCTTTCACAATATACTTCTTTTAAGAACAGGTTCTACCTGGCGTTAAGATTTAATCCCTAAAACTGCCTTTATTTTTTGGCGCAATTAGCAAATTTCGTTATAAATTTGGTACACAATTCTTATTTGGCCAAGACCATTTCTACTCCACTTTTCAAAAACTTCAACTAACTGGAGTTAGCACTTAGAGAAAATACCGCTAGATGTTTATACATATACTTATGTCGCTAGATGTTTATATATATATATATATATATATATATATATATATATATATATATATTTATGTCGCTCTGAGACACTTTCTTTATAACTCCAGTTTTATACATCTCCCCCATAATGCCTTATGTATAAAAGCAAACTGGAGTAACTTTGGGACAATCCAACTGCATAATATGGGACAACTCGAAATTCTTAAAATGCCCATTGATATAAATGGTGCTTTAACCCCTTGAATGCTAGAAAGATCCAATTTAAAGGGATAGTAATGTTTCACAAAAACATCAGCTCCAATTAATCTTCATAGTATTTGGGCCACTGAGAGTGTTATTTCAATACTGTCAGAGTTGTTGTTGAAGAGTAATTGAAGGATAAAGTTTCCCCTCCCTCCCCTTTTACCTAGTGTAAGCCATCTCTTTTCAGATGTGGAATCTGGACCAGACAGATAACAGAAGGGGACAATCTTCTTACAGTGAGAACAATGAAAGCCCTGCCCCCCTTGACAGGTTTTTCAGCTTTTTCTCTTTCCTTAATTAAAGATTGTCCCTCTCTGCAGTCTACCTGGGCACCTCCCTTCTGCTCTGGCTGAACAGTGTTACATCAGTAAAAGGGACGGGAGGGGGAGACTTTATCATTCAATTACTCTTGAACTACAACTCTGACAGAATTTAAATAACACTCTCCAAGGCCTTTTTACTTGCCCCCCCCCCTCCATGGTACACAGTTGGTTTGCTCATATTCTTCTAAGAATTCAGCTTCAGAGGCTGCACACTCAAGTCCTATACACAGAAATGGAGACAGATGGCATGCTCTAGGATTGCTCCACTTTACTTTGTGCATCTGGCCTGTAAACTATTTTTTTAACCCTTTGAGTGCCAGAGAGGAATCCAATTCATAGCAACACAGTGTTGGATTCCTCTCTGACACTCAGAGGGTTAAATGCTTGTTTCTAGGGGATAATTGCATTTAAAATCTGGCCTTTTAGTGTCAAACTGATGTACATGGCTATAAAATATACAATGCAACCCATCTGCAGAATATTAAGCAAAACAATTAAAGTTAAAAGTTATTTTGATTGGAACATTAAATTCCTGAAAAAAATTAACCATTTCAATGCTAGAAACATGTTAGAGAAGTGTCTCCTAACCAAGAGGTTAAACAAAGTGGAATATATGGCTGTTTTGACAATGTCGTACATAAGTATTGAATGTGTATGTATATCTTTATTTATATGGCGCCACACAGTGTACACGTGGTAGTATGTTACAATAAATAAATGGGATACAATGATTGTCACAGCCATAGTAACAAAATGAGAGAGGTTCATGCCTCAAGGAGCTGACAGTAAATAGGCGATAGGAGACAGACAACAGGGCATGAGGGGTTCCAGTGCTGAGTTTGCCAAGAGGTGGTACATGGTGCTAGGGCTCCAGTACAATAAAAAACAGATAGTAAAGCATTTTGAAGAGCGTCTACAGTCAGTTCTACTATTTCCTCTTCCATCATTTTTGCTATGAGCCAGTAAAGATCTGGTAGAAATGAATGCAGAAATATCTTAACACTTAGAGTGCTATGCATTGAGTACTTCCTCTGGCATTCAAAGTGTTAAATGTGCAAATGGCAAACATGCAGGATATTGTTAATCTACTCTTCTTGCTACTTGATCATTTTCTGTTCCATCCGCCTTATGTTCAAAAGAGAAAAGGAGGAGTTCTGGGGCAAACCATTTACCCTTTAAGGGAGAACTACAAATCCCATTGATTTAAAGAGGATTTTATTCCCTTGAAAGCTAGAGAGGTCTCCAACGCATTGATTTTGGAAATTTTATTTCTCTCCTATAGTGAAAATGGTTTATGCCATAATTCCTCTACTTTTCTTTTGCACGTATGGTCCTTTGAGTGTCTGAAAATGCGGTTAAAAAAGAAAGCACAACTGTCTGACCCTCTAGCCTCCAGACACACCTCTTCAAAATGGCAGAATACAGTGTTCCTCCTTAGGTGCTAGAGGCATCTACAACTTACCACAGAGCAATGCATTGAAGACATCTTTATCACTTAAAGATTCTCAACTCCAGTCCTCAGCAGGGATGGGCCAAAAGTGTTCACCTCAACACAGAAATAGGTGGAAAATAGCAATTCCCTCCTAGCAGGAAATTTCCCACAAAAAGTGTTTTCCTGCTTTTTTTCACCTAGCTCATTGCATTGAAATTAATGGAAAGACTGAATTTCTACCCACCACATGGCAATTTTCTCCTCTTTTCCTGCATGCATATAAAAGGGTGTCAGGCTCTCATAGCATGCCATTCTGTGTGTGTGAGAGGAAGAGAGTGAAGGTCATTTTTGAGCTAGAGAAGACAGGCAAATAAAGTGGCGTTTAAGCTTATTTTATGGAGTCTTTTAGGTAGGACATTTGTTCTCTGTATTAGGGCAGTTTGGGTCACTCTGGGGGTGAAGAAGGGAGAAAGGAGATTGACCCCAAATACCCCAAACTTTAGTGTAATTGACTGGCAAGACACAAGCAGCTGTGATCCAAGCTCCTTACTGATCTGAAGGTTATCTCTGTGCTGGGGAGTCTGGGGGTGTGAGAAGGGAGCAAAGGAGGTTGACTAAAAATACCCCAACATTCTGGATGACTGATTTTATTTGAAAGACATACTCAGCTGCAGTACAATTACCTTGCTGATCTTGCGGTTATTATCTCTGTGTTGGACATGTCTGGGGGTATGAGAAGGGGGCAAAGAAGGTTGACCCCAAATACCCCAACATTCTCTCTGACTGATTTGATTTGAAAGACACAGGCAGCTGTGGTCCATGCTCCTTGCTGATCTCCCTGTTATCTCTGTGCTGGGCAAGTCTGGGGAAGGAAGTTGTTGGTTTTTTTTTTTTTTTTTAAGTTTGAATTCTTTTTTTTTTTGGACAGTGATAAGATAGGGTGGACAACACAGTTAAACAAATTTATTAGGTGATAGACAACTGACTGGGACCCTGATGTGAGATGTGGTAGACTTGATAGCAGAGGAGATGGAGTATTTTGTTGAGGTCCAAGGCAAGACATCACACTCCATCAGTTCTGTCATGTACTTAAAATCACACACAGAATATAGGGAAAATGTGTGTGCTGTATTTGCAGCCACCACCACCACCCAACAATAGTAAATGGTGGCAGAAACAGCAAACCCAACACTGGATTAGCAAAACTGCTTCACCAAAAGGAGGCACCTCTTAGTATACCCAAAAGAAACCAAGATACAAATTAAATTCTAGAGTGATAAAAACTGGCACTGAACAAAATAATACACATTGAAAAGAAAAAGGAAAAAAATGGCAAAAACAGTCCTTCTGAAACTCTGATAATTCTCCACTGCTTAAGCACTGTAGGTCTCTACCTCCTACGAATCACCATCTGTAGCAAAATAGAAGAAAAAAAGCCAGCACAGGATATTTCTCTGAGTGTAGTATTAGGATCTTAAAGGGATAGTAATACTTCGTTTTAACTTTATTTTATTTTGTAGGCATGAAAAAAAACATGAAGAATGATATAAGTCTTATCGCTCAAACCTTTATGGTTTAAGAGATATTCACAAGCAAAGTTTCCCCCTCCCGCCCCTTTTACCTAGTGTAAGCCATCTCTTCTCAGATGTGAATCTGGTTGTAAGACCAGACAGATAACAGCAGGGGACAATCTTCTTCCTATCAGAACAATGAAAGCCCTGCCCCCCTTGACAAGTTTTTCAGCTTTTTCCCTTATCTTAATTGAAGATTATCCCTCTTTGCAGTCTACCTGGGCACCTCCCTTCTGATCTGGCTGAACGGGGGGGATACTTTGTTTGTGAATATCTCTTAAACCATAAAGGTTTGAGAGATAAGACTTATATCGTTCTTCATGTTTTTTTAATGCCTCCAAAATAAAATAAAGATAAAACGAAGTATTGCTATCCCTTTAAACTTCAGAAGTACACTCAGAGAAATCTCCTTCGCCGGCTTTTTTTCTTTTCTTAAAATCACACATAGCAGTTGCAGAATGTCCCGCAAATGCGCAAGGGGCAGGGGAAGAAGGAAAGGAGGAGTAATGCAGGGACGTAGGAGTAAAGTTGTAGTTCAAACACTGACTGCAGCCATGGTTGCTGCAGCGTGTGCTATTAATGATGATGAGCCCTGTCCTATAAGGGAGGATACAGTTTGTCAACATCCCACCAAAAGTTTCACCACCAGCACTATAACAAAACCATATAAGGAGGACACAATATGACGAGTCGCATACTAGTATTGATGATGGCATAATGGAGGAAAGTGTAGCAGCTAAACCAACTGCTGCATTTTATAGGGAGACAAACGAGCACCAAAACACCTGCACTCAAAGAAGTAGAGAGCTTTGTGAAAGTAAAAGCAAAAAAATTGTTTGAGACCTCTAAAAGCTTAGATGAATATAAGATTAGCTGGCAAGAAGCTGCGGGGGATGAGGAGAATGATCTTATAATGACTGTTGATGATGATGACGATCTAGAATATATCCCTCCAGCATTCTCCTCTTTTCAAATACAGATTAAGTTGAGAGTGAGAGATGATTATATGGACAGAACGTTAGCTGAAAGGCAAGGGCTCAATATTCCACCACTGAGAAGGAGCACTGTGCCTGTCTATAAACAGTTTGGAAATTCTAACCATGTACAAAGATGATTAAAAATACACAGTCATCCTGTCGATCATCACCACTTCAAAGTCCAAGCCCCATTCATCCATGTACACTTGTGTTGTGTAATCAGAAGCAACAACAACACAGGTTATTAACATCCATAATCTTAGCTATGATGAGTGCCTCTGAGGCTGGAAGTGCTGCACCTTTGACACTTAGTAGTATCAGTAGAATTGCATCAACATCTAGCCCCAGTAGTAGCAGCCCCTCAGTCCATGAAGTCCACAGTATGGAGTCACTTAAAGGGATAGTAATACCTAAAATGTAAAAAAAAATATGTTGTAGGGTTTATCCCCCTGAGTAAAACAAGAGTACTCCCACTGCTGAAAGATGTTTCATTCAAAAGTTATTAATTTTCAAAGTTGAATTTTTTAGGTGCAATATCACAGTGGCCTGAAATTGTACAGTGGCGCTGTTGCTACACGATCCTATGGACAGCTCTGGTCTCAGGACCATAAATCTCCATAGGATGGTGTAGCAACAGCGCCACTGTAAAATTTCAGGCCACTGTGATATTGCACCTAAAAAATTCAACTTTGAAAATTAATAACTTTTGAATGAAACATCTTTCAGCAGTGGGAGTACTCTTGTTTTACTCAGGGGGATAAACCCTACAACATATTTTTTTTTACATTTTAGGTATTACTATCCCTTTGAGATCCAAAAGCTAAGCATGTTGCTATCTGTTGTCTGTGCAAAAAGCATGTGAGAAGGTAGAAAGCAGTCTCACACCTAGGCACCTCCTCAATAAGATCCCTCCTGAAGCACAACCACAGGTCTGACGGGGAGACACACTATCAGCAGGTCAGAGGTGCCACAACTAGCAGCAGCAGAACTACTCTAAAACTTTCCCATGGCTCTGGGGAAGATAAGAGTAGTAGTGATATTATGGCTCCTGCTGCAGAGGAGTATGATGGTTCTGGGTTTGCAGTAGTAGATTGCAAGACTCATGGACTCCTCAGTTCGAGGGCAGGCTTGTTCGTAGTTGAACATCTCTGACCAGGTCTTTGCAAATGTAAATTACTCTTGGGATTCGCCGCCTTAAGGGTAACAGGGGAATCCAGTCGTGGACCCCTTGCTCACAGTGCCTAGAGATCACCTGCACTTCACTAATGAGGCCCAACAAGGCCGAAACGTATGTGTGGGGTTGGCTGCTTCTCTTGTTCAGAGAGAAATTGCCTGGCACTTTGTGGCTGACTTCCTTTTGGTAGGATCAGTATGATGTGCGTTAGGATATTTCCGCTCTGTGAGAGCCAGTAGTGAGCTAAAAGATTGCACACTGGGTAGGGCACTTTTCCTATAGAGCCTCCTCAATTCGAGGGCAGTCTTGTTCCTAGATGAGTATCTTTGACCAGCTCTTTACCACAGTCATAGACAGCCCACACATGCTGCCTCTACCTCTATCACCTGTAATGTTCTTAAAACAATTAAGTTACAGGGTTGTTCTTTCATGTACTGCCAACCCACACTTACTGAGGTCATGGAAAAGATTGAAAAAATTCACAAAAACAATCCCAAAGTATAGGTTGCCAAGATGTTGGCAGTGGACATGCCACCTTATACTTTTGTAGATTACCGATGTTTCAGAGAACTGATGTAATGTGTAGCTCCATGCTGGTATATCCCAAGCCGCAGTTATTTTTCCAGGATGGCTGTGCCAGAATTGTACAAACAGGTGGTTAGAGTGGTGGGCAAGAGGCTGGAAAGTGAGTACAGCAAGAAAATCCACCTGACAACAGATATGGGGACAAGTGGTCAAAGCACAGACTATAAGACTGTGACTGCTCACTGGATTTCCCTCCCACCACCACCAGTGGGCAAAACTAGCTTACAACATCAGGTGACAGCCAGTAATCATGTCTCTGGTTCTGGGAGTGTGAATTAAAGGCAACAACAGGATAGCCCATACCATCAGTATTCAATCTTGTGCATGCAGAGTTTTGAGAGACAGTCCCACAAAGTCATGGATGTTTTAAATAAATTAGAGCAGGTGATAGAGGAATGGCTTATACCGCACTCCTTAAAAAGCTGATTTTGTGTCAGCTTCAACATATTTGCTGCCTTGAGAATAGGTGATATTGTGCATTTGTCCTGCTTTGCTTGAGTGCTAAATTTAGTTGTGACCAGATTCCTGGTAGAATACAAAACCTCCAGATTGATACTGAATACCACAGGCAAACTCAGTGCCCATTTTAGCCATGCCTACAGAGCATGCAATGCTCTATATGCCATACAAGAGCGTAATAACCAGCTCCATCACCAGCTGAAAATGGAGGTCCCTAGCAGGTGGAATTCCACACTCTACATGCTATAGTGTTTGCATGAACAGAATAAAGCCATTAGCGAGCACACCATGCAAAACTGGAAGGCTCTGGAGAGAGCCACTTTGTCACCTGGGCAATGGCAACTAATGTGTGATGTAGTGAGCTGCTGAAAACCTTTGAAGAGGAAACCATGCTGGTGAGTCACTAGGGGCAGGGATTAGTGAAATTCTACCACTGATATATTTATTGCAGTTAAAAATGAGAATCATGGCTGAGGAATCTTACCAGAATGACAACACTGACATGCACCAGCAGATCAAGAACATGTTAGTGTGCTTTGAACAAGATAATTGCATAGTGTCCATTAGAAGCGATGAGGAATACATTTTGCTGGACCCCCACTTTAAACACAAAATGTAAATTTCTGCCAAAGTGTAATCAGCAGCAGTTTGTGACAAGATGGAGTCATGATGATCAGCAGCATGTCACTGAGGAATCGGATTCTGTCAAGGAATATAGAGACATGCTTATTGATCGAGTGGAGCATTGCATCATGGAGGATGGGAGGGAGAAAGTTAGGGCCCAAAAACCTTCTAGATAGCATAGTGAAAAAGAAGGCAACAAAGCATTTAGAACAGAGGGCAATTAATGGGTCTCAGCAGGGATAGCAAATATCAAACATTGGTGGTGGGGATGGTGGCAGCACATCTCTTTTGGACTTGCACCCGGAGTATGGGTTGGTAACTGACACACAGGAATACCGTGTAGCTCCTAGGAGTGGCCCCACTGCATGGGAGATGGTTTCTGTTACTTGCAAGATAGCTACGTTCTAAGCAGAAACAATGACCCCATGGACTACTGGTAAACAAAACATTGTGAGCAGCCAGCATTGACATGTACTGCAGTGGAAATCCTTAGCTGCCCTCCAGCACGTGTGGAGTCTGAATGGGTTTTCAATGCAGTTGGTTATATTTTGATTGACTGTAGGATGCTGTGTCAAGTAGAAATGTTGGGAGAATAAAAAATGAACATCTCATGCCATCTGAGTATCAGGTAGCAGAAACCACACATGGGACAGAAAGCCAGGCCAAATGTATTAACAGCAGCACAGATGAGGAGGAGGAGAAGGAGGGAGATGAAGGGTTGCTACCATCTACCACAATTGGGGCCACTGATATGACCAATTAGTAATGGTATCAATCTGAGAAGGAGGATATCTTACATTTTATATAAATTCCCAATTCTGTGCACTAGCTTATCTCCACAGTTTTTAAGCCTGGGTGTCAATCTAAACAAATAATCAAATATCCAAATCCAAAGAAGAAATTGCACTCACAGGTCTTCAGAATGGTGAAAATTGTGCTGGCTTATTCCATCTATGTTTTGGCCCCAACTTGGACATCTTTATAAAGGCTCAAGTTGGGCCGAAATGTTGATGGAATAAACCAGCACAATTTTCACCATTTTGAAGACATGTGAGTACAATTTTTTTCTTTGGATATTAATCTCAACATCATGCTGCCCTGTTTGTTTTGTTGAAAATAGAGGCCCTGCTGGAATATGATCCAATTGTCACTTAAGCAGGATGGTACTGTTGTGGGCAAAGGACAAGCTTGCAGAAAATGTATTGTACATATCCTACATTTAAAAGGAATATCATTTGGGATATGGCTGCATGCAAAGGCTCGAATAAGAAGGTACCCAGAGGTAACTACTGATACCAGCACTGGAGGTTATCCAGTGGATATGATAAAACCTACAGGCTGGTTTTGCCTAATTTAAAGGCGTATCGAATAACCACCCATTTTTATGGAGGTGTCACATCACGGTGAAGGAGGAATACTTTCTGCACGGTGAAGGTCTACAATTTCTTTATCCAAACAGTCTACACTCAGATCATGTGCGCACTCTGTTTTTTTTCTTTTCTGATATATTTGAAGGAACTCTGTACTGGAGGTTTACAAGAGAATGGCAGCAGCAACAAGTGAAGGACTTTGTTATGAACTTTCCAAACCAACAGGTCATATATTTCTTTATTGGCTGATTTAAATACCACTTAATATTTTCAAGGCATATGTTGCTATAGGACTCATAACTGACTTTCAGCTATTTATTTCTCCACTGCAGCCCTCAGAAGAAGTAATATTGTGGTGGGAAATGTTGCAGTCATAGGAAGCATAAGCTAAAATTTTATTGGCAGTGATGAGAATGAGGAAACTTTTGTGTCGAAAAAGAGAAAACTTCCACACAAAAAAAATGAAAAATGTTGTTTTGTGAAAGTCATGCTGGAAAAAGTTCTGACTTTTTGCCTTCCCCTAGTCCTCAGGACATGCCAACAGTTCAGGCATTATGGTTACCCCTACTTCACCATACATCGCTATGCAGGGCTTCTGGAGTGGCGTGCAGCCACGCAGGGAGCCCTGAACTCCATGACATGCCAGGACCTTCACTGGTCCTTAAGTGCCAGACTGCCGTGACTGTCCTGGAATGTCAGTGGTCGTGAAGGGGTTAAGATTTGGTCTGCTGCCAATTCTAGTGATCATTTGGGTTTGACATGATCTATATCTCGTTGTATTAGTTTTGATCCTTCCATGACCTCCTCTCAAGTTATATAAAACAAAGTAGATGGATGCACTCATTCTAACCAAGAATAACGACCCGGTGCTTGTCCATAAAAAAGTAGAATTACATAAGTCCTTTGCAGGTAAAACAGCACTCTCAGGAACCATTTGAAGTGAAGACAAAAGTGTTTTATTGATTCGACATTTCGACCAAGAAGCGTGGCCTTTTTCAAGGATGACAAACACCACAGAATAATAAACATATATACCCTAGTGAAAACCAAACACTCCAAAGGTGCCAAAGCTGGCACCAGTCACCAGAAAGTAATTGATATGATGGACAGTAGAGATCCTCTCAAGTTAGATATAAGACAAAGGCTCAGCTCTGGCCAGTTTACTACCAGATTTTTTATGCTGGTGTTCACTGAAATATGGTATTGTTTATCTTCTAGAGTGCAAACTGTAACATTGAGATCACCTTGATAACTGTTCTAAGGGTTTAAAAACTGCTAGATTTACTTGGATGTCAAATGTAACAAATCATTGAGAATAAGAATCATTATTTAGGAATCAAATTAGCATTTCATTATATTGAACAGGCAATAAACACAGATCTGCAGGGCACACTGTCACATTTTGATGGCTGCGTAACTGAAAGGTCATACTAAACGTAGGAAATTATAATCTGTTCAAGTGATGGCACATGAAAACAGAGCCTAAGATTATTACACAGGTCTCTGTAACCAATTTTACAATTTATGTATCTAAACCAGTGTGGGAAACTTTTGGATGTTCAGCTGTGTTAGACTACAACTCCCATAATCTTCAGATGACACATGACTAGCTGGAAATGATGGTAGTTGCAGTCCAGCAAAGGCTGAAGTTCATAGGTTGCCCAAACCTGCTACAAAGAATATTTTCAACTACCTTGTGATTGTTTGGGGAGACAATAATAATTAAACCTTATTTACAAAATGCAAAAATCAGAGGAAACTGGTGTTTTGTCTCTACCATATTTCTATTCCTCAGTCCACAAGCTTTTAAAAAAAAATAACCTTTAATATGACTGAGCAGCTGCTTCATATTTTTCAGGACTTCACAGAAAGCTTGGCTTATCTCTAAACTGACATTTTCCAAGTTACATCCAATAGATGAACTTGTATATGTGTTTTTACATCTCCATAAGCTCTGTAGTAGGCTATCCTGGGTGAGAGCAAATTATTCCACTCCCCAGGCTGGGGGCCAAAATTGATAAATGGAAGAATCAGTCTGGACTGCAAGATTAAATGGATAGTAACACTTAAAAAAAAAAATAATTATATATATATATATATATATATATATATATATATATATATATATATATATATATATATAATCTCCTTAAGTAAACAAAGGTATTCCCACAGTTAAGGTGTGTTTTACTCAAATGTTTTTGCAGCTCAAACTTAATTTTTTAGGTGCAGTATCACAGTGGCCTGAAACTGTACAGTGACGCTGTTACTACACCATCCTATGGACAGGTTTGTTCACTTGACCATAAATCTCCAAAGGATGGTGTAAGTTTGAGCTCTAATAAACTTTAAATAAAACAACTTTCAGCAGTGGGAGTACCCTTGTTTTAATTAATTAGATAAACTCTAAAACATAATTTTTTATTACATATTAAGTATCACTATCCCTTTAACAAAAGGAGTGTATTTAGTTCAAATATGATTTAGACAAATACAGTTTTCTTGATGCTCCACATGTCAATTTAAAAAAAGTTACATAAGCCAAAGAAACCATATTAGAAAGAATACACAATATTTATTTGAATGTTTATTATTTTATTATATGACTAGTTGAACAGCCCGTTACACGGGCCACAGTGTCTCTGGCAGCCGGTCGCGGGGCAGTCACACGCAGTGGATACTGCCCGCGCCTCAGCTGATACAGAGCTGGACGCTCCTTTGGAGCGCCCAGCTCTGTATCAGCCGCGGCGCGGGCAGTCTCTACTGCGCATGACTGCCGCACGCGCAGCAATGTCTACTGCGCATGTCGGGCGTTACACACAACTTAGCGAATTATTATATAGGATTTTATTAGTATATTTAATTATAAATTTTATTAATATATATTAATGTAGCTGCTGTCTTTCATTGTCTTTTCATTCTGAGTATCTTGAATAGGCTTTAATTCTTCTTTTATTTCCAGCTTCTACTTGCAGTCTCTAAAAAGGGTCTATGACTCAACTGGGGGTAAAATTTTTTTACAATCTCCCTCTTTTTTCTCTTAATTCTCTTTTCAGCTGAACAGTCGCTGCATGCAGATAGGCAGACAGTCACACAGAGAGATGCCCTTAACAGATACAGCCGAGTTGCATATTCTTTTCACAGACTGCAGGTAGGGGGCACTCAAGTTACTGAAAGGAAGAGAAGAACTGAAATAGCTGGTTCAAGATGCACACAGAAAATGTATTAAAAAAAAGAGAAAAATCTAGCAGTAGATAAAAGTTTAAATAATAATAAAAACTTTCTTTATGCCAGGTGAATAGACACAGATATATCAATTAATAAAGGAAACGCAAAATAATGAATTTTCTCAAAATAAAAGGCATTGTATAAATAGAACCAATATATAATAATAGTATAGTAATAAAAAATACTTTAAGTTAAATAAACAAATAAATAATTACCTTTCTATCCTAAGGCCCAGTTTACATGGATGGCTGTTGCAGCAACATTACTGCAAATAGTTGCACAGAATAGATATTACCATTTTCTTTGGGATAAGTTACATGGGAAATTTCCACATTCATCTTCAAGTGGTACCCTGGCAACTTCAGTTGCAGAATGTGTTGCCATAACATCTTTCAACAAAGCTGCTGCAAAAAACTGTTCATTTAATCCATTTCTGATTGGAATCACCTCTTCCCTTCTAGTTTGTATCCAATGAAATCTGAACAACGGTAAATACCCTGCTTGAACTCTTCTGTTGCCTTGAAACTTGTATGTTGATGTGACTGTATCACATACCCATTTGTAATCAATAGGCAAGTGGCATCTTACTGTGCAACATGGCATGATGGTACCACCAAAAAAAGAGAGAGAAAAGGCGAACGCAATCTGAGTGTAAACTGTTATAAGCAACTGTCTTTTACTATTGTTCCCCTTCACCAAGTGAGTTCCTTTCTATTCAAATTAATCTGTCACCTCCTTCACCGTGAAAAGACACCTTTCAATGGGTTTGATTGCAGACTCACTTTCTAATGAGGCAAGCCAGCCTCTTGGTATGTAAGCTTCCACTGGATAACCCCCAGTAACGGTCCCTTTACGTCCTCTCCTTCCCCTCACCTCTCTTGGGTCCTCGATTGTTATTAAGAATCCTTCACCGCAGGCTCAATACAATTCCCTGCTACCCTCTATCTAGGGTTGGTGGTCTATTCTATGGGACCCTATTAAGCTATGGGGACATAAGATTTTGGACAAAAGTATTGTGATATACACAATTATTTATTAAAATAATATAAAATATATTTTGAACACAATAAAATAAATATATCTGCACAGATACAAAATCTTAAAACCAATATAAGTTCCTCAAACACTACGCCCAACGTGTTTCTCACCTTGCGCTGCTTCGTCAGGGGCCTATGTCATAGCGCTTGGAATTTTTTGTGAAAACATGGCATGATGACGTTTTTTCATGTGTTTGTATGGATCGGTTTATTGCAACAAACATTTTATCACATGGGGTGTTTGTTCCTAATTAAGCCTTATCGAATAGGATACACTAGATCCTGCAGAGAGCATAGGACCTGGTGGTATGCAGTAATGTGATAAAGAGAAAATAAAATCTCCAGTGTGATACATTCTCCATTTTCTATGTTATTCTATTGATTCTGCCAATGTACTAAGATCTTTCCAGCTTGAGAAATCTTAGTACAAAGGCAGCACAGAATAAAAAGTGATTAGAGTATTACTCATTGGAAAAGTTATCTCCTTTTTATCACATTTGTCACACCTTAGTGCAGTGGTCCCTACCTTCTCCTCAGGGTTTCCCGACAGAACAGGAGATGAAGACACAGAGCAGAGGACTGCTAGGCAGAAGAGACAGAAACACCAGCCAGGAATAGATACAAGAGTGAGGGGAAGAAGAGTATGAAAAGGACTTAATTACTTGTCAGATTTAAACGGGGTGACTGGGGAGCCAAATGTTGGCAAACAGAACAAAGTCTAAAGAGTAGCTTGTTGGGGTGTGAAGCTTGTGAGTGGTGTCAACTGCAAGTGCAACCTTGCTATAGTTGCTAGCTGTCGGTATAGTTGTCAACCACAAGGACAAATAGGCAGAACTAGTTGAGCCAGAGCTGGACTAGAATGGACTGTCAGAGACTTTGTCCTGGGGGACCATACAGGGTTAATTCTAATTGTAGGAAATTAGCTGAAATTCTGTTTAAAATGTGTTCAAATTACATCATATGTGAACAATGAGCTATTAGTCCAAGGTAGGGAGTAAAAATAACAATGTCAGTTTAATGGCAGATGGATAGTCAGTTGGAGACAAGGTGGCTGAGAGAGACGGACTCCCTTATGTGTAAGACATAGCAAAATGACATATTTAGGAGGTTTTTGATAACCCTTTTGACCTTTCTCAGTTTTGACGAAAGCCACATGATCTGACATAAAACTGATTATAGGTAAAATTCTAAAGTAGAGTAAGAGCTCCACCTAGAGTCTTGAGAGCATTATGACTGGGATTATCCGCATTCCTTGAATAATTAGAGATATATTAATATCCAATCAGGGCAGACCGGTGATGTCACAGTATAATGAGATGGCTCTTTGTCCAATCATTGGAAAAAGGTGGGGATAACTGATAAGGCAAAATTTGTCAATATAATGCCAAGATACTGTTAGTTCAGGGTCTTTTTGTCTTCCTAAAAGGGGGTCTTTGACTAAACTTAACTGGCTGAAACAGAAAAGGTGACTTCCTGAAGGCTTTGCTGATCCTGCCATCTCACAGAGAAATACTAAGAAACTTGGATTGGTAACTATATCATTTATTCATTTAGATTAATTTAATCCAGAATTTTATAATTTTTCTTCTGTTTGAAGAACTTAGTTTTAAATTGTCTTAAGTGGACTGGCCAACCATTTGGGATAATTTATAATAAGCTAGATTTAGCTATTAAATTCTGGAAATAATAGAATCTATATATAATTATTGGGAAATGTTATAAATTGCCAATCAGTGTAATACAGTATATAGCGTGGGTTATTTATATTAGCTAATATTAATCTTGGTATTCCTAGAGTAATATTTTGTGGTTCTGGGAAGATTATAATAGTTAATATTTGATACAGGGTATTCTTTGAATCCAGCTATTAACCCTTTAACCGCTATTTGTCTGCTGTTAGTGGTGTTTTCTTTGGAATTCTCTGTGTATGTGCCAGGCTTATATTTTGTAATTTGAAAGTATTATCTCAATAGACAAAATAACTGCTGGGTGTGGCATCTGTTTAAACGTGTGTATTAACCCTTGGAGTGCCTATAGGTTTTATATATAGGTTGCTGTAGTCAAAATTATGATAAATGTTGCATGAAGTAATTCTAAGTAGATTATTTGTGTGATTTGGTTTGGCTATATTAATTGCAATTTATGTATTTTATTCAGAGGTATTCAATATTGAATTCAGTAGATAATTAAATTATAGTGATTTAAATCTGGGATTCTATTCCAGTTATTCCCTAAATTTAATTATTATTTATATATGATACAAGGAATTGTTAGAGGAATTATTTAATTCATCTCACAATACCCATTACATCATCATTGGCATAGTCTATACAGTTTCTGGGGCAGAGGTATTAAGAGACCCTGCAACCAACTGTATTATATTAATTGTAACAATCAATTAACCTATTCTATGCTGCTGAATGCAATTATTGTTATTATACCTCTGGATATACCTATAGATGCTTAACCCTTGCACCGCTGGTAATCTTTATGATAAATAGTGTGGTTTGATTTTGTATACCTATTAGTATTGCTAATCACTTATATAGTTCATTGTTGCTGATATTTATATATACATTGTATATTGTATTTTAATAAAATAGATATATTTTTGCACAAATATGAAGGATTGATTCTTGTGATCAATTCGTTACTGTGAAGTAGCGTGTCAATACATATTAAAGATAAAGTTCTCGAATTATTTTATATTGTCATTTGCCTATTTAAGTGAAGAAATCCAACCTGAGTGGTTCTCTGTTTAACCCTTTGGATACCTTCATATAAATAGCCCGACAGATTTTTGGAGGTCCCACCGAGATCTTTATATAGGATTGACACATTTGTCAAATAATTTTATTGACAGATATATTACACAGTAACATATTTGTGCATTAAACATGTCTCAGGCAACTTCTTCAGTGTCTGATCCAATGGAACAGAGACCAGAAGAAGACATGAAATGGGCTGTAGAAGGGAGGTTAATTTATTCCATCCATTCTCGCCTCAAAATTAAGAGTGATGCCCAACAATGGTGCAGTGACATTGAACTACGAGTGATATCCCAATTTGATAAAATGTGGCAGCCTGATAGCTTCTATTATCAAGCATTGAATAGGTGTATAGATCAAACTAAGGCAAAGGATTTGGACACCCAGATTTTATTAATTGTGCCTGAATTGTTAACTATTATAGGCTTCCAGAGAAACAAATTGGAGGCTTATCAAAAGGTTGTAGAGCCACTAAAACAGGCACTAAAGGATCAGACTGAAAAGATTTCTGAGTTAGAGGAAGAGGTGCGTAAGTTTGTCAAAATTGCAAACTCACAAGAAGAGCATATTGAGAATCTCCAGCGCCAGGTAAATGGGCTAGAGAGCAGGCGTAAAACAGCTATTGAGGAAATGTGGTCTACAAAAGCACATAATACTGCCCTTAATGCTAAAATGTGTGATCTACAAGGTGAGATATACATTTTGCAAGAACACATTAGGCAACTCCAATCCCATTTAGACAAGCGGGTTCAGGAGAATATAAAATTGCGAGAGCAAGTGCTGGTATATCAGACCAGTGATAATGCCCCTAAAGGGGATAAATCACTGGATCTAGATATGTTTAATGTCTTGTCCAGTCAGATCCAGGAATTGTCAGAAAGAATGCAGGCCCTTACTGCTTCTGATTCTGACCATTCCCCCTCTGAGATGGGACAGGATATTAGTCCTGACAAGGTAGTTCAGGCCCAACCAGCTATATCTAGTAGTCATCAGGATTACTCACCTGGGAAGGAGGGGGATGTTAGTCCTCAGAAGTCACACTTTTTGCTGAAGTGTGATGATGAGGGTAACATCCCAGAGCAAGCCACACATCCTGCACCATGGAGTCTTTTAACAGGGCACAGTTTACCCTCTAACAGGGAGTCAATGATCAAACCTCACAGGAGGCCAATGCCCACACTAAATAGGTTTGAACAGGAGGAACAGTCACCTTTAGTTGAAGGAACTAAGATAATAAGATTTCTGAGAGATACCGTGCCAGTTTTCCACAGAAAATCTAAAATATCCATAGTGAGTCATTTAGACCGTTATACTGAGACACTTGCATCTCTAGGCCTTCATTCTGACCGTCATAAAATGGATTATGTGCCTTGGGTTTTTGATGTTTCAGAGAATTTCTTTTTCAGTTCTTTAGCTGAGATGGGTATCACTACCTGGGAGGAAACAGTGGAACAGATAATCCTAGCGTTTGGTCCTTATAAAACTCGCCATGAGGCTAAATGTGCTATATATGCACTAAAATGCAGGCCAGACCAGGACCCCAGGCAATTCTTGTCAGAGCTTAAATGTGCATATATCCTTGCAGATAGGGACGCAGATTTTCATTCATATGAGTTCAGGGAACTGTTCTTTAATGCTCTGCCTAGATACATGAAAACTAATCTAGCTAGGGATTATTCACCCCTATTATCACTAGATTGGTTACTCACTCAAGCTATTAAGCTGTATAATGCCCAGCAGAGTGAGAATACCCCAGCTAGGGACAAGAAGCCTGCCTCCCAGTGTGTAGCAGAAACATTGGTTGAGGAGAGTTTGCCCTTTGAATCTGGCAAGAGAACCTATGCAGAGGTGTTAAAATCTCCACAGGTTCATAAACAGGAGCCAGGACAGAAGGGACCTGCCTCTGTTAGTTCCCAGGGGTCTAATAACTCAAATGGTCAGAAACCATTTTTCAAGAGATCCCAGGGATACAACAAAAACCAAAATAGATCTAAGTTTCCCAGGAGGTTCAAAAAGAGTAAAAACTCTAATAATCAGGGGGCCCAGCAAAATCAGCAGAATAATAAGTCTGATTCTGGGAACCAAGGTCAGAAGCAAGTGAGTCTTAAGGTCCAGGTTAACAACCTAACAGATATGATGGCCAAAATGATGACCACTATGGCACAGCTATGCCAAAGTCCCAGTTCTGATACCCAGCAGGGATCTAACCCTTTTTTAGGGACAGCCCCAGGAGTGGCAACTGCCACTCAATAACAGAACAGGGTAATGGTAAACAGGCCTTAGGGGAAAAGAATAACATTGCTTTACCCTATGTAAGACCTATAATAACCGATGATGTTTTAACCAACAGGAATGCTAACACATTTTCTTTACAGGATGTAAATGCTTTGTGTGACTCTAACATTTCTTCCTTATCTCACCCACAGCCAGGTACACATAAGTCCATCCCTGATGATGTCACTTCTTTTTCCTGCATTTTTCCAGAACAGGTTGAAGGAGGAGGAGGAGTGAAGGGGGATGCTGCAGCTGTACAACATGACCCAGTGGTCAGCAAGTCTGTTCCTACAAATTCAGGAATTAACTCTTGCAGGCAGTGGAGGGATTATAAGACGATCTTACATCGTAATTATTTATGCAAAATGCATGAATATGAAGGAAGATATTTTATTGATGTTACATTGCAGGGGCTTGATGACCTAATCATTTCCAGTCTCCTGGATACAGGGTCACAAGCTACCATCTTATCTAGCTCCCATTTCCATCAAATTATGGAGGAAGCTTCTGTAAAGCCAATGTTAAAGGCATTTGATGGATCCCTAATAAGCGTAGGAGGTAACCCCTTAAACGTATTGGGAACCACATGGTTACATTTTAAAATCGGTAACAAATCATTCACACATAAGGTCATAGTAGTTGAAGTTCCCTATAACAGGTTAATTATAGGTGTCGATCTACTGCGGCGATTAAGTCCCGTCATAGACTGTGTGAATAATGTCATCTGGTTGCAGGTTAAAACCCCAATCAATTATGAGTGGGCATTGCAACGCCCCCACAGAAATGATCATGTGGTAGAGGAAACTAGGGATACTATTGAAATCCACTTTGTCAATAGCCAGAACCCTAACCTCACTGTTTTACAGATACCTAATACTGATACTGAATATATGGAAGGTGATATCTCCATCAAGGCGTTACCAGAACAGATTCAGAACGTGAAGCTAGAAGGCGATGTTTTAACCATCTCTCTTCACAGATCACCCTCTGAACCCGCAGATCCAGAGAATCATTCTCAATATCTGACGTCTATTGACCATACAGGGGGTGAGTTGTTTGTTTCCTTACAGGTTAATGACTTGGGGAGAATCAAACAGGCCAAACTGAATCTGAAATTGGAAAACAGTTACATTAGTAACAACCTACTGATGGAGGTAAGAGATCCTATCCATATCAAGTATCTAGCACCATATGATAATTTGGTACATGACCTAGATGACGATGCTACGAGTTATAACGTTGTTGCGAGGTGTCTGTTATCTATATCTCTAGGTGACAGGTCCGCCAAACATGTTTTTCTTGTAGTGGAGAATCCCCAACACCAGATCTATATAGGCAACGATTTAATATATCGTTTTGCTGCCCAGATTGATCTGGTGAATAATAACCTATGGACTAGGTTAGAAGGGAACCCTTGTGGATTTCAGGATAACTTAAAAGCCCTGAAGTCATGTCAACTGTTGCCATATGCAGTAAAGTTACAGGTAGCTAATAAGGTCACTTTACCTGGTGGGGCAAGTCAGGTCCCCATACCCTTGCAGGTTCGTAGTGGTCAGAATCTTGAGAATCCTGATGCATTAATATGCCTCTCAAATAGGATTCAACAATTAGGAATTTCTGTATCACACACCCCTATGGTGAGTATTCGTAGAACACCAGTCCACATAGTGGTAAATAACATAACCCCACACAGTATTACCTTGGAGAAAGGAACTGTAATAGGGTATGCTCTGGATTCAGAATACTATACATTTGGGTTTCAGAACCAAGTAATAGGCCTACTACCTGATAATTATCTGTCTGAGGAGCAACTTGTTGAGCAATTGTTTTACTCCCTTCCAGAGGGACTGTTTTCCATTCAATCTGTGTATCCATATAGCCCTGATACAGGTACATGCCGGATTGAAGAATCCTCTCTGGTATTTGAGCACCAGATGGAGGAACCAGAGACCCAAGAGTATCTGGAGGCTGTGGATAAGGTAAGAGTAAATGCTCATGATTTATCTACACAGCTTGAGGAAACTTATGAGTTAGGTAAGCCTGAAGCATTTCCAGGTTTTAATGAGCTAGTAGAAGAGCAAATCTCTGTAGCCGATGCGTGCTCTGATGATTCTGAACGCCAACAGCTAAGGGAAATACTTATGGAATTCCAAGAGCTGTTTGCCAAGGATTCGTATGATTGTGGTTTAACAAACCTACACGTTGCCCGCATACAAACTGACCCTCAGTTACCTCCTGTATATGTCAAACAGTACCGTCTTCCACTTGCGTCCTATGACTCATTGGCAGAAATTATAAGGAACCTCAAAGAGAGGGGTATTGTGCGGCCAGTGCACAGCTCTTATAATAACCCAATCTTGGGAATCCTTAAACCCAATGGTCAATGGCGTTTGTGTGCTGACTTAAGGCAACTGAACAAACGTGTATATATGTCCGGCTGGCCGGTGCCATATATTGATCAGTGTTTGGCTCAGATGCAAGGGTCCAAAATTTTTACAGCAATTGACTGTGCCCAAGGGTACTGGACCATTAAAGTTAGTGAGGAAGACCAATATAAGCTAGCTTTCACTTTTGGAGGAGTACAATACGCCTGGGTTAGAATGCCTTTTGGGTATATCAACTCAGGTCATGAATTTGCCGTTTTTATGCACAAGGCTATGCCTGATGCTATGGCTAGGGGGACTCTCTGCTATGTGGATGATGTCCTGATTAAAAGTACTACCTTCCAAAAGCATATCACAGAAATTAAATATGTATTTAATCAGCTAAAGGAAGCTGGTGTTAAACTGTCGCTGAAAAAGGCACAGATGTGCCGCACCAAAGTTAACTTTCTTGGTCATGAGGTGACCACCGAAGGGTTAAACCCACAAAGAAAGAAGGTGGAAGCGATAGTTAAATCTAAAACACCAACTAATCTCCATGAATTGAGATCCTTCCTAGGCATGATGAATTATTCCCGGAAGTTTATTGATAATTATTCAGAAATAACTAAACCATTGTTGTTATTATTGAAGAAAGATCAACAGTGGATCTGGGGTGAAGCTCAGGAACATGCCGTATCTGAGCTCAAGAGTAGACTCACCCAGGCTCCTTGTCTGGCTTATCCAGAAGGAGGTAAGCCATTTTTTCTTGAGACAGGATTCACTAATCTTAGTCTCAGCGGGGTTTTGTATCAAAAGCAGGATAACCTGAATAAGGTTATCGCATATGCTAGCAAATCCCTGTCTTCCGTGGAAATTAAATTTAATGACTGTGAGAAAGCTTTATTGGCTACTGTTTGGGCATTACAGAACTTTCGGAGTTTTATTCAGGGTGAGAAGATCATCATTGAAACCGCTCATCAGCCTTTGCAGTATTTGCAAAGTGACCGGATAAAGGAAGGACACCTCTCCAATAGTAGGATCACCTCTTGGACTTTATCCCTACAAGGATGGCCATTAGAAATTAGGTATAAGCAAAACAGGAAGAATCCTGTAGCTCAAGGACTCGCCGAACTCCATGATTGTTCAGCATCTCCCACGGAGACTGATACTAGTGGAGACGATTACCTTGAGGAACAATTGCTTTCCCCCTATAAGGCATTTGACGAGAATTATTGCACAACCTAACCAACCGCGTTCATTGACGGGTGTTCCTACCATGTCACTACTGGCAATGAAAGAAAACTGGTGGCAGGTATCGGGATTACCTGGACAGGTGAGTGCCCTATTATATCTAAAGGGTATAGTCTAGGACCACAGAGTAGCCAAGTGGCAGAGCTCTGTGCGGTCTATAAGACAGTCCTTTTAGCTATTGAGCATAACATAAAGGAGTTTGTCATTATAACTGATTCTAATTATGTTCGCCATAGCTTTGTAGAATACCTCCCAGGTTGGAAAAGAAGCCATATGCTCCGATCCAATAATAAACCAGTGAAACATGGTAAATTGTTTTGTGAGGTTGACAATCTCGTAACATCAAATGGCCTTACCATCTATTGGAAAAAGACCAAGGGGCATTCTAAGGTCCTAGGCCCTGAAAAACAAGGTAATGATCTAGCCGATCAATTGGCTAAAGAAGGCGCCCTTAAGGGAGAGGCCTTAGATATATCCCATCTATTGGGTCCTGTACAGGTAAATGCCGTTACTAGGCAACAAGCCCGTAACGAAGCAGACACCCCGGTAGCACAGTGGATTCAAGACTCACCTAGTGAGGACTTGATTACAAGTCAAAAGGGGGACCCTATCATAGGGCTGTTCTACAAGCACATAGAAGACCCCCTAAACCACCCAATTTCTGAGGAGGAATGGGTGGGAAAAGAAGACTTAAGGATCTTGATGAGGTCCAAGGCCCAATTCCATATACAAGATGGTCTGTTAATCAGAACTTCTAAAAATGGAATACAACAATGGGTTGTACCTACTGCATTTAGAGGTTTAATGCTCCAACATTCTCATGATGCACCTACTTCAGGTCATCGCGGTGATAAAATCACGTATGAGATTCTCCGCGATTACGCATATTGGCCTCATATGCTTAAAGATGTACAAACCTATTGTCAAGGTTGTTTGGTGTGTTCCCAATTCCAACCATCTGGCCCCACTCATCGTGCACCACTACAGAAGAGGGGGATGTCATTACCATGGTCGGATATTCAAATAGATTTTATAGGACCGGTTACTAGGACAGCAAGGGGGAACAAGTATATGCTAACGGTTACTTGTCTGTTCACCAAATGGGTTGAATGTTTACCCGCAAACAATAATACAGCAGAAACCGCCGCTGCTTTGTTAATTAACCATGTGTTCTCCAGGTTTGGCCTACCGCAGAGGATTGAATCTGACAGAGGTAGTCATTTCACCAGCGAAGTGATGAACAAACTTTGGAAACTCTTGGGGGTAAAACGTAAATTACATATCGCTTACCGTCCTGCGTCAAGTGGTGGGGTGGAGCGATATAATCAATCCATTGTTAACATTCTCAAGAAGTTTGTTAAGGAATCAGGTAAGGATTGGGATCTTAAACTACCCCTAGTTCTCATGGCTATTCGGGCTACTCCTAGTGCAGCCACGAAAATGTCACCATTTGAACTAATGACAGGTAGAAAGATGGTCCTTCCCCAGCACTTGCTATACCGTACATCCGATCAAAATCTAATTAATGCCTCCACAACACACCAATACATAGACCAGTTACGCAAGCATTTACAACATGCATTTGCGTTTGCACAGAAAAATCTGGAGAAAGCAGTGGTAAGTAATAAGACTTACTATGACCTAAAAACCACCAAAAGGGAGTATGAGGTAAATGATCGTGTTTATCTTTACAATTTTGCAAGAAACCAGGTAAAAGAAAAGAAATTCTTACCCTCATGGAGAGGGCCATATATCATTACTGATAAATTATCTCCAGTGGCCTAAAAGGTTTCTATCCCTATTAATGGTGAAATTGTAGAAAAGTGGGTTCATATAAACCAATTGCGTGCTTGTCACCCTAAATCTCAGTTACAGATCATAGAAGGAGAAGCAGAAGAAGAACAAGGATCCTAAATAATCATCGGATGGATGAGTATCCTTGATTGTACAAATGACTTTGTCATATCTTGTTCTCTTGTCTTCTTTTGTTTCAGTGAAACGTCGCTCTCTCTTGTCTGTCTGTGTGGCATGTATGTTCCCAACTAACACTCTAACATATCTCGTCAACAAATGTTTTTATGCTCTATGATTCTCCGAAAATGTTGTTATGCTAATTTTATTTTTCCTTTTAGTAAGGTTTTGTTTGTAGCATACAGCCGAGGGTCATTCTTCTATAAAAGGGGGAAGAGTAAAGACAGAGAGTGTTAGTTTATGATAGTTTAGCTTAATGCTAGCAAGGGCCACAAGCAAACTGGTGCAAAAGTCAATATACAGTAATCATACAGTACCATGGTCATAGGGATACTAAATGAAACTGTATTGTCATGTATGTATGCATGCAACAAATGTATCAATGTGAGATCACTCATGTGTCATTTCTTTTAGACCAAAGAGTTCTTAAAAGATTGAGGTCGATTGACAGTTGCCATGGGTATGGACGTCAAGACCAAGGCCGTGATGTGGATCATCTTCCTTCGATTGCAGGAGCTCCAGCCAAAGCCAAAGCCATGATGTGAATCATCCTTCTTCTGTGACAGGAGTTCCGGACACAGCCAAGCGTGGTTCCAGTGTTTTTATCAAGAACCATTGGGCAAGAGATGCCGGAGACCATCCTAACAGAGAAGAATTTGGATCCTAGAGGAGTTCTGCCAACCTGTTTCCATAGATCACCATCCAAGAAGAATTTGATATTTCTCCCACCACCTGTTTCCAAAACTGGGAGTCTGATATGATCTGCGTGCCTTTTCAACTCAAGCCAAAAGTATGGAGATCCCCGAG
Organism: Rhinophrynus dorsalis; assembly: GCA_037306005.1. Classification (NCBI taxonomy): domain Eukaryota; kingdom Metazoa; phylum Chordata; class Amphibia; order Anura; family Rhinophrynidae; genus Rhinophrynus; species Rhinophrynus dorsalis. The sequence continues at coordinate 238,871,847 of CM074722.1, forward strand.
TAGGCCAAGCAACTATTCATATGGGACACAATGTCTTCCTATCAACAAAATTGGTATATGATTCAGTTATGTTCCAGTTATTGAAGAGAACAATAAATGCCTCGTCTTATGGGAACAAGCCGATACCATTAAGTAGTTGTTGAACTGAAGCGAACTGTATTAACTTCGGAGACGATCCCAGTCACAGGACGAAGATGACAACAGTCTCCTCCAGTTTAGCAATAATATTTTAGAACTTTTATCAAGTTATAAAATCTTTTGCTAAAAGGGGGATTATGTCAGAGACTTTGTCCTGGGGGACCATACAGGGTTAATTCTAATTGTAGGAAATTAGCTGAAATTCTGTTTAAAATGTGTTCAAATTACATCATATGTGAACAATGAGCTATTAGTCCAAGGTAGGGAGTAAAAATAACAATGTCAGTTTAATGGCAGATGGATAGTCAGTTGGAGACAAGGTGGCTGAGAGAGACGGACTCCCTTATGTGTAAGACATAGCAAAATGACATATTTAGGAGGTTTTTGATAACCCTTTTGACCTTTCTCAGTTTTGACGAAAGCCACATGATCTGACATAAAACTGATTATAGGTAAAATTCTAAAGTAGAGTAAGAGCTCCACCTAGAGTCTTGAGAGCATTATGACTGGGATTATCCGCATTCCTTGAATAATTAGAGATATATTAATATCCAATCAGGGCAGACCGGTGATGTCACAGTATAATGAGATGGCTCTTTGTCCAATCATTGGAAAAAGGTGGGGATAACTGATAAGGCAAAATTTGTCAATATAATGCCAAGATACTGTTAGTTCAGGGTCTTTTTGTCTTCCTAAAAGGGGGTCTTTGACTAAACTTAACTGGCTGAAACAGAAAAGGTGACTTCCTGAAGGCTTTGCTGATCCTGCCATCTCACAGAGAAATACTAAGAAACTTGGATTGGTAACTATATCATTTATTCATTTAGATTCATTTAATCCAGAATTTTATAATTTTTCTTCTGTTTGAAGAACTTAGTTTTAAATTGTCTTAAGTGGACTGGCCAACCATTTGGGATAATTTATAATAAGCTAGATTTAGCTATTAAATTCTGGAAATAATAGAATCTATATATAATTATTGGGAAATGTTATAAATTGCCAATCAGTGTAATACAGTATATAGCGTGGGTTATTTATATTAGCTAATATTAATCTTGGTATTCCTAGAGTAATATTTTGTGGTTCTGGGAAGATTATAATAGTTAATATTTGATACAGGGTATTCTTTGAATCCAGCTATTAACCCTTTAACCGCTATTTGTCTGCTGTTAGTGGTGTTTTCTTTGGAATTCTCTGTGTATGTGCCAGGCTTATATTTTGTAATTTGAAAGTATTATCTCAATAGACAAAATAACTGCTGGGTGTGGCATCTGTTTAAACGTGTGTATTAACCCTTGGAGTGCCTATAGGTTTTATATATAGGTTGCTGTAGTCAAAATTATGATAAATGTTGCATGAAGTAATTCTAAGTAGATTATTTGTGTGATTTGGTTTGGCTATATTAATTGCAATTTATGTATTTTATTCAGAGGTATTCAATATTGAATTCAGTAGATAATTAAATTATAGTGATTTAAATCTGGGATTCTATTCCAGTTATTCCCTAAATTTAATTATTATTTATATATGATACAAGGAATTGTTAGAGGAATTATTTAATTCATCTCACAATACCCATTACATCATCATTGGCATAGTCTATACAGTTTCTGGGGCAGAGGTATTAAGAGACCCTGCAACCAACTGTATTATATTAATTGTAACAATCAATTAACCTATTCTATGCTGCTGAATGCAATTATTGTTATTATACCTCTGGATATACCTATAGATGCTTAACCCTTGCACCGCTGGTAATCTTTATGATAAATAGTGTGGTTTGATTTTGTATACCTATTAGTATTGCTAATCACTTATATAGTTCATTGTTGCTGATATTTATATATACATTGTATATTGTATTTTAATAAAATAGATATATTTTTGCACAAATATGAAGGATTGATTCTTGTGATCAATTCGTTACTGTGAAGTAGCGTGTCAATACATATTAAAGATAAAGTTCTCGAATTATTTTATATTGTCATTTGCCTATTTAAGTGAAGAAATCCAACCTGAGTGGTTCTCTGTTTAACCCTTTGGATACCTTCATATAAATAGCCCGACAGGACACACTTGCTCATCAATGAAAGCAGCAGCAAGCGGCACATGCAGGTATGTAAAGGAACATGGAGCTCCGCAGCTAGTCCAGGTTTCAGGATACAAAAGCAGGTCAGGAATGTAGCCAAGGTCAGGGGTGGTGGCAAACAAGTGATGTCAGGATTCACAAGTCACGGTCAAAACATAGAATATTGGAATCAAAAGCTGTGGAAGGCTAGTCAGAAAGACACTATACATGTGTAATGCAGTGCATGTGTGGTTGCTTGATGTAGGCCTCAGGTAATCAGACAGAATCACAGATAATAGTGGAACTGGAGTAAGCAGAGTGGATATGTCCAGTTAAACAGGCAGAGCTGCAAATAATAAGAGAGAACAGGATTTTCTGGACCACAAGCCATGTCTTTAGGAATTCCCTGCTTATGCACAGGTAGCTTAGTCATTTAATTATCTCACCTGTGCCTGTTAGGTGCCCCCCGAGGAGAGATTTGGGAAATACTGCCTTCGTGCATATCCCCCATGTTGTCAAGAAGACAAAGATGTCCATTAGTAAAACAGGGCAAGCATTTAATTTAATAAAATATTTTAATCTAGGCAATAAGACTAGAGGAGTATGCAAAGCAATGTAAAGTAATACATTAGACACCACTCTGCCCTTTATAGGGTTAAAACAGGTGTTGTAATAAAATTGAAGAGCTAATCAATTACATATGTTCTTTCTACTGTATATGAAGTCATTATAGAAACATTTTTATTTTATCATCAAATCAGCTGCAGGAGAGAGCAGCAGCTGTCTCTTTCTCTGCTGGATGACATTGACCTGATCTCAGTGTATTTATCTGGGGCTCCGAGCACCAATAGATGTGGCCAATATACAAGAATATACAAGAACAGGAGAAGGCTGGCAGTCTGTGTGAAGAATCAGAATCACAGACTAACAATACAAGCTTAAGCTTTGATACTTACCTAGGCACAAAGCCTTTTTTGACCAGAAGTGATCCTACAGAGTAACCTTACAGCTGGTCACACAGTCCTGGGGAATGGGGAACAGCAGATTGCACTGCTGCATATCTGTACACAGCCTGAATGCAAAGTCAAAAATGTATATATATATATATATATATATATTAAGCTAGAGTACATGTGCCTCTAGGCCAGAGGTGTCCAAACTTTATTCATAAAAGGCCAGAGTAAGAAGAGAACACTGAATTGAGGGCCACATCTTACTAAATATTGTAATCAAATTAAAGCCAAGCATGTACAAAATGAGAGTTTATTCTAACTTCTATAAATATATTACATAGACGGGCCATAGGTAAAAGGTGGTACAGTGTAGGCTTTAATCTAAATATGCCCAAAGAGACTCAAGGTGTCTTGAAAGCTTGCATTCTGAAGCTATTCAGCGAATAAAGGTATTCCGATTTCTCTAAATAGACAGGCTAATAAGCTACATTCAATTTTACTACATAAATGTAAATACAAAGCATTAACTGCCTGCCCTATGCGCTTGTCTGCTTCCACTGGCAAATTGAGACTGAGGAAGAGCTATTGCTCTTGCTACTGATACTGAGATACAAATTCCCTAAAGCCCTAATGCTAGAGAAGTTTCAACTGTATTGAGAAGCAATGAGCTGGAGACCTCCTTAGCATTACCTAGTTTAAAAGACCCATTTAAATCAATTGTGATTTTTATTTGTACCCTATAATGTAATTAGTTTGTGCTAGAATTAAACCTTTTCTTAGTGCTTCAGCCTTACTGTGGAACCAACTTTTTACTAACTGTTAATGAGTAATATCCAACTTATTCAGTATATTTGAAATAATATCAATGACTAACCCGATATGACTTCCATGAAAGCATTCACCTGTGAGCCAAATCATTAAGCCCACCTCTTCATTTTCTCATCTACAGATTAGTGACCTAAAGCTGCTTCAGAAAGTCTAGCTCAGCTGTGTCACTAAATGATGTCACTGCTGTGGCTGACTCATCTTTATTTGGATTTAGAAGGAAGGAGAGAGAAATCCACTTATGGCTAAAACATATCTGTAGTTGTGAAATAAAAGCAGATTTCAATTGAGATCATTAAATTCAGAACTGCTGTCAAATTGCTCAGAAGCAGATATACCATACTCTTGTATGAAGTTCTCACATAAAATAAGTATTCCTATCAAACAGATGGAGACATTTATTGCTAGAGACATATTGTAGTCCACCCTTAAAATAAAACTAACCCCCTCCTAACAACACTATCAGACTAACCCTTACCATGGCCATAAAATCCCAATTTCTGCTTCTATGAATTTTGCTCCTGTGCCTTTGCTCAAGAGATAACATCTTCAATCAAACCTGGATGGCCAATCCATTGAGGCTGAAATGACCATTGTAGCAGGACCACAGGACATCAAAACCTGCTCACTACACAGGGTAATGTTAAGTATTTAAAGGACCAGAGGGTTGTGCAACTAATTGCTTCACAATGTGTTGCTGTCCTCTCTGGCCCTTACAGGGTTAAGTAGGCGTATGCTCTGTACCTGCTTCAGTTAAAAAACACATAATGTCTGCCTCCATGATCCCAAAACATCCAGGGCTAACTAAATAGGTTTTCTTTTGTAAATATTGGGGTTATTATTAGGGGGTCTTAAAGGGATAGTAATACTTCGTTTTAACTTTATTTTATTTTGTAGGCATGAAAAAATCATGAAGAATGATATAAGTCTTATCTCTCAAACCTTTATGGTTTAAGAGATATTCACAAGCAAAGTGTCCCCCTCCCGCCCCTTTTACTGATGTAACACTTCTCAGCCAGGGCAGAAGGGAGCTGCCCAGGTAGACTGCAGAGAGGGACAATCTTCAATTAAGATAAGGGAAAAACCTGAAAAGCTTGTCAAGGGGGGCAGGGATTTCATTGTTTTCATAGGAATAAGAGTGTCCCCTTCTGTTATCTGTCCAGTCTATGGACTGCATTCCACATCTGAGAAGAGATTGTTTACAGTAGGTAAAAGGGGCGGGAGGGGGAAACTTTGCTTGTGAATATCTCATAAACCATAAAGGTTTAAGAGATAAGACTTATATCATTCTTCATGTTTTTTTAATGCCTACAAAATAAAATAAAGTTAAAACGAAGTATTACTATCCCTTTAATTCTTAGTGCCCTTAATATAATCCTTACCTGTTATAGCTTTTGCCATTTGTATTTATGTATGGCTGAATGTCTTCTACACATGTGCAGTAGAAGGGGGACATTTCTCTTGTGTAATTTCCTAGATCTCAGTAACACATTGATAGTCATATCGGAATCATTCTGCACTTCCCTTACTGAATTGCACTTATCATCCTCCTCCTACTCTCTCTGTATGTAGTCATGATTTCTAATTAGATTGTAAGCTCATTGGAGCTGGGTACCCTTTCCAGTGTATTATTCCCTTGCTGAACTTTTTCCACTAATAATGCACTTTAGCATGATGCTCTTATACTTGTCTAGTATTTTTATATTTCTTTTTCTGTAAAGCGCTATGTACATATTTGGTGCCATATAAATAAAAGATACATACATACATATTGTGCCTGGTGAGAATGGGTAGATAAATAATTTAATGCAAGAGAAGAGTGATGATGAATGTAAAGGATAATAGACATTAAGTAATCTGCTCTTAGTCTTCCATGTTCACCTTAAGTGAAATAAATCACACAGCTGACAACTACAGTGCATTTATTTCATTGCCAGGGCAAACTAGTCAGTGGTATTCTTAATCATTAGTCTAATAATTCTAATGAGACACTGTTGCATGGAAACTCTCAATGACTTCCAGTGAGTTTTCTTGTGACATCACACACTGGCAGGTCTTGATGAATAAACTTTCAAGCCTGCATATGCATTTTATCAAGCATCCTTTCAGAATGGAATCACTGACAGATGGGTAACATGGAAATATATTAGAGGTAAAATAAAATCGACAGCTGTGCATTACTTAAGATGCAGCACCAGCAACAATTATGCACTAGTTTCAAATCTGGATTGCAATTACTGCTCATTTCTATTATGGCTTAGGTCAAGCATGTTAGAAGAGTACTTAAATACTAGATGACTCCAGTAAAGTGGGTAACAGACCTATTGAAGCAGAACTATTAAAGTGGTTCAAACATACATCCAAAGCTATTTTGACAAAAACGTACCACATGTATGCATAAAGGTGTTTACGAATCAAATACATTTTATGACAAGTGGTGGGCATGGCTACAGTAAAAACTTTTCTTTTAGTCACTGCAAAAAAATGCTGCATTTTGCAATAGATTTAAGAGCACTTTTGTGCTCCTAATTTGTCAGTTAACATCTCCTTGGCATTATCTTAACCAGTCAGTCTATGTAAAAGAATGCCATAAATAGGGATAGGTGAAACTTTATGCCTCAAAAACAAAACAGGAGAAAAATGGCACCGTTAAGCAGAACATATTTTGCGAAAAGGTCAGCTTTTCAGCTTTTTCACTCAGCTCATTGCATTGAAATCAATGGGAAGACTGAATTCCTCCCCACCACTACCACCACATTGCAAGTCTACCTTCTTTTCCCACATACATAGTATAAACGGGATGTCAAGTTCCCAAAGTATGCCATTCTTTGTTTGTGAGCTATAGAAGAAGGCTAATAACATGGAGTTTAGGGAGATTTGTAGGCAGGAAATCAGTTTTCTGTGTTTTGGGATTCTGGGGGAGAGGAAGGGAGAAACGAGGTTGGCCCCAAATACCCCAAATTTCTATGTAACTGACTGGGAAGACATAGGCAGCCATGTTTCAAGTTATATCCTGATCTGGATGTTCCATTTTTGCAGGAAATGTGGGGTAAGTATCACGGTGCCCGTGATTGCCTCATTCGACGCTGTGCTTGCAGGTGACATTGCTGTACTTCCTGGTTGTCGTGCTGAAGCACATTCGCTATTCTTAGTGGCCACCGTTAATTGCCAGATTGAGTCTCCACCTACTTACTAGGCCTTATAGGCCTCAGCCTGCCTGTACTTATTTGCCCTTTCGTGGTGTACCTGTGTGCTATAGCTCTTATGATTCTGATGCTCGATTCCTGTGTATGACTCCTGGCTTCTTTTGACTTCGGTTCTGTTTGATCCCTGACTGCTACTCACTCGGTTTGACTCCTGGATCTGGCTGACTTCCCACTCCGGTTGACTCCTGGCTCTGGCTGACTACCCGCTCCAGTTTGACTCCTGGTTCTGGCTGACTACTCATTCTGGTTTTACTACTGGCTTTGGCTGACTACCCGCTCTGGTTTGACTCCTGGCTCTGGCTGATTACCCTCTCCGGTTTTACTCCTGGCTCTGGCTGACTACCCGCTCCGGTTTTACTCCTGGCTCTGGGTGACTACCCGCTCCGTACTGACCCGGCTCCGGTTGACTTCGGTCCTTATTATCCATGGCCAATTGTATCTGCTTGTGCTCCTTCATTCGAGAAGGTGCTCAGTTTGTGTCAGTCAGTGCCACTGGCATTCTCGCTTTATCCTCTCTGCGCCACTGGGTAAATAGAGCGCTAGGGCCTCACAGACACAGCTGCCTGTTCGGCTACCCCAGCGTTCTAGGGAGTCTCAGTCACCACTGCCTGTTTGGCTATCCTAGCGTTCTAGGGAGTCTCAGTCACCACTGCCTTTTCAGTTACTCTAGTGTTCTAGGGAATATCAGCCACCACTACATTTTCAGCTACCCTAGCATTCTAGGGAGACTCCATTAACACTGCCAGTTCGGCTACCCTAGCGTTCTAGGGAGTCTCTGTCACCACTGCCTGTTCAGTTACCCTAGCTTTCTAGGGTATATCAGTCACCACTGCCTGTTTGGTTACCCTATCATTCTAGGGAGCCTCAGTCACCACTGCCTGCTTGGCTGCCCTAGCATTCTAGGGATTCATATTCACTGCTGCCTGCTGGTTTACCCTAGCGTTCTAGGGAATTCGGTCTCTGAGCTTAACCACCCTAACATATTTGGGGAATTTCCCTCTGTTCCCAGGGGCTTTACACCTGCTCCTGTACTAGTAGCTACTACCATCACTGCTACTTGTTTTTGCCTTCAGTCAGAATAGTATTTACCTTCTTGCAGTCGGGTGATCTTGTGCTTGACCCTTACCTGCCTAGTGATGGTCAGGGGAGTGCCCAGACACTGTCCTTACACCTGGTCCAGTGAGGGTTGGGAAAGTACTATCTATTTTATGCTGTTCTATTTCTCAATAAAGATATTTATTTTACTGTATCTGCACTTGTCAGTGTTGTTATTCCAAAGTCACCCTGTGACAGTAAGTAGCAGTTGCACAGGGAGCTATTTTTATTTATTTTTTTTTTACACAGATAATGACAATTAATTTTAAAAAATTATAATATTTTGACTGATAGGTGAGAGGGATTCTGACGTGAGTAGTGACTGAGGCAGACAGATATTAGAAGAGATACAGTACTTTTTAAAGGGTGAGACATCACACACAGTTCTTTTGTGTACTTCACAATTTAATAATGTCCAGCAAATGTAGAAGGGGCAAGGATTGGTCAAAAGGAGTAGTAGCATTTCATGCACATGTTAGTAAAAGTGGTAGTCCATGGTTGCTTCAACATGCTCAGTAAATGATGATGATCCTTCTTCTTCTCCATAGGAGGCTGTCAAAATCACAAAAAAACACCACTAGTAATATTAAAAAAACATCTAAGAACACTGAAGATGACAAGGCACATTCTGTTGTTGATAGCATAACAGAGGAAGGTGTAGGAGTACAATCAACTGTGGTGCCTGACAGTGAGTAAAAACACCTGTCCTCAAGAATGTGCAGAAAATCCCTGTACAGGAAAAGTGAAAAGAAATTGTTTGATACTTCAGAAAGCCTGGGGAATATAAAATGAATGGGAAAGAAGTGGCGGGTGAGGCAGAGTATGACCTAAGTTGAAAGTGAGATATCATGATAGAAAAGTTAGCTGAAAGGTAAAGGCGCAATCTTCCATGACTAAAAAGGAGTGTTGTGCCCATTTATAAACAGTTTGAGAAATCAGTTGGCGAGTCTGACTCTGGCTAAGTAAAGATTCCTGAAAATGCACAATCATCCTGTCAGTGATCTTCAGCACCATCCACACTTCCAAGTCCAACCCCCACCCAGCCACACACAAAGTAATCAGCAACACAGGTCATCAACATCCACATTCCTAGCTATGTTGAGTGTTTTTGCTGCTGTTGGAAGTGCAGCACCTTTGACACCAATTAGTGCAATTGCAACATCTAGCTCCAGTAGTAGTAGGCCATCAGGAACCTCTCAGTCTATGAAGTCAACAGTATGGAGATAGTTATGGTCAACATTTTTGGAACCCTAGAATATTGTACATCATGTACAATATCTTCAAAAAAAATGGAAATGTACCTACTTTGTGTTAAAGTGGTCAGAGTGCAAACACATACCGCTACCAACTTTACCACATCCAAATGTTATGGAGGTTGACATTTTGTCTGGGATAGAATTTTTGTGGAAAAAGTGGGAAATTGTTGCTTTTCCACAAAAATTTCTGTGGGAAATGTTTCTGACTTTTTGCCTATCCCTAGTCACAAAGCTGGAAAGCTGGAAGCTCCCAATATATTGGAGAAAAAAAAAGTGCGATAAGAGTCACAGAAGGATAAAACTCATACACCCTGCTCAATAATGAAATTGCAACAGCAGAAAGGAGGAAAGGTAGAACTATGCAAATCACACCAAGCAATGGGGTGTTTGAGATTTGTAAATGATTACAGGTTCACAGTGATGGGTTAGATTGGTATAAAGGTTGTTAGCAAAGTGGACTTACTTTTCACTGTGAAGATGTTAAATACAGCCTTTCTGGCTTTGGGAGACTTCATTGCATGCCTAAGATATGATCATGTCAAGAATATAGTCAACTGTGCAACATGAGAAGGGCAGGATCATAGAACTTGATTGAGTCTGTGGATTGATCTTGCTCACTGGCTTACAAATACGTGCAGGGGCGTTGCTAAGTTCCAAAAAGATGTGGGACTAGAGCCCATGGCAAAATACCACCACACGCCCACTGACTGCAGTATTGACAATAACCGCATGTGCATACAAACACACACAAATTTATATAGTACACACACATACATTATATATATATATATATATATATATATAAAGTGACAAAAACGTTTAATGTACAGATCGACTCATATTATATATATATATATATATATATATAGTGACAAAAACGTTTAATGTACAGATCGACGTTTCGGCTACATTCTAGTAACCTTCATCCTTGATGAAGGTTACTAGAATGTAGCCGAAACGTCGATCTGTACATTAAACGTTTTTGTCACTTTGAGTAAAGTCCTGAGAGTGCTTTTTTCAACTGGAGTACATTTTGCAATTTTTGGCCGAAATTATAGCACCCGGGCAGTTGGCTTCAGCGGCGTGAGTGCTTCTCAATTTAACAGAGACCCTTTTAACAATCACAATACTTTAATATTGGGATATCCAAAGACAGGCACTCAAGTAGTTGGAGAACTATATGTGTCCATCTATCTCATATCTAGCTATCTAGCTATCTCATATTTATCAATCCATAATTTCTCAATATAGCTCAATTTTATTTCTCTCTTTGTATATTATTTTTTCTTGTTAGATTGTGTGAAGAGCACATTAATACAGTTTCTTATATTGCATAATTTACTATCTGGTCAGGTGTTGTTCACCTTTCCCTGGGTTACCTTGTGCAATATTTTTTTTTCGTATTTTTTTTTTTAACATCTTTATGCTAGAAAGGTCACCAATGCATTGCTTTGTAATGTGTTGGAGACCTCTATAGCATTCATAGGGTTAAAATCCCAATTTAATCAATGGGCTATTTTCTGAAGTGGGATAATAGTAGTGGAGACTAAAGGAATAAAGATCACAGGTGCTTCTAGTCAATCCTAGATATCACTGAAAGGGATGGAGCAAATATGCAATATAATGAATGTATAAAAACTCTCCAAAGTAATTCTCCTCTTAAGGGGTTACAGCTGAACTGACAATATATTGGTATGTCTGATTTTTATTGATAAATAGATAAGCTAACTAATTGGTGTAGCAAAAAGTATAGAAGATATAAAAAGAGTCTTAATCCTCACTGCTGCTAGTGCTCAGGTCTTAGAATATATGGACTATAGGGTAAACAGAAGGCTGGTCTTGAAATGTAGGCCAAAAATATATTGAATAGGGCCAGATGGACAAATGAAAATATAGATATAAAAAAAAACAAAGAGAAACTATGCCTGGCAGATATAGGTGTCCCCATGCTTTAAATAAGGCTGATCATAATCAGAAATAAGTAAAGATCCTAACAGGACTATGATCACGGTATGGATGTGCCCGTAGCAGTACAACAAATCACAGAATGTTCCACTAATACATCCAGTCAGACTAAAGGCCGTTTGTTAAAAAGAAAAGTGGAGAAGTTCTGAATATTATAGGGGAGAACTAAATTCTGGGTTAAATTCCCACTGATTTAAATGGGGATTTAACCCCTTGGATGCTAGAGAGGTCTCCAACACAATGACAAGCAATTGATGGAGACTTCTCTAGCATCCAATGGGTTAAAAATGGTTTTCCTCCAGAGCTCCTCCACTTTTCTTTTGAACATACGACTCTAAGAGAGATAATCAACAATGAACTAACTCATCCACTTTTTAAAGGGATAGTAATACTTCGTTTTAACTTTATTTTATTTTGTAGGCATTAAAAAAACATGAAGAATGATATAAGTCTTATCTCTCAAACCTTTATGGTTTATGAGACATTCACAAGCAAAGTTCCCCTCCCCGCCCCTTTTACCTAGTGTAAGCCATCTCTTCTCAGATGTGAGTCTGGTTGTATGACAGGACAGATAACAGAAGGGGACAATTTTCTTTGTATGAAAACAATGAAAGCCCTTCCCCCCTTGACAAGTTTTTCAGCTTTTTCCCTTATCTTAATTGAAGATTGTGCCTCTCTGCAGTCTACCTGGGCACCTCCCTTCTGATCTGGTTGAACAGGGTGGGGGGATACTTTGTGAATATCTCTTAAACCATAAAGGTTTGAGAGATAAGACTTATATCATTCTTCATGTTTTTTTAATGCCTACAAAATAAAATAAAGTTAAAACGAAGTATTACTATCCCTTTAAAGTACACTATTAGTGAGGAAACTGGCCAAATTGTGGAGTCCATGTGGGTAGAAATCGAGACTAAATGTGGTGTGAAAGGTAAAAAAAAGTTGTTGGTGGGCATATGCTACAAACCACCAAATATTGATGACAATGATGAGGCCCAACTGCTATTGCAAATGAGGAAAGCTGCCCAGTTTGGGCATACTATAATTATGGGAGATTTTAATTATCCAGATATCAACTGGAAAAATGAGACCTGTCAGAGTGCTAAGGGTAGCAGGTTTTTGAACACACTTCGTAAAAGCTACATGTCACAAATGGTGGAAGCGAGAAATAACAATGTATTGGACCTAGTGATCACTAATAACACAGAAATGGTATCCAATATTAAGGTAAGAGAACATTTGGGAAACAGTGATCACAACATGGTTACATTTGAGATCAGTCTGGCAAAGCAAAAATGTATAGGTTCAACCAAAACTCTTAATTTTAAAAAAGCGAACTTCAAATTGGTAAGGGCCTCAATGCAACACATAGACTGGGATATTTTATTTAAAGGCAAAAATACTGAGGAAAATGGTCAGAATTCAAATTTAGGTTGCAGAAATGTACCCAACAGTATATACCAATGGGGAACAAATGCAGAAGAAGTAAGTCACAGCCAATGTGTTTAACTGCACATGTAAAGAAGGAAATGGCAAAAAAAAAAAACGCATTCAAATTATTTAAGTCTGCAGGAACTGAACAATCTTTCTTAAAATACAGGGAGCAGGGCCGGATTTACATCTCAGGAGCCTGTAGGCACAGAAATCTAAAGCGCCCCCCCCATTGGCCATCTCCACTGGACACGTCCACATTGCCTCCATCATTTCTTTATTGCCCTCAAGTTGCCCCAGCAGCTCTAACTTGCCCCCAGCAGCTCCACATTTCCCCCACCATCTCCATATTGTCCTCACATTGCCCCCCATCAGCTCCATGCTACCCTCACATTGCCCTCCATCAGCTCCATGTTGCCCCCACTATCTACAAATTGCCCCCATCAGCTCCATGCTACCCTCACATTGCCACATAGCTCTACATTGTCCCCACCATCTCCAAATTGCCCCCTCATCAGCTCCAAATTGCCCCCCACCATCTCCATGTTGCCTCCCCATCAGCTCCAAATTGCCCTCACAATGCCCCCCTTCGGGTCCAACTTGCCCCCACCATCTCCATGTTGCCCTCACATTGCCTGCCTCCCTCCCATTGTCCGTTTCCTACCTCACTGGCACAGGAGATCCATTGTCTGTGCCTCCTCTGATACAGTCAGACTCAGCCCTGTGGTTGCTGAAGCTCCCACGCGGTCTCCTGTTCAGGAATGTAGAGCGCTGGGAGATGATGTCATCTCCCAGCGCTCTGCATTCCTACAGAGCAGACGAGGGAGCTTCAGCAACCACAGGGCTGAGTCTGACTGTATCAGAGGAGGCACAGACAACGGATCTCCTGTGCCAGTGAGGTAGGAAACGGACAGACCTCCTGCCAGGGAGGTGTAATCCGAGGGCGCTGGTGCAGCCAGCGCGGTGGCCATTTTTTTTTTTTTTTTTTTAATTTTTTTTTCTCTGACAAGTATCCCGCTGGCAGGCGCCCCTCAGTGGCGTGCGCCTGTAGGCAGGTGCCTACTTTGCCTTATGGCAAATCCGGCCCTGACAGGGAGTGCAACAAAGATTGAAAAAAGGCAATTAGGGTAGCAAAAATAGATAATGAAACTCGAATTGCAAGGGAAAGCAAAACTAATCCAAAAAAGTTTTTCAAATATATAAATAGCAAAAAACTTAAGAGAGAGTGCATTGGACCATTCAAAAATGAGATGGGTGAGTTGGTTAGTGAGGATAAGGAAAAGGCCGATGTTTTAAACACTTTCTTTGCATCAGTATATACAAGGGAGCAAGGAATGGTAGAAGAGCCCCCGCAAGTAACAAATAAAACAATACAATTAATAGATATTGGGTTAACTCAAGGAGATGTCATGGAAAGACTGAACAAAATTAAGACCGACAAAGCACCGGGTCCTGATGGTATACATCCAAGGGTTCTTCAGGAACTTAGTGCAGTGTTAGCAAAACCCCTATATTTACTCTTTAAAGATTCTATCACCACAGGCTCAGTGCCACACACAAGCACATTCACACACACAAGTTGCCTTTAAAGGGTACACAGATGCAGTTATGTACACTCATTTAGATGTCCACACAATTCAGTGCCTTATCACACCAGAGAACTCATGCACACGTCAGTTCACCCATATGTACATATACATCCCAGTGAACCCATACATACATAAACATGAATACACACAAATGCTTTAAAGAGATACACACATGAAATCATATACAGGTGTTCACTCAAACACATACTCTTACTTTTATACACACACACTCATTCATATTCACATATCTACTCACTCTTACACACACACACACACTATTACACAAACAGGCACACACTGTCTGAGTAGACACTAATCAGTCAAGTTCCTTGCTAGTAGTCCAGAAGGAGGGGGGGGGGGTCATACATGTAGATACACTCCTGTTCCCCCTGTACATTTTTATATTGGTGACAAAAGTGACAAGTTCCAGGGGTAGGGGACAAATTCTTACTTATGGGAGTAATGATAAATGTGCTTGCTGGGTACTAGTTTAAGAAGACCTGCCAGCGCCAAGTTCCTGGGGTGGGGGCTGAATACTACTAATCAATGTTATAATAAATGTGCTTGTAGTGTACCAGATGGCCCACTTAGCAGCAGTTAGAGTCACCACACCTCCTCTCTGTACTTACTGTTCATGTTTTGAATGGGTCAGATTGGTCTATTGTGCCATACCTGCACAGATTTCATTTTTGTCACAGTCGCTTGTTAGAATGCATTTAGCATTGACCACTGTGCAGGTATCACGTGATGGTCCAGTTCGATCCATTCAAAACATGAGTAGTGAATACAGTTTTCTGCCTTCTGGTACTCAAGGTGTTAAGCTGCAGCTGAGTGGGAGGTATTGTAGCTGAGAAGAGCTTTTATTATAACCTTAGATCTGAAATGATATTGATACACAGGTTAAACCAATACACAAGTCCTGTATTTTCTTTTGATCCATGGAAGGCAAACAAAAACCCAGCTGAAACCATTCCAATATGCATTTCAGAATATAAAATGTAAATTAGTTTTTCCCCTGGATACTGTAGTATTAACTAAAAATATACTAAAATGTTTCTTTGTGTGCTGCTGTTTAACCGCTTTGAGTACCAGAGAGGGCTACGCAATGCATAACCCAGGCACTGAAAGGGTTAAGCCAGCTCAGCTTCTCTTGGCAATTTTTTCTATGTTACTGCTCATAGTTCACTCACTATCTTCTTTGCTAAAATTAAAAATGTTCTCTAACTTCATGAGATGACCCTATTACTTAGGAATAAGTACATCTGACAAAGTGTTTTGTACTGGCCTTGAATATATTTATACATGGTGATTATTTACTGACTGCTGTGCTGAGGGTCTCAGGGCTGGCTGCATCTTGGGGAAATAGGCCTCCTCCTCGGCAGGGCATATCTAATGCCGTCCATACCTTTGATTCATATTGTATTCATTTGTTATGGGGGCTAGCGGCACTCCGCGACAGTATACATTGCACTCTCTGGCCACAACATTCGGGGCTGCCAAGGCTACACTCGGGGCTTCAGCCCCCTTAGCCCGCCCCTAGCGACACCCCTGAATACGTGTCTTAAATTAAGTGAAGTTTTAAATAAATAGGTAATGGTACATTAAAAAAAAAAATAAATGAAAATTACAATGTACACAAGGACTGAAATCTAAATAATATCTAAAATACAAACTGCTAAAATCTAAAGTAACACCCACACCAAAGTGTTGATTAATATAACAAAATTCACTACAAAGAGATACCTTAGTTCCAAACAAAAAAATTATAACAACCCACCTAATTGCCAATATGAGAGAGGTAGAATGTAGAGAAATATCTTAGCACCAGCACATTTGTGTAAAGGATGCTGGTGCCAAAACAGTTTTCTATATTGCACCTCTCTCATACTTATATAACTATATATTAATTGCTTGTTTGGCTGCTGTGTTCAGTAGCTAAAGTGTATGTAATTGGGATTCATTGCAAAGAGTTTGCAACAGTGTATTCTACTAGGGATGGAAGAAAGTTAAAGGAAAAAAAACAAGGGAATTTTCATGGAAAACCTACAGTTTCTCACTTTTCCAAGGAAAATTTCAGCCTATAGAAAATACATAAAATGTTTGCTTTTTTGCCACTGCCAATAAATTTCCCTCAAGAACTTCACCTATTTTTTATGACTGCAAAATTTCTTACAGCAATAGTATTCCTTCTGAGGACTGAAGTGGAGAAATCAACAGCTGAAAGTAAAAATTGTGATCATCAGCAACATATACCTAAATAAATTTAGTAGACTTGTGCACATCAAAAATTTTCAGTAAAATTCGATTTCAGACTAATTTTTTGTCGTTCGGAGGATCCGCATTTCGGACCAGACCTGTTAGACTCGGATGAATTTCGACAATAGTGTGAATTATTCTGCTGAATTTAACATACTTTAAAAAATGACTCTTCCTTGTGATTGCAATAAGGTACTAGGCCTGCCTACTTGCCTACACAGCTGTGAGACTGGCTGTTTCACTCTGAAAACTAGTAATACAAATTACTAATATTTTTAATATTTTGCACAGGAACAAAGATGACTCTCCCTTGTAGTGGTAATAAGGTACTAATGCTGGCTGCCTGCCTATGCTTCCTGCCTGCCTACACAACAACTGGACACTATCTCCTTCTGCTCTCTCTGAGCTCTAACAACGGACTAATAGGAAACGCAGGTTGTCTCTGTGTCTGACGTGTCATTAGTCCAACCCCCATCATGAAACGAAGAAGCTAATTGGACTAGAGAGGGAGGGAAAGTATGGAGGGAAAGTATCGCGTGCGCGGGTAGCAGTCGTCCAAATTTCTAAAATTTACTCTGAAGATTCTGACCAGGACTGTTTGGATTCGGTTTTTAAAAAACAAACGACATTTACTTTTCAGACAACCCGAATGACTCTTGATCATTTCTTCAAATCCTCTGTTTTCAACAAAATAAAAGGACAGCACTTCAACTGCCAAAATTTTGGCAAGCTTACCATTTCACATGTGTACATTTGAATTATTTTTATACAGGTTTTGACTCCTTTGTAAAAAAAAAAATCTGTAAGTGTGGGATGGCAGTACATAGTGAAAGGACTGTGTAACTTTATTGCTTTAACCACATATCTTGTGGAAGTGGAGGGGCATCATCTCCAACAAAAAACTCTGGGTAAAACTCATCTGCAGCAGGAGCCATAGGTGTTATTTCAAGTGAAGTAAATCTTGCCACACTATATGATACATCAACATCACTTCTATTATGCTCCCCAGTGCCCCAGGAACTTTTTGGAGTGCTTCTGTTTCTGCTACTTGTGTCACCTCTGTCATGTTGATAGTGCTTGTGATTCAGGTAGGATTTCATTGAGGAGCTGAATAGGTGTGAGCTGGTTTTCTCCCTGCTCACATAATTTTTTTTACACAGACAGCAACAGGTTTAGCTTTTGGACAGTGAAGTATCTCCATACTGTAAAAATAACAGACCGAGGGGTTCCTGAGGGGCTGCTACTACTGGGGTTAGATGTTGCTACAATTTTACTACTAACTGTAAAAGGTGCTGCAGTTCCAACATCAGCAGAGGCACTTATAGCGAGGGTTGTGGATGTTGATGACCAGTGTTGTTGGTTACTCAGTACTAGTGTGTGTGGCTGGTGGGGGTTGAACTTGGAAGCAGTGATGATGACTGACAAGTTGGGATGTGCAAAATGTCCTGCCGTGTTCCCATGAGAAATGCCAAGAAAACCACATGGTTGTCCCCCCCCCTTTAATGTATCCTTATCGCCTACACCAAAAATTTTTTAGTTATGTTTTTCAATGGCTACAAAAAATGTGATTGTGACGGGGGGTACAGGGGTTACATATTGGTAGGCCGAGGGTTCA
Source organism: Rhinophrynus dorsalis (assembly GCA_037306005.1). Classification (NCBI taxonomy): domain Eukaryota; kingdom Metazoa; phylum Chordata; class Amphibia; order Anura; family Rhinophrynidae; genus Rhinophrynus; species Rhinophrynus dorsalis. Next base: position 238,890,241 of record CM074722.1, read on the forward strand.
GCGATTTATCCAGCCAGACAAAAAGATAATAAATTGTATTTATTAGGGTTGTCACGGCACAAAACATAGGACAACAATTACAGGCAAACAAACAGGGGTGAAACATAAAAACTAAGCACTTCTGCTGTTCTCTTCTTAGTTGCATAACTTGCCAGGGGTTACAAATACTCACAGTCCATTTTAGCTTAATGCTGGAGCTTATTCATAGTCCCACTAGAGGCAAGAGTAGGCATCCTGCCCACTCCACATGCTGCAGGATTCCATGAAGGTTCCTTGTATCTTTTAGTCCTGGCAGAGGAGTTGGGGCAGACATCCTAAGATCCTTCAGGCAGGAACATCAGGGTACTCTCTCTGTGTCTGAAGCCGCCTTAACTTACAGCCCACAACTGAAAATGGGACCTGGTCCTACAGTGCCCGCTCACTCTAACTCTTCTGGTGAGGGCACTCTCCAGTCCCAGTTTCTGCAGTGCTGCTTTAGGATGCCCAGGGACCCTAGGCCTCCCACCATTATGGAGAGGCCCTTTCTCCTGGTCCTACATTTTGCAACTCTCTCCCTGTCTCACTTCTCTCTCTAGGTTTTCTCTACCCACCCCCTACAGGATGTGTTGTCACAGGTACCATCTACCAGGTCTGTTCTGCTTGGCCTGATGTGAGGGGGGAGATGCACACATTCCTCTACCCCCCCTCTCTATCTGACAAACACTGGCTATCTCATAACACAATCTCTGGGTTTAGCTAGACTGAATGGCACCATTCCTCTGTCCATCCTACACACTAACTAACCCATTCACTGCTGGTAACTGGACAACCCTCTCTAATGCATGCACACACAGGGGACATTAAGGTTTCAAGAATGGGAACATGTTAAGACAATGGCAATCACTGAAAACAAGACACATTTCATTCTCTGGGTGACACCCATTCCGTCACAGTCTGTCCCCCCTTTTCAGATGGGGACCCCAGAGATCAGTCCACACGGACAGATCACTGGGTCCCCACATATTAACTAATTTCCTATACTTCTATCAATACAGACATCAAGCCTACAAAGCATTTGTATATACAGTACATCATTTGTATCTTTAGTGGCGATAGTTCCAAAACAAAGTCCACTGATTCAGGATACTTCCAGGGCAAGACATATCCAATTAGAGTGCAGGAAAAAACAGGCCCAAAACATTTCAAATAGGCAGATCTTCTGGTGTGGCAATGCATTTTCCTCACACACACACAATAGCTTACTGCCATCAAAATTAAGAGACCGTCCCAGAACACCATCCCACCTAAATCAGTCCAACATAAAGAATCAGAATCAGTCCCCACAGGAGTGTCACTTACCCCTGCAAAGACTTCCAACATTGCTTTTTGGGGTGGATTAACTTTTCCATTAAAATTCCCACTGTAACTGGTTTCTGAATAGAGCATCCTCCACTGGATTTTCCTTTAAGCTGAGAAGGTAGTGCAATGTTCTCTCTGGATTATCCTTCTGGTCTCTGTGTCACATTACTCCCATGCTTGGATTCTGTGGCACCCAACACTGGTTCAGCACATTCTGAATTTTCCCTCTGGATCTGGTTGCTTTGGAACTCTGTCTTTTGATGTTTGACCACATTGCTTTGAAGTACTGGATCATCCAGGCAAGTCTGTAAAGCTGTAAATCACTGCATTGCTAGGGCATAGTGGGGGCTGGATGCAGACTACACCCTAGTCCCATTTTGTCTGGCAGCGCTGATAGGGTACTTGCTCACATGTCCCTTAGGCTAACTCTAAGGCAAAACAAAAATAACAGGAGGGGTTCCCATACTGTTGTCCTTGGCCATGTCTTTTTGTCTGGGTGCTAAAGTGACCACGCTACTGAGCTGGCACAACTAGCACACATAGTGGTCAGGGTTGCCCTCAGACACCCTGAACACCTAAGCTGGATATCCCACAAGCTGCCACCAGTGTGACAGGGGTACAGGGGTTACATATTGGTAGGCCGAGGGTTCAGCGATTTATCCAGCCAGACAAAAAGATAATAAATTGTATTTATTAGGGTTGTCACGCCACAAAACATAGGACAACAATTACAGGCAAACAAACAGGGGTGAAACATAAAAACTAAGCACTTCTGCTGTTCTCTTCTTAGTTGCATAACTTGCCAGGGGTTACAAATAATACTCACAGTCCATTTTAGCTTAATGCTGGAGCTTATTCATAGTCCCACTAGAGGCAAGAGTAGGCATCCTGCCCACTCCACATGCTGCAGGATTCCATGAAGGTTCCTTGTATCTTTTAGTCCTGGCAGAGGAGTTGGGGCAGACATCCTAAGATCCTTCAGGCAGGAACATCAGGGTACTCTCTCTGTGTCTGAAGCCGCCTTAACTTACAGCCCACAACTGAAAATGGGACCTGGTCCTACAGTGCCCGCTCACTCTAACTCTTCTGGTGAGGGCACTCACCAGTCCCAGTTTCTGCAGTGCTGCTTTAGGATGCCCAGGGACCCTAGGCCTCCCACCATTATGGAGAGGCCCTTTCTCCTGGTCCTACATTTTGAAACTCTCTCCCTGTCTCACTTCTCTCTCTAGGTTTTCTCTACCCACCCCCTACAGGATGTGTTGTCACAGGTACCATCTACCAGGTCTGTTCTGCTTGGCCTGATGTGAGGGGGGAGATGCACACATTCCTCTACCCCCCCTCTCTATCTGACAAACACTGGCTATCTCATAACACAATCTCTGGGTTTAGCTAGACTGAATGGCACCATTCCTCTGTCCATCCTACACACTAACTAACCCATTCACTGCTGGTAACTGGACAACCCTCTCTAATGCATGCACACACAGGGGACATTAAGGTTTCAAGAAAAGGAACATGTTAAGACAATGGCAATCACTGAAAACAAGACACATTTCATTCTCTGGGTGACACCCATTCCGTCACAGTGATGTTACCAGGAAGTAAAACAGAAAAATAAGCAGACAGAGAGATAGAAAGGTTGGAAGGCGATATCCTAGTTTTTATTTAAAGAAAGGCGGCTAGCGGAGGCTCATAGTGTTAGCACCCGTCTTTTTTTTAAATAAGGAGCTGGAAGCACAGTGATGCGTCCAGTGAATCAGAAGAGGAGGAAGTGACCACCCCCAGCATGGAAGGGTCTGGGAGCCCCGATTCCCCATACTCAATGATGTCCATCCCCCCCTGCATCATCCCCTTAGGATTTGGGGGGAAATGGTGTCACCATCAGTAAAGACACAGGAAGAAGTGGGTAGCAACTTGAGTATGACAAGTCATCCTGTGCCTGTTGTTACTACTGTCAGTGTGCCTTATTATACTCAAGAGGAAGAGATGATGACAAGTGTGACAGCAGGGGACACTAAGTCACACTTGTCATCCGCAAGCATCCCACTACTACCACTGGTCCACTGCTTTTTAACATGTTAATAAATGACCTGGAAATAGATATAGAAAGCAAAATATTAATATTTGCAGATTACATTAAATTATACAGGGTAATAAATTCAGAACAGGATATTTGTTTTCTACAGAGAGATTTACAGAAAATGGCAGATTGGGAAAACAAATGGAATATGAAGTTTAATATGGGGAAAGTGCAAAGTCATGCATTTTTGAAGAAAAATATCCCAGTGATACTTATGAACTTAAAGGAATCATTTTAGGGGACTCATTGCTAGAGAAAGACCTGGGAATCCTTGTAAACTACAAATCTGGAAACAGTGACCAGTGTCAAATAGCAGTAGCAAAAGCAAACAAAGTCCTGTCTTGAATAAAAAAGGATAATGAAGCAAGAGTGGATAATATAATTCTGCCATTGTACAAATAGTTTGTAAGACCTCATCTTGAATATGCAGGGCGGTGCAGTTTTGGGCACCAGTTCAGAAAAAATATTCTAGAACTAGAAAGTAAAGTAAAGAGCAACAAAATTAATTAAGGGAATGGAGGACTTGACTTATGAGGAACGACTAGACAAACTTGGTTTATTTATACTAGAGAAAACATGACAAAGATGAGATGTCACAATGTACAATTATATGAGAGGTCAATACAATTTACTATGTTACTTCACAGCAGCTAGAGAGTGGTGGGGGTGAGGGTGAGGTGGTGGTGATGGTGATTGTGAAGCAGCTGCTGGAACTAGCTTGAGTGTTGATCCTCCTAATTCAGAGGCGGAAGGGGAAGTGATGAGCAGCCAGACTAGTGGTCAAGGGAGCCCACAACATCCCCTGACCCTGTTATTCACATTTCCTCTGCATTATCCCTGTGGGACATGATAGTGAAGAAGACAGAACTGGCTAGCAGTATTATCATCAGTACACATCAGCTGCCTGTGCCTGCTGCTAGTGATGCCAGTGTGCCTTCTTCATCTGAAGAAGAGATGGCAAGTGCGACAATAGAGGACCCTCAGTCACATTTGTCATCATCACCAACTAGACCCATTCCTGTAGAGCAGAATCAAGAGACCAGTGGTGCTGGTGATGAGAGTGAGGGTAATGGTGGAGCAGCTGGGGTTGAAGAGAGAATGAGGGTATTTTTACCTGAAATCAGAAAGGAATAGGAGACAGATACACAAATATGGATGGGCATCACTACCACTGCTGGCAGTTGCTGCTGCTGTAATCCCTGCTGCTGAGTTGCAAGGGCCAGATGTTTATCAGTCTTAGCAGCAGGCTGATGATGTGCAGGCTAGTGTGTCACAGACTACCATGGCCACAATGGAACTGGATTCCAGCAGTATTGATGCAGGACTCTGACAGATATCACTTGCCAGCAATAATCCAGGTCCTAGTTCTAGTGCCAGTTCTGAAGGAACAGCAGCATCCTCTGTCCCAGCCAGTGAAGAGGATTGTGTGGATGAACAGGCCATTTTTCTCCAACTTCCGCCCTACCTCCCAGTGGGACTATTTTTCTCTTGGGACAGGCACAGTGCAGTCATCAGTGATGGTACTGTGCACTATATGTGACAAGTCAGTGAAAAGGGGAAAAGAGGGGACACAACTTGGCACAACCACCCTCATAACACACATGAAATACAGACACCATGACATTTATAAAAAGCATGTTAAAGCCAAACTCCCACAAAAGTAATCAGGACTCGCTGTTACTGTACTCCCCTGTCTTTCCCCAAGGGCATCAATAATGCAGGCAGAAATCTAAGCGTAATAAGAATAAAGAAACCCAGCCTGAGCCTGAAAGTTTAAAATACCTGCGTTGTCATCAGATTCTTGCTCTGGGGTCCGGGCACAGGAAGATGTAGCTGGTGTACTACCTTGGTCATTGTTATGTGCCCCACCAGTTGATAGTGATTCTTTAGATGTGAGGATATTATAGTTTATGTCCACCATTTGCTCATTGTATGGTGCACTGACCACACATGGCAATGTGGTGGAGGATAATCACAAGCAGGGAATCAAGTAGCATCTGAGATTTCATCCCAAAGAATACGCTAAGCTGGTGGCAGGGAGGATTCATCATTATTATTAAGTCTGCTAGAGGTCACGTATTTTTAGTGGCGAGTACAAGTGGCATAATGACCGCATTACTTGGTTTCTGGGGGGAATGATCGATTTGACATTGTGGACTTAAGCATAAAGGTGTTTGCTTGCAGTTGTGTCAGTTGATTTGAGTAGAGAGTTGTCCAATGCGTTCCATACCCCTCTGGCAGTTAAAGGGTTAAAGGTTTCACATTTATTATTTTTTCTAAGGTTAACCAATGTGTAAGTCCTGTTATCATTTTTTTATATTTTACTTTTAAATCACCTGTAAAAAAAATGCTTTGAATTGTCTGCTGGCGCGCTAATTTTTTAAAGGCATTTTTGAAATTAAATATTTTATAAAGGGGCAAAATTCTTGTTTAAAAAAATATACAAAGGCTTACCTAGTTGAATTGTAAGTATGTTGAATATAGGCAAAAAATGTCAAAGTTCTTGTGAAAAAATAATTGGCAGAGGTGAAAAGGCCAAAATGTTATGTATTTTCTATGGACGGGAGTTTTTGTGAAAAAAGCAGGGAAATAATTTTTTTTGTGAAAACTCCTGTGGGAAATTTCTGACTTTTCGTGCATCCCTACTTAAGGTATTAAAATGTGTTCATTTTAAAAATGTAAGTCTACCAACACTGCTGCTGGATAGACATATTCTACAGTCATTAATAAGATAATCAGTTGCATAGAGATGGAAAAAGTCAAATTTTCTGTATGAATTTTCAGGGAAAATCCATGATTTGCCAATTTTTTCCACGAAAATTCCCAAATTTTTAAAATTAATTTCTGCCTCTGAATGTCGCCTGAGAACTTTCCTGTGTATGCATTTTCTGGACTCCGTAATTTCTGGTCTCAGTAATTCCCAGCCACTACCATACAAATCTGGATTTTTCCACCATTCTGTGAGGTGTACTTACATTCCGCTGGTGCATAAAAGGTTGTACAAACGGTTAGCAGATCATTTCTACACAACTGGTTTCATAGAACATTAAAGTTCTCTAAAAAATAGAAGCCTGTTTTGATGCACCTCACAAATGTCTGGGCTAACTTAAAACATAACTTTAAATATAAATCAATAAAATCTCAGAGTGGATATAACAAGCAGATTGAAGCCCAGAAGCACAGTTCAGATTGAGCCACAAAACGGAAGCGTCAAAGCCAGAGGAGATAAAGTCATAGTCTGGAATAGCCAAAGGTCAGGGCAAGCGGCAAAGATTAGATGTGGAACAAGAATGCAAGAGCAATAAGAGAAACACAAAACACTAGGAACATCAGGGGGAAGGGGACACGCAAGAGAACCGAGGACTGAGCATGTGCAAGAAGGAACAAGTCCTGCACATGCACAAGGAGGATCAAGGACTGCTTATGAACAAGGAAATCCATCGGAGTGAAAAGAAAGATTTACCAGATCACCATGACTCTGAACAGCCACCACCATCCCATAGTGCCAGTCCAGCCCCCTGGAGATGCAATTCCCTGCCATGGATAAGGACCAGATGACCCAGATGGGCAAGATGAAAGGCCTTGAGTCAAGTTAGGGATAAATATGGTTGAAGGGTTCCCAGGATCTTTTAGACCCATATCCCTTCCAATGGATTAGGTATTCCAGCTGTGCGGGAATCTAATATATCCGGGACCTCTTACTCTTCAGATTCATCTAACAAGAACTAGAGGGAAGAAGCATTGGGTGTCCAGGGTTTCAGCTGAGGCACGTGGAAAGTTGGGTGCATTTTTCATGAAGAAGTAAATGTAACAGATAGGTCACTGGGCTTATTACTTGTATGATATGAAAGGGTCTTAAGAATCGTGGACCCAATTTCTTGGTTGGGCAGGCGAGGTGGAGGTAAGTATTTATTTATTTTATTTAGAAAATGTTTTACCAGGTTGTCCTGGATAGTTTTCAGTAAAAGGTTACATATTTACACAAACTGAGAAACATTAAATATTACATGTTATTAAATATACATACATACACATATGAATATACATACATATGGAATATTAGAATTATATACAGTTACACTCTGTTTTTAGATATAAAGGAGCCTTTACTTTTAAGTATTTTAGACTGGGAGTAGATTTGATTATTTGAGGCAGATTGTTCGAGGCCTTTGGAGCTCTGAAGGAGAAGGCAGATCTTCCTGCTTCTTTCTTGTATTGTGGTATACGCAGAGAGTTATTAGCAGTGGAGCGGAGGTTATAGTTAGTATGGAGTGCAGACGTGAGCATACTGCTCAGGTAGTCTGGTAGTTTTCCAGAGAAGTGGTTGTGTACTAAGCAAGAAAGGTGAAGGACACGTCTAGATTTGAGTGTTAACCAATTTAGGGTTCGATCCAAATGTTGGCATCAGCAAATGGTGGATTTGTAAGTCAAGTATGCAATGCAAATGTTCCCACAAGTAAGAAATAACAGCAGTTCTGAAAATGCGAAAAATATTGCCCATTGAGGACAATGTAAAAGCTAACCCCAGAGCCATTCAAATGTTTGAGTTAGGGATAACGCGAGTTAAACTGCAACATTTTCCGCCAGAAATCTAACAGAATAACCACTAGAAACATACATCAGAGAATACATGTCTTCAATGCTGCAGGGGTGGCCTCCTGCACTCTACTCAGTGAGGCACTAGTGGATCTGGAGGCTGTGGGTGGTGGAGTGCTGGAAAGGGTTGTGGCACTGGAACCCTCATTGGAGACCTGGGCTTGGTGCAGGGTTTCTAGCCTGTTCCTTTCCCGCATTTCAACTACCACCTGGCCCATCACGTCTGACATGTGATTTGTATATGTGACCAGATGGTTAGTCTGGGTCAGCTGCTGGGCCTCCATTGTCCTCGTGCAGGCCAGGATGTGGGTGATATGGGTCTCCAGCCTGGTCAAGGCCCGAGCGCACCTTGCCTACTCTGAAGTGCCACACACTCCTGATCCAAGATGATCATGTTGGCAGGAGTGTGTGTCGATGAGGGAGTAGAGACCGGTGATGGCATGCTGTGGCATGGCTACTGTCTCTGGCATCGCCTACCCATCGGTGGTGGTACCTGGTAGGCCAGCTGCTGAGGTGGTGCTGCTGGTGGTTGGGCCTGGTAGGCCAGCTGCTTAGGTGGTAGTGCTGGTTGGGCCTGGTAGGCCAGCTGCTGAGGTGGTGGTGGTGCTGGTTGGGCCTGGTAGGCCAACTGCTGCTGATGACATGGTGGTGGTGGTGGTGGTAGAGCCCGGGATGTTGTTGCCTCCTCAGAGGAGCTTGTCCCAGGGTCCTCCGCATATACAGGCATGTATGCTGAGTGGGAAAATAACAGGATATGATTAGTGATGTGAGCTATGACAGGAGTGCTGCAAGACTGACATTAAAATGTGAACCGTTGAGTAGCAGGATGATATCCATTGCATTGTTTGCAATGCATTGGTTACCATATCCTGACACACACTGATAGCTGAACCTGACAGAATCTAATACATTGATTCATATGACCTACAGTGGTGTAGCTTTAATCATTGTGTGTATCCTGAGGTGTGAGTATGGAAAGGCTTCCCCATACATCTGGATACATGTGGTGAACAAAACACCTTGAGTGATACAAGGCCATTGCATGTACATCACCTAGGCCTCAACAGCAAACACACTAGGGTCTCTAGAAACATCAATGCACCAGTGATGACCAATGACCACGGAGTCCAACTAATGATTTCAGCAACACAAACAGACACAGCAAGCACACTAGCAAACGTGCACTGTGGAAACAGAAAACCTAGTCAGCTGTAGAACACATCAAACAGACCCCAGGACACCTAGAATCCAAACGCACAGTAAACATGGGTGTGGTTATGCAATACGATTGGAGATTACGCCTACGTTTTCCTATGTTATGTTATGGAGCATAAGCACTGGTATTTCTCAGGTTGTTTAAATCTCAGTGCTTTGGCTTCACAGACTAACACAGGGATTACAGAAGTTGAGCCTTGTGGTTGAACCTTGTGAATCACGCTCTGCAGGCTACATATAATGCAGAAAGCTGATCCTTGACTATTCCACTTGGATTAACTACCTACATGTACAACGCCTAGCCCTGACATGCAGTAACAATACTCCAAACAAGACATAATTTCCCCTCCTTGCTATCTTCCATAACCCTTTGATTGACAGGGGATTAGCCAATGTATTGTCAGACAATGCATTGCTTATCCCTGTGGCACTCAAGGGGTTGTGTGCTGACCTCTTTGTCACTCTATGTATGACATTGTGATACACATAACAGTTATATCTTTGACTGACACATGACGGTGTGCATTGTTTTTGTGCTGTGCATGATGTTGTTGTAAACAGCATGAAGGGGGTTAAACAGGGACTTGACCATTACCATTCAGGCTGGGTTTGTCAAGTATTCTGTCCTTGTTTGACATCCCTCTAAGCCGTTTTGCTGAATTGTGGTGTGGAATGCTGTCCATGTGTTCAGGTGTCACTGTGTTGGCCTTTGTCTGGTAGGTGTCAAGATATATGTGTGTGTAGGCCTTGTTGCACTTACCGGTGGACTGGAGGCTCCTTTCATCTCCGGTGTCACTCCATCCTGGGATTCCATGAACTGCTGTCGCACACAGGGAACACCGTAATGCCTCCTCCCACTCCGCATAGTGCATGTGCAGGGGAGGACCACCCCCTGTGCCAAAAGCATGCAAAGCCTCCTGGCCCATCTTCTTTTTGACCTTTGCCTTGCAGTCGGCCCACCTCTTCTTCACCGCATCCAGTGACCGGCTGCAGCTGAATACTGCACTGACAGCAGTCAGGACCTCCCTCCATGAGGCCTTTCACCTGGCCCCCATGCCGACAACCTTCCCCCTGGGGAACAGGATCCTATCCCTGGCAATGCCTCCACCAGGACGAGGTTCTCCTCCTTGGTGAACTTGGGGTCTCTTGCCCTGTCCTCCTCCTCACGCCCAGAGGTTCTTTGAGAGCCCTGACTCTGGCTCTCCAGCCATGCCTGCGATGGCCCTGACTGTGTTGGGTGCTCCCCCTGATGTACCCCTCGCCCAACTGCCATCTCAGGCCCTACACAAGGGTGTGCCCCTTCTAGTGGTACTCCCCCTCCTCCCCAGAGCTCTCCCTCTCCCTCCCCTACCCTGACTGGGCATGCCCACCTGCTCCTCTTCCTCCTCTCCTCCTACTCTCACCACCTCTCTCTCCTGTCCTCCTCTCCATTCCTCTCACCCACTCACACCCAGGCACTCACTCAGGCAAAGGTGTGTCAGTTATTTTGGGTCTATATATAGTTTATTTGACTGAACTTGATACTTTTGGGTGCTGTGATTGGCTGGGGAACAAGGTAACGTCAGATGTTTGCTTGTTTCTTTTATTGGGATGTTTCTAATGTTATTTATCGTATGTTTTGCCACGGTGATAAGGTCAGATTTTTGGCGACTCCAGTTTTGTAGTTTTTGTGTGTTTCGTAATGAAGATTTGAATCTGTCGTTACCCGGTCTTTGTTAACTGGCAACGGCATTTTTTTCCTTCACGTTGGTTTTAATACCAACATTTGGATCGAGCCCTTAGATTTTTTAGCATATCACTGTAACGGTTTTCAAGACACTCAGACCAGCCGGTAAAATAAAACACAGTTTATTAAATAAAAAGAAATAACAAGGAACGCCCTCTACAGGCAACAATAGGGAAAGAGAGCAATAGCAATAACAAGGCAGTAGGTGAACAGGAAAGTAATGGTAACTTTACTGATAGGAAACAGTAGCCAGGCTACTCAAGGGTTAATACAAAGTCAGTCTCAATAATGAAGTTTGGCACGCCCAAGGTGGTGATATATTTGCAGATGGTAATGCACAGGAGGCTGAAGGCACAATCAATACTTCCTTAGATGATAGCAGCGCGTAGCCCCTCCGGGCATAGCGATGAAGACCACTATGGAAGTTAGTGCAGAGTCGGTAGCCCCCACGGGTGTTCCTAATGGAGACTGCTAGATCACAAGAACTGGAAAATAGCCCCCACAGGCGTAATAGAGGAAACCAGCAATACAGTGCTTCAAGCCTTTAGCCCCCACGGTCATATACTGGAGAAACCTGCAAAAGCTTAAACCAAAAGCCCCCACGGGCGTTATACTGAGACTGCTGAAACGCTGGAGATGGCCAATAGCCCCCACAGGCGTACACCGGAGGCCACTCTGTGGTGAACCAATAGCCCCCACTGGCGTAAACCGGAGACAATTACTGAAGCCAATAGCACCACACCAGACGCAGTAATCAATACCGACTACTCTGCTAGTTGGAGGATGGAGCTGCCGTCTAAATGAGCGTACAAGCGGCCAGCTCGGCAGTAGTAGTGGTAACCAGGACTAGGCTCAGCTAGAAGTATAACGGCTCACAAGAGGTATGCCAGCACTGAACAGGTTAAGCAGCTCGTAGGAATCAGCTTAGCAGGAATGAGAAATGCTCTGCAAGTATCAAGGCTCTTAACGGAGGCACAGTTCAGAAGTCGGTAACGGAGACTCAGCACAGAATGCCCAACACAGAAGGAGTACTGTGGCGAGATACACACAGTCCGGTACTCTGCCTCAGCGGAAGTCAGAATGTCACAACGGCAACAGTGGTGCTGGAAGCAGTACACGCAGGTCTCAGGAACAAGCCGGTTCAGATCACGGAGAAGGAAGTCAGCCGGGCCGGATCGGTGCACGGAGGTGGTTCTCAGACCAGCCAGGTCAATCTCAAGCAGGAACGTCAGCCAAGCCGGGTCGGTACACAGAGATGGTTCTCAGACAAGCCAGATGAATCACAAGCAGGAACGTCAGCCAAGCCGGGTTGGTACACAGAACAGGAACTCAGGAGCGTAGTCAGGACAGGCCAGATCTGTACACAGGAATCAGGATCCAGAGAAGACAGCAACAGCAACACTGTCTCTGGAACACCACGAAAGGGCAAGTGACAGGTGTCAATGGCTGGGTATAAAAAGGTCATCGGGGGTGGGCCAAACCTTCTCAGCCAATAGGAGAGCACCACAAGTGAGACTGACAGAAAGAGATCACGGGCACCGTGATAATCACAGAGATGAGTAGTGTAATTACATTGGAGGCTAAAGCGGCATATTGAATTATACAGGGTGTCAAGTTTACCAAGATGGATTTCTGGCACTGGAGCATATACTACATCACCATAGTATATGGCTGGCAGCAGCATCTGTGCACAATACATTTTCTAACCAGGGTACTTAAATATGATTTGTGTCTAAAAAGAGTACTGATTTTGGGATAAAGCTTGCAGGTATATTTGTCAATATGATGACCAAAAGTGAGGTTGGCGTCAAGCCACATACCAAGATATTTGTAGGAGTCCACTGGGGCCAATATACAATTAGACTCTGTTACAATGGGTAGGTGGGTATTGCAAAGGTTATGCAGTTTGTGCTTTGTGCCAAATATCATTGTGACAGTATTCTCTGTGTTTAAGAACAGTTTGTTCCTTGCTATTCATCTTTCTACCTCGCAGAAACCATGTTGTAATATGGCTTCAAGTTGTGATATGTTTGAGTTTTTAGCATAGATAATCGTGTCATCTGCATACATGTGTACAGAAGATGATTTGCAAACCTTGGGCAGATAATTTATGAAAAGTGAAAATAGAAGAGGACCAAGAATGGAGCCTTGAGGAACTCCACTTGTTACTTTGAGCGGAAGGGAGTCATTGCTAGCAACTGGCACATACTGCATTCTGTCCGATAAATAGGATCGGAACCAGTTTAGAGACTTATTACCCAATCCTGAGTAGAAATAGAAGTAGATATAAGCCTCCCCTTATCTCCCAACGGATATTGTGGAGGAAATGCACAGTGTTTGTCCACTTGTCTCTTACAGACTAAATCGAGCCTAGTTAATATTTGCAGTCTTTTTTGTGGCAAGATTCAAGATAACTGAACCGATGGTTCAATGTCTAGAGCTGCAGAAAAGGGCTTCCAGAATTGAAATGTAAAATGTGGACCCCGATCAGAGGTAACTAAACTTGGTAATCCATGCAAACAGAACATTTCTTTTATTAACAGAGAATCTGTCTGAGCAGCTGTTGAAAGTCCCCTTGACGGGAAGAAATGTCATCTTTGTAAGCCTGTCCACTACAAAACAAGAATGGCAGTATGATGATTAGATATAAGTAGACCATAATGAAATCCATGGTGATGTCTTTCCAAAGTGAAGATGGCACAGGTAAGGGTTGCAGGAGGCTTACTTCTTGGTATGCCAACCATTAGCTCTAGCACAGAGGTCTCAAGAAGATACATATTTGTGCATATTCTGACTTATACGAGGCCCCCAGAACCATCTTTGAATTAGGTCTAGAGTCGTTGTAGGACCAACGTGGTCAGAGGATGGGAGGTCTTGTAATTGATGTAGCACCCATAGAAGGAGAGGTATTGGTATGAAAACTTGGTTGGTATGAAAACACTATTGGTAAGGAACAAGGCATGTTGCTGCATAAATGAGGGATCAAAAGTTGTATGCTGTTTAACTAAATCCAGGAAAGTTTTGTTTTGAGAGTTAAAGAGGAAGAGAAAGTGAGCAGGCTAGAGGATGGTGTCCTTAGGAAGGACAGAATCCTTAGTTATGTTTTATCTTTGGGGCAAGGCATCTGCTTTTCTATTTTTAGATGTGGGTCTATAGGTTATTTGTAAGTGGAATGGGGAGAGGAAAAACACCCATCTGGCCTGATGAGAACAAATCCTCCTAGCTGATTTGAGATATTCCGAATTCCTGTGATTAGTAAAAATGGCAATGGGATGCAGTAAATGGTAATGGGGTGCATCTGGGGAAGTATGCGATGGATACATCCTATCTTGATTGCCCAACCTTTGGGACAACACAGCTACTAAGGTGAAGTCAGAGGCATTGACTTCAACAAAGAAAGATCTCTGAGGGTCAGGTAAAAGCAAGTATGGGAGGATGTGCGAATTAGGCTTTGAGTTCCTCGAAAGCAGATTGAGCGTGGCAGGTCCGTTGAAATGAATGTTTTTATTTTATGAAAGAAGTGATCCAGGCAATGACTTTAGAGAAGTCACAGAAAAAACACCTATAGAAATTGGTGAATCCTGCAAACCTCTGAACATCTTTAGTAGAAGCAGGTACTGGCCAATCCAATATGGAGGACACTTTGAGAGAATCTATTGTGACAGGTTCTGGAGAAATCCCAAAAATACAAATTTTGGCAACTTCAGAGGAACATTTTTCTAGTTTGGCATACAAGGAGTGTTCCCTTAAATGAGACAAAACCCTGAAGACATGGGTGTGATGTTCCATTAATCCAGATGAGCATATCAGGATATCATCTAAGTAAATGATTACAAACTGATTAAGCAGATCCCTAAAGACATTGTTTATAAAATGCACAGTCCAAAATGACATGACCAGGTACTTAAATTGTACATATCGAGTACGGAAGGCTGTTTTCCACTAATCTCTTTCTCTAACCTTGACCAAATTATAGACTTCTCTGAGACCAATCATAGCAAACACAGAGGTAGTGGACAATTGTTCTAGGAGTTCCCGGATAAGGGGCAATGGATATCTATTCTTTATGGTTATTTTGTTAAGGTCACCATAATCCACACAGGGATTAGACCACATCCTTCTTTTCCACAAAGAAAATACTGGTGCCAGCCAGAGAGGTGAAGGGACAAATAAATTCTTTCTTCAAGTTGTCAGAAATGTATTCTTGGAGATGCTGCAACGTGAAGGGGAACCGTGCACACACAAAGAGGACCTAGGGCTGAGCATGTGAGAGGAGGATTAAGGACTGTGCATATGCAAGGAAATCCATCTGGACGTACCAGAGCACCATGACCCGGTACAGCCTCCAACATCCGGGCAAGAGAAAATCATTTAAAAGTGTTCTAGATAAAAAAGAGCTTAGCAAAAGGTCTCTAATATATCTTCAAAAACAGACAGATTCTATAATGGGAGAATGTTAACACTTTATGTTAATTTCAAATTTGATATTTAAGACCTTTAGATAAGCTCTTTTATCTTGAAAACTACTTGAACAACGTTAAAGATTTATACGTAAAAGTTATGTTTTAAGTCAACTCAGGTATCCGTGAAGCACATCAAAACAGGTTTATTTTCTAGATAACCAACTGTTGTATAAAACTAGCTGTTCATTTCTGGTTTGTACTCTCTGTTTGGGAACGTTTGATACCTACTTTAGACAGAATACTGTTCGGTGCAACAATCTTTTTTTGTATTGTGATATTCATCCATGATGTTCCTGGCATACTTCTGCAACAAAAGACCACCAGCCCATACATCCAAGTATTACCATGGACATCCTCCATGGGTTTGACACTGGCGTGGCCCTGAATGATCTTCAGACATATCCTCCATCACGCACATGTGGAACCTAATATATCACCACCTCCTCTGGAACTCTACTGCAGTAGTTGTATACCCAAGTCAAGGATACATGGTTTAAATGTAAATCATTACGTAAAGCATTTTTTTTGTCTCAAATGTTAAATCACTTGTTACCTTGTGTTTCACCTCATACACAATTTCATCCAAATATTGCATCACCTTCCTGAGGTTTCAATGTCAATTGTGAGCAATGACCATTTCCTTGTTGTATTTCATATGCTGTTTAATATTTTGTTCTCTCTTTCTTTCTCATGCTATCATGTATAAGAAATTGGGATATGTGCAATATATGTAGAAGTCTATTTCTAGCCAAATGGACAGTCCAGCCTTAAAATGCCAGGCAAATGTCCTCTGCATGAAAGAAAAACCACAGATGTAGGTTTTGACTATATTGTCCTCATCAGGGAGTTAAAGTTTCTCTTTCTCTAGGCACATAGATCAATGGGTCCATGGCTGAATTACCAAAATAATTATGGAGACACATCAGTGGTGTGGGATAAGTATATCACTGAGAACAAACAAACATATATTTGTGTCACACTGACTGACTGAATAAGAGGCAGACCTGCTAGGCAGAAATGGTGTTCCAAGCACCAACCTGATAATCTAGGGGCTGGGTCTTGGACCATCAAGTAGCTGCTTTGGCAGAGGAGAGAAAAACACTGTACAGGTATATGAGAAAATGTAAATTTCCAGAGCATCTATTTTTCGTTAAGTCCAGATGGTGACAGGGACCTGAATCTATTAATCCAATACATCTCTCTCCTAGCCAACTGTCTTTATCACCACCTTGCGGTGCTTGCTTCCAGTATTCAAATACTCTACTGTGTGCACAGAGTCAACATCCCAGATCCCTTAAAAAGGGTTTACCTAAATCACAGTTGATGCGGGTGAAATGCATCGTTTCAGATCCTGCGGAAAGTCTAATTAAGCTTCAGGAGGTGGGTAACAAATTTATAGAGAGAGGCTGTGAGGTGGTGATAGAGAAAGACAGTTGGCTAGGAGAGAGATGTATTGGATTCATAGACTCAGGTCCCTGTCACCATCTGGACTTAATGAACAATTTAGCCTCATTCATTACATCTGATCAAAGGAGTTTGCATAGTTATTAATACGAGAGATGTGGATTTTAATAGTAACATTGCTGTTTGTGATCGCATTGTATCATATTGTTGCACTATTGGCAGCCGGCGGGGCGTCTTCCTGGTACTATGGTAACCGGTGAGACGTCACAACGGTGCTAAGTTCAACAATAAAGATAATATAAGGCAGACCTGTGAGCCGATCTGTAATTGTGTTTGTGTTATCCTTGATGAAAGTCCTTAGATAGGACTGAAATGTCGGATTTTTATCATGACTAAATAAAAGTCAAGTTTTATTGATTTGATACGAGTGCTCGACTGTGTAGAGCGACTTCTAACAGCACAGTGGCCCCATCTTTATCTATTGGTATTGGGGTTTGTGAGTCTTCTGTAATACTATCTTGATAATTGTTGAGAGGGCAAGCAAGATAATTGTGCTCAGTGTCTGTATGCAGTTTCCTTCAATAAACAAAGGTTTTTATATTTTGAAACATCTCTTCCAAAGTGTGCAGTCCTGTCATGTTCAGTATTTATTAAGGCTTTGGAAAGCTTAAGTACCAGCACCATGCCAAAGATGATACTAATGGGTGAGTTTGCATCTTTATTCCTCGATTTTGACTGAGATATATATCATGGACTGGTGTCACTGTGTCTTCTTGCATTCCCTTGATTGGTTTCTCAATCCATGTCCATCTCTCAAAAAGTCCCTAAGACGGTGAATCTCAGTATTGTTTGCCCAGGCACCCCTAATACTGAGTGGAATTTTCAGCACAATCCTACAATTTTATAAGTGTCCATGACAGAATGAATTGCACAAATGTAAATGTATGCTGCTATTCTTAGGGCTCAAAAACAGAAAATCACCAAAAAAGGTGTATAGAGTGCATTAAAATGCCAATGAACACACATTTTAAACTCAATATTTGTGTTTGTCATATTTCAATAGAAAAAAAAAAAAAGTAGCAGTATAAGCTGCTGCCCATGGCACTCCAAAGTGCAGCATTACCTTAGTTGAGAACCACTCTGCTAAAGAATAATCCACATATTTCCCAGAACATTTAATCTCCCACTTTCTAATACTTTGCTCCTATGATTATGTAGAAAAAGTGAGTCACCAGGAAGAGTACATTGAGATTTCTCTCCTTTTCAAGTATGTCCTGAGAGCTTTTGCAATACAAAGTAACATATTTACACGTAGTAAAATCAAAACAAAGATGCATCTGTGGAGCAGAAACAAATCCTACATCTCTATAATCTATGTCTGGCATTAACATATGTTGAACAATACGTTTTCTTACCAGGGGATTTAGACAGAATTTATTTCTAAACAGAGTGCCTACTTTAGGATAAAGTTCAACTCATAGCACAAGGCTTTTAATGAAGATTAGAGAGGAATAGACAAGGAAAGTGCAAGGGAATATAAGGTCTCTATCAGATGCCCAACTTACAGTTTATATAAGGTATACCTTACAATCTAGAGGAAGGTAGGTGGGACACAAAAGGAGTAAGTGCCATGGGGTGTAAGCGCCTCCTGCCGCAGGAACTGCAGATAAGTCGGTGGGAGAAAGAAGTGCTTTTGAGTGCAGTTGACCAGGAAAGCAGTGGTTCTGTCTGGATAGAAAAAGACTATGTGAACAATTTGATTGTAGACGGAAGAGTGACTTTAGAAAGGAATGAAAGCGAGCAGAAGCTGAACAGGACGTTGGTCTGGCCTTGCTCATAATGGTTATACAGGTAGTGGATGGGCTTCCCTGAAGAGGGGAGTTTTAAGGGAGAGTCTTAAGATCTGAAGTAAATAAGATGTCACGGGAACAGGACCATCCTGACTATTTTTCAACATATGTGCCCTTGGATTGTGCCCAGGTTGCCCTAGACTACCGATGAGTCCCCTACCCCAGCCAAGGGTGGTTGCCCCCTTTTTCCCTGGTCACTTAATTTTCCCAGTGAGCCCTTTTTCCCAGGCTTATCAGGCCAAAGGATACCAGACCTCCCAAAAGACTGTAATTACTTTGAAAGATGTAAAAGATGCTTCGGCACTATCACTGTGCCCATGATTCCCTCCAGTGGGTAATTGCTGTAACAGCGACATTGTTACTTCCTGGTTTTCACTCTATGCAAGTCGCTGTTCTTATAGGTCACTGTTCTTGTGATGTCATCTCTCCGCCCACCTGCCAGGCCTTTTAAACCTCAGCATGTCCTATTACCTTTGCCCTTTCGTGGTGTACCTGAGCCTAGTGCTGTGTTAGTCCAAAGCTGTTCCTGTGTATTACTCCTGCTCCGTCTTACTACCCGTTCCAACTCTGACTCCTGGCTACGTCTGACTACCTGTTCTGGCTCCGACCACTTGCTACGTCTGACTACCCGATCCGGCTCTGACCACTGGCTTTGTCTGACTACCCGATCCGGCTCTGACCACTGGCTTTGTCTGACTACCCGTTCTGGCTCTGACCTCTGGCTGCCTCTAGTTACTCTCCCTCTGTCGCTTTCCAGTTGCGATTACCAACCTCGGCTACCCAGCCTCAGCTACTGGGGTCCTTGCTGCCTGTGCCTACCTATTACAGTGCTCGCTACCACTAGCGGTGCTTGTCGGTCAGTCCGTGTACTGACCTCCTGTGGTTGTTCCGGTTTGTGTTGCCTTGTCGGTCAGTCCATATTACTGACCACCCGTGGTTGTACCAGTTTGATTGTTGCCTCACCTAGCCCTCAAGTGCCATTTACCTTGCCTTTGGCATACCCTAGTGGTAGGGTATGGTTGCGTTTCATTCTCCTGCCGACTGAGATTGTGGAAGTGCATTCAGATACTAGCTACACCTGCCTATTGAAGGGTTGAGGAAGTGTCTTGCACTGTCCTCACCTGGTCTCATGCAGGTGGTGGAGTTAGAGTCGCTACTGTGTGCTCTAGTGTCTGCAGCTACTCGCTCCCGTTGCCTGAGTTACTCTATCGTCTGGGTACAGACATGGGCCTATCGCACTAGCCTAGTGAAGGGTGAGGAAAGTGAGTTCACTGTTCCTCCCTGGCCTCGTGAAAGTGTGTTACTCATTGCTGCCACTATTGTGTCATTCATTGCTGCCACTATTGTGTCATTCATTGCTGCCACTATTATATTTAAAATAAAGTTTTATTTTGAGTT
Organism: Rhinophrynus dorsalis; assembly: GCA_037306005.1. Classification (NCBI taxonomy): domain Eukaryota; kingdom Metazoa; phylum Chordata; class Amphibia; order Anura; family Rhinophrynidae; genus Rhinophrynus; species Rhinophrynus dorsalis. The sequence continues at coordinate 238,910,311 of CM074722.1, forward strand.
CATCTGTACTTGTCAGTGTTGTTATTTCCTAGTCACTCCGTGACAGGCACAAAGTACATTATCCTGTTTTGTGTATTCCGGCCCCTCCTTTGTCCCGTTGTCTGCCCTTCACCCATCCCACTGATAGCTAATTCACTCATGTCTGGCCCCATTGTATCAAGTCGCTACCCACCCATTGGTTCATCACACAGTATGTGTATTCCCATTGTCTGCCCTTCACCCATCCCCATAGTATAGTTAATTCATTCATGTCTGGCCCCATTGTATCATCTTGCCAACTACTCATTGGTTAATCACACAGTATGTGTATTCCCATTGTGTCTTTTGTCCCCCAGAACTGTATAAAATGTCCATGATTTCTTGTAATAAACAGTCTTGTTTTTGCCCCTAAACTGGTCTTGCCTGGTGCTTGGGGTAATCGGTGTTATACCGGAGGAGGTTTTGTGTTCCGGATCGGAGGAAGCTGCGACTGATGGGGACACCCAGGTGGGGTGTCTGCTGGTACCATCACATAAGATAATTACTATACAGTGAATCCATTCAGGTTTTGCATAAGAACACTTATATATGCAATGGGAAATAATATTCACCTCAATACCACAACATTAAAGGGACATGACATCCGAAAGTATTGGAATAAATGTAGTGTTGTGCTATTTACCCCATATGATGATTTAATATCACATTTACTAATACTGGGAATAGTAAAATTAACTGATACAATAACTAAGAAACACTATATATAACAAAGTTTTAAACATAGGAACTAACATCAAATTCAGACTGGTGTCCTTTAGTTATCCTGGACTCCAACTCCTTCAGGCAACGGAGCAACACAGTAGTAAGAATAGATCTGACTCCTCTTAATGGGAAAAAAGCCCAGTGTTACATCACTGTACAACTGTCTGTGAGCTTCCCTGCAGGGCTAGTGAGTTCAATATTAGTCATCAAAGACAGATGTTCTCTGATCATTGTCTTCAACATTCAAGTATATTGAATTTTGCATATACTGCATTGTGTCAAATAGACTGTTTTGACAGTTCTTCAATTTAAGTGTACAGTGTGATGTTGAAAGTCCTTCTCATAGTACTAATACAATTTTGTTGCAGTATCAATATGGTTAAAAAATTGCATTGACTTTTGACACCAGATTTGAACAGGCTATTACCAATGATACAATTATTTGGAGGGTCTTTAATTTCCTAGGGTCTGCTCGTACATCCACGGCGTTATACTGGATACACGATGCAGCAAAATTGAAGGCTAAACCAAGGCACTTACAGTATATACATACAAATGTAATTAATAAATAAACATAGCAGGGTAGAAAAAGTGTAAGTTATGGCTATAGTGACACCTAGAAATGTTCTTCCATTATTGCCTCAAGAAAGTGCAAGTGAGATAGTGGCTATTTTTATTTGTTTATCACTTTTGTCATTGGTGTTCAAACCTGTGCTTGCCCCCACCCTCAAAAGAGTAGGTTTTCACAATCTCATCACAAGAATATAGGTAGATAAACCAGTGGTTCCTTTATTTTAAAGGATAAGCCTGTGTTAATGACATTCATTTGTGTTCAGCTAAGAACATACGGGACACCTACACTGTTGGTGGAGAACACGTGACCAAAGACATGATTTGTACTTACGTACCATTGTATGTTTAGTTAATTATAAAGACTTTTATATGTGGCAAGTGTCTCAGTTTCGTTTATCCTTCCACTTTGCAGCTTTGTGAAGAAGCATTTAAAAAGTGAGGCTCTTATAAAAATTGGGTGACATTTGTTTTGCAACTGCTCTTTTCTCAGTCTTTATAGTTCACCTTGTCAAAATGTTTATCACTTTTTAAGCAGCATTTTCTCTGTTCAAAACAAACAAAAAAAAAATCAATGTGTTTGAGAGAAATCTCATATGTAGAAAGCTGGAAATCACCAAAAGCATCCCCTTCACATTACCTTTGATTGAAGTGTTCTGATTGGAAGATCTATTATGATAAGCAACAGGTCCCTATGTGTAAATACCCAGTAGATGTAAATCTTGACTTCACAGAGCAGTGGATTCTGGAATCAGCCTCTGTGCTGCTTGCTACAGATCAAACAGCTAAAACAGCTACTTAACTAGAAAGGGCAAGAAAAGGGATTATTCTAATTACACTTTGTTAAGTCAAGTGAAATGTTGCACTGATAAGATCCATACAATAATAATGAAATACATTGCTCTTGCTAAACATAAAACAGTCAAACACAATGGCTGAATAGAAGCAGCTGTTTGCCTGTACTAAAGTGAAGTGAAACTGCTGCATTTCAGTTTGAAAAATGTTTTACTAACGTTTTCAGTAAACCCTCTGGGGAATCATACATCACACAATTTAATTTTAAAACAGCAGCCTACAAATCTTATATGAGCCACATAACACAAGGTTATGTCTCAATGCCCTCTGAATCATGCAGCCGGTAACATACGGAGTCTTTTTCACCCTCTCCTCTACCAATCCCTGGAGCTGTGATTTCATAGATTTGCACTATATGGACATTTAGATATATTTCTATAGTTTAATTATTTTTAAATTGTGTCAGATTTGAAATAATCAGTTTTCAAACACCTCCATTAAAGGTATCCAGGTTATCTGTTATTTTCAATCCAAACCAGATTTCCCTTTGTGTGCTAAACTGCTGAGATTTGCATGGATGATCACTTTAATGCAATTAAAATAAGGCCAAGCCTCCCAAAATTTCATCTTGATAAAGCAGGACAGGCAGACACCTTGTTTAGGGTTGCCACCTTTTCTTCAAAAAAATACCAGCCATGGCATTCCCTCCATAGACTTAACATTGGACAGAAGCCAATTTTTTACTGGCCTGCTGGTAAAATACCGGCTGGGTGCCAACCCTAACCTTGTTGTATGTAATTAGTGTACTGTATACTGCTAAAAGAAAATGTGAATTTGTGTGTGATTCACTCTCGTTGTTTTAGTGCCAAACAGAGCTTTCAAACAGCAGAAAAGTCAATCCTCAAATTCTGCAATCTGTACAGATTCAGTACAAATACAGACTGAATCTGAGGGACACATAACCCTCGGAGTTTTAAATCAATTATAACTTAACTAGTGTAAAAGCCTGTGTACCCGGGCCAAGGTCCGGGTGATGTTAACCCTTTGAGTGCCAGAGGGGTATGCAACAAATTGCTTTGCATTGCGTACACCTCTGGCACTCAAAGGGTTAAAAACTCAGTCCTGCGCTGTGTCCTGCCGCCGACGCAGTCATGCACTGTAAAGACTGCCCGAAAGCACAGAATGCTCCCAGCACAGACCTCCCAGCATTCTGTGCTCCCAGCATTCCATGTGTTCGGGCAGTCTCTACTGCGCATGAAGGCTCCTGAAAAACATCCTAGCGAATCATTATATAGGATGATCTATAAAGCATTGAAAGCAGGGACAGGGTTTTCCCATTCAACAGAGTTACTGTGTACAAGGTACTTCACTTGCAGTTTTAGCTTTATCTATTATGTAGGAGCTCTGTGGAGGCCCATCACATTTCCTATTTAATGCACTCATGAAAAGGCCCTGCATCTCCCATTCAACTTGAATGGTGCAGTCCTACAATTCATTTTATCAAGATCTATTGAGAGCAATCCATTAGGGTGGAGTGCATGCCTGACTGCAAGCAGAACCCAATGCACAGGAAAACATATAATGTATGGAATGGCCACATCAAGCAATTGCTATTCTGGGTCTGAATGTTCAAAACATGTGGCAAAAGGCAACATCCATCCGAATAGCAGAGTGCCCAAATGCTTTCACTTGAATCATCACAAGCAGTGCAGACTAATGATAAGACAGAGAAAAAAAAGGAAACAGAAGGGGTTAAACACTGTTCAGTTGTTTTGGTTTCTTATTTGGCTTATTAGCGATCAGGATATGAACTGCAAAGCAAATCCATTAAATATGTGTATTTAAAATTACCATGGATAGAAACAGACGCATGCAGAACATCAATTAATTAATGCAACACAGAAGACATCTTAACGGCAACAGACAACATAATTTAAGTATGTACAGCAAAGTGCATAGTGGAAATAGTTTTAAAGACCAGAAAGTATTTCCATGTGACTAGTAGGGATGGGTGAAAATTTTCACCTCCAACTGTAATCGGTGAATAATGGCACTTTCAGGTTGGCAAATAATTTCCCGCGAAAAGTGAAATTTTTCCACTTTTTCCCGCCTTTTTCGCCCATTGAAATCAATGGGAAAAAAAATATTTCTTCACCACATGAAAGCTTTCTATAGCCATATAAAAGACTGTCAGGCTCTCATAGCAGCCATTCTGTGTTTGTGAGAGGAGAGAGCAGCACCTTGTTTGAGCCAGAGAAGACAGAGAGGGGAATTGAAATTTAGTTTATGGAATCTTTTAGTAGGACATTTGTTCTGTGCAAGTGTGCATTAGGATAGTCAGTGGGGCATTCTAGGGAGAAGAAGGGAGGAAGGAGGTTGGCCCCAAATACTCCAAAATTCCATGTGACTGACTGGGAAGACACAGGAAGCTAGGGACCTATTTGCTTGCTGATCTTGCGGTTATTGTCGCTGTGCTGGGTGGTGAAGTCTGGGGAAAAACATTGTTGATTTTGTTTTTCAGTTATCATTTTTTTTTGGACAGGGTGGACAACTTAAAAAAAAAAAAAAAAAAAAACACAAATAAAAAGAATAAAGAACTAAATATTTTAGGTGACAGTGACAGACAGTTGACTGGGCTTAGGCAAGGCATCATACAGCTCCAACAGTTGTGTTGTGTACCGTACAGTAAAAAAAACAGTGTAGTTGTGTAATGTCTAGCAAACGCACAAATGGAATGGGAACCATATAAGAACACTGAAGATGATAACAAGTTGCATTCAAGTGTTGATGACGCTGGCAATAATATAATAGAGGAAGGTGTAGCAGCTGAACCACCTGCTGCATCAGATAGTGAGACAAACAAGCACCAAAACACCAGTAGTAGGGAACTTTGTTACAGTAAAATTAAAAAGAAATTGTTTGAGACCTCTAAAAGCTTAGAGGAATATAAGGGTAGTAGTGGGCAAGAACTGTCAGGTGATGCTGATGCTGCTGAGGATGACCTGATGATGACAGATGATGATGCAGATCTAGAATATATCCCTCCAGCATCCTTCTCTTATTCAGATACAGATGAAGTTGAGAGTGAGGATGGTGACAGGGCTATAAGGTTAGCAGAAAGTCAAAGGCTGAATCTTCCACCACTTTTAAGGAGCACTGAACCTGTTTATAAACTGAGAAAGCCATTGGAAAGTCTGACCCTGGACAAGCACAGATGTCAAAAAGCACACAGTCACCCTATCAGTCATCCTCAGCATCATCGCCTCTTCAAAGCTCAAGTCCCACTCAGCCACACACACCTGTTTTGAGCACCCAGCAGCAGTAACACAGTTTATTAACATCCACAATCTTACATATGACGAGTGCCTCTGCTGCTGCAAGTGATGCACCTTTGACACCTAGTAGTAGTGGCAGTCTTGTTGGGAGGAAATCTGTTCTCTGTATTAGGTAAGTATGGGGGACTCTGGTGGATAGGAAAGGAGAAAGGAGTTTGACCCCAAATACCCCAAAATACAGTGTGACTGATTTGAAATATGCAGATAGCTTTAATCTAAGTTTCTTCCTGCTCTGGCTGTTATCTCTGTCCTACAGGATTCTTGGGGTGTGAGAAGGGAGCAAGGAGGTTTACCCCAAATATCCCTAAATTGTGCGTGACCGAGTAGACACAGGTAGAGGTGATCCAAATTCTGTCCTGATCTGTCTTATTTATGTTTGAGTGGTATCTGTGGTGTGAGAAGGGAGTAAAGGAGAATTACCCCAAATGCTCCAAAATTCTGTGTGACTGGCTGGGGACATACAGGCAGATGTTATCCAAGTTTCTTCCTGCTCTGGCTGTTATATCTGTCCCAGGACAGTTTGGGGGTGTGAGAAGGGAGCAAAGGAGGCTTACCCCAAATACCCCTAAATTGTGTATGACCAAGTAAACACAGGCAGCTGTAACCCAAGTTCCTTTCTGACCTGGCCATTATCTCTGTGCTAGGGGAGTCTGGGGTGTGTGAAAAGGGAACAAATATCCACAATTCTAGGAAGACACAGGAAACTGTGATCCAAGTTTCTTTCTGCTCTAGCTGTTGTTATCTATGTCCTAGGGAAGTCTGGGTAAAGAAGCAGTTGAACAGGAAGTATGTTTATTTTTTTTTGTTCTTTGTTGACAGTGATAAGGATAGTGGGCAAGAAATTAAAATAAATAAATACAATAAAAAAAAATTGATAGGTAACAGAAACAGAGACCCTGATGTGAGCTGTGACTGAGGCAGATGGATACTAGACGAGAATATTTTGTAGAGATCCAAGGCAAGATATCATCACACGATCAGTTCTATTGTGTACTTTACAGTAAAAACACACACAGTAGCTGATTAACGTCCAGTAAACACACAAGTGGTAGGGGTAGGGTGAAAGGATTAGTAGCAGTGCAGGGGCTCTGTGAGTAAAGTGGTAGTCCAAAAACTAACTTCAGTCATGGTTGTTACAGTGTTTACAATAAATGATGGTGATCCCTCTCCTCCCGAGGAGCATGTAGTTTGTCAAAGTCCCACCACCACTATTAATATACCATCTAAAACCAGTGAAGATGATGAGTTACATTCCAGTGTTGATTGCATAGTGCAAGAAGGTGTAGCAGCTCGACCATCTGCTGCATCTGGCAGAGAGACAAACAAGCACAAAAGCACCTGTCCTGAAAGTAGTAGTGAAATGTGAAAATCCCTCAAAAGGAGAAAAGTAAAAAGATATTGTTTCAGACCGCTAAACGCCTAAAGGAACATAAAAGTAGCAGGGAAGAATTGGAGGCCAATGCTGAAGATGACCCAGTGACTGATGATTTAGATCTAAAAAATATTCTTCCAGCATCCTCCTCTGCTTTAGATACAGATGAAGGTGAGATTGAGAAACAGGATAACATGGCCAGAAAGTTAGCTGAAAGACAAAGGCTCAATCTTCCACCACTGACAATGAGTACTGTGCCGATTTATAAACAATTGGAAAGTCTGTCCCTGGACAAGCAAAGATGCCAAAAAATACAGTAATCCTGTCAGACATCATCAGTAACATCACTGTTTTCACCCACTCAGCCACACACACTAGCAGTGGTGAGTAACCAGCAATAACACGTTATTAGCATCCACAGCCTTAGCTTTGATAAATGCCTCTGCTGCTCTTGGAAGTGGAGCACCTGTGACACCTAGTAGATGTACAATTTCAGCAACATTTAGCCTCAGTACTATTATTATGTATGATATGTAAATTATCACAGTCTCTCCCTCCCCTTGCATTCCTAATTTTTTGTGCATATTGAGATGTGTGTCTCCATCACAAAGGCAATGTGCTAGCCACACATCCACAGACATTTACCAACCTTTAGTTCACCATCCCCCTGGACAGATGGAAAGTTAATTGCAATGCCATAAGGTTTAAGTTTGTCATAAATATCCATATGCCTAATAGAGCTGGAACCTTGACTATAATACTGGTGTCTTTGTAAATGCCTCCCTGTTCTTAGTTGCATAACTTCTGGATTAATGGTTTTTCACATCTGCCATCATTTGTTCTGTGCCACAAACAAAATAATCCTTGAATTGCGCTTATATGTAGCCACAGATTATCTTTGCATCTGTCCAGATGTTTCCACATAACTTTGTACAAAACAATTCTAATTCTTCTTCCTGTATAAACCTAATTTTCAGTGCAATATCTTTATTTAACTAAAATACAGTCAAAGGCTGTACATTTGGCATTGCCCTCTATGGAGGGCCTCAACATTGGCTGCAACGATCCATGTTTCCAGGTATATACATAAAACGATCTATGTGCATCTAGAGACACTTTAAAATCAGAATTTTCAGTACTTTCCCAAGCTTCAGTCAATTACTATTTATTTAGAAAAGGTCAAAATTTTGATCCTCTCTGGGATCTTTAACACCATAACAACATAATGCATGCCATCCCCCTTAAACTCCCAGTGCAAGCCTGTAAAGAAAAAAACACTAAAACGGTGAATAGAGTCACATTACCACAGTATATAAACTTTTATGCAAGTACTGTAGGAAAAATAAAAGGTAAGGCATATTAGTATATAAAATATCTAAAAGTAAAAAGTGAAACAATCAGCATAAGCAAAGCGTCAACACTGTTTATATATGGTTAACAGGACTGTTTGATTCAGGTGGGGTTGCAGCGCTCCAAAGAAGATTTGTTAAAAAAGAAAGACAAACTGAATCGTGTCTAAGTGTAGCACTTAACTTGTAGATATAACGGTTAAAAAATGTGTGATATATATAAGAACAAGCGAGTATATAAACTCTAAATAAAAGAAGTTTATTGAAAAATAATATCACATATCATAAAAACCTCTGATAATAAAATGTGGGTTTCCTTAAAAAATAATATCGTAATAGACCACAAATTGACCATTGTGTAAAAATCTAGTTTGCAACAGTAACCAAATGTGTGGTTCAGCGATTAGATGATTAACTCAGACAGAAAGGCTAGATAAGTAGCAAAGTTGTTATTAGGGGATCCATAGTCCCTGATTCTGTGGAATACAGTGTTTGTTTACAAAAATTGGGATATAGAACTCTGTAAGCGCCACTCACACAACCCACTTTTTTTCACTTTGGTGCATATATTGGTTAACAGGACTGCCATGTAATATCGTACCAGCATACATATGCAAATGTAACTTGTTCATTGCATAACCTCAGGTGTATTATATTTGCACTGGTGGGTTGTTACATATCAAAGTAATGTGTTGGACACCTCTCTAGGATTTCAGAGAGAAAAATCCAATTGCTCTAAATGGGGCTATTTACTCATTGATGCCAGGCAGATGGCACTTTAAAAGTTACTCTCTATGGAGAGCGTTCCACTGTCGGTCCACTGGCTGCAGGTGTTTGGTATGTGGGATGTATGTTTGACATGCCTGCTTTAACCCTTAGGGTGCCAATGCAAAGTCCATTCATTGTAATGACAGACATGCTGTGTGAAGCCTGTACAAAGTACTGCCTCAATGCAGCAACTGCATTAGCCAGAACATTTGGCACGCAACAGCTGCAAAGTAAAAAAAAAAAAAAAAAACCTCCTGTGTTCAAAGCCCCCTGCCCCCTTGTATAACAGACCCCGTTGGAGGGCATCAAGACTTCTCCCGATCTCCCCCCAGGTATTGATCTTCCTGGCTAAGGGGTTAATAGAGGCGACTGCATGCTCCCCTGCTTCCTACCAGATCTTCTGGGTGGGCTTGGTCAGGATCATAGAAACCTTTCACATCTACAGTGAACATGTTTAACAGTGATGGGAAAGGCATTCCCCAATCCCACCCACTCCTAACCAACATTTCTGATAGGAGTGGGAGTAGGGGAGCAGTTTAGGGGTATAAAGGCAAGTGACCCCCCATTTTATACATTGAGTTCTCTGCTTTTCAAAATGGTATGTTTTGTCTTCCTTTTCTTCACTTCTGTTTGTCAAAACCATTTTAGTACAAACGAGTCATATTTGGAAAAAAATTAAGTAAAATGAGAGATTGTAGTTGGTGTAGTTTTGTGCTTCTGGCAACTCCTACAGAATATCAAAATGATTGCAGCTACTAAGAGGCATAACCAAAATCTTCTTATTCCATAAAAAATATGCTTTAGTGATACAAATAAAAACACATAATGAGATGGACTACGGAGCACAGTGATCGAAAACAGCAAACCACATCAAGACATCTAACGAGTTTCACGCCACATCGGCACTTAATCATGATTAATCTATGATTAAGCACTGATGTGGCGTGAAACGCATTAGATGATATCTTGATGTGGTTTGCCATTTTGGATCACCGTGCTCTGTAGTCCATCTCATTATGTGTTTTTATTTGCATCAATAAAGCATATTTTTTATAGAATAAGATGATTTTGGTTATGCCTCTTAGTAACTGCAATCATTTTGATATCCTGTGGACCATGTATGCGGGATGATGAGACCCGCGGCAGCATAAATGTTTGGCTATCAATAAGTGATGCTGGTGAGCCTTACATCCATAGAAATGGATAGTGAAACATCAGAATGTGGACTGGTGGGGAGGTGGGAATGGAGTCTAGGATGGTGTGAAGTTAGGGATCCATATATACACACACACACACACACTCCAAAGCCAACAATACCAGGAGGAATAAAACGGAGTAAGGATGAGGAGTCAATCGGAGATCCAAACTGGGAGTCACAGAAGGTAGTATAAAATCAACAGGCAGTGAGCAGAGTAGGAATTAAGCTGTAGGTAAAACCCAGGTAGTCACAGAGGTGGTACATGAGGGGAGCAGAGTATAAAAACAAAGCTGGGATTAATACACAATACAAAGCAAAGGAAGGTAAACACTTGAACACAAGCTCTTAGAATGGGCTCCAAGGGATCGAAAGTGCAGGTATAAAAAGGATGGCTACCAAAAAGAAACAAGAGAAGGAAAAAGGGGCACAACAGAGAACCAACTGGAACACAAGAAGTCACACGGTCAGATTTCTGGTCTCTCATTGGCGGTTGATGCAATCCAGTGCCATTGTGTTATCAGACTGAATCCACAAAGGGGACAACTGCAGGGGCTGAGATCAATGACAAAGCATGAGGCAAATTGCCTGCTGTTTTAATACTTTGATGGCCAGAAGGCTCTTCCCCCTGTTCCACAGACCCTGGCTGTCAGGGGATGCAGGATAGCACCTCAGCCAGCAAGCCAGTATCAATGGTGACATGACCCAATCAGTAATTACAAACGGATGTCCCAGCATCAGATGGGACAACTGAAGACACCAGTGAATGTCCTCCTTTATCCGAAGGTCAGGGATCTGATACAGGACAGTCAAGACTGATGCCTGAACCAATTACTGAGAATGTCCATTTGCAATTTCTGTGTGTGGAATGGAACTGCCTCCAGAACGGAGACCAGGATATTGCCCAGGACACCTGAAGAGGCTGAATCATGTCATCTGCAAGTGACCCCCCATTTTATACATTGAGTTCTCTGCTTTTCAAAATGGTATGTTTTGTCTTCCTTTTCTTCACTTCTGTTTGTCAAAACCATTTTAGTACAAACGAGTCATATTTGGAAAAAAATTAAGTAAAATGAGAGATTGTAGTTGGTGTAGTTTTGTGCTTCTGGCAACTCCTACAGAATATCAAAATGATTGCAGCTACTAAGAGGCATAACCAAAATCTTCTTATTCCATAAAAAATATGCTTTAGTGATACAAATAAAAACACATAATGAGATGGACTACGGAGCACAGTGATCGAAAACAGCAAACCACATCAAGACATCTAACGAGTTTCACGTTTAATGATTAATCTATGATTAAGCACTGATGTGGCGTGAAACGCATTAGATGATATCTTGATGTGGTTTGCCATTTTGGATCACCGTGCTCTGTAGTCCATCTGATTATGTGTTTTTATTTGTATCAATAAAGCATATTTTTTATAGAATAAGAAGATTTTGGTTATGCCTCTTAGTAACTGCAATCATTTTGATATCCTGTGGACCATGTATGCGGGATGATGAGACCCGCGGCAGCATAAATGTTTGGCTATCAATAAGTGATGCTGGTGAGCCTTACATTTTCTTTTTTTTAGTTTTTTCCCTTTGTTAGCCGGACGGTGTCCTGGCGTGTTTAGCACTTATCTATTTGTTCCTATATAACTCCTACAGTATGTTAACACTTATCAATGGGGTGCCATTTTTTCTTGTAAGAGCATTAGCTAATGAATATAGTAAGAAATTCTATAGTTTTCAACAGTTTCAGTATATCTGAAGGGGTGGAAAGTGTAAAAAAAAATTCCAATATATTCCTTTAGCTCCACATTCTGGAAACATCTGTGCACAACATGCTAGGGGTAGAAAGACAAGTGATCCCACATTTGATGCAGTGGGATATCTACTTTCTGAAAATGTATGACTTTATATAGTTATAAGGGTAGTTTAAGGGTTAAGGGAAGTTTTATCATGTACCCAATGGAGGTCTGAATAAAAATGAGCAAAAAAATGTAATCCTTTGCATGTCACAGTGGTGTTCAATGCAATGCACTGGACCTCCCTGTGGCAGACACAGGGTTATTTTTTTTTTGTAACTTACCTCAGACCTCATTGGGGGGCATCAGGTCCCCTCCTGATGCCCCCCAGCTATTGATCTCCCAGTCTATCATGCTGGGTGATCAATACTGGCAGTGCAGGAGAGCAACATTTACTTTTGCTTCACTCTTCTACTCAAGCAGATAGGAGGGAGTGGGATTAGAAAAGCTGTTTCACATCACCGTTGATCACGTCACCAGTGATCTTGTCAACAATGATCACGTCAATGATGTGGGACGGCTTTCCCTGATTCCACCCCCTCTTACCCAGAAATGTGGGTAGGGTAGTGAAGGCGGAGAGCATGTTTTTCTCCTGCACAGCCAGTATTGATCTCCCATCATGCTCACCTGGAAGATCAATAGTTGGGGGACATCAAGAGGGGTCCTGAGGCTCCCCAATGAGGTTTGAATAGATTATGAAAAAAATGAGGGAGGGGGATAGGGGTGTGTCATATAAGGGCTTGGCTGTGTAAGTACACATGGTCAAGCCAGTGTCCCACACAAGGCTGGCAATCTAGGAGTTAGAAGTCAGATTTTTTTTTTGTCTTGGCCCCATTAAAGATAAAGAGAGGTTTTTAGTTTACTTACCGTAACATTGTTTTCTCTTAGTCTATGTGGAACACATGAACCATGGGGTAAAGACTCCTCCAGTAGGGTAGGGCACTTGAAAAAAGGTCTCCATCCTCCCTTCCACTTTACCCACCCCTGCTGAGCTAAGTTTAAACATATAACAATGCCAACAGAAAAGCAAAAGAGACGTGAAAGAAGAAAATGGAATCCTCTGAATACAGAATCCAAGAGGACCAAACCGCCTGAGAGCAAAACTCAATGTTTTTTTTTCCCTGGAAGGGAGCCCTGAGTCTCACATTGACTAAGAGAAAATTATTTAATGGTAGGTACACTAAAATCCCCTTAAATCCTGATGTTCTGAAACCAGCCAAACAGATATAATAACCGGAAGAAAGCGGTCTTGAGCTTCAAGAAATGCAGAAAAACTGAAGAGAGAGGCTCAAAAGGAGACTTCTGAAGAACTCCAAACATCATGGAAATACTCTTATTGAACTTCCAATTTCTGGGATCCAGGTAGCGGTGAGTCAGTGACTCAAATTCTACCATTGCATTTTCTACCTCTGGAATAAGAAATGCAGATAGGTTCAGTATGTGTACCTCAGAGATGTGAGTCCCAAACCTCTGTCCAAACGGTCTGACACGCTCCCAACCATGAAATCTGAAGCTTGTGTACATTGCTAGGGAGTGAAACTTGAGGCCAGACTCAACTATCAGAAGTTAACCATAGCAATTTGTTCCGAGATTAGGTGCTGGTCACAAGGACCAAACAATCCTCCCCAGGAGAGCCGGAACAATACAATAAAAGGAGCAAAATAACTAATCTGGTGTCGAAGAGGGGTCCCTGGCTGACTATGATGACGAAATGCGTAGAACAGGTCCAACCCTACAACAGACCAAGAGATTGAGATAGAATTAAGAAAAAAAAGAAAGCAAGAAAGAAAAGAAAGTGAGAGAGCAAAAAGAAAGGAGAGAGGGGATGGAGGTAAAAAGACAGAACAAAAGAGAATAAAAGAAAGATGAAGAGGACAGATGATAATCATCAACTAAACCAAAGACCAAGATGGCAATTAAGGAGACTGTATCTTTAAGAGGTGGACCAACCAAGGAAAGAAAGAAAGAAAGAAGGATTGAGGTGAGAGTAACCCTAACAAGTAGAGAAAAGAGAGGCCAAGACTAGCAGGGATGGTGAGGAGGCACCAGACAGAAGAATTAGGTAGCAAGAAAAAGAGCCCAGATAGGGCTTGAACAGAAAAGAAAGAAAGTCAGAAGTAAGCTGAAATCGATAAGAATGAAACTATGCTGATAGAAATGGATAGTGAAACATCAGAATGTGGACTGGTGGGGAGGTGGGAATGGAGTCTAGGATGGTGTGAAGTTAGGGATCCATATATACACACACACACACACACACTCCAAAGCCAACAATACCAGGAGGAATAAAACGGAGTAAGGATGAGGAGTCAATCGGAGATCCAAACTGGGAGTCACAGAAGGTAGTATAAAATCAACAGGCAGTGAGCAGAGTAGGAATTAAGCTGTAGGTAAAACCCAGGTAGTCACAGAGGTGGTACATGAGGGGAGCAGAGTATAAAAACAAAGCTGGGATTAATACACAATACAAAGCAAAGGAAGGTAAACACTTGAACACAAGCTCTTAGAATGGGCTCCAAGGGATCGAAAGTGCAGGTATAAAAAGGATGGCTACCAAAAAGAAACAAGAGAAGGAAAAAGGGGCACAACAGAGAACCAACTGGAACACAAGAAGTCACACGGTCAGATTTCTGGTCTCTCATTGGCGGTTGATGCAATCCAGTGCCATTGTGTTATCAGACTGAATCCACAAAGGGGACAACTGCAGGGGCTGAGACCAATGACAAAGCATGAGGCAAATTGCCTGCTGTTTTAATACTTTGATGGCCAGAAGGCTCTTCCCCCTGTTCCACAGACCCTGGCTGTCAGGGGATGCAGGATAGCACCTCAGCCAGCAAGCCAGTATCAATGGTGACATGACCCAATCAGTAATTACAAACGGATGTCCCAGCATCAGATGGGACAACTGAAGACACCAGTGAATGTCCTCCTTTATCCGAAGGTCAGGGATCTGATACAGGACAGTCAAGACTGATGCCTGAACCAATTACTGAGAATGTCCATTTGCAATTTCTGTGTGTGGAATGGAACTGCCTCCAGAACGGAGACCAGGATATTGCCCAGGACACCTGAAGAGGCTGAATCATGTCATCTGGAAGAAACACTCTCCCATAGAGGGCACCAAATTTCATGCTGAGAAAATGGATGAACTGGAATGGAGCCACATAGAGGGAAATAGCCTCTGCCACTTAAGAACTGAAAATAATATTTAAACAAAGACCATAGCTCTAAAATCATCGCTCCAAGCAAATATAATCTAACTGGCAATCTTGGAGGGCAGTAGAAATAAGTTTAGGCTGTTACTAAATTTCCTTCTAAAGCAAAGTAAGATCACCAGTTGAATTACTAGAATACCTATTGGGCCCTGGTGAAAAATCTGAGACTGCACCCCCCACCTCCCCACTTTGCCCACTATTCAGATTTAATCTAGGTAGTGGGTTTTTAGGATATGTCCAACCATTTGGGACATGAATCAGGAAGTGGTTGCTTTTCTGAAGGGCTAATATTGATAACAAATTATGTCATAAAAGCCGCTTTGAAATCAACAGCTCATCTCCAATTCCTATAACAATGTTTATTTAAGCAATGACCCTAGAGAGAGCAAGAGAGAGAGAGAGAGAGAGAGAGAGAGAGACAGTGGTGGACTACTGGGATGGTTATTAAAGTGAACCGGTCACCTTAATAGGTTTAGTTAATTGCAAAAATAATTAAAACCTGCTATGCTGTGTTAGGCATTTGTGTTGTAAATAGTTTTGAGAAATTAACTTTTATTTGTTGCTGGCACATTGTGGCACTTTGTGAAAAAGAGTTTATATGCTTGACCAATATTACCACACATTGTGCTAAGAATGAATCTAGGCAGAGCCCATTAGATACATTTATAACCGCACAGTGAGAGGTAAGTTTGTTCTCAAACAGAAGTAATTAGCATATGATACATGTAATTAGCAATAAGTGTCACACTGTGCAACCAAAACATAAAAGGTAAGTTCTGTAAAACTAATTTTATAGAAAAATGGCTAGAGCAACATGCAGGCAGATTTTAATTGTGTGTAAAACAAATTAAACGTGTTACAGTAATAGATCTACTTTATGTCGTTGCACAACAAATTACATGTCAATGGTTTTACATTAACCAACAAAAGTTATAGTCGATATTTCCCTACATAGAATTTCCCTGCATAGCATTTAGTCTCATTAAAGCCATATATTTAAACTATTTATATTAGGAGATTTTTATTTTTCAATCACACTAATGCAATTAGATTTTTTTTTTGTTCAGTAGATAGGGATCCCTTAACCTCCACAGAGTTTAGCTCTATGTGGGTGGCACAACTTTCATAAAATAGTAAATTCATTACCTGAATTTGCCTCACTCCTCCTGACTCCTCTGAGTCTGCCACAGCATATCACCTTCATGAAGGGGGAGCAATAATCATGGAAACCCTGTCATTAAGTACCCCCATGAATGTGGGCATTTGGAATGAGCTTAGAATTTTAACCTATTAAAAGGCAAATTCATGCAACCAGTAAATAATACATAATTAACTGGCAATTTCCCTACTAATGATGGGGTAATATACTGTACAAAATAAAACTCCATCTACTACCTAACCTTTTTCTCCTTCTTCCCTTTTTTTTTTTCCTATTTTTTTAGTATTGAGATGAAATTCACACTCTTTAGCTTTGAATCATTCCAGCATTCTCTGTACCCAGCTTGTTGTCAAGGAAACTTCCAATAATCACTATAATCTCTTTTCAAAACAAGGCTATCATTTATACTGTTCATAAACAGACCATTATAATTAAGAACCATTTTGACCTAGAGTGCATTACATTATAAAAGTACTAGTTGAACAGCTCGTGTACATGGGCCACAGTGCCAGGCAGCAACGTACGTTGCGCAGTACAGACTGCCCGCGCCGCGGCTGATAACGGAGAGGGGGTGCTCCGAATTCAGACTGTAGTCCTCTCTGCGTCAGCAGTTAAAAGTTGCGTTAATGGATTCCGCTCCCAAAAAAACTGGGTGCAGACTTACCCATGTTAAAGTGGGACCCGTACGCATCTTACTGCCTAAAGCAGTCAATTGAATTGAACAATAGGCAGTTTCTAGTATGTTTCTATGGGCTCAAATGGCCACAGACTTTAGCGGTCGAGGTGCTTATTTTTCTGCTGGTATTTCTCCATTGCACGGGTATTTGCATTCCTTACCATGCTTGAAAAACTGCCAATGCTTTTATTTTATTTTTTTTTTGCCTAACGGAGTCTTTTAAATCTAGGCCAGAATGAGTACAGGCCCTCTGGATTTTGATAGGTTGTTTCTTATTTTTACCTGGTTTATGGGCAGTCTTTAGGGTTTAAAGCATGGCATCTTTGGATTGTTTACCTTTGCACAATCCCTTTGAAAAAAATGTCAGCTGTGGCAAAGCATCATAGATCAAGAAAGACATAACCGCAACTATAATCCAACAAGCTAAAGTCACAGTATCTGAAGTTACCACTGCCAGATTAAATGTGTTAGCTGGAAACAAACCTCTGTTGTTCAGCACGTTTACCCTGAAAGAGGCCTATGTGTAACACACATCATGCAGTGGGAAGGGTCTTTTACCCTTATTTTAAGAGCTTCTCTTTTCCTGTTGAGCAACAATTGATATATCTTTATTTGCATGTTCTCTTGGAAACTTTCTCTTTCTATTGTATGAAGTTACTCAAGCTGTCAATGGCCCTTTTGAGGTTTGGTAACATGAAATTTTATCGGCTACTAACTATATTTTGAAAAAATAAACATTCTGATTCACTAAGGCCAAAAACTCTTTTCAGCCTGAACAGCCCTTATCGGGACTGATATTCTGTTCTGGCAATTTTGGCTGTCAGAGTTAATTATTTCCTTTGAAAGAACAGTTCTCAGTAGAATTCTGTTTGAGATCTATATGGCTAATCAATTTCATATCCCCATTTTTTAAGACATCAGTGGAAACCTTACAAAAGCCCTTATAAAGAGCTGATAAATTCCTTAGGATAATTGGGTGTCTTTGAAGGTTTATAATCATTCAATGGGGATATTTCAGTTAATTAGATTGGTCTTAAAGGCTTTTGTTTTCCCCATTCAGTTGATATTGCCGAATAGTAGGTTTTCAGTATGTAAGTTGTGTAAACGGCACATATTTTGTTATTTTACGCATGCAAGAGCAGGACATTTAAGGAAACTATTGGATTTCCCAATAGGTGCTAAGATTTTTCAACTGCATCTAAGTTCTGATTTTTATGGTCACCATTTGAATTCTGTGTAAATGAGAAGATTTATTTTTGCACCGGAAGTACACCTAATAAATATTTTTTGTAACAACTTCTCTTTTAATTTTTGTATAAACAATGAAAAGTTAAGTTATATCCCACACATTAATTGTCCCAAATGATACCTCACAGGCAACAATGTGAGCACTAGTTCTGAAGGGTTATGTTTTCTTTGGGTTTTTGTTTCTCTTCCCCTGTGACACCTCTGAAATGCTGAACTGTATACAAATAATTGTTCATGCCATCTTCTTGAATTAACAGTATTCTATGTTAGACTGCAATCAAAGAGTCATTGATGCTTAAAAACAAAATATATAAACTGTGTGTAGAATGCAACTCACTTTGCCAAACGGTAATCCAATTTGAGACAAGCTATACCACTTTAAAAGGAAACTTTCTTATCTACTTCTGTTCAACAGATGCTCTGAAGGAGAATGGTCATGCAGTTGAATGGACTAATTCAAGAGTATTCATTTGTAACTAGTGTTACTTCCCAATCTTAAAAGCAGATTTTAAATATGAAAAATGTTTTATGCTAAATCATATTTTTGTGTTCAATCTTTGATAAGAGAGCACCTTGTTTTTATAAATATTAAGCATTACTGTCTCATTAAGATAAATAGGTAAAGAAAAAAATGTGGTTTTCCCCTTTCCTGCATTCCATTTAACAGGAAGGCCTTGTTTGTGATATTGGACAGGGAGGAATCTCACTCATTCTTTAATAGTAGGACACAGAGATGGTACAGAACAGCTGAAACCTCAGTTTCCCTCACTACCAAAAAATAGGATTTTAGTGTTCCTACCTGTTAAATACTTTTCTCTTTAGTTCATACAGAACACAGGTAACATGGAGTTGAGTCCTTCTGCTAAAGGGCAGGATACATCTCAAAAGACAGTATTGTGGGTGGAGACTTCCAGCTACTCCTCCATCTCAACCATAGCCCTGCCTCCAGTATGAATGTGACTGATACCACACTAATCAAGAGAAGAAGGAGGAAATCTCCTGTGAGAAGGAAGACCCTGGGAGGACTCCGCAGCTCAGACTGGCGAGACCGGATAGAGGTCCCTTTCTCTGGATGGGAAGACGTGTGTTCCATATGGACTAAAAAGAAAAGGACTTAACAGGTAAGAACACTAAAATCCTATTTTCTTTTACGTACACTGTGCAACACAGGTACCTTGGGGATATACCATCACTAAACTCCCAGGGTGGCAGAAGGAGAAAGGACCTCATACCTGTCCCCATGATACCAGAGTTCCCAAGGACTATCCAGAATTGGAACAGCCCAAAGATAATAAAGTGTCAACGGACACTGAACAAGCATAGCACACAAGGCCAAGATCCAACAGGGCTCAAACGTCTGATCAAAAGTAAGGAAGAAAACAAAACTAAGGTCACTAGTAAGGCAGGACTGCCTGAGGACCTTCTAAACAAAACTGGCTTCAGCTGAAGTCAAAATATCAACACGGTAAGATTTTGCAAACATGAACACAGAGGACCAAGTCAATGCCTAGCACAATTGCTCAGCCTAGGTCTGTTTCTTGTAGGCCTAAGAGGCCCCCACAGATCTAGTAGAATGTGCTGTGACCTTAAAGAGAACAAGTTTCTTTCTGACTTTATAAGCCTGGCATATGGTATCCTTGATCCAAGAGGCCATTATAATCTTGGATGCAGGCCCTAGGACCCTCAAGCATGACAAAAAGAGAGTCTGCCTTACAGAAAGGCTCAGTACGGTGCACTTAAAATTTAAGGCAATGCCTTAAAGATCCCTCTCCTTCTCAGATTTTGAGTCAGAGCAGAAAGAAGGCACTACACTCCTTTGGTCTGGAGCCTCGTTGCACAGAGGTCACAAGATGTATACCGGGGTAGGCACCGTTTAGCACTGCATTGAGGTTACAACTCAAAAGAACCAAAACAGCTGTTGGCTTATCATCTGTCACCATGTCCAGAGTGCATTGCTGGAAAGGCACCTTGTTATTTGATTACCCTAATTGCCCAGCAGATTGCAGAATTGTGCCCCATAACTTGTTAGGCTGGCAGCCCTTTCTGCAGCCTTGTGCCCTTTAGGGCTTGTAGCTCTTTGTGTTTGGCCCGCACAACCAAATATTGCAGACTTGGATTGGCAGTCCTTACTGTCTGCGCAGCACACGGAGGTGCTCCAGCTGCTACAACAGTTTAAATAATACAGACTTTTAGCTGTATCGCCTCCGTACGCGACCATTAGGAAGGCGACATGACAATCTCGCGCTGTCATGCAGAAAGAGATTGTTATGTCACCATTTTGATCCTGGCGATGTGGTAAATTGATTGAAATGTCACACACTGTTAATGGTGCAAAATTTCAAAAGGATACTGAATGAAAGAGACCAAATCCTAAGATAGGCCTTGCAGGCATGAATAAGAGGAAATGACCTCAGTGGAGAACCATTTTCTCCTCAAGATTTTTACATCATCGTGGCCCTGAGATGGACACAACTTCAATTACTATTCTGCCCTGATAGAAAACGAAACTCTTCCTCAGTCCACTCTGCAAAATAACACAGGATTTGGTATTGTTTCATACTTGGTGCCACTTATATCAAATATAGAAGGGTTATACTTTCTTACCTACAACCTTAATGCCTCTTCCTGGAAGACTTAAAGTTCATAGATAAAAAAAATCTTCAAAATAGTACAGAATCCAACAATGGCCTGATCACCTTGTCAAACGTTTCCCTACTCAATATTCCTACTTGAAACCTTTGACACAAGAAACCTCAACTATGTAAACTCAATGAGTCCATTCTTAACACCTCCAAAACCCTATCCAGCAATCAATCCGAACTTCCAGCTTACTGTTTCACACACTATTTCAGAAATGTCCCCAGTTATCACTTAGTGTTTCCACAAGGTGGTCATTAGAACCCTGCATAAAACCCACGGCAAACAATAAAAAAAAAAAAAAAAAAAAATCAAGAACTACTCAGTCCCTTAATCATTTATGTACACTAGAAAACCAAAATAAACAGGCCCCATCAAAAGGTATCACAGCCCAAATTAGATATTTTAAAGGGATAGTAATACTTTGTTTTAACTTTATTTTATTTTGTAGGCATAAAAAAAACATGAAGAATGATATAAGTCTTATCTATCAAACCTTTATGGTTTAAGAGATATTCACAAGCAAAGTTTCCCCTCCCGCCCCTTTTACCTACTGTAAGCCATCTCTTCTCAGATGTGAATCTGGTTGTAAGACCAGACAGATAACAGCAGGGGACAATCTTCTTTGTATGAAAAGAATGAAAGCCCTTCCCCCCTTGACAAGTTTTTCAGCTTTTTCCCTTATCTTAATTGAAGATTGTCCCTCTCTGCAGTCTACCTGGGCACCTCCCTACTGATCTGGCTGAACATGGGGGGATACTTTGCTTGTGAATATCTTTTAAACCATAAAGGTTTGAGAGATAAGACTTATATCGTTCTTCATGTTTTTTTCATGCCTACAAAATAAAATAAAGATAAAACGAAGTATTACTATCCCTTTAAACAAGAACTCATTGTGATTTCATTGGCCAAAGCTTAAGAGATTAAAACAAATCAATTACTCAAAATAGATTTTGATTACTAGCCTCTTGGTGAATTAATTATATCAACAGGCTAAATCTAGCATACCATATCTGATGGACTCAGCTGGTACCAGGAAATGTGTTTGACCTAAAACTCAGAGCACAGCCTTTATAACTTATCTTCTTCCACCAATCCCCCCCCTTCCCAAGACAACATAATTTTTTGAACACTATAGGTTTCCCCAAACTTAAACCACAACACATTTCCCAACTAAATAAACCATTTACATCTGGAGAGCTTTTTCCCCCTTAGGAAAGTCTCTTGACCCACTAATAAGTAAAATTGCCTTAACTCTTCCCTCCAATTAATGAAGCAGTTGTCTATTAGTCTTTCCCTAAAGAAATACTCCAAACAACAATTATCACAATTCCCAGATATGTTAAAAATAAATCCAAGTTCTCACACTTTAGAGCAATTTCTTTAATAAACACCAATTTGAAAAGATATGCTTAAGTTCTCACAATAATTTTAAATAATATTCACCCCAACATGACTATTCATGATTTATACACATTGCCTGAGATGTCCCTGGCAAATAAGAGTTAAAAGAACAAGCTTGAAATTACTGAAATTTTGTGGCATAGCCTGCAATGTAAAGAAAAAAACTTCCCTCACAATTTCAATTGATAAGTCAAAATTGTCTGCAGAAAGAGTCAAATGAAATCACAGAGTTATAACATTTGCAATTATGATACTATTCAACTAGAGTGAAGATGCAGGCAATCTCAGGAGTTACATAGTAATGTGAGTACATGATTATTATTAATGGTGTTCAAGTGTCCTTAAACAGATAACTTGACCCTCCGTTCTATAACCTATTCTAAATTTTGACAACTAAGTGGACTAAGCAGTTACATGTAATTGAAATAGCCTGGAAGTGTTAATTTATAAAGCAAATACTGTACAAGCAAATAAATAGATGATATGACAGAAAAATAGAAAAAAAACACTTCATTTAGCAATAAAGAAATATACTGGGTCAAATGTATCAAAGCAAAAGCTTAGTTAATCTGAGGCAAATACAGCTGCACCTCATATATCAAAGAGAAAAAGGTCTATTGAAATCAATGGGGATTTTCTTTGATACAGATGGGACTATACTTAGGAAGCTAAAGACAAACAATTCTGGATCAAACCAATTCACCCTAGGGAACAAATAAATGATACTCAAATACAGATTAATTTAACCCTTTGAATGCTATAGGTGTCTCAAATGCATTGTTCCTCAATGTGTTGAAGGGCTCTCTAGCATTCAAGGCATTAAAAGCTCCATTTAAAGCAATAGCAATTTTAATTTGTCCCCTATGGAGCAATTGTGCTTCACCAGAATTGCACCTCTATAGATTCCTGATATAGCCCACATGGTGCAGCTTACTTTCCTCTTTACTTACTTGACTTGATACATAGGCCATATTGTGTATGATTAACTTCTTGGATATATGTAATGAATGACTGCGCTGCTTCAGCAGGATGCACTAAGGTGAATAAACCTAAAACAAAATCACTTTAATTAAAAGTACAAACTGATTCTTCGGACAATAGAGGTCAAATCTCATGTCTCATGTAGTGCAAGAACTACACAGTCCAAGCGTTTTGCGCTATATGCGCTTATTCAGGACTATCCAATAGTTATGAATAAGCGTGTATAGAGCGAAACGTGCAATTCAACAAAATCATTCGTAAACTTATTCCCTAGCAGTTTTCACATGGGA
The DNA here is from genome assembly GCA_037306005.1 of Rhinophrynus dorsalis. Classification (NCBI taxonomy): domain Eukaryota; kingdom Metazoa; phylum Chordata; class Amphibia; order Anura; family Rhinophrynidae; genus Rhinophrynus; species Rhinophrynus dorsalis. The sequence continues at coordinate 238,933,841 of CM074722.1, forward strand.
AATAGTGATTGCACACATTTCTTTGTTTGGCTAGCCTCTCCTCATAACTCAGATCATCCAATCCCTTTATCAGTTTTGTTGCACATCTCTGCACTTTTTCCAGTTCAATAATATCTGTTTTTAAAGAACTGGTACCCAAAACTGATGCTCAAAACGTGAAAAAGAGTCACCCCAGTATATTAATACTAATAAAAATAATACTTAAAAAAGAGGCACCCACAGGTGACGATATACTAGGAGATTTGAAGTGAAAATCAACTTGTCAAGTTTGATATACAACTATAATCAATATTGACTGTGTAATATCTGAGCTGCTACTCTTCTAAGCAGAAAAAAATCTATTGGTGTAAATAAATATAAAATAGAAATAAGAGGCACTCTATTAAAAATAATCTAATGCAAAAGAAATGTGTCAAAAATGTGTGAATTGCATTTGGAATCACCCCCCCCCCCCCAAATTTGAATAGGTGTTGTAAAACCAACTCGTTATAACCAGCCAAATGTGTATACATGTCACGGGGTGACTCTGGAATAACAACACTGACAAGTACAGATACAGTAAAATAATTATCTTTATTGAGAAATAGAACAACATAAAATATATAGCACTTCTCCAACCCTCACAGGACCAACTGTAAGGACAGTGACTGGGCACTTCCTCAACCCTCACAGGGCAGGTAAGGATAAGGCACAGGATCACCCAACTGAAAGGAGGCAAGTACACTCTGACAGAATATACTTACTAGCAGCAAGGATGGTAATAGCTACTAGTACAGGAGCATCTGTCAAGCTCCTGGGAACAGCAGGAAATTCCCCTAGTGCGCTAGAGTGCATCAGAGCAGAGACAGATCTCCCTAGAAAGCTAGGGTAACACAACAGGCAGCGGGAACTAAGGATCCCTAGAACTCTAGGGTAACCAAATAGGCAATGGTAATGGAAGCTCCCTAGAACGCTAGGGTAATCAGACAGGCAGTGGTAACTGAGACTCCCTAGAATGCTAGGGTAGCCGTACAAGGCAGTGGTGACTGAGGCACTCTAGAACGCTAGGATAACCAGACCGGCACTGGTAACAGACTCCCTAGAACACTAGGGTAGTCGTACAGGGAGTGGTAACTGAGACTCCCTAGAACGCTAGGGTAACCAGACAGGCAGTGGTAACTGAGACTCCCTAGAATGCTAGAGTAGCCATACAGGCAGTGGTGACTGAGATCCCTAGGACGCTAGGGTGAACCAACATGCAACTGTGACTAATAGCCCTAGCACACTAGGGTACCCAATGGCACAGAGCGGGCTGGTAGGCAGTAGGAAGGCCAGTAGCACGGACTGACGCAAACAGAGTACGCCCGGATGGAGGAAATACCAGAATAATTTTGGCCTTCTTAGTATTCCTTTGTTCAACCTTATTTTACCTCTAATTCATTTAGTCCCTCCACACAAATTTTATACCTTTGTTAAGAATTTGCACGGCTCTTTTTTGATGCTACATTTATATTGATAACCATTTAATTTGACAATATAAAAAATGGCAACATTTGGAAAAAAAAACAATAATAATTTAGGTTTTTTCCTGTGAAAAGGTTTGGTTAATTTTTAACAAGGACTGAATAAAAGATATGAATGGTTGTTCATACCTCCCAAATGTCCCTTTTTAGGGGGGTACTGGCCCTCTGAGGAAAAAATCCCTATGTCCCTCTTTCACATCCACCGTGATGTCTCTCTTTATAGAAGATCAGACCATGTGGTGTCAATCGTTAATGCAATATTTTTCTTCTTTACTCCCCCCCTATTACTGCTCCCAGTACCTCAAAAGTGACTTATTTTTTGCCATTTGAGGGACTGGGAGCTCTTGTTTCAGCTTCTCTCTTCCTCACCATCACAGCGAGGTAGAGAGAGGCAGAAAACATTGTGACCAGACAGAGTAATTTAGTGACATTTGGTAATAGTGTGTGTGGTGTTATACTGTAAGTCCTGTAAAGGGATATGGCAGTGGAGAACCAGAGTGCAGATTGGGCTGTTAAGCCCAGCATTCTGGCTTGTTTAAAGTATAATCCATGTCTGTGTAACTTGTGCTAAGGAATGTTTGGAATGTGGATTGACTCCTGCTGTGCTTCATTGACCAATCAGTGGAGGTTATTATGGACCAGTTAAAATGTCCCTTCTTCAAGCACTAATTTGTATTCTAATCTTGATAAGAGTGTCTGGAAGTATATATAAACAGTGTGTTTAATCAATAAAGGCTGTTCTGTTCTACCCTCCTTAATACAAGTCTCGGCTGTATTTCTGGAGGGGGCTTGGGCTGGGGATTCTCTCCTTAGCTACTGCAGGAGCAAATTCACTTGCCTCGCTGGTCTACTGGTGTAGGGCCTCTGGAAACCACACCTAGGGTTCTGCAGCTAAATTCATTAGCTCTGCCAGGGGGCCGCATCCAGTTGTTCCTGCCTGAGTATCCAGGACCTCCAGCAAGCAGCAGGCCTCCAGCCAACCATGGAAGAGGGGCAGCAGCAGCGGCGGTTCAGGAACAGATGACCCCAAAAGGGTCCGGTAAATCCTGGTACTGTCACAAACACTGAAAAAGGCAATGTCTACTTTACATTGCCTTTGTCATGTGGCTTCACTGGCACATGTGATCACTGTAGTAGTGATCATATGTACCAAGACACTGGGGTTTGAGAGATAACCGAACGCAAAGTTCACCCCTCCCTCCCCTTCCCTGAAGTCAACATTGTGCTGACTGCAGGGGAAGTCTGTCGTCTGACAGGCTTGTGGCTCTTCAGCTGAGCCAAGATTGCGTTAGTGAAAAAAAGAATTATTTCAATGAAACAGTCTTCTACATGGCTTGGTTTGCAAGCACACGTAGAAGACCGTTTCAGTGAAATAATTATTTTACACTAACTTGATCTCGGCTCAGCTGCAGAGTTACCTCATGCAAATAAGGCCGGATATCCCTGCTGTCAGTACGATGCTCACTTCAGGAAAGGGGGGGGGACTTTGCATCCGGTTATCTCTTAAACCATAAAGGTTTGAGAGATGAACCTGGGGACAAATCAAATCTTTTTACCATATCTACAACATGGGGATTAGTAATATTTAAGTATTACTATCTCTTTAAGGGGTTAAATACCTTTGTCACTTGAAAATAGAGAGACAGTTTCTAAAGACATTAAAGGTCATTAACAAAAAGGTAGACAGTAAAATTATAAGCCTTTATTACAGAATATGTCAGTGTATCTAATGTGATTTAGAAGATATGTACAGGATATCACCAAGTTAAATATTTATGTCTTAAGTTTTGAACTGCTATCTCATAGCTTCTGGCTCTTAATGCATTTCTTTTGTTTACTGCAGCCTTATGTTACAATTGTGACAGTCAAAAGCTATTCTTGGAAAAGCTTGTATAGCCTGAGCCTAACACAGCCTGGTATATTACAAATGATGCATACATTGCCTTGTTTACTTTCTCATTTGTCAGTGGCCTAGGTTTTTTTTTCTCAATGTCTCATCATAGAGCATATCCCATTGCATTCCTAGCAATTTTTAAATCTTAAGGTTTATCATGAAAATCAATGGTTCCTCTCTGACTGGAGCTTTCTCCTGAGGTTGTCATAAACACCAGTCAGAGTATTGCTGATGAACTGTGAAGATTTTGGAATGGAGTACCTTTTTTCACTCAGTTGATATATATGATGCTTGCATATATTTTTACATGGAAAAAAAGGGATACAGACTCCCAGGAAAAAAACATAATTGTGCCCCAACAAATATATATCTTATATATACATACATACTAGCAGTATTGGGCGGCGTTGGCCTTTTTTTTTTTGTGTGTATGTGCATGTGTGTATAGACATGGTCCAAAGTAAGTTGGCCATGATTTTTTTTTTTTTGTGAAAAGGAAGCTATGGGTGGGCAAACTCCTTGCAGAGATTTTGACAGGATTGGCCAGGGTGACAAAATCACACACCCCTATCTCTCCTCCTTATTGCCTCCACAGGGTGTGTCAGGCACTGCCGGAGAACTCCTGGTCACATTGACAGTCTGTTTTTTTTATCATTAGATTTAGTTCTGTAAAGTGCACATGACCATGTTCTCTTTTAAAGTATAGATAAAAATCAGAAAACCAATTCTTTACTAACAGTATGAGACTTTGTAGTGATTGTGAGTAAACCATTGGTACTGCGAAAAGGCAAGTTGTGACAGTAGCTTAACCCCTTAAAAATCAGTGGGGTGAACAATGCATTGTGAAGCAATTTTTTACAAAACCCTCTGGTCCTTAAAGGGTTTGTTTATCAGCAAACAAAACACACTTTTAAAGTGAACCATTTGCTATAATATCAGAGGAAGCCGCTCACATGTTGCATTTGATTATCTTAGTACAGTTTGTTTTCTATGCATATGTGGTATTCACTGTGTAGTGCTGGAACCTATGCCTCTCCACTAACATAGCACGAGGAATTAGTTGAAGCCAAACTGCTTAAAGAAAATGTGACGGACTGATGAGAAAAATAAGTACTGAAGTTGGAGGGCCACAAGTTTGCCAGTAGTGTTGATTGGGGTATGTTTGCAAGCAAAATGTCAGTGTAGAGAAAAACAATGTTTATTTTCTCTAATTTAAGTTTTAGCTGTTTTGGTATTGAGAATGCGGAGCATGGGGTTGAAATTAATTGGTTTAAGCACCCCTCCCACCCCCAGGTGCAATGCTCATTGTCTTTAGGACACTATATAATGCCTGTCAGAGAGTCTCTCTCCATTAATGAGTAAAGCTGACAAAGATTCATCTCTCAGGATAAAGTAAATTAAGGTTAGTAAATGCCTAAAGTAGGAGAGATTCAGCTCATAAGACATAGCATATTAAGGTTAGGTACTTGCCAAAAATGAGGTACCTTGGTGTTGGTGGCAAGCTTAGCATTCTATGGCCATACTAGTTGAACAGCCCATTACACGGGCCACAGTGCCTCAGGCAGCCGGTCGCGGGGCAGTCACACGCAGTGGAGACTGGCAGCGCCTCGGCTGATACAGAGCCTCTGGCAGCCGGTCGCGGGGCAGTCACACGCAGTGGAGACTGGCAGCGCCTCGGCTGATACAGAGCTGGACGCTCCTTCGGAGCGCCCAGCTCTGTATCAGCCGCGGCGTGGGCAGTCTCCACTGCGCATGACTGCCGCACGCGCAGCAGTGTCTACTGCGCATGTCGGGCGTTACACACAACTTGGCGAATTATTATATAGGATGATGTGACTAAATCCTCATCTTTAAAATAGCAGTGATATGCAGACCCAATGCCACAGAGTAATGGGTTAATGGTGATGAAAATTTGGATGTGCACCAATATTTTGTGTATTTGCTTTGAACTTGATGGATACATGTCATTTATCAACTTCAACTATGTTACTATGCCCAGGAAAAGGAAAACTATAGACCTGTGAGTTTGACCTCTGTAGGGGGAAAAATTGCTAGAACGGATTATATTCATGATTACACCATAAAAGTAACATTATTAGCAGGAATCAACATGGTTTTATGAAGAATAAATTTTGCCAAACTAATCTTTTCAGATTCTATGAAGAAAGCAGCAAACTAGATAATGGCAAGGCAGTAAAGGCTGGATTCTATTGCAGGTTTCAATAGGAAAATGTCTGATAAAACAGGTGTTAACATTTATCACCTGCAATAGAATCCAACCCTAGATGTAGTATACTACATTTTGCAAAGGCATTTGATAGCGTGCCACACAGGAGGCTGGGGTATAAAATCAGGAAATTGGGGATAGGGGATAACCTTTGCAATTTGATAGAAAACAGATTGAAGAATAGGGAACAGTGTTTGGTTGTAAATGGACAGTTCTCCAATACAGTTAATATTGAGCGTGGAGTAGTACCTCAGGGTTCAATACTTGATCCACTGCTTTTTTAACAAGTTTATAAATGACCTGGAAATAGATATAGAAAGCAAAATATGAATATTTGCAGATGAAACTAAATAATGCAGTGTAATAAATTCAGAACAGGATGTTTGTTCTCTACAGAGGGATTTCAATAAAATGACAGCATAGGCAGCCAAAATGGAATATGAAGTTTAATGTGGGAAAGTCCTGCATTTGGGAAGAAAAAATACAAATGCTACTTGTGAACTTAATGGAATTGTTGGTAGAAGACAACCTGTGAATCCTTGTAAACTACAAACTTGTAAACAGTGACCAGTTACAAATAGCAGTAACAAAAGCAAAAGTCCTGCATTGCATAAAAGGGGTATTGAAGTAAGAGTGGATAACATCATTTTGCCATTGTACAAATTGTTGGTAAGACCTCACCTCAAATATGCAATGCAGTTTTGGGCACCAGTTCTGAAAAAGGATATTCTACAACTGGAGAGAATACAGCAAAGAGCAACACAATTAATTAAGGGATTGTAGGACTTGACAAACTTCATTTACTCTAGAGAAAAGACAACTAAAAGGAGATCTTATCACAATATACAAGTATATGAAGTGTCAATATAAGGGTCTCTCTGGTGAGCTATTCATTCCAATGCCTGATCAAATAACCAGGGGACACCCCTTGAGATTAGAGGAAAGGAGGTTTTCAACTTCAGCAGAGGAAATGGTTTTTTACAGTAAGGTCTATAATTATGGAATTCCTTGCCCAAGGATGTGGTTATTGCAGATACAATGGATATGTTTAAGAGAAGATTTGATACATTTCTTTCAAAAGGGAACACATGGTGTCATATTGTGGATTAGTAGGGACAATAGGAAGGTCTGATTAAGGCCAACTTATTTGGCAGCAGGAAAGCTATATAATCATCATATCTCTGAGTTATGAGACAGAGGTTTAACTTGGACTCTTGTTTTTTTACAACCTAATTTACTATGTTACTTTGTTACTGTAAGCAAAACCTTCAAATGGAAATTGCAGCAGTTATAGAAATTAAGTTCTTCTGCTTGCTGAATGTTTTTGGACTGGACAAAACAATGGACCAACAAACTCAAGATATTTGTGAAAATCAGAGACCACTTTGGGGATGAATAGTAAAGCTGGTCTCAAGATCTTGTCTAAGTGAGGAACCAAAATAGATCTGTGGCAAGCAGGGGCCCTCAACAGTCTTCAATCAGATGTGATGACTGCTGGAAACACATTCCTGATGGTTAGAAGAAGATATGAGCTTTTCTAAGGGCTCTAAAGGTTCTTCCTGTACTGGTGCCATCAAACTGGATTTTTTTAAGCAGGAACTTCCTTCCTCAAAGCTTTTCTAAGTCTGATAAATCACTTAAATATATATTTTAATGAAGGGTTCCTTGCTCCAGTGGAAACCCATCAGTCCCAACAAGCACATACTTTGCATCTTTTGGCATTTTTATTTAAGTTTTTAAACTGTATATTTAATTGGTTCTCTCTGAGATCACATCTTTGTTGCTGCATGTTTATCATTCTTCCTGTCAACATTATCAACCTTTCCCATGCACTATTTGCATATTTTTTTCTTGCCCAAACTAGACAGCTAATGGGAGAGAACTTGTTCTGCCTCAATTACTCTCTCTATGTATATTTTTATTCATATAGGGCCAAAGGATGCACTTATCACTTTACATTTTGTATAGCAGGGATAAAATAAGTGCAGTAATTAAGTGGTTATGTAGACAATCATAAGGGGAACACCAGGTGAGTATGCATTAGGACAGGATGTCCCTGCCCCATAGAGCTTAAAATCTAAGTTTAGGATGGGTGAAATACAGATACAAGCAGGTAGAGGAGGAAGTGTAATTTTTGCAAATGAGAATGTTTATATATTACGGTAGTGCTACATTTAATAGTTGCTCTTTTAGGGAGGGAGCAGCAAGGGAAAAATCCTTCAGTCATGATACAGCGATAGAGGTTAAAGGAGCAGAGAGTCATCCACCATGAATGGTGTTTAGAGGATGTGCAGGTATATGGTGGGATATCAAAGATGAAATATAAGGTGGAGATAAGTGTTGGAGAGCCTTGAAAGTAAAGAGGAGGATTCTGCACATAAATTGTCCTAATATTATACAGTGTCCAACAATCTGGTTTATATATTATATTTATATACACACTACTACATTTATAACATTTTTAAATACAAATATATATATATATATATTGAATTATTCGGTCTGTGGTCAGGTGGCGCGCAATGGCCTGGTGCATTCCGTACGTACAGTACTTATGGGTGGTATAGAGGTACTTGCAGGAGCTTCTTTAATGTTCTTTGAGTTCTTTATTAACCATTTGAGTACCAGAGAGGAGAGATGCCCATCTCTTTGCAAAGCAATGTCTTGGATACTTTCTGGCACTCAAAGGATTGAACAATGTTTTGTCCATATCTTAGATCATTATCAGTTCTTGATAATTGCCCAAGTTCTGGCCAGATCGTTGGTATTTAATACAGAACAGATGCAGAACACATACAGAACAAATGCTTCTGTAACCCCTAGTACTATGGTACTATATATGAAATATTCCGTATGGTGACATGTAGTGACTATTTCTCTATCTTTCATATTATATATGGGGACACATTGTATCAGATAATTTGGAGCAACTGCTGTTGTATAATTTCACATATTTTGGGAGGTATCTCATTTTATCTTATTAAATAAGGAGAGATATTTAACAGAAAACACTTTTTTCCCTATAGGGAAATTAAACCTATAGGGAGGATTGTCTCTTACCTTTCCTAGGTAGGATTCTTTTAATAGAAATGAGGTATAAAACAGACACACTATTATTTAAGTTTGCATTTGACATCTACAGTAGTAGGCAAATGGTTCTGCAGAATGATTAAGGTTGGGTTTGGGCTTCTTGCTATGAGCCTGTGTCTGCTGTGGACTATGAGAAAGTGTCAACCAAATTCAGACATAAATTTAAGCACACACCAACATGCTCTATGAAGAACCACAAACTTACATTTTTTTTCTATATTTAAAATAATTAAAATATTTGATGATTTTGTGATTGTACATTTGCCTAGCAGTATAGTTAATATATTTTTTTTCTTTACATATTCACAAAAGCTGTAAACGGAATCATAAAATGCACAAACTCACAGCTAGTCTGCTTACAAGGTAGAGCATTGCCACCTTGTGTTGTAATGGAAATCCTGATTTTAACATTTGAGACATAAATAAGGTGTACTTCAAAATATGTATTCTTAAATTAGAGATACTATATTACAATAGAAAATATTAGTCTACAACAGATTTGTAGGGGTTGTTTGAAAACTGAGAAAGAGAGACTCTATACATTAAGGTTAATTGAAAATAACATTAAGAATTTTCAGCTTGTTTGTGCTGGTCTTATCAATGGATTTTTTTTAGGAGGCAGAAATGAAGATAGAAAAATGGCCACCCAATTAAGGAGTGATATGGAGGAGAGTAGCTGTATGTGGATGTCTGTATGTTTTTACACTTGTATAATAGGATCTGCATTAATATATGTTTTATTAATAAGTAATGACTATATTAATATTCTTAATGCTCTGTAATAAAAGGTAAAGGGGAGGAGCCATGTTAGCCTAGTTGCTCCACTAGTCTCCTAATGGACTGTAGATATAGATAGCAGTCCTTAAATGCCATCTTTCTGAGTTAAGCACCTTTAAGCAACTTTCATGGGATTCTTTATTTAACACAGAAAGTTATAGATAATTATGGAAATAAATACGGATATAGCTCTATGAGGAACCGCTTCTAATTTGTTTTTCGAGTAAAAGAAAGTAAAGTAAAAGAAAGTGAAACTGAGTTGGTAGATTATGGCAACCATATTGGGGGTCCATATCTACCCCATCTGTTTTCATACGGTCAATAAAGATGTCACAATTTAGAGTAAGATGTCTGAAAAGAGGAGCATTGTTTGAGATTAAGCAACACTCCTAAGAGTTATCAGTTTACAGCAGTTTTGATATAATCATTTACTTGCAAATTTCTTAATATATTGTTTCAAAATAGATTGGAGACTTATCCAGTGACTAAGTGTTAACAATAAAAGATATTCAACCACTTACTTACCAAAGCCCTCAAATGCGTTGCCATAATAGTCATAGTAGTATACAGCAAGGTGACCAGATCTAAATTTTAATGAAGCACATACCAGATAACACTGCAGCACCAAAATATAAGCATCTTACATTAAAAATGGAGTTCTGGTCACAGCCTATAGTATGTGTACTTCATTGTCAAAAAGTAAACATATATTTTGTTTAATCCATTGTTAGACCCACTTGTAGCCAAATTTACTTAGGATTTAAAACAGGATATTAAGATGGTGCAGTGGAAAGATGGTGAGAAGGCTGTTGTAGTGCAAAAAAGAAAATAATGTTTGAGTTTAGAGTGCTCTTTTACCACTGCACTACAGAAGAGGGTAGAGGCTGCAGGAGAAGCCTGCTTGGGCTACCTATGTCCCCTGAGATACATACATTATATAAAATTTATATCTACTTACAATTAAACAAATAATTGTTCAATTGTAATTTAGGACACATTTTTTATCAATATATAATTTCATTTGGTGTAAATTTTAACCATGCCCATTTAAAAACTTTTCTTTAAGGGTATCCTCCATGGAATTAACTAGTATATCATTTGTCATCTCTTTGAAAAAATTAAATCAATCAAATATGAAAGTATTCCAGTATTAAACATTTTTTCTTTTGAAAACAGGGTTTCTAGGCACCTGTCTTTTCTCTGTTAAACATAGTAGCTTCTGTATTTTTGGTAGTTCTATGAGATATGTATCCAAAGAATATAATGATCACACTCCCAACAGGTATGTGTTGGATAGTCCCATCAATGATCCAGTATATCTGACATCCAATCACTAGGCTATAAATCTGCTTCATTGTTGTGTCATCCATTCGTTAGCTTGGGAATCAATTGAAGGAAACCTTTAGGTAGAAGTGGTTCTTAATCTGCTGAACAGAGAGGCTTACCTAGATACGACTCTTATATCATTCCAAGATATGTGGTGTTGTTTTCTTTGCACTGGAAGTCTATAGCTGCCTATATTTGGAAACCTCTATTTCACAATATAATCCTCTTCTTGACGGCCTCAGCAAAACGGTGTTGGGGGTGAGCGATATTGCTTGGACAGATTGAGGTGGTGCATAAACTAACTATAAACAATTAGATGAATGAAACAGCTGTGCATCTTAGAAGGACCAAATACTTTTCATATTTAAATATAGCTTATCTTTTATGCTCCAGTGTGGCCTGAAATATATAGGTGTAGAGCTGTTTTTTTTTTATATTTTCATGGTTATCCGAATTTCTGTAGGACCTTCAACATTAGCTGGTTTCCTCTATTTTTTGGCCTTTAAACCTCCCATTGATGATGGAAAGCCAATCTACCTATGGAACTTTGAAGGAAGAGCATGAGCTTAGAGGGCAGTGTAGGATTTAAACAGCTGACATCAGAGAAAGATATTGAGAGATATAACTCTGTCCATTGCCACAGCAAGAAACATGTTTAGAGGTTTTCTAATTTTTTATGTAAATAAATTAGAAAAAAAAATAAGAACACAAAATTGTATTTATTTTATGCCTTTAAGATGCTAGTGTTCATCTCAATGTGGTCCTAGGAGGCACTTCACAGGCCTTATGTTGAAAAGAAAAAAGGCAGTAATTCTGTGTCAAAAAAAGTACCATAGGAGAGAATTAAATTATGTCCATCATTTACATAGAGAGTTCTCCATCACATTGCTTTACAATACACTATCCATGCTACCATTTCAGGGATTAAAATACATATGCAGAAATAACCGCTGAAGTGGGGGTTTTTAAACACACTTTGGGCTCTGTATACAAATAAAGATCCCAACAAATACAATATAGTCACGAAAACAGTAATGGAGGCTTCACTCATCAGCAACGGCACAGGGGATGCCGCGGATATAATAAGTGTGGAAGCGGTAACTGGATCCAGAGCAGGTGCAATGTAAACAAAGAGTCCACCTTCAAACTTCCAATATACAGCACACATAAAATGGCAACACAGCTCCTTCCAAAGGATTAAAAATCTTCAAATTGTATTTGAACATGAAAAAAACCTGTCTCAGACAATACGAAAGGTGACCAACACCAACACACGTGCACCACCTAATGTGTTTCGAACGTCCTTAAACATAGGTATAATTACTTAGGTGAACAAGTGAGTCTTTAAACTCCAGACTCCTCCCCTGTCCACCTGAATCAAATACAGACATATTAAAATTACCTTTAGCATATAAATACACTTACAAATGTAAAAAAACAAATATAAAAACATGTTGCAGTAACTAACCAAAGATGTCACATTTAAACATGTGAAAAGAAACCATGAAATCATTCATGTATACATCAATGTCTACAACCCCAACAATAGGAGAGCGCTACAACTGACTGTATATAAAATATACTGTTTATTAAAAATATATCTATAAAAAACATATATAACAACACAGCAAAAAATGAGACAACAGCAATAAGTACATGTACAATAATAAAGCGCTTAAATTAAATGTATTGCTCCTGAGCTATATAGATGTTGGTGCACTTCACGTACAAAATAAAAATCTTGCTGCAATAAAACTCACTAAAACCACTTTCCTGGGGATGCTACTAATAACAACATAGTAGCAGTATTATAGAAGTATCGCAATATTGTATTTCTCTTGTGCAATATGAAAAAAATTCTTAGCAGTAACAGACTGCTATGTGGAAATGCGGGCAGCTATTCAATAGTGCTTCAACTGCTTAACTCTCCCGTCTTCCTTTAATGATGGACTACTGTATCACAGTGCTCCGTGATTGCCTGTGGCTGGATATTTCCCTGGAGCGACATTGTTTACTTTCTAGCTGTCGCTCTCGTTGAGTCGCTATTCTTATAGGGCAACACGCTGATGAGGTCATTACTCCACCTACCTGTCAGGGTTTTTAAACCTCAGCCTGTGTCACTTCCAGTGCCCTTTCATGGTGTACCTGAGCTTATTGCTGTATTGGTGAATTACCGTTCCTGTGTATTACCTGGCTACGTCTGACTACCTGTTCTGGTTCTGACTCCTGGCTCGTCCGATTACCCGTTCCGGTTCTGACTCCTGGCTACATCTGACTACCCGTTCCGGCTCTGACCTCTGGCTTGACTGACTACCCGTTCTGGTTAGGACCATTGGCGACATCTGACTATCCGATCCGGTTTTGACTTTTGGCTGCCTCCCGGTTTACTCTCTGTGTTGTGCTCCATGACCATTCCGTTCATCAGTTTGGTTCACGTGCTGCCCTGTGTCTTCAGCTCTGCGCTCGCTTCCGTTAAGCGACGCTTGTTGGTCACTCCATGTGTCTGACCTCCTGTGGCCATACCAGTTTGTGCTGTCTAGCCTATCCTGCATCTGGACACCGCCTGGTGTATCCCCTGTTGGGATACTGGTCTACTCCTATATTTGCCGACTCTGTGTATGGGAGTGCTCTGCACTGCCCTCACATCTACAGTGTATTCCAAGGGCCATTCTGTTTCTGACCACCTGTTCTGTGAAGGGTGAGGAAAGTGCCCACACTGTTCCTTTCTGGTCTCGTGAAAGTGTGCCATCCTATCCGGGTACAGGAGTGCTCTGCACTGTCCCCACATCTACCGTGTAGTCCCAGGGCCATTCCGTTTCTGACCACCTGCCTGGTGAAGGGTGAGGAAAGTGTCTCCACTGTTCCTTCCTGGTCTTGTGAAGGTGTGCCACTATCTACTGCCACTTGTGTCATTATCAGAACTACTGTGTGTCATTTATTGCCATCTGCCTGTTGCATTATCTCCTGCCTTTCATTGTATTTATTAATGTTTTATATTAAGCTCATCTGTACTTGTCAGTGTGTTTAATTCCTAGTCACTCCGTGACATACTGTCCTTCAGTCAGACCACTTGTATGGCAACAGCGGATGTGTATTTATATATATATATATATATATATGTGTTACCTACAGAATCAGGTCCGCCAATTCAGTGTCCTCCTCTTTCATTAATACCGAGCAGAGTACTGCATCCCCAGGAAGGTGTTTTTAGTGAGATTTATTGCAGCAAGATTTTTATTTTGTACGTGAAGTGCACCAACACCTATATAGCTCCGGAGCAATACATTTCATTTAAGCTCTTTATTATTGTACGTCTAGTTATTGCTGTTGTCTAATTTTTGCTGTGTTGTTATATATGTTTTTTATAGATATTTTTTTATAAACAGTATATTTTATATACAGTCAGTTGTAGTGTTCTCCTATTGTTGGGGTTGTTGCAGTTTAATTACTTGGTACACTAAACAAGTTTGGGCTTGTAGCGATATAATTGACTGTATGCATGTGGTGAATGGTGGCGACTCTTTGTACACACGGGTCGCCGTGGTCACAGGTTTTGCTGTATACATCAATGTCTGTGAACAAAAAGTAGCAAGTCCACCAATTAAAGGAATATATACACCAATTAAAGGGATATATACAAACAGCACACTACAGCGGACAAAATATGATATAAATCAAATAACACATTCATGGGAGAAAGTGAGTCAGAGGTTGCTATGGCAAAAATATAATTCAAACAACGAATAAAAAGACATAATGTAATAAAGTTTTACTTCACTGAGAGGGTAGTAGATAAGTAGAATAGCCTACCAGCAGAAGTGGTACAAGTTAATAGAGTGAGTGAATTTAAGCATGCATGGGATAGGCATAAGGCTGTCCTTAACATAAGAAAAGGACCAAGGAGCAAAAAAGGTTTGAGGTTTTTACAGTAGGAAAATGGTTCTTATCTGCAGTCAAATTCTATGTTTCTATGTAATACAAACTCAAATCCCATTTCAAATTTAAACCATCTGGTATACAGGTCATTAATTGATGTATCAAATACATTTCTCTGTGTGCCAGGATGGGAAAATAGCCCCCCCTCTTGAAGGCTTGCATATATTTTCAATACCCTGAAAATGATTCAAATTGGAATTAGGAAGTATAAAATGCCTGGCAACCAGTGATTTAAGGTTTTCCCTCTCAATAGCACTCAAATGTTCCCTAATCCTAACTTTGAGTGAACATGTCAGTCTTTCGATGTCCTGTTGCATACATTCCTGGCAAGTAATCAAATAAATAACATAAGTGGTGGAGCAATTGATGAAAGATTCAATAGTATTTTCCTTCAATGTACGACTACTGACAAATGATTTAGATACATGAGCATATGTACAACAGCGGCACATGCTGCCACACTTGAAGAATCCATCGGCCCTCAACCAATTGCCCCTACTCCTACCATTTTTTGCCAGGAAAAAAAGTTGGGCGATAAGAACTATAATGCAGAACGGTTGTAGGTTAACGGTTTATCTTCATACAAATTGTGTAAAAGATCTCTTATAAATGCACAAAACTTACTATAATCCTGACTGTAATCAGTTGCAAAAGTAATCGAACCACCTTTATTTTACTATGCTTGTTAATATGCCTGCTCCTAGATGACGTCCTAATCAAGTCTGACCTGTCCAAAGGGTCCACTATCTGTCTGGCCTTTCTTATCAAAGAATCAGTATAACCTCTTTTTTCATGGTTTCTTTTTCTAATTTGTATATGTCTGTATTTGATTCAGGTGGACAGGGGAGGAGTCAGGGATTAAAAGCCCAATTTAAATTAATGAGAATTTTTGATTTGTATTTATCCTCTATGGATTGACCCAGAATTACTCTCTTTTCAACATAAGGCCCTTGAAATGCTATGAGTTTACAGAAATACTGGACTGGGGTTTGAAGCATTTATACCTAGTCAAGACCTTATGCTAAACAAGTTAAGTTACATTTATTCTTTAGGTATAGCTTTCAAACTATCATACTATTTTCCCAGGTCTTGAAATGTTGTTATTTGTACTGTGATAGATTAGAGGGAATATGCAAGTCATACTATTCTTCTGTTTTTGTTTGTCAGTTATATATACAAATCAGAATCAAAGTAGCCATAACTAGTGATGAGCGAGCACCCCAATGCTCGGGTGTTCGGGTGCTCTGACCGAGCACCCCCTGAGGCTCGAGTGCTCGGCCGAACACCCGAGCCCCATTGAAGTCAATGGGAGGACTCGAGCATTACACCAGGCACCCCCTGCTCTGATGAGGGGAGGGTGCCTGGTCCATAGGAAAAGGGCAGAAAAGGATGGAAACACCACAGAAATGGTTCAGGGACAGCATAGGGAGGATGTCTGGATGCATCTTGGACTCCAACATCGCTGCTGGGAACGATCTTTTGCCCGTAGTACGCCATTTTTACAGACTGACCGTAAAACACACAAAAAGGAAAATAAAAACGACTTTAGGCGAAAAATTGTTACCAAACAGTATTTGCTGTATATTTACTTGTATATCATCTGCAAATTCTCCCAAAAATGTCCTCGATTTTTCTGAACTGAGGCCATGATTAAGAGGGAAACGTGCGCAGAGGCAAATTCTCCCAAAAATGTCCTTGATTTTCAGAACTGAGGCCATGATTAAGAGGGAAACGTGCGCAGAGGCAAATTCTCCCAAAAATTTCCTTGATTTTATTGAACTGAGGCCATGATTAAGAGGGAAACGTGCGCTGAGCTGACCATCTAAAACATTATGGGTAAGGGTCTGCTGCAGAGCTGACCATCCTAAACATTATATGCGAAGGCCCGCTAGTGAGCTGACGCTATAAAACATTATATGAGAGGGCCCGCTAGAGAGCTGACCCAATAAAACATTATATGAGAAGGCCCGCTGGTGAGCTGACCTATATAAAAATTGTCAAACAGGGCCCGCTGGTGAGCTGGCCCTATATAAAAATTATATCACAGGGCCCGCTGGTGAGCTGGCCCTATATAAAAATTATAGCACAGGGCATATGGAAGAGGAGGAGGAGGATGAGAAGATTAAGAGTCAACCATATACCCGTTTTTTGGGTGGAAGGGGTGAATGGGAATACAGAGTATTCACATCATTGTAAATAACATATATAAAGTGAGTTTATGTTCCCCCGGGGCTTTCCTCCAGTGGAGTGGAGAAGTCAGGGGAAATCCAGGCCTTGTTCATTTTTATAAGTGTCAACCTATCAGCATTGTCGGTGGAAAGGCGGATACGCTTATCTGTTATGATGCCACCAGCAGCACTAAATACCCGCTCAGACAGAACGCTGGCGGCAGGGCAGGCCAGCACCTCCAAGGCGTAGAGTGCCAGTTCATACCACGTGTCCAGCTTGGACACCCAGTAGTTGTAAGGCACAGAGGGATCATTGAGGACGCTGACACGGTCTGCTACGTACTCCTTCACCATCTTCCAAAACTTTTCCCTCCTTGTGACACTAGGCTGCGCATCAGGGTGAGGGTGCTGGCGGGGTGTCATGAAGGTGTCCCACGCCTTGGAGAGTGTTGCCCTGCCTTTGTCGGAACTGCTGTGTGCTCCCCTTTTCTCCCCTTCTCTGTTGGCCAAGGTAGCACGTACTCTGCCGCCAGCGTTGTCAGATGGAAAATTTTGGAGCAATTTTTCAACAAGAACCTTCTGGTATTGCACCATTTTGCTTGTCCTCTCCACCGGAGGAATGAGAGATGAGAAATTCTCTTTGTAGCGGGGGTCCAGAAGGGTGAACACCCAGTAATCCGTGTTGTCTAAAATGCGTATAACGCGTGGGTCACGGGAAAGGCAGCCTAACATAAAGTCAGCCATGTGTGCCAGAGTACCAACAGTCAAGATTTCGCTGTCCTCACCAGGAGGATGACTCTCAATATCCTCATCCTCTTCCTCCTCTTCTGCCCACCCACGCTGAAGAGATGGAACTAAAGTTCCATGGCTACCCTCTGTAGCGGAGGCAACCGTGTCTTCCTCCTCCTCCTCCTCCTCCTCCTCCTCCGCCTCCTCCAATTGTCGCTGAGAAGACGAAGTGAGGGTGCTCTGGCTATCACCTTGTGTAAGCTCTTCCTCCCCCATTTCCACCTCTTCCACATGCAAAGCGTCGGTTTTAATTGTGAGCAGCGAGCGTTTCAGTAGACACAGAAGTGGGATGGTTACACTGATAATAGCGTTATCGCCGCTCACCATCTGTGTCGATTCCTCAAAATTGCGTAAAACCTCGCAGAGGTCTGACATCCATTCCCACTCCTCACTTCTGATTACAGGAAGTTGAACGGAGAGGCGACGACCGTGTAACAGCTGGTACTCCACTACTGCCCTCTGCTGCTCACAAAGCCGGGCCAACATGTGGAAGGTGGAGTTCCAGCTCGTGCTCACGTCACACAGCAGCCGGTGAGCTGGCAATTGTAAGCGCTGCTGCAGCTTCAACAGGCCGGCCGAAGCTGTAGATGACTTACGGAAATGTGCACACACGCGGCGCACCTTGGTCAAGAGATCATGCACATTGGGGTAGGTTTTTAGAAATCGCTGCACCACTAAATTAAATACATGCGCTAGGCATGGTACGTGTGTGAGCTTGCCGAGCTCCAAAGCCGCCACCAAGTTACGCCCATTATCACACACAACCATGCCTGGTTGCAGGTTGAGTGGCGAGAGCCACTGATCGGTCTGGTGACTAATCCCCTGCAACAGCTCTGAGGCCGTGTGCTGTTTGTCCCCAAGGCAGATCAGCTTCAGCACGGCCTGTTGACGCTTCCCCACTGCAGTGCTACACTGCTTCCAGCTACTGGCTGATGGGGGAGTGGCGCTGTGTGTAGAGAATTCGGAGGTGGAAACGGAGGAGGAGGAGCCAATAACGTAGGTGCTGGTGGAAACCCTGATGGAGGTAGGGCCCGCAATCCTCGGCGTGGGTAGCACCCGTGCCATCCCAGGGTCCGAGTCGCTCCCAGCCTCCACGACATTCACCCAGTGTGCCGTCAGGGAAATGTAGCGTCCCTGGCCACAAGCACTTGTCCATGTGTCAGTCGTTAAGTGGACCTTCCCAGTAACTGCGTTGGTCAGGGCACGGGTGATGTTACGGGACACATGGTGGTGTAATGCGGGGATGGCACACCGGGAAAAGTAGTGGCGGCTGGGGACCGCGTACAGAGGGACAGCTGCTGCCATCAGGCTGCGGAAGGACTCAGTGTCCACAAGCCTAAATGGCAGCATTTCGATGGCCAGTAATTTTGAAAGGTGTGAGGTTAGTGCTATGGCCTGTGGGTGGGTGGCTGGGTACTTTCTCTTGCGCTCAAATGCCTGGGGTAACGACATTTGGACGCTGTGCTGGGACAGGGAAGTGGATGTGGTCGCTGATGGTGCTTCAGATGGTACAGGTGCAGGGCGGGAGGTATGCGGGCCTGCGCCTTCGACAGGCGATTGGCCGGCACCGAAAACAGGGGAAGAGGAGGCAGTGGTGTGGCCTGCAGACACAGATGGGCGATCCAGGCGTTCCTCCCACTTACTACGGTGCTTGGATGCCATGTGTCGGATCATGCTGGTGGTGGTGTGGTTTCTAGTGTTCATGCCTCGGCTCATTCTGGTGTGGCACAGGTTGCAAACTACAATTCTTTTGTCGTCCGCACTTTCCTTAAAAAAACGCCATACCGCGGAACACCTACCCTTTGGCAAGGTAGATTTAGGCAAGGGGGTGCTCCGTGGAACATTTGCGGGCCGGTTTGGTGCGGTCCGCCTTCTTTCTGTAGCCACACCACTGCCTCTTCCAGCCTGTTGCGGTGCTGCAGATGGCTCACCCTCAGGACTGCTGTCATCGCTCGGCTCTACACCTTCCCAGGTGGGGTCAGTCACCTCATCGTCCACCAAGTCCTCCTCCACTTCCTCACTCTGATCATCCTCCTCAAGTCTTGATCCCACCACATACTCAGTCATTGACAACTGTATAACATTCTTCTCAACAAGGTCTTGAGACGGAAATAGTGGTTGATTTAATGGCAACTGTGTCTCATCATCATCATCATCATCCACTACTTCCTTTGACCTTAAATGCCGTTCACATCTGTCATCTTCTTGTGATTGGGTACCCTCTAGAGGTTGTGAATCAGGGCACAAGATGTCATGTTCCTCTGCAAGCGTGCTTGGAGAGAGGGTCAAATGAAGGATTGGTGATGAGACGAGCTCCTCACTATATCCCAGTGTGGGATCACTTCTTTGACCAGACCGTGTATGGTGGGAGGAAGGATGATCAGAGTGAGGATTATGTTGACCAGACTCTTGGCTACTGAGAGTGGACTTGGTGGAAGACAGGGTGGTGCTTAACCGACTGGAAGCAGTATCAGCTGTCATCCAACCGACCACCTGTTCGCAGTGGTCGGACCTCGAGAGTGATGTCCTGCGACGCCCTGTAAAATTAGACATGAAGCTAGGTATGGTGGATGTCTTTCTTTCTTGTGCTCTGGCACCAGGCACAGTTTCTCCGCGTCCTGACCCGCGCCCTGAACTATCAGGATCACGTCCACTTCCCCGTCCCTTTTTACCCGCCTTCTTCATCTTACACGGAATATGTGACTTTAATATTTGAGTTTGAAAACTTAACAGTATTTCTTACTATTCTGCAACTGTGCAGAGTACACAGAATAGGCTGCTAAACGGCGGTGACACACACTGAATGGAATATGTGACTTTAATATTTGAGTTTGAAAACTTAACAGTATTTCTTCCTAGTCTGCAACTGTGCAGAGTACACAGAATAGGCTGCTAAACGGCGGTGACACACACTGAATGGAATATGTGACTTTAATATTTGAGTTTGAAGACTTAACAGTATTTCTTCCTATTCTGCAACTCTGCACACTACACAGAATGTGCTGCTAAACTGCGGCGAAGCACACTGAATGGAATATGTGACTTTGATATTTTAGTTTGAAGACTTAACAGTATTTCTTCCTATTCTGCAACTCTGCACAGTACACAGAATGTGCTGCTAAACTGCGGCGACGCACACTGAATGGAATATGTGACTTTGATATTTTAGTTTGAAGACTTAACAGAATGTGCTCTAATCTGCAACTTTGCACACTAAACAGAATGTGCTCTAATCTGCAACTTTGCACACTAAACAGAATGTGCTCTAATCTGCAACTTTGCACACTAAACAGAATGTGCTCTAATCTGCAACTGTGCACACTAAACAGAATGTGCTCTAATCTGCAACTTTTCACACTAAACAGAATATTTTTTTTTTTTTTGTTTTGTTTTTTTCCCCCCACACAAAATAACCTGCTGCCCCCACACACAGTAGTCCTAAAAAGGACTTTTGGTTCTTTTTTTTCACAATTTTGGTTTTTTTCCTCCCTACACTGACTTTCCCTTCCTATCCTCAGCTCTCCCTGGCTAAGACTGAGCCGAACTCGATGGTCAGGTGCTATACAGCACCCGACCACGGGTTCTGGCCAGCCAATCAGTGTAATGCCAGCAGCCAACATGGCTGCTGGCATTACACCGATGTCAGAGCCTCCCTGCACGTTTATTGGCTGCGCAGCAGCCGCAAAACGTGCGGGGAGGAGACCCGAACATGGCGGGCGAGCACATGCGGTACTCGTACGAGTACCGCCATGTGCCGAGCAAAGCGATGCTCGAGCCGATCCGAGCATCGGCCGAGCATGCTCGCTCAACACTAGCCATAACCAGTTTATGTATATAAGGGCAAGAAGTGGACTTTTTCAGCCTGTCCCTGCTCAAGCCATGAAGCACCTTACATCTCCCCAAAACAAGGAGTAGAAAAAAAACTGCACTAAAGTGTTTTAATGTACTTTAAATTAATAACACTATCACAACCACTATATTGAGAGTTTTATGAAAAAAGCACCATTTTCTACATAAGAGACTCCTGTCTGATCATGAAAACTGTAAAAGAGTTGCTAATGTGAATTTTATTGCTTTAATATATTTCAATGAGTAATATAGCTGTTTTAAAAGTGCTACTCATTTCCTTTTGGGAGATGCCAAGTGCTTCATTGCTTGAGCAAGGTCAGTCTGGAAACAACCCTCCCCCCCCACACACACCTTCTGCTTATCGTCAGATGTTGTGTTAAAACAGGCTGACCTCTTCAATCTCACTTATTTGTATGTATGCGTTACCATGAGCCCCCTTTGTCTCTCTTTAGCTCTGCATGAACATGGAAGTACTGTAATAGACATCCTCTGGAGAAAGCAGCTGGTGAACATAAACAGTAGACAAGGTCAGAGCAGAGACAACTTTCTCCACAAGTGCTACGGTTATTGACAGTGAGCTATTTTAAAGCAAGGATCCTTGAGTGTAAAATAACATAAGGGACATTATTTGCTCAGCATCTTTTGAAATCGACAGGACACTAATATTCTATTGGTACCCTCTTTCCTATAGTCATGTGTATCCTCAGGTTATCCAAACCTCAGATTAGAAATATGGAAGGTATGGTATTTAATATTTAGTCCAGCAAGTGCTAATTATAATCTTGTTAGGAAAATAGATTGAGGGAAGCATGATAATGTGTCTTGGAAGGAGATTGTATGCAGTAGAAAAACTGTGAGGGGAACAGAATACATGACTGGGGAACTGAAAATAATTAAGAACTGCAGTTGGGGATGGAGGTGGGCCTCTGATGGAACGTTCATCATTATTTTTATAATTACATATACATACACACTTTACATGTGGTTTCTTCTTTGTTCATTGAGCTCTGAAATTGATGTGCTAAAAGAAATTAAGTTAAGGACATCCTTCCAGATTGGCGTAACACATCTATATTAAACTTATTCAGTGAAGGCTGTGATTACCTTGGGAATCCAGTGTACGAGAGATAGCAAGCTTGTATGTCAATGCTGATAAGGTGACAAAAGAGAAATATTTTAGACCAAGGGTAGTCAACTCTGGTCCTTAGGAGCTACCAATAGTGCATGTTTCCAGCATATCCCAGCTTGAGCACAAGTGAACTAATCAATGGCTCATTCACTTTAATTGGTCTACCTGTGCTTAGAGATATACTGAAAACATACACTGTTGGTAGCTCTTAAGGACCAGAGTTGGCTACCTCTGTTCTAGAGAGTGTCTGCTACTAATGTGCACACCCATCACCTGTATAAATAGCATTTGTTTTGAACTGTAAAAGCTTTATTGCTGATAAATTAAAAAGTAGCATTAAACTGGCAATTCTCTTACCTTTGGCTCTATAATAATAACTGTAGATCATGTGAAACTCATCAACTTTGGACATATATTCAACAAAGCTGTACAGTACCACTGTTTACAATTAGACAATGGAAAGCCAACACTAAATTGTATGCAATCTCCACTGCGTTTACTGCTAAGAAATAGCCAGCTACGACTGGATAACATAAAGGTACTGATCCCTTTGGTCGACCAGTGAACAGGCTGTATATTGTTCAATTTCTCATTTGTTACACCAAGCTGAATGATTAAAGAGAAGCTGCGTGTTCTTGTATCTGGGATTTTAATACCTGGTGATTGCTTATGAATCATGTTCTGCTACATTCAGATGCTGCTTATTATAGATCACGCAATGCTACATTCTATTGGATCATCTAAGGGGTTTTGACAACATGGACACTCACCCACACAGATCTGTTGAGTCACATTTTAATTGCTGCTCTTTTCAATATTAATTCCACATAGATACACTCTTCTCTGCATTATTATAACTTATGTATGTGTGAAATTATGTTCAGTGACTTTTTTGGTGTATCCCATACTCTCTAAATTTAGCAGATTTGTGTGTGTAAAAGGCAGGTTATGCTAACAATAGTTCTTGTTCTTCTATGCACTTTAATATTGGACAGTGACCACTTGTGAGGGCTACATTGGCTCTAGATACACACACATTAGACAATTACATTGTATTAGTAGCCCATCTATAAAGATCATGCAGAACAAATGATGTGATTACATGTACTGGTAAATGCTGTGAATATGTATATGTATTAGATTAACCAGCATGCCAACTTTAAAACTTGTTTATTCAACTTGTTTATGGACGTCTATCATGTCCACACTTCAATGATCCATTGACGCACAAAGTACCTACTTTATTTATAATTTTAGCTTTCTTTTCTGTTTTCAATTTGGTTTCTAAAATGGCTTGTATATCTTTATATGCCACAGTATATTGTGTTACGAAAGACAGATGATGATTCTTATTTCTCTTTTTACTTTTCTAATCCCCACTTATATTTTGTTTTCTTAATATCTTCTGTCTCAAAACTACAACGGCAAACGGAAGGCCAGCTCGACGGCAAAGGATGTTAAGAATCACTTTGTTATATTACTCTACCTTTGGTCGTTAGATATGGGAACACAACAAATCGATTTAGCAGTACGGTTTCACTCTTAGAGGAACTAATACATGAGCTGAATAACATATCTGTGACATTATCAGCTTATGTGAGACCTGTAAAAAGGTGAAGATTCAGTCAGATTATAAGACAGGTACTAGCTATACTATAAAGGAACCAATGATGGACGATGTGGTGGAATCTGATTCTTCATTAACAAAAGACTAACAGACTGTCATAAAAGTAGAAATTATTTCTGAAAGAATTGTTCCTGTGCTATCAAACTTAAACAGTCTCTATGTTCTTCAAATCATTCAAGTTCTAGTAACCATAGAGAAGAAGTTGAAGAATTATATGAGGATTTATTAAACCTCTAAAAACAAGACAATTAC
Source organism: Rhinophrynus dorsalis (assembly GCA_037306005.1). Taxonomy (NCBI): domain Eukaryota; kingdom Metazoa; phylum Chordata; class Amphibia; order Anura; family Rhinophrynidae; genus Rhinophrynus; species Rhinophrynus dorsalis. Next base: position 238,958,407 of record CM074722.1, read on the forward strand.
CACTGCAGATTTATAATGGGAGATTTCAATGCGATCATTGTTAAGATCCAAAATGGTGAAAAATTGATCAGACCACATGGAACTAGAAAAGATGATAGAGGCAACCAAATGATTGAATTTGCAGAATAAAATTTGCACATCATGAATTAATTCTACAGGAAAAAGGCCCAGAGAAAATGGACTCTGAGAAGCCCTAACGGTAATACAAGTGAAATAAACATCATACTTGCAAATAATAAAATGATATTCACTGTCTGCTTAAATTGTTTTAATGTTGGAAGTGAGCAAAAATCAAAATTGACTGCAAGAAAGAAAGAAAATGGTCAAGATAAAAATGTGAAGATTGACACTAGCCAGCTATTGAAAAATCATAAGAATTTTACGTTAGCACTATCTAATTGCTTCAGACACAGACATTTCAACCCACAATGAAAACATTTTGGAGAGCATTGAGAACACTGTGCATGCCCTTGCACCTACTGTGAAACAAGAAAAAAACTCTGAATATCAAAGGAAACAGTTGCCATGATGCACAAAAAATGAAGCAACATTTATATAACCATATCAGATTCTTTATCATTCTCAACATCTTTATTAGATTCTCAATTTATTACATTTCTTTCTTTGCTAACTTGGCTAGTTTCTACAGTTGCATTTTTCACATTACTTTGATCTCCAAAATTATTCTTGTTAAGATGCTGCTTTATGGTTAATTTTCTGATGCATCTATCCATATCTACATAAAGTTAATATAAAATTAGGATATGTGGTCAAAATTCTAAACCTCTTTCTAAAAATTATATTTCTGTAGGTGTTTGGGTATGTTAAATACATTGAAAATATTTATAGTTCAGTGCCCAGTACAATTCTGCTTCTTTTTAAAACCCCCCAGACACACTTCTCCCCCTTCATTTTCTTCCCTCCCAATGGTTCTCTTGATACCTCCCCGATGATTCTCCCATTCTGCTTCTCTCAGATGTCTCAATATTGTATCGGTTAGATGTGGCCTGGTAAGAAACCCCATATGGTTTCAGAAGCAATTCCCTGAACAGCTTGAACCTACAGTTTTGGCAGTTGCTATGAAAACTCCAACTCTAAAACTGACTGAAATTTGTTCTCTAGCCATTTGCATTTCTGTGTGTCTATTAGTTCATGCAATTATTGCAACAGTGTTTATGTGAATGGATTTGAAGTGTAAAATAGAGCCAGAAATTAAATGGGTATCAACATATAATAAAATCAGTTAGTGGATGATTCTTCATGACCACCCTGCATAACACATATCCTCGTTTTGTTGGCTTTGTTTGCTTTGAGAAAGCAGCTTTACTGCTGTGAAACGCGTAAGCATTTAAGCCCACAATTTTTTTTATTGTTTTTATTTATATTTGGAGAATTAATTAAAAGTTTTATTATTATCTGGAACAGCCGTCTGTTTGTGTTTACTGAGCTGTGTGTTGCTGATCGCCAGCCCTCAGAGTGGAGACGGATGTAACTTCTCCACAAGCCTGTATGTCACATTGACTGGTATCAGCCTTCTGACCATTCTGAAATGTGAGAGCAACCATTTATATTTATTATCTCCATTTGTGTGAATTTTATTACACTATTGGGTGCTCCTGTTTTTTTCCTTTTTTTGTTTCTATGATATTCCTATGAGTTCAAGACGCTCAGGGGGAGCGTGTTCTGCTGGTGGAAGTACCATCATTGATACTGCGTCTGAGGGAAGTTAGAATCCTCAGCTGCTAATTTGCTGGAATTGGTGTATACCTTTGTCCAGCCATTATTCTTGTGAGTACCCACCCGTTGGTGTTGGTCATTTAATCATCTATTGATCGAGCACAGGGGTGCTTGTGGTCTATCTACCCCCTCCTTTTTCTACATATATGTGATGAACATTTTGGAGTTCTATTTTGGATGGCGTGGAGACCACCTACAAGGCTCGGAAAAAAAGTGAACAACTATTAGAACCTTATTGAAAAACATATTTAAATTACCTATTGGTTTAAAAAGTCAAACTGCTGAACATATTCCCTCTCATATTTCACCTTAGTTGACTAAAGGGAACTAAGATACTAACAGCACTTTAGGATTGAGACATGCTTATTGTAGTTATTCCATGAAAAGAAGCCAGCATATGACCAATCATATTTCAGCTATTATTAGTATTATTACCGTATTTGTTTAGAGCACTAGCATATCCTGCAGTGCTATAAAACAGATAAACATATTGTAAATACAGTAACAATAGCAATTCTAAACAACATTATTTTCCTTTCTTTAGCACCAGTATATTCCACAGATCTGTGCAAATTAAGGCAAGAAAATACAATAAAATACAGAACTTGATGGACACAAATACTAGTTTGGGCCCTAATCACAAGAGTTTACACTACAGAGGGTGAGGGAACAAGAGAGTCATAGGCTGAAAGTAGAGAGCAAAGTTAAATGAGTTGAACCCACAATAGTGATGTAACTAATGAGTTAAGGAAAATGTTTGTGGAAAAAAAATAGGTTTTCAAGGTGCTCTTAAAGCTAATAAAGTCTAGTGAAAGTATAATATGACATGTTCGTAAGTTGTATAGCTGACTTGCAGCTCTGGAGGAGTTTTGTAAATCGTGGTTATGCGGGTAGATGAGAGTCGTAGGTCATGTGAAAAGTGCTAGAATAGGCTAGAAGAAAATGCGTGGAGGAGCAGACTTTGGGAGCCAGTGTAGTGGCTTGCAAAGCGTGGGAGATACCGAGGATCAACAGGTTAGACAGATAAGTCTAGCAGCACTAACGTGGAGAGAGGTGGGTTTTTTGGAATAAGCAGCTTACAATAATCAAGATGAGAATCATTAATAAGTGAATGAGAGTTTTGGTGGCATCTTGATGTTTCTAAAAATAAAAATCTACGCACTTGAGAAGCAGAAATAAAAATGTTATTTACTTAAATTGGAGCATTGTAGGCATCACACTGTTAAAGAAATATCTAAGAGTACTTGGGGGCATGCAACTTGGCTATAGTGATCAGTGTAAAACAGAAGCAAATTAAATACTATTGTGTGTAAAAGGGAGCATTATTTTGGCCACTGTACCAATCTTTTTTAAAAATGTGGTTCTAGAAATGAAAATAGTACAGAAAGAGAACCACAATTGATAAAGAAATTGAGATAAATAACCGGTCAGATGTGTTACTTTCTAGAAAAACAGCATTTAAGGGGGGTTCTGATTATATTGTACAAGTTCAAGTTCTTTGAGAAACTTTACATCCAAAGACCTGAAAAAAATGAGTAGATTATACCACTTAAAGTGTTAGTAATGTCTAAAAAAACTTTTTGCATTTAGAAGAGCTTAAAAAGCTGATCTAAATGCAAAAAACAGTATCTCTCAAACCGCTATGGTTTAAGAGATACGGGCGTTTAAAGTTTAAATTTCTCCTACTGACAGCTGTAAAGCTGTCAGCAGGAGATCCGTGTCGGTCGACATGGTGGCGCTTGAGAAGTGCCGGGATCTCGTTACTTACACAGAATTCCTTTATTGGAATGGTCTAAAACGTGTGCCTGAACACTAGGCACACGTTTTAGACCATTCCAATGAAGGGATTCCGTGTAAGTAACGAGATCCCGGCACTTCTCAAGCACCACAGTGTCGACCGACACGGATCTCCTGCTGACAGCTTTACAGCTGTCAATAGGAGAAATCAAACTTTAAACGCCCGTATCTCTTAAACTATAGCGGTTTGAGAGATACATTTTTTTGCATTTAGATCAGCTTTTTGAGCTCTTCTAAATGCAAAAAAAGTTTTTTTTAGACATTACTGTCACTTTAAGAAAAGACAAATGCAGATTTCAGCTTGAATTTTTTTTTCAGGGGGGTATAAACATCAAGGGCTGATACAATAAGTTTTTAAACAGATTAATGCTGGATGTGATGTTGGCTGCTACATCACATTTGATGCACTTTTTTTTCTACAAGACAGCATTACATTATTTGTCCATAGATAAAACAGGAGGATGATCTAGAGTTTGGACTTATTATGAGTTTGCCTTTCTTAAAGGGATAGTAATACTTGCAAATTACTAATCCCCATATTGTAGCTTTGTTAAAAAGAAACTTATTGCCCCCAGTGTCATCTCTGAAACCCTTATGGTCTGAGAGATGATAGAGCTCAAAATTCCCCCCTACCTCCCCCCTTCCCTGACTGAACGCCGACTGCAGGGATAGCCGGTATTACTTGCATCAGGCGGCTCTGCAGCATTGCCGAGATTGCGTTTATAAAAAAAGAAATCTTTCATTAAAATGGTCTTCTACGTGTGCTTGCAAACCAAGCACACATAGAAGACCGTTTCAGTGAAATAATTATTTTTTATAACCGCAATCACGGCTCAGCTGCAGAGCCGCCTGATGCACATAAGACTGTCGTACGACAGCTTCCCCTGCAGTCAGCGTTCAGTCAGGGAAGGGGGAGGGAGGGGGGAACTTTGAGCACTATCATCTCTCAAACCATAAGGGTCTGAGAGATGACACTGGGGGCAATAAGTTTCTTTTTAACAAAGCTACAGTATGGGGATTACTAATTTTCACGTATTACTATCCCTTTAAGATGGTTTGACAAATGTTTAACCTGATGAATTTCTCTTTTTTGTTTAGCCTAACTACTGTGCATAACTATTAAGAGAGAGTAACATGAAAGAAAGTTGAACTAAGAAAGAACAAGAAAATGAAGAAAATACCGCACGTATAGTTGAAATGTTAAAACCAGCTTTTATTTGAAGACATCAAAACGTGCACCACATGGAAACGAACATCTTGCGCTTTTCCCACATATGTGCTTAAAGTGGATCTATCGTCTCTACAAAAGTTATGCTTATTATGTAGAGGATATATACATAAAGATGAAAAAGTTATTGAATAAAAAAAAAAAAAAGCCATTTGTGTTAAACCGATAGTTTATAGAGTGCCCTGCACTATACTTCCTCCTACACTTCCATTGCCTCAGATTATGGCTCTGCCCCTTCTCCCTTCCCATTTCCCAACCTCCTCCAGTGACGGAGGCGGTCTGTCTGTAAGCTGGAGCGATTTTATTGGCTAGATATCGATCTCTTCCAATGAGATCGCTCCAGCTTACAGGCAGAACCCTCCGTCACTGGAGGAGGCTGGGTAGTGGGAAGGGAGAAGGGGCAGTGCGGCAATGGAAGTTTATGAGGAAGTAGGGTGCAAGGCACTCTATAAACTATCGGTTTAACACACTTATTAATTAAAAAAAAAAAAAAAAAAAAACACGTTTTCACCCTTATGTATATATCTTCTACATAATTAGCAAAACGTTTGTAGAGGCGATAGATCCACTTTGATCATAGACGTAAATCACCCTCACTAAACCGTAGCTTTGTAAAGGAAATGACGTGAAGTATTAAATTGAGATAACATGAATGGGAGATTGAAATTAACTCTCTACCATGCATGTCCCAATATAAAGTGATACAACTCAAGAGTACTCTTGTGACAATTACAGAAGAAAATCACCACGTCTAAACATGAACAAAATCTATGTTTCATCAACAAAATATAAACATAAATGAATTTACTCTATTGTGATCAAAAGAAAAAAAAGACATAAATTGACCAAAAGATCAAAAAGCGCTAAACTTATGCATAAGAGAGGAAGTGTAAGGTTAAACAAAGTATGAAACATCAAACTCTTTGTTTAAACCTTTAGATTTCCTGGTAACAAAAGTTAAAATCCACTAAACTTCTCTTTGTGATAATAATCTCTCTCTATCACCCCCTCTCAAGGGTAAATTAACCCATTAAATACCCATGACTTGAAAATATTCTAGATTTAATTTATGTAACTGACAAAAATGTTGAGAGACTCCTGTTATTAATTCGCCACATCTGATGTTACTAATGTGTTCCCTCACACGCTCTCATAAAGACCTCTGTTTTACCTACATACTGTAAATTACAGAATGCACAGGTTATCAAATATATAATACATTTTGTCCTACAATTAATATATTGTTTTAAATCCTATTTCAATGTAGTGTTACTTGATTCAAAATATTTTACTGGGGTAACCCACTGATAACAATGACACCTATTGCTCCCACACTGATACATGCCTACAGTCTGTAACAAGTAGTGGTTTCCTGTGATTTTTTTCCCCCTTAAACATACTTGGAGCCAGATGATTCGCACTGGCTGCAGACTTCTATCTACCATGAGACTGGGTATATGTTTTTTTAACAATGGAAACAATCTGCTTAAAGGGATAGTAATACTTAATTTTAACTTTATTTTATTTTGTAGGCATTAAAAAAACATGAAGAATGATATAAGTCTTATCTCTCAAACCTTTATGGTTTAAGAGATATTCACAAGCAAAGTTTCCCCCTCCCGCCCCTTTTTCCTAGCGTAAGCCATCTCTTCTCAGATGGGGAATCTGGTTGTAAGACCAGACAGATAACAGCAGGGGACAATCTTCTTACAATGAAAGCCCTACCCCCCTTGATAAGCTTTTCAGCTTTTTCCCTTATCTTAATTGAAGATTGTCCCTCTCTGTAGTCTACCTGGGCACCTCTCTTCTGCTCTGGCTGAGTAGTGTTGCATCAGTAAAAGGGGCGGGAGGGGGACACTTTGTCATTGAATTACTCTTGAACTATAACTCTGACAGAATTGAAATAACACTCTCCAAAATCCAAATATTATGATGATTAATTAGAGCTGCTTTTATTATGAAACATTACTATCCCTTTAATTATGTTTTCTGTTCTGTTCACACCCGTAATAGAAAGCTGCAAAATTATCAGAACAAAACATGGCAGATTTCTGATGCAGAATGCACGGGTGAACAGAAAATAAGAGACAAAAAAAAAAAAAGAAGAAGAAGAGTAGAAGACTGAAAGAAATTTGAGAAATCAACTTAACGTTTTAGGACCCAGTGAAGAGCTGAATGTACATAGTTACAATTCAAAAACATCTATTATATCAGAGCCAAAGTAAAGGTTTAGGAGCCCAAGTCATTAATATTTTGTATCTCTGGCATTCAGTTAAGAAAGAATATGTAAAGGATATTTACTGAAGAAGATATCTGCAAATTTCTTGATACAAACTGTCGAACCCCTAAAGGACCAGAAGCGTGAGCAACACATTGATAAACAATGCATTGCACACGCCTCTGGTCCTCAAAGGGTTAATGCCTTGAATGCTAGATGCGTCTCAAACCCATAAAATCTAATATAATTTTACATTTAACTTGCCTGTCCTTTTCGACTGGTGTCACTGCAATCCTTGGAAGAGGAATCAATGGTAATGTTGTAGGCCTGTGGATGTAGTCAGGAGTCCAGGCTCTTCTAACCTGCCTCTGATGTAATGGTGGTAACTGGAGTGTCCCTGGGCAGAATCTTTTCCCTTTCCACAGATCTATCCCCATGTTGTATCCATAGGAGCTATAGGACTTGCTCAGACAACACTCAGAGAAACCCTGTGCATTCTGAAAATATATATGTTACAACAATTTTAGTAATAATATTTTTAAAACTGGGAAATAATAGAAATGCTTGGTGAATATTTTGAATTGGACTGTATAAATGTCTATGACAACTAAAAACAAAAACATTGAAGCCATTTATTAAATTATGGCCCAACTAAGAAAAATGGCGATTTGATATCTGCCTGTTATATCCTTTCGCACAATATTTTCCTATATTGTTCTAAGCTAAAAAAGTTTAAGAAAACTATCCACAGTATCTGCTAACAGCCTCCCAAGATAAGTAATTCCACATTCTTTCTGCCCACCATGGCGTGACAGGACCATCGTGGGTAAACATCCCTTAAGGACCAATTATGGTCCTGGCACATCATGGAATTTAGAAGTCCCCAAGAGGGCTTGTACCCCTGAATATGATATACTTAAAATAAAAAAAAATGTTCTGTGTTCCTTTACTGCATGACTGGTCGTTAAGGGGTTAATGTAAAAAAAAAAAAAAAAAAAAAAAAAAAAAAAAAAAAAAAACACACACAGCTTCTCACTTTTGTTCTAGTCAAATGTACCTTTCCTCTATTATTAAAGGATGCCCACTCTCTATATCTTTTCCAGTCCAACAAGTCCTTCTAAATGTTCTATATTCTAAATGAAATCTTTCAAAGGATTTATAAAACAAGGTAGGATTATAGTCCAGTCCTGTCAATATATTCCACTTTTTATACATGATAGAGCCCCATTGGCTTTTTCAACAGCTGAGTGTCTCTGCATACTGTTGTTTAGTCTATTAAGTACTCCTAAATCCTTCTAAACAAGAATTTCCCATTTAGTGTTTATATAGCATAGCATGCTTGTTTCTGCAACTTAAAATGCATAATCTTACATTCTTCTATATTAAACTTCATCTGCTACTTATCTGTCCATTAACTCAGGTTTATCTGAGTTCTTCTGCATAGAAAACCACAAAAAAATTCTGTACTGAGACACTACATTCAAGATCATTAATAAACAATTTATAGATATCAGACCAGGACTGAATCCCGAGGCACTCCACTTAAAACTTCAGACCAGGGGAGTCCACCAAAATGTACTGGGGTGGGGGGGGGCAAAGCCATAATTTGACCCAAAGCCAGCCTGCTCAGCCCCTATGTTTAAATGGAGGAGGCAAGTGTGTGTGTGGGGGGGGGCAGTGCCCACCCACCACCCTCCGAACGCCCATGATTCAGTCCAGCTTAAAAACGTTTCAGTTAAAATAAGTCTCTGTGTTCTATCATTTATCCCATTTTATATTCATGCCCAGGTATTGTCTCCCAAGCTGATCACTTTCAATTTATGCATTAATCTCTTGTGAAGCACGCCATCAAAGGTTTAATGAAATCCAAGTATACCATGTCCACAGCTATACCCTTGTCCATGTCATCAACCCTTTTATAGAATAAAAGCAAAAATATTTTTGACATTATCTATTCTACATAATAATGAGATGACTGTTCACATCCTAAAAGCTGTCTGTTAATAACCCGTTTAGTGTCTTACCAAGTCTGGAAGACAAACTTACAGGCCTGTATTGTCCAGGTATGGATAATGAACCCTTTCAGAATAATGTTACTAAATATGCTTTCCTCCAATCAAAGGGCCCTATGTCTGAGGAGGGTGAATCAAATATTTAGAATAATGGTCTTGCTATTCCTGAGCAATACTTCCTATGTACACTTGGATGCATGCCATCCGGTCCACATTTTTTTTTTTTTTTCACCTTAACCTTTTCCAATTTCTTTTGGACCTTGTCCTTTGTAATACATATGTAAGGAGAAGAAATGTGTTTCTCTGTTTGCACAAAGCATGCCATTGTTGCTTTCTTTGCACATGCAGGAGAAAATATATATATATATTTTTTTTAATGTCAGTCATAGCCTTACACTCCCTGAATAATTGATTCACCTGCCTCAGTTTTAAGCATAATATCAACCTTTATCTTGTTTTGCTTTATTTACTTGTTGATTGTGTGTAGCATTTAATTATTTTTAATTGCTCATTTGTAGATTTTATAGCATTCTGTATTTTATTATAAATAAACTTTATTGAAAAGAACATACAAAAAGTAGTGATGTCTTACAGTATCACTCAAGGAGACAAAAAACTCTGAATGATGCATATCTACATGTTACAAAATAGGGTCACATCTATGACAGTGCACATTTTCATAACAGGAATACAAGGACACATTACTATATGGAATATGGAGTACCAAAGTAATCCATCAAACTGTGAGAAGGCACTGAGAAGATATAAAAGGGAGGCAATAACATAGGAAACGCAAGGAGGAGGAGATGAAGTAAGAATAATTTATGTCCCAAAATACAGTTTCAACAATTAATTTCTGTTGCTACACTTAGGAACAGCTGGAGAAAATACTTTCAAGAATTCCATGAGGCAGCAATTATTAGCAAAAGCTGTTTCAGAGCCTGACATGAGCATATTAGTTGTGGTGACATTATTTATAATCTGCTTATCCAAGAGATAAAAAGTTTGTGCTAAATAGACAGGCCTGACCTGTGATCTGAGTCATGAGTCAGATACAAAGATATTTTATCCTTTGCATATTCTAAAGGTGAGGATAGCTGTTTTGGCATTTTTAGTGTTTTAGGGTTGTTTATATTTTTAATGGAAATTTATTTTATACTGGGATACTAGACACCATTGGTTCAAAGACCTAATAGGCCTGGAAGAAGAGAGTGAGAGGAATGAGTTAGAAAAGTTAAGATATCTGCAAAAGAGGATGGTATAAAGGTCTTCATACAGGGCTGGATTTACATCTCAGGAGCCTGTAGGCACAGAAATCTGAAGCGCCCCCCCCCCCCGACAATGCTCCTAATCTCCCCATTGCCCCCCATCAGCTCCATATTGCCCCCATCATCTCTACATTGCCCTCATCAGCTCCAACTTGCCCCCATCAGCTCCAGCTAGCCTCCCATCAGCTCCAACTAGCCTCCAATCATCTCCATATTGCCCCCATGATCATCTCCATGTTGCCCCTCACAGTGCCCCCATGATCATCTCCATATTGCCCCTCACAGTGCCATCATCTCCATATCCCCTCACATTGCCCTCATCATCTCCATATTGCCCTTCACATTGCCCCCATGATCATTTCCATATTGCCCCTCACATTGCCCCCATGATCATCTCCATATTGCCCCTCACATTGCCCCCATGATCATCTCCATATTGCCCCTCACAGTGCCCCCATCATCTCCATATTGACCCCCGTGTCCGTTTCCTACCCTGGAGAGGAGAGGTCTGTCTGTGCCTCCTCCTTCTGCACAGTCCTGTAGATGCTGGAGCTCCCATGCGGTTTTCTCTTCAGTAATGCAGAGCGCTGGGCGATGATGTAATCTCCCAGAGCCCTGCATTACTAAAGAGCCGACTAGGGAACTCACAGCAGCTACAGGTCTGTGCCATGTTGTTGCAGGCCACGGGCACCAAGCAGGGAATTCGAATGACAGGCGCTCCTCTGTGGGGTGCGCCTGTAGGCAGATGCCTACTCTGCCTAAATACAAATCCGGCCCTGTCTTCATACCTAGAGAGAGACCGTTTAGGCAGTGGATAAACTTATGAGGCAAAGTAGGGGTTCCAGAGAAGAATTATTTGTAGATTTTTTAAGTGATGCATCTGACCCTTCTTCCTCCCCATTTGCATCTGAATCTCTTTGTTTAAGCTTAATGTGTTCCTCTTGTATTTTCCCCAGTTGTATAATGAAGTTGTAAATTTAACCAAAAGCATTTTTAACAAATTCTATTTTTATTCTGTATTTATGTAATTGAAAAGGATATCCCTTTGGATGCTTTCTAACACTGCATCTAACATGGTAAAATTGGCCTTTAAAAGGTGGATTGTAAAACCTGATGGCAATTAATACATTTTCCAGCTTTTTGTAGTCTAGTCGTTTACTCAGCCACTGAAATCTGTATTAAAAAAGGTCAGGTTAAGGTAGCAGGACGAGCCCCAAATGTCACTTTCTATGCATAATGCGTTAAAGAATTCTGCAACCATATGCATTCTTAGAGAGAAAAACATGTCAACATATTTTTTTTTCACCACATCAACTGAAGCACCAGTTCTTAGGCTATATTGCCAAATCTAAAGAATAAACCTATACAAAATAAAAAAATAGACCTTACATCATCTTCTGCTGTAACTGTCATCACACTTCTGCTCTTCTTCATTGTAAATTCTGTGTAATCTTCATGCAGATATAAATTCCAGTTTAAGTTTTGTGGAACCTAAAAATACATAAATAATAAAAATAATACATTATACACAATACTTTTGTCAGTGGGTTATTGATAACCAGACACAGATCATCTCAAAATATTACATTGGACCCATTACCCAAATATAAGCTCAGTTAACTTTAAAAATAATGAAAAAATAATTTTAAAAAATACCATTCTATTGTGATAACCATTAGTCTGTAATATAAACAGTTTTTGAGAAATCAACCTTTGTTGGTGGCAGAGTGTGGTCCTTTATGATAATGAATTGCTGTGTTGGACCAATATTACCCCACAGTGCTATAAATTAATCTAGACAGAGCCAACACTGGGGGTATTTCTAATTGCAAGACATTTGACCTCAAACAAGATTAATTGACAATCTATGCATGGAATTAAAGTGCCTTACTGTACCATTAATATATCATTTCTCAAAAACTGATTTTACAGAAAAATGGCTAATAAAGCAGACAGGCAAATTTTAATTTTCTATAACACAAACTAAACTTATCTTTAGGTGATATTTCTAATTAAAGTTGACCTAACCATTGCCTTGTCATATTAACATGAAACCTTTAAGAGTTACAATAAATAATTGCTGAATATCTGTAATCTAATTACTTACAAGATCCAGGTCATCATGATGAAGATAATAAAAAATGTGTTTGTCAATATTTATTTTATACATTATGAATGTGATCTACAAAGGTGTGACAATGTAGCTTATAGGAATGAAACAAATAAATACATAAATAGATACAGCAAGCTTATATATAAGAGCCATCTTGTTTGATTGGATTCAACCATAGATGATTATATAAGGAAATAAATGAAGGATACATGAACGTGACAGGCCTTCATAAGCAATATACCACACCATGGGAGAAGATTAATGAAGACTTAGGGAGGATGAATCTCCTATATTCATGAAATTCAAACACAGAGTCAGTTTGAAGCAGAGGGAATATTAAAGCATTTCAACATTGATTTAATATGAGTCTAATATAACGTCTTGGACGGACTCACTCTAAATAGTTGGACCCACTCTCCAGGACATTTGTTGACAAATGAAACCATGACTAATTGGGCAAAATGGGAGATATGGGGAAAAATAGAAGAAGGAATAAGTAATCTGTCAAGGCGCTCAATAAAAACCCTGCCTTAGGGGTGGACACTGAATGCTTCTGAATACTTTATCACCACTGTCATGCTGTGATCTCTGGAAACTTGGTCAGTGACTGATACTGTCACTCTGATACTGTCAACGAGCTGGGCAAGACTGGTAACAGGTTGCTTCATCATTGTGGTGTGCAAAAAGTGGGTCTCCAACACCAGCTAAAAAGCCACAGGGTGCCCACCAACTGATGTATGTATGAAAGTTGATTTGCCTCACCCTTCCTGTTCTTCGGCTGCTGCTGGGAGAGAGGAAGTGGCAGCAATGAAGATCTACACATGTAGAAAGGAAAGACAAACACATACCAGTGTGAAAGGTTGAAACGTTATACCTGAATGCTGCAATTTAACCCCTTGAATGCTAGAGAGCAATAAATGAATAACATAACATACAAGCAGATAAAAGAAATTAAAGGTTAAAAAAATGTCCTGAAGTACATATAGAAATGTTTTAATATGCATCTATTTATATATAAAGATAATAATTGATGGATATATTGTTGGGGGTACATGGGGAGACTAGTTGAGAGCAGATTTTCTACAAAACAAGAGGTTTGAGCAGGAGAGAGAAAGATCGAAACAGAGAGAGTGAGAGTGTGAGAGAGCACAAGAGCGAGAGCAAAGAGAAAAAAAAGCACAAGTGAAAGAAAACAGGAACGAGTGCACAAGAGATTAAGTGTGCAAGAGAGAAAAAGCGAACCAGCGGAAAAAAGTGAGAGAGAAAACGTGAAAGGAAAAGAGAGAAAGGGAGAGAAAGCAGGAGAGAGCGAGTGAAAGAGTGCACAGCAGAGATAATGGGGGGAGAGAGAGTGCAAGAGAAAAAAAAGAAGAGCTCAATGGAGAGAGGATAAGAGAGCAAGAGAGAAAGCAAGAGTGAAAGAGCTCATCAGAGAGTTAGCAGGAGAGAGAGTGCAAGAGAAAAAGAGAAAGAAAGTGAGAGAAAAAAGGGTGCAGGGAGAGAGCTCAAGAGAGTGCGCGAGAGAGAGCAAAAAAGAAAATAAATAAAGTGGTTTGCTGGTGAGCACAAAATGGACAACAGAAGAAGCTGGGAGGCTGCTGCTATTGATTCAGAGGTGGAGGAATCAAGCAGTCCAATTCCTTTTACACAAGTAATCCCCATCCCTCCAACAATTTCCCTTGGGATCTGGGAAGTATAAAAAGGGGGTCATTGGACAGCAGTATCACAAGTCAGCTGTCTGTGCCTGCTGCAGTCAGTGTGCCTTCTAAGGTGATAGCAAAGTGTGACAACAGGGAACCCTCTGTCACACATCATCACTAAGTAGTCTTAGAGAGCAGCAAGGGACTGATAAGGATTGTGATAGGAGTGAGGGTGGTAGAGCAGCTAGTGTTCAAAAGTGTTCTTGGCAGAAAGTGAAACCCTCTTCCCAAAAATGGAAATTGAGTGATGCTGTCACTGTGCCTCTTGTCCCTCCCGAAGAGCACAAAAAAGTGTGAGAATATCCCACAGAGAGACATGTGGAACATCCACCAGCCTGGAGGTCAAAGAAGATGTTAACACTTACGTTGTCTAGGTATCACGGTGCCCGTGATTCTGCGTCTGGGCGACATTGCTACTTACGGGTTTACCATTGCATGACTCTTATTGGCTATTGGGCTCTGGCTCCTCCCAGGATTTGCCTTTTTAAACTCTTTCCTGTCATCCTTTCTGCTCCCTTTCGTGGTGTACCTGTGCCTAGCGTATGAGTCTGCTTGTTCCTGTTCCGTGTATGATCCGGCTCGCCTGACTACGCTCCTGTGTTCCTGACGCTCCTGTGTTCCGATTCTGTTGCTGACTAGGACTGGCTGACTAGCTCCGTGTGTACCGACCTGGCTTGGCTGAGTATCCGATTCCATTACTGAAGAGGACTGGATGACTACCTCCATGTATACCGACCTGGCTTGGCTGAGTATCAGATTCCGGTGCTGACTAGGACTGACTGACTACCCCGTGTGTACAGATTTGGCAGTGCTGGCTTCTGATCTATCAGGGTGCGTACCCTGTGTTCTATTCCACTGACTCTCACTTTCGAATACCGATACAGCACCTGCCTGGCCTGTTGATCCCCTAAGTCACCAGGGGTCTGTGCTGTGAGAATCTGGTCACTTACCAGTATTGTGCTGCCTCCGCTAACTCTAGCGTTCTAGGGATTGGTCACTGCCAGTGTCCTGTCTGTGCTGCCTCCGCTACCCCTAGTGTTCTAGGGATTTGGTCCTTCCAGTGTTCTGTCTGTATTGCCTCCGCCATCCCTAGCCTCCTAGGGAGTTGCCCTGCACTTACCCATCGCCATATCTCACCTTGTTGCGGTGTGGGACTGTTGTGGTTCTTCTTGTTCCTGTACCTGTCCACGGATCAAGCCAACAGAGGCCTATCATTTATTACCAACTGTGATTTCTCCGTCCATCCTGACCTGCATCAGATTTGGAAAGTACTAAGGTACAGATCTCATCTGGACCTGAGTAGTGTGATTGTTTTCTATTTACTTTCAATAAAGCTTTTAACCTTACCTAACTGTCTGAGTGTTCTTACAAAACCGTGATACTAGGGTCCAAGTGTTAGAAGATATCCTGATTGTCCCCCTGGCACCCTCAACATCCTCTTCGACCTATTCCTTTGCCTCAGTTACCTCCCCCAATAGCTGATAGAGTTTGTAGATGTCAGTATCTTGCAGTATGTGTCCACCCATTATAAATTGTGGGGTGCACTGACCACACATGGCAAAGTGGTGGAGTGTAAGCAAATGCAGGGTACCTGGGAACATCTGCAGACATTCCATCCTGCTGAATGTGCCATGCTAGTGGCAGGGAGGATTATTTGTTTTTTATTAAGTCTTGACAACCACAAAGACCACCTAATGACTTTTACTTAGCAGAGTGATCAAAACACCATAGTTATAGCAGCCCCTAATTTCTTGGGGATTGTTTAATATTGCTGACATAAATGTTAAGGTAGTGGTTATATCTGTGCTTATTCCTTAATATAGAGCAGATGTGTCAAGTTTGATTTTTACCAGTCCTTCCTCTATTTCACAAGTTACACACGCACACACACACTGCAGTGCTGACGATAACTGCACAGTTCCTTCCTGCTCTCAAGTGAAATAATAATATGCCAAAACACACATGATTTTAGAGGTGGCGCTGGAGGAGTAACCTAATTGACAAGCTTCTTATAACCATATGTACCTGAAGTGGTGGGGGCTTATTCTGGTAATGCTGCTGCCTCAGAGACAAGTAGAATCATCATAGTTCCACCACCTGTCTCATTTCACTGCTGATGATCTCATTGCCATACAAAAGCCTAATCCCACTAATGCTTAGACAACTCAGTAGCAAATGCCAGAATGTCACTAGTAAGTGTCACTTGTTGGTAGTTTGCCAATACCATTTAGCAAAGGATGGGTGAGCTAAGGGGAACTCCACAGCGGCTCAGAACCTCCCCCACTTTTTTTTTGCCCTAAAAAGGCAAATATATATCTTTAAATCTAAGCTCTCATGGAGTTTTTGTACAAATAAAGAACAAATACTCATAGAAAATATAAAATAATGATGTTTAAAATATACACTATTAATTATATACTTTATTTTTATGCACAAATGACTTGAATCATAGGTATGATTAAAACGAATAAGATGTTGCAGGATATCAAGCAGTGTTGTTCCAGTGTTTTGCTTCTATCAAGGTTTTATGTCTTGGTAATAAAGTTCAGTTACCTTTTATTCGCTGTTGTGCTGATACAGTCATTTGTGCCTATGGATTTATTGGATGGAGAGTTTCCATGCATCATGCACCAGCGTTGAATGATTATATTCTTCAGCATTGGTCGTTTCATGCTGCCTGGGTGAGTGAAGTGTTACATCAGCAAAAGGGGTGGGAGGGGAATACTTTATCATTCAATTACTCTCAGACAAGCCAGGTCATACACAGTTCAGGTAGTCAACCAGAGCCATAGGTCTGCACCAGATTGGGTGCCCACTATCTAAGGATAAGGAAGGAGAAGTCATACAGATCCACAGGTCAGCACCAGATTGGATGGTCAGACAAACCAGGTCATACACAGAGCCCAAGGAAACAGAACTGTATTGTACAACAACTCAAGGGCAACCGAGTCAGAACTCAATCTGCCCTTTAAACCCCTCCTCAGGAAGTAGGTAGGAGAAGCAGCTCAGAAGGAGGAAGTAGGTAGGAGGAGACTACAGGAAGCAACACATAAAATAGAGGCCTGCTACATACTAAAGCCTTGTGTCTGCAGATGACGCATCTGCTCTGATGCGTTCAACCACTTGCCATATTCCTGCAACCGTCCATGCGGCATGGATGACAGCGGATGCCCAAGGCGTCATTTAGTCGCCTGAAGCGGTGGCGCTGGAACCAAGGTAAGCTGTGACAACCAGCAATTATACCTGGGAACGATCAAACAGATCTGACCCTGTGATATCTGAAATATTAATCCATAAAATGTCCCCAAAAGCATAGATTCTGGGTGATAGACCTCTGCTTGCGCCAATCAATCTCTGTTCAAAAAACACTTCACATTATACAATTTGGAGATTTAATTGCCTTAACTCATACAAGGCAAATAGGACTTCTCCCTCAACCTTTCTGGTTGAAATGGCACCAATTTAGAGAATAAAAAGCAGTTAAGTGGTGCAGATCATATAGTGGTTAACACTGTGCTCTCATATGCAGAGAATTTTGTCCTTTACTCTTAGACCCTGAGATTTAGGCCACAACCCTGAGAGTTCCCAAGTATGCCTGTAATTTTATAAGTGACCTCCAAATAAAAAGGTATGTATTTTTTGCAGACAATTTTAATGACTCTAAAATGGTTGAAATTCCATGTCAAATTAGCAGGAACAATCCGAATACCCCTGCCCCAGACAACCACTCTTGGATTACAGTGGCCAGATAAGATACCATTTTATTTACCTTCACTGGCTATTATTTAACATCTTGAATGCTAGAAAGGGCTCCAACACATTAATAAACAATGCTTTGAAAACCTCTGTAGAAGTCATGGGGCTAAAAGCTTTATTTTTTTGTGCATCTCTGTTATGGGTTAAACTTTTGAGTGCCAGATGGGTTAGCAACGCATTGCAATTGTGTACTCTTCTGGCACTTAAAGGGTTAAGGGTATTTTCTGTGCAGGGTGTGATCCTGAGGGAAATGGAAGTGTGCGGACCTGGGAGGGTTTAGGGTGCCTAAAATGCCCTACCTGGGGTGCCTCGTTTTTAACATTTTATTCCACAAACGTAAAATAAAAGCATTTAGGACAGAACAACCCAAAAGGAGAAATAAGACCTAATTTGTAGTTTTCTGCCAATGTAAAGGAAAGGGATTTGAAAGGTCTCAGCCAACTGGCAAAAAATTTTTTATCTTGGAGGCTCTGGGAGGGTGTATGAATTGACCAGCACAGTTCATTTTCTGCTCTTGGACATATGAAGAAAAATACTGTGGTTTACTAGAGCGTAAGAACACTGATATCTTGTCTTTGGACTACAGTATCGAGCACTGGTTAATGAGGGCTGCAAGTTCAGAGCCTTCTGCTTCATTCCCTGGAGAGAACACAAGGATTAAATTACCAGTTCATGGTACGTGGGAAAATGAGATTTCCCTTTAAGTATTTGAGATTAAAGCCTTATAAATCTGTATTAAGACTGATCTTGCAAACACTAGGGAATATGGATTAACTCTGCACAATGGAGAGAAAAAACTGCATCAATGTATCAGATTTACATTAAAAGTTGGAGGTTTAGGTCATGATCATCTCAGCCCCAAGACCATGGAATCCAAATTATTTATTTATTTGGATGGGGGGGTGCGATATGGGAAAAAAACAGAATATATATTATATATATATAAAAAATCACAAACAGATTAAGCATTGCATAAAATTTATTATTCAAATGCACTATAGAGAAATAAAGTTATCCAATTCCTATGTTATTGTATGGTGTGTTTAAGTGTCTAGACCCTTATAAAAAGATTTAACTGACAGCTAGAAATTCAAGGGACTAAATGCTGTAGCAATATCCACCAAGGGAGCATTTCTAGAATAAACCAACTGCATCATAGGGGTATATTCAAATATAATATAATATTGATGTGGGTACTTGATGGACGGAGTGTCAGAGAGATATGCAATGCATCGCACACCTATCTGGTACTCAGATGTGTTTTGTTTGTTTTTTCAAAGACAGGACTAACCTGCTTAGTTGTTATAGAGATTGCCATTGTATTACTTTGCTATGCATGATTTCTCTCTAGCTTCTAAGGGGTTAAAAATATTCTTTTCTATAGGAGGCTAGTGTGCTAAGTAGAAAAAACTCCTGGGTTAAACCATATTCAGTGGGTTTAAAAAGCATTTAATTCAGTGGGAATGTTTGTACTCTATGACCTCACCTTTAACCGGGGACACATAGGAAATAGGCATATTTCAGGAGTGCACCAAAATCAAAGCAGCCCTGCAGTATGAATTTCTCATATATGTCCCCTGTTAAAGCGGAGGTCTGGTCACCCTGCTCTATGGTGCATAGGAATCTTTAAGCTTCTTCCTGGAGAGTTTGTGCTGTTGGATTTTATTTTTTAGCACTTTTTACCGTTAATCGATTTTTTTAAATCATAATGGTTTAATGGTGATAATGATTTTTTAAATAAATTAGGCATTATATTGCCATTGTTTGATACATTTTTGAAATTGTGACTTGGAGACTTTTCAGAGTTGTCTTTGCTGACAACAGAATATTATGCATTCATTTTACATACAGGAGTAGGATTGTGTCTATATATGCACTACAGAATTGTATCAGTTTTGTGGCAATTGTGACATATATTTTATTATTAGTTAACATTTTTGGACCTGCTCACTTGCCATCTGCCCAGATTTCTAGGGTTAGCCCCTTTTTGGCTTCCTGTCTCTGGGTACTATTGTCTCTGTTTTTATTACTGGCTTTAAAATATTATTTTACTCCCATTGTCATCCTTGAGAACTCTCCCGATCTTCCCTCGAGACCCTGGTTGCCCCAAATACCCTACACCTCTGGATCCGCTTTGCCCTATTATAGCCTTAGTATTCTGGTGTTTAATGCAGTCTTCATTCCTGGTTACAGGCATTTTGGCTTTTCCCGACTTCACAGACCTCTGCCAGCCCCTAACTTTGGCTTGATCCTGACCTTTGCCTCCAGGTATCTTTTCCCTCTGCAGCCTGTGGCACCTGAACTGTGTTCCTTCTTATCCACAGCACCAGGCCATGATTAGATTCCTGGCCTGCTGGGCTGCTTTTTTTTGTTGCTAGTGCCATTTTAGGAACACCATCCCCTTTCTCTCTTTTAAAGGGCCACCCTCCATTTCAAGTTAAAGGGACCATGTGCGACATTTCCAATCAAAAAGACTACAGATCCACTTTTTCTTTAGGGGCTGCAACCCATTTTCAATGCCCATATTTCTTCTTAAAGAGATGTATTCATGTATTTCTTGAACTTCTGAAATTCATTCACTTCCACCCTAGTATTGATCCTTAATAGCTCCTGTTCTACTCTGCTCAGTCTACAGGGGAGCTTATCCTGATCTGACCCCAGCTTATCCGTTGTCAGATATCTGATATTGCGATCAGCAATACTCCACCTGGTTTCGGCCAAAGCAACAGTTCACCTGTTGCTGACAGGACTCCAAACCATATCACACCAGCACCGCACTCCAGCTTCTTGCAAAGGAATTCAGTGCTTAATTAGTGATATCTTAAAAAAAGCTATTTTCATCTGTCCAAAGGACTGCAGTTGACAATCACTGTTTAAACCTATGAAATTTTCTCTTCCAAAATCCTTAAAAATAGATCCCTCTGGGATATGTGGCTGACTTCTGTATAGCATGGACTTCTAGTGTGAAGTCGTGTAAGGGTTTTTCTTACACCTAACACAAACTCAGTCAAGTTGAAACCTGTTACAGTTTCAGCTTACCTTGTCTGCAGCAGCATCTACAGGTGCAAGGCTTCTAGCATGCAGCAGGTCTCTGTTTTATCGGTTTCCTGTAGTCTCCTCCTACCTACTTCCTCCCTCTGAGCTGCTCCTCCTACTTCCTGTGGAGGGGTTTAAAAGGCAGACTGAGTCCTGACTCAGTCGCCCTTGCGTTGTTATTAGGTGAAGTACTTGGGCTCTGTGTGTGACCTGGCTATCTACGAAAACCCGCACTGTGTATGACCCAGCTAAGTACGAGAACCCTCTCTGTGTATGACCCAGCTAAGTACGAGAACCCTCTCTGTGTATGACCCAGTGATCACGAGTATCCCTTACCATGATCAATTTGTGCTATTGGCTTAAGACAGACCACTGTTGTGGACAGGGTCTGATTGGTGACTGCAGGCGTGAGTCACAGGGTCTCGATATAGTGACTGCATGCAGAGTCACAGGGTCTGGTGTAGTGACTGCAGGCGTGAGTCACAGGGTCTCATGTGGTGGCTGCAGGCGTGAGCCACAGGGTCTTTATATGTCACTGAAGGAGTGAGTCACAGGGGTCTGATATAGTGACTACAGGCAGAGTCACAGGGTCTCTTAGCGGCGACTGCAGGCGTGGGTCACCGGTTTGCTGCAAAGGTGTGGTGTTGCTGGTTTGACTGACTGCAGGCGTGGGTCAGTTCTTCAGTCCAGCAGTCCTTGTGTTCCTGTTCATCGGATCAAATTGCCAAACCAGTGTTCACAGTGGTCGCCTGTTCCAGTCGACGGATCAAGAGTTGGCGTTCCTGTATCCTGCGGAGACTAACAGGGGCTTCAGCCCAGTCGCTCGCATTGTGGTCTAGCAAGAGGCCTACTATTTCTGGTAGTAGTGTCGCCAGCTAGTAACCCTTTGCTTGTTGTACCACTCATTTATCGCTGTGATTTATTCTAATAAATATTTTGCATTATATTACCGTACTGAGTTCTGAGCATTCCTGGGTGCCCGTGACAAAACCAACAAGAAAAAACAAACAAAACATACTTACTCAGACTTTTTCATGGCTTTCCCATACTCCCTAACATGCTCTCAGCATTGATTTACAACCATTCACAAAAAAGGAAAGGATCTAATGATACAAACATTTTACTTTTAGAATCAATAAAAAATATTTTTGCCAAGTTATTGGCCAGAAGGTTAAATCCCCTTCTACCATCACTCAAATTTTGATTAGGTGGTTTTTGCTTACTCTAGGCAAGACACAGATAATGAGAAAACTATTACACTTAACTTTGACCACGTTGCCAATCTTCCTTGCCTTCTGATAATATTGGATACTGAAATCCTAAATAAGTTACTGGAAAAAAGACAAGAAGGAGATCTACACAATGCAAAAACATGGAGGACCCTCCATCCAAAACTGGCATTTAATCCAGAACATTGAAGCAGAAATATTTAGCAAATGTGGGAAGGGACAACCATGTTGTCTTCTTGAACAACTGCTATGCAGAGGCCCAATAATTGTTGGCATAGGAAGCACTCACCACTCTGGTGGTATGAGCCATGACCTTTAAGGGCCCAAGAATCCACCATCACCTTAGGCAGGGCTTGGCCTGAACAAGGGCCTCCAGAAATGATAGAGTAAATCTGATTTGCAAAAAGCGTACGTATCATGACCCTAACACTTCAGGCACCTAACTACTTTCAAACAGATGAAGCCAGAAAGACGAAGAGAAGGAAATTCCTGTTCCAATCTACTAGATGGAGCCAAACAAAGAGAAAGGAGAAGAACAACTGATTGCCCACAAATGGTAGTGAGAACAAGGAGTAACTGGAAGATTGATATACTGAACAATATTTTAACCAGATGGTACACAGCAACAGAAAGCACCAAGGACTTCCCAATGAGCCTAACAGAATTGAAGGACTAGTTACCCAAGCAGTAGCAAAGGATATGCGTAAAGCAGCTCCAGAGGCTGTGAAATTTGCCTTAAGAAGGGACTCCAGGTATTTATCAGCATGTTCTAAAGGGCTGCTGCGTCCGCAAGTGGCAATGCTGTAAACTTAGAAATGCAAGACATGGGAGGGTAAACTTCTGGGGAAGCAGATTGCTGTAGAACAACAGGAGAGAAGGGATATAAGAGAGAAAAGGGGATTAAATACATTTCTTATCAGGTGACTTTCACTGAACCAAGGAATGTTGGTTATGGAAAAGAATAGCATCCCACTTGCGCCTTTTAAAGATATCTGAGAATGAAGAACTTCAGTCTGAATCGGCAGACCACAAGGGTCTCAAACTGCTCTAAAACGACCATCAGATGACCAAGTGCATTCCATAGATGAATCCCCAGGACTAAACGAGGAATCAGTATCACTCATCAGTTTCCCCTTCCTCAACACAGGAATAACCCTCTTGCAGGGGAAACCCCCATATACCAAAATGAATAGATGGTCTTTTGGTGGGGGGCAGGGTGACTCAATGATCACCTTAAAATGAATATAATTCATAGCAGATATAAGGGTTTTAACCCATGCAGACTCCTTTTCTGGAGAAGAGAGGCCGGGAAGTTGCCATGTAGGGCTACACTTCAAGAGGGACATAAGGTGCCAGTTGTCACAACAATCTGATCATGGTCTCAATGCCAGAACTTGGAAGCGAGGCTGGTGGGTGAGGATAGGGATTGGAGCAGGTAGACAGCAGGAAGTCTCTTCTCCAAAAGATGGGGTGCAAGCCAGTGGATGAAACTCAGGACTGTATTACAATTGTGTAAGCTGTGTAATTATGTTACAAAGTGTCCCCCTCCCGCCCCTTTTACAGATCACAGTGAGGGACAATCTCCTAGCTGTCAGTAGAAGGAAAACCCTGCCCCCCTTGATGGTGAGCAGGTTTTTTCTTATGCTTACAGAAGATTGTCCCTTGTTTCGATCCATCTGGGCCGGTTTGCTGCTCTGAAGAGAACAGTACTACGCATGAAAAAGGAAGGGACATTTTATAACACAACTATACAGCATACATAATTGTAATAATGCTCTGCATGATACAAAAACTATGATGAATGATTGAAGCAGGATTTATGTACAAACATTAGTATCTCTTTAAGACATCTCTGATTGTTGCCCTAACCTTGGCAAGAAGAGTAGGCTCCTTCTACTAGGGAACCTATCCTTCTATTTACTCCTGACACAATGATTCTCCGAAATTCCTCCAGAATTTGTTCCTAAGATTCCCTCCTCTTTTCACAGAAACCAGGAGGTGTGCCTGCCCACTTTCGTTCCTAACCCATCATCAGATGAGGAAATCTTTTTTCACAGCTTAGATATTAAGCGCCGTCTCCAAATATAACTGGACAGAACCAAGAAGTTTTGATCCTCCAACTCTTTGTTTGGAAACTTTTTCAGGTTCTATAAAAGGAAGAAAGCTTCCAAAGGTACTACTCACAGTTTTCCTGGTCTATACAACAAAGCATCTTGAATCAAATGTTATGGTCTTTCTGGCTTTGTTCATCAAATGGATTGTTTGTTGCAAGAGGGGGAGACATTTATTGCTTTTCCTTCTGTGTACCTGTCCTGAGTGGGAGGCATTGCCCTCTCTCTCTCTTGGTGTGCTTCTTACCGATACCCAAAGGAAAAGAAATTGACAGGAAAGAAAAATTACCTCTTTCTCCATTTTCTTATGCTGCTAGATCCACTTTTCTAACAGAGGGCTAGAATAAATTAATGGGGAGGAATAATCAGGTAAATCTTTCAAAAGGCATAAAATCCCACTGAGTGGAAGCTTTGGAAAGGTGATAGCCAATTTAGATATTTTAAAGAGGAACACCTGAGCCAGAGATACCCTTTGCCTTTCTTGCTGGAAATCTACCATGCCTACTCCAACTCTCTACATTTCCAATAACTTCCGCCAGCAACTCATCAACTATTCCAAACTACATGACAGAAGCAGTTCTAGCTGCCTTCTCCTACAGAGCTCTCCAAATATTGAATAACTTGCCAGAAAGAAAAATCTAAACATTTTGCTTAGTTAAAATCCCTAAAAATAGCATGCAATTGTATTTAAATGCTAGTGAGAACTTTATCTTTTTTCTTTTTTTTTATAGAAATTTTAACTTTTGTACTGTCAGCGCTCGTCTGGATATACTTGAAAATGGTAGAAATCTCATTGTATTCTTCCAGGTAAAACACTTTATAAAATTATACATTATGCACAAACACTCAAAAGGACAAATGATAGGAAAATTCAGTGAGAAAAATTGGAGCCTTAGAGTCAAGTAGTGTATAAAGAAGCAGTACTTTTTATTCCATTAAGCTGGTTAGTGCATACTGATGGAGTTATAGTTTAATGACACTCATGTAACAAAAATGCAGCTTTAACAATCTAACTAAACAACATAAAAGTATTCCAAGTAACCACTAGATGTCACCATATGTATTAAAAAGAGCATATTGTATGAAAAAAAACACAACTACATTCCTAACAGCCTCAGTACCAATTAAAAAATATATAAATAAAAATAAAACTGTTCATATCATCCATGCCTTTTGGAGTCGGACATTTTTTATCCACTTGGGGATAACTAAAAATGACTTCAATGGAATTTTAGATTTGCTTTTTTCACTGGATCAACAAAAACAGAGGATGCAGCAAAAGATTGAACTTGATGGATGTCTGTCTTTTTTCAGCCTCAGGAAGCAAGACAGACAAAATGTAACAGCACCCAATTATTGTGACATAGCATTAATGAGCCATGCTGACTGGCTGATTATAGGTTAGATATCCTAACGTAGCTTTCAATACATACTTATAGGATGGCATGCATGTTGATTTAAACTGTTTTTCCTCCTGTCAGGTCAAATGACTTTGTAGTCTTCCCTTTTTACCTTCAACTACACCACCAACCCCATCTCTCGGTACTGTGCAAAAGTTTTAGGCAGGTGTGAAAAATACTGTAAATTAAGAATGCTTTAAAAAAATAGACATGTTAATATTTTCTTCTTTTCAATTAACAATGCGTAGTGAATGAACTGAAGGAAAATCAAAATCAAATCAATATTTGGTATGACCACCCTTTGCCTTCAAAACAGCACGATTCTTCTAGGTATACTTTCACAAAGTCAGGGATTTTGTAGGCATAGTCAGAGGTAGGATTAAACAATTATACCAAACAGGCGCTAATGAGAAACACATTGAACCACAATCAAATAACGAACAGAAATAGCTGTGCAGGAGGAATAAAACTGAGTGAGGAACAACCAAACTCAGCTAACAAGGTGAGGTTGCTGAAGACAGTTTAAATGTCAAAAGTTATACACCATGGCAAGACTGAGCATAGCAACAAAACACAAGGTAGTTATTTTGCAACAGCAAGGTCTCTCCTAGGCAGAAATTTCAAGGCAGACAGGGGTTTCCAATTGTGCTGTCCAAGCTCTTTTGAAGAAGCACAAAGAAATAGAAAACATTGAGGACCATAGACACAGTGGTTGGCCAAGGAAACTTAGTGCAGCAGATGAAAGACACGTCATGCTTACTTCCCTTCACAATCGGAAGATGTCCAGCAGTGCAATCATGTCAGAATTGGCAGAAAACAGTGGGATCCTGGTACACCCATCTACTGTCCGGAGAAGTCTGCTCAGAAGTGGTCTTCATGGAAGACTTGCGACCAAAAAGCTATACCTTCAACGTGGAAACAAGGCCAATCGACTCAGCTATGCATGAAAACACAGGAACTAGGGTGCAGAAAAATGGCAGCAGGTGCTCTGAACTTATGAGCCAAAATTTGAAATATTTGACTGTATCAGAAGGCAGTTTGTTCGCCAAAGGGCTGGAGAGCATTACAAGAATGAGTGTCTGTGGGCAAAAATGAAGCATGGTAGAGGTTCCTTGTAAGTTTGGGGCTGAATTCCTTCAAATGCAGTTGGGGTTTGTTCAGAATTAATGGTCTCCTCAATGCTAAGAAGTACAGGCAGATACTTATCCATCATGCAATACCATCAGGGAGGCATCGGATTGGCCCCAAAATGTATTCTTCAGCATGACAATGACCCCAAATATACAGCAAAAGTCATTAAGAACTATCTTCAGTGTAAATAAGAACAAGGAGCCCTGGAAGTGATGGTATGTCCCCCACAGGGCCCTGATCTCAAAATCATCGAGTCTCTCAAGGATTACATGAAGAGAGAAAAGCAACCGAGTCTGCCTAAATCCACAGAAGAACTGTGGTTAGTTCTACAAGGTGTTTGGAACAACCTACCTGCAGAGTTCCTTCGTAAACCGTGTGCAGGTGTTGAGGAGTAGAAGAGTTGTTGATGTTTTGAAAGCAAAGAGTGGTCTATATATATCCCTTTGAGTGCAAAGAAGGATCCAAGGCATTGTGGTACTGTCCCTCAGACAAAAATCCCTCTCCCACTTTCATAACCTGTGTCCCTCTTTTCAAGAGATCAGACTGGTGTGTATATAAGTTTATCACATCTCTCCTCAGCAATCAAACATACATTAATGTTTAAAACTTCAGTATAGGTGTTTATAAATTTGTCTATGTAAATAGTATACTTTGCTTTTGCTCTAAATCATTTATTCTGCAACACAAAGCTGTATCATAGGTCACGTAGTAACCAAACAAGCTCTACAGAACAGCCGTGGCCACCACACCACCACATAAAAGTGCCCCCTATTTTGCCATTTTATATGTTTGGAACTCTGTTCTCGACTTCTCTGTTCCTCACGATCACAGTGAGGAGAAGCAAGGCAGAGAACACTAAGGCAATGTTTACTTTCATTGCTTTTGTCATGTCGCTCCACTAGCACAAGTAATTTCTATAGCAGCGATCAGATATGCCAAGCGAATGGGAGACAACTAGAACTGACTGCTCTGGCTCTGGACCAGTCAGTTACAGCCTCCTTGCAACACATGCCAGGGCTGTCATTGGTCTTCAAAGTACCAGACTGTGTGATTGTTATGGCAGGTCATTGGTTCTTAAGGGGTTAACCACTACATTGGTTTGTTCAAGAATATAGCCTCTAAATTTGATGAACAAGGCCCCCTGGGACTTATTTACAAATGAAACCACCTGCAGCATAGGAGACAAAAATGTTTCCAAAACTCCCATTGACTTAAATGTAGCATTTAACCATTTGAATTCTAGAGATGTCTCCAACACATTGCTTTGTATATATCAATGGCCAATGTTATTTCCCTGCCTTGTATACGTGAAGGATGGAAATGCAATAACAAATAACAAATTCCACAATATACACATTTGGTGTATGCCCCATTGATTTCATTTATATTCCAGGATGAACCTGTAGCTACTCATTGCTGAATAAGCAAATACAAGGTAGAATCCAGCCACTGACGATCTGGAGAACAAGCAAGGACAACGCGCTTATATGGAAAAGCTGAACTTGATGCGTGTGTTTTCTTTCAGGCTCATCAACGATGTTATACTGTTATTTATTTGTGAATTCAGTCATTTGCATTTTGAGCAATCATTCTCATAACACACAGCAAAATGTACATGCAGAAACTGGGAGATATTCTCATGGACCATCTATTGATGAGATAATTGGCAAAGACTATACATATTTCTAAATGTGAACCCTACTGATATTGGTGTTTGAGGCTGGCTCACAGTGTATTGATAGAATTTGCTCTTTGTAAGTTATCTATATATCTAAAAAAAAAGGCAGCAACATATGACTTAATTTAGGTCTCCCTCTAGAGACAAACACACCCAGGTGAAGCAGTATGGAGGAGTTATGCATATCTCCTCTATACTGCCTCTCCCATTGGTGTAAGAATGGGGCATGATTCTCACAGCAATGGGCAGGGGGCATAGCCCACATGTCTACACATGTGACAATGTCTGCAAGAACTTCACCCTCCACCCCATTACATACCTCCTCTCCACTATACCCTCCCTCTCAGTTCATCGTTTCCTCCCCTCCCCTTCTACTGACAGTTCATCTTTGAATCTCTTCCCCTTTGATGGACGCTTCATCTTTGCCTCTCCTCCCCTTGCCACAATTGACAACCTTTCTTCAAATACACATCATGTCACATTTATTACTCTGTTCCACATTACTAGTGGTGGGTGAAAAGTGTGAAAAACGTCTGCATGACTTTTCACAAAAACATGCCGATTTTTCCTTTTTCCAGGAAAGATTTCTCATATGCAAAAATGTCCTCCTTTTTGCCTATTTTAAGACATTTTCACCTATATTTCCTATAGGTACCACATTTCCCACTGTAATATTACTTGTTCTGAGGGCTGAAGTTTAGAAATAAGTGGCTGAAAGTAAAAGTTGTGAATCTTACAGCAAAATATGGCTTGAAAAATGTGTTAGCATGCAGAATACATTTGTCCTTTGCCCACAACACTAATTTCCTGCTTAAGTGACACTGGCACATATTCATAATGATGTCAAGTAATAAAAAAATAAAAATAAAGTACAACCTACAATGTGAATGGAAGTGGTGGGGGACTGGCATGGTGTGATTTGTGTATGTATTTTTACCAACGATATAAACTATCCTCCTCAGATTATTGACACACATTACTTGTCGCTCATAGCAGTGGTCCCAAGTCGGGTAGATAGTGGAAACCCTTCTTCGCATTCCTCCTCCACCTCCTCATCTGTGCTGCTGTTAATTTATTTGTCTTGGCTTTGTCTGTCATACTCCTCTGCAGCAGGATTAACACGGTGCCCGTGATCTCTCTCTGTCACTCTCGCTTGTGGTGCGCTCCGATTGGCTGAGTCTGTTTGGCTCGCCCCTGGTGACCTTTTTATGCCTGGCCATTGACACCTGTCAGGTGCCCTTTCGTGGTGTTCCAGAGCCAGTGTTGCTGTTGCCTTGTTCCAGTGTTCCTAATTCCTGTGTACCGATTTGGCCTGTTTTGACTACGCACCCGAGTTCCTGCTTCGTGATCTGACCCGGCTTGGCTGACATTCCTGCTCGTGACTGATCTGGCTTGTTTGAGAACTACCTGCGTGATCTGACCCGGCCTGGCTGACTTCCTGCCCCGTGACCTGAACCGGCTTGCTTCAGAACCTGCCTTTGTTCCTGCTTCTTGCAGCCCGGTGTCGCCGTGGCGACATTCTGACTTCCGCTGAGCTCATGACCGGGCTGATCGTATTTGCCTCTTTAACACTTGCAGAGCTGTGTCTCCAGTGCTGAGATTCCATTACACTTGCAGAGCTGTGCTTCCGTTGCTGAGCCTTCCTTTCACTTGCAGAGCGATACCCACTATTGCTGAGCCTCCGATCTTTGAGCTGCTATTGACCCTTGCAGTGCTGCTGTCTCCTTATCTGAGCCTTCATTTACACTTGCAGAGCCGATGCTGTTTATCTTCTATATCTGCTGAGCCGGCCACGTTATAAGCCTTGTCTGGACGCGGCTCACCTTGTCAACTAGCAGAGTAGTCGGTTTCCGTTACCGTGCCAGCGGGAGGCGCTATTGGCTCTAGCTGTGTTCTCTCCGCTTACGCCCAGTGGGGCTATTGGCTCAAGCACTTGCAACGCAGGGTGGTCTCCGTTGTTACACCTGTGGGGGCTATTGGCTCAAGCTCTTGCAGTGCAGGTTGTCTCCGGTATACGCCCATGGGGGCTATTGGCTCAAGCTATCCTGTGCAGTTGGTCTCCATTATTACGCCCGTGGGGGCTATTGGCAAGCTCTTGCAGTGTAGCCATCTCCGTTGTTACGCCCATGGGGGCTATTGACTCAAGCACCTGCAGTTTAAGTTGGCTCCGTTACTACGCCTGTGGGGGCTATTGACTGCAACTTCTCTGCAGACTGTACCACAGTTCCGGTACTGCCTACCAGCTTTCTAGCCTTAAGAACTTTAGTAAAGATGAGCGAGCACCCCGATGCTCGGGTGCTCGGGTGCTCTGACCGAGCACCCCCTGATGCTCGAGTGCTCGGCCGAGCACCCGAGCCCCATTCAAATGAATGGGAGCACTCGAGCATTAAACCAGGCACCCCCTGCTCTGATGAGCGGAGGGTGCCTGGTCAATGTCCCCCTTCATCTCCGCTATGCCCCTCTTCCACAATGTCCCCCTTCATCTCCTATGCCATAGCGGAGATGAAGGGGGACATTGTGGAAGAGGGGCATAGCGGAGATGAAGGGGGACATTGTGGAAGAGGGGCATAGCGGAGATGAAGGGGGACATTGTGGAAGAGGGGCATAGACTCTATGCCCCTCTTCCACAATGTGCCCCTTCATCTCCGCTATGCCCCTCTTCCACAATGTCCCCCTTCATCTCCTCTATGGCATAGGAGATGAAGGGGGACATTGTGGAAGAGGGGCATAGCGGAGATGAAGGGGCACATTGTGGAAGACGGGCATAGCGGAGATGAAGGGGGACATTGTGGAAGAGGGGCATAGAGTCTATGCCCCTCTTCCATAATGTCCCCCTTCATCTCCGCAATGCCCCCTTCATCTCCGCAATGCCCCCGTACCTCCATTCCCTGGTGGTCCAGCGGAGCGTCTTCGGATCTGTGCCTCTTCCGGCACAGATCCTCTTCACCCGAGCATGTCGGGCGAGCACATGGCGGTACTCGTACGAGTACCGCCATGTGCAGAGCAGAGCGATGCTCGAGCCGATCCGAGCATCGGCCGAGCACGCTCGCTCAACACTAAACTTTAGGTGTTGCATCATTTAACAACAATTGCTGCCTCATTCACCACCTTGGGCATGCCAAACACCACAAAAGAGACTGACTTATTATTGTATTTAACCATTGAGTATCCTTGTTTCTGTGTGCCTGTCCTGAGACAGTATATGTGATACTTTTGATTCTGTATACTGGGCCTGTGAAGGCATATCTGTCAATATATGCTATTATTTTGTGTTGCCTGTAGGGGGCGATCTTTCCTCTTTAATTTTTTTTAATAAAACTGTGTTTTATTCTAACCTGCTGGTCTGAGTGTCTAAAAAACTGTTACAAGGATCCATAGGTGTTATTTGGACTGAACTAACTGTTGGCACTGGCAGTAGCACCCTCTGACACAAACAACTTCACTACTTCCTTTTTCTGCCCTAGAGCCCTGAGAACTTTTTAAAGTGCTTCTGCTGCTGCTAGTTGTGGCACCTCTGACCTGCTGATAGTGTGTTTCCCAGTCAGACCTGTGGTTGTGCTTCAGGTGGGATCTCAGAGGAGGTACCTAGGTGTTTTCCCCTTGCTCACATGCTTTTTGCACAGACAACAGATGGCAACATGCTTAGCGTGAGGCTCCTGAGTGAAGTATCTCCAGTACGCCTACTGCATTCAAATACCATTACAGTGTCACTTCCTTTCTCTACACGCATAAATTTACAATCTGGCATTTTCTCTTCACTTTACAAACATCCAATGCAGTTGTCCGAGACCCTCACATTAAATAAACAAAACACACATTTTCTTAAATATACTTAATTCACATTAACCAAACACACTAGCAACACCTTGCCCAGTTTGCTATTAATTTAAAATGACTACAGCACAAGCCTTTAAAAACCTGGATCCATGCATGCTGTTCTGCTGGTTCACTCCTAACCTATTTGAATAATTTGCAGTAGTGCCTTAGTGCACTTGTATAGTATTTGTTAGCATGCCTGTTTAATCTGCTCATTTGACCCTTGTCTTATTCCAGACAAACACTCTGTGTGCCACGAGCCCTTAAACCTCATCTTTTTTAGTTACCACCGCATTGTCTGCCTCATGCCATATAGTCCACACCTCTGTCTGCCACTTGTCCAAGGACCTTGGTTTTTTTTTTTTTTTTAAAGACTATGCACTATCTGCCATCTGCCCAAAGACCTCTGTATCATTAAAGAACTCTGTACAGGCTGCTCAAAGATCTCAGGTTTGTTTAAAATTTCTGCACAGTCTGCTCCTTTTCTAAGAACTCTATTATTTTCAATCCACTGCTAGAAGTTTGAAATATCAGCAGTCTTGTTCTCCCACTGTGCAAATACAACATCACAAATATATTCATATTTATAGCACCATTTTCTGCATGTCTTGAATCTTGATAAAATTCTCCAAAAAGGACCAAAATGCTGACCACAGGAAATGTACTTTTGCACAGAATGTGATGAGCGCTATTCTTCCTACAATATATTTTGAATATAATTATACTATGCGAGCTGGACTAGGGATGGGCGAAAGTTGTCAGCGTGTTCCAGAGAGAAATTAAGTGAAAACCACGTTATTGTCCGCTTTTTCGTGAGAAATTCCGCTTTTAAAACAGCAAGTAAAATTTCCTCGTTTTTTGCCCATTGGCCAAAACTCTCTGCCAATTTTTCAGTGGCTAGAAAGTTTCCGCCCTATTATTTGCGTTGTTTTCGCGGTTCCACTATAAAAATAAGACGTATCACAGAAAGTGAAACACACTAGAAGCAGCTACAGAGCAAGGTAGACGTGCTGTGCTCTTCTGCTGTGAGGCAGGAGAGGTTCATAGTGACTCAGGAGGACATTTTGCTTGCAGTTTTTTTTCTTTAGCTATTTAAAGTGGATCTGTCACATTGATTCAAGTTTGCTTATTTGAAAAGTCATTAAAAACTGCCTGTGTGTCTTCTTAGCCAAAAGACCAACAAGTCTACAGTTAAGGAGATATTCATACCTGTACCATATGCTAATTATGCTAATTGCAGTACCAGTGACAGTTGGTTTGTCCTTGAATTACAGAATTTTTTACTATGTGCGTTTGGCCCTATATGCAGTTTGTAGTCAATGTGAGTAATTAAATATTAAACTGACCTGTCACCTTAAAATTTAGATATCATTAAAGAGAATTAAAAACTGATTATATGTTGAGCTGGTCATGTGCTTGTAATTTAAAGAGTTCTTGAGAAATTAACATTTGTTTGTTGGTGGCACTTTATGTGAACTAGGGCAGAATGTAAGAAACATGCGCAATCACAAAATGAATAAAGCAGTGCAACAAAAATAACATGTGTGTTTGCTGAATTGCACATATTTTAGAAGTGTTTGCAAATAGTTGGGTATAATTTTATTTTAAGCACATTTCCACTTCCAGATTTCATGAGCTTTAAAGCTTTCCATAATGTTTCATATGCTAATGAAGCACTGTGCTGCACCAGGAGGCTTTCACTTTTCCCAGAAATAAAAGAATGAATATCTCCTGACCTAAACTATACATCTGCTGGACTTTTGCTTAACATGGCACATATGCAGTTTTGAAAGAAGCTTTCAAATATGTAAAGACATTCCCAAGGACAGGTCCACTTTAAAGGACCAGAGAGGGTGCCCAGCACAGTGTAAAGCAATGCACTGCACCTTCTTTGGTCCTTAAATTGGACCTGTCAATTTGATTTTGCATTACTGAAACACCCATTTGTCAAGTTAGCTTAATGTCCAGCAGATACATAGTTTAGAAGATATTCACACTTATTTCTGGAAAAAGTAAAAATGATGTCCTGTAGCACGGAGCTTAAATTATTACCTGAAACTGCACTGGAATGCTTCATTAGCATACAGTAACACTCAGATGCAGCTCACCATGCAAAATTAAAAAGTATGAATATCAACTAAACTATAGATTTGCAAGCTTGAATCAAAGGGACAGGTTCACTTTAAATTGTTAAGATTGCCATGTGGTGCTGTTGGAGTTTATGTACTGTAGTCCTTTTAGTAACTGACATGTCCACCTGCATTAAGCCAAAGCTGATAATGTTATCTCAGCTACTAAATACTTTATCCACATCAAAACCAGATCATCTATATAAGCAAGTTAAAGCAACCACAGAAGCACTAACCTTTTATAAGAAGCAGCAGTCACCCTCTGTTTGTTCTTCCCTGAAGGAGTATAATTTGAATTGCAAAGAGACTAATACTTCCTGCATTATTCCTTGGACTCGCACCTGTGAGCCTAATTAAACCTGCCAGCAGGAAAGCTAACCCCTTAGTTTCTAGTTCTCACAGATGTAAAAGAGAGTACACAGCCAAAAGGCCCCAGTACAATATATCAATAAAAATAATAAGAACATGTGCTTATATATAACAAATCCTGCATTCTGAACTAATATATGAACTTAAATTGCATTTCTCCCATGATTGCTGAAATCCCAAATGTGCAATATAGACAAAGGTGAGACATCTCTAGGGCCAAGCAGCTGCTCCACTGGGATCAATTTAATGGTGATAAATCATCCTTTAGACATCTGAGCACCAGAGGGGTGTGCAATGCATTGCAAAGCAATATGTTGCCAGAGGGGTGTGCAGTGCAGTGAACAGCAATGTGTTGCACGTACCTCTGGCACTAAAAGGGTTAAAACAAAGGGACAATGACAAATACATTCTCCATTGCTACATGGGAACCATTTTAGATCAGCAATCATTTCTGCAGTATGCATTTTTCTTTTGTTTCCTTTTTTAAAGGGCTTATTTGCCAAAGCTAGTTCAAGTAAACAATTCCATTATGGCATTTAAAGAGTTAAAAAAACTTAGTTAACCCTTTTAAGCACAAGAGAGGTATCCAACGCATTGAGCAGCAATGTGTTGGATACCTCTCTGGCACTCAAAGGATTACAAATCAATGAAAAGATTGTGATTAGTTCTCTTTCTTCCCTAAGGTGCAGTTGGTTTGTCCTAGAATTACAATTTTTTTTACTATATGCATTTGGCCCTATATGCAGTATGCTTTATTATGTAGCCAATGTGATCAATTAAATATTAAAGTGACCTGTCACCTTAAAATTTAGATATCATTAACGAAAATTAAAAACTGCTTATATGTTGAGCTGGTCATGTGCTTGTAATTGAAATAGTTCTTGAGAAATTAACATTTGTTTATTGGTGGCACTTTATGTGAAATAGGGTGGAATGTAAGAAATGTGCGCATACGCAAAATGTATAGTGATAAAGGAGTGTGACAAAAATAACGTGTGTGTTTGCTGAATCGCACACATTTTAGAAGTGTTTGCAAATGTTGGGTATAATTTTATTTTAAGTACATTTCCACTTCTAGATTATTATTCCACTTTCCCTCTTTTGTACACATATTACTTATGCTTCCAGGCTCATTGCTTTTCACATTTAAATAAGATTTCATTAACACAATTTGTTCTTGAATAATTTTTATGTTAGGTATTTCATCTTCTATAGTTTTCCTTTTATACAACCTATTTATCTTTACTATCATTTCTTTGCTCATCACAGATACCAAGTTTTCTTATAAGTGAACCTATATGCACACAATACTTATTTAGCACACAGTGCTCATCATTGCTACATTTAAGTCAGAAAATCTCTATTCAGAAACTTCCGGTATCTTGTTTCCTGCAAAAGAACATGCACAAAATTTTGCAAATTTTTTTTATTCCACTCCTAGTTTCTTGGCTGCCCCAAAATTACAATACAATGTGCAATAATTTAATCTAAGCAGCTCTAACACACACTGGGGTCATTTTTAATAGCACAGTGAGCAGTAAGTTTGGCCTTGGACATAAATTAATTAGCATATTGTGTATGGATTTAGCATAAAGTGCTACACCTTGCCACCAAAATGTAAAGTTTAAGTTCACAAACAATTTATTTTGCAGAAAAATGGCTAGTACAACACATAGGCAGATTTAAATTATCTGTGCAACTTTGTCTTAGAGTGACAAGTCCACTTTAAAGCATCCTATATAATAATTCGCTAAATCGTGTGTAACGCCGCGACATGCGCAGTACACACTGCTGCGTGTGCTACAGTCATGCGCAGTAGAGACTGCCCGCGCCGCGGCTGATACAGAGCTGGGCGCTCCGAAGGAGCAACAAATAAGCACCAGGTAACTCATCCTCTCAACCTTCCCCCATTTTGTGAAGATCTTCTGAGATCCTCCTGTAGTGATATGTACGTTGGGTCTGTATTGGTGAGTGATTCAAACTTGCTCCAGAACCTTAAATAAGGTCTGTGTTGGCATTTCAACTTTCTCCAGACCATGTGAAGGGGGAGCATGCTCAGATTACACCCCAGGGTCCAGAAAGTTCTAGGTACACCCCTGTATTGTATGTATGACGTTTGAAGACCAGCTACAATAAGGCTTGAATTTCTGTGAAAGTATGCAGTAATAGTGGAAAAATATATCTATTACACTCAATACATGTTTTGTTTGCATGCAACAGTGCTCCACACTTCCATGGTAAACCTGGAAACTGTCCATTGTTCACTGGGACAGGACACTGTAGACAGGGATAACCAAGTTTAGTCCTGAAGGGCTACTAACTTGTCAGGTTTTAAGTATTTTCCTGCTTGAGCACAGATGGGTCATTCAAAAAGAACGAGCCACTGATTAAATTACTGTACTTAATAAGGAACATGCTTAACTTTTAGTTCCAGAGGAGTGTGCAATGCATTGCGCATCCCTCTGGCACTCTATGGGTTTAAAGGGATAGCAATGTTTCACAATAAAAGCAGCTCCAATTAATCTTAATAGTATTTGGGCAATGGAGAGTGTTATTTCAATACTGTCATAGCTGTAGTTCAAGAGTAATTGAATGATAAAGTATCCCCCTCCCTCTCCTTTTACCTAGTGTAAGCCACCTCCCCTCAGATGTGGAATCTGGTCTCTTGACAGGTTTATCAGGTGTTTTTTATTTATTTAGAAAATGTTTTACCAGGAACATAAGTGTTTACTTATGCTAAATGAAGATTGTCCCTCTCTGAGATACATACGGCCAGTCTTGCTGCTCTGAGGTGAGCAGTGTTACATCAGTAAATTGGGCGGAAGGGGGATGCTTGATCATGTCATTACTCTTGAACTACAACTTGGACAATACTAACACTCTCCACTGTCCAAATACCATGGATATTAATTGGAGCTGCTTTTATTGTGAAACATTACTATCCTTTTAAAACCTGGCCTGTTGAATGAACTTGGCCTTCCCTTATGTAAGCATAAATGCAGTCTTAATTTTGTGTTTGTGTGTCTTAAAGGTATCATACTCTCTAGTACATTAATGGGCAACCTGAGGCTCTCCAGATGTTCAAGACTGATTCCCATCATCTCCAGCCAGCCCAGGAATGAATAGTGGTCCTAAACAGTCAAACGGCTTCTGTTTGCTAAGCTCTGTTCTCTGCACAATTTTCCAGTCACTGTCTCAGTGCAGGTAACCTGCTCTTAAAGACTTGTACAGTCCTCCCAAAGTCTTAGAAGTGTTCATTCTTCTACAACTGAAAAAACACGTAGGCTATTTACATACTTGCAAAGACAGTGCTTCCACCTGACCCCACTGTTGTTATGTATAGAAAAGCTTATAATTAAACCTGGCTTGCTAGAAGCCAAACAAATGTTACTGTAAGAAAAGCCTGCTAATCACATCCTACACTGAAATGTGTGAATCATCAGAGCTGTTAGTCATGAGGTTCAGCGTTCACTGTAGATGATGACGAGACCAGGTCTCTAAATATTTATTTTCAAACAAAATTACAGTAAGCATAGTCTTTGGGTAGAGTTGCATACGCGTTTGTTGTACAGGCATCTCAGTGGAAGTGGAAACATTGATTTGAAGGACTTACACTTATTAGAGGCACAAACCCCAACATTGATTTGTAGGACTTAAACTTGTTTGACACACACCCTAAGGATACATTGATTGTTAGG
Source organism: Rhinophrynus dorsalis (assembly GCA_037306005.1). NCBI lineage: Eukaryota > Metazoa > Chordata > Amphibia > Anura > Rhinophrynidae > Rhinophrynus > Rhinophrynus dorsalis. The sequence goes on from CM074722.1 coordinate 238,996,833, forward strand.
ACTTAGGCTTTTTAGAAACAAACCCCCAAATGTTTTTTTTTATTTTTAGGACTATGTTTTCTGTTTGTGTTTTTTTCAAAGCACAAGCCCTGAGAAAAAAAAATGTCCTAGTGCCAGCAGGTCATATTGGCCAGTGGCCACTGGCCATTGTCAAATGTCCTCCTGAGTCCATAATTGTGGAATTTGCAACTGCTGTACCTCCTGCTGCTGCTGCTGAGTTGTTTAAGCAGCAGGATGATTATGCAGCTGAAAGGGAATGGGGCCAACAATAGCAGTAACATGAGTGATGGATGATGAAGGTTCCACTTGCCTGGACTAGCTCAGGTGATGAACCTGAGGCAGTAGAAGCACAATAAGTAGCCCCCAGTATATGTGGAGAAAAGAAGAAGAAATGTTTCCCTTGAGAGCAGGAGTTGTGCCTCTCACCAGCAACTGCAATGTGCACAGTGTGTGTGGCAAATAACATCTCTATCAAATAACAACTCTATCCAAACACCATGACACCAGATTCATATACTGTTGCTGTCACTATACCCCTTGTCCAGAATCTGCTAAGGACACATGATAACTTGCTGACAGTTTATTAGTAGTGATGAACCCTCCCTGCCAGCATCTTAGCATATTCTGCAAGATTGAATCTCCTCAAATGTCACTTGATACCCTGGTTGCGATTCTCCTCAACCACACTGGCATGTGTGGTCCATGCACAACACAGTGTGCAATAGGTGGAGATGAACTGCCACATCCTAACATCAACAGAGTGGCTATCATTTGGTGGGGAAGGTAACAATTAACAAGGTGGATTGGCAGAAGATGTAGTTACCCTAGAGGAAAAAGGTGATGGTGAGCTAATTGTTTCACTTGTCATGGATCTTCCAGTCTCTGCCTGGGTTTCTTTATTCTTCCTCCTCTTTGATCTTTGCCTTTATAGAAAGTCAAGGGGTACAGCAACAGCGGTGCTTGATTTCTGTGATGGGTGTTTGGCTTTTACATATCTGACATAAATGTCATGGTGTCTATGTTTCATGTGTGATATCAGGGCACTTGTGCCAAGCTGTGTCCCCTCCTTTCGTCTTCTCACTGACTTGTCACAAACTGTGCACAGTGCCATTGGTGATGTGTGCGCTGTGTCTGCCCCAAGAGAAAAATAGTCCCACCCCCATGACTTCAAGGGTGTCACGGTGTGCAGGCAAAAGAAGGACAGACACAAAGATAAAATATAACCACCATTATTTATAATGTACAGAAATAATGGTAGAGCCCCCACAGAGCCCCAGACATATACAAACAGGACCCAAGGTCCGTCCGGAGCTGCACACTGTACTGTGCACTGCACTACTCCAAGTCTCGAGACTACAGGACAGGCAAGTAGGTATTGTTAGGAGCGAGTAGGCAGCCAGAGTCACAGGTCAGACAAGCTGGGGACTACAAGGAGTGAAACCGGAGGCTACACTGAGTGGGTAGTATCCAGGGCCACTGATCAGGCAAGCCAAGGACTACAAGGAGCGATAGTAACCAGGCCCTCAGGAAAGGCAACCAGAGGCTACACTGAGCAGGTAGTAGCCAGGGCCACAGGTTAGAATCGATGTGGGTAGTCAGACAGCTGGGTTCATACACAGAGCAAGTAGTCAGCCAGAGCCACTGGTCAGAACTAGTGATGATCGAGCACCCCAATGCTCGGGTGTTCGGGTGCTCTGACCGAGCGCCCCCGGAGGCTCGAGTGCTCGGCCGAGCACCCGAGCCCCATTGAAGTCAATGGGAGGACTCGAGCATTACACCAGGCACCCCCTGCTCTGATGAGGGGAGGGTGCCTGGTCCATAGGAAAAGGTCAGAAAATGATGGAAACACCACAGAAATGGTTCAGGGACAGCATAGGGAGGATGTCTGGATGCATCTTGGACTCCAACGTCGCTGCTGGGAACGATGTTTCGCCCGTAGTACGCCATTTTTACAGACTGACCGTAAAACACACAAAAAGGAAGATAAAAACGATTGTAGGCGAAAAATTGTTACCAAACAGTATTTGCTGTATATTTACTTGTATATCATCTGCAAATTCTGCAAAAAATTTCATAGATTTTTCGGAACTGGGGCCATGATTAAGAGGGAAACGTGCGCAGCGTAAAGCAGGTGTTCAACATGGTTATGGCCCGGGTAAGGTACAGCATTCAGGAACGGAGGCCGCAGCTACCACAGGTTTTACAACATGTCTGTTTGCCCTTGTTAAGTCCAAAATTTATAGTCGGAACAGTGGGGTCTGATCCATTCAGTAAAAGTGACGAAGTGACTTAGTGGATGAAGCCAAGAACTACCTTCTGCTCTGTCGAACACCCCAGCCCTATTTAATTCAATGGGAGGACCTGAGGCACTCCGATACAACCTGTATATCACAAAATGGAGGGCCTCATTCACATTGTGGTACAATAGTTCAGGTAGTGGTCCAACACTCATAAAGCCTATGCACTAAGTGAAAGGGCTGCCAAAAATTAGACTGAAATGTCACTCCAATACACCCTTTATTACACATAAAGGAGGGCATCATACACACCCTTGAAAAATTAGTAGAGATGAGCGAGCACCCCGATGCTCGGGTGCTCGGGTGCTCTGACCGAGCACCGCCGGAGGCTCGAGTGCTCGGCCGAGCACCCGAGCCACATTCAATTGAATGGGGCGACACGAGCATTACACCAGGCACCCCCTGCTCTGATGAGGGGAGGGTGCCTAGTCAATGCCCCCCTTCATCTCCGCAATGTCCCCCTTCATCTCCGCAATGTCCCCCTTCATCTCCTCTATGCCCCTCTTCCACAATGTCCCCCTTCATCTCCGCTATGCCCCTCTTCCACAATGTCCCCCTTCATCTCCTCTATGGCATAGAGGAGATGAAGGGGGACATTGTGGAAGAGGGGCATAGCGGAGATGAAGGGGGACATTGTGGAAGAGGGGCATAGAGGAGATGAAGGGGGACATTGTGGAAGAGGGGCATAGCGGAGATGAAGGGGGACATTGTGGAAGAGGGGCATAGACTCTATGCCCCTTTTCCACAATGTCCCCCTTCATCTCCGCTATGCCCCTCTTCCACAATGTCCCCCTTCATCTCCACACTGTCCCCCTTCATCTCCGCAATGCCCCCTTCATCTCCTCAATGCCCCCGTACCTCCAGTCCCTGGTGGTCCAGCGGAGCGTCTTCAGATCTGTGCCTCCTCCGGCACAGATCCCCGCCACCCGAACACGGCGGGCGAGCACATGGCGGTACTCGACGAGTACCGCCATGTGCCGAGCAGAGCGATGCTCGAGCTGATCCGAGCATCGGCCGAGCACGCTCGCTCAACACTAAAAATTAGGATTAATGGCCTGCTGGTGATCCTCTAAAACATTAGGGGCGAGGGCATGCCGCTAAGCTGACCATCTAAAACATTAGGAATGAGGGTCTGCTGCTGAGCCGACCATCTAAAACATTATGGGTGAGGGTCTGCTGCGGAGCTGACCATCCTAAACATTATATGCGAAGGCCCGCTAGTGAGCTGACGCTATAAAACATTATATGAGAGGGCCCGCTAGAGAGCTGACCCAATAAAACATTATATGAGAAGGCCCGCTGGTGAGCTGACCTATACAAAAATTGTCAAACAGGGCCCGCTGGTGAGCTGGCCCTATATAAAAATTATATCACAGGGCCCGCTGGTGAGCTGGCCCTATATAAAAATTATATCACTGGGCCCGCTGGTGAGCTGGCCCTATATAAAAATTATATCACTGGGCATATGGAAGAGGAGGAGGAGGATGAGAAGATTAAGAGTCAACCATATACCCGTTTTTTGGGTGGAAGGGGTGAATGGGAATACAGAGTATTCCCATCATTGTAAATAACATATCTAAAGTGACTTTATGTTCACCCGGGGCTTTCCTCCAGTGGAGTGGAGAAGTCAGGGGAAATCCAGGCCTTGTTCATTTTTATAAGTGTCAACCTATCAGCATTGTCGGTGGAAAGGCGGATACGCTTATCTGTTATGATGCCACCAGCAGCACTAAATACCCGCTCAGACAGAACGCTGGCGGCAGGGCAGGCCAGCACCTCCAAGGCGTAGAGTGCCAGTTCATACCACGTGTCCAGCTTGGACACCCAGTAGTTGTAAGGCACAGAGGGATCATTGAGGACGCTGACACAGTCTGCTACGTACTCCTTCACCATCTTCCAAAACTTTTCCCTCCTTGTGACACTAGGCTGCGCATCAGGGTGAGGGTGCTAGCGGGGTGTCATGAAGGTGTCCCACGCCTTGGAGAGTGTTGCCCTGCCTTTGTCGGAACTGCTGTGTGCTCCCCTTTTCTCCCCTTCTCGGTTGGCCAAGGTAGCACGTACTCTGCCGCCAGCGTTGTCAGATGGATAATTTTGGAGCAATTTTTCGACAAGAACCTTCTGGTATTGCACCATTTTGCTTGTCCTCTCCACCGGAGGAATGAGAGATGAGAAATTCTCTTTGTAGCGGGGGTCCAGAAGGGTGAACACCCAGTAATCCGTGTTGTCTAAAATGCGTATAACGCGTGGGTCACGGGAAAGGCAGCCTAACATAAAGTCAGCCATGTGTGCCAGAGTACCAACAGGCAAGATTTCGCTGTCCTCACCAGGAGGATGACTCTCAATCTCCTCATCCTCTTCCTCCTCTTCTGCCCACCCACGCTGAAGAGATGGAACTAAAGTTCCATGGCTACCCTCTGTAGCGGAGGCAACCGTGTCTTCCTCCTCCTCCTCCTCCTCCTCCTCCTCCGCCTCCTCCAATTGTCGCTGAGAAGACGAAGTGAGGGTGCTCTGGCTATCACCTTGTGTAAGCTCTTCCACCCCCATTTCCACCTCTTCCACATGCAAAGCGTCGGTTTTAATTGTGAGCAGCGAGCGTTTCAGTAGACACAGAAGTGGGATGGTTACACTGATAATAGCGTTATCGCCGCTCACCATCTGTGTCGATTCCTCAAAATTGCGTAAAACCTCACAGAGGTCTGACATCCATTCCCACTCCTCACTTCTGATTACAGGAAGTTGAACGGAGAGGCGACGACCGTGTAACAGCTGGTACTCCACTACTGCCCTCTGCTGCTCACAAAGCCGGGCCAACATGTGGAAGGTGGAGTTCCAGCGCGTGCTCACGTCACACAGCAGCCGGTGAGCTGGCAATTGTAAGCACTGCTGCAGCTTCAACAGGCCGGCTGAAGCTGTAGATGACTTACGGAAATGTGCACACACGCGGCGCACCTTGGTCAAGAGATCATGCAAATTGGGGTAGGTTTTTAGAAATCGCTGAACCACTAAATTAAATACATGCGCTAGGCATGGTACGTGTGTGAGCTTGCCGAGCTCCAAAGCCGCCACCAAGTTACGCCCATTATCACACACAACCATGCCTGGTTGCAGGTTGAGTGGCGAGAACCACTGCTCGGTCTGGTGACTAATCCCCTGCAACAGCTCTGAGACCGTGTGCTGTTTGTCCCCAAGGCAGATCAGCTTCAGCACGGCCTGTTGACGCTTCCCCACTGCAGTGCTACACTGCTTCCAGCTACCGGCTGATGGGTGAGTGGCGCTGCGCGCAGAGAATTCGGAGGTGGAAACGGAGGAGGAGGAGGAGCCAATAACGTAGGTGCTGGCGGAAACCTGATGGAGGTAGGGCCCGCAATCTTCGGTGTGGGTAGCACCTATGCCATCCCAGGGTCCGAGTCGCTCCCAGCCTCCACGACATTCACCCAGTGTGCCGTCAGGGAAATGTAGCGTCCCTGGCCACAAGCACTTGTCCATGTGTCAGTCGTTAAGTGGACCTTCCCAGTAACTGCGTTGGTCAGGGCACGGATGATGTTACGGGACACATGGTGGTGTAAGGCGGGGACGGCACACCGGGAAAAGTAGTGGCGGCTGGGGACTGCGTACCGAGGGACAGCTGCTGCCATCAGGCTGCGGAAGGACTCAGTCTCCACAAGCCTAAATGGCAGCATTTCGATGGCCAGTAATTTGGAAAGGTGTGAGGTTAGTGCTATAGCCTGTGGGTGGGTGACTGGGTATTTTCGCTTGCGCTCAAATGCCTGGGGTAACGACATTTGGACGCTGCGCTGGGACAGGGAAGTGGATGTGGTCGCTGATAGTGCTTCAGATGGTACAGGTGCAGGGCGGGAGGTATGCGGGCCTGCGCCTTCGACAGTCGATTGGCCGGCACCGAAAACAGGGGAAGAGGAGGCAGTGGTGTGGCCTGCAGACACAGATTGGCGATCCGGGCGTTCCTCCCACTTATTACGGTGCTTGGATGCCATGTGTCGGATCATGCTGGTGGTGGTGAGGTTTCTAGTGTTCATGCCTCGGCTCATTCTGGTGTGGCACAGGTTGCAAACTACAATTTTTTTGTCGTTCGCACTTTCCTTAAAAAAACGCCATACCGCGGAACACCTAGCCCTTGGCAAGGGAGATTTACGCAAGGGGGTGCTCCGTGGAACATTTGCGGGCCGGTTTGGTGCGGTCCGCCTTCTTTCTTTAGCCACACCACTGCCTCTTCCAGCCTGTTGCGGTGCTGCAGATGGCTCACCCTCAGGACTGCTGTCATCGCTCGGCTCTCCACCTTCCCAGGTGGGGTCAGTGACCTCATCGTCCACCAAGTCCTCCTCCACTTCCTCACTCTGATCATCCTCCTCATTTCTTGATCCCACCACATACTCAGTCATTGACAACTGTGTATCATCCTCCTCATCAAGGTCTTGAGACAGTAATTGTGGTTGATTTGATGGCAACTGTGTCTCATCATCATCATCATCCACTTCCTTTGACCTTAAATGCCGTTCACCTCTGTCATCTTCTTGTGATTGGGTACCCTCTAGAGGTTGTGAATCAGGGCACAAGATCTCATGTTCCTCTGCAAGCGTGCTTGGAGAGAGGTTCAAATGAAGGATTGGTGATGAGACGAGCTCCTCACTATATCCCAGTGTGGGATCACTTCTTTGGCCAGACCCTCTATGGTGGGAGGAAGGATGATCAGGGTGAGGATTATGTTGACCAGACTCTTGGCTACTGAGAGTGGACTTGGTGGAAGACAGGGTGGTGCTTAACCGACTGGAAGCAGTATCAGCTGAAATCCAACCGACCACCTGTTCGCAGTGGTCTGACCTCGAGAGTGATGTCCTGCGACGCCCTGTAAACTGAGACATGAAGCTAGGTATGGTGGATGTCTTTCTGTCTTGTGCTCTGGCACCAGGCACAGTTTCTACGCGTCCTGACCCGCGCCCTGAACTATCAGGATCACGTCCACTTCCCCATCCCTTTTTACCCGCCTTCTTCATATTAAACGGAATATGTGCCGCTAATCTGCGGCTAGGCACACTAAACAGAATGTGACGCTAATCTGCGGCTAGGCACACTAAACAGAATGTGACGCTAATCTGCGGCTAGGCACAGTGAACGGAATATGTGACGTTTATTTTTGAAATTTGCACACTAAACAGAATGTGAAAATAATCTGCGGCTAGGCACACTAAACAAAATGTGACGCTAATCTGCGGCTATTTTCAGTGAACAGAATATGTGATGTTAATTTGAAAATTTGCACACTAAACAGAATGTGACGCTAATCTGCGGCTAGGCACACTAAACAGAATGTGACGCTAATCTGCGGCTAGGCACAGTGAACGGAATATGGGACGTTTATTTTTGAAATTTGCACACTAAACAGAATGTGAAAATAATCTGCGGCTAGGCACACTAAACAGAATGTGACGCTAATCTGCGGCTAGGCACAGTGAACGGAATATGTGACGTTTATTTATGAAATTTGCACACTAAACAGAATGTGACGCTAATCTGCGGCTAGGCACAGTGAACGGAATATGTGACGTTTATTTTTGAAATTTGCACACTAAACAGAATGTGAAAATAATCTGCGGCTAGGCACACTAAACAGAATGTGACGCTAATCTGCGGCTAGGCACAGTGAACGGAATATGTGACGTTTATTTTTGAAATTTGCACACTAAACAGAATGTGAAAATAATCTGCGGCTAGGCACACTAAACAGAATGTGACGCTAATCTGCGGCTAGGCACAGTGAACGGAATATGTGACGTTTATTTATGAAATTTGCACACTAAACAGAATGTGACGCTAATCTGCGGCTAGGCACAGTGAATGGAATATGTGACGTTTATTTTTGAAATTTGCACACTAAACAGAATGTGAAAATAATCTGCGGCTAGGCACACTAAACAAAATGTGACGCTAATCTGCGGCTATTTTCAGTGAACAGAATATGTGACGTTAATTTGAAAATTTGCACACTAAACAGAATTTCACGCTAATCTGCGGCTAGGCACACTAAACAGAATGTGACGCTAATCTGCGGCTAGGCACAGTGAACGGAATATGTGACGTTTATTTTTGAAATTTGCACACTAAACAGATGCTATACAGCATCCGATCACGGGTTCTGGCCAGCCAATCAGTGTAATGCCAGCAGCCAACATGGCTGCTGGCATTACACTGATGTCAGAGCCTCCCCGCACGTTTATTGGCTGCGCAGCAGCCGCGAAACGTGCGGGGAGGAGACCCGAACATGGCGGGCGAGCACATGCGGTACTCGTACGAGTACCGCCATGTGCCGAGCAGAGCGATGCTCGAGCCGAACCAAGCTTCGGCCGAGCATGCTCGCTCATCACTAGTCAGAACCGATGTGGGTAGTCAGACAAGCTGGGGTCATACACAGAGCAAATATTCAGACAGGCATGGATCACAACGGAGCAAGCAGAAGCTATCAGGAACACCACATAAGGGCAATTACTCCCATGCCCAAGGAGGTTTATAAAGGAGCAGGAGAAAGCAGGATCCAATTAGGCCACACAGAATAGGTCCATAAACAGCCATCCTAACCAGTGCCTGTTTCATGATGAAGCAATGCAGAGGTGGCCACTAGTGTTGAGCGAGCATGCTCGGCCGATGCTCGGATCGGCTCGAGCATCGCTCTGCTCGGCACATGGCGGTACTCGTACGAGTACCGCATGTGCTCGCCCGCCATGTTCGGGTCTCCTCCCCGCACGTTTCGCGGCTGCTGCGCAGCCAATAAACGTGCAGGGAGGCTCTGACATCAGTGTAATGCCAGCAGCCATGTTGGCTGCTGGCATTACACTGATTGGCTGGCCAGAACCCGTGGTCGGGTGCTGTATAGCACCTGACCAGCGAGTTCGGCTCAGTCTTAGCCAGGGAGAGATGAGGATAGGAAGGGAAAGTCAGTGTAGGGAGAAGACAAGCAAATTTGTTAAAAAAAAGACCCAAAAGTCCTTTTTAGGACTACTGTGTGTGGGGGCAGCAGTTTATTTTGTGTGGGGGGAAAAAAAACAAAAAAAAAAAAAAATTCATATATTCTGTTTAGTGTGCAAAGTTGCAGATTAGAGCACATTCTGTTTAGTGTGCAAAGTTGCAGATTAGAGCACATTCTGTTTAGTGTGCAAAGTTGCAGATTAGAGCACATTCTGTTTAGTGTGCAAAGTTGCAGATTAGAGCACATTCTGTTAAGTGTTCAAACTGTAAAATATCAAAGTCACATATTCCATTCAGTGTGCGTCGCCGCAGTTTAGCAGCACATTCTGTGTACTGTGCACAGTTGCAGAATAGGAAGAAATACTGTTAAGTCTTCAAACTGTAAAATATCAAAGTCACATATTCCATTCAGTGTGCGTCACCGCAGTTTAGCAGCACATTCTGTGTACTGTGCACAGTTGCAGAATAGGAAGAAATACTGTTAAGTCTTCAAACTGTAAAATATCAAAGTCACATATTCCATTCAGTGTGCATCACCGCAGTTTAGCAGCACATTCTGTGTACTGTGCACAGTTGCAGAATAGGAAGAAATACTGTTAAGTCTTCAAACTGTAAAATATCAAAGTCACATATTCCATTCAGTGTGCGTCACCGCAGTTTAGCAGCACATTCTGTGTACTGTGCACAGTTGCAGAATAGGAAGAAATACTGTTAAGTCTTCAAACTGTAAAATATCAAAGTCACATATTCCATTCAGTGTGCGTCGCCGCAGTTTAGCAGCACATTCTGTGTACTGTGCACAGTTGCAGAATAGGAAGAAATACTGTTAAGTCTTCAAACTGTAAAATATCAAAGTCACATATTCCATTCAGTGTGCGTCGCCGCAGTTTAGCAGCACATTCTGTGTACTGTGCACAGTTGCAGAATAGGAAGAAATACTGTTAAGTCTTCAAACTGTAAAATATCAAAGTCACATATTCCATTCAGTGTGCGTCGCCGCAGTTTAGCAGCACATTCTGTGTACTGTGCACAGTTGCAGAATAGGAAGAAATACTGTTAAGTCTTCAAACTGTAAAATATCAAAGTCACATATTCCATTCAGTGTGCGTCGCCGCAGTTTAGCAGCACATTCTGTGTACTGTGCACAGTTGCAGAATAGGAAGAAATACTGTTAAGTCTTCAAACTGTAAAATATCAAAGTCACATATTCCATTCAGTGTGCGTCGCCGCAGTCTAGCAGCACATTCTGTGTACTGTGCACAGTTGCAGAATAGGAAGAAATACTGTTAAGTCTTCAAACTGTAAAATATCAAAGTCACATATTCCATTCAGTGTGCGTCACCGCAGTTTAGCAGCACATTCTGTGTACTGTGCACAGTTGCAGAATAGGAAGAAATACTGTTAAGTCTTCAAACTGTAAAATATCAAAGTCACATATTCCATTCAGTGTGCGTCACCGCAGTTTAGCAGCACATTCTGTGTACTGTGCACAGTTGCAGAATAGGAAGAAATACTGTTAAGTCTTCAAACTGTAAAATATCAAAGTCACATATTCCATTCAGTGTGCGTCGCCGCAGTCTAGCAGCACATTCTGTGTACTGTGCACAGTTGCAGAATAGGAAGAAATACTGTTAAGTCTTCAAACTGTAAAATATCAAAGTCACATATTCCATTCAGTGTGCGTCACCGCAGTTTAGCAGCACATTCTGTGTACTGTGCACAGTTGCAGAATAGGAAGAAATACTGTTAAGTCTTCAAACTGTAAAATATCAAAGTCACATATTCCATTCACTGTGCGTAGCCGCAGATAAGCAGCAAATTCTGTTTACTGTGCACAGTTGCAGAATAGGAAGAAATACTGTTAAGTCTTCAAACTGTAAAATATCAAAGTCACATATTCCATTCATTGTGCGTCGCCGCAGTTTAGCAGCACATTCTGTGTACTGTGCACAGTTGCAGATTTGCAGCACATATTCCGTGTAATATGAAGAAGGCGGGTAAAAAGGGACGGGGAAGTGGACGTGATCCTGATAGTTCAGGGCGCGGGTCAGGACGCGTAGAAACTGTGCCTGGTGCCAGAGCACAAGAAAGAAAGACATCCACCATACCTAGCTTCATGTCTCATTTTACAGGGCGTCGCAGGACATCACTCTCGAGGTCCGACCACTGCGAACAGGTGGTCGGTTGGATGTCAGCTGATACTGCTTCCAGTCGGTTAAGCACCACCCTGTCTTCCACCAAGTCCACTCTCAGTAGCCAAGAGTCTGGTCAACATAATCCTCACTCTGATCATCCTTCCTCCCACCATAGACGGTCTGGTCAAAGAAGTGATCCCACACTGGGATATAGTGAGGAGCTCGTCTCATCACCAATCCTTCATTTGACCCTCTCTCCAAGCACGCTTGCAGAGGAACATGACATCTTGTGCCCTGATTCACAACCTCTAGAGGGTACCCAATCACAAGAAGATGACAGATGTGAACGGCATTTAAGGTCAAAGGAAGTAGTGGATGATGATGATGATGAGACACAGTTGCCATTAAATCAACCACTTGTTGAGGAGGATGATATACAGTTGTCAATGACTGAGTATGTGGTGGGATCAAGTCATGAGGAGGATGATCAGAGTGAGGAAGTGGAGGAGGACTTGGTGGACGATGAGGTGACTGACCCCACCTGGGAAGGTGTAGAGCCGAGCGATGACAGCAGTCCTGAGGGTGAGCCATCTGCAGCACCGCAACAGGCTGGAAGAGGCAGTGGTGTGGCTACAGAAAGAAGGCGGACCGCACCAAACTGGCCCGCAAATGTTCCACGGAGCACCCCCTTGCGTAAATCTACCTTGCCAAGGGGTAGGTGTTCCGCGGTATGGCGTTTTTTTAAGGAAAGTGCGAACGACAAAAGAATTGTAGTTTGCAACCTGTGCCACACCAGAATGAGCCGAGGCATGAACACTAGAAACCTCACCACCACCAGCATGATCCGACACATGGCATCCAAGCACCGTAATAAGTGGGAGGAACGCCTGGATCGCCCATCTGTGTCTGCAGGCCACACCACTGCCTCCTCTTCCCCTGTTTTCGGTGCCGGCCAATCGCCTGTCGAAGGCGCAGGCCCGCATACCTCCCGCCCTGCACCTGTACCATCTGAAGCACCATCAGCGACCACATCCACTTCCCTGTCCCAGCGCAGCGTCCAAATGTCGTTACCCCAGGCATTTGAGCGCAAGCGAAAATACCCAGCCACCCACCCACAGGCCATAGCACTAACCTCACACCTTTCCAAATTACTGGCCATCGAAATGCTGCCATTTAGGCTTGTGGACACTGAGTCCTTCCGCAGCCTGATGGCAGCAGCTGTCCCTCGGTACGCGGTCCCCAGCCGCCACTACTTTTCCCGGTGTGCCATCCCCGCATTACACCACCATGTGTCCCGTAACATCACCCGTGCCCTGACCAACGCAGTTACTGGGAAGGTCCACTTAACGACTGACACATGGACAAGTGCTTGTGGCCAGGGACGCTACATTTCCCTGACGGCACACTGGGTGAATGTCGTGGAGGCTGGGAGCGACTCGGACCCTGGGATGGCACGGGTGCTACCCACGCCGAGGATTGCGGGCCCTACCTCCATCAGGGTTTCCGCCAGCACCTACGTTATTGGCTCCTCCTCCTCCGTTTCCACCTCCGAATTCTCTGCACGCAGCGCCACTCACCCATCAGCCGGTAGCTGGAAGCAGTGTAGCACTGCAGTGGGGAAGCGTCAACAGGCCGTGCTGAAGCTGATCTGCCTTGGGGACAAACAGCACACGGCCTCAGAGCTGTTGCAGGGGATTAGTCACCAGACCGAGCAGTGGCTCTCGCCACTCAACCTGCAACCAGGCATGGTTGTGTGTGATAATGGGCGTAACTTGGTGGCGGCTTTGGAGCTCGGCAAGCTCACACACGTACCATGCCTAGCGCATGTATTTAATTTAGTGGTTCAGCGATTTCTAAAAACCTACCCCAATTTGCATGATCTCTTGACCAAGGTGCGCCGCGTGTGTGCACATTTCCGTAAGTCATCTACAGCTTCAGCCGGCCTGTTGAAGCTGCAGCAGCGCTTACAATTGCCAGCTCACCGGCTGCTGTGTGACGTGAGCATGCGCTGGAACTCCACCTTCCACATGTTGGCCCGGCTTTGTGAGCAGCAGAGGGCAGTAGTGGAGTACCAGCTGTTACACGGTCGTCGCCTCTCCGTTCAACTTCCTGTAATCAGAAGTGAGGAGTGGGAATGGATGTCAGACCTCTGTGAGGTTTTACGCAATTTTGAGGAATCGACACAGATGGTGAGCGGCGATAACGCTATTATCAGTGTAACCATCCCACTTCTGTGTCTACTGAAACGCTCGCTGCTCACAATTAAAACTGACGCTTTGCATGTGGAAGAGGTGGAAATGCGGGAGGAAGAGCTTACACAAGGTGATAGCCAGAGCACCCTCACTTCGTCTTCTCAGCGACAATTGGAGGAGGCGGAGGAGGAGGAGGAGGAGGAGGAAGACACGGTTGCCTCCGCTACAGAGGGTAGCCATGGAACTTTAGTTCCATCTCTTCAGCGTGGGTGGGCAGAAGAGGAGGAAGAGGATGAGGAGATTGAGAGTCATTCTCCTGGTGAGGACAGCGAAATCTTGCCTGTTGGTACTCTGGCACACATGGCTGACTTTATGTTAGGCTGCCTTTCCCGTGACCCACGCGTTATACGCATTTTAGACAACACGGATTACTGGGTGTTCACCCTTCTGGACCCCCGCTACAAAGAGAATTTCTCATCTCTCATTCCTCCGGTGGAGAGGACAAGCAAAATGGTGCAATACCAGAAGGTTCTTGTTGAAAAATTGCTCCAAAATTTTCCATCTGACAACGCTGGCGGCAGAGTACGTGCTACCTTGGCCAACCGAGAAGGGGAGAAAAGGGGAGCACACAGCAGTTCCGAGAAAGGCAGGGCAACACTCTCCAAGGCGTGGGACACCTTCATGACACCCCGCCAGCACCCTCACCCTGATGCGCAGCCTAGTGTCACAAGGAGGGAAAAGTTTTGGAAGATGGTGAAGGAGTACGTAGCAGACCGTGTCAGCGTCCTCAATGATCCCTCTGTGCCTTACAACTACTGGGTGTCCAAGCTGGACACGTGGTATGAACTGGCACTCTACGCCTTGGAGGTGCTGGCCTGCCCTGCCGCCAGCGTTCTGTCTGAGCGGGTATTTAGTGCTGCTGGTGGCATCATAACAGATAAGCGTATCCGCCTTTCCACCGACAATGCTGATAGGTTGACACTTATAAAAATGAACAAGGCCTGGATTTCCCCTGACTTCTCCACTCCACTGGAGGAAAGCCCCGGGGGAACATAAAGTCACTTTATATATGTTATTTACAATGATGGGAATACTCTGTATTCCCATTCACCCCTTCCACCCAAAAAACGGGTATATGGTTGACTCTTAATCTTCTCATCCTCCTCCTCCTCTTCCATATGCCCTGTGATATAATTTTTATATAGGGCCAGCTCACCAGCGGGCCCTGTGATATAATTTTTATATAGGGCCAGCTCACCAGCGGGCCCTGTTTAACAATTTTTGTATAGGTCAGCTCACCAGCGGGCCTTCTCATATAATGTTTTATTGGGTCAGCTCTCTAGCGGGCCCTCTCATATAATGTTTTATAGCGTCAGCTCACTAGCGGGCCTTCGCATATAATGTTTAGGATGGTCAGCTCCGCAGCAGACCCTCACCCATAATGTTTTAGATGGTCGGCTCAGCGCACGTTTCCCTCTTAATCATGGCCCCAGTTCAGAAAAATCGAGGAAATTTTTGGGAGAATTTGCCTCTGCGCACGTTTCCCTCTTAATCATGGCCTCAGTTCAGAAAAATCAAGGAAATTTTTGGGAGAATTTGCCTCTGCGCACGTTTCCCTCTTAATCATGGCCTCAGTTCAGAAAAATCGAGGAAATTTTTGGGAGAATTTGCAGATGATATACAAGTAAATATACAGCAAATACTGTTTGGTAACAATTTTTCGCCTAAAGTCGTTTTTATTTTCCTTTTTGTGTGTTTTACGCTCAGTCTGTAAAAATGGCGTACTACGGGCGAAAGATCGTTCCCAGCAGCGACGTTGGAGTCCAAGATGCATCCAGACATCCTCCCTATGCTGTCCCTGAACCATTTCTGTGGTGTTTCCATCATTTTCTTCCCTTTTCCTATGGATCAGGCACCCTCCCCTCAACAGAGCAGGGGGTGCCTGGTGTAATGCTCGAGTCCTCCCATTGACTTCAATGGGGCTCGGGTGCTCGGCCGAGCACTCGAGCCTCCGGGGGTGCTCGGTCAGAGCACCCGAACACCCGAGCATTGGGGTGCTCGCTCATCACTAGTGGCCACAACTATGCCGGTCGATACACCACAGAGGAAGGAAGCACAGGCTAACTAGGCCTCCAAGGTAGACTGTGATAAGGGGGGAGAGAAAAGGTGGATAAGAATGGCATCTTTCTTCTTGTCCTCCACATTCCCATTCTCTGTCTGTGGCAGTGGATAATGTTGCTGCTACTGCCTCAGATTCAGCACTGCAACTAGGACCAGGAGTATTGCTGCCTCTATCAAGTGGAACCTGTCCCAGTCCCGCATCACTTGTTGACCCCATTTCCACTGTATCCACGGTGGTCTGTGGCACACTAGCTTGCTCCTCAGGACCCTGCTGCCCTTGCCTAACAGCAGCAGCAGGAATAAGAGCAGTTGCAAATTCCTCAAATTCCAAAATCTCATTGCTAGTGGTGGTAATGTCCATCCTCATCCCTGTCTCCCATTCCTTCTCAGTTTCTGTTAAAAAGGCCATCAATGTCTCTTCCACCCCAGCTTCTCCAGCATTATCATCATCACCATCACTAGTCCCTACATGCTCCTGCTCTATTACCAACATCTCACTGTTGCTTGGAGGAGGTGACGAGCAATGTGACAAAGGGTCCCCTAATGTCACACTTGGCATTTCTTTTTGATGTGAAGAAGGCAGACTTTCAGCAGTACCAGCAGGCACAGGTGGTGTTAAGTCTGCATCTGCTCTCCCCCAACATCAGTTCTGGCCTCCTCAGGATCTGGTTTCATTTGGACACTGTAGTGAAAGGAAGGGGACTCCTGGAGCCAGAGGAATGGTGTGGGCTCCCTTGACTACTAGTCTGGATGCTCTCAAATGCTTCCCCACCCACTCCCCTAACATTAGTCCCACCGGCTGATTCACCATTACTGCTACTACTACTAACACCAACCACATTAAGTTCAGATGCAGAGTCTTCAATATCCTCATATTACTAGTGACTGTCAGGAGGATTTCCTCCTCCTTCCCTCGTAACACTAAAAAGCTGCTGGACCTTCTTAGTAGTAGTAGTATTAGTACTAGCACTGGCAGGACTGCTTGGGGATGGCAAGTATGACTTAGGGTCCCTTGCTGCACAGTTGGCACCATCTTCTCATTCCTCCCCCCCTCCTGAGTATTGTAAGGCACACTAGCAGCAGGAGCACTGGCAGAGCACTGGTGGCAGCAGGTCTGACAGCAGGCACAGTATTGGTGGCAGCAGGTTCAGCACTGACAGCAAGTACAGCAGTGGGGGGGGGGGCAACAGGGGCAGCATGTCTGACAGCAGGCAGAGCATAGTGGCAGCACATCTGGCAGCAGGTACAGTAATGGTGGTAGCAGTACCATGGGCAGCACGTCTGAAAGCAGGCACAACAGTAGTGCAGCAGAGGCAGCACCTCTGACAGCAAGTACAGCAATGGTGGCAGCAGGGGCAGTACATCTTGCAGCAGGCACAGGCAGCTGACCTGTCCTGCTCTCACTAGTACTACCCCTTTCTTCCTCCCTTCCCATTAAATTCCCCAAGATCCCTTGTAGTGATTTAGGGGGACTGGACAGCATTGGTTCAGTAGTGCTCACTTCCTCCACCTCCTCAGACTTGTGGACATATAAGGGTCCTTCCATTCCAGTTCCTCCTTTTACTATTTTTAAACCTGCTTATAGTGATAGCAGTCACTATGAACCTTTCCTGCATACATTTTCAAAACAAATAACAGCAGAACAGCACAGCACATCTACCTTGCTCTGTAGCTGATTCTGTTGTGTTTCACTTCCGCAGTTTTTTTAAGATAAAAAGCAAAAACCACATAAATCAATTGGCGGAAATGTTCTTGCCATTGAAAAATTGGTGTAAAATTTTGGCCAATGGCGAAAACTGCAAAGATTTTAATCGCTGTTATTCTCGCTGGAACATGGTGACAGATTTCGACCACCCCTACTTGTAACATTGCTTACACCCCACCCAGACAGCTTAGCCCTGTCATCTCTCCCACAGACATACTTAGCTCCTTTTCACCTGTGACCAAGAATGAAGTTTCCCTTCTCCTTACATGCTCAAACTTAATCACATGCACTCTTGACTCAATCCCATCTCAGCTCACACAAGAACTCTCTCAGATACTAACTCCAACCCTTACTCACTTATTCAACCTCTCTCTGACAACCGGCACCTTCCCATCCTCTTTCAAACATGGACTAATCACACCCATCTTAAAAGAAACCCTCCCTGGACCCAAACTCACTTTCAAACTACTGGCACATTTCTCTTTTACTGTTTGCCTCCAAGCTCCTTGAACGTCTCATATATAACTGGCTCACTAATTTCCCCTGCTCCTATTCCCAGTTAGATCCCCCGCAATCGGGATTCCACCCTCATCTCTCGACTGAGACTTCCCTCACTAAAGTGGCCAATGATTTGCTCTGCGCCAAGTCAAAAAGGCCACTACTCCCTATTAATTCTTTTGGATCTGTCTGCTGCCTTTGACAGTGGATCACGCACTCCTCCTCCATGCTCCCCACTCCCTAGGTCTCTGTGACACTGCCCTCCACTGCAAATGTTCCTTCAGTGTGTCCTACTCTGGATCCACTTCTTCACCCATCCCACTGTTTGTCGGAGTATCACAAGGTTCAGTCCTGGGCCCCTTGCTCTTTTCAATCTACACCTCGTGCCTTGGCAAGCTAATAAACTCCTTGGGTTTCCCCATCATCATGCGGATGACAATCAAATCTATCTTCCCTCCCCAGACCTCTCCCCTTCCCTCCTGTCCCAGGTATCTAAATGTCTCTCTATTGTGTCTTCCTGGATATCCTCCCGTCATCTCAAACTTAACCAAAGCAAATCTGAACTCATCATTTTCTGTCCTTCGCCAAACTTACCTCAGATATCCCCTTCACTGTTAACAGCACCACCATCACACCCACCCCTACATCACACTACCTGGGGTCACCTTTGACTCCTATCCTTCATTCTCCACATTCAGTCAAGCTCCAACTCATGCTGTCTCCACTTCCGTAACTTCTCTAGAATCCAAGATATTACTAAAATTCTAATCCAAGCACTCATCATGTCCCATCTTGACTACTTGTAACGGTTTTCAGTACACTCAGAGGCAGGCAATTTGGTAAAACACAGTTTTATTGAAACCAGACAGAATAAGGTAACCCTCACTGGTCCAGCAATAGTTAACAAACAGTACTGACACAGGACAGGTTACTGAATAACATTAGCCCACAAAGGTCCAGTATACATATATCAGAGAGCAATACATATACTGACACAGGTCAGGAACAGTTCGTGTGATATAGAGAGACACAGATAGTAAATGCTTTTAGGCCAGGAGGCTGGGAGGCCCTAATAGCGAGGCCCAAGAAGCACTCTTTGAGGATGAGTGCCAAAATAGCGACTAGGCCCAGGAAGGGTGAGCGAGGTCCAGATGGATCACGGACTACCAGTAATACTGCAACCGGAGGAACAACGGAACACCCAGGAATACACACAGACTGCGACCCAGGGTAATGGTACTGGACAATAGATGTAATAACGCTAGGCTCGATGGCAACTTCCGGGTGACAGAGCTGACTGAGGTGCCCAGTAGACCAACCTCAATAACGGAGTAGTGACAAGCCAGTGTATAATGTGCCAAAGAATAGCTTCTACCCGGGTGAGTACCGGACTGCCCTGGTAACGGGCGCTTGGGCTTGTTGGCGACTGACAAGAGCGGAGACTACCTGAGGCGCCCAGGAGACCAACCTCAGTGGTAAACAATAACAAGCCAAGCGTATAGTGAGCTAGCGAGATCTGTGTCAGCCCTGGGTAAGGAGGAAGGAGGCAGCAAGGCACAAATGGGTCGCAGTCACGGAAGGGTAATGCAGTACTTGAGGCAACCAACTGGGCCAGCACGCTCAAGACAGCGCACAGGAGATACTCTCTACCGGGCGCAGTAGTGTACCGGACTGGAGGCACGGAACAGGAACGTCAGCCAGGCCGGGTCGGTACACAGAGCAGGAACGTCAACCAATCCAAGTCGGTACACGGAGCAGGAACGTCAGCCAGGCCGGGTTGGTACACGGAGCAGGAACGTCAGCCAATCCAAGTCGGTACACGGAGCAGGAACAGGATCAGAGAGAGTAGTCAGGCAGTCCGGGTCATACACAGGATATCACACGATAATGGCAGCAAGCTCTAAGCAACGGGAACACCACGAAAGGGCCCTGTATGAGTGACAGGGCACAGTACTTAAAGGCTACTACTGGGTGGAGCAATCACACGCTAGCCAATAAGAAAGCATCAGAAATAATGTGTCAAAATGTCGCCAGCAATACACGGGCACCGTGATACTACTGTATCTCACTCCCAATTGGCAAGACTAATCTACCTCACACATCGCTTCTCTAACACCACTCCCCCTTTGCCAATCCCTACACTAGTTCACATTAGCATATAGAATTAAATTCAAAATTCTGGTGCTAACTTACAGAGCCCTTACTAACACTGCACCCCCCTATATTTAATCTTTCATTTCCAAATACACTCTCACTCACCATCGTCACTCTGCACAGGACCTTCTCCTTTCTATAGCTCTTATTACATCCTCCAACTTCTGTCTATAGGACATCTTCCATCCTGCACCCGAGCTATGGAATACCCCCCCCATCCCATCAGACTTTCCCCCAGCCATCAGACACTCCCTGAAAACTCACCTCTTCAGAGACGCCTATCAATTACCTCCATAACCGTTATGAGAAAGGTCAGACCAACAGCCTGTCCAACTTCTGCTCACTCTCATTCCCTTCTAAAAACACTCTCCCACCTACAGCTCCCATCATGACCTCATCGTTCACATAGTCTTTTCTGCCAAACAGAACCACTGCTTCCCTGGACCACTGTTCCTTTTGTTTTCCATGTTCCATTTGTACTATTTAACATCTCTGTATGTCTATTCCGTATTGTACAGCACTGCGAAATAAGTTGGAGCTATATAAATAAAGAATAATAAAACTAATAATACCTCTGCAGAAATATTTGAATAAACTGAGTGGATGGGTAGAAAAGTGGCAGATGAGGTTTAGCCCTTTGAATGCCAGCGGGATATCAAAATCATTGCCTGTTTGTTACAAAGTGACAGTACCACCTTAAAATCAGTAGGACTTTGGGTAATTGCTTGTCTCCTATGGTGCAGTTAAATTTCCCTGAAAGTGGACACATTCTACAGGTATCTTGGAACGAATGGAGAAAAACATTTATTTTTACAATATGTGCTGAATTTCTTATTCACAAGTTAGTAAATAATAGAATGCTACTGTGCTAGTTTGACAAGACGCTATTTCCTCAGTTTAGCAGATGCCAGCCTTTCTATCCATAGTGTTTCATTACTGTCTTTGTATGACTACATTTGATATTCATGTGCCAGGCATTGTTATACAATCTAATCAGTATTAAGAAATGGCAACTTAAAGGGATAGTAATGTTTCATAATAAAAGCAGCTCTAATTAATCATCATAGTATTTGAACTGTGGAAAGTATTATTTCAACTCTGTCAGAGTTGTAGTTCAAGAGTAATTCAATGACAAAGTGTCCCCCTCCCGCCCCTTTTACTGATGTAACACTGCTCAGCCAGAGCAGAAGGAAGGTGCCCAGGTAGATTGCAGAGAGGGTCAGTCTTCAATTAACTTGTCAAGGGGGGCAGGGCTTTCATTGTTCTCATAGGAAGAAGATTGTCCCCTGCTGTTATCTGTCGGTCTTATAACCAGATTCACATCTGAGAAGAGATGGCTTACACTAGGTAAAAGGGGCGGGAGGGGATACTTTGCTTGTGAATATCTCTTAAACCATAAAGGTTTGAGAGATAAGACTTATATCATTCTTCATATTTTTTTTTTAATGCCTACAAAATAAAATAAAGTTAAAATGAAGTACTACTATCCCTTTAATGATGGTGATGTACAAAGAAGAGCTCAAACAAATCCCTCCTGGTGCTTTTAACCACTTTATTGATAGTGAGATTTCCGACACCTTGTGAAGCAATGCATTGGAAACCTCTCTATCACTGAAGGGGTTAAAAGCACCAAGTAAATCAGGGAAAAGTTTGGGATTTTTTTATTTGTTCTCTATGGTATAGTTGTTTGCTCCAGAATTGCGGAGTCTCTCCTTAGTATTTCAGTCTCAATTAATTGATCAATTCACACATAAATTAAATTCTAGCTGCAATATGATAATATATATGATAATATACTGATTTCACTTCTGCTCTAATTAAATAGCTTCAAACTTAATAAAAAATCTGTCTTAGGCTTTGTTGAGAAGACCAAATTAGTGCAGAGCATCAGGTGGCATGGTTTGAACTGCAGGAAGGAGGGGGGATGAATGTAGATCTTATTATTTAATTAAACAACTGTTGTCCTGACAGCCTCAGAATGTTGTCCCTTCAATGGGATGTTCTGTGAGGTCAGTTGAAAGCAAGTTAGGTACAGAGATCAGAGAGGAGGATAAACGTATGCAATTATTTTTTACTGATGGGAATGCAGAAATAATCTGTTTAAATGGAAACGGTCTCCCAGTCTCTCACATATATTGAATGAGACAGTGAGTGAGATTTAGAGAGCGTGCAAGATTGATCAAGGGTAGTCAATTGTTGGCCCTCCGCTATCAGGGATGATGGAAGTCATGGTTCCCAACAGTTGGAGGACAAATAACTAATGAGAGAGAGGAAAAAATCAGGAGTCACATATTAATGTAGTCAGCAATAGAATCAGGGCCTTCTAGACACACAAAAAAATCCTTTTTATTTGATTGATTAGGTATAACATTTGAATTAGGCATATCCCCAAAGTGGACATGAAATAACCTTAATATTTCCTCAAGAAAAGTCTACTCTCCCTTTAACAGGTTATTTCACTACATATATATGATAAACTATCTTAGCACTATAACAAATTCTATATCAATAATAAGTATAGGTGTCCAGACTGGAACCGTGTTTAGAACAGGAAAAGTTTATTGAGAAGCAATTAAGGGGCTAAAATCATTTATTTTTATTATTTTGTATTTTATTATATTTGTTTTCTATTTTTTATATGTATAGATAGACTGTGATTTTTGTTGGATAATATAATCAGATGTTGTGTGAGGGCCCCCCAGGATTTTTTTGTTTGAGGTTGCGGTCTCTTTTTCCCTTTAAGAACAGTGTTTTGGTTTCTTATATTGAGCTCGGACAAAGACATGGGCATAATTTTAATGACATCCATACTCTGTCCTTTTTTCACAATGTCATGAAGGGGAGGGGAATAGTCATCACATAAAGCTCAGGCATGCAAAGGGTTGAATGGAGGATGTTCACGGTACTTTCATACTGCACCTTCATACAACCTTTTAATGCCTGGGATGCTAGGTCTACACAGCATGCAAGAGAATAGTATATCAATATCAAATATAGTTGGTACCATCTGTAGGCACAGAAATCTGAAGCGCCCCCCCCCCCCATTGGCCAGCTCCACTGGACACCTACACAATGCTCCAAATCTCTGCATTACCCCCCACATAACCATAATGCCCTCACGTTGCCCCGCATCAGCTCCAACTTGCCCCCATCAGCTTCAACTTGCTCCAACTTGCCCCCATCAGCTTCAGCTTGCCCTCACATTGCTCCATCAGCTCCAACTTGCCCTCACATTGCCCCATCAGCTCCAACTTGCCCCCATCAGCTTCAACTTGCTCCAACTTGCCCCCATCAGCTCCAGCTTGCTCTCACATTGCCCCCATCAGCTTATAACTTGCCCCATTAGCTTCTAATTTGCCCTCACGTGGCCCCCATAAGCTTCACAAGTGCCCCCCCTTGCCCCCCCTGCGGAAGCCCATGACACCATGACCTTCCTTTACCTCCTTGGCTCAGCCTCAGATGATGTGCACCCAGCCTTACCTTGAATGCAGTCCACCAGGTCTCTTCCAGAGCGGGGTCTGTAGCTCTCGCTCGCTCTCTGCACCACCGCTCCTTCAGCTGCCCACGGCGATCACCTCTCCTCTCCCCTCCGCGATGCCTTCAGCTGCCCGTGGCGATCACCTCTCCTCTCCTCTCCCCTCCCCTCCGCGACGCGACACCCGTCACGCACAGTTGGCAGCCAATGAGAGAGGGGTATTCAACTCTCCTCTCTCATTGGCTGCAGTGCGGTCTGCACTGCAGCCAATGAGAGAGGAGAGTTGGATACCCCTCTCTCATTGGCTGCCAACTGTGCGTGACGGGCGTCGTGTCGCGGAGGGGGAGAGGAGAGGTGATCGCCGCGGGCAGCAGAAGGAGCGGTGCTTCAGAGTGCGAGCGAGAGCTACAGGCCACGCTCAGGCCCATGTTTTAAATGGCAAGATGAAAATCCAGGGGGGGGGGCAAGTGCCCCCCCTTGCCCCCCCTGCGGACGCCCATGGACAAGGATGCATTGTTCCAACTTTTTAGAGTAAATTTATTTTTTGGGGGAGTCGCGCGTTAACATTTGGGCGCAACAGAGACCTAACACAAGAGTTCCCTAGAACTGCATGATTTTAGCCCCATAATTGCTGCTCAATAAACTTTTCCTATTCTAAACACGGTTCCAGTCTGGACACCTATACTTATTATTGATATTGAATTTGTTACAGCGCTAAGATATTTTATCCTATATATTTTTGAGTTTTTTATGTTTCATAGGTGAATGAAACAAAATATCTTTTAGCTGCTTACAAAGTGTCTTAGTATATATTACCGTAGCGCACCTTTATTCCATATCTAGTATTTCACTACATGTCTTAAAGCAGAACTTTTATCTACAATAATTAACATCCAAATTGCTGTATCGCACTAATCCAAGTTAAACCTCATAAAATAAAACATACCTAAATATTACTACTGTTCAATTTAGCTCATTCTTCTTTCTACGGAAGAAGAGGGAGAGCGCTACCATGATCAGGAAGTGGTATTTGATTAGAAGCACTCCCCCTCCAAGTAAGCTCATCATTGGCTTTTAGCTCATTAGGGAGGGATTTAAAACAAGAGGGAAGTAGTTACAAGCTGTGCAGAACAGCTTCTCCTGCACCAAGGAAGATTTTGCCAGCAATGAAATTCAATTCAAACAATAATTCAAAAAAAATTATAATTTACACGTTAACACATTACAGCTATACTAAAAACAAACTATACAGGAGGTGAAAGTTCCCCTCTAATACTAGTTTCGTCTTCAAAAAATTTCCCAGGAATGCCACGTACACATTTGTATTGCCTGTAGAAAGTGCATTAGATTTCTTCATTCCTAATGCTCATTTCTTCAAAGATATTGCTTCATAAATTCAATTATAAAAAATTGTTGTATGTAAAGACAAAAATGTCATCTGTGACGACAAAAAATGTCTTACCTAACGACAAAAATGACAACTAAAAATTCTCCAATTCAGAACTTCACATTCCCTCCACTTTTTTAATGTACAAATTTTGTGTTTTGCAAGACAATTTTGTGTCATTAGTTAGACACATTTTCTTTTCCTCTATAAGCCCTTTTGCCCAGCAGTTCTGGAGCTTTGTCGTACACGACGGACATTACTAATTTTTTGTCGTATACTCTACAGAAAATAGGTCATTCATGCACACAATTACTTATTTTTGTCAAAAAGAAAAAAAGATTTTCAGCACAATGGATATCCCAATTATGTATCACAGGAAAACAGCTGCCAGATTTAAATAACCTTATTCCCAATAGTTATCTACATAACAACAATCCTACACTATCAAATCAGCGCTACGTTCTCCTTTATATCACAGAGGACACAGTCAATCACTGTAAAATCAGAACTCCATAGTTTAATAACAATCAATTCCATCAAAAACCATTCTTAAAATGACCAAAAATATTATACACAAATAAATCCCAAAATTGGATATCACAAGAATCCAGCTCTGACCACACTCCACAGATCTCAATGTAAACCAGCATGCGATCCAAATGCCGTTGTGAACTTCCACTTCAATTAGAAGCCACCCTCTTAAAGGGATAGTAACACTTCGTTTTAACTTTATTTTATTTTGTAGGCATTAAAAAAACATGAAGAATGATATAAGTCTTATCTCTCAAACCTTTATGGTTTATGAGATATTCACAAGCAAAGTTCCCCTCCCCGCCCCTTTTACCTAGTGTAAGCCATCTCTTCTCAGATGTGAGTCTGGTTGTATGACAGTACAGATAACAGAAGGGGACAATTTTCTTTGTATGAAAACAATGAAAGCCCTTCCCCCCTTGACAAGTTTTTCAGCTTTTTCCATTATCTTAATAGAAGATTGTCCCTCTCTGCAGTCTATCTGGGCATCTCCCTTCTTATCTGGCTGAACAGGGGGGGGATACTTTGTTTGTGAATATCTCTTAAACCATAAAGGTTTCAGAGATAAGACTTATATCATTCTTCATGTTTTTTTAATGCCTACAAAATAAAATAAAGTTAAAATGAAGTATTACTATCCCTTTAATGAACGGATAGTCTCTCCTCGTGATCTGTTCGCTATCAGGCATATACGTCCTTGCACTACTAGTCAACAGAAATCTATCTCGTGTAGTCCCTCTGAGATATATTATGCATCCAACAGAAGGATATACATAGACACAATGTCATACAAATGTAACATCCACAATATTCCCACACAATAGTAAAATTGAGAGAACAACACTGTGAATATACTCTCAGCTTGTTTCTCAATATGGCCCAAAAGTTATGCAACGTAAGAAGTCTGTAGGTGAAACTTCACAAACCTTCAATACACATCTAAAATACCAAAAAACAACAAAAGGAGGATCATCCCCAAAAAATATCTATCTAAAAAAACTGTAAAAAATGGAAAAAGGCAAGAATTCTCTCTAAAAGCAACAGTAATATTCTTTAGCAGTAATATTCTTTGATCCAATCCTGGAAGAAAAAGGAAAGCAGAGAGGCATTATGAGAAATATTGGTGATCAATGAAGTCTATCATTCATGACTTAAATGAATACTGTATATGGGAGATGCACTAATTAGAAGCAGACGCCATACAAGTTGGTTCGTAAGACGCCGATCAAGTTAACAGTGGACAGCTGTGTGCTACACAGTGAAACACGCGAAGAAAGAAAACGCAGGCGTTTAGTGAGTACCACTGTATGAGAGATGATATAAAATAAAGGAGACCAATAAGGAGGTATGGAAAATTTAAGTCTGCATAATAGTGTATTCTAAAATGGTGGGTCTTGAAGAAAAGCGATATAATATATGAATGAGGAAAATGGCGATTGAAATTGCCTTTAAATATACTCAGGCTATGATGACAGAAGAATAAGATTCAAAATATAAGATCCTTAAATGTATATATTGTCATCAAATTAGAGGAAATTAGAACTTTCATATTGCCATGGTAAAATCACACAGAATAGGATTCAAGATTGGAGTGAAAAATCAATAATATACCTTTATTTAAAGGGAATGTGTGTGTGTTTACAAGAAAGGATATTGATCTCATTTTTCTCATGAATTGGATCAAAGAATATTACTGCTAAAGAATGTTACTCTTGCTTATAGAGAGAATTCTTGCCTTTTTCCATTTTTTACAGGTTTTTTTTAGATATATATTTTTTGGGGGATGATCCTCCTTTTGTTGTTTTTTGGTATTTTAGATGTGTATTGAAGGTTTGTGAAGTTTCACCTACAGACTTCTTATGTTGGATTTTCTGTGAGTGAAAAGAAGTTGTGGCACAGCAGATAGTCGACAACCTGCAACAAAAACCGTATAACTATCTGAGAATAATTAGAAAAATTCTCAAGTGAAATTTTAAGGACTCCAAGGCCAAATGATGAGGGATAGAGGAGTAAAGGGCAATCATGTCAGCAGATAGCCAAGACATGTTCGCCTTCCACTCTACACCAGACAACTGTCGAAGCACCTGTCTCATGTCCCCCAAAAAACCAGGAAGCCTATCAACCAAAGGTCTCAAGTACTGATCCACTCACACGGACAGAGGCTCATTAAGTGAACCTATCCCTGAAACAATAGGCCTGCCCGGTGGGTGGACCAAACTCTTGTGGACCTTTTGGAGGCAACATTAATTTTTTCACTGTGAACAATTTATTAATTACATCGCACTGGGTTTGGATGTTGACCAGACATGGAGTACATTTATTCTTGATACATCAGAGGGGTTCACCCAGACAGGTATCTAATGAAGGAATCTGGACAGCTGAGGTATTCTTGGCCCCCAGTCCCAGAGCAGCAGTGAGATTACTGGAAGGGGACTGCACTTAAGAAAAATATACAGTTCCTTGTGAACATTACAGTGGCTATCTCGAACCCGGAGGAATACATCAGTCCAATAAAAGCAATTATCAGATCCTACAGATATTTTTCTATTCACCCAGTCATGTGGGCTTAGAAGACGAGTAGCCAAGAGAAGACATCCCTGATTATACCTTGGAGGTCAGCTGTGGCATTCTTCACAAGTCCTACAAGAATGCAGCTGAGAGATATGAGATTTTTTGTTATGACTCGTTTGCCTGATGGTGCGGGGGCATAGGTGTTGGTACTCTAATGCTCCCAGTCAGAGTTAAGACTGTGGTGAAAAAGATACACCTAGCATGCTGAGAATGATTGTGACTGTGAAATAGAGCTTGGAGGTGCCTTCCTTGAGTGTCATTATTATTGAGGACCGGCTTGATGGTTTCTTGGATCAGGCTGATTTAAGAGAGAAGGGCTTCCCTTTTAGTTGTGGCCTTAAAGCAGGTAATTCTTCCATTTAAAAGTCATTGCAAATGCTCTGCAATCCATCAGTTAAATTTGTCCTTGGGCTCCTCCAGCTTTTACAGTTTTTAGGGATATGTGGTCATCTAGCTCAAAAGTCTGCCAATGTTGTTGGTGAATTCTTCCTGGATTGCCTGCATGGATTTGTCAAGTCCCAAGAGTTCAAGAAAATGAAGTCACTAGTTCCGCTGTGCCAAGAATTTCAGCATCTGAGATACTAGTCTACAACCAATAGCCACTGTATTGCTCTGTGGTCTTTGAGTTTAAGAACCTTCTACAGCCATGAGAGTGTCACCTCTGCCCCAGGAGGTGGTTTATTTGCTATTCAAGTCAAATTCACAAACCCTTGTTCATACAGGATAGCATTACCACCTTTACGCTGACTGGCTATTGTAGACAACATCAGGAGTTATGCCATCCTTACTAATTATCTCAATACCTGGATAATCTGCAGCCACAGCTGGCCATCAACCAGATCAAATTTGGCATAGTCATGCTATAGGGAGTAGGCCCAATCCTTTTTTTGACTGTGCATTGTATTAGTCATCCACAACTGTCTGCAGAAGCTCTTGGAATGTCATGCACATCATTGGTAGTTTACCCAACATTAGCTAGCTTTGTGTTTTCAGCTGCAGGATCATTTGTAAAGATGGTCTGTGTTCCATAGTCACAGGTATGACTTCATCAAATTGAAAGTCAGCCATTATGACATATATTGAACACTTAAGGGTAGGTTCAATCAAGTTGCATCAACATGGCTTCCATGCAATATGGATATAAGCTTAGCCCATACAGGAGCCTCTCAAGGTTCAAGGTCATTCAGCAGAGTGCAGTCATCATCAATAATCCATCAACAATGGGTCAGAACCAGACTCTTCTAGTATGGCTCCTTAAACTCAGCTCTCAGGATGTAATTGTACTGGGAACTAAAGAAAAAAGGGGATACTTGTAGATAATAGCTAGCATAGTGAGTGCTTCCATTTCATTCTGTATTTAGAGTACCCAATCTACTAGCATGGTGATATTTACGGAGACACCCATATTAGCATGTTTTACCAGAGAGGTATCCAATGCATTTCTTTGCAACCTGTTGCTTACTCCGCTGGGTTTGGCTGTGTGAGGACTGCTTCTGTTGTTTGTGCTGAAGTCTCTCTGCATCCACTCTGCTCCCTCATTTCCCTTCCCAATATCCCCTGCATCCCTAATTCTTAGAGAATATGGTGATGTGTCTATCACCAAGGAAATCACCATAGCATCAAACTATAGTGCCTCTCCCCCAGGTTCTTCTACAATTCGAAATTCAACATGCAGAAAGTGACCATTGAGAGAGAATCCCCAGCCAGCTGTTCAGCCAAGACTGGTACGCCTACCAGCAGTGGGATGAAGGGGAAAAATCACCACCCCAAGGTCAACATGGTCACTAAAGACCTTTCCTTGGTTGATGGGTCATTGGAGAATACTTGAGCATCAAGGATGCACAGTGGCTTACCCTGCCTACAAGCAAAAAGATGACCAATAGCACGGCAGTAAGTGAATGATATAGGTTTTATGCATAACAGAATTATTAAAATATATGCATGTATGACAATTGAACAAAAGATCAACATTACCAGCATGTAATAATACAAAATAATAAATTACATGTAGAGATGTGCGGTTGAAAAATAATGCATACAAGTAGTGAATTTGAAGAATGGAAAAAGAATTATAAAGGACAAGTGACTAAATTAACCCACGTCAAAAGACCTACTCCATCAACTAAACACTAGTTCCAATGTCACCCCAACTACTTTTCAACTCGTATCAGAATTCTCCTAGCTCTGTTTGCTAAGTCCATGTTAATCTTGCACTTAAAACACATAAGAGCTGTTTACAGGCTATTTGGATCTACAGGCAATGCCCAAACATTACTAACTGAATGTTGTTCAGATTTGATCAGTAGCTCAGTCACTTTAAAGGGATAGTAATACTTAAAATGTAAAAAAAAAATACGTTGTAGGGTTTATCCCCCTGAGTAAAACAAGAGTACTCCCACTGCTGAAAGGTGTTTCATTCAAAAGTTGTTAATTTTCAAAGTTGAACTTTTTAGGTGCAATATCACAGTGGCCTGAAATTGTACAGTGGCGCTGTTGCTACACCATCCTATGGAGATTTATGGTCCTGGGACCAGAGCTGTCCATAGGATCGTATGGGGGAATTAAAGGGATAGTAATGTTTCATAATAAAAGCAGCTCTAATTAATCATCATAGTATTTAGGCCTTGGAGAGTGTTATTTCAGTTCTGTTAGAGTTGTAGTTCAAGAGTAATTGAATGATAACGTATCCCCCTCCCACCCCTTTTACTGATGTAACACTGTTCAGCTCAGAGCAGGGTGTGTGTCCAGGTAGATTGTAGAGAGGGACAATCTTCCATTACGATAAGGGAAAAAGCAGAAAAACCTGTCAAGTGGGGCAGGGTTTTCATTGTTCTAACAGTAGCAAGATTGTTCCTTGCTGTGAGCTGTCTGGTCTATGGGCCAGATTCCACATCTGAGGAGAGGGGGCTTACACTACGTAAAAGAGGCGGGAGGGGGAAACTTTAACATTCAATTACTCTTTAACTACAACTCTGACAGAATTGAAATAACACTCTCCAAGGCCCAAATACTATGATGATTAATGAGAGCTGCTTTTGTTTTGAAACATTGCTATCCCTTTAATCCCCCCCCCTATGGTTCAGCTGGTTTGATCCAGAATTGCACTTTCTGGCTCAAATACTATGAAGATTAATTGGAGCTGCTGATTTTGTGAAACATTACTATACTTTTAAAATTTCCATTAATTTAAATGCAGATTTTTAACTCCTTGAAGCCTAGAGAGTTCTTTAATTCATGGAATATGTTGAATAGCTCTCTAGAATTCCACATGTTAAATTTAAATCAAATTTGTAGGTTGCTCATTCCAGACCTATGGCAGAGCTGGTTTCTTCTCAAATTTCACATTTAGCTTGATCAAGGGCCTGGAATCAAACGCAAAAGCAAACCTGTATTAAACCAAATTCTGAAGACCTCTCTAGCATTCAAGGGGTTAAAATCCACATTTAAAATCAATAGGAATTTTCATTTGCACTGTGTAGCGGTTTAATTTCCCAAAAATGACTCCTCTTTTTTTCTTTAAGCATATTGCATCAAGAATTTGCTGTCCTCTATGTCATGTTTTGTCTTGTACTTTTTGTCTTGGGTACTTACTGATCTTCCTATCCAGAACCAGCCCAACACAAGGGGAACAGGTGCACAAGCTATTGTTTAAAGCGGAAGTTTCATTACAATAACATAGCCCTTCAAATTATTATTACACTAGTGCAAAAGCCCGTGTACACGGGCCAAGGTCTGGGCAATGTTAATCCTTCGAGTGCCTAAGAGGCCGCTACCTCACTGCTCCATGCAATGCAGTCTTGCGTCTCCTCACTCACGAGATGCAATCATGTGCAGTAGAGATTGCCCAAATGTGGGCAGTCTCTACTGCGCATGACTGCATTGTGACAAACATCCTAGCGAATTATTATATAGAATTAGTGATATGCAATACACTTATGTTTATTTTCAAGTATAATTGCTCCTTTAATGAAAAATATAACCTTTTATGCAGGCAGTCACCAGGGGACAGTGCAGACATCTTGCAGAGCCGGCACCTCTACCTCTGCCTCTGCCTCTGCGCTGTCCGTCCCCTTCAACTCCACAACTGGTGAGTTGGAAGCCTTTGTGCTCAAAGGCACCGGAAGGGACTGACAGCGCAGGTGCAGAGAGCGCCTACTGCAAGATCCCAGCTGGTGCCTGCCTGTGTGAAAGGTTATATTTTTGTTAAAGGAGCAATTATACCTGAAAATAAACGTAAGTGGGTTGCATATCGCTAATGTAATAATCAATTGAAGCGCTATGTTATTGTAGTGAAAGGAGCAGTAAACTTTTTTTTATGAAAAAATATGTATCATAGGACTTTTCCTGTTGAGTAAAATAAGGGTACTCCTACTATTGAGAGATGCATATTTTCAGAGTTATTATAGTTTAAACCTGTTTTTTACATTAGCAATGCCCTCTAGTGGTCAAATCCCAATTATTTATTCTTTTACATTTTAATGGAAAGTCAGTGCCTTACAGTTCTCCATAGAATGTGATAGAACCTGCCGAATCACTTCCTGACAGTTACAACTTTCAGGAAGTAAATGCACAGTTTGTGCTGCTCTGTTTATGACCTGTAGGATCATTGGTGCTCTGGTGACTTTGGGGGCCTGAGCCTGGTCCTTGCCTTTCTTACCGCCCTGGGGAACTTAATGGTTGGACATCCCAAAGTTACCAGTAACCTGTATTGGACGACAGAGAAAGTAGGATTTTAGTCTTACTTGTTAAATCCTTTTCTCTTAGTCCATACAGGTTACTGGTAACTTTCGGGTAGGAGCTCTGCCCCTTTAAGTAGGCAGGAACAATTCTGAAAAGTGAGTGCAGGGGTGGAGCCTACCCTCTAACCTTAGCTGTAGCTTCCTGTTTTAACTTCAATAAGATTTGGAACAACTACTACAAGTAGTCGGAGAGGAAACAAAAGACTCCTGTGAGCATGAACCCAAAAGTGGTCCCCCATGTTCTGTCGCAGGAGTGCCAAGCATGGTCCATTGACAGGGTGGGAGACTAGTAACCTGTATGGACTAAGAGAAAAGGATTTAACAGGAAAGACTAAAGTCCTATTTTTTTTCTATAGCACCATTTCTAGAAAGAGTTGTGCACACTATCCTAGGGGTAATAATTGGTATACCTGACTGATTATAGAGGTTATGACCATTTTACTTCAGACAGGTCATTTTACAAAAGAAAAATGGCAGGTGTAGGTACCATTTTTCTTGGACTGGTAGAAATACTGAAAAGTGCAGGAAATTCCATAGTGGAAATAATTGTGCACAATAGCCTAGGGGTAGAAAGGTAAACATCCCCTAATTTGAGGAGTGTAAATATCTACTATCCAAAATGGTGACTTGCATACATTTCCTTCATATGTCTAATAGTTAGTACAGGCAGCATATTAAAAAAAAAAACAAAAAAAAAAAAAACAGGTAGGTGTCATTTCGTGCTTCTGGAATTCCCTATGGGATGTCAAGCCATACAAATGGGGTACCATTTCTCTTGGAGTAGTAGTAGCTAATGAATAACATACTTTTCAAACATTTTTGTACACTTGATTGGGTGGAAGAATAATAAAAAGCTTTTTTCCTCTAGCAT
The DNA here is from genome assembly GCA_037306005.1 of Rhinophrynus dorsalis. Taxonomy (NCBI): domain Eukaryota; kingdom Metazoa; phylum Chordata; class Amphibia; order Anura; family Rhinophrynidae; genus Rhinophrynus; species Rhinophrynus dorsalis. The sequence continues at coordinate 239,030,484 of CM074722.1, forward strand.
CCCCTTCTGGAAACATGTGTGCACACTAGATTTGGGGTAGAAATGCAAAAACCCCTCATTTGGTGCGGTGGGTTGTCTTCTTTCCAAAGTGGTGTGCTTTATCTACATTTTCTTTATATCTGTATTGTGGTGGGGACAACCATTTTATTACAGGCAAGTCATGTTTGAAAAAAGTAAGGAAAAATTTTAGTTTTGTGCTTCTGGTATCCCCTACAGTAAGTCAGCTAATATCAATGGGGTGCCATTTTTCTAGTAAGAGCAGTATCTAATGATTACTGTAAGAAATTCAATAGTTTTCAAAGATTTCAGTACATTTAAAACAAAGCCTATTTTCAGAACATGTAGATGTAAAACAATGCCTGATTTTTCCCTTTAGCGCCATCTTCTGGAAACATTTCTGCACACCAGGACAAAGACAAATGACCTCACATTTGATGCAATAGAATATCTACTTTCTGGAAATATATGCTTTTATACAAATTATTGAACGGTTTTAGGGTAGTTTTACCATAGAACCAATGGAATGTGCATTTTAGTTAAAATGTAAAAATACCATTTTGCTCTCCTGATAATTAATTACGGGTCTGTGCAGGGCATGCTTGTAGGTAAAAGAATACACATTTGTGTTTAGTTCAGAGCTGTTAAAAGCAATCGAAATTTTCAGTACCAGTGTAAATGTTTGATGTATAATTTGCTAAAATAAGTAGTTTTGTACATTTCTGTGTATTTATAACATCATAGCTTGTAACACAATAAAAAATGTAACTCTTGTGATGTGCCATGAAAGAGCTGAATTCAATCTGAAAAAAAGGATATATACATTTTTCATATATAACTAGAAAGTTACCACCAAAAATCACACCTAAACAGATGGAAATCAAAAATGCTAAAAATGTGTCTGGCCAGCATGGTACAGAAAATTCCCCAAGCCTCTGGCACTGAAGGGGTTAAAGGACCAGCGGGGTATCCAATGCATTTCAAAGCAATGTGTTTCACTTTGCTATAGTACTTAAAAGGTTAAGATTGCCATGTGTAGTGAACAGAGTCTGGGATCCTGTAATTCTTCTAGCTTGTGTCATGTCCATGGACCTGACATCCAGGACCGATTGAAGATCTTATATTTTTAACAAAGGCACAAGGGCACTATTGACAGTGGTCAGTAGAATTTTTTGGCCATCCTAAGTTAAGTGGGGTTACAATTATGTGGTCTTTCATCTTCTCTAAAGGGATAGTAATACTTCGTTTTAACTTTATTTTATTTTGTAGGCATTAAAAAACATGAAGAATGATATGTCTTATCTCTCAAACATTTATGGTTTATGAGATGTTCACAAGCAAAGTTTCCCCCTCCCGCCCCTTTTACCTAGTGTAAGCAATCTCTTCTCAGATGTGGAATGCAGTCCATACACTGGACAGATAACAGAAGGGGACACTCTTATTCCTATGAAAACAATGAAATCCCTGCCCCCCTTGATAAACTTTTCAGGTTTTTCCCTTATCTTAATTGAAGATTGTCCCTCTCTGCAGTCTACCTGGGCACCTCCCTTCTGCTCTGGCTGAACAGTGTTATATCAGTAAAAGGGGCGGGAGGGGGACATTTTGTCATTGAATTACTCTAGAACTACAACTCTGACAAAATTGAAATAACACTCTATAAAGTCCAAATACTATGATGATTAATTAGAGCTGCTTTTATTATGAAACATTACTATCCCTTTAAGGCCTGGATCACATTACAAGTGATATGTTTATTATTGGTACATCTAAAAAATCCCCACCTTCAAGTTCAGTAGGAATCTATGAGTTTAAAGGGATAGTAATATTTTAATATTACTAATCCCCATAGTGTAGCTCTTTAAAAAAGAATTGAATTGCTCCCAGGTTCATCTCTCAAACCTTTATGGTTTGAGAGAAAACCGTAAGCAAAGTTGACCCCTCCCTCCCCCTTCCCTGAAGTCAACGTTGTACTGACTGCAGAGATATACGTTTTTATTTTTTATCAGACGACTCTGCAGCAGATCCGCGATCGAGTTAGTAAAAAAAAAATATTTCACTTGGTTTGCAAGCACGCATAGAAGATAGTGTCAGTGAAATAATTATTTTTCACTAACGTGATTTCGGCTCAGCTGCAGAGCCGCAAGCCTGTTGTACAACAGACTTCCCCTGCAGTCAGTACAACACTGACTTCAGAGAAGGGGGAGGGAGCGGGGAACTTTGCTTACGTTTTTTTCTCAAACCATAAAGGTTTGAGAGATGAACCTGGGAGCAACTGAATTATTTTTTAAAGAGCTACACTATGGGAATTAGTAATATTAAAGTATTACTATCCCTTTAAGGAATAAATAACCTTTTATTTTGACTTTACATATTCTGCAAGTGCATGTGTAACGTCAAATTACCTATACTTTTTTTTTTTCATCTTCACCTATTTTTTTTCCCATGTTTATTCCTTCGACAATGAGATCCCTGGATCTGTTTGCAGAGAGTTTCCTTTTGGGGAACATGAAAGCAGAGCTAGTGATAGAATGTAAAATAATGCAATGTATAAAACATAGAATACAAAGAGCATTCAGTGTTGCAGAGAAACGCCAACATTGTATTACAGCAATAGGCAGAGTAGGCAACTGCCTAGAGCTCCAAATTTTGAGGCGCGCCTTAGCTGTGCTGGCCACACCCACATTCTGAGTTGTGGGTGTGGCCAGAGAAATCTCAGTGTCCCTGTGCCAGTTTTATACTCCTTTACAACTATTTCTTAGCCCCTTGGATGCTAGAGAGATCTCTAATGCGTTGGAGATCTCTCTAGGTACTAAGAGGTTAAAACTTTTTTTTTGCTTTCCTTGTTATAGGCCACAGGTATTTTCTGTGCCAGGAAACAGTAAATGGGATTAGGGTGGGTCCATGTGAGGAACTGGGGTGTGGCCATGGGTGTAGCTAAGGGGAACTAGAGTTCTTGCCTAGGTGCACCTGGGATGTAAATCTGGCCCTGATCTGTGGTATAAAACTCTGGTCCACCTATAAAACTGTAGGTTTTCAGCTATCCCCTGCTGCAATAGAATAACTATTAGAACACCAGGTGAACTGTAGATAAACTTCCTGGACAGCAGAGGGCACTGTTCATGTTACAGTAAAACAATAGTTTAATCTGTCATTGCTTTAGAAAGATGTGTTTCTCAGCAGTGGAAATATGCTTATTTTACTCCGCAGAAAAACCCTACTAATACATATGCATACACCTGCATACAAATGTTTGTGCACCTCTGTTTTGTTAATAAGAAGTTAAAACAACCTCTGTAGGGAAGAAACCTAAGCATGGCATATTTCTGTAAATTGTAATGCACAGTTACTATTTATTTGACGAATTTAACATATTGAAGAAAAACCAAAACACAGAAAATGTGGCATGTGCAAAAGTTAGGGTTATTTTTTTGTAAGACCTCAGAACATAATTAACTCGTTAGGAGATAACAATTCCAAAGATTAATACATTTCTTGACTCTTCAAACCTCTGTGGGAGTTGTGCTTACACTCAGCAACCATGGGCTCCTCTAAGCAGTGACTGAAGATGAGAAAATAAAGATAATTGTATTTTTACAAAGAAGGGGGAAGCTATTAAAAGATATCTGAACCTTTCCTGCTTTCAGTTTTTGAAACGTCATTTACCCTTTAAGGACCGGGAAAATCTGAGGTCGTTTTCACTTAAGGAACGGAGCAATTCTGACCTTTTTGACTATGTCTTTGTTCAACAGTGTTTTCCCTCTAAGTACTTTATTCCACCCCCATAAATTATATAATGTTTTTTAAGCACAAATAGGGCTTTCTTTTGATAACCCACTTATATGGCTAATCCACCATTTACTTTATTAAAATTAAAAAAAGGTTAAAAAAACCCACCATTTTTGTTTTTTCTCTTGGAATCAATTGGGCGCAAAGAGTTACATTTTTATGGAGACTGCATGAAAGGCATGACCGGTCAGTCATACCTACAAAATGGGCAGTTTTAAGTGAGCACTGTCCCCCTGGGTGAAAATCCCCATGTCCCTTTTTCCCACCCTATTTTCCCACTTTTTTTATCTATGACATTTGGCTCCACTACAATCACACTTCCAGTTTTGTTTAATGAGATGTTTAAATAAAATATTTATAAAAAAAAAAAAAAAAAAGTGTGTTGTGTTTTTTTGCCATAGTGAAGTCTGCTCACCTGCGCTGTTAGTCCTAACCGGCTCAAGGAGGTGTTGCTAGGAGCCGTCCAGCTCCAGAAGGGACTGACAGCGCAGGCACGCGGACGTCACTATGGCAAGATGGCTGTGCTCTGTCCTGCTGTCAGCCAGGGAAGAAAGGGTAAATCTATTTAACTATGTAATAATTCTGGCGACTATTGCTACTAAGCAGCTAGTCGCCAGATGGGGAGTTATTTGAGCTAAAGTGTATTTCAGATGGTAGTTCCACTTTAAGGGGAACTGTTGATGTTGAAGTCAAGACAAGATCTGGAAGACCAAGAAAAATCAGTGAACTGCTCATAGTCAGGAAGGCAAACCAAAGCACCCATATCACTGCAAAGGGCCTACAGGAAAGATTATCTTGCACAGGTGTAGTGGTGCACCAGACCATGGTTTTCACAAACATTGGACACCTCTCTAGCACTGAAAGGGTTAATGGAAGTGGAGCAACTAGATGATGCTTGTCTCTCAACAAAAAGGGCTTCTGACACAAGATGTTAGTGGCAGCAACAGCAGGGCCTCTGTCTGTAACCCATGTCTTGCAGCCTGTGCAATATTGCCATGGGCCCTAGGCAGTAGCCTCGGTTGCCATAATGGAGGATCCAACTGAGCATTGGCATCGCTTCATGAAATTATCTTAACCCTTTGAGGGCCAGAGGGGTACTCAATGCATTGCTTTGCAATGTGTTGTGTACTCCTCTGGCATTCAAAGGGTTAACCCTTTGAGTGCCAGAGGGGTACACAACGTACCTCCCTGGCATTCAAAGGGTTAATCATCTAGTTAATCATGGGACACGTTATCATTAAGCCATAAATGTGAGGGCTGCATCATTTTTGTTACTGATAATGGTTAATTATAGCTTGTTTCCTACTGAAAAATACAGATTCATTCATAGTAAATGACAATATTGATATGTAACAGATATCCTATTCTTGTACTATTGGTTACTGGTAGGCAGGGGATTAGGGCTTAGTAGTTTATGTGTGTTAGTTAATGAGGTTTGACGAACCCTGGGATCAGGTGGGCTGCATTTGTCTCACGGACCTCACATTGGATGCCCATGCTTTAACACCATCAATCAGTAACATAAAGTAAGCATTTAAGACTTAATGAAGTCCTCTCACTTATTCATCAGTAATGCACATCTGATACAAAAGTCAAAACTAAACCTATCTCATCTTCTACGTTGGTAAAGTATTGTCTGCCATACAAAACAGCTAGCTCTGTGCACATGTGTTTACCCCATTATACATCATTGGTGCGTCAAATTAGCTTTTTTGCTATTATTGATTAATGGTCAATATTCTCTCACATTTTTGGCCCAAGCAAAATAGGGAGAATATGATATGCAATTCAAGACTTCTGGTTCCCACATTGCATCTGACCTGCTAGCATGGGGTGTCTAGGAGGGAGCGTCTCCCACTTCTGTGGTATAGAGTGCAGACCTGACATACTCATGATTATTTATTTCAAAATACACAATACACAGTTTCTTATTTAAGCCTGCAATTTCCATCTTGCAGTTATTTATTTTGTATATTTATGATGTGACTTTTGCATCCCATATATTGAAAAATATAGAGGAACCTACTCATTTAAAGTTTAAGGAGAAGTTTCTTATCAAACTTCCTTAAAATATTGACTTGCAAAAATTGGCATCTTCACAGGCATTCTGCAAATGCCAGCTGGGAATTATAGTCCAACAATACATGAAAGAGTGCTGCAGGCTGCCTACTCTTGGGGTTATGGACAATGATGAGATTAATAAACACTCCAACCCCCGTGCTGTTCTATGGAGTCACTGCACTAAGACAGTGATTCTCAGCGTTAGTCCTCGGGGCACACCACCAGTGCAGGTTTTCAGGTTGATCTTGCTTAATCACAGGTGAATAATTAGTGGCTCTGTCGTTGTGATTGATCCACATGTGATTAATTAGGGATATCTTGAAAACATGACCTGTTGGTATGCCCTGGGGACTGGAGCTGAGAATCACTGCACTAAGATCTCTCCAGCCTGAAACAGTTTCCATCCAATTACACTGGAGAGCTTTTCTCCTTTATCTCACCTTAGTGCATAGTCCCCCAGGTTTACTGGCAGCAAATGTGACTATTGGATGCAGCAGTACAAAAAGATATTACATATATTTTAGCATTGTGCCTACTTTATTTTATTTTATTGGTTTTCCCCTTTTTTTGGTGGTGGTGGGGGGGTGTAAATCCTGGGTATGTCCCTGTGCTGGGATGATCAATCAGGAAATTGTCAAACATAGAAATGGTCATAATCTATAGGACTCTGAGGTAAAATCTGAGTGAGTAATCTACCCACATGGATTGGAGTTTGAACAATGTGAGCTGACACAGATATTTTATTTAAAGCCCCAGAGTAAGTTTGCATTACACTTTGAAAAGCATTGAATGTCTTTCTGATGCTCAAAGAGTTAATGAAAATGGAAGTGGCTCACCAATGCTATTTTTATCTTACTAGCTGCTAGCAGGCTTCAGCCAAGATCTGAAACTGTTTTGATTGTAAGGGGTTGCAGAATAGTGAACTGAAGCTGAGCTGCATAATAACTGCACCCCATGTAGTTATTCCTCTGAGAATAGGTTTTTAAACTGCAAAAGGTTTGGAGACAGGATCAACTTTTCATATGCAATATCAGCACATTTATCCCACCTCTTCCTTAGCATGAAAATGAATGAGCAACATGTATCTGTCCTCTCTGGCACAGACTAGAAGAATAACTCTATCCAAAGAAGAATTTACAGAGCCTGCCAATATTACAAGCTGAAGTAGGAGGCTGATCATTTTCTTCCTAGTCAAACAGCCAAAACATGCAAAAATGTGACATTTTGATTCAGGCACAAGCCAAGAGCAATAGGGTTCTAAAACATGTAGTATTATCAGATTGATCAGGATTTCTCTTTTCTCCACTGAAATGTCACAAAAGTACAAAATGTTCCAAGATCACCTTCTCCCACTCATGTATATGATTTGTCATCGCTACTCATTCCAGACATGTAAACCATGCTCCAGCATACAGCTTGTTACAAGGAATCATTTTCACACTTCTTAGGTTAAGAACTGGGTACCAAGGGATGTATTCATCAAGCTAAAGAGGTACAATTCTGTGTCATGGGAAGTACAATTTAGCAAATTCCCATTGATTAAAAAGGGACTTTTTACAACTTGAATGTGAGGGAGCTCTCCAATGCCTTGCTTCACAAAGTGCTGGAGACCTCTCTAAAATTCAAGAGGTTAAAGGTATAGTAATGTCTGCCATAAAGTAGCTCTCTGAGTCTTGTCTATTGTAAAACTAACACATTGCACTATGTTAAAGGTATAGTAATACTTTATTATTACTATCCCCCATATTGTACATATTTGCCAAATAATTTAATAGCCCCCAGGTACATCTCTCATACCTTTATGGTTTGAGAGATAACCAAAGGCAAAGGTTCCCCCTTCCCTGAAGTCAGCGTTGTGCTGACTGCAGGGATATCCGGTCTGACTTTCATCATGCGGCTCTGCAGCAGAGCTGCGATTGCGTTAGTGACAAAGAATTATTTCACTGAAATGGTCTTCTACGTGTGCTTGCAAATCAAGCACATGTAGAAGACTGTTTCAGTGAAATAATTCTTTTTCACTAACAGGATCTCGGCTCAGCTGCAGAGCCGCAAACCTGTCGTACGACAGACTTCCCTGCAGTCAGTACAACACTGACTTCAGGGGAGGGGGGGGAACATTCCCTTCGGTTATCGCTCAAACCATAAAGGTTTGAGAGATGAACCTGGGGGCTATTACATTATTTTACAATATCTACAATATGGGGGATAGTAATAAAAGTATTACTATCCCTTAAAATCATTACTTTTATGTAGTTCCAAAGATATTACATGTAATAAAATCCTCTTCTGGCCACCTCCCTTTGAGCTGCAATCTGGTTCCGGGTCCAGATGGATTCAGAGAGGAACAAACGTAATTCAGTAAGTATAAGGAAAATTCTGCCGTCCTTGATGAAGGAGGGGAGGATTTCCCTTTACATACTGAGGCTTGTCCTTTGCTGCTCTCAATCCGGACAACAGATAGAGGAAGAGTGATGCGGCCAGAAGGGGCAGGAGGAGGATCTTTTTACATCTAATATCTTTGAAACTACTTAAAAGTAAATGATTAAACATAGTGCATTGTGTTAGTTTTACAATAGAGAAGACTCGGAGAGCTGCTTTATGGTAGGGTGACCAGACCTCACCTTTAACTGGGGACGCATATGAAAAATGCATACTGCAGGGCTGCTTTGATTTTGGTGCACTCCTGAAATATGCCTATTTCCTATGTGTCCCAGGTTAAAGTTGAGGTCTGGTCAGCCTACTTTATAGCAGACATTACCATCCCTTTAAAAGCCCCATTTAAATCAATGGAATGCACACACACAACATGAATGTATAGTCAGCAAATGCATAATAAGGGACATATGTTTAAGACAAAAATAAAACAATGACCCTCTGAGGTTGATGTACTGAGGTTGATGTACTAAGCCTGGTGCACTCAAACCTGTTCTCAACAGGTCCGGTGCCCCAAAAAGTGCATGTGTTCATGATATCCTTAAAGTGGAACTCTCACCTCCCATCAAGTGATCACTATATAATCACCTTATGATTTGTGAGTCTCTGAAGGAAGAGGAGGAGGAGGGAATAAGGCACAATGCAGCCTTTCTGTACTGAGCTGTACCGTGGCAATGTACCAGTGATGTCATTGGGTAAGACTTTAAAAGCTATATTTGTTGAACTACACGATTAAAAACATAAATTTAAAAATGTTATTAGAGCCAGATATTTATGTATTGATGACTTGATAGGAGGTGAGAGTTCCACTTTACACACTACTCAATACTGTTATCTCATGCAGAACCTTCGGAATGATGTAACCACTGTCTGATTCACCTGTGTTCATATGAGGAGATACTGAAGACAAGCACTGTTGGGGGATGAGGACAAGTTTGTGTGCGCCTGTAATAATGAAAAGTGTATGAATCCTGGTGCAAACCAATCCATCTTTGGGAACACAAACATTCATAAATGTTCTGTTTCTCTAAATGTAATGTTGCCAGGTCATCCCTTAGCAATATGTTGGGTACCTCACTGGCAGTCAGACTGTTAAAAGAGGATCCACATGAAAAATCCTGTCAGCCATTTTTCATGTGTGTGTCCTCCTTTAAATTGATGATCTGGCATCACTACTAATTGAAGGTTTTAACCCCTTGAATACAAGGTCTTTTATAGCATTCAAAGGGTTAAATGTCCCATTTAAATCAATGCAACATTTATTTGTTCTCTGGGGTGCAGTTTGTTTTCCCTGATTAGCTCCATTTGTCCTTAGTGTATCACCCACACATAACCTTATGAGTGGTAGAGAGGTACTGAACGCATTGTGATGCATTAGGTTGGCTACCTTTCTGCCACTAAAATGGTTATAGGGGAAACCCGTATTACTATGCTTAATAGAAGGGATTACTAAAATGCCTGACCCTTCTGGTGCAAATGCTGTTCAATGATAAAGCGCACCTCCCCAGTGGGATGCAGGTACTGTCAGAGCTGTAGGTGTTTATTGCGTCAGAGTTAGCCTCAACTGGGAACTGGATAAGAGTATTATATTATACATGCTGCCAATGCATGAGAGAAAAGAAGAATGGTACACACATCTGATCTACCTCCCACAGGATTTATCTATTGTGTTGTCCTTCCTTCATCCAAAAAGAGAAAGTAAGAAAGCTGGAATCCCCTTGAACTGCTGCAGCCGCCTGCCCTTGATCAATCTTAAGGTCACAGCTGTAGCAGAGACGGAGTGATCAGCTGGGTTGAGCTTTCCTTTTAGCAACATCTCCAGTTCTGGCAGCAAACTATTTTCAAAGAACTATGCAGGGTATGTTAAGTAATTGAATAAATTGCATAACTCAGGATTGTTCAATATGTTTTAAAACATATAGAGATTTAGCAAGTGCTATCACACATTTCATATTAAAAGGTATAGACGTTTCATTTACAGTATTTCGATGTCTTGGGTTCTGTTTCACAGTGTGTTTGGTGAATACATTGATATTAATCTAAGTGGGTGTATGCCTTAATAGCAGCAGATTGTGGATGCCAGATTAGCTGCACACTATGAGTAATCAGCATACCTGGGAACTTCTTCTCTTTGAGCCCCCAGAGAGGGCTCATGTGTTGCCGAACAGGGGATGTCAATGAAGCAATTGGCGTCATTAAAAGGGGCAGTGGTCTTGTACTGTGTTCTCCATTCGGACACACTGCATGTGTGAAATTAGGTGCAAAGGGGAAAATGGACAGTTGGATTGACTCACAGAGGCTGATGTAATAGGAAACTGGAGAGATGATGGAGATGTAGCATTTAAGTGGTTCACCTTTTGACTGACAGACAGGTAGCCAACGCATTGAGTAGCAATGCTTTACCTCTCTGGCTCTCAAAAGGTTAAAATCCCCACTGAAATCGATGGATATTTTGGGTACTTTCTTTTTACATTATGGTATAGTTGGTTTGCTCTGGAATTACAAATGGAAATGCTTAGTGTTCTAAAGAACCATGGGCAGACTTTTCTCTGTGTTTTTTTTTATCATTAAAACTGTTGAATTCTAATTTATTTTCTGAGAATGTGTGAACTAAGGGCAGGCTAAAATGGATCTTAAAAATATATAAATAGATATACCTGGCGGATGTACGAAAGACATCTAGTAAAGTATGACTTTCTGCTTAAACATTTTAAGGACCACTTATTCCTGTAGGTATAATTCATCTTTTATACAATTCTTTATGCCACTTGTAGTTTTACTAATGATTGATAACATTTTACTGTAACCAATGTAAAAATCAGAAAATAGTCAAGTTTAAAAAAAAAAAAAAACTAACACCTCCTAAAAATAATGCCCCACTTAGATTGCTGTGGACACAAAAACCTACACTGGCCATGGATATGACATTCAGAAGTGAACAAATGTAACAGGGCAAAATCTGTAGGTGCAATTAGGATTTTCCTGACATAAAGTTCAGTGAGGGAGGTTATTATTTTCCTTTAACTCTTTCAGCAGGTTTTGACCCCAGACCAGATCCCATTTGCAGAAAAACACATATCACACACACACACACACACACAGTAAGAAGATTTGCACTCATTCTAGGACAAGTTTTCTGTATTATAGGAAACAAATATTACCCAAAAATAGGTAAGCAAAATAGCTGATACAAAGGAATGGGCTATTTTACAGTAAAAACAGTAAGGTTATGGAATTCTTTGCATCAGGAGTCAGTGTTTGAAGATACTGCAGATACTTTCAAAAAGGAATGGATATGTGACTCCCTTTGAGGAGTTAGGAAGGATTTTTTTACCCACATGAGGCTTAACCCTTTGAATGGCAGAGGGGGACACAGTGCATTGCAAAGCAATGAGTTGCTTACCCCTATGGCACTCAAAAGGTTAAATGGAAACTTCTTTAAATGGAAACTTCTAGGTTTGTTTGCTTCCCTCTGGATCAACAAGGGTGATATGCGTCCATCAAATGTATCCCTTCCCATATCTTTTTTCAGAATCCTCAAAAATGTTTGTGTAAATTTCCATTAATTTCAATGGGGCTTTTAACCTCTTGAGCATGTCAAATTTGCAATGCATTGGTGACCTCCCTAGCAATGTATAAGTTAAAACCCAATTTCATTCAATGGGAATTTTATAAATATTTTTGTCCCCTGTGATGCAGCTGGTTTGCTTCAGAAATGTTCTAGTTATTCCTCTTCACAACAGCTTCAATCAGAACTGTTTAACTACCATAACAATGAAAATGTGTGCTTTAATGGTAACTATTTCAATCAAAGGAATATGTGTGTTTGGTCAAAGTTATACAATTGGCCATTATCAATGCTGTCTGGCTTCATTGTAAGCTGACCAGACCTTCCCTTTAACCTGGGACATATAAGTTATAGGCATATTTCAAGAATGCACTGAAATATCCCCCCATTCAATGCAGAATTTGAAATTGCTGTATTGAGTGGGTTTTTCTTGCCTCCTTTTGGCTCAACGATGGTAAACAGGATTAGGAAAATGGTTGAACTAGATGGACGCAAGTCTTTTTTTCAACCTAAATTATTATGTTACTATGAAATCAAGGCAACCCTGCAGTATGTATTTTTCATATGTCTCCGGTTAATGGAGATGTCTGGTCACCCTGCTTCACTGAGCAAAGTTGATTAAAAATATACAGAATCTTGGTTCCAGGAAAGTCATAGAGAGAACGTGCAGGACCAGGCTGTGCAAGGCAGAAAGTCAAATTCACAAGCGGAAATTAAGCTGCAATTCAATAAGCTAAAGAGTTGCAATTCAGGAGCAAACCATCTGTACCTAAGGGGGCAAATAAATATTTTCCACTAACATATTATAAATGGAATGGATTTCAAGTATTCAAGGGGTAAAAATCCCATTTAAGTGAGTATGGATTTTCATTAGTTCCCTATAGTGAAGTCAGTTTGCTCTAGAATTGCACTTTTTTAGCTTATTGAATGAAGGTGCAATTCAATTATATACTGCGGAGCAAACCACCTACATCATTGGAGAAAATCCCCAAAGTCTTATTGATTTCAAATGGGGGTTTAAAACATTTGAATGCTTTAGAGGTCTCCAATGCACTGAGAAGCAATACACTGGAATTCTTTCCAGTATTTGAGGGGAGAAAAGTCCCATTTTTATCACTGGGATTTTTTATTTTTCACCTATTATGCATTTGGTTTGCTCTGGAATAACACCACTTCAGTTTCCTGCATACGGCCCTATAAAGGTGCAGTACAGTAAGCTGAAGCGGATCTGGAGCAACTGATTGAACCTTAGAGGAAATATAACAATTTAAACAATTGCTCTGACTCAAATGGGGTTCTAACCACTTGAACGCTACTGCATCTCTTTAGTTTATTAGACTCCCATGGAAGACTTAACCCTTTGGGTGCTAGAGGGGTATGGAACACATTGCTTTGCAATGCGTTCTGTACCCCTCTGGCACTCAAAGGGTTAACCATTGCACTGATGTTGCCCTGTTCAAGCCACTTTTGTTACCTGTGCTGCTCTGCTTTCCCCCAATAATCTCATCACTGGAGGAGTGTGACTGATGGATGGCCTATGCTCGTGTCGGCTATAGAAGACTGGATGACTCCCAGGTGGGTTAGCCATCAGCATTGCAACCTCCATTGTCATCCAAGTGAAACTACTGTATAGGTAATTTAAAGTCCACCAAGAGGATCACCTATAACAGTGGTTCTCAAGCTTTTTTTGCTCAAGGCACACCTAACACTCAGTCTGGTATTTTCGAGGCACCCCTATCATTTTATGTAATTTGTCTATGTTGTAATGAAGGTTATAAATATAGAGTTATTGTTGTACCTCACAACTAAAATAAACATATTGTAAATATACAGCTGGAAGTCTACATTAACATTTTTGTCAATGCCTTATAGATACAATGGGGCACCCTACGTGGATGTCCGTGGAACACCAAAGTGCCACGGCACCCTGGTTGAGAAACACTGATCTATACTGCACCGTTTTCTGTGTTCAATGCAGGGAAGCTTTAGCAAGCTGCAACAACTTAGATTCTTGCAAGAATAGTCACTCATGTAAACAGCTTGATGGGGGGATGATTTGTTCCATGTTTGGGCCATTAGCAGAGTTAATGCCACCTATGTGAACAAGCCCTTACTACAGAGGTCATATCATAATTAAAGAATGAAAAAACAATGGACTCTTTGGTTCCAGAAACTTGTGCAGCACATTGCAAAGCAATGTATCACATATACAAACACACACACCAACTTCTGCTAGTAAAGGTGCACACAGAGCCCTGAATTTATGTATTACACACTCACCTCTGTATGGGAGTCACATATTACATAGACAGCACTTTTATGTCTGTTTTCAGCATACTGAGAAATGAGGTAGGCCTGAAAGCCTCAGCCTTTCAAAGAAAGCCATACACATAGCTGGGAACACTCCAGTTTTGCCCCGGAGATTCCGGTTTTGACTCTGAATATCCGGGTCTACAGGGCAGAGTCTGATTCTCTGGAGTTTCTGATGAAATTCTGCCCACATCCGCTCCTGCCACTGAGTTCCTCCCACTCCCCAGCCTCTTCTCCTCCTTGCCCAATATATTTAAAAAAAAAAAGAGAAATTATTTAATAGTTCCGCTCCCCTACTAGAAATTAAGCCCCGCCCCTTTTATGATGCGAATCGTGTCATTTCTCCCACCTTATCCACACCACAGAGGAGCCCAGAACTAGACGTTCCCGGTATGACCATACATTGCAATACTTCTGCAAAGACACAGTCTTTCAGAATCAATTTCTTCACTTGAAATGCCCCCAAAGGTCCTAATCTCATAGACTGGGGTGTCTGTGCCATTACCATAGCTGGGAACTCTCCGGGTTTGCCCCGGAGACTCTGGTTTTGACTCTGCATTAACGGGTCTCCAGGGCAGAGTCTGATTCTCTGGGGTGTGGGCAGTTTCTTAAAGGGATAGTAATACTTTATTATTACTATCCCTCATATTGTAGGTATTTGCAAAATAAGTTAATAGCTCCCAGGTTCATCTCTCAAACCTTTATGGTTTGAGAGATAACCGAAGGCAAACTTCTCCCCTCCCTCCCCCTTCCCTGAAGTCAGCGTTGTGCTGACTGCAGGGATATCCGGTCTGTCTTTAATCATGCGGCTCTGCAGCAGAGCCGAGATCTCTTTAGTGACAAAGAATTATTTTACTGAAACTGTCTTCTACATGTGCTTGCAAACCAAACACATGTAGAAGACCGTTTCAGTGAAATAATTCTTCTTCACTAACTGGATCTAGGCTCAGCTGCAGAGCCGCAAGCCTGTCGTACGACAGACTTCCCCTGCAGTCAGCACAACTCTGACTTCAGGGAAGGGGGAGGGAGGGGGGAACTTTGCCTTTGGTTGTCTCTCAAACCATCAAGGTTTGAGAGATGAGCCTGGGGGCTATTAACTTATTTTGCAAATACCTACAATATGAGGGATAGTAGTAATAAAGTATTACTATCCCTTTAAGAAACTCTGCCCATTTGTGCTACTTCCCTATATGTTCCACCCACTTCCCGCTCACTTCTGCTCCTTCCCCAGCTTATTCACCTATATTTTTACAAGTTTTTGAAGCCATGTCCCCAGTTGCAATTAAGCCCTGTTCCCTCTTGACAGAAATTGCGTCATTTGCCTCCCTCAAAGGCACCACAGGCCCCGCCCCCTCCTGAGAGGCCAGAGGAAAACATTCCCAGGTAAGGTAATTACAACTACATGAATCAGATGATTTCTGAAAACAAGTGAAGCCTGTAAATCCAAATGGACTATAGTAGAAACTAGGCCAGATCTTGAGCAAGCCAGCTGCATCATAGGCATACCTGGGAACTTTACAGAAGGTGCAAACCGGAGGGTAGCTGCCGGGTGAGCTCTATGACGCGATTTGCGTCATAAAAAGGGGCGGGGGCTTAATCGCGACGGGGGGGTTTGAAGAAAAAAAACAAACAAAAAGAAAAAAAAATGACAGAAAAGCCTGGGGAAGTAGGAGAATGGGGCGGGGAGTGGGAGGAACGGGGTGGGATGGAGCACAAGTGGGCAGAGTTTCAAGAGAAACTCCCCGCATCCGGCAAATTAGACTCTGCCCCGGAGACCCGGTAATACAGTGTTAAATCCGGAGTCTCCGGGGCAAAACCGGAGAGTTCCCAGCTATGATCATAGGGCACAAATAAACAGCCCCATTGATTTAATATTAGGCTTTTAACCCACTGAATGCTAGCTCTTAGGCATTAACTACTTGGCACCTTAACTTTATATGTGTTATCCCTTTAAATGTTTTAGATGGTACCTTTATTATCCTACTTTTTTTCTAACCAAAACATTGGAGTCCTTTCTAGTATTCAAGAGATAAAAACCATATTTAAATCAATCAGAACTTTTAGAATTTTTATTTATACCCTATGGTGCAGTTGGTTTTACAACAGAATTGCTTCCATATTGACCTACTGTTTGTAAATTATAGTTCAAGTCCTTCTATGAATGTATTAGAGATGGAAAGCAATCTGAAAATGAATGAATTAACGTAGTTGCATTTGTGTTTAATGTCCCCACAGAACAGAGACTTACATTATGAACCACACTGCTGCTGATATCCTGATCAATAAGCCCAATACAGGAGTACACTGGCAGACTTGTTGTAACCCTGAGCAGACTATTCTTAATGACTCTAATAACACACAATAAGCAGCTGTCACACTTCCACTGCATGCACTAACTTATTAGTTCACTGGGACCAAAGTGTGAGGCTTGTGTTTTAATAAAGGAACAATTCTGGAGCAAGCCAGATGGGGCACAAATAAATATTCCCCAATTTCCATTCATTTAAAAGAGGCTTGTAACCCCTTGAACACTACAAGCTTCTCATTGCACTGAATACCACAATATTCAAGAGGTTACAAGTTAAATTTAAATCAATGGGAGATTAGCATATACTTTACTTATCCCATATGATGCAGTTACTTTGTCCTGGCAGTCTGGAGAGTATTACAGGGAAGAGTAAGCCAAAGGTGATTTGGCTGATGCCAATGTGGGTCAGCTAGTTATTGGAGGTTACAGAGAGCAAGGAAGTTGCAGCATGTTGCAACAGGATGACTTCACAACTCGCCTGTGGGTACAGCCTGTTTGGAGCAATGAGCTCCATGAGTGTACTATTAGAACAGTCTTCAACTTCATGCTAATGTTACCAGTGAATTAGCACCAAAATGTCAAGCTTGGTATCGTATACCTCCAAACATTTCAAATTGCCAAAAAGGGACACTTGTGTTTCAGGGGGTGTTGCTGGGGGCGTAGCTGATGGGTGGGGCATTACTGGGAGTTTTAGGCTATTTCATGACCTATTCATACCTCCTTGTGTAACCTAATAAATTACTTATAACAAGACTAAAGTATCTTATTTACACAGACTAATTTATAAACACAAATACTGAAGTTTAAACAAACAATAATGTAAGTTATATTGCTGTAGAGCAATATGATACACTTATCTACACACACCACACAGTCTGATATCCTAAAAAGAGGGACATTGGGGTGGGAAAGAGGGACAGAGGGATTTGGGTCTAAAAGAGGGACACTTGGGAGGTATGGTATCATGCTGTGATGCCTAACATTGTTCATTAAGGGTGATACAAGCAAATGTGTGCTAAATGTGTTATTCAGCCATTTCCTGCAAAGAAATTGGTACAGTAACAATCCAACTATTTAACTGTTAGCCCTTTGGATGCTAGAGACCCCTCCATGCATTGCAGATCAATCGAGTGGAGATGTTGCTTTCATCCAGTGACTTAACCCTTTGAGTTCCAAAGAGGTATCCAACTTGTTAGATACCTCTCTGGAACTCATAGTGTTAAAGGGAAATGTCTTTAATATTATTCACTTGCCAGTATTTAAAAATAAACAACAATTCTAAGGGCCACATTTATTCCAATAGGCAGTCAGATCACAGCGTGGTACTGTGTGGCCTGGTGCCAGCTGGCAAACTTGCACAACAGACAGAGCTGCACATATCCTGGAGAACAGACATTCTTACCACACCACAATGCATATGAAGCAGCATTTGTTTTGTTTAGGTTTTTTTTTTTTTTTTTAAACACAGATTTTATTGACTTTTACAAAGATAACAACAATAAAAATATAGACTCAAAAGATAATATAGAACACAAGCAATATACAAAGATAACAATCTGACAAACTACACAGAGTATCAAGAAACTAGATGAACAGGAATCAAATTATAGAACAAAATTAGACAAACTTGTAATATTATAAAATAAAGCCCTACAACTATTGAGAGTTACATCTACACAAGTTAGTCTTATGAATCTACTCCCATAGACAATATTTATCCCTGGAGACCAGGACAAGAGAAATGCTTCATATCAGTTATTTTCTATGGCACATAGGTACTCATTATGACAGATGCTACCTACTTTATCCAAAACTTTCAACCAAGAACATCTTGAGACTTCCAAAAAGTTGCAATAGTAATTCTGGCTGCCAAACAAATTAACATTATTAGATTGTCCTCATAATTTGATATTCCAAGGACTCTCTGTCCTAAATGGGCTTCCCAGTCATTCAGATGGATTTCTTTAAATAATATTTTTGACCGTAACCAATCAATTTTTTGTCATATTGACTTAATTGTTTTTACAATCCCACCAGATATGAATAAACAAGCCTCTTCACAATTTCTGAAGCATGTGTCAGAAGCCTCTGTAAACATACGTGACAACTGGACAGAATTAAATGAGAGGTGCATTATTTTAAATGCCTGGATATTCAAAACATTGTGTTAAAGGTTAATTTTCTTTCCTACAGGATTACCTGCATCATTGCATTGAAATACGAATGGAGACTGATGTACAAAGAAAACTGAAGCAATTCTGTGACAAACCAACTACACCATAAAGAACAAATAACAATTTGTGTGGATTTAAAGGGGCAGTATACTGTCCATACAAGACCCTTTAAAATGTTTAACTGTTCCCTATGAGTTATAAGAACTGAGTTCTTATATCTCACAACTGCTCTATTGTGCACTGGCTTTACTAACAGATCATGGTGAGCTGGAGTTCACAGGAGATTACTTTCCTCTCTCTTTAAATATATAGAAGCCTCATATTGCTATAAGTGGGCTTCTACAGAGAGAAGAGCAATTTCCCACGAGTAAAAATTACTGTTTATTTAAATTGGATGATTAACCCCATAAAATATAGAGACGTCTCCAAAACATTGCTTCACAATGTGTTGGGAAGGGACCTTTCTAGCATTTGAGGAGTTAAAATCTCAATGAGAATTTTAAGGATTTTTATATGTCCCTTCTGGGGCAGTTGGGGGTACAGGGGAGCCAACACGTGGTTGTATAAACTGTATGGTAAGGTCTATGGGGGTAGTTGCACACTGTAATACTATGATATAACTGCACAGAGCTTTACAAGCAGCCATCAGAAAGTAATGGCTGATACACTGTAATAAAGGAATCAGCTTAGCAACTCACCCTCATTCAGCAGGGGCACCTGCAGTGTCCTTATCTTGATCCCTTCAACATGTAAGAGGTTGTACCTTAGGATAGCTGGCATCTCATTGTCCTGTCCCAGCAGGGCACTTCAGCCAATGAACCTCCGGTTTTCCTGAGACATTGCATTAAATGGATGAGAAAGTTGCAGAAACAAGCAGTGCAGATGGAGAGAATGCCCGTGTATTTCACACTCCATTCATAACATACACAAGCTTCCTCTAGTCACACACCCGCCGCTTACAATCCCACCCTGAACTGTCACTCCCTCCCCATCTTCTGGGAGATGTAGTTTGCTGTCAAGCTAGCAGGCTTTTCTTTCAGATGAGCAGTGAGCTCTGGGAATAGAGCAGGATCTCTTCCCCAGCAAGGAACAAAGGAACATTTTCCTAACTTCCATAATGACTGTCTTATCCTGACACACGAGTGTTTCCTTTTATGGGGGGGATACAATTATCTTCCCTGTATGATTCATGAAAATGTCAGTGCGTAATGTAACCACATTATCAAATACACCTTTTTATTCAAATACATTGCAGCCACTTAAATAGACCAGTAAGGAGCGAAATTACTGCTGCTGTTAACCCTTCAATTTCTCAGTTCTTTGCAGTCACATCTCAAAACTGAATGGGTTAAACAACACTATTGAAATCGCATTGCTCATTAGTAAAATAGTTTGAGTGTCAGAGCTGTGCAATGAATTGCAAAGCAGCTGGAGGGCCTTGCATTGCCCATTTCTGGCAGTTAGGCAGTCACAGAGCACAGAAATACTTCATTGTTTAACCGTTTCGGTGCCAGAGGGGTAAGCAAGGCGTTGCATACCCCCTCTGGCACTGAAAGGGTTAAGTGTCTGTTAACTCTTTGCGTGCTAGATAGGCATCCAACACATTGCAACACAATGTGGATACCTCTCTGGCACTCAAATGTTATTTTATTTAACAGAAGGTCTTGGTTAGGTCTGCAGCCTTCAAACAGCAGTCAGTTACATATTATAATCTGATAAAACAAATTGACCTATATGAACTATTCAGGACTATTGATACCTATTGTTTGTACAGGCAAATACAGATATTATGGGAAAAATAGTTATACCTGACTACTAAATAAATTACACCTACCTAGGTAATCCTTCTGTTAAATTAAGAGAGACTTATTCTTAGGGTATAATTCTCCTTTTAGAGCAACAGTCATTCCGAAGGAGCGTCCAGCTCTGTATCAGCCGCGGCGCGGGTAGTATCTACTGAGCATGACTGCTCCACGACCGGCTGGCACTGTATCAGCAGCGGTGTGGGCAGTCTCCTCTGTGCATGACTGCCCCGCGACCGGCTGGCACTGTATCAGCAGCGGTGTGGGCAGTCTCTTCTGTGCATGACTGCCCCGCGACCGGCTGGCACTGTATCAGCAGCGGTGTGGGCAGTCTCCTCTGTGCATGACTGCTCCGCGACCGGCTGGCACTGTATCAGCAGCGGTGTGGGCAGTCTCCTCTGTGCATGACTGCTCCGCGACCGGCTGGCACTGTATCAGCAGCGGTGTGGGCAGTCTCCTCTGTGCATGACTGCTCAGCGACCGGCTGGCACTGTATCAGCAGCGGTGTGGGCAGTCTCCTCTGTGCATGACTGCTCAGCGACCGGCTGGCACTGTATCAGCAGCGGTGTGGGCAGTCTCCTCTGTGCATGACTGCTCCGCGACCGGCTGGCACTGTATCAGCAGCGGTGTGGGCAGTCTCCTCTGTGCATGACTGCTCAGCGACCGGCTGGCACTGTATCAGCAGCGGTGTGGGCAGTCTCCTCTGTGCATGACTGCTCCGCGACCGGCTGGCACTGTATCAGCAGCGGTGTGGGCAGTCTCCTCTGTGCATGACTGCTCCGCGACCGGCTGGCACTGTATCAGCAGCGGTGTGGGCAGTCTCCTCTGTGCATGACTGCTCAGCGACCGGCTGGCACTGTATCAGCAGCGGTGTGGGCAGTCTCCTCTGTGCATGACTGCTCCGTGACCGGCTGGCACTGTATGAGCCGCGGAGTGTGCAGTCTCTTCTGTGCATGACTGCCCCGTGACCGGCTGGCAGTGGCACTGTGGCCCATGTAACGAGCTCTTCAACTAGTATGTTTTATAATTACAACTCAGATATGCCAAAGATTTAAGCCTTGGGATTTGATACTATTGCCAGTGGTAAAACTGGCAGAAAGTAAAAATAATACCGCCTGATGGACCCACACATGTACCTCCGCTAATCTGTAGCTGGTGAGGTACATGGAACAACGAGCACTGGTGGCCAAAACTCGTTGTTGGTTTTTGTTCCCACAACTCTTCATCCACCCCCCACAGCTAGAAGCCAATTGGAGGCTTCCAATTTATTTTGAACTGAGACTGGCATATAAAAGCCAGTCTTTGTTCAAAATTTCAGCAGTTTGACTCGGACAATGGATCGAGAGGTGGGTCTGTGCCAGTCAAAATTCCTTCTGCCACCAGTGGAGACAGGCGGGTGAGGCAAATGGGGGAGATATTGCCCACATTTCTTATTCATGGCAAACTTAAGAAAACATGATATATTTTCAAAGTTCACATGAAGATGTCACCTATTTTAACTCTTTGAGCGCTGGAGGTCTACCCATCCGGCACTCAAAGAGTTACTGATCTTTGGGGGGCTTAATTTTTGTATTATAAGTGAAGTACAGCACTAACTGTTTGTTTTTTGTGTTAACACGAATGAAGAAAGAAGAGAAGGAAAGAAGAAGATGGCCGCGACCCCGCTGGACATTGGGATTACTGGTAAGTTTTTATTCGTTGGGACATGTGAATTGTTTGTGGATTAACCCTATGAGTGCCAGTGGGGTCTGGAATGTTAATGTTTTTCTATTTTTTCAGCCACAAGTATGTACTGGAAACCAGTTTCCCTTACACATTCTGGTAGTTTTCACAGCGTGTTAGGGATTTTCGCCATGAAAAGTACAGTCCTTAACATGCGGTGAAGCCACCACATGGAAAAGGATAGCAAAGTCTGCTTTTTTTACATGATGTCCAATGGGTGAAGATTTTGCACCTGTTGGAAATTTTTGTCGGTGGTGGTTGTTGACAGCACAGTTTTTAGAATTGCAAACTGTGCTGTCAACAACCACCACCGCTTGTTTGGAAAACTAACATGGCTAATAGTATCGAGCCCTTGGAGTGTTAGGTGTGTGCTAATCCCTCTGCTACTCAAAGCATTTGAGTCATATGATAAATGCATGTTTATCTCTTTGAGTGTCTGATATGTTTGCAAATAAAGTTGCACACCTTATTGTCAATCAAGGTATTAACTACACTCAGGTTGTCTGCAGATGCAGTTTGACAAGTGAGAGGGTAAACAGTGTCAGGTGTCTCCTATGCTAGAAACAACACTATGGCAGCTTCCTAGCTCACATATAAACATTTACTCATTTTGTATACAGTTATAATGATGATGGGTAGATGTGGGCTGTTTTTCCCAAGGTGTTTTATAATTGCCTGAGTTGTTTTAACCCCTTAAGGACTGGGCACGCACGCAGCGGTCAAGTAAGGACCATGGGGCTTTTTTTTTTTTTTTTTTTTTTGAGAATCTGATTCCAGACTCCCCGAACGGCGTGCAGCCGCGCGGTGAGCCCGGAATTCCATGACATACATGTATGTCCTTGGTCCTTTAGGGACCGCAACCTCATGACGTACATGTACATCATGGGTCGTTAAGGTGTTAAGATTAGTTCCAGCCCACTGTGGTCATGCCAAATACTGATTTTGATTTAGATTTTTCTTCTATTCACTCACTATGTATTTTGGTAATTGATAAAAATAAACTATTAACATGTCTATTTTTTAAAGCATTCTTACTTTATAGCATTTTTTCACACCTGCCTAAAACTTTTGCACAGTACTGTATGTTTTCATAAAAAATGTTTACTGCTGTTTTAATGGTGAATCTGTTTTAACCCTTTGAGCACCAAAGGGGTGTACAACACATTGGTCCACAATGCATTTTGTGCCTCTCTGGCAGTCAAAACGTCACAGCTGACCTGTAAGTCTAAGATAATCTTTCATTAGATTTAAAAAGAGTTTAATCCCTTAAGGACCGGCGTGCGCATAAGCGGCTGGCACTTGATGACCACGGGGCTTTTTTTTTGTGCTTCCGGTTCAGGGCTCCCGGAGTGGCGTGCAGCCACACCGGGAGCCCTGAACTCCATGACTTTCCAGGACCATCACTGGTCCTTAAGTGCCAGACCACCATGATGGTCCAAGCACATCAGTGGACTCGAAGGGGTTAGAAACATCTATATGAGGTTGGCTTTTTTTTTTTTTTTTTTTTTTGAGAAATTAACCTTTATTCATAGGTAGCACAGTGCTACGAATGCATCTTAACTCTTTGAGTGCCAGAACATTGCACTCAAAGGGTTAAAAGCCCCCACACTAAAATAATTACTAATAGCACATGAAGTTTGGCTTCAAACATAATTAGCATACTTCCCAGATAATATTCTAATATTTTTAACTGACAAAATGGATTTCAGTATGCTTCTTTCTGTGGATCTTTTGGCCTAGTTTATTTATTTTACTGATTTTATGATTTCAGTTCATTAAACCGTATTTTCTATTACAGCTGTATCTTTAGAGTCTATATTAACTTAATTATATCTAAGGGTTTAGTTCCCCCTTAATTTTTTTTTTTTAATTGTAGGTATCCTTACCAGGTGTTCCTGCCCTGGAACTAGTATTATGTTGTCTTGCTGTTTTCAGATATAATTTTTAATCCGATATCATTCCTAATCATATCATTGCTACAGCATTAGATAGGGCAAAGTTTGTTTAGCATGTATACCTCACTATTTGCAGGGCTGGATTTCCCAGTAGTTAGAGTAGGCAACTGCCTAGGGCTCAAGATTTTGAGGGGAGCCTCAGCTGTGCTAGCCATACCCCCCTGTATTGTGGATGTGTCAAAAGCACCCTCAGTGTTCTTGCACCAGTTTTATACCCAATTAAAGACTGTTATTTAACCCCTTGGATGCCATAGAGATATCCAATGCATGGCAAAGCAATGCAACAGAGAACTCTCTAGCAACCAAGGGTCCTTCTTTTTATAGGCTAAGTGTTTTTTCTGTTGCAGGAAACACTGGATGGGACTGGGGGTGTGGTCATGGGTGGAGCTAAGGACGGGTAGAGTGCCTTGTCTAGGGATGCATAGGATGTAAATTCAGCCCTGTCTGTATGTCATTCAGGGGCATTGCTAGGTACTGGCGGAACGTACCACAGACCCAGTTTTCATGTTTAAAGGAGAACTAACACGTCCAAATAACAACCTCCCACTTACCTTAATAAAATGAGAAAATCATAATGGCCACTATGGATTTGCCCTTGTACCTTTTGTTTGAGATGTCATGTGTATGGAGGCTGACATGACATTTGATAATAGGACTTCAGGACCTTAAACGCCAATGCTAATCATAAGCCTACAGAACCAGAGGGGTGTGTTATGCATTGTTTGGCAATGCACTGTACATCCATGTGGTCCTTAAATGGTTAAATAGGCTCATGCACTCTGCCTGCTTTAGTTTGAAAAAAAGAATTCCAACAACTGTAATGTCTTCATCTGTTGACATGACATCCAGGACTCCCTTGAACAAGGGTAACAAGGACAGTATTGATAGGGGGCATTTGGATTTTCTGTATATGATAAGGAAATATTAGTTCTATTTAAATCCCCATTGTAATTTTCAGTTTGGGCCATGTATTGGTGCTAATCCCCCTACTAGTAATGGTTCAATTGGGCTGCACGGTGTATAACTAATGCACTAGGGTGGCCCAAGCTCCGGGGCTTCTGGAATCCTAGAAGCTCCCCTGGTTTAATTTATTCTCTAAATATAAAGGTTCCTTTATGGTGTCAGTCACATAAAGTACCCAAGTCCCACTGGGAGAATTACTCCACATACAATCTTAATATAAATATTGATTTTTTTTTTTTTTATTATTGGATTTAGAATTGTATTGTTTCTGTTATTTCTTCTTATATTGTCTAATATTTCTCCAATGCAAATGACCTTGTGTCCCTTTTGATAGCTATGAGAGGTTGAAAAAGGGTCAGATTTGAGAACAGGTCCCCAGAGTCTGAGAACCATCTGCTGCATTGCTAGGGGTTCTGCTTTGTTCTCCGTGATACTAAGCATGGTGGGATGGAAACTGTGAGCTGTCAGGATAATTAGGAAGTCATTAAAAGGGATGTTGTACTAAGGAGAATTGGAGTAATTCTGGAGCAAGTCAGATCCACCATAGAGGGACAAGTAAAATGCTCATTAATTTAATTTAAATATAGCTTTTAAACTCTTGAATGTGAGGAAGCTCTCAAACATGTGAAGCAATATGTTGGGAACCTCTAGCAATCAATGGGTTAACATTCCCATTTAAATCAATGGTAATTTTGAAAAATGTTTATGTGTTCTATATGGCATAGTTGATTTTGCTCCAGAATTACATCAGTTCTTTTTCAATCATCAGCCTCCTTAGGATTATGTAGTAATGTGAGTTCACACTATAACTGGTACTGGAATCGTAGTGCTGAGTCTGCCTAACCCAATTTATTAGATTACAGCAAACATTATGTCCACAACATGGCTTGCTGCAAGGGGAGGACAGCGGGAAAGTAGGAGTGTTTCTTGCCATTCGTTTCCTCTTTGACCAACTAATAAAATGCAGAGGAAATAGTGTCACTTTACTCCATTTTCCTGCTCATAGTAATGGGGAGGTGTATGTATGTATAACTATTTGCAATAAAATGTTTTATACACTCTAGTACAGTGATAGGAAATGGGAGACCTTCCAGTTGCTACCAGTCTCCTGGATCTGTCAGCTGCTTTTCACCCAGTGACCACCTGCTCTTCCTCCAATTCCTCCACTCAGTAAACCTGTCAAACCACATTCTCTTGGTTCTCATCCTATCTCTCCAAGGTTTCCTGTAGTGTTTGCTACATTTCTTCACCTCTACCACTGTCTGTTGGAGCCCCTTGCTCTTCTCTTTTCCTGATAAACTAATACACTCCTTTTGGTTTCTTCATCATCTCTACAATGATTACACATCTATAATCCCTTCCCAGACCTCTCTCCTTCTCCTTTCCCCTGATCTTTACCTTACTGTCAACAACAACACCATCACACCAACCTCCAAAGAACACTGCCTGGAGGTCACTTTTGACTATTCCCTATCCTTCATTCCCCACATTCAGTGAATATCCAACTCATGCTTCCTCCATCTATGTAACATCTCTACAATATGAACTTTTATCACCCAAGAGACTACAAAAATTCTATTCTAAGCACTCAGTGTGGCCTGTCTCATCTACTGCAACACACTGATTGGCCAGACTAACCTAACTCTCACAATGCTTTTCCAATACTGCTCTTGTATGCAAATCTACATACTGGATCCCATTTCCTTTAGAATTAAATTCAAAGTACTGGTGCTACCATCAGGGCCCTTACAAACACTGCACCTCCTGCATTTTATATCTTATTTCCAAATACACTCCCTCTCTCTGTACAGGATCTTCCTCTTTCTGCATCTTTCATTACAACCTCCTATTTCCACCAATAGGATTTCCCCATGCTACATATTAGCCCTGGAATACCATCCCCATCCCCCACAGAGGGGCGCCTGTCATTGGGACCCTTTTTTTGTTTTAACCCTTTGAGTGTGTTCCCCTCTGGCACTCAAAGGGTTAAACTTAGCTTCACCATGCTCACTAACCCTATCCTCGCCCTGGTGAGGTCTATGCCTCAGACCTGTAGCTGATGAACTCCCTCGTCGGCTCTTTAGTAATGCAGAGCGCTGGGAGATGACATAATCTCCCAGCGCTCTGCATTACTGAACAGAAGACCGCCTGGGAGCAGCAGCAGCTACAGGTCTGTGCAGAAGTAGGCACAGACCTGCCAGCTGCCATGCCGCTGGAGTACCAGTGAGCAGGGGCGTCCATAGGAGGTAGGAAACGGGCATGGGGGGCAATATGGAGCTGATGGGGCAATATGGAGCTGATGGGGCAATGGGCAATGTGGAGCTGATGAGGGCAATATGGAGATAATGGGGCAATGTGAGAGCAATATGGAGATGATGGGGGCAATGTGAGGGCAATATGGAGCTGATGGGGGGGCAAGTTGGAGCTGATGGGGTCAATATAGAGCTGATGGGGGGCAATGTGGGGGCAATATGGAGATGATGGGGGCAATGTGGAGATTAGGAGCATTGTGGAAGTGTCCAGTGGAGATGGCCAATGGGGGGGGGCTTCAGATTTCTGCGCCTACAGACTCCTTAGATCTAAATCCGGCCCTGGGAACACAGGTACCATAATGATATACCAAAGCATCCCAAGACTCCAAGTCAAGGAGAAAAGACTTCCCACATGTCCCCATGATACCAGAGTTTCCTAGGACTAATCTGGATCTGAATAGCAGCAGGTGTCAACAGACACAGAACTAGCACAGTACACCGGACAAGAGCCAACAGGCTCAAAAACTGCTGAACAACAATTGGCAGTAGAGAGGCAAAAAAGAGAGCTCCATAAACAGGTGAGATTGCCTGAAGGTTTTCCAGCTAAAGCTGGCTTCAACCGAGGCCAAGACATTGACGCGGTAGTGTTTGGTGAAAGTATACAAGTAGTACCAAGTCACAGCCTTTCACAGCTGTTCAGTAGAGTCCTGGTTCTTGTAGGCCCAAGAAGCAATTGCAGATTTGGTGGAATGTGCTGTGATCTTGAAGGGAGACTGTTTCTTCCTAATCTCATATACTTATAATGGTTATCTTGTATGCTGCCCTCAGGGATGAAAAGGCTTAAAGGGATAGTAATACTTAATAATTACTAACCCCTGTATTGAAGTCATATTAAAAAGAATTGTATTGCCCCCAGTGTCATCTCTCAAACCTTTATGGTTTGAGAGATAATAGCTCCTAAAGATCCCCTCTCCCTCCCCCTTCCACAAAGTCCGTGTTCTAGCTGACTGCAGGGAAGCCTGTCGTATGACCTCCAGGCAGCTCTGCAGCACAGCCAAGATTGCATTAATAAAAAAGAAATCTTTCACTGAAATGGTCTTCTACGTGTGCTTGGTTTGCAAGCACACATAGAAGACCATTTTATTGAAAGATTTTGTTTTTAATTAACACGATCTTGGCTCTGCTGCAGAGCCGCCTGATGATCGTAAGACCGGGGGAGGGAGGGGGAACTTTAGGAGTGATTATCTCTCAAACCGTAAAGGTTTGAGACATGACACTGGGGGCAATACATTTCTTTTTAATATGACTTCAATACAGGGGTTAGTAATTATTAAGTATTACTATCCCTTTAAGCCTTTTCATCCCTGAGGGGCCTAGGGAGGGTCAGGCTGCATACAATACATTTCAGCTGCCTGCAGGCACAAATGATATGAAGGCACAAATTGGACAATTAGTACACTAAAAAGCACCGTCCCGCACTGATACGTACAAGAAGGTGCTTTTACTGTGTATTCATTGCCCATCTTGCCCCTTAGTGCCGCTGATGCCTGCAGGCAGCTGTTTAGATGTGCTGCTGGAGGAAAATTGGAAGGTACCGGGCAGCATATAATGCCACAGGCTTGCCTACCGGTGCCGCATTGAGTAAAGTGCCATTAAAAAAAAAAAAGTAACAAATTTAGAAAAATAATTTTTTATTTGTTTTCTTGGTCCCACTTTCAAATGGGAGCAAGTTGTTCAATATGTGGAGATCCCTCTCATGAGAGTATGAAGGAGGGCAAAAAGAAGGCACAACTGTCTCATGACTGATGTGAAATTCAGTGACTAACTTAGGAAGAAACTCCTGAGAGGTATGAAGTACCACTTAAAGAACAGGAATGGAGGTTTGCAAGACAGAGGTTGCAAATCAGCTATCTTCCAGGCAGAGACCACTGCCAAGATAAAAGCCACCTTCAGCATCAGCTGATGCAAGGAGATGGAGGTAGAGGCTCAAAAGGAAATCTCTAAAGGATGTCTAAGACAAAATTGAGATCCCATGGGAGTGTGGGATTCAGAAAGGAGGGAAAGGTGTTAGCCACTCGATGTAGAATATTCTTCACAGAGAACAGAGAGGGCTGATATCTGGATCTTGAGGGAACTAAAGCTGAGACTCTTGTTGACTTCATCCTGAATGAAGGACAACACAATGGGAAGTTCAAAGGTCTGTGGAGTCATATTCTTCTCTACAAACTACTGGTGGAAAATGGACCACACCCTATGGTATGCCTTAGAGGAACCAGACTTCCAAGTCTGGATCATATTGGAGATAACATCAGAATAGTGGCCTCAAACCCTGCCGTCAAGGCCAGTCTTTCCACATCCTTGTACCACAAGGGACCCTGAAGCTACATATATGGACTGGACAGTAGGTGAATCAGATCCTGAATGGACAGACTGACTAGGTCTTCAAACCATGCCTTCCTGGGTCAGAATGGGGAGATTAGGTTAATCATCACTTTGTTCAACCTGATCTTCTGCATCACCCTGGGAAGGAGAGGTATAAGATACTTATGAAAGCTCCATGGAATGGATATGGCATCCATTGCAAAGGCCAGAGGGTCACTCTTCCAAACACAGAACGTCGGAATATACCGTATCCCGGACTGACAAATGATTAAAGTGATAGGTTAAAAAATAAATAAATAAAGGAGTGAAATAAGTGATATGTGCAATATGAAAAGTGAACTAGACCATCAATACTATGGGCAGGTAGAGATAGACTTGTCACTTTAAAAATATTGGTGATAATATCCTATACCAAAAGTAAAACCAGTGTTACCTCTATTAAAAATAACTACAATATACTGTGATAAAATACTATGATAAATCAATTATATATGTGATAAATTAATACAATGTAATATAATATTAGAAAGTTAAATATTAGTAATTGCAACAGTACCAAATAATGAGATGAATGAAATGGTTACTAGAAACTAGTACAAATAATGAATGATGATGAAATTGTCACTGAAAATAAAGAAAGAAAGAAATTGTCTCTGATACTGAGAACTGAGTCTTGAAATATGTTGGATTAGATTGTACCTTATAATCAAATAAATAAGTCAAGGCAAGTAGTAACCAGAAAAATGATGAATGGAAAATGGAATAATGATTGAATGATGAAATGAAGGATGAAATGAAGATGAAACCGTCACTGTAACCCAATCTCCAATTAGTAATCTTCTTCTCTCTTGTTCAGCTCACAGAAAATGGACTTGTAAAGGCCAACAGACAAATGGAAATCAGTATCGAAGTCAGCGCTCAATAGGGAGAAGAAAAGAGAAAAAAAGAGTATCTAAGTGTAATAGGATTTATTCAACAAAGATAAATATATAAGACAAATGCTCACTCACATAATGCCTTCTTGGCAAAAAAGCATCTCGGGGTCCCAGCCCCCTGAACAGTCACGAACCATGTCTTCCCACTGCTTCTCAGTGCCTCTATCTCCAATCCCACGAGGAAAGATCTTTCTGGCATCCTCCAATAGTGCAGCTAGAGCCGCAAAGATGACTTGGCTATGAACAAGGCAGCTATAGTCTGTGCAGGGAAAGAAACTCAAGGGGACGTGGGGTGGGACCAGACTCCCAGTGAGTGCTAGTCAAATACCCTAGTGCTTTCATGGGACACTTCCCGCTTCATCAGGGGTAAAGCAATGGCCAGCCTATGGTCATTGCTCCTATGTATACTTTTCTTGAATACCAAAAATATGTATATATCTCAAAATGAAATAAGGCGCATGGTGCAATGTAAAAAACTAATATTCACATTAAAACCCATGTACCATCTATCCATAGAAACAGAGTTAATAAAAATCCATATAAGGATTAAAACAGTACAATACAATAACAATCCCAATGATGATATAAAACTGGTAATAGACATCTGCATTAGTCTTCCAAGGGCTCTTCGTTGCTAATAGAAAAAGAGGAAGACGCAAGGTCCCACATAAGGACTCTTGTATAAAAACAATTATATAGCCTTCTAGATGGTACCAATACACCTTCAGAGTCCAATTCTTACTCGGATGATAACCCAATAACCTGAGCATGCCCAATGAATACAGACTCAACCTGTTTAAAAGAGAGCAAGGGTATCCAAGAATGGAGAACCCCCTGTACCAAAGAAACGAATTGTGCCGCTGAGGAAATCCGTGTTTTAACCCATGCAGGCTCTTGTTTAGTGCTGGAGGGGCAGTGGTAGGAGGGGCAGTGGTAGGGCTTAGAGATGCAGAGTATTCCCTTGGAAGCCCAGTGCGGCTTGAGAAACAGTGGCTAAGGGGAGTAAGCCTTGGATTTTTGGATATGCTGTCGTACGACCGTCTTATGTGTATCAGGCGGCTCTGCAGCAGAGCGAGATCGCGTTTATAAAAAATAATTCTTTCACTGAAAAGGTATTCTACGTGTGCTTGGTTTGCAAGCATACGTAGAAGACCGTTTCAGTGAAAGATTTCTTTTTTATAAACGCGATCTCGGCTCTGCTGCAGAGCTGCCTGATAAACATAAAACCGGATATCCCCGCAGTCAGCTAGAATGCTGATTTCAGGGAAAGGGGAGGGAGGGGGGAACTTTGCGCGCTATTATCTCTCAATCTATAAGGGTTTGAGAGATGACACTGGGGGCAATAAATTTATTTTTAGCATAGCTACAATATGGGGATTAGTAATTTTGGAAGTATTACTATCCCTTTAAGGTTTAAAGCAAACCCCCAGAAAGGCAAAAACAGGTACTTATCTGGTATGTAAAGGGTTAAACTGGAAAAGAGAACAAGGAGAGTCAGCCAATTGGAAGAAATCAATGGAAACAGGGCATTATGGGAGCTGTAGTCTTCTCCCTTACTTGTTGTCTGTTACTCTGGCCGTGAGCCGCGGCCTACTGTGTGGCCACTCAGAAAGTGGACAGGATGATAGAACCTTCTCTGGTCATTGTAACCCAAACTGTTGCAGGGATATGTCCCAGAGAAGAACTTAATGGAGCAAAGATGGCAGCTGGCGGTCTCTCGTTCTTAAAGGAGGCGCTACCTAAAAATCTATCTAAATTTAAGAATAAAGGAAATCCCAAAACCCCCAGGGAACACCAGCAGGGGGGAGGAAAAAAACTAATGTAATAGTAGTGACAGAGCAGAAATAAGCCCTCAAAGCACCCTTACCCAGGATACACTAACAGTGCAAAGACAGAGAGAAAAGGATTAACTACCAGCAAGAACAGCAGCCATTGGTATGTCCAGACCCCAATGAAGAGAAGATAGAGCCATAAATGAGTACGTAAATATATATAGACACACATTGTGTGTGTGTGATCGCTCAGTATGGGACATACAGTGGAACAAAGCACTCAAAGGGTTATGCACCAATCTTTTTGTCTTCAGGCTCCCATCATAAGGTAGGGGCAGAATCTCAGAGAGACTCTGCTATGAGGAACAGACTTCTCATAAAGACAGCCTCCACAGGGCAAGAAAGGTTCACAAAGTGACTCAAAGGAAACCCAGTGATAGGAGCCTGTGTAATGGAGAACTATACAGCCTAATTTCCAAAGAAAATATAATAAACACCTAAGAAAAATGAACAGGATGGCCACTCCACCTCCAACTGCTTTGCAGGACACATGAATTCTGGGAAGGTGAGGGGTTGAACTGGAGGCTTTTGTGGTGTTCCCTGCCCTTCAGGAGAAGGGACTCAACCCATGGTACCTGTGTTCCATTTTGGACATAAGAAAAATCCCCATTTTCAAACTATTTTGCATTGATACATATTTATTGTCTTTTTTTTTACCAGAAAGAATGCACAGAGATTTGCCTTAGCTTAAAGTATGTCCTGGAAAGCATTGACAATGCAAATTACACATTTATAAGCAAACAGAGACAAGAAGACAAAAAATATATAATATACTATTTGCATAAAGAAGCAGATATTTTTAGGCATTTTTACACTATCAGAAGTGCGTTTTTTCAGATCGGTTATTTGAAGTTTGCAGAGCTCTGTAGAAGAAAACAGATCAACATGATATTTTTTCATATAATGTGGAATTGTAAGGGAATTGCTGACAGTGAAGAGGAGGATACAGGAAGTGTGGAGAGTTGGTGTTCATACTGCTCAAGTAATGTTGCAGTGGAGCGGAAGTTATAGGAAATGTGGAAAGCTGCAGTGAGTATACAGCTCGGGTAGTGTGGTAGGTTTCCAGACAAGTGGTTATAAACTAGCAAATAAATGTGTAGGATACATCTGGATTTGAATATCAGTTGATTTAGTTATTGTAGAGATAGTAAGGGCACACTATAAATGAATCTCCGATTTTATTTTTCATACTTTTTAATAATGCTCTGTACCTTCCATGCTTTCTATATCCACATAGTTTTATTGTAATTATATTTTAACGTTTCCACCTCTCTCCCCTTTTCCCGAAGTCACTCTACTTCCTACAAATGAGAAAGCTGGTCCGGATGAATCGAATTGAGGGGCATTATTGTGTGAGCATAAGGAGAACCCTGCTCCCCTTCATTGGGGGGGGGGGCAGGGTTTTCCTTATACAGGTATTATACAATATCGTCCTCATTGCGATCTGTTAGGTCAAGCTACCGGATTTCAGATCTGAGGGAAGAGTGCCATCGTGAAAAAGGGCGGGAGGGGGAAAAGTTAAAGTATAATTACAATAAAACTACACAGATATTGACAGCGTGGAAGGTACAGAGCATTATTCAAAAGTATACAGAATAATTGGAGATTCATTTATAGTGTGCTTTTTCTATCTCTTTAACATATGGCCCTCTGTGTTCCCACTGATCTGTTCTAGTGCAGTATCTGTTTATAACGGCTCTCCACAAGAATTTAGTTAAAAACTTCAGGCCACACATCACAATAGAAAATCCACCACTCATAATGCTTCTTAAATAAAGAAGCACACTTAGAATTTCCAGAGATAGGTTTCCAAATGTAAATACATTTACAATAGAAATATCTAGAATTTATTTTGTGTAATTCTGCACACACAAAGAAATTACAGATCTCTGAGCAAAGGCCAGGAGGAGATGAACTAAAGTTCGATACAATCTATACACTTCACCATATGTACTTAGAATTAGGTATGCAACTAGAGGGGGAAAGGCTTTCATCATTAATATATGTCTGGTTTACTGCTTTTGATGTGTAGTCAGGGAGTAGACAGGATACTCTCTACTTTACACTTCAGCTCCAAGAACAGTACAAACCCTCCCTTGACCCTTTGAGTACAACACATTGATCTGCATGCATCAATGGGTTATAACATACATTGCTCTGCTTAACATCTGATTCGTCTACACAAAGAACCAGCAAATCAGCTATTGTATGTAACAGCTGATCTGTCTGTTCTGTGTTTACCTGAACCTGCAGATCAGCTGTTTCATGTACACACTGGTCTACCTATCGATCAGCTGATTTGTGTAAACATATATCTGCCACACTCTGCAAGGCACTATGTTTATTACAGAGCAAACATCCATTATTTTGTTTATTTTCAGTATTTTGCTCCAGCCAGGTAGTACTGTTGCTGTAACTGCCTGTGAAAAGTTGAATGTCTCAGATACAAGCTTTCCATAGATGGATATATCAACAGCTTCAGTTGTCAGCTTACTATTTTAAACTGTATCAGAAAAATTCCACATTATCTCTGTAATAACTTTTTTAAATAAGCATATCCCCTTGTTTTTCTTGAGAGAAAAACCTTTGCAATATACATTTTCATAATTAGAGACTACACTTTAATCTGATTCAGAATGCTATGATACAGGTGTCTTCCTGACGTTGTAGCTATAGATTTCCCAACATGGCATTCAGTTCCAACATATGAGGAATAAATTATATGAAATATGTGTGGATAGTATTTAACATTTTATAACACGTGATTCAAGTCATTAGTGTTTGAAGCTGCCAGAGACTGAAACCTCCACAGGATTTCAAAGCCACAAGCTTTTCATTCTTGGCTGTTTTCCAGCCATGCTGCAGAGGGGAAGGTTAGCTCTCACAGCAGGATAGTGACCTTAGAAATTGTGTCTAATAGGAATAATATAATGAATGACATCAGGAGCATAGAATATGAATAAAGAGAAATTCACACTGAATTTTAAAATGTAGGTTTCGTCCCTCGCATTTTATATTTATGTTCACTCATTGTACATATTATCTTGTTTCATAAACTATGGTTATCACGTTCTCTCTCACCAAACATATGTGGAATATGTAATACTTGTGAAGAAAGAAGAATGTTAACATTTCATAAAGCGAAATTATATATAATTACCACATGTACTGCCATATGAACAAACCAGGAGATTAGTGGCATGGAACATTGCGGGTTGCACATACAGCCCCAAATAGATGGATAGTGTCAGGCTTGCACTGGCTTGTATGGGAGATGTGTGTGCAATTAAACAAGAATGAAGTGCTAGACTTGAAACCTCAGAGTCTCTTTTCAGACCGCATTCAGGACCTCCACTTATCTGGCAAGGCTCACAATGCAAGCAAGGCTTCATCAATAGTAAGAATGGGTGAAAATTTTCACCTCAAACCAAAATTGGAGAAAAATGGTACTTCATGCTTGCCAAATAATTTCCAGCAAAAGTGTCTTTTTATCACTTTTTTTGCCTAGCTCATTGTATTGAAATCAATGGGAAGAATGTTTCCCCACCTGAACGTTTTCTCTACTCTTCCCGCAGGCATATAGGGCTCAGTTTAAATGTCCCCACCGGGTAGGGCAAGATTGATTACCGGTATTCAATGTTACCGGTATTCAATTGCCCTACCAGCTGAAGCCACAACAGACATTAGGCCAAAGAAAAGCACTTGTGGCCATACATCCGTTTAGTGTGTTAAGTTCCCAAAATGCCTCTAAATAGTGGCAATAATGGGAACATCAAAGGAAAAGAGCTAACCACTGGTGCCTGACACACTGTCAAGCACCAACCAATAGCTCAAATACAGTCACCCTCCCAAACACTAACCCTACACTACCCCTAACTGTAAAGTGCGACAAGACTACCCCTAACACCCTCATCTGTGTAACATTTACCTGTGATCCACTGTTCAGCTTCTTCTTCCATCTTCTGTCTTCTTTCTCTCCATCTTCTTTCTTCTTCTGTTCTGTCTTACATTCACATTCCTTTAAAAGAAAGAAAACTAGAAATATTAATGACGTGCACAAACATAACTCGGACAAATGTTCACAGTTTAAGCATTGCACATATGTCTGAGTTAAAATAATAGTAGAAGAGGCCAAACGAAAAAAAAATTCCCCATTTTTCTGTTAATATTCTATTTATGTTGTCCAAGAGAAAACTAATGTTTTGTGTGAAAAACTGTTTACTATGAAACAGCCCTCTTTGTGGTCTCCGCCGCTGTAGGCGGTGGTGGTGGCAGGGGCAGAAATAGGAGAAAACAGAGCCCCCCCCAGGTACCATAGGGGCCGATGCTGTTCCAGTGTGAGGGTGTATTGAACAGAGACTACCTTTTTATATGACTCCCAGCCAATCTGCTTCAAGCGGGGGATAGAAAGAACCTATAAGGTGATTGGCTGGGAGGTGCATAAGCACACATCCCAGCCAATGGCTGTGAGTCATTTTGAACAGAGACTGCCCATATGAAAAGGCAGTCTCTCTTCAAAATTCCCTCACACTGGAACAGACATCGGCCCATAAGGTCTATTTCCTATCCCTGCCGCCGCCGACAGCGGCAAAGACCACAAAGGGGGCTGTTTCATAATAAATAATTTTTCCCACAAAATGTTAGTTTTCTCTTGGGCAACATACATAGCATATTAGGGGATTATTTTTTTTTTCGTTTGGCATCTTCTACTATTATTTTAACTCAGACATAGGTACAATGCTTAACCCCTTGAATGCCAGAGAGCTACGCAATGCATTGCTCTGCTATGTCCAGATTATGTTTGTGGCACATTATTAATATTTCTTGTTTTGTGAATATGATTGTTAGATGGAAGAAAGATGGAGAGAAAGGAGAGGGAAGAAGGACTAGAGAAGATAGAAGAAGAAGAAAAACAGATGAACAGTAGCTGACAATGGTGCTGAAGACACCGCTGGACATCTGGATTACTAGTAAGTGGGGCTTAGGGCCCCATATCAATACATCCACTGGGGATGTTAGGCTTTTTTTTTTTTTGCACATTGAATTCATGCATCGGCTGTTTAAAGATGAGTTAAGGGACACTGCGCCCAAAAAAACTGGGTGCAGATTTTCCCACATTAAAGTAGGTCCCTTAGCGCATCTTACCACTATAGAATTGAATTAAATGGCAGATTCTGCCATTTTGTAGTATGTTTCTATGGGTTCAAAGGATCGATCAATTTAGTGCCCAAGGTGTTTTTTTTTGCTGTCATAGTATAGGTAATTGCATTGCTTACCGTGCTTGAAAAAATCCCAGCAGGGTTTTTTTTTTTTTTTTTGCATTGGGGACATTTAAATCGAGGTCATAAAAGGGTGTCAGGCTCTCACAGCATGCCATTCTGTGTTTGTGGGAGGAGAAAGCAGCACACTTTTGAGCTAGAGAAGAAGGCAAATAAATAGAATTGAAGCTTAGTTTACGGAGTTTATGTAGGACATTTGTTCTCTGTAGTAGGGGAGTCTGGGGCTACTTTGGGGGAGAAGAAGGGAGGACGGAAGTTGTCCACAAATAACCCAAAATTCAGTGTGACTGACACAGCAGCTGGGGTCCATTTTGCTTGCTGATCTTATGATTATTGTCTCTGTGCTGTGGAAGGCTGGGGAAAGAAGTTGCTGGTTTTGTTTTTCAGATATATATATATTTTTTATTTTTTTTTGAGGACAGACTATGATAGTATAAAGTGGACAACTTAAAAAAAATAATAATAAAAAAATAATAAATAAAAAACAAGCAAATAAATATATTAGGTGACAGACATCTAACTTGGAGCCTGACTTGAGCTGTGTGCCTGAGGCAGACCTGACAGACAGCAGACAACATTGAGAATTTTGTTGAGAGCTAAGGCAAGACATCACACTCCAACAGATGTGTACTGTAGAGGGTAAAAACACACACAATAGTTGGGTAATGTCCAGCAAATGCACAAGGGGAAGGGGGAAAGATGGAGCAGTTCAGGGAAGTGGGAGTAAAGTGGTAGTTCAGAAATTAACTGAAGTCATGGTTGCTGCAATGTGAACAACAGAAGATGCAGTTTGCCAAGGTCCCACCAAAAGTTCCCCCACCACCAGCGGCAGTACAAAAAAAAAAGCTGAACCAACTGCTGCATCTGACAGTGAGATAAACAAGCACCAAAACACCTGTCCTCAAAGTAGTAGCAAACTTTGTAAAAGTAAAAAGACATTGTTTGACACCTCTAAAAGCTTAGAGAAATATAAGGGTAGTGGGCAAGAAGGGGCGGGCGATGCTGAGGATGACCTATGATGCAGATCTAGAATAAATCCCTCCAACATCCTCTGCTTGTTCAGATACAGATGAAGTTGAGAGTGAAAGATGATGACATGGCCAGAAAGTTAGCAGAGAGCCAAAGGCTCAATCTTCCACTACTGAAAAGGAGCACTGTGTGTGTGTCTATAAACAGTTTGAGAAAACCATTGGAATCTCTGACTATGGACAAGAAAAGATGGCAAAAGTATACAGTTATCCTGTTAGTCATCAACAACATCATCACAGTTTCCAAGTCCAAGTCCCACTCATCCACACACACACTTGTGTTCAGTAACCAGCAGCAACAACAGCAACACATGTTATTAACATCCACAACCTTAGCTATGATGAGAGCCTCTGCTGGAAGTGCTGCACCTTTGATATCTAGTAGAAGTAGCAGTAGAATTGCATCAACATCTAGCCCCAGTTGTAGTAGCAACCCCTCAGTCCATTAAATCCACAGTATGGAGATAGTTCACTCAGGATCCAAAAGCTGTGACAGAGAAAGCCAGGCCAAATGTATTAACAACCGCATGGATGAGGAGGGATGTGAAGAAGGGTTGCTACCATCTACCAGATTCTAGGCCGCTGCTATAAACAATAAATAATGTGTATCAGTAGAAGGATAACTTACATTTGACACAAACGTGAATATGGTAAAAAACAGCCCTCAGAAGAAGTAATATTGTGGTGGAAAATGTTGGTGGGACACATACAGTAGATGAAAATTTGTTGGAATAGATGGAAAATTTGTTGGAATTGGCAAAATGGAGGAAAATGTTGCATAGGTGAAAAGGAGAAAATGTTCGCAAAAAACGTGGAAAAATCGACTGTTTCACAAAGTCATGTAGTACATTTTTCTCACTTTTTGCCCACCCCTAATCAATAGGTCAGTTCCGCCAGGGACTGAACTTGAATTTTTACAAAGGATCCCTTCCAGGCTTTTTTATTACTATAATATGGAGGCTCTGGATCCCATATTACAAATATTTTGCCACATCCTCTTCATTGTGGAGGTCAGGGGAAAGGATGCCAGATCCCTTTTCTTGGATATTTTTCGGATTGATATGGACGATACTGTGTGTACCCCATATCAATATATATATATATATATATATTTTTTTTACTAGCTCAGCATATGATTCAATATGGAGCACCCTGTGCCCCATACTGACTTCACTTGCTGGCTTTCATTTTTTTCATAAGAGCGGTTAAGTGAGTGACATTACATCTTACTTTTAAGAAAGAAGATCTATTTAACAATCATTGCTTACATCTATAAAAGAAGAATTGTGATACTGTATAATTGGACTATATTTTGAATGAGTATATTGTATTCAGATTACGCTATGTGATATTTTTCTTTTTCATATCTATGTTGAATCTCCACCAGTAACGATTACTGACAGAGATACATCTTCCAACGTTGAAATAACAACCTTTATAAGAAACGCACCTTCCAGTGTTGAAATTGATAATCTCTATAAGGTACATAATATTAACATATGTTTGAATGCTCATGTTTTAATGTGAGGCATAAATTTAGTTGTTTGCTATTGTCGCTTTTCAGTGTTGAAATAATATTCTCTATAGGAGATATGTTTTTAGCGTAGAAATTTATAATATCTATAAGATATAGAATATTAACATTGTATGAATGCTTATGCGTCAATGTGAGACATAGATCCAATCGTTTGTTACACCTTTATTGTCGCTTCTTTTATTATAAAAGCTTAATTGTTTAATATATCCTTCCTGCTGCTTCCGTTTACCAATTTGGAAATTGCAGAAAGATTTTTTAAATTTTTTGGTCTCTATTGGGGATACGTGTTACCACATGTTTATGTTTATTACTTCCTCCAAATAAATTAGGATCAGATCTAATAGTTATTCTGTCCTATAGACTTCTGACTAGTGAAGCGCTGAAGTCATTATTTACATCATGTGAGATGCGTATTATTGGTCCAGCTCCAGCACCTACTGTTTTCTTCCTCATTGGGCGACAACTCCATTTCCATGGCACTGGTTGACAGCCACGCTCCTCATTCAAGTCATTGTCATGAGGAGCCAGCACCAGACCTGCCAATGGAAGATTATGTTACTGTTTTGTGGAATGCTGCCCAGTGAATGGGACAGGGTTCCATATACACATTTGGCACTATGAGTAGTATGTAACATGGGCCAGCACTCAGCTCAAAAATGCACCATCCTGGGCTAGGATGGGGGAGGGTTAAATGCCCCTCAGCCAGGCCATCCCTGTTAGGGAGGCCACAACACAGATGGCTGCTTGGCTGGGCCTTATACTGCCTGTATCCCCTGATGGCGGCCCA